>OZ014519.1:273570390-275970390 GCA_963966055.1 Lathyrus aphaca | reverse complement strand
CTTCAAAAATGCCTTTTTGGGGCATCTCATCACACCTCGAGATGTTACCAGTGCATTGGCATCAGTCGCAATTTAGAATGGCAAGGTGAACATACTTCCAAAGAGTGGGCCAAAATAGTCCTGATTGAAGGATCTTCGCACATGTCCACCGTAAGGAGCAGAGTGACAATGCGAAATTATGTTTTCTATTTCTTCATTTGAGACGCATAGATAGTAAATACTATCAGATCCTTGCTTGAAAAGAAATGGTTCATCCCCGTAAGACTGTTTTAAATCATGGAAGAATTTCTTCTTTTGCTGATAAGTGAGATCTGGTGGAAGTATTCCGGCAGCTAAATAGTTGACTATGTCAGCATACCATAGTAAAGTGGTTTGCACATAAGTTTCATCCACTATTTCTTCTAGGATTTGTTCGTCTAAAGAAGATATATCATGTTCTAGTTGGGCTATAAGACGTTCATCAGGGAAATCATCATTTATTGGTATTGGGTCAGGTTTGATTCCTTCCATATGTGATAAGTGGTCTGCTACTACGTTGTCAGTTCCTTTCTTATCCTTAATTTCTAAGTCAAACTCTTGTAGTAATAAGATCCATCTTAGTAATCTGGGTTTTGCATCCTTTTTACTTAGAAGGTATCTGATGGCTGTGTGATCTGTATAAATGACGATTTTAGTTCCTACTAGGTAAGAACAAAATTTATCAAGCGCGAATACTACGACTAAGAGTTCTTTTTCTATTGTGGTGTAATTCATCTAAGCATGGTCTAATGTTCTACTTGCGTAATATATTGTGTGGAGTTTCTTATCTTTTCTTTGGCCTAAGACTATGCCTATAGTGTAATCACTTGCATCACACATAATCTCGAACGGTAGCGTCCAATCTAGTGGTTGCATGATGGGTGCAGTGATAAGAGCTGTTTTGAGTGTTTCAAATGCTTTTAAGCAGTCTTCGTCGAAGATAAACTCAACGTCTTTCATTAATAAACCTGTCAACGACTTAATGATTTAGAGAAGTCCTTAATGAATCGTCGGTAAAAACCAGCGTGTCCTAGGAAACTTCTTATATATTTCATGATTTTAGGCAGTTGAAGGTCTTTTATCACTTCTATCTTTTCTTTATCTACCTCAATGACTCTGTTGAATATCACGTGTCCTAAAAAAATTTCTTGTCTGACCATAAAGTGACACTTTTCCCAATTTAGTACAAGGTTTACTTTTATGCATCTTTCGAGTACCATTTCTAGGTTAGATAAACATCCTTCAAAACTTTGTCCGCATACAGAAAAATCGTCCATAAACACTTCCATGATGTCATCTATGGAATCAGTAAAGATAGCCATCATACATCTTTGAATTTTCGCTGGGGCGTTACATAAATCAAACGATACGTTGATAAGAAAATGTTCTGCAGGGACAGGTGAATGTTGTCTTTTCTTGGTCATCAGGGTGAATAGGTATTTGGAAAAATCCTGAGTAACCATCCAAGTAGCAAAAATAAGAATGTTTGGCTAGTATTTATAACATTTGATCGATGAAGGGCAAAGGAAAATGATCTTTCCGGGTAGCTTTGTTCAGTTTTCGGTAATCGATACACATTCTACTCCCGGTTACTACTCTTTGTGTTATAGACTCGCCTTTAGTGTTCTTAGTGACTGTAATGCCTCCCTTCTTTGGTACGACATGCACTGGGTTGACCCACTGACTTTCGGATATTGGATATATAATCCCGACGTCTAACACCTTCTTTACTTCATCTTGACCACAGGACTTAGAATCAAATTAATCCTTCTCTGGGGCTCTCTAGAGGTGTTACAATCTTCCCCTAGCATAATGTGGTGCATACATATTGAAGGGCTTATTCCTTTTAGATCAGACATGTTATAACCAAACGCGGTTAGGTACTATCTTAGGATGTCTAAAAGTTTTTTTGTTTCGAGTTGTCCTAAGTCTGGGTTTATTATAACTGGTCTTGTAAGTTCCAAATCAAGAAATTCGTATCTAAGATTGTTAGGCAATGTTTTGAGTTCAAGATCGGGTTTTGTTGGGCATGGAATATGGTTAGGTGTAAGAGCTAAGCATTTAATTTGGTTCTCGTCCTGATAAGGTTCTTTCGAGGTATCTTCTTGGAAGATATCAGGAGATGGGATTTTCATTATATCGGAGTAAGTATTCTCCTCTTTTTCCATTTCTCGTTTGCATTCTTCAATGACGTCAATGAAATAACAAGTATCATCTATGGCTGGAGCTTGGAGAAATTGGGTTAGAATAAATTAGACTTTTTCTTCTTCTACTTCGAATGTCAGTCTGCCTTTCTTTACATCAATAATAGCTCATGCAGTAGCTAAGAACGGTCGTCCAAGTATAATAGGGGTTGTAGCATTTTCCTTGATGTCCATGATTATGAAATCAATTAGGATGTAGAATTATCTTATTCGTACGAGAACATTTTCTAGAATTCCTACTGAGAATTTAACTGAACGATCGGCTAGCTGAACTGGCATCTTTGTTGGTCTTAGTTGTCCCATATCCAGTTTCTTACAAATTGATAATGGAATAAAGCTTATACTGGCTCCTAAATCACATATAGCTTTGTCTATGTCAAACTTTCCTATTACACAAGGAATAGAGAAACTTCCTGGATCCTTCAATTTAGGTGGCATATTGTTTTGAATAATAGCACTACACTCAGCAGTAAGTGTAACAGTTTCGTTCTCTTCGATTTTATTCTTGTTGGATAAGATCTCCTTTAGAAATTTAGCATACGAGGGAATCTGAGTAATAGCTTCTGTAAAGAGTATGGTAATGTTTAATTGTTTCAGAAGCTTTATGAATTTCTTGAATTGTCCCATTGTTTTAGATTTTGTTAACCGTTGAGGGTACGAAATTGGTGGTTTATATGGTGGCGGAGGTACATAACGTTTTTCCTTTTCCCCAGTCTCTTGTTCGTTAGTTTCCTTTTCCTGGGATTTATCATTTTTCTCAGTTGATTTCTCAGGTTGTTGATACATGGTTGGGTTTTCGGTTCTAGGATCGGTAGGTCCGTCCAACTCTTTTCCACTTCTTAGTATAACTGCATTTTTCTGACCCTTAGGATTCAGTTGCGGTTGTCAAGGAAACGTTCCACCTAGAGTAGCAGTGGATGCTTGTTGTTGAGCTACTTGAGAAATTTGGGATTCTAACATCTTATTATGAGTAGCTAAAGCATCTACCTTTGTCACCAATTACTTTATATGTTCACTAGTATGGATGTTCTGATTTAGGAAATCCTTGTTCGTTTGAGCTTGGGAAACAATGAAGTTTTCCATCATCAGTTCGAGGTTTGATTTTCTAGGAACATTCTGATTGTGCAACAACTTTCTGCTATCCCGGTGGTGCAGTTGGTGCTAGATTTTGTGCATACAAGACGTTGTTATTCTTATAAGAGAAATTTGGGTGATTTTTCCATCCTGGGTTGTAAGTGTTAGAATAAGGGTTTCCTTGAGTATAATTTACCTAATATGTGGCTAATCCGGCAAGAAGTTGATATTCAGGAAATGTGTGTCCTGAGATTCCACAAATTTTGCAATTTGGAGTTACGGAAACCACGGTGGCTGGTGTTGTTATGGTCAAGTTATCGATTTTCTAAACTATGGCATCCATCTTGGCATTTACGTGATCGAAACTATTCACTTCATACATACCTCCCTTAGTGTGGTTCTTCTCTACAGGTGTTCTTTCTCCTCCCCATTGGCAATGGTTCTGAGCCATGTTCTCAATAAGGTTATATTCTTCTTCGTAATGTTTATCCATAAGAGCGCCGCCCGCGGAAGCGTCTATCATCATCCTAGTGTTACATAGAAGTCTATTATAGAAAGTTATAATGGTTACCCAATTTTCAAACCCATGGTGTGGACATAATCTTAACAGGTCCTTGTATCTTTCCCATGCTTCGTAAAGTGATTCGGCATCTTTCTATCGAAATCTGATAATTTGGGCTCTCAGCATAGCTGTTTTTCTTGGCGGAAAATAACGAGATAAATACACTTTCTTCAGTTCTGCCTATGTTGTGACAGAGTTGGCTGGTAACGATTGTAACCAGACCCAAGCTCTATCTCTTAAAGAGAACGGACAAGAGTCTTAGTCTGATTGCGTCTTGGGTTACACCATTTGCTTTCACAGTATTTGCGTATTGTACGAACTTCGTCAGGTGTTCATTTGGATCGTCCGTCGAATTTCCAGAAAACTGGTTCTGTTGTACAGCTTGCAGCATTGAAGGTTTGATTTCAAAATCGTGTCGGGTTATGGCTGGTGCGTCAATACTGTTGTGCGGTTCTTGTTGGCTTGGAGTCGCATAAGACTTAAGTGAACATGGTGGTCCTCCATTTTCTTCGGCTATGATTGGTTCTTCAACTGGTTTTGGTATAATAATTTCAGGAATAATGGTTTCGTTGGGTTCAGTTCGGCGTCACGAACTTAAGAAACCTTCTACTTCGTCGATCTGGGGTTGTAAGTTTTTGCCTCGGGAGCGAGTACTAGGCATACAATCAACAAAGGAAAAGTAAATTTGTTGCCTTAGCCTAGACGACACAACAACTTAATGCATTATTAACTAAATCTAAGTCCCCGATAACAGCGCCAAAAACTTGGTGTGGCAGACTTCTGAGTCTAACGGTTACTAACTGCAAGTGCACAGTCTATCAGGTAGTAATAAAAGATATCGATCCCACAGAGACTCGATAATCAACCTAGTGTTGTCGGGTGTTGCTATGTTTAGCTAAGGCAATCAATGTTTTTGGTTTTAAGAGATTAAGAATTAATTAAATTAAATTAATGATATAAATTATCGGTACGTAATTGATTTCACCTTTGTGAATTCAATAGAGGGTCGGCTTGTCAAGGTTTATTAAGTTATCTCTTTGTAGAAACTCTCGGTTTAAAAGTCTTCGACTCTAACACTAGTGGTCTTTCCTATTACTATACTCCTAAGTTCAATTGAGTGCTCTCGTTGTATCAATTCAAGTTAGAAATACTTTTTGGAAACCTAAAGGTTCTAATTGGTTTTAAAGCGCTTCCGTTGTGTTTAAAACTAATGCTCGATTTTAGCTATCTGATTATGATCTCACACTCCCATGGTCTTAATCCTAATCTTTTGTATTCTCTTACTCTCGTAACGATAGTTAATTAAAACAAGAAATCAAAACCAGATTATAACTTAATTTAAAGTTTTAGCCTAATTCTATCGAATTCGTTCCAGTTTACACAATTACATACCGATTAACGGTTTAGCTAGACATATTAAATAAAGAAAGGTAGAAGGAGGAGAAATACATGATTTAAATAAATGCGGTAATAAATAAATAAATAAGCATTAAAATCAGAAACCTGGTTGCAATGTTCTTGATCAACCAAACTTCGAAACTTGAAACGAAAAACAATAATGTAGTGGCTAGAAACAATAAAAATGGTGATAGTTTCCTAATGGTGGAAACTATCACTAAGGTTTAGTAAAGAAAAATAAAAGCAAATGAAATATTAAAAATAAAAGTGAACTTCGACAAAATGAAAATGGCAGCAATTTGACGTCAAAACGAAGCTCCCGTTGCAAATGGTAGTGAGTTCTATTTATAAGCAGTGTAGTAGAGTTTGTTGAGAAATAGTAGGCTTGGACTTCGATTTGGGATTGAGTCTGAGTTGCAAGGACTGAGTAGACTAGGGTGAGGAAACTTCTCCGATTGAACGAGAAAATATCATTTTAATTTGACTTCTGTTTCGTTTGTTACGGATTTTACGTTTCTACATAATTCAGTTGAGACAAACGTTTGATTTGTGAGACGGGCAACATGGCTATGAGATGCACAACTTAGAATTGAGTTGGGCGTCTAGACTTTGAAACGGTTGTTTGATTGGTGAGATGGCCGTCTCACAGGTAAAAATGCAGAAATGCATTTTCCTGTTGTTTTCCTTCTGTTTTCCATAGTTTCTTGCTCAATAAGCTTCATTTTTCACTTTTTCCTCCAAATGACATGTCTGATCAAATGTCTGCAAAACAAACACAATTTACGCATAGTATCGTCCAAAACAGATAAATAAACATGCTAAACAATCAGAAATCACATTAAATAATCGATATGAATTCGAGTTATCACCAAGTATTGGGGATTTTCTCCTTACTTGGATCTCTGAGGAATATGACTTGAATACACTTTCCTATGCAAACCTCAGAGAAAAAGCTTCTAAAAAACATAGAACAAACAATAAGCGTCTTTCCTTCGGGAATTTTTTTCTCATCTCCTTCACTCTTAATGAAAGAACTTGCTCCCACTTGTCATTTGTAAGATGGTAAACACACTAATGTCAGATGAGCCTACAACACCTGAGCATAGGCATAAGCAGTTCAAGCCATAAAAAACAAAAACAAGTTTCCTCCCAAATTAGGGGAACTACGTCGACTCTGATTCTCATTTTCCCATGAGGTACGTAGGCAGTGGGGTAGGGCCTATCTAAGCACACTTTTTATTTTCCCTACATTTTCCCCATTCTTTCTTTTCATTCCTTTCTCCAGCAGCAGTTTCAGTTTAGTAATGGTTTAATCCTCACCCTTTGAAATAGTTCTAGCAAGCGTGGATCCTATCGGGTACGATGAACGATTTGGGGTGTAATACCTTCCCAGTTTGCAACCGACTCCCGAACCCAGTCTCTTTGGTTTGCAAGACCTTTTTCTTTCATTCTCTTTGGTTTGTGCAGCATTACCATTCCTTAGGGATAAAAATGCCTGACTGGCGACTCTATCTCTTCTGCGCCACTTTCGTGTCTGTACCAGGATGAAAATCCAGGGAGAGACAGTTGGATCATATCATGTATCCTCATCCAATTTCCTCTCAAATATCTAAACATTTTTTCTATAAAAGGGGATCATTTCCTTCTTTCAAAACACACCAAAACATACAAGAAGCTTGTTTTCTCAATATCTTCCTTTCTCAAAAATTTCAAGTCTCAAAGATGTGAAAACTTGGATATTCTATTCAAGGCCTTTTCTCTTCAAACCAATCATCCACACATCTCATAACATCAAATAGAGTTGATCCAAACACTCATCTACCATCCGTAACACCAAAATCACATCTTCATTTCTCATTTTGCATCAAGCTGCAATTGGGGTCGAGCCAGGTGATCTAGGAGGATTCAATCCATTCTAAGTACATCAATACATCCCTTTAGGCTCAAGAAGCTATATGGATCATGAAATTCATCTTGTAACACCTCCAACATGGAATTTTATTTCTCACTTTGAAGGTAAGTTTTCAAAAATCCAACTCTTTAATTCATGCATCATTCTTGTTATTTTAAGTTATCAACATGTTTCTGCAAGTGTATGTAATATTTCCCTCAATCGATTCTTAGTTATCATGTGTATATAGGATTTCATGGTTGATTTTTCATATTTTATGTTTATGTGTTCATGCTTGATAATTTGTGTTACACTTAAAATAAATGAAATCAAATTGTGAAAAAATACACGTTTTTCATCTTTACATCAAATCAATTGGTTGCGTATTAAGGAAGTTGAGAATTTGAATTTGAAGATGATGATGATGATGTTCTTCGTGGGAAGAAGATGAAGCTATGGCGTACATAAATTCATTTTAATACTTTTTAAAAAAATATTATCATTTAATGTTGGTTTAGTAAATGACTTGGACTTTGCGCCATAATGGAGAGAGGCTTGGGTTTGGAGTGTGTTTGTGCAAAAACGTATGGAGTTAAAATCCCCATTTCTCTATACTTTTGGTTGTTTTATTTGCAATGTTTTTCCACTAAAGCTTCATATATTATTTCATTCACTCACCTTTTTTTCACTATATGCTCATTGACTCAGTGGTAAGTTTTGAGCCCATGACCTATAGGACGCGAGTTCAAGCTTTGGCCACAACAAAACAGTTTTTTATCACTTGTTTTTTACATTTTCTTCACAACCTCAACCAAACATTTCTCATATCAAATTAATTTTTTTGAGCCATTAATTTTCACACTTCTTATTTATACTCATTATTTTAATCCATAAGAAAATACAAAAAAAAAGTAGTTTTTTAATCACACTTTATTGGGCTAAAAAAGTAGTACATTTTTAATGTCTTATACCTTGAAAAATGAATTTCTTTTTAATATTTCTAAACCTAGTCAATCATGAATGTTAATATGGATAATATGCCTTTATTTAAATCTTGGTTAGGTGTACATTACATGTTTACCTTGATTTATTTGCCTTTTATACCATGATTATTTGATTATCCCTTTGAAAATAATTTTGATCTAAATGTTTAAATTAGGGTTTCATTTCAATCAAAATATCAAAATATCTTTGCACATAGTTAGGGCTTCCACTTGAGTTCGGATTCCCCAAAGCCCTTGATTCAATCATGCTTAGATGTCCTGTTCAACTTCATAATGCTTTCATTATGTTTTTTTTGTATACCTTTTGTGACATTCATATGATCCTTGATCCATCTTGAACATATACTTGTTTAAACTTGATTGTGATTGCTTAAAGTGATTAAATCTTTGCTTACATATTCAAGTATTTCCTTCATAAACTTTTAATATGTCAGAGCATTTCTATCTTGTCTTTATCACTATCTTACTCACATGTACATATACCATGTTGAATCATACATTTTAATCATTTATGATTACATTTGTTTAAAGCCTAATCAATTTTTTCTTGTTAAGTTTATCTTGACATATTTTTATGTCACTTACATTCTCACAACAATGACATCTCACTCATCCTTAGTTTATACAACATAGTTCAAACCTTAGGATCCCAATATTATAGCCTCCTCTTGGGCTTTATACAAGGATATTCTTCAATCTCAACTACCCTTAGGCTCCTCTTGGGCTTTATACAAGCATCAGATAATCACAAATATGTTTAGCTTCAATATTGGGCTTTGAACAAGACACAATATATTTAGCTTAAATCTTGGGCTTTGAACAAGATGAAATATGTTTAGCTTCAATATTGGGCTTTGAACAAGATGCAATATCTTTTAGCTTCAAACTTTGGCTTTGAACAAGACATCTTTTAGCTTCAATCTTGGGCTTTGTACAAGACACAAATCAAGTCATAGCCCTAGTTGCACTCAATTCAAAAACTTGTCCCAGAGATGAGACATAAGCCATCTCTATAGGAGATATGTATCTTCTATTTTCACACAAACAATAAATAAAACATTTCAAAACCTATTTTATTTAAGTGGTGTAAGTGGCTTACTTGTTGATTCTACATCCAAGTTCAAGTCCTTCTCTTATTTTTCAAAGACACAGTCAAAGGAAGAATGTGGCATTTCTATGGATTTTCAATATCCAAGTTAAAGCTTTTTCCCTAATTTTTAAAATATTTGTGGTGAAATAGGTGAGATATCTCCCTCTTAAGATAACAACTTTTATCTTCCCTCAAACCCAATACCTCCAATTAGTATGAGGAACTGCGAACGATCTGATTTATCAACTTCCTTTTGAGAATATGTAAGCATGAGATTCAGATATCTTAGAGAGCACTAGCATAAACACATTCTACCAAACAAACAAACATTATTTCACTCGTAGTTCCCCAATCTACAAATGCTCTGAATTCCTCTAGTTATATGTTGCCATAAGATTTTGAAATCTTAGTGAGCACAATAATTAATAAAACCCTTAGGTTCTCAAACATTTCATACACTAATCAAAACATCAAAAACATTTCTCACTCTCACATAAAAGCATCCAAACTACCCTAAATCAATAGAAAGTAACATATTAAACAAAATAACAAATCTCTACAAAAGGTTCCTATAGGATACTATAGATACTTAAGGTGCTAATATCTCCCCTTAGTATAACTAGCCCCCCGAATTCCAAATCTCCATGCATTATTTACATTGCATAATTACAAGGTTTATTTAGATTTTTTTCCTTCCTTCAAGCTCATTGGATAAATTAAAAGTTCACATGTATGATCGTGGATAAACGTCTACCTCTCTTCGAGAGAGGTTGCGGATTCCGCACGTACAATATGATCATGAATATATGTTAATTATGCATGACATGTGAATAAATGAATGGCATGCTTATGCTGACAATACAGGACATAAAACGGTGATGAAATAAGTATCATAACATGATCAGATACTCAACTAATCTCTTAAAAATATCATTGTAGGTAGGACAAAGAGAGCCATCAATTGGAACAAAATTATGCTGAATATGCTCAAGTCTTATCTAGGGAGTAGCATATGTTTCTATTGGGGTGTAAAGTTCAAACTTTCATATGGGATATTGAAGGTAGTACACCACCGTGGAAAAGAACTACATTTTGTTTGAATCAAAGTTTAGCCGAAAGATGCCCGACTTAGTTCTTCACTAGGGAGTATTGAGTTTGAACCTTACTGGGAATGTTGGATCAGATGTCCAACATATTTGCAAGGTGGTTCGCAAGAACACTTCATTATGCATCTCGAGGCTCGATCATCTTTTGGAGTGACCGTTGATATTCCTCCTCATGTTCATAAATATCAAAGGAAACCATCATTTTTGGTTTAAAAGAAAAAGTAAATACTTTTTTTTGTTTCAAGAATAACTATCAAAAGTAAAAATGTCTTTTTGTAAGATAGAACAAAATGAGAATTGTAAACGAATGGGAAAAAGGTTCAAATTTCATTGGTAGAATGGTAATCAGCCAAGGGCGTGATTTCATGGAGCATTACAAAGTTATATAAAGGTAATTTATAGGGAAATGGCTACATTGAAATATAATGACCACTCTACTACGAACAATTTTGAATTCAATATATTCTTAAGCTTTAGTTGAAAGTGATTTGTTTGATAATTCTTTGATAGACGATGTTGCGTTAGATGATCCAATTTCGTTGGATGCAGCTACTTGCCACAAATCCCTAACTTTTGCCTATATTTCCTTTCCAGGTTTTCAATCTACCGGGATGACTATTTCTTCTTGATATCTATAATTTTTTCTTGGATCGCCCTTTCGAGTTTTGAATCCACCGAGATAATCTTTTTTCCTAAGCTCCCCTTTCAGGTTTTCAACTTAGCGAGTTGTTCTTTTATTCTTTTTAGGGGAAGTAATTCTTAACTACATCTCTATTTGTAGGACGAGCAAACTCTTCACTATCCATAATTGTAAGCATTTAGCCACCGCCTGAGAAGGCGTTCTTAACAACATATAGGCCATCTTAATTAGGAGTACACTTGGCCCTAGAATCAGTAAGGAAAGGTTTGATCTTTGTAAGCATAAGGTCACCCTCTCTGAATACCCGAGGTAGAACCTTCTTGTCAAAAGCTTTCTTCATTCTTTGTTGATATAATTGACCATGGCACAAATCCTTCATTTTTTTCTCTTCAATAAAGTTCATCTCATCATATCTACTTTGACACCACTCAACCTATGTTAATTTAGCTTACATCAAGACTCTTATTGACAGGATTTCAACCTCTAGGGGGAGCACTGCTTCTATTGAATATACCAAAGAAAAAGGGGTTTCCTATGTTGAAGTGCATACGGATCTATGATACCCATGAAGAGCGAACATGAGCATTTCATGCCAATCTTTGTATGTCAAAACCATTTTATAAATGATCTTCTTGATATTTTTGTTAGCAGCTTCAGTAACCCCCATCATCTTGGGTCTGTAAGGAGAAGAGTTATGGAGTTCAATCTTAAACTCAACACACATTTATTTCATCATTTTATTGTTCAAGTTTAATTCTTTTTCAGTAATGGTCTGGCTTAGAACACGATAACAAAATATGAGATTGTTCTTAATAAACCGGATCACCACTTTCTGAGCAAAATCATGTCAAAGTCATGTCAAAGTTTCTCTTATACAACACATCATAATTAGAGAAAAAGTTGCCAGCCAATTTTCTTAATGTCTTTTTATCTTTGTTTGATGCCTCAAGCGGGTACTTTTGTCTTTGAAGGAAGCACATGATTTCACAATACCATTCTTTATCATTGATGACTTCTTCTTTTACAAATATAAAAGTGGGCCTATCATGGCGTATAACATCAATCTTCGGTACATTGTTCTACCGATTCGCAACAATCATGTAGGATAATGTAGCTAGCGTATCAACCATATTGTTTTATTCACAAAGAATGTGATGAAACTCAACTTTGTTGAAGAAAGGTAACAACCTTCTTGCATAGTCTTTGTAAGGAGTCAATCTAGGTTGGCGTGTGTCCCATTCTCTTTTGATCTGGTGCAAGCCTCATACTCAGCCATATTTTTTGTATAGTTGAAAGTTAACTCACTCTAAAAGGAATGTGGGAGCCTTGAAGTGTAACAATGGTTGCCCCAATTCCATTTCCATAAGCATTAACAGCTCCATCGAATATCAAACCCCAACAGGATCCGATATTTGGCCCTTCATCTGGCAATGGTTCATTACAATCCTTCATCTTCAGATACATCACATCTTGGTATGGGAAGTCAAATCTGATAGATTCATAGTTATTAATTGGTTGGTAAGACAAATGATCAACTATAATACTTCTTTTGATGGCTTTTCGAGCATGGTACTCGATGTCGTATTCAGACAACAACATTTACATGGGCAATTCTTCTAGTTAAAACATGTTTCTAAAAGATGTATTTGATCGGGTCCATTTTGGAAATCAACCAAGTGGTATGACAAATCATATATTGGCGAAGACATTTAGCAGCCCAAGCTAAAGCGCAACATGTATTTTCGAGCATGGAGTATGAGACTCACAATTTGTGAATTTCTTACTTAAGTAATAAATGGCGTACTCATTTCTTCCTATTTCGTCTGTTTGGCGAAGTACACAACCCATGGAATCTTGCAAGACTGTCAATTATATAATCAGTGGTCTTCCTTCCACTAGAGGAGACAAAATAGGAGGCTTAAGCAAATAATCCTTGATACTTTCAAAAGCCTTTTGGCAATCATCTATCCATATCCAGCCTTGATCCTTTCGGAGAAGCTTGAAGATTGGTGCACATGTTGCAGTCATAAGGGATATGAACCTTGAGATATAATTCAAACGCCCCAAGAATCCTCTAACTTGTTTTTCAGTTCTGGGAGAAGGCATTTTCTGAATGGCTTTAACTTTGTCAGGATCAACTTTAATTCCTTTTTGGCTAATAATGAAACATAAGAGCTTCCCTGAATAAACACCAAACGTGCATTTGTTAGAATTCAAGCAGAGTTTGTATTTCCTCAGACACTGGAATAGTTTTAACAAATGTTCCACACGTTCCTCTTTAGTTCTGGATTTAACAATCATGTCATCGACATACACTTCAATTTATTTGTGCATCATCTCGTGAAAAAGAGTTGTCATGGCCCTTTAATAGGTTGCGCCTATATTCTTTAGACTGAAAGGCAATACTTTGTAGAAAAAAATTCCCAATGGTGTAATAAATGAAGTTTTCTCCATATCTTTTGGTGCCAATCTGATTTGATTGTATCCTTAGAATCCATCCATGAAGGAAAAGACTTTAAACTTTATAGTGTTGTCAAATAATATATCAATGTGTGGTAATGGAAAGTCGTCTTTCGGACTGAATTTGTTTATATCTCTATTGTCCACACACATTCCAACTTTACCATCCTTTTTGGGAACAAGTACTTGTAAAAACAAGAGTTGTCTCTGCATTTCATCTCTATGTTTTGATGATAACAAGGAAGTATTTTTGAAAGAAATATTTTATGTTCTGATGTTTGTTACTGTGCATATCATGAATATTGAACAAATTAGATCAAACAAACATTATGAAGATGTACGCAATTGATAATATGTGAAGTTACTATGTGAAAAACTAGTCCAAATCATGTTGAAGAAGCAAGTGTGCTTTGTATCTGATCACAATCAGAAAGATATAAGGATGCATGATGTTGTTGTTTCAATGCTCTTGTGGCTTCTGTTCTGAAAGTGGTTCTGATCAGAAAGCGAGCTAAGTTTCTGATATGTTAATCTTCTAAAGAACTAAGTTTTGAAGACTTTGATGACTTGAAGTTCTGAAGACTGGATGTCTGAAGACCAAGTGCAGAAAGACTCTGAAGACTTAAGTGTTCTAAAGAACAAAGTGATAAGGACTCTGAAGACAATGTTCTATGTGAACAAGGTTATGAAGATTCTAAAGACTTGAAGTTCTGAAGACCATCGGTTTCAAGCCAAGTGCTTAAGTTATGAAGAACAATTTTCTGTGTGAACAAGTTCCAAAAACTGAAGACTTAGGTTCTTTGAAGACTCAAGTATCACTGTCTCAATCTCATGCTTCAATCAATCATCTGCAATCAGAATCCTCTGAAGTCTAGAAGACAATGTAACCGTTATCAAGGAAAGTACAAAGTACAAAAATGATTTATTCCACAACCTCTCCACTAATCGTGTATTACGGGAAAAGGACATACGTGGCTCTACTATTTTTATCCTTGAGTAACGACATTCCTCAGTAGCTAGCAGGGCAGTAACGACTCTATTATGCTTGTCTATATAAGGAAAGCATCACATGATATGTGATGTTGTTGTTGTTGTTGTTGAATTCCACAACCAAAGAGCAATTGAAGATATGACTAACTTGTTGTTGGTAGACAACCATTGCTTTATGTGTTGGTGTTAATTGAAATAACAAAAAAGGTTCAAACACACATAAAACTAAGTTGTCAAGATGGTGTTTGAACCTTGTTGTTGATGTTTTCATACAATGATATAAGGTTGATGATTAACAAGATAACAATTGAAAAAACCATTAATTATGTGATTGAATATGCAACTCACAAGCTGATTACTCTTTGATAACAATCTACTTATGAAGAAGAACAAGGGTTGTTGTCCCGAAGGTTCTTAAGAGAATCAAGATGGAGAATTCATTCTCGCACTCAAATGGAGATCAACAAAGCTGGAAAAGCTTTTAAAGAAGAAAACTTCAACAATTCAAGTGCTTGGGTTGTTGTCCAAAAAATTAACTTGAAGAAGAAGAAGACCACACATTTGTGCTACAATATAATGTATTATCTTAGTGTGTATTAGGTTCTTCTGATGCACTTAAAATGTCATTTACTCATGCTTATATAAGAAGAAAATAAATGTAAATGTTGCCCACTTCCCTAAAGGACCCAATGAAGGTTAGAAATTTAGGATGCTCAGAACTTAGTAGTTAGCGCATTCTCAGAACTAGGTGTTCTGGTGAATTTCTCTGGGGCTAAGGTTCTAGTGTTGCTCAGAACTATGTGTTCTGGAGCCTGAAGTCACAACAGGTTGTTGTGTAGTTATTCATGGTTGTAGGTCACACAAGGAACTCACGACATATTATTTTGTAGTTAGTCACAGCAGGTTGCCACACAAAGAAGTCACGACAGGTTGTTGTGCAATGAGTTACAGCAACTAGCTGCGCAAGGAAGTCACAACTGCGGTTGTGAAGTTAGTCATGACATTATCCGTGTGATTGTAATCATATGTTGGTTATAGTGGATTAAGTCCTTGTTTAAGGCGAAATTACCTTGGCGTGTGGACTGAACTAGCTTGAGAAGTTCTTAAGTGAACCAGGATATTTCATGTGTTCTTTACTCTTGCTTTATACTTTACTTTTTGTTTATGCTTTCACAACGCAATCATAACATAACTTAATGCAATCCAACCATTTGCGAAAATTAGTCAATAATGAAAACCTCAATTCACTCCCCTCTTTCTTGTGTTTTTCTCACACCTTCAATTGGTATCAGAGCCCAATTCTATTATTGATGAATATCAAACACTTAACATTGTTAGATAAAGATCCATATGTTGTGTGTAGAAACAACGATGGTGATATTTTCATGCACTTACAATTTCAGTCTCATATCAGTTGATCATGATGAAGATTAAGTATTGA
Organism: Lathyrus aphaca; assembly: GCA_963966055.1. NCBI lineage: Eukaryota > Viridiplantae > Streptophyta > Magnoliopsida > Fabales > Fabaceae > Lathyrus > Lathyrus aphaca. The sequence continues at coordinate 275,954,512 of OZ014519.1, read as the reverse complement.
ATTGTAACCAATTAATTACATTGAGCAAGTCACAGTTTCTTAAAGATTGTCAAAATCTTTTCTATTGGAGTTTGGAAGAAGATTACAAAATCAATATACAAGATAAATTCATTAAATAAGGAGATATATCAATTGAATGCTTATCTTAAATACGACTGGATGATCAACATATTTTGCTCAAAGACCAAATCATCAGAAAATTAGAAATATTGTTTTCTAGAGATTATTTATATATAAGTATGAGATGTTTTCCAGAAACGGATTAGTCCACCCTTGACTTTCTCATATGAAGCTCATTATAAGTTTTCTAAAGTGAAAAGGATGATTATTAACTGATGATTTAGATTCATAAGAACTCCATGCTGAAATCTGTAGAAGAAGTCAGAAATCATAAATAGAGGATGTCAAACTCTAGAAATGATTTATGTCAGAACATCAAAGATCTAACTAATCAAACAGTTAGAAGATTCAATGTAGATTGAGTGATGTTTCCTGTGTAAAGCTTCAAAGAAATACGGGAGAGTATTCAGAAGAAGTAAGCTTATTGATTCATCAAGAATATCACCAGTGAAGTATTCTGACAACTTGATGGAAGTAACACTGACAGTTTAAGTTCTATTAACTTGAGATTCCACCTCAGTTGAACAAACTGCAATTGATCAGAATGGTATCTGACATTCCTCTCAGAAATTCATGGTGTATGATTTCTGGAATCAGAGATGTTGGATAAGTTGCAAAGAAAAAAAGTTATATGTTCTGAGTAAAAAGAATTTAAGTCACTGACATTACTCAGAATGAAAATCAGTAGACCTTCTTTTCAGAAGCATATATGTTGTCAATCTTTGTTGAAATAACTCTGAAAAAGTTATCTCAGTATTGTAAGAACAAAATTGTCACTCAAATTGTGTCTAAGTTTTGTAAACACCCCAAATTTGCCCTCACCCATTCACACCATGGCTTGTGATCTTTTCATATGCATAAGTTCAATCACAGCATCACATATTGCATTTTTTGATTCACTGCATTGCTTCTAAGTCATCTGCATCTAGGGTTTGTGATCTGAGCTTTCCCTGAGCAATTTGAGCCACTCCAAAGGTCATTAATCACTTCAAAGGGGTCCATGTATGTCCAAGCATCATATTATATCCCCACTAAGTCAAGAAGGTCAAGGAATCACAAGAACTGAAAATGGCATGGAAGCAGAGCCAGGTTTAACTGCACAGATGACCTAAAATTAGGGTTTTGGTTTCAAAGGCCATAACTCCAAATTTTTTGGTCATTCTTTTTTATATTGGTCTCTATATGTTATAAGGATCATGCATATCAAGTTTCATGAAGAAATTCCATGGGGAAGACATCTAATCAAGAGTTGACTTCTTGAGCAAGTCAGTGCAAAATCAGGGCATCTGAGGCCCCCAATGACCCAACCAAAGGGTGTTCTTCATCATTTTGAATGTGTATGATCTTTATTTGATCATAGAAGATGTTATAAGTTCACAAGATTGAAGAATTTCAAGCCATTTGCAAAATTGCCTTTTTGGGAAAGTGACTTGTAATGTAAACTTGCCATTTTGGGAAAGTTTTTCAACCTCCTCAAATTGATTCAAAAATGCTTCAAATGAGAAAACTTTGGTCATGAAAGTTGTAGAATGGATCATTCCCTTTTCAAAAAGTACAAGAACTCATTCTAATTCATTTTGGATCAAAAGTTATGGCTTGTCAATGTTGGACAAAATCACATAATTTCAAGTTTCACACCAAGGAGGCAAAGTTGCAAAACCTCTTGCCAAGGCAAAATGTGACATCAAATTGACTTCTAACCTTTGCACAAACATAAACCAATGCCTAAAGATCAGAATGCACCAAAGACTTGTCCATTTTCATGACTTATGCTTCAAGTAATCACAAAAGGGCCAAAAGATCACAAAGTTGCAAAACCTCATACAAACCCTAATCCACTTGCTAATTGGCCTCAAGACTGATTCTATGGCTCTCCTCAATCCTTGCTGTGCAGGAAACCCCTTTGTCCTTGGCCTGCCATTGACCCATACCTCTCTTACACAAAACATCTACTTTATGCAAAATGACCCATACCAATCAAGCTAGGCCACACCAACTCCTCTGACCTATCCAAGTGTGATACATTTACCAAATGAGACTCAACACATACCACACACAAGCCTGATCTATCTCATAAGCCATAGTTCACAAAACTCTCCTCTTATGCACTTTCCTTCGAATCTGATCACACAAGCATCAAACCTCAAAACCAACTTCACCATTCATTCAGAAAGACTTCATAGAGCAAAAACCACCCTTAACCTTGCCTTGAAAGTCCCTGAAACTCAAACACGATTTTCCCCCTCTCTGAACAGAACTCCATCAATCTCACAAACCAGCCACCATACACTCAAACCAAGCCTCAAAGCATATTCAGGGAGATCATTGGGTTAGCTTTGAAGCAGGGAGGCAGTCTGAAAGCTCCAAACTGAAAGCTTCACCTCAGGTAGCTTCACGAAATCATTTTTCCAGAAACCTTGTTTTAAGTTATTGAAATGATCTACATGCTCCCCTGATTGCTTTGCACTTTGTATTTTTGAAAATGATTGATTATTGAGCATGTACTGCATCTCTGAAAGTTTGGTCTTTTTTATGTTTTTGATTCGAATCTTGGTTTTGAGTAAAAAGAAATGGATTTTGAGGGTAGATTCATGTTTAGGGAGGTTGAGAGGTTTGATCTGGAGCTTTACAGCTTTTAAAATGACCAGGAGAGTGAGTTTGAGATTTCTCAGGGAGGGTGTCACCGGAGAAGACGACCGGAGCTCTTCTCCGGTGACCTGAAAGTAATTAGGGTTTGATAATTAGGGTTAGCTAGGTTTAAATGTGGGGCGTTGGATCTGGGCTTCCCGCGCGTGTTGGAAGGCCATGATGTTTTCACTTAGCCCTAATTGTGTTTAATTAAGTTAATTAATTAGGTTTAGTTTAAAAATGCCAGTTTGAACCTAGGCCGTTGGATGATGCGCGCAGTCTTCCCTCATCTCCCAGTTTGAATGTGAACCTCAGGATCTGCATACTTTTTATTTTATTAAATTTTATTTCATTTTCTTTTCATTTAACTTCTACGAATTATTTAAAATAGCAAAAATCATTTAAAAATTATGAAAATTTTTGTCAAAGATTTCATTAATTTTTAAAACCCAAAAATATTTTTATTTTTATTTTTTGAATAAAAAATCATTTTTAAATCATTTAAATGTTCATTTTTAATTAGTTAATGAAAATTAATTAATTAAAAATGCATTTAGGTATTTAAAAATCACCAAAAAATTCACATTGCATTTAGAAACATTTAGAAACATTATCAAACCCTCAAACCAAATTTCTTTTTTGTTCTTGATGCCTTTTGATCATTTTCATTGGAATTAAATTCATTTTAAGGCAATATTTTGGTTCAAACTTTAAAAAATTCATTCTGCCTAACCTTTGAGAGCTTGATGATGGTTCTTCTTGCATTGCATCCTTCATGTCATGTAGTTTATAGGATAAATTTGGTTTGAATTGATCTTCCATTTTCAATTTGTTTTGCATTTTTCATGATGAGGTACCTTAAAACCCTAATTGACTTAAGAAAATCATAACTTGCACTAAGTTAAGAGTTAGATCCCCTCCTTTGGGCAGTGAACTTGTGTAGGGTTAGGGTTCCCTTGATCCTATTTTCAATTTTTATTCATGTCATTTGCTTCTGATTTTGAATTTTTGCATTGCATGATGCATGTAACCCTAATTTATGCCTTCCTTTGCATCCATCTTTCATTTGCTTACATCCAATGACTTGCCATGGCATTTTGTGCATACATATGATTCATAATACATCTTAGGACATATTAGAATCATGTTTGATCATTGCATCTTTCATTTTCCATTATTATATGTCCATTGCATTTCATAACTTTTCATGTACATTCATGGTTTAAAGCATGCTTCATCTGCATCCATGTCCTTGTATGATCATTCTCATGTCTTGCCTCATGTTTGTATCATATCTTAGCATCATTAACATCATGTTCATGCTTCTGACTTTGTCTTGCATCATGACATTTAATCTCATTTGCATTGCATTCCATCTCTTTTGCTAACTTTTCAGGTGGTAAGTTTGTTTTGAGAAGTGAATTTGCCTTCACTTCTCACAATCTCTTTTCATCTCTCTTGTAGATGTTTAAGAATTGGCAGAATTTTTGACCAAACAAGAAATGTTAAATTCAGTTCAGAATGTCCTATCAGATGTTGGGACATTAGCAAACAGAGTATATGAACTTATTTCAGGATGTCCTACCAGATGTTGGGACATTGTGTAAATAACTTAAGTTCAGTTTTTCAGGATGTCCCAACAGATGTTGAGACATCTCAGACCTGCTACCAGAATTAATTATTGATTAACTGATCAGAGATATTTAAGGAGAATTATCTGGAATTAATTAATGATGGATAAAAACAGAACAAGGCGCATCTGTAGGGAGTTTTATATTGAAGATTCAGATTAAAACAGAAGACCTAAATCACCTAGAATATAGGAGGTAACAAACCCTAAATTCAAGGTGACAGCTGCTGCACATTAGGGCTGGATCATTCTACAGTAAGCCCAAAATTCAGATACCTATTTAAGCAACAGAAACTCATAGAATTGAGTACGAATTTCAGAAGACCAAATAGGGTGTCTAGTGTTTTAATAGCAGGTTGTATTTTATGTACCACTTTATAAGCTTTTAAGCAAAAGTGCATTTGTGACTTGATTGAAACTGTGAAGTAAGATCAAGCTGTATTGTTTGAAGGATGTCTTCAATTTCTGTAAACTTGTAAACTTGATCACTGTGTGATTGAGGGGGAGTGAGTAGGGTACTCTTATCTAAGTGTGTCTTAGGTAGAAATTGCATTGGGTAAGTATTAAGTGATAGATTAAACAGGGTGGTTTAAGTCTAGAATTAATATTACTAATAGTGGATTTCCTCCTGGCTTGGTAGCCTCCAGATGTAGGTGTGGTTATACACTGAACTGGGTTAACAAACTTCTGTGTTGTTTACTTTTCTTGCTGTTTAAGTTTTGGTTAAATTTGTCAAATGTCCTATTAAGTGTTAGGACATCTCTTAGGACATCTCATACCTGATCACAGAATTTCAATTGGCATCAGAGCAGGCACCCTGCCTGTTTATACTGGGTGAGATCTAGGGAATACAAATTCTGTAACATGGACAGAGATTTAGGGTCAGTAAATAGACCACCTATACTGGATGGATCTAATTATGACTACTGGAAGCCAAGAATGATTGCATTCTTAAGGTCACTTGACAACAGGGCATGGAGAGCAGTCAATGTTGGATGGGATTACCCTATCCAAGACACCAAAGATGGATCAAAAGTGCTGAAACCTGAAGAAGAATGGAGTAAGGAGGAAGAAGACTCAGCACTAGGCAACTCAAAAGCCTTAAATGCTTTATTCAATGGCATTGATAGGAACATTTTCAGACTTGTGCATCATTGTGAGCTGGCCAAAGATGTTTGGGACACTCTCAAAACAACTCATGAAGGAACATCAAAAGTAAAAATGTCAAGACTTCAACTTCTCACCACCAAGTTTGAAAACTTGAGAATGAAGGAAGATGAATCAATTCATGAGTTCTATATGAACATCTTGGATATAGCCAATACTTCTGGAGCTTTGGGAGAAAAGATGACTGATGAAAAGCTTGTAAGAAAGATTCTCAGATCTTTGCCAAAAAGATTTGACATGAAAGTCACTGCAATAGAAGAAGCTCAAGACATATGCTCCATGAAAGTTGAAGAACTCATTGGTTCCCTTCAAACTTTTGAGATGGGAATGAATGACACAAATGCCAAAAAGAACAAAAGCATAGCTTTGGTGTCAAATACAGATGAAGAAGAAGATGATGAATCAGCAAATGATAAAAGCTTATCAGAAAACCTTTTCTTGCTTGGAAGACAAGTCAAACAAATTCTCAGAGGAATGGAAGGCAAATCCAAACCTAGTGGAAGAAACACAAGCTCTGAGAACAGAAGACCTTATGATGCTAACAAAAGATTAAAGTATGCTGAAAAGATCAGTCAAGATAAAGGAGTCAAATGCCATGAATGTGAAGGATATGGACATATCAAGTTTGAATGTCCTACCTACTTAAAGAGGCAAAAGAAAGGACTCTCTGTGACCTGGTCTGATGAAGACTCAGGAGAGTCAGAAGAAGAATCAGCTAAGCATTTTACTGCTCTAGCTGGACTGTGTGAATATGATAGTGATTCCAGTTGTGGAGAGCTTACTTATGAAGAACTTGAGCAAGCATTCAAAGATCTATACAAAAGAAGCTCTGAAATATGCAGTGAGGTTATAAAGCTAAAGAAGCAGAATGAGGTATTAGAAGATGAAAAAGCAAGTGATCAAGTAATCATTGATACCTTGAAAAGTGAAGTAACTCTTCTCAACTCTAAGTTGGAACATATGTCAAAATCTGTTAAAATGTTGAACAGTAGCTCAAATACACTGGATGTTATTCTCAGCAATAATAAACATTCAGGGGACAAAAGTGGACTGGGATATAACAGAGATGAAGCCAGCTCTAGCAAAGCTACTGCAAAAACTACACAGTCAAACAAGATGTCCCAACAGATGCTTCAACATCAGAACACAAAGGCAAACATAATGTTCCAACAGATGTCTAAACATTCTGGAAAGAACAAAATGAAGAAGAAGTATCAAAGATGGAGATGCCATCACTGTGGAAGATTTGGGCATATAAAACCTCACTGTTATAAGTTACATGGATATCCAAATCAGGTGTATCAGCAATCTTCCAAACAGAAAGTAAAAGGTACCAAGAAAGAGCTGCATAATCAGCAATCTCCTAAGCAGAAGACAGAGGTCATCAAGAAGGTTTGGAGACCAAAATCTGACTCTCAGACTAATCAAAGTCACATACCCAAGAACAAGATCAACAATCAAGCTTGGAAATCAGCTGAACAACACACAGGGCAGAGGCATCAAAAGAAATCTCAACTCATCTGGTCAAAGAAAAGTACTGCATACATAGCACATACATCACTGAGAGTATCAGCTAAAGAAGACTGGTACTTTGACAGTGGTTGCTCAAGACACATGACTGGATTGAAGAATTTGCTAGTAAACTTAAAATCACATTCATCCAGGTATGTTACCTTTGGAGATGGAGCTAAAGGAGAAATCAAGGGAGTTGGAACCTTGGATTGTCAAGATGTTCCAAGATTAGATGATGTGCTGCTAGTTAAAGGTTTAACTGCTAACCTGATCAGCATAAGTCAACTATGTGATCAGGGATACAGTGTAAACTTTACCAAATCAGAATGCATAGTGACTAACAAAGAACAAGAAGTTGTCATGAAAGGAGCCAAATCTAAAGACAACTGTTACATGTGGGAATCCCAAAATCTCAGTCTCACTTCAACCTGCTCTCAAGCTAAAGAAGAAGAAGTGAAACTGTGGCATCAAAGACTAGGTCATCTTCATTTCATAGGCATAAAGAAGATCATATCTATGGATGCTGTAAGAGGTATTCCTAAACTGAAGATTGATGATGGCAAAATATGTGGTGAATGTCAAATAGGCAAGCAAACCAAGATGTCCCATCCAAAGCTCCAACATCTGACAACTTCCAAAGTTTTGGAACTTCTACATATGGATCTTATGGGACCTATGCAGGTTGAGAGTCTTGGTGGTAAGAGGTATGCCTATGTTGTGGTTGATGATTTTTCAAGATATACATGGATAAACTTCATCAAAGAAAAGTCAGATGTATTTGATGTATTCAAAGAATTATGTCAAAGATTGCAAAGGGAAAAATCCAGCTGTGTGATCAGAATAAGAAGTGATCATGGAAAGGAATTTGAGAATCAAAAGTTCTTAGATTTCTGTTCTTCAGAAGGAATCAATCATGAGTATTCTTCACCTATCACACCTCAACAGAATGGGATTGTTGAAAGGAAGAATAGAACCATTCAAGAATCAGCAAGAGCTATGATCCATGCTAAAAAGTTGCCTCTATACTTTTGGGCTGAAGCTATGAACACTTCCTGTTACATCCATAACAGAGTTACTTTAAGGAAAGGAACTTTGTCCACATTATATGAAGTCTGGAAGGGCAGAAAACCCACAGTTAAGTACTTCCATGTTTTTGGAAGTATATGTTACATTCTGGCAGATAGGGAGCAAAGAAGAAAAATGGATCCTAAAAGTGATGAAGGGATTTTTCTTGGATACTCCATAAACAGCAGAGCATACAGAGTATTTAATTCTAGAACCAAGGTTATCATGGAATCCATAAATGTGATAATTGATGATGCTCCTACAGATGTCCCAGAGGATGTTGGAACATCTGCTGATATCAAGATTGAAGCTGAAGAAAAGAATGATCAATATAACTTCACTCAAAATGATACAAGGTCAGAAGATTCAAGCAAACCTCCCTCCATCAGAATACAGAAGGATCATCCCAAAGATTTAATAATTGGTGATCCCAACAGAGGTGTAAGCACTAGATCAAGAGAAGTGATTTCAGGTTCTTGTTTTGTTTCCAAAATAGAACCTAAAAATGTCAAGGAAGCTCTCACTGATGAATACTGGATTTGTGCTATGCAAGAGGAATTAGGTCAATTCACAAGGAATGAAGTGTGGAATCTTGTACCTAGACCTGATGACATAAATGTGATTGGTACAAAATGGGTGTATAAGAACAAGTCAAATGAACAAGGAATTGTTACAAAGAACAAAGCTAGACTTGTGGCTCAAGGATACACTCAAATTGAAGGGGTAGACTTTGATGAAACCTTTGCACCAGTAGCAAGGCTTGAATCAATAAGACTAATGTTGGGAATTGCTTGTATCTTAAAGTTCAAGCTATTTCAAATGGATGTGAAAAGTGCCTTTCTTAATGGTTATCTTAATGAAGAGGTATATGTAGAACAGCCTAAAGGATTTGTTGATCCAAGCTGTCCAAATCATGTATACAAATTAAAGAAAGCACTTTATGGTCTGAAGCAAGCTCCAAGGGCATGGTATGAAAGACTGACCACATTTCTTATCAAGCAAGGATACAGAAAAGGTGGGATTGATAAAACCCTGTTTGTTAAAGATGAAGAAGGAAATGTCATGATTGCACAAATATATGTTGATGACATTGTGTTTGGTGGAATGTCTGACAGGATGGTCAAACATTTTGTCAAGCAGATGGAATCTGAATTTGAAATGAGTCTAGTAGGTGAATTAACCTACTTTCTTGGTCTGCAAGTAAAGCAAATGGAAGACTCAATGTTTATTTCCCAAAGTAAGTACTCCAAGAACATAGTGAAGAAATTTGGAATGGAAAATGCTTCTCATAAAAGAACTCCTGCTCCCACACATTTAAAGCTGACTAAAGATAAAAAGGGTGAGAATGTAGATCAAAGTTTATATAGAAGCATGATTGGAAGCTTGTTATACTTGACTGCTAGCAGACCAGACATTGCATTTGCAGTAGGAGTTTGTGCAAGATATCAAGCTGATCCAAAAGTCAGTCATCTCAATCAAGTCAAGAGAATCCTTAAATATGTTAATGGTACTTGTGACTATGGCATAATGTACTTTCATGGTTGCAAACCAATTCTCACTGGCTTCTGTGATGCTGATTGGGCAGGAAGTGCTGATGACAGAAAAAGCACTTCAGGAGGATGCTTCTTTCTAGGAAACAATCTGATTTCTTGGTTCAGTAAGAAACAGAATTGTGTATCCTTATCTACAGCTGAAGCTGAGTATATAGCAGCAGGTAGCAGTTGTTCTCAGTTGGTTTGGATGAAGCAGATGCTCACTGAGTACAATGTCCCACAGGATGTCATGACATTGTACTGTGACAACTTAAGTGCAATCAACATATCTAAGAATCCTATCCAACACAGCAGGACTAAGCATATTGATATCAGACATCACTTCATCAGAGATCTTGTAGAAGAAAAGGTGATTTCATTGGAGCATGTAGCTACAGATTTGCAATTAGCTGATATCTTTACCAAAGCATTGGATGCTACTCAATTTGAGAATTTAAGGGGCAAACTTGGAATCTGTTTATGTGATATTTAGCAGTTAATGAGATGTGCCAAGATGTCATATGACATTGCATGGCATAAGTTCCAGATGGCAAAGCTAGTCTGGTCTAGATCCTTGGGAATTCCATCCCTAATCATTTGGACTGTAACGGCTACATATTTAGTAACTACTTATAAGAAGCTATCAAGATTCTCATCATACCATCACAAGCGAATCACATTAACTCTCAATCCTTCAGAAATCATAAACCCTAAAGTTGTTCATCCATCTTCTCAACAATGTCTCAAAACCCTAAAACAGCTGAGGAAATTCTCAACAAGGAAGACGTGGTTCATGCCACTCCAATCTCTGTTGTGCCAATGCCATCAACACCATTGGACGAGCTCAGGGGAAGCGCCTCTCACACTAAAAAGGCAAGAACACCAAAGAGAGGTAAAGATCAAATCAGAAGCAAAGCTAAAGGCATTCCCTCTCCTACTAACATGTCCTCAAAATACTCCAAATATGTTGATGATTCCATCAAGGAGATTGTCAACCAAGTTTTTTCTGAACAAAGAGTGGTGAAAGGGATCTCTGTTCCTTTGAACACCATTCCTGCACCTCAAGAAGAACCAGCTCAAGATACAGAGGACACTGCTGCAGAACAAGATGTCCCTACAAATGTTGGAACATCTGAAGATAAGAAAAAGAACTCATCTGATGTTGATCTGGAACAAACTGAGGACAAAGCCTCAAATGAAAATGATGAAGAGGTCTCTGAAGAACAGGCTCAAGGCTCAAATGAAGATCAAATCCCTGCTGATCAACCAGCTGAAGAGGAGGCTGCCCAATCTCCTCCAGTGGTCAATCTGGAGCAGGACTCTGATGCAGAGATCATAGCATCTGTGAAACCCAGCATTGCTAAAAGACTCAGGTCCAGGAAGGGCAAGCTGCAAGCTGAAGCAGCAATTCCTGAAAAGAAGAAAGCCTCTCCAAAGAAAGGGAAGGCTAAAGTCACTTTTGGGCCATCAAAACAATGGAGTAAAGTCCAAACTCAGAAAAGGAAAGCTGCCACATCATCAGATTCAGATGTTGGATCAGATGTCCCAACATCTCCTCCCAAGAAGAGACCAGCAACATCCAGAGCTTCAACTGCTGTACCAGAAGCTCCCTTGGACAACATATCATTTCACCATGTCTCTAGTGTGAACAGGTGGAAATATGTGTACCAAAGAAGGGTAGCCCTGGAAAGAGAACTGAGCAGCAATGCACTTGAGTGCACAGAACTGATAGACCTCATCTCTGCTGCAGGACTATTCAAGACAGTATCAGATCTCTCTCCCTGCTATGAACTTCTTGTCAAAGAGTTCATTGTGAATCTTCAGGAGGATTGCTCCAATGGTAAGTCCTCTGAGTTTCAAAAAGTTTATGTTAGAGGTAAATGTGTAGAGTTTTCTCCCCAAATCATAAATGAATACCTAGGAAGAGAAACAGATGGACCCAATGAGCTAGGTAAAACAGATAATCAAGTATGCAAGGTGATCACTGCAAACCAGGTCAAGGCATGGCCTGTGAAGGGAAAGCTTTCTGTGAGCATGCTTACCAGAAAGTATGCCATGCTGAACAGAATTGGTACTGCTAACTGGGTGCCTACCAACCACACTTCCTCAATCTCAACTGGTCTAGCCAGGTTTATATATGCTGTGGGAACTCAAACCAAGATGGACTATGGAGCTTTCATCTTTGATCAAACCATGAAGCATGCCATCTCTACTGCAACAAAGCTGCCAATAGCTTTTCCATCATTGCTGTGTGGTATTGTTCTAAGTCAATACCCTGGGATTTTAAATGAGAAGGACACAGTCTGCAAGAGAGAGAGCCCCCTGGCTTTTCATTACAAATTATTCCTCAGTCACCATGCTGCAGATGTTGAAGCACCTTCTGGGACATCTGCTGGTCCCTCAACTGCTAAGAATCCCATCTCCAAGAAGACTTTAATTGCTGAACTCAAAAGCACCTGCAAAGAGCTTGAAGCTAGAAAGCAGAAGCTTGAGGAAATCATTCAAAGGTTGGAGAATGAAGAAGACCATAAAGCAAACTCTGATGAAGACAGTGATGCTGATGAAGAAACAGAAGCTGATGAAGAAACAGAAGTTGAGGAAGCAACTGAGAGTAATGAATCTGAGTGATCAATGTATGTGAGGCAAATGTAATGACAGCAATGTAATGACAGTAATAGTGTCTTTGGCCCCTAATTTTGTGTCTACCAAGGGGGAGAACAACATCAAATGTAATTGCTGTTTAAGTATAAATGAAAAAAATCTGTTTGTTTCTGCCTGAACTGAATAAGTGTGAATATTTCTGTTGCAACAAGGCTGGACTCATATATGTTTGAGGGGGAGTAATCTCAAATAAGAATCAACAGAAAAGTAATGCTATACTCTGATAAAAAGAACTTCTGCTGCACTCTGAAAACCAGAAAAGATGTTAGCCAAAAATTAGCCAAAGGGGGAGTTTGTAGATGTTTAAGAATTGGCAGAATTTTTGACCAAACAAGAAATGTTAAATTCAGTTCAGAATGTCCTATCAGATGTTGGGACATTAGCAAACAGAGTATATGAACTTATTTCAGGATGTCCTACCAGATGTTGGGACATTGTGTAAATAACTTAAGTTCAGTTTTTCAGGATGTCCCAACAGATGTTGAGACATCTCAGACCTGCTACCAGAATTAATTATTGATTAACTGATCAGAGATATTTAAGGAGAATTATCTGGAATTAATTAATGATGGATAAAAACAGAACAAGGCGCATCTGTAGGGAGTTTTATATTGAAGATTCAGATTAAAACAGAAGACCTAAATCACCTAGAATATAGGAGGTAACAAACCCTAAATTCAAGGTGACAGCTGCTGCACATTAGGGCTGGATCATTCTACAGTAAGCCCAAAATTCAGATACCTATTTAAGCAACAGAAACTCATAGAATTGAGTACGAATTTCAGAAGACCAAATAGGGTGTCTAGTGTTTTAATAGCAGGTTGTATTTTATGTACCACTTTATAAGCTTTTAAGCAAAAGTGCATTTGTGACTTGATTGAAACTGTGAAGTAAGATCAAGCTGTATTGTTTGAAGGATGTCTTCAATTTCTGTAAACTTGTAAACTTGATCACTGTGTGATTGAGGGGGAGTGAGTAGGGTACTCTTATCTAAGTGTGTCTTAGGTAGAAATTGCATTGGGTAAGTATTAAGTGATAGATTAAACAGGGTGGTTTAAGTCTAGAATTAATATTACTAATAGTGGATTTCCTCCTGGCTTGGTAGCCTCCAGATGTAGGTGTGGTTATACACTGAACTGGGTTAACAAACTTCTGTGTTGTTTACTTTTCTTGCTGTTTAAGTTTTGGTTAAATTTGTCAAATGTCCTATTAAGTGTTGGGACATCTCTTAGGACATCTCATACCTGATCACAGAATTTCATCTCTTATGCATCATTGCTACATTTTATATTGTGTATTTGAGTGAGCTTGCTCATTCATGTTCTCTCCCACTTTCTTTCTTCAAGCAACTTGTCTTCTTAAGTGAAGCAAGTTGTTTTGCTTCTCTTTGTTTCTTGCTCCTTTCATCTGCTTCCTTCCTGGTGGTTTTCTCTGAAGATCTTCTTGTAAACCTCATTAACCCTAGGAACAACCAAGCATGATAATAATTAGGGTTTGATTAGTCCCCCCCCATTTAGTTTTACCTTTGTGTCATCTTTTAGTTTTCTCTTCTCATCTCATAATCAAGGACTAAACCCTAAAGGTTTTAAGGCTTTGTGATTAAGCTTATGCCTGCATCCTTCTATTAGGATGGAGTGTATAACCTTAATCCTAAGTGTTAAACCCTTAATGTGTTTAAATCTTTTAATCAATCCATCTTAATAATCACTAAGACATCAAGCTTGTAACTTGGGCCTTGCATTAGGGTTCTAATTCTTCCTTAATTGGTTAAGAAGGACTAACCCTAGTGTTAATGGACAAGTCCCCCTCAAGTTGTCTTACAAACCATAAAAATCACTTCTTCATCTTATCATTAGCTAAAATCCACCTAATAAAGGCTTTGTTTTGTCATAAGGTTAATCCCTAATCATGGATTAAGTTGAGGAGTCTTTCTCAGCTTAAATGTTCTCATCTATTATCCTTCTATTAGGATAGAGTAATGAGTCCATTAAATCCCTGATTATGGCTTAATCTCATTACTTAACACTAAACAAAAACAACAAAAACATCTAATAAATGCAAGTAGGTTAATGATCTTAATCCTACATCATGGTGATTAAGTATGAGGTGCTTACTTCATGCTTAAGGTTTTCTCATTACCCCTAATCAGAGGGAGGATGTGATGAGTTTATTAACCCATTGGTTTAGGCTTAAGCTCATTTTCTTATTGACAAACTCCAAAAGCAATAAAAGACTGAAAACACAAAAAACAAACAATAATCGTCTCCTTCGGGATTCTTTTTTCATCATATTCACTCACAAACGAGAACTTGCTTCTTCTGTCTAATGCAAGACAGTTAGCACCTGAGCCAGACAGGTCATACACTTGAGCATAGACAAGTAAGCAGTTCACAAGTCAATTTATCTTTCAGTCTCTTTGAGTCAACGGTGTTCTGACTTCCTCATTGTATGAGAGGATACGTAGGCATAACTTAACAGTTATCGAACAAAAGTCTCTGTATATTCCCCCTCCTTCCAGTATCATTCTTTAAGCCTCATGATCTTGGGCATTCCACTCCTGTTCTTACACTGACACTTCACTTATACACTTTACACTTCTTTTACACTGACACTTGCATTCTTTCCAGCTTTGATACACAGATTGCACTGGCACTACCCCTTTAAAACACAAATCTTTTAAGCGTGGATCCCGTCGAGTACAGCGGACAATCTGGGTGCTAATACCTTCCCAAGTTGTAACCAACCCCCTTTATCAGTCTCTCTGGTTCGCAACCGTCTTATCCACATCTTTCTAGGTTTATGCAGCATTACCATTCCTCCGGGATAAAAATGCCTAGCTGGCGACTCTTTCCTCTTGAGTTCACCCTTGTGTGTTCTCTATTCATTCCTTCTCTCTCGCCGACTGTTCGCGTCTGTACCCCTTCTGACCAGGTGTCATTTTGGTGGGAGCGACAGCTTGGCGAATCTGCTGGGGACCCTTATACTGTAACCAGGGCTTCTGGTTCTTTTTGTGGGTTCCTCCTAGCGCTTGTTTGATTTGTGTTTACTGGGGTGTTATGTGCTAATTGTGTTTATATATTTGCTTTATTTACTGCTTTATGTACAGTTATTTATTGCTTTCTTTACAGCTTTATACATCATACTGTCATACTGTCATCTTGCTGGATCTGGTTTTTGTTTTGGTGGGTGGGGTTCTACTGAGAGTTTAAGGTCCTATACCTGGGACCTGAGTGACACCTAGGCTAGAGTGGTTCATGTTCTTTCCCATTCCATTTCGGTCTGGTGCGGGAATATGAAACACGGTTCAGATGTGGGTTTCTTCTTGAGAACTCTATGCTACGGATTTCCTGTAGTGCTAGGGCTATCTGGGAAGCCTGCTAAGTATGGATGACCTTTATTATGACCTTCAGAAACTGAGGTGAATTAGAGGAGGATCTTTTATGGTTATTGTAAACACTGTACCTCCGGGTTAGAAGTGTTTACACTTCTCATAACTGATCCAAGTCTGAGGATCCTTGTTTTAGAACACCACCTGTGAGGGGGTTGGGCTGTTTACAGGTTTGCAGGTACCATTGGCCACATCATACCCTGTTACTATTTGGTTTAAGAGTACCTCACTTTGGACAGTTCTTGTGATTTAAACCATGGACATGTGACTCTTTATTTGAGTCCCCCTACCTTGGTTACTGGATTTCTGAACCTCCATCTGGACTTCTTGAACATACATGGACTTATATCAAGACAGTTAATCAGATCCAGCTTGATCACAAACCCTTGCATATCATTTGCATACTCATCATTTTCATCATTTAACATTTGTTTATTTGTTTTTCAGGGTATCCACATCATATTTGGCTTGGTTTTGACCCCTTCATCTGCATAGACCTCTGTTTCATCAGTTATCTGCTTCAGCTATTTTCATCAGTTGACTGCTTCAGCTGCCTTCACCATCACCAGCATCATCCTGTCAGTGGCTCATCTTCAGTATCAGTTTTGATCCTCATCAGCACTTGCCTTCAGATCTTCATCAGCACTCATGGCTACTCCCAGGAAAAGCAACATATCATACCATTTCTTTGAGCTTGTGTTGACTGGTATCAGGCAGGTCCAGTCACTTATCACTCCAGACCACATCCCATTATTCAGAGAGCATTATGGAGGTATCCTGGATATGGTCATGGACCTAGACCCTTCTCAGAGGAGTATGATCCACACCTGCCTACAGTTTTATGACCCTCCTTTGAGATGCTTCACTTTCCAAAACTTTCAGCTAGGACCTCTACTGGAAGAGTTTTCATCATTGATTGGAGTACCTGTCAGGGGTGGTGTCCCCTTCAACCCAGAGATGACTTCTCCCAGCAATGGGGAAGTGGAAAAAGCACTGTACCTGGAGCCTATTTTGATTGAGCAAAACATGACAACAAAGGCTGGGATCCCCGGTTTACACTTAGACTTTCTAACTTCTCAGGCCATCCTGAAGGCCTCCTTGGGAGAATGGAGGGCAGTTTGTGCATTGTTGGCCCTCAGTATATATGGGGTTATACTATTTGCAGATGAGCCCAAATTTATCAGCAAGAATTCCATTAATCTTTTCCTTCTGAGGAACCCAGTACCCACATTGCTGGGAGATTTCTATTATTCCATTCATCAGAGGAATGAGAAACAGAGAGGGAAGTTGGTGAGATGCTGTGCTCCCCTGTTTCATACTTGGTTGCTCAAACACTTGCCTAAGACAGATGCCTTCCTGAATCCTCACCAACAGAAGAATTGGGCTAAGAGACTTATTGCTTTGACTTCAGATGACATCAGATGGTGCACCCAGAGCACCAAAGGCAAGGACATCATCACTAGCTGTGGACAGTACCCCAATGTACCTCTAGTAGGAGTGAAGGGTTGCATCAACTACAATCCTTTGCTGTTTAAGAGACAATTGAGATATGCTTTGGTCCACCCTCCTAGAGTGCAAGATTTAGCTGAAACCCTGTATTGTGAGATAAAGCCTAATCTAGCTATTGTCAGGCAAGCATCCTGGGCTTGGGACAACATCCAGACCAAAGGGATGGCCATTCTTGGGAGGTGCAATAATGTGGCTTCAGCTCAGTATTATGAATGGTCTCATGCTAGAGCTCAGATTTCTGGGATTCCCTTCACCATTGAGGATATACCTGGACCATCCACAGTACAGCCAGTAGCCACTGTCAACCTGGAAGAGTTTGAGAAGCTGAAGGAAAGGAATGAGAATCTGTCTCAAGCTCTGAAGAAGACCCTCTGGGAGAGGAGTGATGGTCGTCTGGACATCGAGAGGTTGGAGAAGCTTAAAGTGGAGCATCTGGCCAAGATTGAGAAAGAAGAGGACTACATCAAGAAATCAAGAGCTGGGGAGCAAATATTGAAGAATGCCTGTAAGGAGGCCAAGCTTCAGAAGGCTAGGACTGATCTCTATCTGCAAGAAAGTCAGGCTAGGTGGGTCAGGATCACTGAAGCCCGTACTCAAGAAGATAAGAGAACTCAAGCCAGGATTGAACAGTTAGAGGCCAATGAAAAGAAACAACAAGAAGCTTTGCTGGCATCCCAGAAGGAGATTTCAGAGTTGAAGCTTAGGGATGGTTTGAAGAGGTCAAAGGACCAGGACATGCACAAGAAGCTGACCACTGCTATTGCTACTAGGAACCTTCTCATCAGGACCATTACAGAGCATCCAGCTGGTCCTGTAACTGAGGCACTTTTGAAGGAGGTTAAGGAGGATGAGTTTGGATTAGATGTTTGACTTCTTTGCTTGTTGTTCATTTCCATTTCATGTACTTTTCTTTTTATGTTGTATTTTGACCCTTCAGGGGCATATGTTGTAAAAAACAAACTATGTATGATCCACCATTTGTAATGTGTTTGTTAGTTTGTTTCATTGAGTTCCTTTTCTCAAGCAACACCAAAGCATCTTCCTCGAGGTCTGGAAAGGTCAAAACCAAGAGCCAAGCCGGATACCTTGGAAAGCAAATAAGCATACTGCATTGCATGCTAACTTTTGTTTTGTTTTGTAGGTTTTTTTTGTCATTATTCGTTTCTAAATCTGTTGTGGTTCAGGAAATATTGCTCGCAGAAGAGTGTTCCCTGTCAACCGTGCACATCGGTATCCTACTCGCAACAACCTTCCGGGTATTATAATGGAGCAAGTACAGCAAGACCTGACTGAGGTCAGAACCCAGATGGCTAATGAAAGGGTGGAGATGAGAAACCAAATGGCCCAATTCATGACAGTAATGACTGGCTTGGCTCAGAGCCAAGAGAGGTTAAGGGCATTGGTAGAGAGGCAAACCCCCGAGGAACATCATCCTGGGACTGGAGGAACAAGTAACAATGAGAGGGGTCAGCCTCATGTTAACCCACCTGTATTTGGACCTCATCTAGATCCGGAAGTCAACATCCCGGCTAATGTGCAAGGAAATACTGCTGGGGGGAGAATCTTACAAGAAGACCCCCAAGAGGAGCAATTCACTGTCATGGGAGCTGGGGATGAAGTCTATGACCAAAGGTTTGATGAAATTGCTGAGAAGTTGAGGTCCTTGGAGTCTCAAAACTCCTTGGGTTTTGATGTAATGGATATGGGGTTAGTGGATGGAGTAAGAATTCCCCACAAGTTCAAACCTCCGTGCTTCGAGAAATACAATGGAACCTCTTGTCCACGGACTCACCTGCAGTCCTTTCTGGGGAGACTTAAAGCATACACCATGGATGAAAAGCTATGGATGTTCTATTTTGAAGATAGTTTGACTGGGGCTTCAAGGGAGTGGTATTCACACTTGACTAGAGCTACTATCAGATGCTGGAAGGACCTAGCTGAAGCCTTCATCAGGCAGTACCAATACAATCTGGACATGGCTCCTAACAGGACCCTCTTGATGGGAATGTCTCAATCCTCCAGGGAAAGCTTCAGGGAATATGCCCAAAGGTGGAGACAGCTTGCTGCTGCTGTCCAACCACCCATGTCGGAAAGAGAAATGGCCGACATGTTTATGAAAACTCTACAAGGAACATATATTGATAGGCTAGCTGCCTTTTCTTCCACCAGTTTTGCTGACGTAGTTATAGCTGGGGAAAGGATTGAAAGCCTTTTGAAAATGGGCAGGATTTCTGATAATGGTGCAAGTTCGTCCAATAATCCCCGGAAGCCTTTTGTGGGACCTCGAAGGACCGGTGAGACCAATGCCATTCATGCCACCAGGGGCAGACCTCAGTATGTTCACAGATCAGTAGCAGCTGTCACTATTCCAGCTCCGATTCCTCAGCAACCAACATATCAACAACCACATTATCAGCAGCAAGTTCAGTATCCGCCACAGAGAACCTACAACAACAATAACAGCAATCAACAACAAAGACCCTTTCAGCAAAGACCATCACAGGAAAATAGGGTAATTGACCCTATCCCTATGCCTTATGCTGCCTTATTACCACAACTCCTGAAGCTTAACTTGGTTGAGTTAAGGACATTGGCACCACCAGATCCCTCCAATCTCCCTAAGAATTACGATGTCAACGTCAGGTGTGCTTTCCATTCCAATGCACCAGGCCACAATACAGAAAAGTGCAGGGCTTTGCAAATGAAAGTGCAAGATCTGGTGGATTCTAAAGCCCTCAACTTCGCACCTCCTCCGAATGTCAACAGAAATCCTATGCCTAATCATGGTGGGCCGAGGATTAATGCCATTGAGGAAGATAAACTGTCTACTTTGATCACCAGTGTTGCGCAAATTCGAACACCTCTGGTAGAAATTAAAGCTCAGCTTCTAGAGTGCCAGGTGTTCCCCGGGTGTGAGCTCGGTTGTGGGTATTGCAACATTGTAGTCAACGGGTGTGATAACTTGAGAAGTGGCATAGATGGTCTTATCAAAGAGGGTATCCTTCAGATCTCAACAACAGCGCCTACAAATCCAGCAATTCCTTTGACAACAATTCCTGATTCTCCTACAACTGCAGCAACAATCATTCCAACCGATTCATCAATATCATCAGCAATGGCTCCGTCCATCACTTCAACGAGTCAAGTTTCAACAACCCTTTCTTCTACAACATCAGCATCCATTTATTCAGCAGAATCTTCTACAACATCAGCAGAAATTAATGAAGATATCTCAGCAGTCACCATCTACTACGATCCATCAAATGTTCCTCCAAACAACAAATTGCAACAACAAACAGTGGCAGCTCCTGCCAGATCACCGGTCACCATTTACTACGATCCACGCACCATTTCAATACCATCCTCTGCAGCAGTCAGTCCAGTTACCATCACGGTACCTGGACCAGTTCCCTATGAAAGCAGCAATGCCATACCTTGGCATTATGGCTCTGACCTTTACTGCAACGAGGAGAAAATCGCTTTGGATTCTTCAACCTCTTCTAATGTTGGGGGAGGCGGAGGCTTCACCAGAAGCGGACGCCTTTTTGCCTCACAAGTACAAAGACCTAATGCTGAAGCAGAAGCTGCCGCCAAAGCAAAAGGAAAGAGTGTGGTACCTGAAGAGCCAATTGTCAGAGAAACTCAGAAGACATCTTTTGAGCAAGATGTAGACGAGTTTATGAGAATCATAAAGAGAAGTGATTACAAAGTGGTGGATCAGCTTCACCAAACTCCCTCTAAAATCTCCATATTATCTCTGTTGATGTGTTCTGAAGCTCACAGGAATGCATTATTGAAAGTCCTGCACTACGTGCCAGAGGAGATCACTGTTAATCAGCTAGAAACTGTGGTAGAAAATGTCAACACCAGTCATGGACTGGGCTTTACCAATGCTGACTTAACAACTGAGGGACGTAACCACAACAAGGCTTTACATATCACCTTGGAATGCAAAGGTGTTGTTCTATCTCATGTACTGGTGGATACTAGGTATTCGCTCAATGTTCTACCAAAGAAAGCCTTAGTGAAGCTGGAGTATGATGGCTTGGCATTGCGTCCAAGTAATTTGGTGGTGAGAGCATTTGATGGCTCTAAGAGATCAGTGCTTGGAGAGATTGATCTGCCTGTGATGATTGGCCCGCAAACCTTCAAAACTTCCTTCTATGTGATGGACATTCAGCCGGCCTACAGCTGTTTGTTGGGTAGACCCTGGATCCATGCCGCTGGCGCTGTTACGTCTACCCTTCACCAGAAGCTGAAATTCGAATGGGAAGGCCAGATCATCACCATCTGTGGGGAAGAAGACATCTTTGTTAGCCATCTGGCTACGTACAAGTACATAGAAATGGATGGAGAAATCTATGAAACTATGAGCCAGGGGTTTGAGGCCCTCAACATTAATGAAGCATCTTCCGTACTGGGAACCTCCATAACGTCTTATCAGCAAGCCCGGAAGGTTGTTGAAGAAGGTACTGCCCAAGGCTGGGGCAAGCTGTTGCCCGTGGAGAAGAAAGAAGACAGATTTGGGTTGGGTTACAGACCAACTCAACAAGATCAATCAGAGGCTGCCAAGAAGCCCAATTTTGTCAGCGGGGGAATGCTCACCCCGGATGCAGTTAACAACTTGGAAGACGAGGAGGAAAGCGACCGCAACCTAGAGAGCTGGATACGTCCAAGGATCCCGGGGAGCCAAGTCCTTAACTGGTCTTCCCAGGAAATTATAAGGGTTACTCCTGCAGAGTAATTATTATTTATTGTATTTTTAAAGCATGCATCAAGTCTTGCATCTTGCCCAAGATGTCAAGACTCATTTTGTAATCGGGCCATCTTGTAATTTTGTGCAAACAGATCAATCAATGAATATCGGACATCTTTTGCAAATGAGACTTTTCCTTTTCCGCTCACTGTTTTTCATTTTTCTTTTTGTACAAAAATAAAATGGCAATGTTTTCCAAAATGAAAATTTCATTTCACTTTTTCTAAAACAAGATTAAAATTGATCACTAAAATGAACAATCTAAACCCTTGCAGAGAGTGCCTTTCAGACTGCACCGACAACAACACTGCTATGACTCCGTATGACTTTGACAATCCAATCAATCAAGCTGATGAAGGGGTTGAAGAATATTATGAGCTACCTGAAGAGTTAGCCAGGTTGTTAAGACAAGAGGAGAAGGTTATTACTCCTCATCAGGAGGAGGTTGAAACGGTTAATCTTGGTACGGAAGAAGACGTGAAAGAGGTTAAGATTGGGGCCTGCCTACAAGACTCAGTGAAGGAGCAACTGATTGATATGCTTCGAGAGTATGTGGATGTGTTTGCTTGGTCTTATCAGGACATGCCAGGGTTGGACACCGATATTGTCATGCACAAGCTGCCTTTGAAAGAAGACTGCCCGCCAGTAAAACAGAAGATGCGCCATACTCGCCCGGATATGGCAATGAAGATAAAAGAAGAGGTACAAAAGCAGTGGGACGCCGTTTTCCTTGTTGTGACTAGCTATCCGCCGTGGGTTGCTAACATTGTACCAGTACCTAAGAAAGACGACAAGGTGAGAATGTGTGTGGATTATCGGGACCTGAACAGAGCCAGCCCGAAAGATGATTTCCCTCTACCTCACATTGATGTATTGGTTGATAATACGGCTCAGTTCTCGGTGTTCTCCTTCATGGACGGATTTTCAGGATATAATCAGATCAAAATGTCACCTGAAGACATGGAGAAGACAACTTTCATCACACCCTGGGGCACGTTCTGTTATAAGGTGATGTCATTCGGATTGAAGAATGCTGGTGCGACTTATCAACGGGCTATGGTAACATTATTCCACGACATGATCCATAGAGAAATCGAGTGTTATGTGGATGATATGATTGCCAAGTCCCTCACAGAAGAAGACCACCTGGTAAATTTGTTGAAGTTATTCAAGCATCAGAGGAAGTACCAACTGAAGTTAAACCCCAACAAATGCACATTCGGGGTGCGATCCGGTAAACTGCTGGGATTTATTGTGAGTGAGAAAGGGATTGAAGTTGACCCTGATAAAGTTAAAGCAATTCAAGAAATGCCTGCACCGAAGTCAGAAAAAGAAGTTCGAGGGTTTCTAGGTAGATTGAACTACATTTCACGGTTCATATCTCACCTTACTGCAACCTGTGAACCCTTATTCAAGTGGTTAAGAAAAGAACAAACGGTCAGGTGGAACGAAGACTGCCAGAGAGCTTTTGACAAAATCAAGGGATACTTGCAAGAGCCTCCAATCCTTATGCCTCCAGTTGAAGGAAGAACTCTAATCATGTACTTGACAGTATTAGAAGAGTCAATGGGGTGTGTGTTGGGCCAGCATGACGAGTCTGGTCGAAAAGAGTATGCAATATACTACCTAAGCAAAAAGTTTACCAACTGTGAACAACGTTATTCACTGCTCGAGAAAACTTGTTGTGCTTTAGCGTGGGCTGCTCGCCGACTAAGGCAGTATATGTTGACCCACACTACTTTATTGATATCAAAGATGGACCCAGTTAAGTACATTTTTGAGAAGCCAGCACTTACCGGACGGGGTTGCAAGATGGCAAATGATCCTCACAGAATATGACATTCAGTATACATCTCAAAAAGCCATCAAGGGCAGTGTATTGTCTGATTATCTTGCTGAGTAACCCATTGATGATTACCAGCCTATGATATTTGACTTCCCTGATGAAGACATCATGTTCATAAAAGCAAAAGATCATGAAGAGCCTGTTCACACCGAAGGGCCCGACCCAGAAGAAGAATGGACTATGATGTTTGATGGGGCTGTTAATATGAATGGTCGTGGTGTTGGTGCAGTACTCATTACACCTAAAGGAGTTCACATGCCTTTCTCGGCAAAACTCACCTTTAACTACACTAACAACGAAGCTGAATACGAAGCTTGTATTATGGGTCTTGAGGAAGCCATTAACCTCAGGATCAAAACTTTGACTGTGTTCGGAGATTCAGCTCTGGTAATTAATCAAACCAACGGCAAATGGTACACACACCAGGATCATCTGATACCTTATCGGGATTATACAAGAAGGTTATTGACTTTCTTCACAACGGTCAAGCTTGAGTATATTCCCCGAGATGAAAATCAGTTTGCAGATGCTCTGGCTACCATTTCATCCATGATCAAAGTTCAAACTGCCAACTTTGTACCTCGAATTTCAGTATCCAGACTGGAAAGACCAGCATATGTATTTTCAGCAGATGTTGTCAAAGATGATAAGACTTGGTTCCATGATATCAAATGCTTCTTGGAGGATCAAACATACCCACCTGGGGCATCTTCCAATGATAAGAAGACATTAAGAAGGCTTGCTGGTAGTTTCTTCCTGAACACTGATGGTTCCTTGTACAAGAGAAACCTTGATATGGTACTTCTCAGATGCGTTGATAGGACAGAAGCAGACTTGTTGATGCACGAAGTGCACGAAGGATCCTTTGGTACCCATGCAGGAGGGCATGCCATGGCTAAAAAGTTGCTAAGATCAGGCTATTACTAGATCACAATGGACGCAGACTGTTGTGCCTATGCCAGAAAATGCCATAAATTCCAGATCTATGCGGATAAAGTGCATGTGCCTCCCAATCCTCTGAATGTGATGTCTTCACCCTGGCCCTTTGCCATGTGGGGCATTGATATGATTGGTAAAATTGAACCGACTGCTTCAAATGGCCACAGATTCATCCTGGTTGCCTTTGACTATTTCACCAAATGGGTTGAAGCAGCTTCTTATGCAAATGTTACAAGGCAAGTGGTAGCCCAATTTCTAAAGAGAGACATCATCTGTCGGTATGGAGTGCCCGAACGAATCATTACTGATAATGGTTCCAACTTAAACAATAAAATGATGGCAGAACTGTGTCGGGACTTCAAGATCCAACACCACAATTCTTCTCCTTACAGGCCAAAGATGAATGGCGTTGTCGAGGCAGCTAATAAGAATATCAAGAAGATTGTGCAGAAGATGGTAGTTACATACAAAGACTGGCATGAAATGCTACCATTTTCCTTGCATGGGTACCGTACGTCAATCAGAACATCCACTGGGGCAACACCGTATCAGCTTGTGTATGGTATGGAGGCCGTCCTACCTGTTGAAGTTGAATTACCCTCCCTGCAGGTATTAGTGGAAGTTAAGTTGAAAGAAGCAAAATGGGTCCGGTCCCGATACGAACAACTGAGTCTGATTGAAGAAAAGAGATTGGCTGCAATCTGTCATGGGCAGTTGTATCAGAAAAGAATGAAGAAAGCCTTCGATCAGAAAGTCAGGCTCCGAGAATACCAAGTAGGGAATCTTGTGCTGAAAAGACTCCTCCCTCCTCATACAGACCACAGGGGCAAGTGGACTCCAAACTATGAAGGGCCATTCGTAGTAAAGAAAGTTTTCTCCGGTGGAGCACTGATGCTCAGTACTATGGATGGTGAAGACTTCCTGTCCCCTGTGAATTCAGATGCAGTTAAAAAATACTTCGCATAAAATGACCCGCTGGACATAAAAACAGAATGTAAGTCCAGGCAAAAATAGGGCATCCCGGCGAGTCAAAAACAGAATAAAAGACTCGGGCAAAAATAAGGGAAAATGAATAAAAAATGTACACCCGCTGAGTTGAAAAGCCACATTGGACAACTCAGGCAAAAATGGGTATCCCGATGGATTGAAAACCCGAAAGGGCGATCCACGCAAAATAAGGGAATAAGCGAACAACTGCGTCCTGAATTCATCTGTATCACTTACAACATGGTAAACTCCGAAAGGTTCAAGCTTCGTTCAGAATCAGCCTTCTTCAGAAAGCAAAGTGAGAAGAACGTCAAAAGTCATATGAGTCATAGCAAAAGGAAAGCTCCTCGAAGCGTCGTCAACATTGCCAGCATCTTTTTGTTTCTCAATTTGTAACAATCTCCTCATTTTAGGGGAATTGTTTCTATGACTGTATCTTGCCAATTCAGGGCACGAATTAATAAAATCAGATTTTCAGTCACACATTGTCTCGTACTCTTTCATTTGCAAAAATGTTCGATGTCATTATTTTGTTAATCGCATAAATACAGATGCGTCTTTCCTAAACTACATGCTTGGAGGAAATATGCTTACTCCCGGGAGTGTCTAAACTCCTATAATGGAATCCGGTAAGGGATACCTCGGGATTATTTGTGCGTTTCTCTGTCTTTTCAGGATTGCAGGTATTCAAAGCACAACGTGGGGCATGGAAGCTTCTCCCCAGTAGGCTGCCAAATCTTTGTTTCCTCAGCACACTTTCCAAACAGTACCAGGGATGCCTTCTCCCCGTCGGAGTTGCCAGAAATCACTTCTCCAACACTTCCTTCAGAGCAGCACCAGAAGGTGTTCATATCCCCAGCTGAGTTGTCAAGTATCATCCTCAGCAGGATCCCCACAAAAATCTCTAAGAAGATCTTTCAGTGATCTTTCTTCTTCCCCAGCCAAGTGCTAGACAGGGAACCATATCCCCACAAAGTCTCAACCTCTATCCAGCAAAGCAATACCTGAAGGTCTCACAGCAGAGTGACGAAAGCTTCTACAAACCCCAACTGGGTCTCTCATTACCAAGATAGGTTTATCAGTGACCTACTCCCCCATACAGAGTCATATATGTCAGATCTACCAATGATCTCATCCCCAGCTGGGATATCCACTCCAAGCAGATCAGCCAGAGATCTTCACAGCAACGGGATCCGAATCCCGGATCGGTATCTTTGCATAATCATAGCATTCACATCATATTCTCCCCGCAGAGCGTAGCATTCCGTCTAATACGGAGCATTACGGCAAAATTCAAGCATGCTGCATGAACATAAGCCATGTTCTGAATCAAACACTTGTAAATACTGACAATCCATCAACAATATACAGAATATTTCCTAATTCCCCGGCAGAGAACCAAGGCATTTTCCCTAAAGATACAGATACTTCCTGACACCCGTCCGTGTCATATCCCCAGTAGAAAGCCAAAGCGCCCCCTTTGCACTCACAGATACTTATACACAGCTCACTTGGTAAACCATATACTTGTTTATAATACACTTTTTTAGACACCCGTCCGTGTCATGCTCTCTCCACAGCAAGTTAAACACTCGTCCGTGTTCCACTCATACTTGTTACTCATCATCTTCTTACTCATACAGATACTCGTCCGTATCATGTATACACCACTTGTCCCCTCAGATTCGACACCCGTCCGTGTTCTTTGTTAACTAGTTGGTACTCGTCCGTATCATCATCTCTGAACATGCGTCGGCGTTTGTTTCTACTGATACTCGTCCGTATCATGGTCTTAAGGATGCTCGTTCGCATCTTTAATCCATACACAATGTCAGATACTTTTACCTCTTTTTAGAGTTTAGACACTCGTCTGTGTCTATTATTCCCCAGAAGAGTCCCCGCAGAATCAATACTCGTCCGTGTTCTTTGTTAACCAGTTGGTACTCATCCGTATCATCATCTCTGAACATGCGTCAAACGTTTGTTTCTACCGATACTCGTCCGTATCGTAGTCTTAAGGATGCTCGCCCGCATCTTTAATCTATACACCGTGTCAAACACTTATGTATTCTTGAATTTAGACACTCGTCTGTGTCTAATATTCCCCAGCGAAGTCCCCTACAAAACTTGTTAAATTATTTCCTTTCTATCTGACATTCGTCCTATGTCATGATACCCTTCGGTAACCGTACCCTGCCAGGTGATCGTCCTTCACCTTTTTGATGATTGTCCTTCATCACCCCCAATGGAGTCTCTATTTATTGGAACCCCTTCCTATCCGGCATTCGCCCTATGTCGTGATATTTCTAGCATCCGTCCCCTGCTAGGTGATCGTCCTTCACCTTTTGATGATCGTCCTTCATCATTCTATCCGATGGCCGTCCCCATTGTTGATCTTGTTATCTGACATTCGTCCTATGTCATGATAAACCCTGAGAGCATTCGTACCCTGCTAGGTGATCGTCATTCACCTCTTGATGATCGTCCTTCATCATGCTTATCCGATGGCCGTCCCCATCGTCGACCTTTTTATCCGACATTCGTCCTATGTCATGATACTTTCGGCAGCCGTACCCTGCCAGGTGATCGTCCTTCACCTTAGATGACCGTCCCTCATCTTATCCCCAACAGAGCAGCCGTCCCCTGCTAGGTGATCGTCCTTCACCTTTGATGATCGTACCTCATCATTTTATTTCATTTACCTATAATCCCCAGAGAGTCTTATAGCTTTACCTAATGGCCGTCCCCATCACAATCCCCCATATCCCCAGTTTGTCGGTCGTCCCCGTCATTGCTGTATTTCCCGCATCTTCCCCGGCGTGTCGGTCGTCCCCGTCATTGCTTCATCCCCAGCATTCGTCCTCTGCTCGACGGTCGTCCTCCGTCACCGCACTTTATAATTATACTTTATTTTCTTTTACAATCTATATCCCTTTTCTTCTTCATTCTGTGAGTGCAAATTTCGGACTGTCTTTGGTATTCAACCACAAGTTATCTTGTTGGCCTGTTAAGCCGTTGCTTACATCCTGCACAGCTAACTCATGCTTGAATAGGGGCAGCTGTAAACACCCCAAATTTTCCCTCACCCATTCACACCATGGCTTGTGATCTTTTCATATGCATAAGTTCAATCACAACATCACATATTGCATTTTTTGATTCACTGCATTGCTTCTAAGTCATCTGCATCTAGGGTTTGTGATTTGAGCTTTCCCTGAGCAATTTGAGCCACTCCAAAGGTCATTAATCACTTCAAAGGGGTATATGTATGTCCAAGCATCATATTATATCCCCACAAAGTCAAGAAGGTCAAGGAATCACAAGAACTGAAAATGGCATGGAAGCAGAGCCAGGTTTAACTGCACAGATGACTTAAAATTAGGGCTTTGATTTCAAAGGCCATAACTCCAAATTTTTTGGTCATTCTTGTTTCTATTGGTCTCTATATGTTATAAGGATCATTCATATCAAGTTTCATGAAGAAATTCCATGGGGAAGACATCTAATCAAGAGTTGACTTCTTGAGCAAGTCAGTGCAAAATCAGGACATATGAGGCCCCCAATGACCCAACCAAAGGGTGTTCTTCATCATTTTGAATGTGTATGATCTTTATTTGATCATAGAAGATGTTAGAAGTTCACAAGATTGAAGAATTTCAAGCCATTTGCAAAATTGCCTTTTTGGGAAAGTGACTTGTAATGTAAACTTGCCATTTTGGGAAAGTTTTTCAACCTCCTCAAATTGATTCAAAAATGCTTCAAATGAGAAAACTTTGGTCATGAAAGTTGTAGAATGGATCATTCCCTTTTCAAAAAGTACAAGAACTCATTCTAATTCATTTTGGATCAAAAGTTATGGCTTGTCAAAGTTGGACAAAATCACATAATTTCAAGTTTCACACCAAGGAGGCAATGTTGCAAAACCTCTTGCCAAGGCAAAATGTGACATCAAATTGACTTCTAACCTTTACACAAACATAAACCAATGCCTAAAGATCAGAATGCACCAAAGACTTGTCCATTTTCATAACTTATGCTTCAAGTAATCACAAAAGGGCCAAAAGATCACAAAGTTGCAAAACCTCATACAAACCCTAATCCACTTGCTAATTGGCCTCAAGACTGATTCTATGGCTCTCCTCAATCCTTGTTGCGCAGGACACCCCTTTGTCCTTGGCCTGCCATTGACCCATACCTCTCTTACACAAAACATTGACTTTATGCAAAATGACCCATACCAATCAAGTTAGGCCACACCAACTCCTCTGACCTATCCAAGTGTGATACATGTACCAAATGAGACTCAACACATACCACACACAAGGCTGATCTATCTCATAAGCCATAGTTCACAAAACTCTCCTCTTATGCACTTTCCTTCGAATATGATCACACAAGCATCAAACCTCAAAACCAACTTCACCATTCATTCAGAAAGACTTCATAGAGCAAAAACCACCCTTCACCTTGCCTTGAAAGTCCCTGAAACTCAAACACGATTTTCCCCTCTCTGAACAGAACTCCATCAATCTCACAAACCAGCCACCATACACTCAAACCAAGCCTCAAAGCATATTCAGGGAGATCATTGGGTTAGCTTTGAAGCAGGGAGGCAGTCTGAAAGCTCCAAACTGAAAGCTTCACCTCAGGTAGCTTCACGAAATCATTTTTCCAGAAACCTTGTTTTAAGTTATTGAAATGATCTACATGCTCCCCTGATTGCTTTGCACTTTGTATTTTTGAAAATGATTGATTATTGAGCATGTACTGCATCTCTGAAAGTTTGGTCTTTTTTATGTTTTTGATTCGAATCTTCGTTTTGAGTAAAAAGAAATGGATTTTGAGGGTAGATTCATGTTTAGGGAGGTTGAGAGGTTTGATCTGGAGCTTTACAGCTTTTAAAATGACCAGGAGAGTGAGTTTGAGATTTCTCAGGGAGGGTGTCACCGGAGAAGACGACCGGAGCTCTTCTCCGGTGACCTGAACGTAATTAGGGTTTGATAATTAGGGTTAGCCAGGTTTAAATGTGGGGCGTTGGATCTGGGCTTCCCGCGCGTGTTGGAAGGCCAGGATGTTTTCACTTAGCCCTAATTGTGTTTAATTAAGTTAATTAATTAGGTTTAGTTTAAAAATGCCAGTTTGAACCTAGGCCATTGGATGACGCGCGTTGTCTTCCCTCCATCTCCCAGTTTGAATGTGAACCTCAGGATCTGCATACTTTTTATTTTATTTAATTTTATTTCATTTTCTTTTCATTTAACTTCTACGAATTATTTAAAATAGCAAAAATCATTTAAAAATTATGAAAAATTTTGTCAAAGATTTCATTAATTTTTAAAACCCAAAAATATTTTTATTTTTAATTTTTGCATAAAAAATCATTTTTAAATCATTTAAATATTCATTTTTAATTAGTTAATGAAAATTAATTAATTAAAAATGCATTTAGGTATTTAAAAATCACCAAAAAATTCACATTGCATTTAGAAACATTTAGAAACATTATCAAACCCTCAAACCAAATTTCTTTTTTGTTCTTGATGCCTTTTGATCATTTTCATTGGAATTAAATTCATTTTAAGGCAATATTTTGGTTCAAACTTTAAAAAATTCATTCTGCCTAACCTTTGAGAGTTTGATGATGGTTCTTCTTGCATTGCATCCTTCATGGCATGTAGTTTATAGGATAAATTTGGTTTGAATTGATCTTCCATTTTCAATTTGTTTTGCATTTTTCATGATGAGGTACCTTAAAACCCTAATTGACTTAAGAAAATCATAACTTGCACTAGGTTAAGAGTTAGATCCCCTCCTTTGGGAAGTGAACTTGTGTAGGGTTAGGGTTCCCTTGATCCCATTTTCAATTTTTATTCATGTCATTTGCTTCTTGAAATTCTGTAATGAGATGTCCTAAGAGATGTTCCAACACTTAATAGGACATTTAACCAAAACTTAAACAGCAGGAAAAATAAACAACACAGAAGTTTGTTAACCCAGTTCAGTGTATAACCACACCTACATCTGGAGGCTACCAAGCCAGGAGGAAATCCACTATTAGTAATATTAATTCTAGACTTAAACCACCCTGTTTAATCTATCACTTAATACTTACCCAATGCAATTTCTACCTAAGACTCACTTAGATAAGAGTACCCTACTCACTCCCCCTCAATCACCCAGTGATCAAGTTTACAAGTTTACAGAAATTGAAGACATCCTTCAAACAATACAGCTTGATCTTACTTCACAGTTTCAATCAAGTCACAAATGCACTTTTGCTTAAAAGCTCATAAAGTGGTACATAAAAACAACCTGCTATTAAAACACTAGACACCCTATTTAGTCTTCTGAAATTCGTACTCAATTCTATGAGTTTCTGTTGTTTAAATAGGTATCTGAATTTTGGGCTTTCTGTAGAATGATCCAGCCCTAATGTGCAGCAACTGTCACCTTGAATTTAGGGTTTGTTACCTCCTATATTCTAGGTGCATTAGGTCTTCTGTTTTAATCTGAATCTTCAATTTAAAACTCCCTACAGATGCGCCTTGTTCTGTTTTTTTATCCAGCATTAATTAATTCCAGATAGTTCTCCTTAAATATCTCTGATCTGTTAATCAATAATTAATTCTGGTAGCAGGTCTGAGATGTCTCAACATCTGTTGGGACATCCTGAAAAACTGAACTTAATTTATTCACACAATGTCCCAACATCTGATGAGACATCCTGAAATAAATTCACATACTCTGTTTGATAATGTCCCAACATCTGATAGGACATTCTGAACTGAATTTAACATTTCTTGTTTGGTCAAAAATTCTGCCAATTCTTAAACATCTACACTTCTGATTTTGAATTTTTGCATTGCATGATGCATGTAACCCTAATTTATGCCTTCCTTTGCATCCATCTTTCATTTGCTTACATCCAATGACTTTCCATGACATTTTGTGCATACATATGATTCATAATACATCTTAGGACATATTAGAATCATGTTTGATCATTGCATATTTCATTTGCCATGATTATATGTCCATTGCATTTCATAACTTTTCATGTACATTCATGGTTTAAAGCATGCTTCATCTGCATCCATGTCCTTGTATGATCATTCTCATGTCTTGCCTCATGTTTGTATCATATCTTAGCATCATTAACATCATGTTCATGCTTCTGACTTTGTCTTGCATCATGACATTTCATCTCATTTGCATTGCATTCCATCTCTTTTGCTAACTTTTCAGGTGGTAAGTTTGTTTTGAGAAGTGAATTTGCCTTCACTTCTCACAATCTCTTTTCATCTCTCTTATGCATCATTTCTGCATTTTATATTGTGTATTTGAGTGAGCTTGCTCATTCATGTTCTCTCCCACTTTCTTTCTTCAAGCAACTTGTCTTCTTAAGTGAAGCAAGTTGTTTTGCTTCTCTTTGTTTCTTGCTCCTTTCATCTGCTTCCTTCCTGGTGGTTTTCTCTGAAGATCTTCTTGTAAACCTCATTAACCCTAGGAACAACCAAGAATGATAATAATTAGGGTTTGATTAGTCCCCCCCATTTAGTTTTACCTTTGTGTCATCTTTTAGTTTTCTCTTCTCATCTCATAATCAAGGACTAAACCCTAAAGGTTTTAAGGCTTTGTGATTAAGCTTATGCCTGCATCCTTCTATTAGGATGGAGTGTATAACCTTAATCCTAAGTGTTAAACCCTTAATGTGTTTAAATCTTTTAATCAATCCATCTTAATAATCACTAAGACATCAAGCTTGTAACTTGGGCCTTGCATTAGGGTTCTAATTCTTCCTTAATTGGTTAAGAAGGACTAACCCTAGTGATAATGGACAAGTCCCCCTCAAGTTGTCTTACAAACCATAAAAATCACTTCTTCATCTTATCATTAGCTAAAATCCACCTAATAAAGGCTTTGTTTTGTCATAAGGTTAATCCCTAATCATGGATTAAGTTGAGGAGTCTTTCTCAGCTTAAATGTTCTCATCTATTATCCTTCTATTAGGATAGTGTAATGAGTCCATTAAATCCCTGATTATGGCTTAATCTCATTACTTAACACTAAACAAAAACAACAAAAACATCTAATAAATGCAAGTAGGTTAATGATCTTAATCCTACATCATGGTGATTAAGTATGAGGTGCTTACTTCATGCTTAAGGTTTTCTCATTACCCCTAATCAGAGGGAGGATGTGATGAGTTTACTAACCCATTGGTTTAGGCTTAAGCTCATTTTCTTATTGACAAACTCCAAAAGCAATAAAAGACTGAAAACACAAAAAACAAACAATAATCGTCTCCTTCGGGATTCTTTTCTCATCATATTCACTCACAAACGAGAACTTGCTTCTTCCGTCTAATGCAAGACAGTTAGCACCTGAGCCAGAAAGGTCATACACTTGAGCATAGACAAGTAAGCAGTTCACAAGTCAATTTATCTTTCAGTCTCTTTGAGTCGAACTACGGTGTTCTGACTTCCTCATTGCACGAGAGGATACGTAGGCATAACTTAACAGTTATCGAACAAAAGTCTCTGTATATTCCCCCTCCTTCCAGTATTATTCTTTAAGCCTCATGATCTTGGGCATTCCACTCCTGTTCTTACACTGACACTTCACTTATACACTTTACACTTCTTTTACACTGACACTTGCATTCTTTCCAGCTTTGATACACAGATTGCACTGACACTACCCCTTTAAAACACAAATCTTTTAAGCGTGGATCCCGTCGAGTACGGCGGACAATCTGGGTGCTAATACCTTCCCAGGTTGTAACCAACCCCCTTTCTCAGTCTCTGGTTCGCAACCGTCTTATCCACATCTTTCTAGGTTTATGCAGCATTACCTTTCCTCCGGGATAAAAATGCCTAGCTGGCGACTTTTTCCTCTTGAGTTCACCCTTGTGTGTTCTATATTCATTCCTTCTCTCGCCGACCGTTCACGTCTGTACCCCTTCTGACCAGGTGTCATTTTGGTGGGAGCGACAAGTTTGATGATACATGTATCTGACAAACATTCACATATGTTCATGGAAACAAAATTAGAAGATGCTGAAGATGTCAATCAATTCTCCCAGGCATATAACTTCTCAGAAGTTTAGGTTTAAGCTAAAGGAATTATTGATCTTCTAATAATAAGTCTCTTATCAAGAGAACCTAGATAAAGATATGGATGTTCTGATAATGAAGATACTACAGGGATTCCTTTAGAAGTTCTATGATTGATTATGATAAAAAAACTAGTTTTGATCATCATGCTTGGAGTTAGCATTTAGAAGGAACGAACATCCTTCAGAACCTGAATGAAGAAAAGTTGATTAGTAGTTCTACAAAGTAGATGTTGAAGTCAGAATCAAAATCAGAATGGAAAGCACTCAGATAAAGAATCAACATGAAGATCTCCAAACCCCAAGGTATGATTTCTTTATCTTATTTGATTGTCTGATAGAATACTTCTACATGTTAGAAGATATGCTAATGAAAAGCATAATATATGTTAGTACTAATATAATTGTGAATTTTATATTCAATGAAAATCTCATAATTAGGACTATTATCTCTCAAAAGAGACAATCTTGTGATTGATTCTCTAGAGTGTGTTCACACAGGTTGCGACATTAGTCATTATTGTGAATCTTGTGCGATCATGAGATTTCACATGGAGAACATATTTTTTCTTGTGAATGAGTAGAAAAACTGACTACGCATAATGAATGACATATCAAAAAATAATGTATCTCTTGAAAATTAAGCTACTTTGTTCAACACCGTTTTTCGTGTATCAGTATCTGTTGTATAACCCTTGAATAGTTGGTTATTTTATATCCTCATCCATTGTCTACCTCGTACTCTCTTTATAGAGACTATCACATTTATTTCAATTTAGAGTTAAGTTTGTCTTTTTCTCTACTCTGGTATTACGCTCAGAAATAATGGTATGTGTTGTACATTATCCTCTTCCCAGTCTCACTTTAACAGGATCAAATCTGATTTAAGTTATCTATATTTTTTCCTTTCATTCTTAGTTGATCTAAGAGTGTTTACCTGATCAAGATAGTTACCTCTCACTCAAATATGTCTTCAATTAACATTAGAGGAGAACCTTCTGGACTCAAGCTCCTGATGGAATACAAAGTGAGCTCGGCTTCATTAATAAAACATCACCATTCAAGAATTCTCTCATGAATTCAATTTCAGGGTTGGGAAGGCTACTTTTATATGCTCAATGTGTAACACCCCATTTTTAATATTTAATCGTCGGGTTTTTTTGGTGTTGGCCTGGCCTTGTTTAAGGCGTATGTCTTGATGTTTTCGATGTTGTGTCCTAGTGGGACGGGTAGAATCGGGGTGCACTTAGTAATAACGGGTGTGAGAATAATAGTAAGACTATTTAATTACTATTTTTATTAATATTAATATGATTATTATAATTATAATTATCTTTATGAAACAACATTAGTAACAATATATTTAAAATTAATATTAGTATTATTTGGAATAAGGGACAATTTAGTAAAATATCAAGGTAAGGGTTTAGAGGTGAATTAGTCAAAACAGACAATTAGTAAAAGATTAATTGTAAAAACTTTGTGAAAGAACCAAGAGGCTAGGAAGAGGAAGGCCAACCTAGGGCACTCAATTCTTGAAGAAATTCGTAGGATTTTTCACACAAATTCGAGGTAAGGGGGGAGAACAGATTTAAATTCAGGTGGTTTAACATGATGGGTAGTGAGGGCTTCCTTCCCTCGTAGGAATTTTATGTTGTTCTGTTGTTCTATGATGAATCTGTACATGTATGATTGTTGTTGAGGATTGATAAATGTGAATGCATGATCTTGCTGAATTTTTGTTGGAATCTTGTTGTTGAGGAAAAATGTGATTTTTGCGATTTATGTCCCGATTTTGCATGCGTGGCCGATTCTTTTGGTGTGAAGTATTGAGATGGACCTCAAGACATAGTTAATCGAGGTATAACTTCGAGAAATAAAATAATGATAGAATTTAGGTGGATTTAATTAGTTGAGAAATTAGTTAAGTCATGTGAGGCTATTATTGGTGATTTTCGCGGAAATATTGTTGTGAATTGATCAGATGGATCATGTAGATGTATAATATGGTGAATTATACATGTTGTATGCATTTTTCATAGTCATGCATACATTTATTGAATTATTGTTGGGATGATCATGCCGGATGGGCGAATACGATCATCCGTACTCTGTTATGGAGAATAGTGGATAATCATTGTCGGATGGGCGTATGTGAGTATCATGTTCGATTGAATAAACAAAACTTGGTACCACATGCATTGTGTTGTGTTAAGGCACATTACATAACTATTGTTGTATTGTCGATGCATAATTATTGTTGTATCTGTTGTTGTTTGATTATTGGTGTAATTTTTGTATTTGTTATTATGTGTGAGAAACTACCTTGAAAATGTTATATGCACCGTTTATGTTTGAATTTGTTTCTCACCCCTTTGTTGTTATTGCATTTGTGCTTCTTTGGAAGTACAGATAACCTAGGTACTTGATAGTGCGTGGACTCGTGTTGCTTGTTCGATTCTAGGATGCTCTGATACGCAACACGTGATGAGGGACTTTTAGTTGTTTATTTTGTTTCCGTTACGTATCTATTTTGTAAACCGAATTATTGAGGATATTTCATTGAGATTGGCTTATTGCCCGAGTTGAATTAAATTGTTATTTCCGTTGTTTTTAATAAAGAACTTATTTTCGTGATTGTTGTTGAAAATAATGTGGCATTCTACTTTGTAAACTCTGATTTTATTGTAGTAAACTATTATTTTGTAAATTGGGATAAGTGGGGTGTTACAATTGGTATTAGAGCAGGTTGGTCCAACCAGCCATATGTTGTGTCGAGTCAGTACTTAGAATAGGAGTTGTTGTCGTGTTCTAATCTAAGGTGTTTGTGTTTGTTGTATTAGTATGGCAGGAAGGAATGATGTTGCACTTGATCCTTCTATGCAAGCCATGGCACAAGTTGTTGAGAATATTTGTCCAGATGTTGGGAATGTTGAATTTAGTGATCTGGATCAGTTTCGAAGTAACAAGCCGCCTATGTATGAAGGGGCTATTTTGGATCCAAAGGCTGCACAGAAATGGCTGAAGGCTATTGAGAAAATATTCGAAACCATGGGATGCAATGATGATCAGAAGGTGAGGTTTGGTACTCACATGCTTAAAGGCGAAGCTGAGGTCTTGTGGGACAACAGTTGCCAAAGGTTGGAAGCTGCAGGGACTATTGTTACATGGGTTGTGTTTCGAGGTGAGTTTCTAGAGAAGTACTTTCCAGAAGACATTCGCAGTGCTAGAGAGGTTGAGTTTCTGGAACTTAAGCAAGGTAATATGATTGCGGCTGAGTACGCTATGAAGTTGGAAGACTTGGTGCAGTATTGTGCACACTATAACACTGAAGACGCTATGACTTTGAAGTGTTTGAAATTTAAGAATAGGTTGCATCCTGAGATCAAACAGGGCATTGATTTCCAAAAGATCAGGAACTATCCAGAGCTGGTGAGTAGGAGCAGGATTTATGATAATGATAACAGGGCTCAGATTGCTCACTACAAAGTTGTGAATGAAAAGAAGGGTATGCAGAGGATTATGGGTACTCCTTATAGTGCTCCGGCTAATAAAGGTAAACAGAAGTCTACTGTTGACAAGAAGCCAAATGGGGGAGGGGTAAATCCCAATCCTGTGAAGTGTTTTAGATGTGGAAGCATGGGTCGTCGTGCTAACACTTTCCAGAACGAAGTTAATAAGTGCTTCAAATGTGGGAGGACAGGTCATGTGGTAGCTGACTGCATGGCTACTATGCCTACTTGTTTTAATTATGGTGAACAACGTCATATTAATACAACCTTTCATAAGCCAAAGAAGACACACAGAGCCAGTGGTAAAGTGTTTGCTTTGGTGGGAGCCCAGTTCACTAATGAGGAGCGATCTGTCAAAGGTACTTGTTTTATTAATAGTACTCCTTTGATTGCTATTATTATACGGGTGCAACACACTCGTTTATTTATGTTGATTGTGCGAGAAGGTTAGGAATTGTACCGTCTACTCTTGAGCAGAGGATGACAATTGAAACTCCGTCTACTGGTTTTATAGTTACATCTTTGGTATGTTTGAAGTGTCAGCTCACTATTTTTGATAGAGATTTCTATGTGGATTTGATTTGTTTACCTCTTGGAAATTTGGATGTTATTTTGGGGATGAACTGGTTGGAGTTCAAACGGGTTTATATTGACTGCTATAGGAAGAAGTTATTGTTTCTTACTCTTGAAGAGGAAGCATTGGGTAATTCCTTATCTACTAAAGAATTGAGGACTTTGTTGGAAGATGAGACGAAGATGTTTACATTGTTTGCGTCGTTATCAGTGGACCGTAAATTATCAGTTAGTGAGTTGCCTGTTGTCAATGAGTTTCTGAAAGTGTTTCCTGATGATATTACAGAATTACCTCCGATAAGAGAAGTTGAGTTTACTATTGACCTTATTCCTGGTACAAGGCCTATTTCTATGGTACCGTATAGGATGTCTGCATCCGAATTGACTGAGTTGAAATCTCAAATTGGAGATTTGATGGATAAGAAGTTTATTAGGACAAGTGTATCGCCGCAGGGAGCTCCAGTTTTGTTAGTAAAGAATAAGGATGGTAGTATGCGGTTGTGCATCGATTACCGTAAGTTGAACAAGGTGACTATTAAGAATAAGTATCCGCTTCCAAGGATTGATGACTTAATGGATCAGTTAGTTAGCGCGCATGTTTTTAGTAAGATTGATCTGAGGTCGGGTTACCATCAGATTCAAGTGAAAGAAGGTGATATTCAGAAGACTGTGTTTAGAACTCGATATGGACATTATGAATATGTTATGATGCCTTTTGGAGTGTCTAATGCGCCATGTGTATTTATGGAGTATATGAACAATATTTTTTATTCTTATTTAGATCAGTTTATTGTGGTGTTTACTGATGATATACTTATTTATTCTAAGAATGAAGAGGATCATAAGGAACATTTAAGAGTTGCTTTGCAGGTGTTGAAAGATAACAAGTTGTTTGCTAAGTTATCGAAGTGTGAATTTTGGCTTGATAATGTAAGTTTCTTAGGACATGTTATCTCTGGTGATGGTATAGCAGTGGATCCGTCTAAGGTAAGTGATGTATTGCAATGGGAACCTCCGAAGACAGTAACGGAGGTTTGAAGTTTTCTGGGATTAGCAGGTTATTTTAGAAGATTTATTCAAGGGGTTTCTAATTTGGCGTTGTTGTTGACTCAATTGACTAGGAAGAGTCAAGCATTTATTTGGAATACAGCTTGTGAGGAATGTTTTGAAGAGTTGAAGAAGAGATTGACTACGACACTAGTGTTGGTTTTACCTAGTCCTGGTGAACCTTTTGTTGTATATTATGGTGCTTCCAAGATGGGACTAGGTGGTGTATTGATGCAAAATGGTAAGGTGTGGCTTATGCTTCTAGAAAATTGAGGTTACATTAGAGGAACTATCCTACTCATGATCTTGAGTTAGCCGTAGTGGTTTTTGTGTTGAAGATTTGGAGGCACTATTTATATGGGTCAAGATTTGAAATGTTTATTGACCATAAGAGTTTAAAGTACTTGTTTGATCAGAAAGAGCTAAATATGAGGCAAAGAAGATGGTTGGAATTTCTGAAAGATTATGATTTTAATTTGAGTTATCATCCGGGTAAGGCTAATGTTGTAGCAGATGCATTGAGCCGCAAAATAATTCACATGTCGGCATTGATAGTGAAAGAATTGGAATTGATTGAGCAGTTTAGAGACTTGAGCATGGTTTGTGAGACGACACCTGAGAGTGTTAGGCTTGGAATGTTGAAGGTGAATAATGACTTCTTGGATATTATTAAAGAGAATCAGAGACTTAATGTGAATTTGGTAGATTTGATGCCTACAGGAGGAAATGATCCTGAAAGTGATTTTCAGGTAGATAATTATGGTGTGTTGAGGTTTCGAGGCATAATTTGTGTACCAGACAATGCAGAGTTGAAGAAGGCAATTTTAGAAGAAAGTCATCGTAGTAGCTTGAGTATTCATCCAGGAGCTACGAAGATGTATCCGGATTTAAAGAATTTTTTTCTGGTGGTTTGGTATGAAGCGGGATATAGCACAATTTATGTATGCTTGTTTGGTGTGTCAGAAATCGAAAGTGGAACATCATAAGCCTTTGGAAATGATGAAACTGTTGAAGATTCCATAATGGAAGTGGGACAATATTGTTTTGGACTATGTTAATAGGTTGCCGAATACAGCGAGAGGTTTTGATGCCATTTGGATAGTTGTGGATAGACTTACAAAATCCGCATATTTTATTCCTATTAATATGAGTTTTCCGTTGACGAAGTTGGCAGAAATATATATCAGGGTAATTGTGAAGTTGCATGGTGTTCCTTAGAGTATAGTTTCAGATAGAAATCCAAGATTCACTTCTGAATTTTGGAAAAGTTTACAAGAGGCCTTGGGTTTGAAGTTGAAATTGAGTTCGGCTTATCATTCACAGACGAAAGGTCAGTCAGAGATAACTATTCAGACTTTAGAAGATTTGTTGAGGACTTGTGTGTTGGAACAAGGTGGTGCATGGGATACTCATTTACCATTAATTGAGTTCACATACAATAATAGTTACCATTATAGTATTAGAATGGCTCCGTTTGAAGCTTTGTATGGTAGGAGGTTTAGAATGCCTTTATGTTGGTATGAAACTAGTGAAAATGTGGTGCTTGGACCTGAAATTGTACAACAGACTACCGAGGCAATTTAGATGATTAGAGAAAATATGAAAGTGTCACAGAGTAGAAAGAAGAACTATCATGATAACCAGAGAAAAGAATTAGAATTTGCTGAAGGTGATCATGTGTTTTTGAGGGTTAATCCAATGACGGGTGTTAGACGTGATTTGAAATCGAAGAAGTTAGATCCTAAGTTCATTGGACCGTACCAAATTTTGCAGAAAGCTGGTACTGTTGCTTATAGGGTGGAGTAACCGCCAGAGCTTTCGAACTTGCATGATGTGTTTCATGTATCGCAACTTCGAAAGTATGTGTATGACCCATATCATGTTATTCAGAGGGATGAGGTGCAGGTTAGGGAGAATCTTAATGTGGAAATGATGCCGATAAGAATTGAGGATCGTAAAATGAAGCAACTCAGAGGTAAAGAGATTCCTCTGGTGAGAGTAGCTTGGGGTGGAGCTGCTGGTGGAAGTGTGACCTGGGAGCTGGAAAGCAAGATGCAGGAGTCGTATCCGGAACTTTTCTCATCAGGTACATTTTCAAGGACGAAAATATTCTGAGTGGGGGAGAGTTTTAACACCCCATTTTTAATATTAAATCGTCGGGTATTTTTGGTGTTGTGTTGGCCTTGTTTAAGGCGTATGTCTTGATGTTTTCGATGTTGTGTCCTAGTGGGACGGGTAGAATCGGGGTGCGCTTAGTAATAGAGGGTGTGCAAATAATAGTAAGACTATTTAATTACTATTTTTATTAATATTAATATTAATATTATAATTATAATTATCTTTATGAAACAATATTAGTAATAATATAATTAAAATTAATATTAGTATTATTTAGAATAAGGGAAAGTTTAGTAAAATATCAAGGTGAGGGTTTAGAGGTTAAT
This sequence comes from Lathyrus aphaca, assembly GCA_963966055.1. Taxonomy (NCBI): domain Eukaryota; kingdom Viridiplantae; phylum Streptophyta; class Magnoliopsida; order Fabales; family Fabaceae; genus Lathyrus; species Lathyrus aphaca. The sequence continues at coordinate 275,912,081 of OZ014519.1, read as the reverse complement.
TAGTCAAAACAGAGAATTAGTAAAAGATTAATCGTAAAAACTTTGTGAAAGAACCAAGAGACTAGGAAGAGGAAGATCAACCCAGGGCACCCAATTCTTGAAGAAATTCGTAGGAATTTTCACACAAATTCGAGGTAAGGGGGAGAACAGATTTAAATTTAGGTGGTTCAACATGATGGGTAGTGAGGGCTTCCTTCCCTCGTTGGAGTTTTATGTTGTTCTGTGATGAATCTGTACATGTATGATTGTTGTTGCGGATTGATAAATGCGAATGCATGATCTTGATGAATTTTTGTTGGAATCTTGTTGTTCTGATATATGCATAAGTTATATAGATTTTGTTGTTGGAGATGAACAATTGCAATTTTGGATCTAAATCGAATGATAAAATGGACTTAATAATGATAAGTAAAATAAGAATAAGATTAATAGTGTAAAATTGATGTAGAAATAAGTTTAGGCCTGGATTGGAGTGGAAAAATATGAAACCCGTAGCAAAATTTGGACTGGTGGGGGAAAACAATTTTTAGTAACAGATATGGCCATTACGAGTAACACTCTGAGCATTACACATAACACTCTAGGCATTACACATAACACTACACTTCTTACGCAAATTTTAGTAACAAATTAGGATATTACGCGTAACATTCTAGGCATTACGTATAACACATTAGGCATTACGCGTAACACCAACGGAGGTGAGGAAAAATGTGATTTTTTGCGATTTCTGTCCCGATTTCGCATGCGTGGCCGATTCTTTTGGTGTGGAGTATTGAGATGGACCTCAAGACATAGTTAATCAAAGTTTAACATCGAGAAATAAAATAATGAAGGAATTTAGGTGGATTTAATTAGTTGAGTAATCAGTTAAGTCGCATGAGGCTATTATTGGTGATTTTCGTGGAAATATTGTTGTGAATTGATCGGATGGATAGTGTAGATGTATAATATGGTGAATTATACATGTTGTATGCATTTTCATAGTCATGCATACATTTATTGAATTATTGTTGGGATGATCGTGTCGGATGGGCGAATATGTTATGGAGAATGGTGGATAAACATTGTGTAAACACCCCAAATTTGCCCTCACTAAGTTCACACCATGGCTTGTGATCTTTCATAGTTTAATCATACCATTTCATGTTGCATTTTTGCTTCACTGCATTAGTTCAAGTTCATCTGCATCTAGGGTTTGTGATTTGAGTTATCCAAGATCCATCTGAGCCACTCCAAAGGCCTCCAATCATCTCAAGAGGGTCCATGTATGTTCAATTATCATTTTTTATCCTCCCAAGATCAAGGAAGTTCAAAAATCACAAGAACTTGCAAAGCATGGAAGCAGAGTCAGGGTTTAACTACACAGATGACCTGAAATTAGGGTTTTGGTTTCAGAGGCCATAACTCCAATTTTCTTGGTCATTCTTGTTTCTAATGGTCTCAATATGATATAAGGATCATGCATACCAAGTTTTATGAAGAAATGCATTGTGGAAGTCATCTGATCACTGGGTAACTTCTTGAGCAAGTCAGAGCAAAATCAGGGCATCTGAGGCCCCCCAACATGGAACCAAAGTGGATTTTTCATCAAATTGAAGTTATATGGTCTTTATTTGATCATTGGAGTGCTAAGAAGTTCATAAAGTTGAATGAAAATAAGCTAAACCAAAAGTTGCCAAAAATGGAAATGACTTGTAATGTAAACTTTCCATTTTGGGAAAGTTTTTCAACCTCCTCTTTCTCAACCAAAAATGCTTCAAATGAAAAATTGTTGGTCATGAAAGTTGTAGATTGGATTATTCCCTTTTCAAAAAGTACAAGAACAAGTCCTAATTCATTATGGAACTCAAGTTATGGCTTGTCAAAGTTGGCAAAAATCACATAATTTTCAAGAATGCACCAAAGAGGGATTTTTGCAAAAACCACTTGCCAATTCATTTTGTGGCTTCAAACACACTTCTAATCATCATACCAACATAGCAAATTGTCTAAAACTCAGAATTGCCCAAGGAGTTTCAAGATTTCATGCCTTGCCCATGAAGAAATCTCAAAGGGGCCAAACTTTCTCCAAATTGCAAAACACCCCATAACTTATTTCTCACATGCTGAATTACCTCAAAATGAATTCCATGGACCTCCTTGATCTTTGCTGAACCAGACATGCCCTTGTACCACCTCTGAACCAGCCCATACCTCAAGGACAAACACTTTTGACTTTTTTGCAAGAAGGTCATACCAATCACAATAGGGCACAACCACTCCACAGACCTATCACAAGTTGATATGTGGACCAAATGCTGGTCATAACACACAAGAACATAAGCTGAACCCTAAGAATCACCAAGTTCACAAAAACTCTCCCTCTTGCAAAAGCTTTTGAATCTCCCAACTCAGTCACTCAATCTTCAAACAAACACCACCATTCATTTCTAAATCATTTACTGACCCAAAACCACCCATCAAAACAGCCAAGAACACACCATAAGCAAAATACGATTTTCAGCCAGTTGGAGTGCAAGCTCATAAACCAGCTTTCCACAAAGCTCTCCAAGCATTTCAAACTCTTCAGGGAGGTCATTAGAGGCTTTTTGCACCAAGGGAGTGGCCAGAAAGCTCAAGGGTTGAAAGCTCTATCTCAGGTAGCCATTCGAATTAATTTTTCCAGAACTTCTCTTTTATGTTACAAAATGATTAAGCATGCTTCACTGATCACACTGAACTTGGAATTATTGAAAATGGTTGAGAAATGAGAATGTATTGCTTGTCTGAAATTTTTGCCATGTTTATGTTTTTCTTCGAATCATGAGATTGAATGAAAAGAAATTTGTTTTGAGGGTGAATTTGATCTTAGGAGAGTGAGAGGAGTGAATCTGGAGCTTTATAGCTCCAGAAAAGACCTAGGGAAGAAGTTGAAAGTTTTCAGGTGAGGGGGTCACCGGAGAATACGACCGGAGCTCTTCTCCGGTGACCTGAAAGTCATTAAGTGTAAATTAGGGTTAGGGTTTTGGTTTGAATTGGGACCCTTGGATCAGTCTCTCCCGCGCGTATTGTGTGGTCCAGATTAGGTCATTAGGATTAATCTGTGATTAAAAAATTAATTAATTAGGATTAGTAGGATTTGAATGTTGACCCTTAGATCACGCGCCAAGTCTTCCCTCCATCTCCAGATTTGAATGTGAGCCACAGGATCAGTTGACCAGCCCATTTATTTCATTTTTATTTCATTTTTCTTATTTATTTTGTACGAATTATTTAAAATAGTTAGAAAATCTCAAAAATATTTTTATTTTGCATTTTTGTTTCAAATAATTTTCTTAACCCAAAAATATTTTTAGTTTTATTTTTAACATTAAAAATTCATTTTTTAGACATTTAAATGTTTATTTTAATTAATTAATGAAAATTAATTAATTAAAATATCATTTAGGTTTCTAAAAAATCCCAAAAAATTCATATTGCATCTTTAAACATTTAGAGACATTGTCATACCATCCACACAAATTTCTTTTTGGTTTTGAACCATTTTTGACAATTTTCTTGAATTTAGGGTTCATAAAATTCACATTTTAGAACCCTAACTTCGAGAATTATTTTCGGTCTAACCAAGAATGGTATGACAATGATTATTTTTGCATTGATCTTCATTTCAAATGTATTTTCTAACATAATTTTGTCATGAATTTCTTCTTCCTTTTTGAATTGATTGGAATTTTTCCCCTTTAAGTACCTTAAAACCCTAGAAAACATAGAAAAATCATATCTTTCATTAGGTTAAGAGTTAGGTCTTCTCCTTTGGGGTGTGATATCATATGGGGTTAGGGTTCTCTTGATTGCATTTTCAATTTTTTATTTTATCATTTGCTTCTGTTTTTGGGTTTTGCATCTCATGTTGCATGAAAACCCTAATATCTCATCTTCTCTTGCATACACATTGCATATGCTTGCATTCATGAACTTTCCATGACATTTTATGCATCCACATGACATATAAGACATCATAGGACACATTATACTCATGCTTGATCATTGCCTCATCCATTTGCCATGTTATGCATTCATTTCATTTCATGTGCTTTCATGTACTTTCATGCTTCATTTGCATCTTCATTACTTGTATGACCATTCACATCTCTTGACATACATTTGCATCATCTCTTAGCATCATTTACATCATGAATATGCTTCTGGTTTTGGTTTGCATCCTTGCATTCATTTCATTTTTCATTTCATTTCATTTTCCTTGTGCTAACTTTTCAGGTGGTAAGTATCTTGAGAAGTGAATTTGCCTTCACTTCTCATAATCTCTCCTCATCTCTCTTATGCATTCATTGCTGAATTTTTTATTTGTCTTAGAGTGAGCTTTCCCATTCATGTTCCTCCTTCACCTTCTTCCTTCAAGCAACTTATCTTCTTAAGTGAAGTAAGTTGACTTGCTTCTTCTGCTTCTCCTCCTTTCATCTGCTTCTTCCTTGGTGACTCTTCTTGAAGATCTATTGCAAGCCTCATAAACCCTAGGAACACCCAAGCATGATCACAATTAGGGTTTGATTAGTCCCCCTTTAGTTTATACCTTTGTGTCTTCTTTTGTGTCTCTCTTCTCATCTCATAATTAGGGATTAAACCTTAAAGGTTTTAAGGCTTTGTGATTAAGGTTATGCCTGCATCCTTCTCTTAGGATGGAGTGTATAACTTTAATCCTAAGTGTTAAATCCTTAATATGTTTAAATCTCTTAAGCAATCCATCTAATAATCACTAAGACATCATGCTTGTAACTTGGGCCTTGCATTAGGGTTCTAATTCTTCCTTAATTGGTTAAGAAGGACTAACCCTAGTGTTAATGGACAAGTCCCCCTCAAGTTGTCTTACAAACAATAAAATCCACTTCTTAATCTTATCATTAATTAAAATCCACTTTAATAAAGGTTTTGTTTTGTCATGAGGTTAATCCCTAATCATGGATTAAGTTGAGGAGCCTTCCTCAACTTAAATGTTCTCATCTATTATCCTTCTATTAGGATGGTGTAATGGGTCCATTAAATCCTTGATTATGGCTTAAACTCATTACTTAACACTAAGCAAAAACTAAAAAAAAACATCTAAATAATTGCAAGTAGGTTGATGATCTTAATCCTACATCATGGTGATTAAGTGTGAGGTGTTTACTTCATACTTAAGGTATTCTCATTACCCCTAATCAAAGGGAAGATGTGATGAGTTTACTAACCCTTGGTTTAGGCTTAAGCTCATTTTCTTATGACAAACTCCAAAGAGCAATAAAAGATTGAAAACATCAAAAACAAACAATAATCGTCTCCTCCGGGATTCTTTTCTCACCTCATTCACTCACAAACGAGAACTTGCTTCTTCCGTCTAATGCAAGACAGTTAGCACTCGAGCCAGACGAGTCATACACTTGAGCATAGGCAAGTAAGCAGTTCATCAGTCAATCTATCTTTCAGTCTCTTTGAGTAGAACTACGGTGTTCTGACTTCCTCATTGCATGAGAGGATATGTAGGCATAACTTAACGGTTATCGAACAAAAGTCTCTGTCTCTCCCCCCTCTTCCAGTATTATTCTTTAAGCCTCATCCTTGAGCATTTCACTTCACATCTTCTTTTGCACTGACACCTGTACATTCTCTTCCAGCTTTTGCACACAAATAGCATTGACACTACCCCTACCCCTTTAAACACAAACTTTCAAGCGTGGATCCCGTCGAGTACGAAGGACAATCTGGGTGCTAATACCTTCCTAGGTTGTAACCAACCCCCTTTCTCAGTTCCTCTGGTTCGCGACCGTCTTATCCATATCTTTCCAGGTTTATGCAGCATTACCTTTCCTTCGGGATAAAAATGCCTAGCTGGCGACTCTTTTCAGTTCATCTTCATGTTCTCTTTCGCCGACCGTTCGCGTCTGTACCCTATTTGACCCGGTGTCATTTGGTGGGAGCGACAGCTTGGCGACTCTGCTGGGGACTCTTTGGTGGGTGGGGTTTCATTGAGAGATTAAGGTCCTATACCTGGGACCTGAGTGACACCTAGGCTAGAGTGGCTTCATATTCTTTCCTATTCCATTTTGGTCTGGTGCGGGAATATGAAACACGGTTCAGATGTGGATTTCTTCTTGAGAACTCTGTGCTACCGATTTCCTGTAGTGCTAGGGCTATCTGGGAAGCCTGCTAAGTCTGGATGACCTTTATATTGACCTTCAGAATCTGGGGTGAATTAGAGGATGATCCTTTATGGTTATTGTAAACAATGTACCTCCGGGTTAGAAGTGTTTACACTTCTCATAACTGATCCAAGTCTGAGGATCCTTGTTCTAGAACATTACATGTGAGGGGGTTGGGTTGTTTACAGGTTTGCAGGAACCCTTGGCCACATCATACCCTGTTACTGTTTTGTTTAAGAATACTTCACTTTGGACAGTTCTTGTGATTAACCCTGGACATGTGACTCTTTATTTGAGTCCCCCACCCTGGTTACTAGATTTCTGAGCCTCCATCCGGACCTTTAAACATACATGGACCTTATACCAAGACAGATAATCAGATCCAGCTCTTGATCACAAACCCTTGCATATCATTTGCATATATCATCATTGCATCATTTAACATTTGTTTATTTGTTTTTCAGGGTATCCATCATATCATTTTTGGTTTGGTTTTGACCCCTTCTACTGCTTAGACCTCAGCTTCAGTTATCTTCTTCAGCATCTGCTTCAGCTATCTCCTTCAGGACCTCCATCAGCCTGTCAGAGACTTACCTCCAGCTTTTCAGTCTGTGATCTTCATCAGTATTTGTCTTCAGCTTCTTTATCAGCATTCATGGATGTTCCAAGGAAAAGCAACATATCCTATCACTTCTTTGAGCCCTCCTTGACTGGTATCAGGCAGGTCCAGTCACTTATCACACCTGACCATATCCCACTGTTTAGAGAGCACTATGGGGGTATTTTAGACATGGTCATGGATCTTGATCCTTCTCAGAGGAGCATGATCCACACATGCTTGCAGTTTTATGACCCTCCACTTAGATGCTTCACCTTTCCTGACTTCCAAATAGGGCCTCTGTTGGAAGAGTTTTCTTTGCTGATTGGAGTTCCTATCAGAGGAGGGATCCCCTTCAACCCAGAGATGACTGCTCCCAGAAGTGAAGAGATGGCAAGGGCATTGCATTTGGAGCCTGCCCTTATTGAGCAAAACATAACAACAAAAGCTGGGATTCCTGGCTTACATCTAGACTTCTTGATTTCTCAAGCCATCCTGAAGGCTACATTGGGAGAATGGAAGGCAGTCTATACACTTTTAGCCCTCAGCATATATGGGGTTATATTGTTTGCAGATGAGCCCAAATTTGTGAGTAAGAAGGCCATCCACTTATTCCTGCTGAGGAACCCAGTGCCTACATTGCTAGGGGATTTTTACTACTCCATCCATCAGAGAAATGAAAAGAAAAGGGGGAAGCTAGTCAGGTGTTGTGCTCCCTTGTTCTACTCTTGGCTACTCAGACATCTGCCTAAATCAGATGCTTTCTTGAACCCACACCAACAGAAGAATTAGGCCAAGAGGTTCATTGCCTTAACATCAGATGATATCAGATGGTGCACCCAGAGCACCAAAGGCAAAGATATTATTACCAGTTGTGGACAATACCCTAATGTGCCTCTAATAGGAGTAAAAGGTTGCATCAATTACAACCCTTTACTGTTTAAGAGACAATAGGGATATGCTTTGGTTCATCCTCCCAGAGAACAGGATTTAGCTGAGACCCTATATTGTGAGATCCAATCTAGCTCTACTATTGTCAGGCAAGTTGCCTGGGCTTGGGACAACATTCAGACCAAAGGGACAGCCATCCTTGGAAGATGTAACAATGTTGCTTCAACCCAGTATTCTGACTGGTCCCGTACTAGAGCCCAGATCACCAGGATGCCTTTCACCTTGGAAGACACACCTGGACCATCTACAGTACAGCCGGCAGCAACTGTTAGCCTGGAGGAATTTGAAAAGCTGAAAGAGAGGAATAATCAGCTATCTGAAGCTCTGAAGAAGACTCTTTGGGAAAGGAATGAAGGTCGACTAGACATTGAAAGATTGGAAAGGCTCAAGACTGAGCATCTGACCAAGATTGAGAGGACAGATGACTACATAAGGAAAGCAAGAGCAGGGGAGCTGGTTTTGAAGAATGCCTGCAAGGAGGCCAAGATTCAAAAAGCTAGGGCTGAGCATTACCTGGAGGAAAGCCATGCTAGGTGGATCAGGATCACCGAAGCCCGTGCACAAGAAGACCAGAGGACTCAGGCCAAGATTGAGCAGCTGGAGGCCAATGAGAAGAAGCAGCAGGAAGCTCTGTTGGCAGCTCAGAAGGAGATATCAGAATTGAAACTCCGAGCAGGGTTAAAGAGATCAAAGGATCAGGACAGGCATAAGAAGTTGACTAATGCCATTGCTACCAGGAACCTCCTCATTAGGACTATTACAGAGCACCCAGTTGGTCCGGTGACTGAGGCCCTCCTGAAGGAAGTCAGGGAGGATGACTATGGATTGGATGTCTAATTCCTCTTTGCTTGTATTTCTTTTTTTGATGTACTTTTTATTTTAATTGTTGTATTTTTTACCCACTATGAGCATGTATTGTAAACAGACTATGTATTTTTCATCATTTGTAATATATCAGTTTGTTTTATTCTAGTGGGTTTTCTCTCAACATCATCAAAGCATCTCCTCGAGGTCTGGAAAGGTCAAAACCAAGAACCAAACCGGATACCTTGGAAAATAAATAAGCATATTGCATTGCATACTAACTCATTCTTTGTTTTGTAGGTTTTTGTTTATTATTTGTTTCTCACTTTTTTGTGATCTCAGGAAACATTGCTCGTCGCCGAGTGTTCCCTGTCAACCGTACACACTGGTACCCAATGTGAAACAACCTTCCAGGAATTCAGATGGATCAGGTACAATAGGACCTGAATGAAGTGAGAAATCAGATGGCAAACAAAAGGGTCGAAATGAGAAACCAAATGACCCAGTTTATGGTTGTGATGACTGGCTTAGCCCAGAGCCAAGAAAGGATGAGAGAGCTGGTAGAAAGGCAGACACCTGAAGAGCCCCACCTCGGAACAGGAGGAACCAACAATAATGAACGGGGGCAGCCTCGTATCGACCCACCAGAGTATGGGCCCTATTTGAATCTAGATGTTAATGGCACAAGGAATGTTCAAGGTAATACTGCTGGGGGCAGAATCCTGTAAGAGGATCCCCAAGAAGAACAGTTCACTGTTATTGGAGCTGGGGATGAAGTGTGTGACAAAAGACTGGATGAGATTGCTGAAAAACTGAGGTCTTTGGAATCCCATAATTCTTTAGGCTTAGACATAATGGATATGGGGCTGGTAGATGGGGTGAGGATTCCCCACAAATTCAAACCCCCATGTGATGAGAAATATAATGGTACCTCCTGCCCGCGTACTCATCTGCAATCCTTCTTAGGGAGACTCAAGGCTTATACCATGGACGAGAAGTTATGGATGTTCTATTTTGAGGATAGCCTGATTGGAGCATCAAGAGAATGGTATTCACATCTGACAAGGGCCACCATAAGATGTTGGAAAGACTTGGCCGAAGCCTTCATCCGGCAATACCAGTACAACCTAGACATGGCCCCTAGGGCTTAGTTTGGGGTGGTTCGAATAGCAAGGATCCTAGGCCCAAACTCAAACAAGCCTGAGGGTACATTGTGAAGATTCAGTCAACATAGATTGACTCAATCTCGGGCGTTGGATCTAAAGATCTTCCTAGTAATCACATCAAGTGGACCACATAGCAAGGGAACAAGCTAGTTGTGGTGAGCCAGCACGCATAGGATCGGCCTGGGAAGAAACCTACCGGACGGTGACAAGTGTCACTGTCGGTATGGTTGAAATTCAAAAACAAATACCAATCCTTATCCAACGGCAATCTGAAACGGTGGAGTTAATTTGATTTATTGTCATTTACAATTCTTATAACATTCCATTAATTATGGTTTATTATTTTTGATTGCATTAAGCCAAATTAACTTAAACAAATCACGAATTAAAGCATCATAAACAAATCAGATTCCCATGCCTCTCTCACTCTTTATGTTATTTCTCTTAACCTTACACAAAACGCAAAGAACAAAACCCTAAATTCCTCTCCTTCTTCCGCCGCTACCCCCTCATCTAACCTAGCCGCCTTCGGGAAACAAACTACCGGAGAATACAAAGATAGACGGCAACCTCATCCTCTCCGCGATTTCTATCCTGATCTTAACCTAACCTAACCTCTTCTTTCAACTTCAATACGAAAACAAAGTCTTCAAATCACTATGTCAAAGATCAAACAAATTACAACATACTAAACATCACGCAAGAACCACAAACGATTACACTCGCAAGAATGTTCAGTTCGTACCTAGAAACGGAAAGGCTTCGTCAAAGACTATGATCGATCAAGAGCTCTATGGCGATGTCGTTCGACGAAGAAGATGATGATGCACAATGTTCAAGTTCGTGAAGGTGAAGATGCGCTAAGCTCCTGATTAAAGAATAAAGAAGAAGCTTGATGAAGGATATGATGCATAGTGCGATTTCGGGTATGATACCTCTTTCGATCTCCTTCTTCCTGCCTATTGTTCTTCTTCTGCACTCTTCTTCAAAATCTGAAATTGTTGTTATCGTTAATTTGGTTTTCTCGATGCGTAATTACAAATGCTTGTGTCGATGATGATGCAGGTGATTGAAGGTTGATGTCGCTGATGCATAAGTTTAAGATTCTTGAAGTTTTTTTGAAGTTTGTTGGAGGTTTTGAAGAGAACACAAAATGGAATAGCAAATGATGGAGAGATTTGAGGAAGTATGAAGATAGAAAGTCCTGATTGAAGAAATTGGATGCAGAATGATGAAGTTACTAATAAGTGAAGATGAAGTTGGATGAAGAAATGGAAAAGTGAAGAAAAAGATGATTGGAGAGAAGAATAATAATAATAATAAGAAGAAGAAAACGAAAAACGTGGAGAAGAATGGTGGAAGAAGAGTGAAGAATATGATTTATGGAGATGAAGATCAAAGGCGTTTTGGTGATTGCACGGGTAATCGGTTAGAAATTCTGTTAGAGTTAGTTAGTGTTTGTTTTAATAGTTGGAGATTTAAGAATTAGCTAGAAGGTTTTAAGCCTTTGGTAGCTGACAGTTAGAAATAGGGAAAATTTTGTTAGAAGATAGAAGTTAGTTGGTGACTTGGTTAGGATAGTTGGTTTTAACTTGATTCTTTTTTACTTACTCGTGGCTGCGAATTGGTTCCTCTTTATTTGATGCACCGATAAACTACAACTTGCTCTTGTGTTGATTTTCTTGGATGTAACTCTTTTGTAGCCTGCTATGTGTTAAATTGTGACGTTCGTTTTGACTAAAAGTTATGTTGTAAAGCCGATGCTGACGGTTTATCGTTGATAGGAGTTTTGGTGTGCTAGTTGTTATATTGTTATTCGACCATTAGGATAATTAGGACTAGAACTGACAGTTAGTGATCTTTGTTGTTGAACATATTGATGAATCATTGGTATTTTTGAATCTTTGCAGGTTTGCAAACAATTTCGGAAGAGATAGGTAGTATCATCAAGAGGTGAATTTAAATTCATTCCTTTGGTGGTTCTTTTTACGACGGAGGATGATACCGATAGGTGTTACAATGGCCCGAGTGTTCTGCACTTGAACCACCATGTGTAGTAATTTTAAATCCTTTTTTATGCCATAACAGTTGAGCGATATCCTCCCTTCATAATAATATAGATCCATTGTCTTTTCTCTTTAATTTAAACATTGCACATAAGTTGTTTGGAATGAATGAAGTGAATTAATGAGTCTCTACGGTTTGTTTCTCCTCTGGTTTTGTAGGTGAACCTGTCAACTTTCGCTAAGTGCAGTAATAATTAATATTGAGCTTTGATATATGAGGTACGACTTTGATGCTGCAATTTAAGGAAAACAAAAGATGCAACATCAAAATAACTTCTTCTTCTTAGACGTGACTTATGCAGAGGTTTCTATACACGAGTTTGCAACATGAACCATGACTGTAGATGTTAAGAATTGGCAGAATTTTTGACAAACAAGAAGTTATGAACTTAGTTCAGGATGTCACACCAGATGTTGTGACATTGACAAATAAAGTAAAAGTTAATGAACTTAGTTCAAGACATCAGGATGTCACACCAGATGTTGTGACATCGCAAACCTGCTATCTGCCTTAAATGATGCATAACAGAAGTGAGTAAATTCAGGGGAATTTATCTGGAATTAATTGTAAAGAGATAAGCACTCCAAGGCGCGTCTTTAGGGAGCTTAGTTATCTGGTTTCAGTGTAACAGAATAACTAACTCACCTTGATTCAAGGAGATAACAAACTAACTAACCCTAATTCAAGGTGATGACTGTGGGATTTATCAAGGTCTGGATAATTTGCAAAAAGCCCACAAACCAAGCATCTATTTAAGGAACTGAAACTCTCAGAAAAGAGCACGAATTTTAGAAGACTGTAAAGGGTGTTTGTGAAGTATAGCAGGTTTTAATTGTTTGTCACTTTATGAGCTTTTAAGCAAAAAGTGAATTGTGTCTTGATTGAAACTTTTAAGTAAGATCAAGCTGTTGTGTTTGAAGTGTGACTTCAATTTTATTAATCAGTGTAAAAGATCACTGTGTGATTGAGGGGGAGTGAGTAGGTACTCATATCTAAGTTGAGTCTTAGGTAGAAATTGCCTTGGGTAGATATTAAGTGAAGGATTAAACTGGTTGGTTTAACTCCATAATTAATATTACTTATATTGGATTTCCTTCCTGGCTTGGTAGCCCCCATATGTAAGTGTGGAGATACACTGAACTGGGTTAACAATTTCCTGTGTCATTTAATTTACCTGCTCATTAATTTTTGTTTAAGATTTCAAGTGTTTAAACATCTGGTTCGACATCACGTATCTGATCCCAGAATTTCAATTGGTATCAGAGCAGGCACCCTGCCTGTATAACTGGGTGAGATCTAGGGACTGCAAATTTTGGGACATGGACAGAGATGTAGGATCTGTGAACCGACCACCTATCTTGGATGGATCCAACTATGATTACTGGAAGCCAAGAATGATAGCATTCTTGAAATCTCTTGATAGCAGGGCTTGGAAAGCAGTTAACAAAGGATGGGAGCACCCTGTCCAAGACAATAAGGATGGGACAAAAGTGATGAAGCCTGAAGAAGAGTGGAGCAAGGAGGAAGAAGATTCAACACTTGGAAATTCCAAAGCCTTAAATGCCTTATTCAATGGCATTGACAGATACATATTTAGGCTTGTGCATCACTATGAGCTGGCCAAGGATGTTTGGGACACTCTCAAAACTACTCATGAAGGAACATCAAAGGTGAAGATATCAAGACTTCAACTTCTCACCACCAAGTTTGAAAACTTGAGGATGAAGGAAGATGAGACCATTCATGAGTTTTACATGAACATCCTGGAAATTGCTAATACTTCTGGTGCCTTGGGAGAGAAGATGAGTGATGAAAAGTTGGTAAGGAAGATTCTCAGATCACTACCAAAGAGATTTGACATGAAGGTTACTGCCATAGAAGAAGCTCAGGACATCTGCACAATGAAGGTTGAGGAGCTCATTGGTTCCCTTCAAACCTTTGAGATGGGAATGAATGATACAATTGTGAAGAAAAACAAAAGCATAGCCCTGGTCTCAAACACTGATAAAGAAGAAGAAAGTCATGAAGCAGACTCTGAGGACAACTTATCAGAATCAATTGCTATGCTTGGAAGACAATTCAACAAAATTCTCAAAAAAATGGAAAACAGGCCCAGACCAAGTGGAAGAAATTCAACCTCTGAGAATAAAAGACCTTATGACTCTAATAGAAGGTCAAACTATGATGAGAATATTAACCAAGGAAAAGGGATCCAATGTCATGGATGTGAAGGGTATGGACACATCAGAAGTGAATGCCCAACCTATCTAAAGAAGCAAAAGAAAGGTCTCTCTGTGTCCTGGTCAGATGAAGACTCAGGTTGTGAGTCAGAAGAAGAATCTGCAAAGCACATCACTGCTCTAGCTGGAGTTTGTGAAACTGAAGGGGGATCCAGTGATGAGGATCTGACATTTGAAGAGCTTGAAGCATCTTACAGGATGCTGTGTAAAAGGAGCACTGAAGTATGCATGGAAAATATACAGCAGAAGAAGCAGATTGAGGAATTAAAGGCTGAAAAGGCAAGTCATCTAGAGATCATTGACACTTTGAAAAGTGAAGTCAGCCTACTCAACTCCAAAATGGAGCATATGTCCAAATCTGTCAGAATGCTGAACAGTAGCTCAAACACACTGGATGTCATTCTCAACAACAACAAGCACTCAGGGGATAGGACTAGACTGGGATTTAATAAAGCACAAAACTTTGAGGCTAGCACCAGCCAAACAACTCCAAATCCCATGAAGTCAAACAAGATGTTCAAACAGATGTCTCAACATCATGACAAACACATGATGAAAAAGAAATATCAAAGATGGAGATGCCATCACTGTGGAAGGTTTGGTCACATCAAACCTTTTTGCTACAAGCTGCATGGATACCCCAATCAGAAATCTCAGCATCCTCTTAAGCAGAAGACAGGGGTCACCAAGAAAATTTGGATACCTAAAGCTAGTATTCATGCTGATCAAAGCTACCAGTACATGCCTAAGAACAAGGTCAACAGGCAACATTGGTACTCTAGAGATGGACACTACACAGGGCAGATGCATCAAAGGAAACCTCACAACAGGCACAAATGGTCCAAGCAGGTTGTTGCCTCTATAGCACACACATCTCTCAGAGTATCTGCTAAAGAAGACTGGTATTTTGACAGTGGCTGTTCAAGGCACATGACTGGTCTGAAGAATCTGTTAGTAGATTTAAAGTCACACTCATTCAGCTATGTAACCTTTGGAGATGGAGCAAAGGGAGAAATCAAGGGAGTTGGGACCCTGGACTGCTCAGGTGTACCAAGTCTAGATGGTGTGCTGTTAGTAAAAGGATTAACTGCTAACTTGATCAGCATAAGTCAGTTATGTGACCAATGTTACAGTTTTAACTTCACCAAAACTGAGTGCTTAGTTTCTGATAAAGAACAGAAAGTTGTCATGAGAGGAGCCAGATCAAAAGACAACTGCTATATGTGGGAACCCCAAGATTTCAGCCTCACATCTACTTGTTCCTTAGCCAAAAAAGAAGAAGTGAAGTTGTGGCATCAAAGATTGGGTCATCTCTATCTCAGAGGAATAAAGAAGATCATATCTATGGAGGCTGTAAGAGGGATCCCAAGACTTAAGATTGATGAAGGTAAAGTGTGTGGTGAATGTCAAATAGGCAAGCAAACCAAGATGTCACACCCAAAGCTCCAACATCTGACAACTTCCAAAGTCTTGGAATTATTGCATATGGACCTTATGGGACCAATGCAGGTAGAGAGTCTTGGTGGAAAAAGATATGCCTATGTGTTTGTTGATAACTTCTCAAGATATACCTGGATAAGCTTCATCAAAGAGAAGTCTGGTGTGTTTGATGTATTCAAAGATCTGTGCCATAGAATCCAAAGAGAAAAAGCAAGCTGTGTGGTCAGAATAAGAAGTGATCATGGAAAGGAGTTTGAGAATCAAAAATTCTCAGACTTCTGTTCTTCAGAAGGGATCAATCATGAGTATTCTTCTCCCATCACCCCTCAACAGAATGGGATTGTTGAAAGGAAAAACAGAACTATTCAGGAGTCAGCTAGAGCCATGATTCATGCTAAAAAGTTACCCCTATATTTTTGGGCTGAAGCTATGAACACAACATGCTACATCCACAATAGAGTCACACTAAGAAAGGGAACTTTATCCACCATCTATGAAGTCTGGAAGGGTAGAAAACCTACAGTCAAGTACTTTCATGTGTTTGGAAGTAAGTGCTACATTCTGGCTGATAGGGATCAAAGAAGAAAGATGGACCCTAAGAGTGATGAAGGGATATTTCTTGGATACTCCATAAATAGCAGAGCCTACAGAGTATTTAACTCCAGAACCAAGGTTATAATGGAGTCAATAAATGTGATTATTGATGATGCCTATACATATGTGGCTGATGATGTTGGAACATCTGCTGACAATCAAACTGAAGTTAAAACAGAAAGTGATAATCTTGACTTCACTTTAACTGAGGCAAGGTCAGAGCAATCCAACAAACCTCCCTCCATCAGAATCCAGAAAGATCATCCTAAAGATCTGATAATTGGTGATCCCAACAGTGGTGTCATCACTAGATCAAGAGAGATGATTTCAGGCTCCTGATTTGTTTCAAAGATAGAACCTAAGAACATCAAGGAAGCTCTGAATGATGAGTACTGGATCTCTGCTATGTAGGAAGAATTAGGCCAGTTTACAAGGAATGAAGTATGGGATCTTGTTCCTAGGCCTGATGACATTAATGTGATTGGTACTAAGTGGGTGTACAAAAACAAGTCTAATGAATAGGGAGTAGTTACAAAAAACAAGGCTAGACTTGTAGCTCAAGGATATACACAAATTGAGGGAGTAGATTTTGATGAAACCTTTGCACCAGTAGCAAGGCTTGAATCAATCAGACTACTCCTAGGAATTGCTTGCATCCTAAAGTTCAAACTATTTCAGATGGATGTTAAAAGTGCCTTTCTAAATGGGTACCTTAATGAGGAAGTATATGTGGAGCAACCTAAGGGATTTGTTGATCCAAGCTGTCCAGATCATGTATATAAGCTGAGGAAAGCTCTGTATGGTCTAAAGCAAGCTCCCAGAGCATGGTATGAAAGACTGGCCACCTTTCTCATTAAACATGGATACAGAAAAGGAGGAATAGACAAAACCCTGTTTGTAAAGGATGAAGAGGGAAAGGTTATGATTGCTCAGATATATGTGGATGACATAGTGTTTGGTGGGATGTCAGATAGGATGGTTAAACATTTTGTTACTCAAATGGAGTCTGAGTTTGAAATGAGTCTAGTGGGAGAACTAACCTACTTCCTTGGACTGCAAATCAAACAAATGGAAGACTCCATGTTCATATCCTAAAGCAAGTATGCAAAGAACACTGTCAAGAAGTTTGGGATGGACAATGCAAGTCACAAGAGAACACCTGCCCCCACTCATTTATAACTGACAAAGGATGACAAAGGTGAGAGTGTGGACCAAAGCTTGTACAGAAACATGATTGGAAGCCTACTATATCTTACAGCTAGCAGACCAGATATAGCTTTTGCAGTAGGTGTGTTTGCAAGATATCAAGCTGAACCAAAAGTGAGCCATCTAAACCAGGTGAAGAGGATCTTAAAATATGTAAATGGTACATGTGACTATGGCATAATGTACTCTCATGGTTGTTGTTGAACCCCAAAATTTGCCCTCATAATACAAGACTTTGTGTGCTAAGAAGGTTCACAAGGTTCACAAGTCTCTCAACATGTCCATAACCTTTCATGAGGTTCATGAAGTCTACAAGTCACTTCTTGAAGGTTCACAAGGTTCACAAGTTTCTCAACATGTCCATAACCTTTCATGAGGTTCATGAAGTCTACAAGTCACTTCTTGAAGGTTCACAAGGTTCACAAGTTTCTTAACATTTCCATAACCTTTCATGAGGTTCATGAAGTCTACAAGTCACTTCTTGAAGGTTCACAAGATTCACAATGATTACAAAGCTCTCCTGAGGTTCATGGGGTCTACAAAGTCACTTCATGAGGTTCACAAGGTTCACAAGCTTTACAATACCTCCCATGAGGTTCACAAGACATTTTATGATGGTTCACAAGGTTCACAAAGTTCACAATTGGTCAAAAGAGTTGACAATTCCCTCAAACAATGCACCTCCTAAGCAGTGCATCCAAAACTAGGGTTTTGACTTTAATCAGGCTAAATGGATTTCCAAGACTTCAAGTTAGCTTCATAACATCTTATATATGTGTAATAACCCCCATGACAAGTTTCAAGACTTTTCTCAAAAGTTTGCTCAGTCAGATGATCAGATAAGTCAAAATCAGTCAATACAGTTAAAAAGTCAAACTGAGGTCAACTGTGGTCAAACCAAAGTCAAACTTCATGATTTTTTGTCAACATCAAGTATATGAAGTAAAATTCATCATTTGATCAAGGGTTGATCATGATTCATCAAGGAGATTCCAGATCATCAATAATCAGGAGTTTCTAAATTAGGGTTTCCTAAGTAAAAGTCAACTGAACTTTGACCAGCCATAACTTTCACATACTTCATCACCAAGTCTCCATCCAAAGCTCATTTTGAAGTAAATTGAATCCTCTACAACTTTGATCTTGCAAGTTAAGCCCAAAAATGCTTCATTTGGAAGATATGAGCTAAGACATTATAGGTCATTTCAAAAGTCAACAAAAAGTCAACAACTTCAAAAGGGCATAACTTGAGATTGGTAAATGATATGGACTTGAAACCAATGGGGTTGTTTAGAGGACTCTTCAAGCTTTCCAAAATGTCCAAGAACACCCTCATACCTTTAAAATTGAGGGAGATGTGCCCTTGCAAAGTTGGGAAATTTTATGATGGTTTATGTTGAAAATGGAGGTTTAAAACCACTTCTTTCCAAATGGGCTGGCCAAATTGTGATCCAATCCATACCATATCATCATGCACGACCCAATTGATTAAAAATCATAATTTTTATTATTTTATTTTTATTTATTTTGATTTAATTCATAAAAAATCATTTTAAATAAATATAAAATATGAAAATATATTTTTGGATGAAGATTGAGCTTCTAGAATCTCATCAATATTGATTGAAGTTGAAAGAGAAAGAAATCATGTGATTTATCCAAAAATAGCAAGCTTTCATGAGCCAATATTTGAATTTCATTGCATAATCTTTTTCAATCTTCAAATATCCAAACTTCCACACAATCAATCAATTTTTTTGACCTAATGGAGTCACATATAAGTACTTAGCATAAACCTAACACTCATTCACGAATTGCAGCAGCCAAAAGGTAAAATCCATTGTTCAAAAATCCATCCAAAAACACCAATTCGGATTCTTCAATCCAGGGCACTAGAAGGTAAAATAAGAACATGGAGAGCTTCATTGGACATCCTTGATCATAAACCATCACTCACATTCATCCAAATCATGCCATAATGCCTCACCCGAATTCAATTTGTTCTTGAATATAACTTTTTCTATTGCATTAATTTGTTGTGTTTCAATGAAATTTGCTTGGCTAATGTTGTTTGTTATGTGATATAGATCGTTTCTGGACAGGAAAATCAAAGAACCCGTGGCTAATTCATAAAATGCCATTGTTAGGGTTTGGACTTAGGTTTAGGGATTTTTGATTTAGGGAACATAAATAGATTCTAAAGACATAGAACGAATCGTGTGAATGTCAGAAGCATGTTGCTGTGTTTGATTTTGTGAAAATGTATGGTTTTGTTGGCCTTTGGTTTTTGTAGGTTTTGCTGGAAATTTGTTTTCGCGGGAAAATTCATAGAGAATTTCGCAGCTAAAATCGAAGGACAGGAGGTTGAAGATGAAAGCTTTGGCGCGCTGCTGGAAATTTGAAAATCGTTCATAATATTTTATTAAATCGTTTCCATGTTTAATCACCAAAACAGATTTGGTCCAGTGGTAAGAGGAGTGCGTGTATGACCTGATGGCATGAGTTCGAATCTTGCCTCCAGCAAGTTTTTTTTGATATTTTTCATTTGAGATGCGTTTTTAATATATTATTATTCGTAGTTGTTTAGTCATCAGGTAGGCTCTCCCAGCCAGGCGGTAACGTATGCATGCTTGTAATCAAAAGGTCCTGGGTTCGATTCGCACCCCAGGCCTTTTTGGTTTTACTATTTTTCTGATTTTTCAAGATAAAGCACAAAACCAAGAGGTGTTCATTGTTGTTGCATTACTGGTGCACAGCTTAGTTGGCAAATCTCTTCATTATCCAGGTTAGGGACCTGGGTTCAAATCCCAGGTCCAGTTTTTTTGATTTTTCTTATTTTCTTTTATATTTCCTATTTTCTATATTATATTATGATATGTTTCTAAATTATAAAACTGCAAATATTATGTTCTTCTAAATTATAAGGTACATATGTTTTGTTCTAAAATTCTAAAAAATGATTGTTATTATTAGATATGTATAAAATGTATATAGGTACCATTTAATTAGTTGTTGTATATTATAAATTAGAAAAAACCCTAAAAAATATTTTCTAAACAAAAACCCTAATTTTGTGAAAACCTAATTTTATTTTCTTAATTATTTTTGTAAATATAGTAATTAGTAGAAATTAAATTTTGTAAACATGATTAATTTTGTGAATATAATATTTAAAACTTATTTTCTCCTTATAATGTGTAAATATTGTTTTAATAAATAAATGTTAATATATGTGTAAAAGTGATTAAATTTGTAATAATTAAAATTTATAATTACATTATGTTTAAAAATTTTATTTAATTATTCTTATTTCTAAATAAATGTTATATATTAAAATCCAATTTTGTGTTTATAATATTTAATTCTATTTTATTTAATTATTGTTATTAACCATGTTATTATTTATTTTGCTTCATTAATCTTATATATTATTTCACTAACTTTATTATTATTATTTTTACTAACCTTATTTTTTCAATTATATTTATCACTAACCCCTATTTATTTATTTATTTTTATATTTGCTTATTTATTTATATTTTGCTAATTATTTATTTATGCTATTTATTTTAATTTGCTTATTATAATTATTATGTAATTGCTCCTTGGTGTAAATTTTGTAATATTTAATTTATTTTCTATGATATGGTTAGTAATTTAGGGAGTGCAAAAACATGTATTATATTTAAAAATAAATTTAGCTCATTTTAATTAAAGATAAATAATATTGAACACTCACACATGTAAGTCGATTTTTAATCGCCATCTCACTTTCTAAGGTTATCCCTCAAGTTGCCTAAATCATAAGGTCAAGTGGGGTGTATAAAGCAAGTCCCTTTAAAAGAAAAAAATCATCAAGTCCCTAATGGTTGCCTTTAAAGATCAAGTCCCTTCGAATAATGATGATAGTCCCTCCTATATGCTTAATACACCCCACAGTTGCCTTCAAAACAGATGTCCCTCATATGTCCCTTACATCCAAGGTAATGACCACCTGCTCCTTAATAGTAGGGATAGTCTTACCACTCAAAGGATAAAGAACAAGAAAGACTTAAAATTTTAGGGTAGGTTCCTCTTATGTACTTGCTCACTTCAAAAACTTTTCAAACTCTTCACAATTTCAAACAAAATTTCAAAAACAAGTTTTTACGCATCCGTACATGGATCATTATCAACTATTATGAAAATTTTTCTATTCACACACTACACTTTCAAAAACAATTCAAAAAGTGAGCTAAGTAACTAAGAGCCCATGGATAACCATGGATGTAAAGGGTGCTAACACCTTCCCTTTACATAACCTACCCCCCGGACCCAAAAATATCTCTTAAGGTCTTTCCTGTTCTTTTATACCCTTTCCTTTTGGATAAAATAAAAGTCGGTGGCGACTCTTGCTATCCGCAACATAACATAAAGTCAGTTCTCCCACCGTGTTACAGAACTGGCGACTCTGCTGGGGATTTAAATTTAAGAGGGGTACCCTTAGGAATTAAGATCACTTTAAATTGTTTGCCTTGTTTGCTTTATATTATTTGTTGGGGTGCTCTTATGTGTGAAAGGTCCTAACCCGGATCTAGTGTACCTTAGGTAAATGGCAATAGACCAAGGAAACTGTACGACGTATATCGATACGGTTGATCTGGTGGCCATAGTTAGTGCGACTTCTTGGTTGGTGCTTATGTTCCTTAAGTCAAGTTGAGGATAATATGAGGCTGCCATATGTTGTCAATGCACTAACTAACTTTTAGAACCCTAGTTAACTCATCTTGGCCTTTAAAAAGTAGTGAGGTAACCGGCTTTGGTACAGACTGAAGTTGGTTGACACTCGATACTACGCTCATTGAGATTCTAAACTTGGAGGGTTTTGGTTGGCAAGTAAGTTGCCTACTGAACAACCACCCTTGTGAAAGATCAATGATTTTGAGATCCCTTAGAACCTGGTTACTTTCATAGGACAGGATGAACCATCTAACTTCAGGGGAGGGTACTTACCTTAAACCTCATGCAAGCCTTTAAACCTAGGGCTATTGTGTGACTTGCTTGTGTGTGCCACATGTTTGTGATTGAGCATAACATCATGACATCATCATGCATCATAAGCATAGCATTTTCACTAACCATTTCAAGGACCAAAGGATTTATCTTTGTTCTTTGTTGCAGGTCATGGCTTCTGCTCGTAGAAACACCATCAGGATCAACTTTGTGGGGATACCTCCCAAGCTTAAAGAGTTGGTTTCTCAAGTGTCTGATCATTCCCAGTTCATCAAGAGACATGGTCACCTATTGGATCTAGTCACTTCAGGGTTCAATGAAGACATGATGAGTGTCCTGTTTCAGTTCTTTGATCCTAAACACCATTGCTTCACATTCCCTGACTACCAGTTGGTTCCTACAATGGAGGAGTTCTCTAAACTTCTGGGTATACCTGTTCTTGATCAAAGACCATTCACAGGCTTGGAGAAGGAGCTTAAACCAGAGGTTATTGCTGCAGCTCTACATCTGAAGAAGTCTGACATTGTTCTAGAAACAAGAAGTGGAGTCAAGGGTATTCTTGCCAAGGGGCTAATGGATAAGGCTCAAATGTTCTTGAAGGCCATGAGCTATGATGCTTTTGAGGAGATCTTAGCCTTGCTGATATATGGCTTAGTATTGTTCCCCAATCCAGATCAGTTCATAGATGTTCATGCCATCAACATTTTCCTGAGTCACAATCCAGTGCCTACATTGCTTGGAGACATCCTGCATTCTCTTCACGCCCGTACTACAAGGGCAAGAGGAACTTTGATGTGCTGCATACCTTTGCTTTCTAGGTGGTTTATTTCTCACCTTCCTCGCTCAGTAATGAAGAATGAGCAAGGGTTCAGGTGGTCCAAAAGGATCATGTCACTTTCTCACTCAGATATCCATTGGTGCTCCAGATCTATGGAGAATGTCACCATCATTGACCGTTGTGGGGAGTTTCCCAATGTGCCACTACTAGGCATAAGAGGAGGCATCACCTACTACCCCTCTTTAGCTTTACGACAGTTTGGTTACGCCCGGAGTGATGGTCCACATGACATGTTGATTCAGGGCATTGTGTTTGATTACGACAACGATCTTCAGGGTTACCGTCAGAGATTCATACGAGCCTGGGGAAAGGTAAACAGGATTGACAGCAAGACACTGGAGCCTAAGTACACTATTCCTATGGAGGCTTATCTCAGATGGGTACGATCTCGTGCTCAGACTCTCATGATGCCATATCCTGCCGTCCTACCAGTTACCATGGAACCTGTTGCTGAAGGAGACACAGCTTATACCATCCTTCACCCAGACATGCCTACTGATATGGAAGACTTGCAGAGATCATGGATCCAACTGAAGGAGCAAAGGGATACTTTCGAGGCTCATTACAAAGCAAGCCAAGCAAGAATCCTAGAATTAACAAAGCAACTTCATGAGGAACGAAACCTCAACTCATACCTCAACACAAAGAGGAAACGTCCATGGGAGACTTAAAACCCCATGTTTTGTACTTATTTCATTTCATTATTTGTAAGCCTAAAAGGCAAAACAAAGTTATTACTAATAAAAGTTTACTTTTGTGTTTGTTTAAGCAAATTTAAATCCTGCGGTCCCTGAAAACATTGCATATGCATTCCCATATCATTTCATTGCATCACAGGTTTATAATTGTGCACAGGTTTCTCATCTTCTCGCTGTTTATTTCAGCAATGGCTCTTGAACAATCAGTTAAGGATCTCCAGGCACAAAATGCACAGTTCCAAGAGCTGATCTTGAACCTGTCCAAAGGGCAGGATGAATTGAAGGCACTGCTGGACAAGAAGACTAAGAAGACTAGAAGGTCTGCTGGTTTGATCAACATGGGAAGAAGGTTCAAAGGTCTTGCCAAGACCAAGGAACCAGCTGAAGACTATGAATCTGAAGAATCTGAGCAAGAGGTAGGCAGTCTCCACCATTCAATGGGGGACTCTGATTCTGAGACTAATTACTACCATGAGCCTAGTGAAGACAAATTCAAGATGCTGGTGGATAGGATGGATGCCATGGAGTTGCAGAAGTCATCTGGGCTGGATTTTGAGGATTTGAGTCTGATATCTGGGGTAGTCATACCCATTGGTTTCAAGGTTCCAACATTTGTTGTCTATGATGGGGTCTCTTGTCCCAAGCTGCATCTGAGGTCCTATGTCAGAAGAATTCAACCCCACACTGCTGATAAGAAGTTGTGGATCCATTTCTTTCAAGAGAGTTTATCTGGAGCTCAGTTGGAGTGGTATTATCAGTTGGAGAGTGTCAACATCAGAGACTGGAATGATCTTGCTGAAGCTTTCTATAAGCAGTATCAATACAATGCTGACTTAGCCCCCACTCGCATGCAGCTTCAGAGCATGTCTATGGGTGCCAAGGAAAGTTTTAAAGAATATGCTCAGAAGTGGAGAGATTTAGCTGGAAGAGTTCAACCCCCTTTGACTGACAGGGAATTGGTTGATATGTTCATGTGTACGCTGAATGGTCCGTTTTACAGTCATCTCATTGGAAGCTCATCATCTGGCTTCACTGAGTTGATCATGACAGGAGAGCGAGTAGAGAATGGTATAAAGAATGGTAAGATCCAAGTGGGTGCTTCCTCATCAGGTGCTGCAAAGAAGCCTCCCACTGGGAAGAAGGAATCCAATGCTGTTTATGGTCAGCCTGATCGTAACAGAAGACATCAGTCTGTTAGTGCAATTCATATTTCAAATCCAACTCCTGCAACAACAGAACAGCCACAGGGCAACCAACAGAGGGCTAGAAGGCAGTTCACGAAGATCAACATGTCAATGGCTCAGGCATTGCAACATTTGTTAAAGGCTGAACTTATTACTTTGAAAGAGGCTCCTCAGAATCCTAATGTTACCTCTCCCAGGTACAACCCCAATGCACGGTGTGCATACCATTCAAACTGTCAGGGTCATGATACTAATAACTGCTGGATCTTGAAGAATAAAATTCAGGATATGATTGATGCTGGAGAAATTGAGTTTGATCCTCCGGGTACTCCCAATGTAATTACTGCTCCAATGCCAAATCACGAGAAGACTGTCAATGCCATTGAAGAAGATCTACATGTCTATTCAGTTATGGAATTGACCACACCACTGTCTGTTATCAAAAAGAGGTTAGTACAAGCTGGGATCTTTCCAGGTTGTCGTGAAGATTGTTTGTATTGTACCTATAAGCCGGATAGTTGCTTCATATTGAGAGATGGAATTCAACGTCTCATGGATAAGTATACTATAGTGTTTGAGAGGACTCCGTCGTCTGTAGAAAGTATGGTGGATCATCTGACTCAAGGTAGGAAGATCGAAGAGGTTGACATGGTTGACAAAGTACCAATAAGAATCACTTCAAAGGGTCCCATTAAAATCACTCATCAGGGTCCAATCAAGATTACTGCTGAAGGTCCTGTGAAAGTTGTTGCTGAAGCCAGAGTAGCTCTTGTGGTTATTACTACTCCTGGTCCTATCCCATATACGTCTGACAAAGCTGTACCTTGGCACTATGGGTCTGATGTTTACATCCATGGTGTTAAGCAAGAGCTTGTAGCTGATGTGCCTGTAGACATTGATAATATTGCTGGATCTAGCAAGATCACTCGTAGTGGAAGGGTCTTCTCTCCTCTAGTTGCTTCTAAGAATACAGTTACTCCTGCTGCTACTTCCACCACTGATGCTAGGGGCAAGGGTCCTGTTATTGAGCCTGTATCTACTGATGTTCCAGCTGCTGATGATCTCTCTAAGCAGATGGAAGAAGTATTGAAAATCATTCGCAAGAGTGATTATGACATTGTTGATCAACTGGGACATACTCCCTCAAAGATTTCTATGCTGTCCTTGTTGTTATGTTCTGAGGCTCATGCCAAGTCCTTGATCAAGTTTTTGAAGACTGCTCATGTACCCAGTGCAATTTTTGTTGACCAATTTGAGAACTGTGTTGCCCACCTGACCTATGACAATGGGTTAGGATTTTCTGATGCTGATTTGACCCCTGCCAAGAGGGACCATAACAGGGCCTTGCATGTTTCAATTGAATGCAGGGGCACTACCCTGTCACATGTGCTGATAGATAATGGTTCCTCTTTGAATGTGTTGCCTAAGGAAATCCTGAACAAGCTGAGTCCTGAAGATGCTGTGCTGAAGCCCAGTAATATTGTGGTAAAGGCTTTTGATGGTTCTAGAAGAGTAGTACATGGGGAAATTGATCTTCCAATCCAAGTTGGTTCCCAGATGTTTACTGCTACATTTTTTGTGATGGATATTCGTCCTTCTTACTCTTGTCTGCTTGGTCGTCCTTGGATCCATGGGGCAGGTGCTGCAACCTCTACATTGCACCAAAAGTTGAGATATCCGGTGGATGGAAAGGTTGTTACTGTCTATGGAGAAGAAGAATACTTTGTCAGCCATGTCAACACTTTCAAGTATCTGGAAATGGAAGGTGAATACATTGAAACTCCGTGTCAGACATTTGAAGTGGTCCCCTGGGTTGTTAATGATTATGTAGCTCCTCCTGTGGTGAAGAAAGTTCCTGTGGTCACCAGAAAACCTCCAACAATGGCAATGGCCTCCCTCAATGATGCTAGAGCTGTGGTGGATGAAGGTGGTTGCACTATTTGGGGTCAGCTTCCTGATATTCCGTACAAGTCTGACAAATTTGGTTTGGGTTTCACTGCAGAGTCCCAGAAGACTGTTCGTCGTGCTCGTGCTGCTCGTATCACTAATCAAGGGGTTGTGAAGGATCAGATCAATGCTGTGGGAGATCAAGATGAAGACTACAACTTGGATGCATGGATTTTTCCTACTGTGGGTACTGGACTCAATAATTGGAAAGCTGAAGATGTTATCCCTATCTCCTTTAGTCAGGAGTAAATACTATTACTGCGTTGTTATGTTTTAAATTTGTAATTTCTGAACAATAAAACTTTCAAGCCATGTGCCTTACCCGGGGCACAATGGTGTGCTTGTTACGGGTTGTCATTTCATTTGCATACTTCATTCAATAAAATCAGTGGACGTTTCGTTTTAGTAAATATTGTGTTCCTTGTCTTTCTTTTTCTTTTATTTTGTTTTATCAGCTATGTGTTCTTACACACACCCACATCACTAAATGCAGATCCTCATCCACTCTGGATCCTGTTGATAACAGTTCTACTATTGCCAATTATAATTTCGAGAATCCGATCTATCAAACTGAAGACGGAAATGAGGACGATTGTGAAATACCTGTAGAGCTTGCTAGGTTGTTACAACAAGAAGAGAAAGCTATACAGCCACATGAAGAGCCAGTCGAAGTTGTGAATCTGGGAACTGAAGAAAACAGAAAAGTGGTCAAGATAGGGGCTGATTTAGAGGACAGTGTCAAGAGCAGGCTGATTCAGATGTTACGTGACTATGTGGAGATATTTGCTTGGTCTTATGAAGATATGCCAGGGTTGGATACAGACATTGTGGTTCACCGTTTTCCAGTGAAAGAAGATTGTCATCCAAAGAAGCAGAAGGTTCGTCGTATGCGTCCTGAAATGTCAGAAAAGATCAAGGCAGAGGTAATGAAACAGTTCAATGCAGGGTTCTTAGCAGTGACTTCTTATCCTCAGTGGGTTGCAAATGTGGTACCAGTTCCTAAGAAAGATGGTAAGGTACGTATGTGTGTGGACTACAGAGATTTGAACAAGGCTATCCCTAAAGATGACTTTCCACTTCCTCATATTGATATTCTGGTAGACAACACTGCTCAGCATAAGGTATTCTCTTTTATGGATGGTTTCTCAGGTTACAATCAAATCAAGATGGCACCTGAAGATATGGAGAAGACAACATTTGTGACACAGTGGGGCACCTTTTGCTATAAGGTAATGCCATTTGGTTTGAAGAATGCAGGGGCAACATATCAGTGTGCTATGGTGGCTTTGTTTCATGATATGATTCATCATGAGATAGAGGTATATGTAGATGATATGATAGCCAGGTCTCAGAATGAAGAACAACATCTTGATCATCTGCACAAGTTGTTTGAGAGGTTGAAGAAATACAAGTTGAGGTTGAACCCAAACAAGTGTACATTTGGAGTTAGATCTGGTAAACTCCTGGGTTTCATTGTCAGTGGAAAAGGTATTGAAGTGGATCCTGCAAAAGTGAAAGCTATACGAGAAATGCCAGCTCCCCGTACTGAGAAGGAGGTTAGAGGTTTCTTGGGACGATTGAATTACATTGCAAGATTTATTTCCCAATTAACTGCCATCTGTGAGCCAATCTTCAAGTTGTTGAAGAAAGATCAGGTGATGGAATGGAATGATGAGTGCCAGACTGCCTTTGATGAAATCAAGAGATATTTGCTAGAACCACCAATTTTGATGCCACCAGTTGATGGAAGACCCTTGATTATGTACTTAACAGTGTTAGACAACTCAATGGGGTGTGTGTTGGGGCAACATGACGAGTCTGGTCGAAAAGAGCAGGCAATATACTACCTTAGCAAAAAGTTTACCGACTGTGAAACAAGATACTCACTGCTCGAGAAAACTTGCTGCGCTTTGGCATGGGCTGCTCGCCGACTAAGACAGTATATGTTGACCCATACTACCTTATTGATTTCGAAGATGGATCCAATCAAGTACATATTTGAGAAACCTGCTCTCTCCGGAAGAATTGCAAGATGGCAAATGATCTTGACAGAATATGACATACAGTATACTACTCAGAAGGCCATTAAAGGAAGTGTTGTTGCTGATCATTTGGCTCATCAAGCAGTGGATGATTATCAGTCAATGAATTTTGAGTTTCCTGATGAAGACATTATGATTATTACCAAAGAACCTGGACAATATGACGGACCTGAACAAGGATCCCGATGGACTATGGTTTTTGATGGTGCCTCTAATTCACTTGGTAATGGTGTTGGTGTTGTGATTAGTTCACCTGAAGGTTGTCATACCCCGATTACTGCCAGACTTTGTTTCCATTGTACCAATAACATGGCTGAGTATGAGGCATGTATCCTGGGTATTAAAGCTGCTATTGATATGAAGATTCAGCTCCTTGATGTGTATGGAGATTCAGCCCTGGTAGTAAGTCAGATTAAAGGAGATTGGGATACCAAGCATGATAACCTCATTCCTTACAGAGAGCATGTGTTGTCTTTGATCCCACATTTCAAAGAGATTACTTTTGGACATATTCCACGAAGAGAGAATCAGTTGGCAGATGCATTGGCCACCATGGCATCTATGTTTGAGATCAGTTGGGATGATGAAGCTCCCAAGATTACTATTGATAGATTTGAAAAGCCTGCATATTGCAATGAGATTGACACAGAAGGGGCAGAGGAGAAGCCTTGGTTCTATGAAGTGAAAAGATATCTTGAAGCTCAGGAATTCCCTGAAGGGGCATCTGTCAAAGATAGGAAGTTTCTGAGAAGGTTTGCTGCTAAATTCTTCTTGAGTAATGGGATTCTATACAAGCGCAATCATGATTCAACTTTGCTTCGTTGTGTGGACAAGAAGGAAGCAACTGAGATTATGGAAGACATGCATGATGGGATCTTTGGCACTCATTCTAGTGGTCATACTATGGCGAAGAAAATTTTGAGAGCAGGTTACTATTGGTCTACCATGGAAGCTGATTGCTATCAACACTCCAGAACATGTCACAAGTGTCAAATTTATGCTGATAAAGTCCATATACCTCCATCACCATTGAATGTGTTGACTGCTCCTTGGCCCTTTGCCATGTGGGGCATTGATATGATTGGTGAGATCAAGCCTACTGCTTCCAATGGGCATCGTTTCATCCTGGTTGCTATTGATTATTTCACGAAGTGGGTAGAGGCAGCTTCATTTGCATCTGTTACCAAGAATGTTGTGGCTCGATTCATTAAGAACAATCTCATATGTAGGTATGGCATCCCTGAGAGGATTATCACTGACAATGGCTCTAATCTGAACAACACTATGATTACTGATCTCTGCACGCAGTTCAAGATTAAGCATCACAACTCTTCTCCGTATCGTCCAAAGATGAATGGGGCAGTTGAAGCTGCTAATAAGAATATTAAGAAGATTGTACAGAAGATGACTGTTACTTATAAGGATTGGCATGAGATGTTACCATTTGCTCTTCATGGTTATCGTACTACAATACGTACTTCGACAGGGGCAACCCCATTCTCCTTAGTCTATGGTATGGAAGCAGTTCTGCCCATTGAAGTTCAGATTCCCTCCTTAAGAATTATGAAGGATGCAGGCTTGGATGAAGATGAGTGGATTCAGACCCGACTTGACCAGTTAAATTTGATTGATGAGAAGAGGTTAGCAGCAGTTTGTCATGGCCAGATGTACCAAAAACGAATGATCAAAGCTTTTAACAAGAAGGTTAAGCCAAAGGTATATCAGGCCGGTGACTTGGTAATCAAGCGTATCATATTACCACAGGGTGATCCTAGGGGCAAGTGGACTCCAACATATGAAGGACCATTAGTAGTCAAGACGGTGTTCTCAGGAGGTGCCATGATACTGACTACAATGGATGGTGAAGACTTCCCACAGCCTGTAAACGCAGACATAGTTAAAAAATACTACGCATAAAAAGAGACCCGCTAGGTTGACAGGCCTAGGCAAAAATAAGGGCATCCCGGCAAACCAAAAGGGTTTGGGCAAAAATTAGGGATATATATAAAAAGATGTACACCCGGCAAGTCAAAAACCTGAAAAGGCGGCTTGGGCAAAAAAGGGTATCCCGGTGGATTGAAAACCCGAAAGGGCAATCCAGGCAAAAGTTAGGGATTAAAGCGTATGACTATGTCTCGTTTGGATCACCCATAAAACTGCAACCAGTTGTACTACTTACTCAAGCTCGAACAGATAAAGCTCAATCCAATCGTTTCCGTCTGAACAACAGAAGATGAGATACTTGAAGATAATGGCAATAGTAGAATTGAAACTCAATAGGATTGTTTCCCACATAGCTGATTCTCTTTGTTTTGTAAAAAACTTTATGACAAAATCCTCTTACTTGGGTTTATGTCTCCTTGTACAAACTTACCTATGTATGGGTCACTTTTTGATATAAATAAATCCCATCTTTTTGAATCCATATTTACTTTTACCCTATTTACATAAGCGAAACGTCCATTGGTTGTGTTTGAATGTATGTATGTTTTTGAATATGATTAATGTTTACCAAAAATGCATGAATGCTTAATATGATTGATGTTTACCAGAAATGCATAAAAATGCAGTAATAGTATTTACTAAGGACGAACGAGGGAAGGATTTCAACGAAGCTTCACCAGTTCCTCTTTACAAGAAAACATACAAAACTCTCAGTAGGACGAATTCATCTTCACAAAGTCTTATCTCCCCTGGAATTTATATCCATCTCTTTTATCCTCATACGGATATTCGGGAATCTACTTTCCAATAAGGGTACGACGAACAAAGACGGGAGGTTATATCTACCCTACTATCAAACGAAGACAAAGGTTATGTATACTTTACTATCCCTAGCAAACGGGAGGTTATCTATACCTTGCTATCCCCAGCATACGGGAGGTTATGTATAATATATTATCAAACAAGATGGGAATAAGTTCCTCATATCCTTCAACAATGAATCGGGATTTATTTTCCCTGGCCAGCAGTTGTTATACGAAGATATCCAGACGCTTCAGGCAGCATCATTTCATACATACATCATTTACATCATACCATAACATACATATCCATAAATACATAATACATTTACTTAGGTGCATCATATTATACATGCATACATAAAGCATAAACTAATATTATTATACAGAATGTTACCTTGTTTTCAGGGTAATTATCCAACAAACAAACTTATGATCATCAGGACTGCTCTATCCTCTTGAAGACATGCTGTTACATCAGGATTACTCCAGTCTCCTGAAAGCATATCATCAATACCTCAGGATTGCTTTATCCTCCTGACAACTTCTCATTGCTTCAAGACTGCTTTAGAGTTA
Organism: Lathyrus aphaca; assembly: GCA_963966055.1. NCBI lineage: Eukaryota > Viridiplantae > Streptophyta > Magnoliopsida > Fabales > Fabaceae > Lathyrus > Lathyrus aphaca. Next base: position 275,879,818 of record OZ014519.1, on the reverse strand, counting down.
TCATTATTGATTGCTCTATCCTCCTGAAATCATATTATTACTTCAAGACTGCTTTAGAGTTATTGATTGCTCTATCCTCCTGAAATCATATTATTACTTCAAGACTGCTTTAGGGTTATCATTATTGATTACTCTATCCTCCTGAAGACATGTTGTTACATCAGGTTTACTCCAGTCTCCTGAAAGCATATCATCAATCTCTCAAGATTGCTCTATCCTTTTGAAATTATATTGTTACCTCAGGACTGCTCCAGCCTCCTGATAGCTTCTCATATATCGATATTGCTTTATCCTCCCTAAAGACATGCTGTTACATCAGGATTACTCCAGTCTCCTGAAAGCATATCATCAATACCTCAGGACTGCTCCAGACTCCTGACAGCTTTCATTATACCTCCATATTTTGGACTGCTTTATCTTCCAAGAAATATACCTGAAGAACTTTCCCCTAGTGGAATCTTTAAGCCCACTCAAGCATATACAACCAACCATCAATATCACTCTATGCACTGGTGAGTGCAAATTTTTGGGCTTTTGTGTTCAATCCCCTTCAACCTTCCAGGTCATGACTGGCAAATATACCAATCTAACCCCTCAGGTTTCAGAAAATTGAACAGGGGCAGCTGTTGCACCCCAAAATTTGCCCTCATAATACAAGACTTTGTGTGCTAAGAAGGTTCACAAGGTTCACAAGTCTCTCAACATGTCCATAACCTTTCATGAGGTTCATGAAGTCTACAAGTCACTTCTTGAAGGTTCACAAGGTTCACAAGTTTCTCAACATGTCCATAACCTTTCATGAGGTTCATGAGTCTACAAGTCACTTCTTGAAGGTTCACAAGGTTCACAAGTTTCTTAACATTTCCATAACCTTTCGTGAGGTTCATGAAGTCTACAAGTCACTTCTTGAAGGTTCACAAGGTTCACAAGATTCACAATGATTACAAAGCTCTCCTGAGGTTCATGGGGTCTACAAAGTCACTTCATGAGGTTCACAAGGTTCAAGAGCTTTACAATACCTCCCATGAGGTTCACAAGACATTTTATGATGGTTCACAAGGTTCACAAAGTTTACAATTGGTCAAAAGAGTTGACAATTCCCTCAAACAATGCACCTCCTAAGCAGTGCATCCAAAACTAGGGTTTTGACTTTAATCAGGCTAAATGGATTTCCAAGACTTCAAGTGAGCTTCATAACATCTTATATGTGTGTAAGAACCCCCATGACAAGTTTCAAGACTTTTCTCAAAAGTTTGCTCAGTCAGATGATCAGATAAGTCAAAATCAGTCAATACAGTTAAAAAGTCAAACTGAGGTCAACTGTGGTCAAACCAAAGTCAAACTTCATGATTTTTTGTCAACATCAAGTATATGAAGTAAAATTCATCATTTAATCAAGGGTTGATCATGATTCATCAAGGAGATTCCAGATCATCAATAATCAGGAGTTTCTAAATTAGGGTTTCCTCAGTAAAAGTCAACTGAACTTTGACCAGCCATAACTTTCACATACTTCATCACCAAGTCTCCATCCAAAGCTCATTTTGAAGGAAATTGAATCCTCTACAACTTTGATCTTGCAAGTTAAGCCCAAAAATGCTTCATTTGGAAGATATGAGCTAAGACATTATAGGTCATTTCAAAAGTCAACAAAAAGTCAACAACTTCAAAAGGGCATAACTTGAGATTGGTAAATGATATGGACTTGAAACCAATGGGGTTGTTTATAGGACTCTTAAAGATTTCCAAAATGTCCAAGAACACCCTCATACCTTTAAAATTGAGGGAGATGTGCCCTTGCAAAGTTGGGAAATTTTATGATGGTTTATGTTGAAAATGGAGGTTTAAAACCACTTCTTTCCAAATGGGCTGGCCAAATTGTGATCCAATCCATACCATATCATCATGCACGACCCAATTGATTAAAAATCATAATTTTTATTATTTTATTTTTATTTATTTTGATTTAATTCATAAAAAATCATTTTAAATAAATATAAAATATGAAAATATATTTTTGGATGAAGATTGAGCTTCTAGAATCTCATCAATATTGATTGAAGTTGAAAGAGAAAGAAATCATGTGATTTATCCAAAAATAGCAAGCTTTCATGAGCCAATATTTGAATTTCATGGCATAATCTTTTTCAATCTTCAAATATCCAAACTTCCACACAATCAATCAATTTTTTTGACATAATGGAGTCACATATAAGTACTTAGCATAAACCTAACACTCATTCACGAATTGCAGCAGCCAAAAGGTAAAATCCATTGTTCAAAAATCCATCCAAAAACACCAATTCGGATTCTTCAATCCAGGGCACTAGAAGGTAAAATAAGAACATGGAGAGCTTCATTGGACATCCTTGATCATAAACCATCACTCACATTCATCCAAATCATGCCATAATGCCTCACCCGAATTCAATTTGTTCTTGAATATAACTTTTTCGATTGCATTAATTTGTTGTGTTTCAATGAAATTTGCTTGGCTAATGTTGTTTGTTATGTGATATAGATCGTTTCTGGACAGGAAAATCAAAGAACCCGTGGCTAATTCATAAAATGCCATTGTTAGGGTTTGGACTTAGATTTAGGGATTTTTGATTTAGGGAACATAAATAGATTCTAAAGACATAGAACGAATCGTGTGAATGTCAGAAGCATGTTGCTGTGTTTGATTTTGTGAAAATGTATGGTTTTGTTGGCCTTTGGTTTTTGTAGGTTTTGCTGGAAATTTGTTTTCGCAGGAAAATTCATAGAGAATTTCGCAGCTAAAATCGAAGGACGGGAGGTTGAAGATGAAAGCTTTGGCGCGCTGCTGGAAATTTGAAAATCGTTCATAATATTTTATTAAATCTTTTCCATGTTTAATCACCAAAGCAGATTTGGTCCAGTGGTAAGAGGAGTGCGTGTATGACCTGATGGCATGAGTTCGAATCTTGCCTCCAGCAAGTTTTTTTTGATATTTTTCATTTGAGATGCGTTTTTAATATATTATTATTCGTAGTTGTTTAGTCATCAGGTAGGCTCTCCCAGCCAGGCGGTAACGTATGCATGCTTGTAATCAAAAGGTCCTGGGTTCGATTCGCACCCCGGGCCTTTTTGGTTTTACTATTTTTCTGATTTTTCAAGATAAAGCACAAAACCAAGAGGTGTTCATTGTTGTTGCATTACTGGTGCGCAGCTCAGTTGGCAAATCTCTTCATTATCCAGGTTAGGGACCTGGGTTCAAATCCCAGGTCCAGTTTTTTTGATTTTTCTTATTTTCTTTTATATTTCCTATTTTCTATATTATATTATGATATGTTTCTAAATTATAAAACTGCAAATATTATGTTCTTCTAAATTATAAGGTACATATGTTTTGTTCTAAAATTCTAAAAAATGATTGTTATTATTAGATATGTATAAAATGTATATAGGTACCATTTAATTAGTTGTTGTATATTATAAATTAGAAAAAACCCTAAAAAATATTTTCTAAACAAAAACCCTAATTTTGTGAAAACCTAATTTTATTTTCTTAATTATTTTTGTAAATATAGTAATTAGTAGAAATTAAATTTTGTAAACATGATTAATTTTGTGAATATAATATTTAAAACTTATTTTCTCCTTATAATGTGTAAATATTGTTTTAATAAATAAATGTTAATATATGTGTAAAAGTGATTAAATTTGTAATAATTAAAATTTATAATTACATTATGTTTAAAAATTTTATTTAATTATTCTTATTTCTAAATAAATGTTATATATTAAAATCCAATTTTGTGTTTATAATATTTAATTCTATTTTATTTAATTATTGTTATTAACCATGTTATTATTTATTTTGCTTCATTAATCTTATATATTATTTCACTAACTTTATTATTATTATTTTTACTAACCTTATTTTTTCAATTATATTTATCACTAACCCCTATTTATTTATTTATTTTTATATTTGCTTATTTATTTATATTTTGCTAATTATTTATTTATGCTATTTATTTTAATTTGCTTATTATAATTATTATGTAATTGCTCCTTGGTGTAAATTTTGTAATATTTAATTTATTTTCTATGCTATGGTTAGTAATTTAGGGAGTGCAAAAACATGTATTATATTTAAAAATAAATTTAGCTCATTTTAATTAAAGATAAATAATATTGAACACTCACACATGTAAGTCGATTTTTAATCGCCATCTCACTTTCTAAGGTTATCCCTCAAGTTGCCTAAATCATAAGGTCAAGTGGGGTGTATAAAGCAAGTCCCTTTAAAAGAAAAAAATCATCAAGTCCCTAATGGTTGCCTTTAAAGATCAAGTCCCTTCGAATAATGATGATAGTCCCTCCTATATGCTTAATACACCCCACAGTTGCCTTCAAAACAGATGTCCCTCATATGTCCCTTACATCCAAGGTAATGACTACCTGCTCCTTAATAGTAGGGATAGTCTTACCACTCAAAGGATAAAGAACAAGAAAGACTTAAAATTTTAGGGTAGGTTCCTCTTATGTACTTGCTCACTTCAAAAACTTTTCAAACTCTTCACAATTTCAAACAAATTTTCAAAAACAAGTTTTTACGCATCCGTACATGGATCATTATCAACTATTATGAAAAATTTTCTATTCACACACTACACTTTCAAAAACAATTCAAAAAGTGAGCTAAGTAACTAAGAGCCCATGGATAACCATGGATGTAAAGGGTGCTAACACCTTCCCTTTACATAACCTACCCCCCGGACCCAAAAATATCTCTTAAGGTCTTTCCTGTTCTTTTATACCCTTTCCTTTTGGATAAAATAAAAGTCGGTGGCGACTCTTGCTATCCGCAACATAACATAAAGTCAGTTCTCCCACCGTGTTACAGTTGTGAACCAATCCTCACTAGATTTTGTGATGCTGACTGGGCTGGAAGTGTTGATGATAGAAAGAGTACATCAGGAGGATGCTTCTTTCTAGGAAACAATTTAGTTGGTTCAGTAAGAAACAAAATTGTGTGTCCTTATCCATTGCTGAAGCTGAATATATTGCAGCTGGTATGGATGAAACAAATGCTCACAGAATACAATGTCCCACAAGATGTCATGACATTGTACTGTGACAATTTAAGTGCTATTAACATCTCCAAAAATCCTATCCAACACAGCAGAACTAAGCACATAGATATCAGACATCACTTCATTAGAGACCTTGTGGAAGAGAAGGTGATCACATTAGAGCATGTAGCCACAGAGCTGCAATTAGCTGACATATTTACTAAGGCTTTGGATGCTACCCAATTTGAAAACCTAAGGGGTAAATTGGGAATCTGCATATGTGAAATATAGCAGTTATGGAGAAGTGCCAGCATGTCTCATGACATCGTGTGGCATGATCACCAGATGGCAGCACCAGTCTAGCCAATAACTGTTTGTATTCCACTCTTAAAAATTCCACTAGTAACGGATTCTATAAATGTACAAACGTGCTCTCAGCTCCTCACATCCTCATTAGCTCCACTAAACGTTTTGCATGCTAAAGCTGAATTTCTAAACTCATCCAAATCTATCAAACCTAACTCCTTTTCCACTACAATCGAAAAAATGTCTCAACATCAAAACCCTAACTCCATTGATGAGGGTCTCAATCAAGAAGATGTAGTGCACGCAATTCCAATCTCTGTAGTACCAATAGATGCTACTCCTATAGATGAGATCAGAGGAAGCATTCCTATTGCTCAAAAACCCAGGACTCCCCATGCAAGAAGAGCTAAGGAGCCTGTTTTCAGCAAAAGCAAGGGAACTCCTTCATCTTCCAGCACCCCCAAAGCTTCTGCTTATGTGGACGCATCCATCAAACAGCTTGTAAACAGGATCCTTTCTGAACAAAGAGTTATGCCTGGGGTGTCTGTTCCCCTGAACAGTATGCCTACTCCTCAAGATGACCCAAGCAACCAGGCTGAAGAGGACATACCTGCTCAACAGGATGTCCCAAGAAATGTTGAAGCATCTGAGGGCCAGAACAAAGCCTCAACTGATAATGATCAAGCTACTAATGATAAAGCCACTAATGATCAAGCGCTTGTTGATCAAGCTGCTGAAAAAGAGGCTTCCCAACCTCCACCTGTTGAAAACCTAGATGATGACTCTGACACAGAGATCATAGCATCTGTCAATCCTAGCATAGCCAAGAGGCTTAGGGCTAGGAAGGAGAAGAAGCCAGCTGCACATGCAACTCCTGAAAAGAAACAGTCAACTCCTAAGAAGGACAAGGTCAAAGTTGCCTTTGGACCTACTAAGCAATGGAGCAAGGTAAGCACCCATAAGAGGAAGGCTACAACTCCACCTGACTTTGATGTTGAGGAGGATGTCCCAACATCCCAACCCAGGAAGAAGCCAGCACCTCCCAAGACTGCCACTGATGTTCCTGAAGCACCTCTGGACAATGTGTCCTTCCACCATGTCTCTAGTGTGAGCAAGTGGAAGTATGTCTACCAAAGAAGGGTGGCTCTGGAAAGAGAGTTGGGCAGCAATGCTTTGGAGTGCACTGAGGTAATAGATTTAATCTCCAATGCTGGTTTATTCAAAATTGTCTCCAACTTTTCCCCTTGCTATGAACTGCTGGTCAAAGAATTCATAGTCAATCTGCAAGAGGGGTGTGCTGATGGGAAATCTGAGGATTTCAGGAAGGTATATGTCAGGGGGAGATGTGTTGATTTTTCTCCCAGGGTGATAAATCAGTACCTATGGAGAGAATCAGATGGGCCAAATGAGCTGGGCAAAACTGACAACCAAGTCTGCAGAATCATCACTGCCAACCAGGTCAAGTCATGGCCAGTCAAAGGCAAACTATCTGTCAGCTTGCTAACAAGGAAGTATGCTATGCTGCACAGGATTGGAACAGTAAACTGGGTCCCCACAAACCACACTTCATCTATAGCTATTGGGCTGGGAAGATTTATCTGTGCTGTAGGCACCCAAACCAAGTTGGACTATGGGGCTTATATCTTTGATCAGACTCTAAAGCATGTAGGAACCTCAGCAACCAAGCTTCCAATAGCTTTTCCCTCACTGCTTTGTGGAATCATTCTCAACCAATATCCAGGCATCCTTACTGACAAGGATTCTATCTGCAAGAGAGAGAGTTCACTGTCCTTTCACTACAAACTGTTTCTGAGCCATCATGCTGCAGATGTTGAAGCTCCAAGTGGGACATCTGCTGGACCATCTAATGTCAAGACTCCTATATCCAAGGCAGCCCTGATTGCAGAGCTCAAGACAACTTGCAAAGAGCTGGATGAAAGGAAGAAAAAGCTGGAGAACATAATTCAAAGACTAGAGATGAAGGAAGTTGCTGAAATGTTGATGAATCTGATGCTGAGTCTGAGGATGAAGAAGATATAGAGTATGCTGAGTCTGAGTGAAGCTGAGTGTGGTGGAAAATGTATTGCCTGTTTTGCTTTGTAATTTTGAATGTATTTTTTCTCTCTGCTTATGTAATGTTTAGCCCCAAATTTCTGTCTAACAAGGGGGAGAAGTGTACTGAACAATGTGAACAATGCCTGTTGCTGTTAATGCATGTTTGATGAACAATGCTGAAGTTAATTTTTGTCTTCTGAACTAAGTTTTTTTTATGCTCATTGGTATATCAAAGTCTGTTGAACAAGTCATAGAAGTATACATACAGGTTTGAGGGGGAGCAAGTTATTATCTCTCATATGATTCAATAGAAAAGAACTCTGCTGCTCTCTGATAAAAGAACTTTGCTGCTCTCTAATAAAACCAGAAGATTGTATTAGCCAAAAATTAGCCAAAGGGGGAGTTTGTAGATGTTAAGAATTGGCAGAATTTTTGACAAACAAGAAGTTATGAACTTAGTTCAGGATGTCACACCAGATTTTGTGACATTGACAAATAAAGTAAAAGTTAATGAACTTAGTTCAAGACATCAGGATGTCACACCAGATGTTGTGACATCGAAGACCTGCTATCTGACTTAAATGATGCATAACAGAAGTGAGTAAATTCAGGGGAATTTATCTGGAATTAATTGTAAAGAGATAAGCATTCCAAGGCGCGTCTTTAGGGAGCTTAGTTATCTGGTTTCAGTGTAACAGAATAACTAACTCACCTTGATTCAAGGAGATAACAAACTAACTAACCCTAATTCAAGGTGATGACTGTGGGATTTATCAAGGTCTGGATAATTTGCAAAAAGCCCACAAACCAAGCATCTATTTAAGGAACTGAAACTCTCAAAAAAGAGCACGAATTTTAGAAGACTGTAAAGGGTGTTTGTGAAGTATAGCAGGTTTTAATTGTTTGTCACTTTATGAGCTTTTAAGCAAAAAGTGAATTGTTCTTGATTGAAACTTTTAAGTAAGATCAAGCTGTTGTGTTTGAAGTGGGACTTCAATTTTATTAATCATTGTAAAAGATCATTGTGTGATTGAGGGGGAGTGAGTAGGTACTCATATCTAAGTTGAGTCTTAGGTAGAAATTGCCTTGGGTAGATATTAAGTGAAGGATTAAACTGGTTGGTTTAACTCCATAATTAATATTACTTATATTGGATTTCCTTCCTGGCTTGGTAGCCCCCATATGTAAGTGTGGAGATACACTGAACTGGGTTAACAATTTCCTGTGTCATTTAATTTACCTGCTCATTAATTTTTGTTTAAGATTTCAAGTGTTTAAACATCTGGTTCGACATCACGTATCTGATCCCAAAATTTCAATGACTATCGGCGATATGAACCACACTTGGACACAACATAGCTGGTTTGATAAAGTCTTGATCTTTTGGCAATTTTGCACATGGAGGAAATGGAATGGCTCCGTAGAATGTATTCAAAAACTCAGAATTTTTTAGGCCTTACCATCCTGAAGTTTTGTCCTTTGTAACTATTTTTTGTAATTTTCATGTTGTAGAAAAACAAATTTGCTATGTATGAATCCGATAAACATTATTTCATGCCTTTTCCAATTGTGAAAACTTGTTTCTCAATCACAATTTGAAATGAAATTAAGGAGTTTCAGTAGCTTGACTTAGCTTTTGAATTTGGTTTTATCAAGGATTCGTTGGGCCCTAAAAGTGATATGTGGGATTAGTAAAATATGAAATGGTTCCTGGATTAAAATGATATGGACACAAAAATGAAGATTTAAAATTGATGTGATTCAAATACCAAAAGGCATATTGAAACCTCTGAATTGAAAGTTGAATATGATGAATGGAAAAAGATCAAAATAAAGAGATAAGGTGTGTGAATAATAATAAAAAAAACTATGAACATCGTATATGGAAATGGGTTAAATCAGCCTTTATTAAAAGGCCTTGGATATTCTACTGCATAAATGAATTCATCAATTCCATTATTCTCTAAGTAATCTACATGCCCAATATTGACCCACTTAGTCATCACTAAAACCTCAACTTCACATCAAATTAATGTTCTCCTTCTATCTCTAACATCCATCAATAAGCCATGTTAACATGAACCGTAAGCAACAATCGGTTGATGTAGCATTTATGCCATGAGAAATCCTTGAAAGACATTTTTGATATGAAACCCTCATCTTATGATCTTCAATTGACGAATACTTAATAAAATCAATTATGTTGAGTATCAAACCATAGCCTTCTTCTTGATATCCATATTAAATGATGATAGTCCATAATGCGAAGAATAAGCAACCTTGGCTCAAAGCCTTTCTCAATTGAAATCCATGACACTTGATGTCTTTGAGAAATCTTGGAGAAAATAAACCTTTGTATGATGAAAACTTCAAATCACGGGAAGATGCTTGATCCCATGCCTCAAGAGTTCCATGAAATGCGTTATTATGAATGTTGTGACCTAGCGGAAATGCAGACGAATGTGAAGTATAAACCAACTGAGGGTTATAAATAAGAGGGAAAATTTTGGGGTGTTACAATACCCATATATAAAAGACATACATCAAAGCATACTTTTCATATATAAATTTAAGTTTGGTACTGAAATACAATAAGTTCTTAGTAACACATTGCATAAATATAGCCACTACAACATAAGGTACTAATACAAAAAGGCTATAAATAATAAAAGATGTTCACAAAAATAAAAAGTCTAAGAACTAGATCCGAATATCTCAAAAATCCACATCGGAAGAAAGCCATCAAACAAGAAAAGATAATCAAATTTCCTTATCTTTACCCTTTGCAGAACCTGAAGTGCCTGAAATAACAACATCGGCATGGGGTGAGATAAACATCTTAGTGAGTTCCCTATCTTAGAGTTCCCTCGGCTCTAAAAGATTTGAATCTAAACACTACTCAAGTCGGGGGAAAACCTAGACTTCTAGTTCACATAACAAATTAGAGACCACGAGATAAATTAAAACGGAGCACACAAGGTGCTTTAAGGAAACTTTCCTTGCCTAGCCATCTCTTATGGAAAGCAAGTATGGGTCACTTGATCCTTAACGTGTAGATAACTTTCCCCGCCCAACCATCTCTTATGGAAAGCAAGCACAGATCACTCATCATCTACCAAAGGTACTTTCCCCGCCCAGCCATCTCTTATGGAAATCAAGCATAGGTCACGGAACCTTACCACAAAGTAACTTTCCTCGCCCACACATCTCTTATGGAAAGCAAACACAGGTCACGGTTACTTATCCTAATGGGTAACTTTCCCCGCCCAGCCATCTTTTATGGCAAGCAAGCATGGGTCATGATTACTCCATTAAGGGATTCAAATCCACGAATTAATTATGTCTCCCCGGTCGGCCCACACAAGGAGATCTCGACACGAGCTAACCATAAATTAATTAGGATTATAACGAAATGGGAATACAACCTCCATCCGCTCACAACTACTCAACACGGGGATACTAATTCGGGTATCGGTGTCTAAGCATTGTCATGTCTCTAAAATGTTTCTGTATCAACCTAGGGTAAACCTAGTTACCTCACAAGTTATACCTTTTATTTCCTTTAGTTCAAAAATTCCATAACTTAACATAATTTCACTTTATTTGAAAAGTCGGGTAAAAGTTGGGTAAAAATTATATTTTTCGGCATCATGTGATAGTACATATTTTTAGCTTCAAATCGGTATAAAGAACACTTAAATTGGATAACCGGGGAAAAACTTATGAATTTTCAAAGTTTGGAACAAAATAATTTTTCCCCATACCTACAACGTTAACCGGTTAACGCCTGGGGTTAACGAGTTAACCAAACCAGAAACAGAAACATAGTAGCGCACAAATAGATGTGTTAACAGGTTAACACCCTGGGTTAACCGGTTAACCAAAAACCAGAAGCTGAAAAACATGTTTTTGACATATCAGAATTCCTCAAACTCAATTCAAGACATCACCAAACATCAAAATGAAACACAACAATGTTCCTATACCTAATGTCAGCATGTTCAAACATTTTTATCGATTTCTAACCGTTTAAACTTCCGATTCTAAGATTTTTCCATAAAAACCCTAAAACTCATAAACTCTAAAACTCAACCAAAAATATAAAACAAAAGTTCTAACTATGAACCCACCTCTAGAAAGATGATTGGAGAAGATTGAGTGATGAAATTGGTGATGGGAACTTCAATGATCAAGAGCTTTCTTCTTCTTCAAGACCTCATATTCTTCTTCTTTCTCTTCCTTTCTCTCTTCTTCTTACTATGGTTCTATTATTATGAAACAAAGAAAAGAAAACTTAGGTCTTAAAGGGAAAATTATATTTTCCTACCAACGGGTCCAAATAGAGAGTATCTAAAAAAGTCTCTTAATCCACAATTTTATAAAACCTCTGAGTCAGCTAATATTAGTTAATAAAAATAAGTCCCGCTGATTTTTCTAATTATTTATGTTAAAATCTATCAAAGCATCCCGGAATATTTTAGATATCAAATAATATTATTCAGAGCATTAAATAAATTATGGGGTATTACATCCTCCCCCCTTAAATAGAAATTTGTCCTCGAATTTAAAAGATTACCTGAACAGGTAAGGATATGATTCCCGAATTTATGATTCCATCTCCCACGTAGCATATCCCGGATGCATCACATCCCATTGTATCTTAACAAGTGGGATCTCTTTGTTTCTTAACACCTTGGTTTCTCTTCCAACAATACGGCTCGGTTGGGGTTCAAAAGTCAAATTTGTTTCTATCTCGATAGAATCCGGCAGAATAGGATGAAGAGGAACAAGAATGAACCTACGAAGTTGAGATACATGGAAAACATGATGCATTTCAGATAGAGAGGGTGGTAAGGCTAATCTGTAAGCAACTTCACCAATCCTTTCTAAGATCTGATACGGTCCTACGTATCTCGGAATTAACCTGCACGACTTAAACGGTCATTTCAATCTCAATCTCGGGGTAACCTTCAAATAAACATGATCACCCTCATCAAATTATAAAGGTCTCATTTGATTGTCCGCATAACTCTTCTAACGCTCTTGGGCTTGCTTAATTTTCTCATGAATCATCCGAATCTTTTCTGTAGTCTCTTGAATAACTTCGGGTCCCAAAATCCTATCTTCGCCCACTTTCGACCAACATAAAGGCGTTCTACACTTCCTTCCATATAAAGCCTCATACGGAGCCATTCTGATGCTCGCATGGTACCTATTATTGTAGGAGAACTCAATCAAAGGCAAAAGTTCCTTCCAATTTCCTTTACTTTCCAACACACAAGCCCTTAACATATATTCCATTGTTTGAATTGTACATTTCGTCTGACCATCCGTTTGGGGATGATTAGAAGTGCTCAAATGTAAATCCGTACCCATAGCTTGTTGGAACACTTTCCAAAACCTCGAAGTAAACTTTGGATCTGTATCCGACACAATGCTAGACGGAACACCATACAACCTTACAATCTCAGCAATAAACAACTTTGAAAGATGACTTTCCTTGTACGTAGTCTTAACGGCTAAGAAATGCGTCGATTTCTTTAGTCGATCCACAATAACCCAAACAGAATCATAACCACCTTGAGTACTCGGCAAACCCACTGCAAAATCCATATAAATACTATCCCACTTCCAAATTGGAATATCCAAAGGTTGTAACAAACCACCTGGTCTTTGGTGCTCAATCTTCACTTGTTGACACACTGCACATTCAGACACAAATACCGTAATATCCTTTTTCATACCAGACCACCAATACTCTTTCTTCAAGTCTTGATACATCTTTGAAGAACCCTGATGTATCGTAAAAGAACCTTTATGGGCTTCCTCTAAAATCTTTCTCTTTAACACATCATCATTCGGAATGTAAATTCTTTGGTTAAATAGGATAATCCCATCCAACGCTCTTACAAAACCCGGTTAGAAGAACATCTCTTGCAACTTCTCATCTAGAATGTGTGCTTGTTGAATTTCATTCGTTAAGGTAGAATTGATATTCAAATTTCCCATAATCACACCATTCAGAGTCCATATAAACTGAAGATTAAGATCTCGAAACTTCTCCAATAATGCATATTCCAAAACCATCAATTCGGCACCATGAATCACTTTCCGACTTAAAGAATTTGCCACTTTGTTCGCTTTTCCCGGATGATACTTAAATTCAAGGTCATAATCTTCCAAATACTCCATCCACCTTCGTTGTCTCATATTCAATTCCTTATGATCAAAGAGATACTTCAAACTCTTATGATCACTGAACGTCTCAAAATGAACACCATACAGATAATGCCACCACACTTTTAAAGTAAACACCCCGGCCGCTAATTCCAAATCATGAGTTGGATAATTCTTCTCATGAACCTTCAACTGTCTAGAAGCATAAGCTACAAATTGACCTTCTTGCATAAGAACACCTCCTAATTCCATCTTATAAGCATCGCAAAACACATTGTAAGATTTGCTAGGATCAGGAATGATCAAAACTAGAGCAGTTGTCAATCTCTCTTCAAACACACAAAACTTTGCTCACAACTAGAATCCCATTCATGAGCGAATTCCTTTCTAGTAATCTTAGTCAATGGTAACGCCAACTGAGAAAAACCTTTAATGAACCTTTTGTAGTAACCTGCCAAACCTAAGAAACTTCTCACTTCTGACACACTTTTAGGTCTCTCCCAATTAATCACGGCTTAAATCTTTAACGGATCTACTGCTACACCTCCATGAGATATAAAATGTCCAAGAAACTTGACTTCTGACATCCAAAACTCACACTTGCTAAACTTGGCAAAAAGTTGCTTCTCTTGCAGTATCGATAGAACAATCCTTAGATGTTCTCCGTGCTCTTGTGGAGTACGAGAATAAATAAGAATGTCATCAATAAAGATTACAACAAACTGATCCAAATAAGCTTGAAATATCCGATTCATGTAATCCATAAAAATAGTTGGAGCATTCGTCACACCGAAAGGCATTACTAGGAATTCATAATGACCATAACGGGTCCTGAACGCATTCTTCGGAACATCGGAACTCTTCACACGAATCTGATGATAGTCCGACCTCAGATCAATCTTCGAGAACACACATTCTCCTTTCAATTGATCTAAAAGGTCGTCTATCCTCGGTAAGGGATACTTGTTCTTGATAGTAACTTTGTTCAACTTACAGTAGTCAATGCACAAACACATACCACCGTCCTTCTTCTTTACCAACAAAACAGGAGCTCCCCATGGTGAAACACTTGTTCTAACAAAATGCTTCGCCATCAAATCCTCTAACTGATCCTTCAATTCTCTTAACTCAAGCGGTGACATCCGATAAGAGGAAACGGATATAGGAGTCGTCCCCAGTATCAGGTCAACTCAGAATTCAACTTCCCTCACCAGAGGTAAGGAAATGACATCCTTGGGAAAAACTTCAGGAAATTCATAAACTATTGGAATATTCAGAACTTGTTGACCATTACTCTCCTCTTTAGTAAGGACAAGCAAAACAAATTTCTCTTTCTCAAACAAAACATTTACCATTCCAACTGTACCTTCTAATATCGTTGCCAACATATCTTTCGGAGGTTCTTCCACGGATGGAATGAGGATCAACTTCTCTTCACACCCAATAAACACAGAATTAGAAGATAACCAATCCATTCCCAGGATAACATCAACTTTCTTAATGGGCAGACAAATAAGATCAATCTGGAAAACTCTACCATCCACGGACAAAGTACAATTCTCATACATAAGAGGTGTCTCAACAGTTTCATCCATAGAGGTAGCAACTACCATCGTATGAGACAAGGGAAAAACGCGCAACCCAAGTCGCTTCACACACCTAGTAGACACAACAAAGTGTGTCTCTCCATAATCAAATAAAACAAGACAAGGATGTTCATTAACAAGACATGTACCCGCAATAAGAGAGTTGTCGGCTTTAGTCTTCCTTGCATCTAGGGTATACACTCTTCCTTGAACTTGATTCCTTGGCTTGGTACAATCTCTTGACAAATGGCCCACTTCATTACAATTGTAACACCTTAATCCTCCATCCCTTTGGCACCTACCAAAATGATGCTCGCTACATATCTTACACAAGGGTGGAGTGTTAGGTCCAGCACTTTGAACTTGCATCCCCTTGAAGGGTGGAGGCCTTGGCCTAAAAGGTTGATTAGTCCTTCCACGGTCACTTAGCAACATAGCATTGTCGCAACATTTCAGAATAAGTAGTGAACTCCCTATGAGAGACACTGTCAGAAATCTCGGCCCTTAGTCCAAATAGAAATTGATCAATCTTCCACTTCTCATCTGGAGCATATATAGCTTGCCTAGAATAAGTCGCCGTGTCTTCAAACTTTTCGGCATAACTGGCCACAATCATGCTTCCTTGTCTAAGCTGTTGAAATTCAAATTCCTTCTGGGTCCTCAAAAAACTTGGAAAATACTTCTCCATGAAAGTTGTCTTAAAATGTTCCCACACTTTCGGAATTCCTTACACAGTCATCAGATTAGAAGCACTCTCCCACCATCTAGCCGCAGGACCTTTCAACAAATGTGATGCAAAAGTCACCTTATTCTCTTCACTGCACAACACAGTCTGAAAGATTCTCTCCATTCTAGTTATCCATTCATGAGCTTTTATCGGATCCAAACCACCATGAAATTCTTGAGGATTCATGCGGAAGAAGTCACGGAAAGTCCCACCTTCAGTTTCAGGAACGACCACCTGATGATGAAGACCCTCATTCATCTGGTGCATCATCTCCTGCATAAATTGATTCTGTTGCTGCTGCTTTACTGCATGAACTGGAACAGAGGAGCATTTCCTTCACAACCCGGTTGATCATTAACAAGAGGAGCGTCACTAGGCCGACCACGAGTTCTACGCCTACTATCCATATCCATAAATGTCATCAAAACAGGATTAAGTTGATCAGGCTCAATACCATAAACATAACATTTAGTTTTACAACGAGATTACGTATATGAACAGAAAGAAACACTTATAATATTCCAAGGCTGGGTCGAGGATACGACCTGCTCTGATACCAACTATAATACCCATATAAAAAAGACATACATCAAATCATACTTTTCATATATAAATTTAAGTTTGGTACTGAAATACAATAAGTTCTTAGTAACATATTGCATAAATATAGCCACTACAACATTAGGTACTAATACAAAAAGGCTATAAATAATACAAGATGTTCACAAAAATAAAAAGTCTAAGAACTAGATCTGAAGATCTCAAAAGTCCACAGCAGAAGAAAGCCATCAAACAAGCAAAGATAATCAAGTTTCCTTATCTTTACCCTTTGCAGAACCTGAAGTACCTGAAATAACAACATCAACATGGGGTGAGATAAAACATCTTAGTGAGTTCCCTATCTTAGAGTTCTCTCGGCTCTAAAAGGTTCGAATTTAAACACTACTCAAGTCGGGGGGAAACCTAGACTTCGAGTTCACATAACAAACTAGAGACCACAAGGTAAAATAAAATAGAGCACACAAGGTGCTTTAAGGCATCTTTCCCCGCCCAACCATCTCTTATAGCAAGCAAGTATAGGTCATTCGATCCTTAACATGTAGATAACTTTCCCCATCCATCCATCTCTTATGGAAAGCAAGCACGGGTCACTCATCATCTACCGAAGGTACTTTCCCCGCCCAACCATTTCTTATGGAAAGAAAGCACGGGTCACGACACCTTACCACAAAGTAACTTTCCCCGTCTAACCATCTCTTATAGCAAGCAAGCACGAGTCACGGTTACTTATCCAAATGGGTAATTTTGCCCGCCCAGCCATCTCTTATGGAAAGAAAGCACGGGTCACGATTACTCCATTAAGGGATTTGAATCCACAAATTAATTATGTCTCTCCGGTTGTCCCACACAAGGAGATCTCGACACGAGCTAAACATAAATTAATTAGGATTATAACGCAATGGGAGCACAACCTCCATGTGCTCATAACTACTTAACACAGGGATACTAATTTGGGTATCGGTATCTAAGCATTATCATGTCTCTAAAATGGTTCCATATCAACCTAGCGTAAACCTAGCTACCTCACAAGTTATACCTTTTATATCCTTTAGTTCACAACTTCCCTAACTTAACATAATTTCGGTTTATTTTAAAAGTCGGGTAAAAATTATATTTTTCGGCATCATGTCATAGTACATATTTTTAGCTTGAAATTGGTATAAAGAACACTTAAATCGGATAACCGAGGAAAAAGTTATGAATCTTCAAAGTTTGGAAAAAAGTTTTCCCCATACCTACAGTGTTAACCGGTTAACGCCTGGGGCTAACCGGTTAACCAAACCAGAAACAGAAACACAGTAGCGCACAAAAAGCTGCCTTAACCAGTTAACACCCTGGCGTTAACCAGTTAACCAGAAACCAGAAGTTGAAAACACGTTTTTGACATATCAGAATTCCTCAAACTCAATTCAAGACATCACCAAACATCAAAATGAAACACAACAATGTTCATATACCTAATGTCAACATGTTCAAGCATTTTTATCGATTTCTAACCGTTTAAACTTCCGATTCTAAGATTTTTCCATAAAAACCCTAAAACTCATAAACTCTAAAACTCAACCAAAAATCTATAACAAAAGTTCTAACTATGAACCCACCTATAGCAAGATGATTGGAGAAGATTGAGTGATGAAATGGGTGATGGAAACTTCAATGATCAAGAGCTTTCTTCTTCTTCAAGACCCCCTCTTCTTCTTCTTTCTCTTCATTTCTCTCTTCTTCTTACTGTGTTTCTATTATTATGAAACAAAGAAAAGAAAACTTAGGTCTTAAAGGAAAAAATATATTTTCCTACTAACGGGTACAAATAGAGAGTATCCAAAAAAAGTCTCTTAATCCACAATTTTATAAAACCTCTGAGTCAGCTAATATTAGTTAATAAAAATAAGTCTTGTTGATTGCTCTAATTAAATCTGTTAAAATCTCTCAGAGCATCCCGAAATATTATAGATATCAAATAATATTGTTCAGAGCATTAAATAAATTATGGGGTATTACAGAAATGGTCCCATAAAATAAATTCCCCAAACATCAAAAACTTCCACTTCAAGAATGCTTGTTTAGGGCATCTCATCGCGCCTCGAGATGTTACCAGTGTGTTGGCATCGGTCTGGCATCGGTCGCAATTTAGAATTGCAAGGTGAACATTTTTCCATACAGTGGGCCACAATAGGTCTGATTGAAGGATCTCCGCACAAGTCTTCGAAGTGCTTGCATGTCCACCATAAGGAGCGGAGTGGCAATGGGAAATTATGTTTTCCATTTCTTCATCTGGGACACATTGACGGTAAATACTATCGGGTTCTCGCTTGAAAGAAACGGTTCATCCCAGTAATACTATTTTAAATCATGGGAGAATTTCTTCTTTTGCTGATAGGTAAGATTTGGTGGAAGTACCCCGTCAGCTAAATAGTTGACTATGTCGGCGTACCATGGCAAAACGGTTTACGCACAAATTTCTTCCATTTTTTCTTATTGGATTTGTTCGTCTAAAGAAGATATCTCATGTTCTAATTGGGTTATAAGACTTTCATCAGGGAAATCATCATTAATTGGTATCGGGTCAAATTTAATTCCTTTCATACGTGATAAGTGGTCTGCTACTACGTTGTTAGTCCCTTTCTTATCCTTAATTTCTAAATCAAACTCTTGTAGCAATAAGATACACCTTAGTAACCTAGGATTTTCATCCTTTTTACTTAGAAGGTATCTGATGGTTGCGTGATCCGTATAGATGATGATTTTAGCTCCTACAAGGTATGTACGAAATTTATCAAGTGCCAACACTACAGCTAAGAGTTCTTTTTCTGTTGTGGCATAATTCATCTGAGCAGGGTCTAAGGTCTTACTTGTGTAATATATAGCGTGGAGTTTCTTATCTTTTCTTTGACCCAAAATTGCGCCAACAGTGTAATCACTCGTATCGCACATAATCTCAAATGGTAGCATCCAATCGGGTGGTTGCATGATGGGTGCGGTGATAAGAGCTGTTTTGAGGGTTTCAAATGTTTTTAAACAGTCTTTGTCAAAGATAAACTCAACATATTTCATTAATAAACCTCTCAACGGCTTAGTGATTTTATAGAAGTCCTTAATGAATCGTCGGTAAAAACCAGTGTGTCCTAGGAAACTTCTTATATCTTTCACGGTTTTAGGAGGTTGAAGGTCTTTATCACTTTTATCTTTGCTTTATCTACCTCGATGCCTCTGTTGGATATCACATGTCCTAAGACAATCCCTTGTCTGACCATAAAATGGCACTTCTCCCAGTTTAGCACAAGATTCACTTTTACGCGTCTCTCGAGTACCATTTCTAAGTTAGATAGACATCCTTCAAAACTTATGCCGCATATAGAAAAATCATCATAAACACTTCCATGATGTCATCTATGAAATCAGCAAATATCGAAATCATGCGTCTTTGAAATGTTGTTGGAGCGTTACATAAACCGAATGGCATACGTCGATAAGCAAATGTTTCGTAGGGGCAGGTGAATGTCGTATTTTCTTGGTCATCAGGGTGAATAGGTATTTGGAAAAATCCTTAGTAACCATCCAGGTAGCAAAAGTAAGAATGCTTTGCTAGTCTTTCTAACATTTGATCGATGAAGGGCAAAGGAAAATGATCTTTCCGGGTAGCTTTGTTCAATTTTCGGTAATCAATACACATTCTACTCTCGGTTACTACTCTTTGTGTTATAGACTCTCCTTTGGCGTTCTTAGTGACTGTAATGTCTCCCTTCTTTGGTACGACATGTACTGGGCTGACCCATTGACTGTCGGAAATTGGATATATAATTCTGGCGTCTAACAACTGTTTTACTTCGTCCTTAACTACAGTACTTAGAATTGGACTAATCTTTCTCTGGGGCTCTCTAGAGGTCTTACAATCTTCCTCTAGTATAATAAGATGCATGCATATTGAAGGACTTATTCCTTTTAGATCAGATATGTTATAGCCTAACACGGTTGGGTATTTTCTTATAACTTTAAAAGTTTTTCGGTTTCGAGCTATCCTAAATCCGCATTCACTATAACTGGTCTTATAAGTTCTGAATCAAGGATTTTGTATCTAAGGTTATTAGGTAATGTCTTAAGTTCAATATCGGGGTTTTCTGGCATGGCATTTGATCAGGTGTAAGAGTTAATCCTTTAATTTGGTTTTCATCCTGATGAGGTTCTTTTGAGGTATCTTCTTGGAAGATCTTGGGAGATGGAATTTTCATTATATCAGAGTAGCTAATTTCTTATTTTTCCATTTCTCGTCTGCATTCTTCAATGACTTCAATGAAATAACAGGTATCGTCTATGGCTGGAGCTTGGAGAAATTGGGTTAGAATAAATTTGAATTTCTCCTCTCATACTTCAATGTCAGCCTGCATTTCTTTACATCAATTATAGCTCTTGAAGTAGCTAAGAAGGGTTTTCCTAGTATAATAGGGGTTATAGCATCTTCCTTGATGTCCATGATTATGAAATCAGTTGGGATGTAGAACTGGCCTATTCGTACGGGAACATTTTCTAGAATGCCTAATGGGAATTTAACTGAACGATCGGGTAGTTGAACTGACATCTTTGTTGTTCTCAGTAGTCCCATATCCATTTTCTTGCAAATTGATAGCGGCATAACAGTTACACTTGCTCCTAAATCACATAGGGATTTTTCTATGAGAAACTTTCCTATTACACATGGAATAGAGAAACTTCCAGGGTCCTTCAGTTTAGGAGGCATGTTATTTTGAATGATTGTGCTACACTCAGCAGTAAGTATAACTATTTCGTTCTCCTCGATCTTATTTTTGTTAGATAAGATTTCTTTTAGGAATTTAGCATATGAGGGCATCTAAGTAATAGCTTCTGTGAAAGGTATGGTAATGTTTAACTATTTCAGAAGCTCTACGAATTTCTTGAATTGTACCATTGTTTTAGAATTTGTTAACCGTTTGGGGTATGGAATCGGCAGTTTATATGGTGGCGGAGGTACATAAGGTTTTTCCTTTTCCTCAACCTCTTGTTCGTTGATTTCCTTTTCCTATGGTTTGTCGTTTTTCTAAGTTGATTTCTCAAGTTATTGGTACATGGCTAGGTTTTCGGTTCTATGATCGGTAGGTCCTTCTAACTCTTTTCCGCTCCTTAGTATGACTGCATTCGCATGACCCTTAGGATTTGGTTGTGGTTGTCCAGGAAAAGTTCCAGGTGGGGCAGCAGTGGATGCTTTTTGTTGGGCTACTTGAGAAATTTGGGTTTCTAACATCTTGTTATGAGTAGCTAAAGCATCTACCTTTGTCACCAATTGCTTTATTTGTTCACTAGTATGGATGTTCTGATTTAGGATATCCTTATTTGATTGAGCCTGAGCAGCTGTAAACACCCCAAATTTTCCCTCACCCATTCACACCATGGCTTGTGATCATTTCATATGCATAAACACAATCATATCATCTCATATCTCATTTTGAGTCACTGCATAGTTTCTAAGTCATCTGCACCTAGGGTTTGTGATCTGAGCAATCCAAGAGCTTCTTGGGCCACTCCAAAGGCCATCAATCACTTCAAAGGGGTTCATGTGTGTTCTTATATCATATTATATCCTCTCAAAGTCAAAAATGCAAAGGAATCACAAGAACTGGGATTGGTGTGGATGCAGAGCCAAGTTGACTGCACAGTTGACCTAAAATTAGGGTTTTGGTTTCAGAGGCCATAACTCCAATCTTTTTGGCCATTCTTGTTTCCATTGGTCTCTATATGGTATAGGGAGTATGCACATCAATTTTCATGAAGAAATTCCATGGGGAAGTCATCTGATCAAGGGTTGACTTTTCAGACAAGTCAGTGCAAAATCAGGGCATCTGAGGCCCCCAATGACCCAACCAAGGGGTGATCTTCATCATTTTGAGTGTATATGATCTTTATTTGATCATGGAAGAATGTTGAAGTTCACAAAAATCAAGAATTTGAAGTTTTTGCAAAGTTGACTTTTTAGGGCATAGTTGACTTTTAAGGAATTTGTCAATTTATGCCATTTTTCAAGCCTTGCTTTTTGATCCAAAAATGCTTCAAATGAAAAAACTTTGGTCATGAAAGTTGTAGATCACATTTTTCCCTTTTCAAAAAGTACAAGAACATGATCTAATTCTTCTTGGATCAAAAGTTATGGTGTGACAAAGTTGGCAAAAATCACTAATTTTCAAGTTATGCACTAAAAAGAAAACTTGCAATTTCATGAACCAAGCACTCTAGTAACTTCAAAGTGACTTCAAAGCTGCATTACATGATCACACATGACCTCAAAAACAGATTTGGCCCAAGGAATTTTGGATGGCTTGCCTTGATTTTCAAAGTTCCATAAAGCATTTTCATAAGTATGCAAAAAGAGGTTTCTTGGCAAAATCATGCTTCAAGGAATTATGTGATCACTAGCTGACTTCTCAACATTGTCATGACCAATTGAGACATCATGTGACAAAATTCAGCAAGCATTGTTTCATGTACTTAGCATAAACTCATGAGAAAACACAAGTTGTCAAGTTGCAAAAGCTAGCATAGCTTGTCATCCACATGTTGCAGTCAGCTACAAACAATCCAAGGGCTCTCCTCAACTCAAGCTGGAGCAAGACATGACTTGAACCTGCTGCTGCCATGACCCATACTCTCAAGGACACAAACTTGACTTTTTTGCAAAAGGCTCCCATACTCTTGGCACAGTGCACAGCCACCCTACTGACCTGCCTCACAGTCTATCCACACAAGTTGGAGATGATATAGCAAAGCATTGAGCATTGAAGCTGGCCAGAATACAACATTCACAAAAACACTCCAATCTGCATTTTCATTCGAATCACCTTCCACAGCCACAAAACATCAAAACTCTTTTCACCAACAAATCAAACACATCAAAAGGAACCAAAACCACCCTTCACATTGATCTAAAAACAGCCTATACACAAACTCCATTTTCTGATACACCAGAACTGGACTCCTCAAACCAGCTTGTTTAAGCTCATTTCAAGCCTTCCATTAGCACCAGGGGAGTCAGTGGAGCAAGCTTGCACCAAAGAACAGCTCTGAAAGTCTAGAAACAGGAGTCTCCATCTCAGGTACGGCTATGAACATTTTTTCTCAGAGCTTGCTTTTCTTGTTATAGAATGAAAGTGTGTGTTATGCTGATCATGGGGATGTCTTTAGATTTGAAAATAGTGAAGGGATGATCATTTTATGCTTCTCTGAAATTTTACCCGTGGATTTTGTTTCTTTCGATTTGCTTGATTCTGGTGGTTTAAATGATGTTTGAGCATGGATTCATGACCTAGGTTGTTAGAGGATCATTTGGCTGTGTTTAATTTGTTGTTTAGTTGCCTGAATCGTATTTTAGGGTTTTGGGGTCGCCGGGGAAGATGACCGGAGCTCCCCTCCGGTCACCTGAGTTTGATTAACCCTAATCCTGTAATTAATTTCCATTTGAATCTTGAGCGTAGGATTGCTTGACTTCATTGACCTCCCGCGCGCATGAACGGCCCAGATCCACTTGTTTTTGCCCTAATCACTTTAGTTAGTTTAATTAATCATAATTAAGTTAATTTAATCAGATGCAATCCTGGCCACTAGATCTGGCGCGTGGTCAACTTTTTTAAACCCAGAGCTCATCCCAGCCTTCCATTCGTTTGACTTTCTTTTATTTCAATTTATTTTCATTTCTTTTTCATTTTATTTACACAATTTATTTAAAATAGTAAAAATTGTTTAAAAATTATGAAACTTTTTCTCAAGAGTTTCATTAATTTTTATGACACAAAAATATTTTTATTTTTATTTTTAGCATTAAAAAAGTATTTTTAAATATTTAAAAGTTTATTTTTAATTGATTAATGAGAATTAATTTATTAAAAATACTTTTAGGTATTTAAAAATCACCAAAAAATTCATGAAATGTTCTAAGACATTTAGAAACATTGTCCAACCTTCAAACCAAATTTATTTTTTGATCTTGATGCATTTTAAGAATTTCTCATTGAATTAAAATCATTTTTGTGCATTATTTTGATCCAAAGTTCAAAAAAATCATTTCTGCCTATCCATGAAGAGTTGGACATTGATTCTTTTTGCATTGCATTGTGCTTAGCATGTAGTTTGTGAGATTAAATGGCCATGATTTGATCTTTCACTTTCAATTTGTTTGATAATTTTCTTGTTTAGGAACCCTAAAACCCTAAAAAACTTGTGAAAATCATAACTTGAGATTGGTTAAGAGTTGAGACCTCTCCTTTGGGCATTGGTTTAGTATAGGATTAGGGGTCCTTTGAGTGGCATTTTCAATTTTTTGTAATGTTGTTTGCTTCTGATTTTGGTTTGTGTTTGATGTATGATTCATAAACCCTAATTTGGGCTTCCATATGCATCCATCTTGCATTCTCTGGCATAACATGACTTGCCATGACATTCCAAGCATCCATTTGATTCATGTGACATCATAAGACATATTGAAAGCATGTTTGATCATTGCATCATGTATTTGCCATGTTGTATGTCATGTGCACTTCATAACTTTTCATGAATGTTCATGGTTCTTAACTTGCTTCATTTGCATTCATGAACTTGAATGATCATTTCCATGTGCTGCCTCATGTTTGTAGCATCTCATAGCATCATTAGCATCATGTATATGCTTCTGGTTTGGTTTCTCATCATGTCCTCTCATCCCATTTTGCATTGCATTGCATTCCTTTTCTAACCTTTCAGGTGGTAAGTGACTTTGAGAAGTGAATTTGCCTTCACTTCTCATACTTTCTTCTCATCTCTCTCTTTTATGCATCCTTGCTGCATTTTTGTATGTGTTTGAGATTGAGCTTGCTCATTCTTCTTCTTCTCACTTTCTTTCTTCAAGTGACTTGACTTCTTGGATGAAGCAAGTCACTTTGCTTCTCTTGATCCTTTCATATGCTTCCTGGTGGTTCCATTGAAGACTTCTCTTGAAAACTTCACAAACCTTAGGAACAACCAAGCATGACAATGATTAGGGTTTTGATTAGTATCCCCTCATAGTTTTACCTTTGTGTCTCTTTTGAGTCTTCTCTTCTCATCTCATAATCAGGGCTTAAACCCTAAAGGCTTTAAGGCTTTGTGATTAAGCTTATGCCTGCATCCTTCTCTTAGGATGGAGTGTATAACTTTAATCCTAAGTGTTAAACCCTTAATGTGTTTAAATCTCTTAATCAATTCACTTAATAATCATCAAGACATCAAACTTGTAACTTGGGCCTTGCACTAGGGTTCTAATTCTTCCTTAACTGGTTAAGAAGGACTAACCCTAGTGTTAATGGACAAGTCCCCCTCAAGTTGTCTTACAAACCATAAAACTCACTCCATCATCATATCACTAAATAAAATCCACTTAATCAAAGGCTTGTTTTGTCATGAGTTTAATCCCTAATCATGGATTAAGTTGAGGAGTTTTCCTCAGCTTAAACATTCTCATCTACTATCCTTCTATTAGGATGGTGTAATGAGTCTGTTTAATCCCTGATTATGGCTTAACCTCATTACTCAAAACTAAACAAAAACCACAAAAACATCTAATTAATCACAAGTAGGTTAATGATCTTAATCCTATACCTAAGGTGATTAAGTATGAGAATCTGACTTCACACTTAAGGTACTCTCATCACCCCTAATCAGAGGGAAGATGTGATGAGTTTACTAAATCCATTGGTTGAGGCTTAAGCTCATTAACTTATGACAAAAATCCAAAAAAACAATAAAAGACTGAAAACTCAAAAACAAACAATAATCGTCTCCTTCGGGATTCTTTTCTCATCTCATTCACTCACAAACGAGAACTTGCTTCTTCCGTCTAATGCAAGACAGTTTGCACCTGAGCCAGACAGGTCATACACTTGAGCATAGGCAAGCAAGCAGTTCACAAGTCAATTCATCTTTCAGTCTCTTTGGGTCGAACTACGGTGTTCTGACTTCCTCATTGCACGAGAGGATACGTAGGCATAACTTAACGGTTATCGAACAAAAGTCTCTGTCCATTCCCCCTCCTTTTAGCCTCATTCTTTAGGCCTCATGATCTTGAGCAATTCATTCTTATTCCTTACACTAACACTGAACATTTATACACTTCACTTCCTTTACACTGACACCTGTACATCCTCTTCCAGCTCTTCATACACAGATTGCACTGACACTACCCCTTTAAAACACAAATCTTTCAAGCGTGGATCCCGTCGAGTACGGCGGACAATCTGGGTGCTAATACCTTCCCAGGTTGTAACCAACCCCCTTTCTCAGTCTCTCTGGTTCGCAACCGTCTTATCCATCTTTTTCTAGGCCTATGCAGCATTGCCTTTCCTCCGGGATAAAAATGCCTAGCTGGCGACTCTATTCATCTCCAGTGAGTTCACGGCTGTGTGTTCTCATTGTCCCTCTCGCCGACCGTTCGCGTCTGTACCTTTATTTGGGCCCATTCCCCATTTATCGGGAGCGACAGCAGCAATGAAGTTTTCCATCATCAGTTCGAGGTTTGATTTCCTAGGAACATTTGGATTGGGTGCAACAAATTTCTGATATCCTGGTGGTGCATCTGGTGCTTGATTAGGCGCATACAAGGCATTGTTATTCTTGTAAGAGAAATTTGGGTGATTTTTCCATCCTGGGTTGGTAGTATTAGAATAAGGGTCTCCTTAAGCATAGTTCACCTGATTTGTGGTTAATCCTACAAGTAATTGACATTCAGGCAATGTGTGTCCGGGGATTCCACAAATTTTTCAATTTGGAGTTACGGCAGCCACGGTGGCTGCGGTGCTATGGTCAAGTTATCGATTTTCTGAACTATGGCATCCATCTTGGCATTTACGTGATCGAAACTGCTCACTTCATACATTCCTCCTTTAGTCTGGTTCTTCTCTACATGTGTTCTTTCTCTTCCCTATTGGAAATGGTTTTGAGCCATGTTCTCAATGAGCTTATAGGATTCTTCGTAATGTTTATCCATAAGAGCACCGCCCGTGGCAGCATCTATTGTCATCCTAGTGTTGTATAGAAGTCCATTATAGAAGGTTATGATGGTTATCCAGTTTTTAAACCCATGGTGTGGACATAATCTTAACAGGTACTTGTACCTTTCCCGCGCTTCGTAAAGTGATTCAGCATATTTTTGTCGAAATCCGTTAATTTTAGCTCTCAGCATAGTTGTCTTGCTTGGCGGGAAATAACGAGATAAGATAACTTTCTTCAGTTCTTCCCATGTCGTGATAGAGTTGGTTGGTAATGATTGTAACCAAGCTCAAGCTCTATCTCTTAAGGAGAACGGAAACATTCTTAGTCTAATTGCGTCTTGGGTTACACCATTTGCTTTCACGATATCTGCGTATTGTACGAACTTCGTCAGATGTTCATTTGGATCGTCCGTCGGATTTCTAGAAAACTGGTTATGTTGTATAGCTTGCAGCAATGAAGGTTTGATTTCAAAATCGTTTCGGGTTATGGCTGGTGCAGAAATACTGTTGTGCGGTTCTTGTTGGTTTGGAGTCGCATAAGACTTGAGTGAACGCGATGCTCCATTTTCGGCCATGTTTGGTTCTTCAAATTGTTATGATATAATAACTTCAAGAATAAGCGCTTCGTTGGGTTCGGTTCGGCATCTCGAACTTATGAAACGTTCTACTTCGTCGATCAGGGGTTCTAAGTCTTCGCCAAGTGAGTGATTACTGGGCAAACAACCGACAAAGGATATCTAAATTTGTTGCCTTAATCTAGACGACACAACAACTTAATGCATTATTGACTAAATCTAAGCCCCCATCAACGGCGCCAAAAACTTGGTGACGACTTTCTGAGTATGACGGTTACTAACTGCAAGTGCATAGTCTATCACGTAGTAATAGAAGATATTGATCCCACATAGACTCGATAATCAACCTAGTTTTTTCGGGTGTTACTATGTTTAGCTAAGGCGAGCGATGTTTTAAGTAATAAGGGAAAATGAACAATTAATTAATTTAAATTAATGGTAATGATATCGGTACGTAATTGATTCGCCTTCGCGAATTCAATAGAGGTTCGGCTTATTAAAGTTTATTAAGTTATCTCTCTGTAAAAACTCTCAGTTTAAAAGTCGTTGACTCACACTCTTGTGGTCTTGCCTATTACTATAC
Source organism: Lathyrus aphaca (assembly GCA_963966055.1). Lineage (NCBI taxonomy): Eukaryota > Viridiplantae > Streptophyta > Magnoliopsida > Fabales > Fabaceae > Lathyrus > Lathyrus aphaca. The sequence goes on along the minus strand of OZ014519.1, from coordinate 275,851,206 downwards.
TCCTAATTTCAATTGAGCATTCTCGCTGTGTCAATTCAAATTAGAAATATTTTTTGGAAACCTAAAGGTTCTAATTAGTTTTAAAGCGCTTCCGCTGTATTTAAAACAAATGTCTGACATCAGCTATTTGATTATGATCTTACACTCCCGTGGTCTATATCCTAATCTTGTATACTCCCTTACTCTCGTAATGAAAGTTAATTAAAACAAGAAATCGAAACTGGAAACTAACTTAATTTAAAGCAATGGCCTAATTCTACCGAATTCATTCCGGTTAGACAACTACATACCGATTAACAGTTTAGACAGACATATTAAATAAGAACAAAGAAAGGTAGAAGGAGAAATAATTCATAATATAAATAAATGCAATGATAAATAAACAATAAAGCATAAAAAAAATTAAAAACCATGTTGCAATGTTCTTGATCAACCAAACTTCTGAAAACTTGAAAAATAAACAATAATTCAGTGGGTGGAAACAATTAAAATGGCGATATTTTCCTAATGATGGAAACTATCACTAGGGGTCGTTAAAGGAAAATAAAAAATGAATGATGAAAAATAAACTTGCGAACTTCGAACGAAAGAAAACAACAGAAAATTGGACTTGAACGAAGCTCTCCTCGGCAAAATTGCAGGGGGCTTCTATTTATAGGCAGTGGCTTAGGCCTATTGAGTAATTGTAGGCTTGGACTTCGATTGGGCTTTGAATTGAGTTGCATAGACTGAGTTTATTAGGGTGGAGGAAAATTCTATGGTTTGAACGAAAGATTTTCACAACGTCTGTTGAATTTTGTTTCGTATTTTAGGTTTTTGGAATTTTGACTTGAGGCAAGCGTTTTAAAACTGTAACGAGAAACTTGCATGTTGAGACGGTCAACTTGGATGTGAGACGCCCATCTTGAACATGAGATGGTCATTTCACCTATGGGAAGGGCATCCCACAGGTGGATTATGTAGAATGGATTTTTCTTGCTCTTTTCCTTCTGTTTTTCCCTCGTTTCTTGTCCAATAAGCTTCCTTTTACATTATTGCCTCCAAAAGTCATGTTTGATAAAATATCTACAAAACAAATACAATTCTCGCGTAATATTATCCAAAATAGTAAATTAACATGTTAAACAATCGGAAACCGCATTAAATAATCGATACAGATTTGAGTTATCACTTTCTTTCAGAGAATGGCTAAAATCAAATACTCTAGATATATCATCCCATTGCTTAAATATGGATAACACATTGTGACTGACCAGGATGCGATGGTTCCAATTGTAATGAATTATTTAACTATTATTTTTTATTTTTCCAGTGATTCTTTGGACACTTCTGTTGTTACTAGTTTTATTCCCATTTTGATGAATTCGAGTATGAACCATAGTATGACCTGCATTCCTTCCTTGGAGGAGATCTGTGTTGCGGTCTTCATTATTAACATAAATAGTGCTCCCAGTCCTGACGGTTTTGGAGTTATCTTCTACCACACTTGATGAGACATCATTCAATATGATATTTGTGTTGTTGTGCTTCAATTTTTCAACATGGGTGGATTCTCCCTAACTTCAACGTCAACTCTATCATCCTCATTCCAAAATCCCAGGATGCTCTTACTATGGATTTATTTAGGCCCATTGCTCTTTCTAATTTTAAATTTTAAATCATCACCAAAATTATGGCTAGTAAGATTTCTTCCCTCATGTCATTCCTGGTTTCTCGAGAATAAAGAGAGTTCATCAATGGTAGAAGCATTAGGGACTACGTGTGTCTGGCATTCGAATCGATTAATGTTTTGGATAAGAAGTCCAAGTTTGGAAATATAGCCCTAAAAATGGATATTGTTAAGGCATTCAATACCATTAGCTGTGATTTTATCTTAAAAGTGCTTTCTTGTTTCAGTTTTTATCCTACTTTTTGCAATTGGACTCAAAACATTCTGGATTTTGGTTTCCTTTCCATTAACTTCAATGGTGATTCCTATGGCTACTTCAAGTGCTTTGTGGCGTCAGACAAGGTGATCCATTGTCACCACTTCTGTTTAGTTTAGCTGAAGATTTCTTAAGCAGGTTACTTTCTAAAGCAGTGGTTAATGGTAATCTCAATCTCATAAATGCTTCCATAAAAAATAGGATTCCTTCTCATATTTTATACACTGATGACATTTTATTTTTATGCACTGCAAAGACATCAAATATCAAGATTCTCAATTCTATTTTTAAGAGTTACTTCTCCTTCTGGTCAACACATTAATCTCTCAAAATCCATATTTTTTATATATCTCTACCAAGAAAATAAATAAGCTCCTCAAGATTACTGGATTCCATCATGGCACTATTCTTTTAAAATATCTTGGTGTTCCTCTATTTAAGGGTCGAGTAAAGAAATGCTTCATGACCCCAAAGCTGAGAGAATAATTTCCAAGCTCTCGAAATGGAAAGGCTCTTGTCTATTTATGGCTGGCAGGCTCATCTTTATTAAGTCCACCATTCATGGTATGATTACTTACTCTATAAACATTTACTCTTGGCCGAAATCCACAGTGAAAAAGTTGGAGACTGGTTGCTGAAACCTTTTGTGGTCTGGTAGCTTTTGTAATACCCCGTATTTATTTAAACACTCTGGATAATATTAATTAATATTAATAGGGTTCCGGTGTGCTCTGAAAGTTTTTCAGTTAAAATAATTAGAGCAACCAATGAACTTAAAATTAATTAATTAGTAATAACTGACTCGGAGGCTTTATTAAATATTTGACTCAGAGACATTTTTGGATACTCTCAAATAGGACCAGTTAATGTTACTAACTGATAGTTATAATTTGTTTGGTTTATAAGAGAAAAACAAGTTATGTGTTATAAAAAGAAAAGAAAGTTAGTAAGAGGGAAAAAAAGAAAAGAAAGATAGAAAGGGAGAAGAGAAGAGAAACAAGGAAAAGAAGAGGAAAACCCTAGAGGAAAAATATGGATCATCACCATTTCTTCATCAAATCTTCATCTTCACCAACCTCTTCCTCGATTGCAAGGTGGGTTCATAGTTAGAAACCTTTTCTTTTAGTTTTGGTTGAGTTTATGATTTTAGGGTTTTGTAGAAAATCTTAGAAATCGAAAGATTAAACGATAAAAACTCGATAAAATCAAAGTATGATGATTAACATATGTTTATATACATGTTTGGTGTTTGGTTTCTCTGTTTTGATGAGATTTGGATGAGTTTTGGCATAGAGGAGAAGTGTTTCCCGTAACTGTTTTCTGTTGTTTTCGTAGAGCTCGCTTAGCGAGCAGGCCTTTTCATGAGACTGCAGGTTTTTCTGGTGCAGCTCGCTTAGCGAGCAGAAGGCGCTTAGCGAGCCTGGAAGTGTTATTTTTATTTTACGTTTTAATTCGTAACTTTTGTTTCGGGTATCTGTTTTTAGTGTTCCACATATCAATTTGAAGCTAAAAACATGAACTATCTTATGATTCCGAGAAATATTATTTTGAGCATACTTTTACCCGACTTTTCCGATTAACCGTAATTATGTTAGTTAGGGAATTGGGGTGTTAATCAATTTGTGTCGTATATGTTAAATCATGAGAATTGAATGAAGTAGAGACAATGAGATTATTGTGAGAATTGTTTAATGGTAATAATTGAACTAAAATGTTGGAATTATATGTTTAAGGACTTTATGATTTCAAGCACCAATAATGGAGAAAGATTGAGGAAATCTTACCTTAAACCGATAATATGGCCTAGTATTGTGACTAAAACTTGTTAAATGGTGTAACTTGTGAGATGACTATGATTACCCTAGCTTGTTACGTACCATTAACGTGTTATACACTAGGCCTCCATAATAGTCTTGTGTAAGTCTTGAGGTGGGTGGATCTTGGTACCACGGGAAGCGTCCGTAAAGGATAGAGGTGTGTATTTCACGAAGGGTCCTCCGTAAGTCTTGTGTAAGTATTGAGGTGGGTTATTCTGAGTCCTACAGGAAGCATCCATAAAGACTTAAGACGTGTATGTTACTAGATCCTCTGTAAGGTATAGAGTAAGTATTGAGGTGGGTTGCTTTGAGTCCCACGGGAAGCATCTGTAAAGGCTTGCGGTGAGTACTACACTGGTTTAAGCGAGAAGTCTTGAGTAAGTCTTGAGGTGAGTTATTCTGAGTCCCACGGGAAGCATCCGTAAAGACTTATGTGAGTGTGATATCGAGTCCTCCGTAAAGTCTTGAGTAAGCCTTGAGGTGGGTTGTCTTTAGTCCCACAGGAAGAATCTGTAAAGGCTTGAGGTAGATGTTTGACTTGTTTAGTGGTGTGAGCGTTGTATGGATTATGTTCTATCTTGTTCTGGTTCCTTGTTGAGAAGTGACTGTCATACCCTAATTTTTGACCTAAGATTTTTCACATCTCATCAGCATCTTGCATACAAACAAGATCACGTATTGGTTCATTTATCCTTTTCAGTTGCAGGTCTATGCTTCGCAGGGGATCACCTTGCTTTTACTTGTTTTATTTGTTTATATTTACTAACTTCTAACCAAAATACCAAAAAATGTTGCAGTTTGCTTCTTCTTCTCTCTATGTTGCAGGATTTAAAAGACAAGGCAGTGATTTCAGTTCAGATGCGTTTGTTCAGTCACAATTCGATTCAGATGGATGTTTGACCTAAATTTGGTCAAACTATCAAAAGATGGTTTCAACTGCAAGTTGTGTGTACCAGTGGTCTATTTCTCAGACAGTGTTGTTCAAAGTTCAAGTTGTGTTGCATGCGAAATCATCAGTTTATCAAGCAGTTTTCAGTAAGAAGTTTGGTTCGAATCTTCAATGTTCATTAGTTCATCAGTGATTCGTTTGTGGATTTATTTTCCTCAAATTTATCAGGGCAATTTTCAGACGATTTCAGTGATTGTGGTTGAAGTGGCAAGTTGTTCAGTGGTTTAGTGGTGGTTGTGTTCATTTTATCAGAGGCTTGTGAAAGAGGAATCGAAATTTGGTCATGGGCTTAAAATAAAATAAAAATCATCACTTTATATCCCTTATTCATCTTTTTCCGGGTAAACCATTTCCTTTTCAATAACCATCTCCAGTTATCACTTAAATCCGATTCCCGATTATTTCATCCCATTTTATTTTAATATTTCAATTTCCATTATTTTTCTATCTAATTCTTCTTCTAATTTCTAAATCACATTATATTACCCATTAAATCCATATTTTAATTTTCTATACCATTTTCAATTTTTAGTCAATATCCCTCAAACTTCTAAATACCACAATTAATATCCATTTTTATTATTATCATTTTATCCATAAAAAAAACTTTTATTACTATTTCCATTTCATAAAAAAAGACCATTACAAAAAAAAGAGAAAAGAAAATAGGCCCATTTCTTTTATTAGGCCTTTTCAGTTTCTATACAAAAATTGAAAAAAATTAAACAAAGAATTGCCCAATCCCATCAGCCCTTTTTCCAGCTGCAGCTGCACACATTCCCAGCCTCAAAACGCAGCGTTCATACATATATCTCACATCAGCCATAGCTTTCCATCAAGCCGTACGCGTGCATCATCACACCGTCATCTCAACAAAACACAATCCCAGCCAAGCTTCTATTACCACAAGCTGCAAAACTAAAACATAAAACGCAGCACGCCGTTTCCACACATTCACTAGCCAGCCAAGCCAGCTACTTCTCCTGCACTCCAAAGACAAACGCATCAGCCGCATAATAACACAGGCTTCAAGCCAGCCGCACACGTCACACAGTAGCTCCCACAAATGAACACGCGTATACCTCACACAAATTCCGTGACTGCAAAACGCTACCTACACGAACAAAATGCAGTCTAATTCAAAGCAAAACGGAAAGCATCAAACGCAAGCCTTCACAAGCTACCAAAACACCTGGAAATCACACGAACAAAACGCAGTGAAGAAGCACGTAAAACGCAGCAACAACAAGCACGCGTTCACCACCTGCAAAAACGCAACAGGACTCAACAAAACGGCAATTCAAAACTGAGTTCAAATCCTCATCTCTCTTTCTATAAATTAACCATTTCCCTCTCATTTTTCTCAAGTTTGAAAAGCCTCTAAAAGCTCTCTCAAAATTCTGCACAAAAGCCATAAATCCAAATCAAGCTTCAACCAAAATTCCATTCAAATCTTCCTTCATTCTTTTTTATTTCAAATCCGAAAATTCAAATAATCTACAGCAATATACAAATTAGAAGGCGACAGGAAAAGTTTGAGAATTGTTTCACCATTATTGAAGGTATTTGAAGTTTTACCGACATGCCTTCATCTCTGAAATTCGTGGCATACAAGCTTCGATGGTTAAAATCATTAGCATATTCTTGATCCTCTTGTATTTCCGGTTGAAACACCACCTTAACGGAGCTCCGCCGCTCCGATTGGGCGGAGCGCCGCCCTCTCCCTCAATGTGCTACAGTGCCGCGTGGAGAGAAGAAGAAGAAGAGCTTCGTTTGATTTTGTTATTTTGTTTAATAAGTAATTTCTGTTTTTTTATTTCTTGTTTTAATGAAAGTATTTGGGCTTGTGTTTGTGTTTAGATCCAATCCTTACTATCATCACCACCAAAGGCTACGCATACTCCCCCCATTTTCTTTCTTCATGTTTCTTTCTTCTTTTTTTTAAATTTTGTTTAACTTTTATTTATTAGTTTCTGTTTTTTAATAATTTTCTTTTTTTTTTTCTTTTAAATCAATTTTAGCTTTTTTTCTAAAAAAAATTCTTTATAAAAATATCTAAAAATATCTTAACACATTTGTTAATTTCTTTAAAAAAAAAATTTTCTTTTTGATTTTATTGTAGTTCTTTTAGTGGATCATTACTTTTAGATCCATTTTCTTTCATCTTACTTTTATTTTTTGGTCAATGAGATCTCCGATTCGTGATTATTGGTTTTCGAAGATGTTTAATCATCATTATTTCAAATCTAAGGATAAATGATCATTTGGATCATTTTCCATACTTTGAGATCGTGATAGGTTGCAATTAATAATTCAATGAGAAATCTCGATTAAGATTAGACCGTTGCCTTTTCTTTTAGTGCGACATATTTTCGGAGAATGATTCATCATATCATTTCTCTAACATGTATTAGCACAAATATTTTCCACCTTAATTGGTGGTGGCCGACCTCATTTGTAGGGTAATTACTTCGTAAATTACTCGGCAATTGCTTAACATAGACCTAAAATTGTCCCGATTTGGAATAAGATCCAATTGGATCCGGTTGCCTCTCAATTTTGGTTATCTTTTTGTGGTTGTGTTTGATTAAGTTCATCATACCATTTCTATGTAAATATTATAATACTATTAATATACTAACATTTTAATTCAATCTCTCGCACCTTATCCTCTTTATTTCAATCTCTCGCTCCTTATCTCTTTATTATGCTTTTATTATACTATATCATTCATCATATTGTTTATGTTTATATTATTATGCTTGTGATTTTTCCTTTGTCCATTTGGACACAAAAACATTAATAAAGGATTAAACATTTAAAAAGACTTGTGACTTTAATTTCGGACTATGGTGACTATCCTTAGCATTGGACTTGGAGTTTGGACTTAGATTTTAGGATTTCTTCCTTTGTTCAAGTTATTATGGATTGAAGACCTTGGCCTCGATTGAGTTCATTTGTTTATGAAGATGGAAATCCCATTGTTCTCAAAGGATGTTCACCATACGGTTTGATCGTTCTTCCTTTAACTTTTACTTTCAAGTCTTAGGATAGTCACTTCATCTCCTCCCACTTCTTAAATTTTCAAATCTTCTTCCCATTTTCAAAAACTTTCTTTGTTTTCAAACTTCAAACATTTTCGCAATCAAACCTTGACTTAGGTCATGCGATTTTACCTTTTCAATTTTATTTCTTAATAAATGCTAAACCACATAAGCATATCGAAACTTTCTTCTCAAAAACCTTAAAAAATTCAAAACTCACTCAATTGTTTTTGTGCCTTCGTGCACTTTTCTTTTCATATGTTTAGATATGATTCATTCTTTCTAGTGAAATTATTCGCTAAAGAATGACGACTTATCTCTACATTTTAAAATCAATTCAACTCATTGTTTCTTTTCACAATTTGTACCACGAACTACGGGGTTTTGATCTCGCATTGCACTTTGTGGGTACGTAGGCATGAGACGTTCGTCTCTTCAAACACAAAAATCTTAAAAAACATTCCTCTTCTCATCTCTTCAATCATTTTTCAAGCAAACCATTTCAAACCAAAAAAAAAGCAGTAAATATTTCAAAGGGCTCCTGTGGAGTACCACGGACATTTTGGGTGCGTAAAACCTTCCCAATTTGTAACCTATCCCCTTACCCGTTCTCTGTTTGATTCTTTTTGCTTTTTGCTTTTAGATTCATTAGGTTTTATTCGCTCTTTTTCCCTTTTCCATTTGGAATAAAATAAAAGCGCGGTGGCGACTCTGTTTACCTTGAGTTAAGTTAGATAATAACTTACACTCATGATTTTACCGCTACAGAAAAGTGGCGACTCTGCTGGGGAGTCAATCTCTAAGTGGATTCGGCCTACTTTGATTTATTTACTGCTTTAGTTTGATTTGTTTGATACCTGGTTGTTCTGTTTCGGTTTGGGTGATCCTCTGTGAGATAGATTCTAACCCGGATCTGAGTGGAACTTATGATAGGACGGCGATATTCGAAGCGATACGCGATGGAGTAGTCCAAAGCGATATCAATTTGATAATCTCCACTCGGTTAGGCTCTCTTGGACTATCAATGTCATGATGAGTAATCATATGTGGCATTATTTTCCGACCTTGAGCTGATCATACTGAGGACCGTAGAACCCTTAACCAATCCAAGCCAATTTAGGAACGTAGTTTGGAAACTATCTGAGTGTAAACTTAAGGTGGTTGTCACGCGATACTTCACTCGGACGAGGTCTATTTTAAGAATGTTATCGGTTGGGGAGTAATCCAACGTACCGATGATATTCTAAAGATGGCTGTTAACTCCGGGAACCTCTGTTAGCACCCTTTTGGTTTTTTGCAGGTACAATGAAGACAAACCTTAGTACTTACCTGTGTGGGTTGTTGGTTCTTATCCCTTGACTCCATGCTCGTGATTCGAACCTTTGAACCTCTGTGCTTTGCGTGATCTTGTTTGTGGTTGTTGCATCTACATATTCACCATGATCATCGTCACAACCATTTTTCAAGGAAAATAATTCCGATTATTGCAAATATTGGAAAAAGCAAATATTCCTTTTTGTCAAGATATTTCATGACCATATTCTCGATGTTGACCATGTTTGCAATAATCGAGTTGTTTTTCTGAAAATGGAAGTGAACATTGCATATCATTGCATCCTCGCATATTCTTTCGTTCATCCGAGTTGTGTAGGAACTCATCCCGGTTGTTTCTTTCTTCAGTTGTCTGTTGATCCGTCAAGCTGACTCCTCATCACAGATACGGTACTAGAGCTGCTAACAGATTGAGAGCTATCAGATTGAGAATGGAACACCAAGAACAGCATAACATGGAAATCCGGATGGAGATTGATGAGTTGAAGGCCGGTATGACCAGGCTCACTAAAATGATGCAAGTTCTGATTGCTCGAGGTGAACCAACTCAAAGGACTGTTATCTCTGAAGTTTTTACTGCTGTTGTTGACCCTCCTGTTATTCAGCAACCGGTTTCTACTTGGCCAAAATTTGGGTTACCTCCGGATTATGTGCCAGTTTCTGCTACTGCTCAAATGGGTGGTCCATCTGTTGTGCCAGTCTTTTCAGCTCCGACTTTTGTCGAACCTCAACCTGTTGTGCACACTACTGCTCAGACTACTTATCAGAATTCTCCTTTTTTGTATCAAGCTGCTGGTCCACAAGCTGAAAGTCAGGGTGAACCTGGATATATGGACGAAGTTAGAGAGCAATGTTTGACTCTTGAGAAGAGGGTAAGAGGTCTAGAAGGAAAGGATGTCTTCGGTGCTGCTGCGATAGACATGTGTTTGGTTTCCGACTTGCTTCTTCCTGATAAGTTCAAAGTTCCTGTATTTGAGAAGTACAATGGTCATACTTGTCCAAAGATTCATCTGCTGATGTATTGTCGCAAAATGGTTGCGCATGCCAAGGATGACAAGCTTCTTATTCATTGTTTTCAAGATAGTCTGAGTGGTGCTTCTATGAAGTGGTATGTAGGACTTGAGAAGAGTCACATCCGAAGCTGGAAAGATTTATCTGATGCTTTTGTAAGACAATATAAGTACAATCTGGACATGGCGCCTGACCGTCGTCAACTTCAAAACATGTCACAGAAAGAGAAAGAATCGTTCAAAGAGTACGTTCAGCGTTGGAGAGAGCTAGCTGCTCAAGTGGAACCACCTTTGCCCGAGAAAGAATTAACTGGTTTGTTCATGGACACTCTTCAACCGTTCTTTTGGGAGAAAATGGTAGGAAGTGTTTCATCTGGTTTTTCTGATCTAGTCACTATTGGAGAAAGACTAGAAGAAGGTATCAAGAAGGGTAAGATTACCAATTCTGAATCTCCTAATGCTGCAAGAAAGTCTTTTGGGAACTTTCACAAGAGAAGAGACGGTGATGCTTATGCTATTTCAACTAAGAGGAGGCCTTATCGCCCGCAACAACGATATGTTCAACCATATGTAGCTGCAATTGCTCCTGTTGTCAAAGCTCCACCTGCTCAAACTCAAGTTCAAGGTCAAGCTCAACCAGCTCAAGCTCAAGTTCAAATTCGAGCTTAAGCTCAGGCTCCTCATCCTGCTGTTGGACAAAATCAGTATCGTAATAGGCCAAACTTTGATTCTATCCCGATGCCTTACACTGATTTGTTTCCTTCCTTGATTAAGAGTGGTTTAATTACTACTAGACCTCCGCCTCCTGTTCCAAATCCTCTTCCAGTTGGTTATAGATCGGATCTCCGCTGCGAGTTTCATTAAGGTGGAACTGGTCATGACTTAGAACATTGCTTTGCACTGAAAGCTAAAGTGCAAGAACTTATCAGGAACAATATCCTTTACTTTAATGATACAAATCCTAATGTTGTCAACAATCCTTTGCCGAAGCTTGGGAAGTGAATCTTCTAGAGGAATTCAACATTTAAATTTTCTTCAAGGCCAGAATATCAGACGGGACAGCTCATCCTTGGTGCTGATGGATCACTAGGCCATTGTTTCTTTATGTTTGCAATTTTCTTCAATTGTATTGACTTGTTTGCTTTTAAACTTTGTTTGTACTTTCATGTTGGTTTTAATGAAATGAGCATTGCTTTGTTTTGATTCAATTTCATTTACTATTTGCATCTTTATGCTTTATATTTCAAGTTCATTTTCTTTTCTCAAGCTTTTACAATGATTGGAGGGAGGATGATGAAAACGAGATACCCATAATTGTTGTCGGTATGCTTTCAATTGAGACTTGGCTGATGATATACAAGCATTATTTCAAATCTCAAAACACTGGAGAAATAAGGAAGTTAATCCTTTGTTAACCCCTTTGAGCCTTGAAGTTGGAGTTTCTTTCTATTCGAAAAAAACCGCAATTTTAACCCGGGGATGGGTAGTTCTCAATTAATTCGAATGTGCATTCAAGTACAAGAGAATCATGCAAGACACCTTTCAATAAAGGTTACAATCTCAAACTTTCCTTCATACACATCAAAGAAGTGTTGAAGATGTTTCTCAATTCAAAAGCCAATGATGGTTCATCGTAATCATTACGCCATGCAGTCATTATCTTTCAAAAAAAAATGATAGTAAAAAAAAATTATTGAAAAAAAAATCAAAGCCCGCTAAGTCAAAACCTATGAAGGAGACTTAGGCAAAAACTGGGGCATCTCGCTGACTGTAAGCTCAAATGACACAGTTCAGGCAAGAGTTAGGGATAATAAAAAGAAAGATTTGTCAAGAGGTCGTCAAAATCCTCAACAAAAATAAGATGAGTGGACCAAAGTCCTTACCAAAAATAACAAAAGGAAGGATGTGGCTGCTATCTCAAAATCCTTTGGCTTATGAACTATCTTCATCTGTGCAATCCCAAAAGTCTTGGAACTTGGATGCATAGGCTGAATTAATTGAGTGTAGGACTGGAGTTTATCAAGAAGTGGGGTTGGGTACAAATAAACTTTGAGCCTATATCCTTTGATTCATAAACTGTGAACCAGACCATGTTACAACCTTCAAAAGTCCTAATTGAATTCGGGTTTCTTTTGGAAAGCATACTACAACAAGGTTGCGTAAACTGACTCCCAAGTTTGTTACCAATCATTTGTTTCTTACCTTTGCTTTATCTTTCATGTTGTCTCAATCGCCGTGTTTTGACAATGTTTTCATTTACTTTACATCAATAAATTTCATTCCAAAATGATTCTTGATTTCAAACTTTGCATTGAAATTACCAGGTTTGTACAAACACTTTTTATTTGCAAATAAACTTTCATCAGTCAAGGAATTCTCAAACAGTTGAGAAAACTTGGTCAGTGATCCTATCGGGGGCAAGTTCTTCCCAGTTCCTTTGGTTCAAGGTTGGCTGTTCCGTGCAAGTTATTCTCAGATTTGGTTAGTCAGAAGATTTTCTGCAAGATTCATACTTGGTTCATCTTCTCAACATTCATTTCAAGAACTGAAGCCATGATCAGTTTATTCTTCTCAATAGTTACCTCAAAGATCTGATTATTTTCTCCGGCAGTAGTCAAGAGCTGAATGCATTATCAGTTTACCTTCACCGATCATTGAACTTGGGGCAATTTTTCTTCAAGAATCCCCAAGCAGCTTTGCATGATTTCTCTCAAAATATTTTTGATACAGTTTACTGGTGTGACAGAGATTTGTTCAAAGAGCAGTAGTATCTCTAATATTCAAGCGGAATGGCAGTGATCTCTGTGTTGAGGAATCAGTCGTCTTTCTTTTCACTCCTCTAAGAGTCTAAACTGGTTGTCAGCATTTTTCTCTCATATTATCTTCTTGGGTGTGTTATTCCCCATTCTTGTTAACCTTGCATATTTGAGTGTTTTAGTCCTCATTATGCGTGTTCTTGGGTGGTTTAGTCCCCATGTTCGTAAATGTATGTATACTGAGTGTTTTAATCCTCATATGCATTTCTCGAAGTCTTGCTGTTTTCAACTTCTTACTTTTTGGTCAAAGTCCAATTCACTTGGCATTTATCTTTGTCTCTCCATAACTTTTCATATACCTGTTGTGTCTCTCAGATATTACACCCTTTTTATCCGATTGCCATTCTCGGATGTCCATAGTGAAGTCATCATTGATTTGATGTACTGTCCCGGACCTTTCTCCCATTTCATTCAGTTCTGTTCCTGAATGTTGTGATTCACATTTTATCTGATTGCTATTCTTGGATGTTGTGATCATTTTCCTTCCGATTTCCATTCTTGGATTTCCATGTTGGAGTCATCATTGAGTTGATGTGCTTTCCCGAACTTTTTCCATTTCATTCAGTTCTGTTCCTGAATGTTGTGATTCACACTTCTTATCTGATTGCTATTCTCAGATGTTGTGATTACCCTTTTTCCGATTGCCATTCTCGGATATCCCTATTAAAGTCAGTAATGTCATCCCTGGATGCTTCTGACGTGCTGTTTCGGGACTTTTCTCACTTCATTCAGTGCCATTCCTGGATGTTGTGATCCTTTTTGTCCAATGGCCATTCTTGGACATTTTCATCTCAGCTGAGCCATGTGATGGTCTCTAGCATGTTGTTTTTCCCGTCGGAGTCTTATGCTCCTTATCCCCAGCGTTTATTCTTTTTTTATGTGTCGTCTTATCCCTCACGGATTTCTCTTCATTTCACATTATTTTCTCTGCATTTCATATACATTTCATAATATTCTCATAACATTTCATGTGCTTTCATAACATTTTTCATTTGCTTTCCATATCATTTTCATATCATTTTCGTATCATTTCCATATTATATTGTTCGTTTCATTTCATTTCATTCCAGTTTTTGGCATCTTAGGATCAAAAATTTGGGTTCTTTGATATTTAAGTAGCTTCCATCTTGTCGAAACGAAGATTTCAATCTTCATTATCTTTGGATTGAAGAAACTTAAATAGGGGCATCTGTCATACCCTAATTTTTGACCTAAGATTTTTCGCATCTCATCAGCATCTTGCATACAAACAAGATCACGTATTGGTTCATTTATCCTTTTCAATTGCAGGTCTATGCTTCGCAGGGGATCACCTTGCTTTTACTTGTTTTATTTGTTTATATTTACTAACTTCTAACCAAAATACCAAAAAATGTTGCAGTTTGCTTCTTCTTCTCTCTGTGTTGCAGGATTTAAAAGACAAGGCAGTGATTTCAATTCAGATGCGTTTGTTCAGTCACAATTCGATTCAGATGGGTGTTTGACCTAAATTTGGTCAAACTATCAAAAGATGGTTTCAACTGGAAGTTGTGTGTGCCAGTGGTCTATTTCTCAGACAGTGTTGTTCAAAGTTCAAGTTGTGTTGCATGCGAAATCATCAGTTTATCAAGCAGTTTTCAGTGAGAAGTTTGGTTTGAATCTTCAATGTTCATCAGTGATTCGTTTGTGGATTTATTTTCCTCAAATTTATCAGGGCAATTTTCAGACGATTTCAGTGATTGTGGTTGAAGTGGCAAGTTGTTCAGTGGTTTAGTGGTGGTTGTGTTCATTTTATCAGAGGCTTGTGAAAGAGGAATCGAAATTTGGTCATGGGCTTAAAATTAAAAAAAAAATCATCACTTTATATCCCTTATTCATCTTTTTCCGGGTAAACCATTTCCTTTTCAATAACCATCTCCAGTTATCACTTAAATCCGATTCCCGATTATTTCATCCCATTTTATTTTAATATTTCAATTTCCATTATTTTTCTATCCAATTCTTCTTCTAATTTCTAAATCACATTATATTACCCATTAAATCCATATTTTAATTTTCTATACCATTTTCAATTTTTAGTCAATATCCCTCAAACTTCTAAATACCACAATTAATATCCATTTTTATTATTATCATTTTATCCATAAAAAAAAACTTTTATTACTATTTCCATTTCATAAAAAAAGACCATTACAAAAAAAAGAGAAAAGAAAATAGGCCCATTTCTTTTATTAGGCCTTTTCAGTTTCTATACAAAAATTGAAAAAAATTAAACAAAGAATTGCCCAATCCCATCAGCCCTTTTTCCAGCTGCAACTGCACACATTCCCAGCCTCAAAACGCAACGTTCATACACATATCTCACATCAGCCACAGCTTTCCATCAAGCCGTACGCAAGCATCATCACACCGTCATCTCAACAAAACACAATCCCAGCCAAGCTTCTATTACCACAAGCTGCAAAACTAAAACATAAAACGCAGCACGCCGTTTCCACACATTCACTAGCCAGCCAAGCCAGCTACTCTTCCTGCACTCCAAAGCCAAATGCATCAGCCGCATAATAACACAGGCTTCAAGCCAGCCGCACACGTCACACAGCAACTCCCACAAATGAACACGCGTATACCTCACACAAATTCTGTGACTGCAAAACGCTACCTACACGAACAAAACGCATTCCAATTCAAAGCAAAACGACAAGCATCAAACGCAAGCCTTCACAAGCTACCAAAACACCTGGAAATCACACGAACAAAACGCAGTGAAGAAGCACGTAAAACGCAGCAACAACAAGCACGCGTTCACCACCTGCAAAAACGCAACAGGACTCAACAAAACGGCAATTCAAAACTGAGTTCAAATCCTCATCTCTCTTTCTATAAATTAACCCTTTCCCTCTCATTTTTCTCAAGCTTGAAAAGCCTCTAAAAGCTCTCTCAAAATTCTGCAAAAAAGCCATAAATCCAAATCAAGCTTCAACCAAAATTCCATTCAAATCTTCCTTCATTCTTTTTTTTTTCAAATCCGAAAACTCAAATAATCTACAGCAATATACAAATAAGAAGGCGAGAGGAAGAGTTTGAGAATTGTTTCACCATTATTGAAGGTATTTGAAGTTTTACCGACACGCCTTCATCTCTGAAATTCGTGGCATACAAGCTTCGACGGTTAAAATCATTAGCATATTCTTGATCCTCTTGTATTTCCGGTTGAAACACCACCTTAACGGAGCGCCGCCCTCTCCCGCAATGTGATACAGTGCCGCGTGGAGAGAAGAAGAAGAAGAGCTTTGTTTCATTTTGTTATTTTGTTTAATAAATAATTTCTGTTTTTTTATTTCTTGTTTTAATGAAAGTATTTGGGTTTGTGTTTGTGTTTAGATCCAATCCTTACTATCATCACCACCAAAGGCTACGCATACTCCCCCCATTTTCTTTCTTCATGTTTCTTTCTTCTTTTTTTTAAATTTTGTTTAACTTTTCTTTATTAGTTTCTTTTTTTTAATAATTTTCTTATTTTTTTTCTTTTAAATCAATTTTAGCTTTTTTTCTAAAAAAAATTCTTTATAAAAATATCTTAACACATTTGTTAATTTCTTTATAATTTTTTTTCTTTTTTGATTTTATTGTAGTTCTTTTAGTGGATCATAACTTTTAGATCCATTTTCTTTCATCTTACTTTTATTTTTTGGTCAATGAGATCTCTGATTCGTGATTATTGGTTTTCGAAGATGTTTAATCTTCATTATTTCAAATCTATGGATAAATGATCATTTGGATCATTTTCCATACTTTGAGATCGTGATAGGTTGCATTTTATAATTCAATGAGAAATCTCGATTAAGATTAGACCGTTGCCTTTTCTTTTAGTGCGACATGTTTTCGGAGAATGATTCATCATATTATTTCTCTAACATGTATTAGCACAAATATTTTCCACCTTAATTGGTGGTGGCCGGCCTCATTTGTAGGGTAATTACTTCGTAAATTACTCGGCGATTGCTTAACATAGACCTAAACTTGTCCCGATTCGGAATAAGATCCAATTGGATCCGGTTGCCTCTCGATTTTGGTTATCTTTTTGTGGTTGTGTTTGATTAAGTTCATCATACCATTTCTATGTAAATATTATAATACTATTAATATACTAACATTTTAATTCAACCTCTCGCACTTTATCCTCTTTATTTCAATCTCTCGCTCCTTATCTCTTTATTATGCTTTTATTATACTATATCATTCATCATATTGTTTATGTTTATATTGTTATGCTTGTGATTTTTCCTTTGTCCATTTGGACACAAAAACATTAATAAAGGATTAAACATTTAAAAAGACTTGTGACTTTAATTTCGGACTATGGTTACTATCCTTAGCATTGGACTTGGAGTTTGGACTTAGATTTTAGGATCTCTTCCTTTGTTCAAGTTATTATGGATTGAAGACCTTGGCCTCGATTGAGTTCATTTGTTTATGAAGATGGAAATCCCATTGTTCTCAAAGGATGTTCACCATACGGTTTGATCGTTCTTCTTTTAACTTTTACTTTCAAGTCTTAGGATAGTCACTTCATCTCCTCCCACTTCTTAAATTTTCAAATCTTCTTCCCATTTTCAAAAACTTTCTTTGTTTTCAAACTTCAAACATTTTCGCAATCAAACCTTGACTTAGGTCATGCGATTTTACCTTTTCAATTTTATTTCTTAATAAATGATAAACCACATAAGCATATCGAAACTTTCTTCTCAAAGACCTTAAAAAATTCAAAACTCACTCAATTGTTTTTTTGCCTTCGTGCACTTTTCTTTTCATATGTTTAGATATGATTCATTCTAGCGGAATTATTCGCTAAAGAATGACGACTTATCTCTACATTTTAAAATCAATTCAACTCATTGTTTCTTTTCACAATTTGTACCACGAACTACGGGGTTTTGATCTCGCATTGCACTTTGTGGGTAGGTAGGCATGAGACGTTCGTCTCTTCAAACACAAAAATCTTAAAAAACATTCCTCTTCTCATCTCTTCAATCTTTTTTCAAGCAAACCATTTCAAACCAAAAAAAAAGCAGTAAATATTTCAAAGGGCTCCCGTGGAGTACCACGGACATTTTGGGTGCGTAAAACCTTCCCAATTTGTAACCTATCCCCTTACCCGTTCTCTGTTTGATTCTTTTAGCTTTTTGCTTTTAGATTCATTAGGTTTTATTCGCTCTTTTTCCCTTTTCCATTTGGAATAAAATAAAAGCGCGGTGGCGACTCTGTTTACCTTGAGTTAAGTTAGATAATAACTTGCACCCATGATTTTACCGCTACAGTGACCAAAGACTTAAGTTAGGTTTGATAGAACCTTGTAGAGCCGAGAAAACTTTAAGATAGGGAACCCGCTGAGATGTTGTTATCTCACTCCACTATTGTTATTTCTTTTTAGGTTTCTTTTGCAAGTTTGATTTACAAGTTGAGCTATGCTCAGGATGTTTCAAGTGAAGCATAGTTTTAGTCTTCCGCTGTGTATTTTTGTATCTTTGTACAATAAGGGATATTGTATTGATCTTAGCTTTTGTTTTAGTATAATTTCCATGTCTTGTACCATTGTTTTATTATCTTTTAGTATTGGTCAAGAATGTGAATTATGCTATTAGGCTCTTATGATGGTGTCAGTACCAAAATAACACTTGTATGATATTATTCTAGATATATATTATATAACATTGATACTAGGCAGGTTTGTATAGTTACTTGGAGCAAAGTTTACCAACCTTTCTCCAATTAGGGTTTGGGTTTGAGGTCCTTCATTATTCTGAATGATGCTACCAAATTAAAGCTTCTTTGGGAGCTTTTTAATAGCAAAAAAAGAATGGGAAATTCTTCTCAAAAGGAGAATCTTCAGACCTCATGGGTTAATCACTCACCATATTTCTTCTTCTATTTGGTAAAGTCTGAAGGCTGAGGTTCCCAATATCCTTTCTAATTCTTGTTGGTCCATTTGTTATGGTCAAAACATTCGTTTTTGGAAAGTCTCTTGGGTTGGCGACCCCCTCATTCATGTCATTGATTCGAACAATCTGATTCAAAAAGGTATTAAGCCAAACATTATGGTTTCAAACTGATGCATCAAGGTACTTAGAATATCTCTCATAATTGGTTTCTTTGGTTCCCTTTGATGTAACCTATAATTGAACATTATAATTTGTGTCCCAACGATGCAAATTATTTTTTCTTTTGGAACATTGATGATAATGGCATTTCAGACCTCAAAGAGGCCTACTCCTCTAAATTTCTGCAAATGAAAACAATTCCTTGGTACATATCTAATGATCATATTATGGCCAATCATATTGATTTGGCGTCTCATTGCTATCTTTGTCACTTTGTTGCTGAAATTTATCGACAATTGTTTTTTTATTGTGCTTTCTCAGTGGATCTATGGGGCTGGTTGAACGGTGTTCTGAATTTTTCCAGTAGTCCCTCCTTTTTTTATGGTTGGTAGCAATGTAGCTTCGATCTCGCTTCGCCCCAGGATGTGGTAGTTTTTTGAACGACTGTCAGAAATGCTTTCTTTTTGATATGGTAGACCCGGAACAATGTAAAGCATGGGAATATTAAACCAAACTTGGAGTGCTCTAAGAAACTGATTAGGCATCAAGTTCAGATAGTGGGAAACAATTCAGCTTGATCCTCCTACATCAACATTAAGGAGTTCTCCTTTCTTAAAGCCTTCAATGTCTCTATTAAGCCTCTGAATGCTTCCTATATTAAAGAGATTATTTGGTCTCCTCCTCTTTTTGACTGGTTTAAATGCAATTGTGACGGTGCTTTCTCCCATGACTTGTTTGCGGCTGGTGGTGGAGGGTTGTTTAGAAACCATAGTTGTAATTTTGTCTTGGCTTTCACATAGTGTCTTTGTTGTGATTAATCTCTTCATGCGGGAGTTTATATTCGTTATCAAAGCCATAAAAATTGTTATTTCCAAGGGTTAGTCTAATCTTTGGATTGAGAATGATTCTTCTTTGGTGGCTAAAGCTGTTTCCAACCTAAAATTGGTTCCTTGGAAGACGTCGATGAAACTTTTGTTTAGATCCTAATAGTTTCTCTTCATTAGCCATATCTCATATCTTTCGAGAAGGTAACACTTATTCTGATTTTTTTAGCGAATTTTGCGTTCGACATCAACTCGATCTCTTTTTTTTATTCCATTCGTTTAGGAATTAGGAAGGATTTTATAAAGAATAGGTTATGCTTACCATTCTTTAGATTCAAGTAGTTATTGAGACTAACTTGTTTCTCTTTTTGTATAGATGTCTTTTTGCAATATATTGGACTTTTATTAAAATATAATAAAAAAACTCATAAAATATAGAGTAATATAGCAAATACTCTATTTGTTTCTTTATAAGTGTGTAAACCTATAATTTCGACAGACTGAAATTAAGGGCTTAAAATCATCTTTGTCGAAGGATAACAAAGAGAGAGAATTCAAGGATTGCTGATAGGGTCTGAAACTCTACTATTTCGACAGAAAGAAACATAGTTGTTCTGGCAGAATAGGTTGGAGGGTTTTGTAGTTGAGTATTTCGACAGAAGAAGGTTTTGATAAAAGCAGGTTTCGACAGTTTGAAGAGGTGCAAGGTTTCGTCACCAAAGAAAAGGATTCAAATTCAAAAGGTTATAACCTTTGGCAGTTGGACACATGGAGGTTTCAGAGAAGAAATTTACATGCAGGCTGACACTTGTCGTTTAGTTATAGTTTTTCCGTTCTAGGCAGTTATTTTGTTTATGTATAAATAGGATAGTTTGTGTTTAGAATAGGGGTGTGAAAATTGATACAAAATTCCTGTAAAAAACTCTAAGTACCCAGTGTGAGAGAAAATGAGTCTAAGACTTGGAACATTGTACGTTTGAACACCAGTTATATTTCAAAGTTATTTAATTTACTTGTTTATGCTTCAAGTTTATGTCATTTTAAACTTTATTTACGTTTCTGCAAGTTTACAGCCTTCGACATGTCTTTTTGTTCTTGTTTAAACCTTTAACTTTATTTCATCTTTAAGTTCAAACTTTACTTTACTTGCAAAATCAAAGTTCTTAAATACTTTGACAATACTGATAAAACAAACCACAAATCAGTCACCAAATTCTAAGAGTAGTTCGACAGAAACAATGCACATGTGTCCTAGGACTTGTTTGGTTGGTCCTGCAAGTAACCCATTCCTGTAAAAGATTGGTTAACCAGAGGTTGTTCGTCAGAAATCACTGCGAACAAATTGGCACGCCCAGTGGGACAGGTGCATTAGACAATTATCTAATAAAGAACTTCTTAGACAATTTGTTCCTTGCTACGTTGTATGATTCTTAGAAGCAGTAAACTAGCCGTAACCGACGTAGAAAGACCAAAGAGAACAAGAAGAAGAAACATGGCTAACTTGCCAAATACTTCAAACATTCCTGACGAAACAATACCAGTTTCCAACCCTATCCCTTCGTCAGGAACAATACCAATGTCTGGCCCTGTTTTAGAACAAATTAGGCCTCCTTTGGGAGATTCCATACCAACGGGTTCAGGATCCCAAAATATGCCTAGTTCTTCCACCATGGGACAAGCCAGACCCCTTGGAACCCCTCCCCCTGGGGGAAATACATTCAGGCCATATCTGAATTATTCTCAGCCTTTGACTGGGAGGGAACAACCATATGGAATGCCAACTTCAATGATGGCAAGCCTACATAATTCGTCACCATTATTCTCTGATGCTATGGTTCAAGTGTCATCACCATTGCAGGGATCAGGATATGGTGGAAATGGAAATAGAATGAATCAAATTCCACCAGGGTTCCATATGCCTGCTTTGACAAACCATTTTGCACAAGTAATTCGTCAACAAATGGATGAAAGCAATCATGATATGGTGCAGGCTTTGACACAACAAATGGGAGAAGTGTTCAACCCTTTAATACAAAACACTACCCAAACAAACCAAATATTGGCAGAACAGATGGCACGCATTGCTGACTTTTTTGGAGTCCCGCAAGCACAACAAAGAATGCAATTAAACCAGAATCCTGTCAATAGGGCTGTCGAAGAGGAACTTACTATAAACCAAAGGCCCTTAGGGAACCCTCATGAAAATCCCAGGGGGCAAGAGGTGATAGTCGAACAGCCTAATGTAGAAGAGCCTATTCGACAAGAACCAAGAAGGATAATAGTCCAGAGAAATCAAAATGCTGACGAAGTGTTACAGCAGAGAATGCGTTACAATAATATGCCTGTCGAAAATAATATTGCCACCATGGTTGAGAGAATAATGGCACAAAATGGAGTAAACGTAGGATTACAAAGGCCTAGTTATACTTCCCCCTTGTCAGAATTTGTCTTACAACAAGAACTACCACCAAGGTGGAAAGTCCCCAAATTTACAAAATTTTCAGGGGATACTAGTGAGTCCACCATAGAACACGTGGCACGTTATTTGACAGAGGCAGGAGAGATTGCTAATAATGAGAACTTAAGGATGAAATATTTCCCAAGTTCTTTGACGAAAAATGCTTTCACTTGGTTTACATCACTTCCTGCAACTTCAATCTTTACTTGGGCCCAATTAGAGAGATTGTTTCATGAACAATTTTATATGGGACAAACCAAGATAAGTTTGAAAGAGTTGGCAAGTGTCAAAAGAAAATTTTCTGAGCCTATAGATGACTATTTGAATAGGTTTAGATTATTAAAAGCCAGATGCTTTACGCAAGTGCCGGAACAAGAACTAGTCGAAATGGCTGCAGGGGGTCTAGATTATTCCATAAGGAAAAAACTGGATACCCAATACTTGAGAGACATGGCACAACTGGCAGACAGAGTGAGGCAAATAGAAAGACTAAAAAATGAAAAATTTAGATCAAATAAAAACAAGAAAGAAAGAGTGGCCTATGTAGGAATAGTTCAAGAAGATGATTATGACGAAAACGAACCAGTCATTTTCGACCAGCAAGAAATTGATCTTGCAGAATTAAAACAAGGCCCTCCATATTCCTGTAAAGTTTTAGCCCCGTCGAATGGAAAAAATCCAGTCGAAGTGGAAAAGAATGACAGGTTCCCTAAAAGAACCTATACATTCGACATCACCAAGTGTGATGAGATATTTGATTTATTAGTCAAAGATGGTCAGTTAATAAAACCAGCAGGCACTAAAGAGCCTCCTGTAGACCAACAGAAAAAGAGAGGTTTTTGTAAATACCATAATTTCTTGGGTCATAAAACTTCTCAATGTTACCTTTTCAGGGATCTTGTCCAGAACGCAATCCAAAATGGAAGGCTGAAGTTTGGAGACAAAGGCAAGCAGCAGATGAAGATTGACTCCAATCCCATGCAGGTAGTGGAGGCCAACTATGCTGAACCAGAAATGGTAAACGTGGTCGAAATGGAGATCATGGCAGAAGAGAATTTTGAAATGGTAGAAGTTACTAAAAGCTTCGACACCAACTTCACCATGATAGAAGCTGCTGAGGGTTTCGACACCCATGTCAATGTAGTGGAAGAAGGTGATAAGTCTGCTGACCAAGCAGAGGAAAAAGAAGTCAAAGTTTCTGAAGACTTCGACAATGAGAATGCCGTTGAAACTGCTGATGGTTTCGACGGAAGAAATACAGTCAAAGTAGGAAGAAGCTTCGACAAGAAAAACAATGAAAGAGATGCTGAGCAAGGGGTGATCTGGGACACTTTGGGAGAGTCAAATGGGAAGTTCGACTTCATGGTGAAATATTCAGCACCACCAAGCTCCAAAACAGATATCAACAAAATCAAACCCACAGGATGGGGAGATTCTTTCAAAAAGGATGACGAAGAGGAGGATAGCAAAACCCTCACTGTCCAAACAGAGGCCACTGAAGGCCCTGACCAAGAGGAGATCAAAACAGCAGGGGCTGATGACAATCCCCTCACTGTCGAACCAATAAACAGTGGTACCACCAGAACTGAAGAACATCCTGTCGAAAGGGTTGCACATTGCTGCAAATACATCTATAAGGGCTTACACCCAAAAGGCAATGTGAGTCAGTCAAAGGAGGACATCCCAGAGGAAATCATGCTAGTCGAAAAAATGAACAAATTGAAAATTACAACTGAACAGAGTGCTGGGATTCATATGGTGGAAATCACTCAAAAAGGAGGACCAGGCACCAACAAGGGAAAGAAACATCAAGAGAAGCATCAGAAGCTGGTTTACCCGGAAGAGAACGAAAGTCTTGTCGAATTCATCCAGAGGTGTCAAAGGAAAAATGCAGAAGTCATGCTTTGCCCAAGATGCAGTGCTGTATTCGACAAGAAAGCAGCTGATGACTTAGAAGCAGCAGAAAAGACCCAGAGGAAAAGAAATTGGGGGACAGTCCCACCAACCAGAGATGAAAGATTCGACCCAAGAAGAGGGAAGCATCACAGTCAAGGGGTGGGAGAAAGACGTTTCAACACCTACAAACCATCCAACAGGCCAAATGATGACAAATGGGTTCAGCCTATAAGGGACGCCCAAGGTCAGAAGAGATGGAAGAGTTTTGAAGTGAACAGGGGTCCTTCAATGGAAGTTAAAAAAGAGGCAAGGCCAAAATATGTCTCTGAAAACTACAAAGGGAAGAATCCTATGTCCAGATCCCAATGGAGAAGATTCCAAAGGCAGAAGAAAATTGAAAAGGAAACTGTAGAACACCAAAGGGTTGGGCAAAAGGAAGCCGAATCAAGCAAATGTGTCCAGATTACAAACAAGGGGATACCTCTGGCAGGAAAAGAAGCTCCTCAGAAGAGTAGATCTAGTGACACCACAGAAATGCAGAGCACAAATAACAGGATGCCAGTGGACGAAGAAGTCACAGATGAATTTAGTTCAGAATCAGATGCCTCTTTCGATGTAACTTGCAATGTGGTTTCTGTGCTGCCCAGAGACTATGACAGGATAATGGAAGTCGAAGATGAAGAGGATGACATGGCAGATGACAGCATAGGTTTGAAGCCTGTATGCTACTACATAATGAACAATGGCTGCGTCGAAGAGCAAAATGCCTTTTTCGAAAAGCCAGATGATGCAATGAAGGCTCACTTAAAGCCTCTCTTCATAAAAGGAAAGTTAGAAGGTGTGGGTGTCAACAAAATTCTGATAGATGGTGGAGCTGCTGTAAATTTAATTCCTCATTACATGATAAAGAGGATTGGAAAAGATGACTCTGACACTAAGCCTCACAATATGGTGTTGTCCAACTATGAAGGTAAAGTGGGAACAACATTGGGAGTAATACAACTGAACTTGACTGTAGGATCCATCACCAGGCCTACAATGTTTGTGGTGATAGCATCAAAGGCAAATTACAACTTACTGTTGGGGAGAGAATGGATCCATGGAATTGGGGCTGTACCATCCTCCATGCATCAAAGGATAGCAATCTGGAGGCCAGATGGGATTGTTGAAAACATAGAAGCAGATCAGAGTTACTTCACAGCTGATGTGAACAATGTCACTGGTCGTAACTTCGACAAAAATCTAGCCCACATAGCACCATGCAATCCTGCTGCTTTCGACTTAACAGCTTCCGACAATGCTTACTGTTCCATGTACCTCCATCCTACGCATGGCTTCCAGTGGGATAAAGAAGTAATTGGGGAGACAAACTACACTTGGGGAACTGCCCATGTCAACCCAACTGGATGGGGGAGTGAATTCAGTGAAAATGACTGAAGTTTCAGCAATGGAAAGGATTTCGGCTTATATAGCCGAAAAACAACTCAGAACGGCCCTTGAGGCTGAAGTTAGAAATATGGCTGTCGAAGCCAGCACTCAGGTTGTCGAAGGACAATATCCTCAAGAAAATATTGAGGAGCAACATGCAAATCAGAGTTTTGAAGAAGACTCAAATGGTGAATGGCAAAGTCAAAGACTTGATGCCATTTATGATGACGAACCTTTGGGGTTCGAAAAGGATCCAACCTCAACCAATATGAAAATGGTGGCACAGGACCCTTTAGAGGAGATTAATCTGGGACTGGGGGCAGAAAAAAGGCCCACTTACATCAGTGCCAAGTTGAATCCTCAACTCAGAGTCGAAATAATCCAACTGTTGAATGAGTTTAAAGACTGCTTCGCCTGGGATTATGACGAAATGCCTGGTTTAGACAGAAGTTTGGTAGAATTGAAGTTGCCAATACTGGAAGGTAAGAAGCCAATAAAGCAGACCCCCAGACGTTTTGCACCTGAGATTCTGTCGAAAATCAAAGAAGAAGTCGAAAGGCTTCTAAAATGCAAATTCATCCGTACAACAAGGTATGTCGAATGGATTGCTAATATTGTTCCTGTGATTAAGAAAAATGGCACATTAAGGGTGTGTATTGATTTTAGAGATCTGAACTCAGCCACCCCTAAGGATGAGTATCCTATGCCAGTAGCAGAAATGCTAGTAGATTCTGCAGCAGGCCATGAGTATTTAAGTATGCTTGATGGCTATTCTGGTTACAACCAGATTTTCATTGCTGAAGAAGACGTTCCAAAAACAGCTTTTCGTTGTCCAGGAGCAATAGGAACATATGAGTGGGTAGTCATGCCCTTTGGTTTGAAAAATGCTGGAGCTACTTACCAAAGGGCTATGAATTCTATTTTTCATGATTTCATCGAAACATTTATGCAAATTTATATAGATGACATTGTGATTAAATCTGCTTCAGGCTTGGACCACATTAACCATCTTCGACAGTCCTTTGAAAGGATGAGGAAGTTTGGTTTGAAAATGAATCCTCTTAAATGTGCTTTTGGTGTGCAGGCAGGGGACTTCCTAGGCTTTGTGGTCCACAAGAAAGGGATCGAAATTAATGACAACAAAGCTAAAGCAATAATGGAAGCAAAAGCGCCATCGACAAAGAAGGAATTGCAGTCTCTACTAGGGAAAATCAACTTTCTCAGAAGGTTCATCTCCAACCTTAGTGGAAAGACTCAGGCCTTCTCACCTCTGCTTCGACTGAAGAAGGAAGGATTCACTTGGGGGCAAGAGCAGCAAGATGCCTTCGACAAGATCAAGGAGTATCTGGCAAATCCTCCAGTCCTAATATCTCCTTGTCGAAAAAGGAGCATGAGGCTTTACATATCAGCGTCTGACAAAACATTAGGAAGTATGCTTTGTCAAGAAGATGAACATGGCGTCGAAAGAGCCATTTATTATCTCAGCAGAGTCTTAAATGATGCTGAAACTAGATATAGTATAATAGAGAAATTATGTTTATGTGTATATTTCTATTGTATAAAATTGAAGCATTATATAAAACCCGTTGATGTACATATATCTTCTCATTTCGACGTAATAAAACATATGTTGTCCAAGTCTATTTTACATAGTCGAATTGGAAAATGGGCTTTAGCCTTGACTGAGTATTCTTTAAAATATATGCCTCTAAAAGCTGTTAAAGGGCAAGTAGTTGCTGACTTCATAGCTGACCACTCCATACTTGAAGATGAGACAAATTATGTCGAAAAAGAGCCTTGGAGGTTATATTTTGATGGTTCCAGTCATAAAAATGGAACAGGTGTTGGGGTATTAATTATTTCTCCCAATAAAATTCCAACAAAGTTCAAGTATAAAATAGAAGGATTCTGTTCAAATAATGAGGCAGAATATGAAGCTTTAATTGCTGGACTTGAAATTTTGTTGGAACTGGGGGCAACAGAGGTCGAAATAATGGGTGACTCTGAGCTGGTGATAAAACAATTGACGAAAGAGTATAAATGTGTCAAAGAAAATTTGATCATGTATTTTGTGATAGCTAACAGACTCCTCAAGAGATTCGACAGGGTAGTCTTTAGACACATTCCCAGATTAGAAAATCAAGAAGCAAATGACTTGGCTCAGTTGGCTTCAGGGTGTAAAGTGTCGAAGGAAAATCTGATGAAGGTTGTCGAAGTGAGAGGCAAAGTCTTATCCACCAAACTCTCCCCATCTGATTTGGAGACAATGAGATTAGGATATGGTGATGAAGAAAACTTTGAGATTTTCAATGTAAGTGATCTAGAAGTTGGAGATTGGAGAAAACCCATCAAAGATTATTTACAAAATCCAAATCAGACAGTCGAAAGAAAGATAAAGTACAGAGCTATAAGTTATGTACTCTTTGGAAATGAATTGTTTAAAAAGACTGCAGAAGGAGTTCTACTAAAATGCCTAGGAGAGACTGAAGCTTATATAGCTTTGTCGAATATACACAGTGGTGCATGTGGTGCTCACCAAGCAGGACATAAGATGAAATGGCTATTATTTCGACAAGGGATGTATTGGCCAACCATGTTGAAAGACTGTGTCGAATTTGCAAAGGGTTGTCAGGAATGTCAAATTCATGCAGGCATACCTCATGTGCCAGCAAATGAGTTACATTCCATTGTAAAGCCTTGGCCATTCAGAGGCTGGGCTTTAGATTTGATTGGTGAAATTCGACCAGCCTCTTCAAAAGGGCAGAAGTACATTTTAGTAGGAGTAGACTATTTCACTAAATGGATTGAAGCCATACCCTTGACGAATGTAGATCAGGAAGCAGTCATAGACTTCATCCAGAAACACATAATGTATAGGTTTGGGATACTAGAGACTATAACCACTGATCAAGGATCTGTGTTTACTGGTAGAAATATGCAGGCATTTGCAAAAGAGACAGGTTTTAAGTTGTTGACTTCGACACCCTATTATGCTCAAGCAAATGGTCAGGTCGAAGCAGCCAACAAAGTAGTAATAAACCTGATAAAGAAACATGTGGGTAAAAAACCCAGAAATTGGCATAAGACCCTGGATCAAATCCTTTGGGCTTGTCGAACATCTCCTAAGGAAGCAACTAATTCCACCCCATTTAAATTAACCTATGGACATGATGCAGTATTGCCTGTCGAAATCTGTTTACAGTCAATACGAATTCAAAGACATCATGAGATTCCATCTGAAATCTATTGGAGTATGATGATGGATGAATTGGTTGATTTAGACGAAGAAAGGTTGCGTGCTCTAGAATTAATAAGAAGGCAGAAAGAGAGAGTTGAAAAGTTTTATAACAAAAAAGTAAAATTCAAAGCCTTTTTAGTAAATGATTTAGTTTGGAAAGTGATTTTGCCCATGGAGAAGAAAGACAGAGTGATGGGAAAATGGTCCCCTAAATGGGAAGGACCTTTCAAAATCCTAAGAGTTTTTTCCAATGGAGCATACGAAGTCGAAGAAATAGAAAAAGATAGAAGAATGCTGAAAATAAATGGGAAGTACTTAAAGAAGTATAAACCAACATTGCAGGAAATAAAAATAGGAGTAAATTAAAATTGCAAACGAAACTTGTCTTCGCCAAACAAATGGCGTAAAATAGCATTACATATAAAAGTGCTAAAAGAAAATATCCTTAAAACAAATTCCTAAGTTCTATTACAAAACTACTGTCGAAGAAAGGTAGCTTTGAGTTCGTCGAACTTTTTCTTTTGAAGTTGAATTCGACGCTCGCAGAGACTCTTGCTGACAGTCATTTCGTCAAGCTCCCTGTGAAGTTGCTGGGCTGTTTCTGCATATTGTAGCCCCTTCTGGAGTTCACTGTCTATTGCTTCCTGATTTGGTTTTTGGAGAGAGGTCTGGCGTTCTTTTTCTTGAAGGATTTTCTTTTGCAGATCAGCAATCTGGGCTTGGTAAGCTTGAATATTGCTTTCACACTCAGCAGCAGCCTTAGTGTATTCGTCAGAAAGTTTGTTCAGCTCTGAAATCCTCTCTGTCGAAGAAGCCACTGTGTTCCATGCTGAAACTTGCTCTTCAGACTTGGCTGTGATTTTTTGGGAGACTTCTTTCTGTCGAACCAGATCAGCACTAACAGAATCAATTAAAGATATCAAATCCATCACCAAACGGCTTTCCTCAGTCGAAGCCTCCAACAAATTGGCATTTTTCAGGAGCTTCTTTAGATCATATTGAGCAGAAGTATTCTCAGCCAAGACTTCAAACAGGTCAACTCCAAGGATCCTTGTCTTGATCTCATCCATAATGACACTGATTGGTTGAAGGTCAGAAGTGGCCCCTGAAGCTGTCGAACCACTGGGAGAGGAATCTTGGAAGTTATACCTGGTATCGAGCAAATCTTTTAAGTATTCAAAGGGTTTTCTAACCTTCAAGCTCTCAATCTCTTCATGTGATAAACTTGTCGAATCAGTACCCAAAGAGGTTTCGACAGGAACCTTTGATGAAGAAGGAATGTTTTGAGAAGTTCCTCCAATGCTCAAGTTGACTCCTGGCTGATTCGACAGAGTGACTTCCTCTTCGACATTTTCTTGGTCAACTATGTTGGCGTCAGTTGGATCTGGAGCTTGTGCATCCTGAGCAATGGCATCTTCGTCAGTTTCTGGTATAGCAGCTGGTGGTGGAAGTGGTGCATCTTGATCTGGAATTGTTTTTTCTGCAGTGGGGTCTGGTCGAAAAGGAGAGTTGTTGCCAGAAGACTCAGAATCACTGAGGTCGAATTCATCCAAGGTTTGAGGTCCATGGACACCTGTATCTGGAGTGGCATCATCTTGAAGCCTTTCAGCCAGAGTCCTTTCAGAATTAGAAGGGGCATGCTCTTCTTGGATTGTAGAAGTCTCTTCGACATCAATGACAACCTACAGAAAACATGAAAGAAAGTTATAAGA
Organism: Lathyrus aphaca; assembly: GCA_963966055.1. Classification (NCBI taxonomy): domain Eukaryota; kingdom Viridiplantae; phylum Streptophyta; class Magnoliopsida; order Fabales; family Fabaceae; genus Lathyrus; species Lathyrus aphaca. The sequence continues at coordinate 275,820,677 of OZ014519.1, read as the reverse complement.
TAGATACATGCAGTCAAGATATGGGAATATTGTTTGTCGAAGTGATTACCTGAGGGATTTCAGTGTGTGCACTTGAGTCTCCACTTCTTTCACTCCTTGTGGGAATTTGGTTGACTGGACTGGCAGGTGGAGTTTGTCTTTGGACTATAGATCTTTGAGAGGCTACTGTTTTAATTCTTAGACCTTTGTTTCTTTTCAAAGGCTGGGGTTCAGGGGATTCGTCTTCAGACTCTTCGACGCTTGCTTCCTTTTCTTCTGGTTTCCTTTTCTTTGCTGGGGTACGAGTTACCTAAAAGAAAAAAAGAGAAGTATTCAGTATAAGAAAATGTGAAGTACACAAATAAGGAGGGATGCTCTGTTTTTGTCGAAACCTTCTTGACAGTTGTAGGAGACTTTTCGACTGTTTTGGAAGAAGTTCCTTCGCCAGTAGTCTTCCTGACAATTCTAACAGCTGAAAAAGAAAAGTTGCATGAACATTGATACAATAATAAAAGGAGTTAGAAGCAAAAAGAAGAATGTAATTTCTTCGACACCTTCAAGAATGGGTTCGTCCACAGTAACATGTTCTATCCCAATATGAAGGTGCCCAGTGAAGTTGTGCAGATGATACTTCGTCGCAACCACGCGTTCGGCAGGTTTTTTGTTTCTTTCACGGAGCAGTTTTAAATCAGATCCACACACAAACCAATCTGGAAATGGAGGACACAAGGCCACCCCAAATTCTGCAGAAGGGAGTTGAGGGAATTTTGGGGGAAAAGTTGTGAATGCAAAGTCATAGTGTGCATGTGGTGGAAGAGATGAAGGAAACCACAACTTATTTAATTTCTCTGTGAATTTGTATTTTAAAGATACTGCTGCTTCAGCTATGGTTCGACGAAGATCATCAGGCCTGTAAATAGTTTCAAAATACTTTTGAAACTTTTGAACTTCTTTGATATGCTGATCTGTACCTTTTTTCTTCTTGTCCTGCACAAAGGTAAAAGCATTTGTCAGAAGAGTAGTGAAAGTTGTTACGTCGAAAAATCTGTTGATGTAGTATTCCTTCCACCAGACGTCGAATTCTTCAGTACAGAGGAAGTTTGGTAGAAAAATGGTGGGATAGACCTTCAAAGTTGGGTCGAAAAACTTGTTGTACAGCTCTAAACTTTTGTCGAAATGGTGAAATGAGTTGTAGAAAATGATAGCACCTTTTTTGTGGTAGATAGGCTTCGTCTTCGTTTGGATTAATCCAAACTGCCTAGCTACCAGATTGGGTTGGTACACAATGAGGGATACCTTTGTGTTGTTAAGGCTATGATGGGAGAAAAAGTGCCTGGGCATGAGAAAAGCTTCCCAAATGGAGATATAGGAGTCTTCATCCTTCTGATTCTCCACTGGGAGTCTTCTGGTAAACCATCTTGGACCTACTTGTCTGTTGGCAAATGGTGCCATTGAAGGAGAAAATTTGTAGCGTTTGGTGAACATCATGATGTAGCCAGTGAATGCTTGTTGAAGGGTTGTGTTATCATCTGTAGGGGTCAGTTGAACCAGCCTAGGCCATTCGACACGCCTTTCTTTTACTGTTTCTTCGACAATTGGCATTTTGATGGGGATGAAGTTTTCAAAAGTGGCATTCAGCCATAATTGTAGGAGCCAAAAAGGGCCTGTAAGACTAATGTTACCTTTGTCTTTAAGGGTTTTGAGGTTGCTTACACTCTCACTTAAGGATTCATAGAGGTTTGCCAAAAGAAGTTCACTCAGGCAGAATGCAACTCCATTATGAAGCTGATTAGCCATAATGATAAAACTTCTGGCCACCTGAAGGGACCTTGTACAGAATACGAATTTGGACAACCACAGGCTGAGGAAGGCAATGTGCTCTTTATCAGAGACTTCTTCATTATTTTCACCTTGGTGATGGGCTATGAAGACAGAGTACCCAGCATGCTTTGTGTCGAAGCCTATGGGATCCTTGTTCAAGTGTTCAGGGTTAAATATTTCCCCTAAAGGACTAAGGCCAGTTATGGCTGCTATGTCGAATAGGGTGGGAGTCATCATTCCACAAGGTAAGTGGAAAGTATTGTAAGTACTATCCCAAAAGTACAAGGAGGCTAACAGCATGTTTTGGCAATAACGGGGACCCTCCTTCGACAATTGAATTAAGTCATAAATGCCAGTTTTCTTCCAAAAATTTTCTTTGGCTTTTTCGACCCTAGTAAGCCATGTTAGGTACTCAGAGGGATCTTTCGTCAGAGGGGGACTCCTAAAAATCCTATTTTGGTTTAGATAAGACAGATCTATTTCTGTCGAAGCCATAAGGACTTCAGGTTCTTTTGATGAGGTTTCGACAGGTTTAGGGTTTTTGTTAGCAGCTATGGGTTTGGAAGCAGAATAACAGGGGTAAAATTCTTTTAAACGATTAGGGTCCATAGTGGGATCAAAAATAGGACCTAACATAGCATGATGAACTCCAGAAACAGAAATGGGAATCATTACCTGTGACCTGTAAATGCTTGCCTTTTCCCTTTCATTTGGGGGTTCTGGAAGGTACTGTTGGTGTTGTGTTTGTGTAGGCCCAGACAGTACGTGAGCAGGAGGAAGATCCATAGTCTTCTTGGTCTTCTTTGCACTGCGTCCAGTGGTAGCCTTTGGAGGAGCCATTGATTTGATGAAGAGCTTGAAGAAACAGGAGCTTTGAAAGGTTTGGAAATGGAGTTTTTTACGTTTGGGTAAAAGAAGAGTTGAGAAGGTGAAAAGTATGAAATGTTGTTGAAAGTGGTATTTATAGAGAATGAAATAAATGACTAATAAAGAAAAAGGAAAATGAAAAGATTTTCAGTTAGGAAGTGGAAACGTGCGTTTCTGATCCCTTAGTGGAAGTTAGAAAATGGTAGTTGGTAAGAGGCCATGATTTACCTACAATATAGGGTTATGGGAGATTGTGTAAAAACGTGGGCTAGACGTGACGTTTTAATAAAGTGGAAATCATGATGTTTTCTTGGGACTCAACAAAATCACTTTACAATAAATGCAACTGACAGGAAGTCAAAGGTCACTTCGACAGCAAAAGATATTTCTCCAAGGTTAGTCGAAAACATCTTTGCTGGGGGGCAATTTGTAAACCTATAATTTCGACAGACTGAAATTAAGGGCTTAAAATCATCTTTGTCGAAGGATAACAAAGAGAGAGAATTCAAGGATTGCTGATAGGGTCTGAAACTCTACTATTTCGACAGAAAGAAACATAGTTGTTCTGGCAGAATAGGTTGGAGGGTTTTGTAGTTGAGTATTTCGACAGAAGAAGGTTTTGATAAAAGCAGGTTTCGACAGTTTGAAGAGGTGCAAGGTTTCGTCACCAAAGAAAAGGATTCAAATTCAAAAGGTTATAACCTTTGGCAGTTGGACACATGGAGGTTTCAGAGAAGAAATTTACATGCAGGCTGACACTTGTCGTTTAGTTATAGTTTTTCCGTTCTAGGCAGTTATTTTGTTTATGTATAAATAGGATAGTTTGTGTTTAGAATAGGGGTGTGAAAATTGATACAAAATTCCTGTAAAAAACTCTAAGTACCCAGTGTGAGAGAAAATGAGTCTAAGACTTGGAACATTGTGCGTTTGAACACCAGTTATATTTCAAAGTTATTTAATTTACTTGTTTATGCTTCAAGTTTATGTCATTTTAAACTTTATTTATGTTTCTGCAAGTTTACAGCCTTCGACATGTCTTTTTGTTCTTGTTTAAACCTTTAACTTTATTTCATCTTTAAGTTCAAACTTTACTTTACTTGCAAAATCAAAGTTCTTAAATACTTTGACAATACTGATAAAACAAACCACAAATCAGTCACCAAATTCTAAGAGTAGTTCGACAGAAACAATGCACATGTGTCCTAGGACTTGTTTGGTTGGTCCTGCAAGTAACCCATTCCTGTAAAAGATTGGTTAACCAGAGGTTGTTCGTCAGAAATCACTGCGAACAAAGTGTCACTTTTTGAATAATTTTATGTTCCTTTTTAATTGTCACTTGTAAATTTCAAGATAGTATTAGAGGTATTTTTGTCAAAACTACCCCTAAGTAATTATTATAGAGATAGAAAAAGTAAAATGAGTGTAATAAATAACTAGGGATAGTATAGGTAAAATCAGAATTATTGTATGAAAAATAATAATATTGATTAACTTTTTTGGTATGTGTATAAAATAAAAAAGTGACACTTAAAAAGGAACTGGGGGAGTATATTAAAAGGTGTAAGATTAAAATTTAGATCTTTCCATAAAAATGACTTGTTTATTTTAACTTCAAAAAAATGATTTTTTTTTTATATTTTTAAAATAAATTTTATATAATTGATTTTCAAAATATTATAAATTTTTTATACTATTTGTTTTTTTTTAATTGAGAAATTAATTTTGACTTTTTATAACATAAATATCCATTATTGTAGATTAAAATATAATCAAAATCTCAAAATTTGATTTATAAGTCGAGATTTTCATTACATTTATCATTACCTTTTGAAATTAAAAAATTCATATTTAATTCTTCTCATTTTAAAAAATTATATAATTTGCTAAAGAAATATTTTATAGTATTTGAACCCGTATGAAAATAATTATTTAAAAATTTAAAAATTTAAGGATAATTAAATAGTTTTCAAAATTATAAAAAATGTGTCTTTTTTATTAGGACTAAAAATTAGAGGTTAGATATTTATAGAAATCAAAATCATATTTAATTTTTTTATACAAATTATATTATTCTATTTTAAAAAAAAAATGGTGAAACTCATTATGTTACCTCGAAATACATTGATTTTTGAAATTGAGTGTGAATTATAAGGATTAGCTAACTCACTAAATTATTTATAAATAACTGAGTTGACTCGGTAGTTTCTTTTCTTAAGCTTGAATTCGCGCGTGGGGAAAGTGATGCATGCTTGAATCATGTACAAGGATAATTGAGTGGCTTCCTTACATTACAGCCACGTCTATTTTTGTGTGACCATATAACACATAACAGCCACATGTTTTTACAAGTCAATTTCTCGTTAATTCGTTGCTCTTTATTTCCTTAATTGGAATATTATTCTATTTATGGATTATTTGTGGCTCCTAATTCTGTCACATCAGTTTCTCTCAAAACAAACACGCGTTTCGTGAAATAATATCCTATTCCTTCCACTCGTTTTCTTTCCCACTAAATTTTTTAATTGTTTTTTTCCTTTACTTTTGATTGCCACGTGTAACACTTTCAGTTTCCACTTTACTGTTTAAATTTTCCGAGTTCTTCCATTTTTATGCTTTGTATTTCTTACCGGTTTTTTTACTCCGACATTACCACCGTGCCGGAATTCTCCTTCCGTCGTCTTCTTCTCCGTCAAAGGTTAGTCTCCTATTCCTTTATTTTTGTTCAATTCATGCTTCAAAACTGAAAATACCTAATTTTGTTGAAAACCCTAAATTTTAATTCTCCTGTTAAATATGAAAATACACCGTTTTGGAATAGATTGTGTTGTTTAAATTTTTCACCTTACTCAGTTCATGTGTAAAATCAATTGAGAACGTTTCACTTGTAAACTCTAATCTCTCTTTTCTTCTCTAATCCGAGAAAATATCACTTTTTTGCCTTTGAAATGAATTGATTTTTCCATTTTCTTCATTTTTATTTGGTCTCAATTCTGAATTTTTTGTAAAAATTCCAATCTCCATAATCTGAAACTAAGCTCAATTTTGTTAAAGAATGTTTTTGTTAAATTTCTGATTTGGGTATTTTTGCTGTTGTTTTATTGTTGTGTTATTTTTCGGACTGCTGATCACTCTCCCCTGTGATTGTCGCGAGCTTGGATACCTTATGGCTCGGTATGTGATTTACATTCAATTAACTTATTTTTTCAAATTATTAGTATCCATGTGTGTGTAACTGCTTCATAGTCTTGAGGAAGCTTCTTCACCCTTTTGGATTTGGGATAACAGTTTAGTCAGTCTTGCAGTTGCAGTTGTCAAACGAAAATGGTAAATTCTGGGGAAGTTATGTATTAGGATTTAGGTGCAAAATTGGGATAAATTTTGAAGAGTCTTTGTTAGTAGGCTCTAAGTTTAGCTTGAAAACTGAGTTGTCTGAGAAGGTAAGAACTTTTGCATTATGTGCATCTGTTTTTGGACTTAGATCCGATAGAGTTGGAATTAGATTCTAAAATCGATATTAATTATATTCATGTGTTGGATTCGAAAAATTGTGAAATAAAGATTATTCCTTTATATATTTTAAATTGGTTAGTGAATTGGGTGTTGGATAATACACATTAGCAAGTCCTTTTGATAAAAATGACGAATGGATTGCTTAACCTTCATGATTCGATACTATTTGAGTAGTCTTTTGTATGTTTATATTAAACATAAGCTGCTAAGTGCTATCTTATTCTAGTTATAAGGAATGGAAATGTAACCTTGTTAGGTAAAATACGTAAGTATCGAGCAGTTTCACTTTAAAATATCATACGGCAAGATCTGGTTCAACATTCTTCAATACATGAATTTATGTTACTTCCTGTTAAATCAAAACAAATGAACTGTAGATCATTTGGTAACAGTAGCCTTTTAATGTACCCGCTGTTCAGAATTTAGAGTTTAGAACAATAAATATGATCTTGATAAAACTCTTCAATCACACCTTATTTTTGTGTTTCTTGCCCTTAATAGATTCTCATCCTAAGTTCTTTATTTATTTCAGGCATGGAGACACTGGTCATGGTCATTGCATTGTCAGGAAATTGGTGAGTTAGATCTTAAACAAGTAAAGTGTGATATCATTCATATAAATGGTGTTGATAAAATGACACTGTTGTTTATTTTAGAAGAGTAAATAGAGTTCCATGCCATGGTTTAGAAATTGACTTTTGAGTGTGTCCTTTTCTATTACTAAGTAGGTTGTGAGTTTGTTCCCATCATAGTGTTTATTATTGATTGCCGAAAAACGTGAGAATATTATTAGGAGTATGTTGAAACCAAATTAGAGTTATGCAAAATGGTATTGTATATCGCTAAACATGAAGTTGTACTAGACATTGACGATTAACTAGATGACATGATTAGTGATTTTGGTTAAAAGTCTTTTCAACAACACATGTATGATACTTTGAGCAGTGACACGAAAGCCTTATTATTTGAGGTACAATAATTTTCAAATGGTTTTCAACGGTGTTGAGGTTGTTCAACTTGAAGTCAAAAAAATATGTTGATGGACAAAAGTTTCAATTTGTAACTTGTTTAAAGGCATGCTTTCAAAATTTAATACATTTTCCTATTGTAATTAATTATGAGCAGAAAAAAAAATTTTGACTGATGGATATCGGATCGGGTATATGAAAATATGTGTATGCCCTAATGACTATATTTTGAAAAAAAATTTGAAGAGTATGATGAGTCCCTTGATGTGTGGTATTACACATCAAAGTGAATGATGTTGACTCTAAATGTGATATGAGCGTCAAGGGTCCGATTGAGATGTAGTGGTATGGATATTTTCACACTCCGATTGATTATATGCAATGGAAAAAGATTAGATCTTTGTTTCTAGATTTTGACAATGTGCCAACAAAAATCCTTAAGTTTGGTCTTTCTACAGAAGGAATGAATGTAGTAACTATAGATCGTGGGCTCATTCTGCTTATAAATTACAACTTATCTACTTTGTTGTGCAGATTATTTCAGGTAAAATATTAGTTAATATATATTTTTCGATTTACATTAGAAAGAGTATAAAAATGCTGATTAATGCTTTATCTTAATTGTTTGGGTTGATATTGACAGATCCATAAACCAAGATGTTGCAACCAAAAGGTTCCAGTTTCAACTTGATTTTGTTCAACATTTGGTTTTGAAGGCAATACTGCAAAGCTAGAATTTGAATATTGTGGTGGAATGATTTTTGTTCGACGGATAAAAGCTGGAAAAAAAATATCATTACCCTATTATGACTCAGAACATTTTATTTTGTCAAATAGAAGTGGTGAGAATGGCACACCCTAAATGTAAAAACATCGATAATTGTGGGTTGGAACTTGAGCCTTTTAACAAATTAAATATGAATAAGCCATTGATTGTTCCCATTGTAAATTGTTTGAATCATGCAAACATTTATTTTTAGCTATAAAAGTTACAATATGCAATATCTAGCCAGTAAGTTCACATTTTGTATTTATTTTAGGTCCCAGAAGTTGTTCTTAATGTACAACTAAATTTCAACTTCTAATTAGCTTAATGTCAAAAACACTCAACTCCCTTAGACATTCCATATTATTATTACAGATACAAAAAAATCATTAACAATATCATTACATAAGGTGGTGGAATAAATAACTGTCATATTGCAATATTTAAAAAAGGCACGTGATGCACTTTATACTTAATTAGTTACTTTCATAGAAAAGCTAAAAAAAAATATACATCTTATTAAATTTCAACCTATGTATATATACATTATTAAACAATGATTCAGTACAAACAAATTTCCATTCTAAAATCCAAAAATAAAAGCAAACAAACTTCATATAAAAATAAATAAATAAAAGTAAAGCAAATAAATCAAAGAGAAAAACTCCATAGTGACACCTCAACATCTTCAAGGTCTTCATTAATATCTTGATACTCAAACTCATGCCCCAGGCTATGTGTAGGGGACAGAAGAGCCATATTTCTCAAGGACTCTGGAATGTTTAAAACTTCCTCCTCTTGTTCCTCTTCCAAACAAAACATAAGCTGATCCTCTGGGGTGGCGGAGGCTGATCTGAAAATCTTATCTGGTCTAAAAACCTCGGCGGCTTCCGCAGCTGCCTTTTGTATATCTTTTGTTGTGGTAGTGGCAGGAACAGGAAGTCGCCAAGCCGAGTCTGCAAAGTTGAGACAGGCGTTGCGACCTCTCAATGCTAATGCTGCGACATCATGGGCTCTGGCTGCCATCTCGGCTGTTGGAAAAGTCCCTAACCAAATTTTAGTCTTCTTGTTAGGCTCTCTCATTTCACACACCCACTTATCCAAGTTCCTCCTCCTCACACCCCTGAACACCGGATGGCGAGTCTCCTTGAACTTCTTCCTCCCTGCACGCTTCTTCGGTGTAGACGCAGCTAATCGCCCTTCCTCGTTGAAAACTTGCATCTTATGAGAGACATCTAAATTTGGTAATGATCTGTTGGAGGAAGTGGAAGGTTTTGAAGAAGTGGGTTGTGAAGTGGAAGGGTTGTTAGATGGAAACATAATTGTGTGTTGGAGAGAGTATAAAAAGGTTTTGATAGTGAAATTGAGGGGCTGAAGATAGAGTTGGTGGTGTAAAGATTATGAAGAGTAAGGTGTTGTATATATAAGGAACCATGGTTGAAATTGAAGGGAAGAGGTAACAGTGTGAGAGTGTTTTGTGTGAGTGTGTGAAAGAGGTAACCGTGAGAGTGTTTTGTGTGAGTGAGTGAGTTTAGATATTTTATAATGAGACAGCTGCTATATAATATGGCTAGTTGGAAGATTTGTGATTGGTTATAGATTTGGAAAAGAGAAAGGGAAAGTGATGAGAAGAAAGACATAGATACCCCACACATGACTCAAAAAGAGTAATAAAGTTATTCATATAGTATCTTCTAAGACACTAAATCATGTTTTTTATCCTAGAAATAGACTTAATAAGGTTAATTAAAGCAAACATTGGAGTACGCTACTTTTAGTATAAAAAAGATACTATTTTTTTCTTTGTTTGAAATAGTATAAATATATTAACCTATTTTATAATTTTTATATTTGTATGGTATATTTAAAAAATAAAATAATATATTTTTCATCAATTGGACGGTTATAATTTAATAAAAGTATTTTTCTAAAAATATTATAGATTTATGTTTCGTTTTATACTTGAAGTAATAATAGTTTGTTATATTTTAAGGGAAAAAAATTTGTTTGAACTAGTCTCTACCCGTGCGATGCACGGTTAGTTTTATTAAATTAAATTTTTATTTTAAAATTTTTATTATAAAAGTAATTTAAAATATATTTATATTAATTTTTTTTTATAATACTTGTGTTTGTTATATAAAAGTTAAGTAACAAATTAATAATTTATATATTATATAAAATGTATAGATCGTTAAAAATTAATAAGAAGAAAAAATGGATAAAACAAAAATATAAAAATAAACAATATAATTAAAGAAAATATTATTGAATCAAATATAAATTACATTATGATATTATCTATCAATATGAATAACATATAAAGAAAAAAAATTGAAAAACTAAAAACAGATTCATAGTTTTTTATTCCAACTTAGTTGAAGGAAAAAAAACACATAGTTAAGAAATAAGAAATAAAAAATATAATTGAGAAATATCTTTATATATAATTCTCTTATCTATAGCATGCTGACACCTACAAAATAAAAGTAAAAATATATCTTAAAACAATATAATAAATTAATAAAATGGGAAAAAAACAACAATATAATTGTATAAAAATTTTATCATACTTACACCTTTCATAAAGTTAAGAATTATGAGAGTGTTGCACACTTGCACATATCTTAAAAGATTGGTATAACTTATAAAATGAAGAAGAAAAAGAATATTATAACTATAATTGAATATAAAATTTACCATAGTTTATAGAAGTGTGAAATCTTTAAAAATTGGAAAAAGATGTTATTTTGCATAACCTCCTTATCCCACAGATCAATATACTTTTTTATATCTCAAAGGTTTACCTGAAAAACAAAAATAAACCCACTAATTAGAAAACATAAGTAACATATTATATGATACCATAAAGAAAAAAAAAGTTAAGAATCCTTTTTTGACATAAAAAAAGTTAAGAATAATGAGAATGAAATAATCTTTAATATCTTAGAACCAAATAAGAGACGTATTCATAATCATGTTTGGTTTATATATTGAATAATAACTTCTACACAACCATGTTGATATTAGAATTAATGCAAGTAACCACTAAACAATAACTTTCCACTATATTCCTCTCGGTTTTCTTTTAAATTAATTATTAAAAAAATAATTTCGGTGTTAGTGGATAATGGAGAAATATTTGAAACTGTTAGAAAATTAAATAGTAGGAATTTTTGCTGGAAATTTTAGAGGAAAAGTTATAGGATTATAATTAAGTACGATTTAATTTAATAATTTAGATTTAATATGATATTATTATCTATTTAATTAATTGAGAGGTGAGTGGGTTTATAATAATTTATTAATTTTTTGTTAATTTTTTCTTCGTCTTTATTTATCGTTTCGATCGCTAGGAGCACCCTTAGGGACTAGTATAGATTTCTCCTTAGTTCGCGAACCCTTTGTCCAACACCAAGTAGTTTCACTTGCACACTCACATATTTCATTCGGTTACGGTTTCGTATTACTTAGAGCACCCCTAGGGACTAGGAATCGAATCCACCTAACCAATCAAACAATTAACCTCCATTTTCATTTCACCCGTAAGTCGAGTGCTTCGCGCATCGCCATCTAACTTTTCTAACTTAACAACCATTCAAAATTTTAACAAAACAACGAAAGAACTGAATTTTGGAGTCTAGCACTCCATGGGTTCTTGAATGAATCATTCCTGAGGCCCGCCCCATGGTACGTGATTCATTCGCCCTTTCGTACTCAAAACTTAACACATTCGAAGAGATGAGACATGATTCGTCTCCATAGGAAAGATGTTCCTCCTTTTCCCACAAACACAAAAATCATTTTTCTCAAACAATTTCTCTCAAAGAAGAATGTGGCAATCACGTGTTGATCATATATCCAAGTTTGAAGCTTCTTCCATCTTCTATTTTCTCCCTTAAATGTTTGTGGTGGAATAAGTGAGATATCTCCCTCAAATATGACGACTTGTCTCTTTCTTTCAAATCCAACTTAAAACCTACCCAACAAATACTCAAATCATTTTCCTAATTAATTAAACGGAAGAACTGAATTCTGGAGTCTAGCATTCCATGGGTTCTTGAATGAATCATTCCTGAGGCCCGCCCCATGGGACGTGGTTCATTCGCCCTTTCGTCTTTTAAGACACTTAATTTACATATCAGATAACGAAATAACTGAATTCTAGAGTCTAGCATTTCACGGGTTCTTGAATGAATCATTCTTGAGGCTCTCCCCATGGGACGTGATTCATTCGTCATTTCGTTCTTAAAATACTAAACAAGATCAAACATTTTCTCCAAACGAACATTGTTTAAACTCTTTCTATCTCGCAGACAAGCTAGCGCTTCATGCCTCCTATCGCGAGCAGATAAGCCAATGCTTAGCAGTTAGAAAGCGGCTTAAACAATCGCTCATTAAAAAACACCAACAAATCGTAGTTGCACGAACCACGAAGCTCTGACTTTCCCATTGCACAAGGGAATACGTAGGCACGAGGATTTTAATCCTTCGCGAGCACACTAATAAAAAAATTAACCTTTTCCCCATAACAAATAATAATTAAAAATATCCATTTCCCTTAAAACAAACGATCTTAGCAAACCTTTAAGAAGAAGACAAAGATATAAATCAACGTCCAATCGCATAGTTAGACTAAGAGGTTCCCGTTGGGTACAACGGACATGAGGGGTGTTAATACCTTCCTCTTGCGTAACCGAATCCCGAACTTAGAATTTAGTTTCGTTAACCATTTCTTATCCTTATTAGGTTGTGTCTATATCTCCCTTTTCTTTAGTTAGAATAAATAGAATTAGGTGGCGACTCTGTTGTTTTTTCCGCGTCCATCGCGAGGATCGTATTTTTTCGAGGTACGACACCCTAGATTTATCCTTCTGCACTAACGGTTTTGTTTTATGGTATGAAGGGAAGAAATCACTAATCTTTTCATAATTTACATATGGCTTAGACAGAGGACCAGAAAAATCATAAGGCCTATCAGAGACAGTAATAGGAATAACTACTTAAGATTCGTAAATATGTCTTTTCTTCTTTGATAGGTTCAGTAATGAACTGATGGTTCTTCACTAGTTTTGGTCTAGCTAGCGTAGTGAAACGAGGAAGCATTGATGTTTTCTTTGCCCTTTTATCTTTCTGGCTCTTCTTTGAGTCTTGAGCAACAATGGTTAAAGAAGCCATTGTTGAAAGATTAAAGAAAATGGGTTTTTTCTAAGAGAATGAGATTGAAAGTTTGGGAGAGAAAGATAAGAGTGCTTAAGATATCTTTGGCAGCGTAAAAGGAAGAATGACTCAAAAATGAGCTATTTATAAAACTTTTTGGAATACTAATGGGCTTTTAAATCACCATTAAGTGTTTGCAACTAGTGGGACACATGTCCTCTCAGGAGTAGAAGCATGGGCGGTAGCAGTTATTACCTATGGCCCATGATCTTCTAGACTCTAGGAAAAATTATGATGGCTAGTGATAGAGGGCGTCTCGAGGAGACAATTCAGATATGGTCATTATGACCATGACGTCATAAGGGTGGTTGAAAAGAAACAAAATAGTTTCTTAGCTCGTGGGTAGTCATTGTGACACTACCTACATAAAGTCGAAAAGAGAGCGTCGAAATAAGCATTATCAAAAAATGATCTTTGCTCCAGTTTTGTCGAAATGACATTTTTGGGAGGAAATTTGTTAGCTCTTAAATTTGGAGCTCATATTATGTTAAAAGGGATTGATTTAAGAAATATATTTGTAATACCCCGTAATTTATTTAATGCTCTGAATGATATTAATTGATATCAATAATGTTTCGGGATGCTCTGAGATATTTTAACAAAAATAATTAAAGCAGTCAGCGGGACTTATTTATATTAACTAATATTGTCTGACTCATAGGTTTTATAAAATTGTGGATTAAGAGACATTTTTGGATACTCTCTATTTGGACCCGTTGTGAGGGAAAATAGGTTTTTCCCTAATAACCTGAGTTTTCTTTTCTTTATGTTTCATAAAAAAATGAAACATAGTAAGAGAAAAAGGAAAAGGAAGAGAAGAGGGAAGAAGAAGAAAAGCTTGAAGAAGAAGAAGAAACTCTTGTTCCTTGTAGATTCCATCATCCACTCATCTCTCAATCTTCTCCATCATTCTTGCTAGAGGTGGATTCTTAGTTAGAAGCTTTTGTTTTAGATTTTTGGTTGAGTTTTAGAAGTTATGAGTTTTAGGGTTTTGATAGAAAAATCTTAGAATCGATAGTTTAAACGGTTAGAAATCGATAAAAATGCTTGAGCTTGCTGACATTAGGTATAGGAACCTTAGTTGGGATTGTTTAGATGTTTGATGATGTTTTGATTTGAGTTTGGGAAGTTATGTTTTGTGAAAATCGTGTTTTTACTGCCACTGACTTCTGGAAGACCGGTTAACCCAAGGTTTTAACCGGTTAGCGCTGCTGTATTTGAGCTACTGGATTCTGTTTCTGGTTTGGTTAACCGGTTAACCCCAGACGTTAACCGATTAACACTGTAAGTGTTGGAAAATATTATTTTGTTTCAAACTTTGAAAATTCATAACTTTTTCCTCGTTTATTTGATTTACTTGTTCTTTATACCGTTTTGAAGCTAAAAATACGTACTATCTTATGATGCCGAGAAATATTATTTTTATCCGACTTTTACCTGACTTTTTCGATTAACCGTAATTATGTTAATTAAGGAATTTGTGACCTTTAAGCATAAAAAGAAATATCTTGTGAGGTAGTTAGGGTTACCCTAGGTTGATACAAAACTGACTTAGAGACATGACAATGCTTATATGTCGATAATTGAATAGTATCCTCATATTAAGTAGTTGTGAATGGATGGAGGTCGTGTTCCCATCGCGCTATAATCCTAATTTAATTATGTTTCGCTCGTGTTGAGGTCCCATGAGGCGGGACGGACAGGGAGACATAATTAATCTGTGGATTCGATTTCCCTTAATGGATGACCGTGACCTGTGCCGGAGTGCCCTGGTGCGGCTGGGGAGGGAAAAGTATCCATTAGGATAAGTAACGAGTGACCCGTGTTGAGATCTTCGTGTGTGGGATGGCGGGGGAAAGTTACTTTGTGGTAAGGTATCGTGACTCGTGCTGAAGTGCCCTAGGGTGGTTGGGTGGGGAAAATACCTTTGGTAGATAATGAGTGACCCATGTTTGTTTGCCACTGGTGTGGCTGAGCAGGGAAAGTTATCTACACGTTAAGGATTGAGTGACCCGCGTCGTATTGCCCTGCGTGGTTGGCCGGGAAAATATGCCTTAAAGAACCTTGTGTGCTCCGTTTTTATTTTACCCTATGCAAGTTATCTTTCTGCATTTTACTATCTTTTACCAGTCTTTCGACATTAAGCCTTTTTTCGCTTTACTTTACTTTACTTACATTCCAAAAGTAAACCTTTAACTTATTTCATGAATGTTGTCGAAATATTCATCGTTATTTCTAGAATTTACATAAATAATCAATTAGCACATCAAAGATCAATCTAATCGATTCTATAAATCACTAAAGTTAGATTTGGCAAATCAACGATTGTTTTCCAATTTTCACGCTAAACACTGACGCAAGATATAAAAAGTCAATTCACATAGAAAGTAAGGTGCATTCTCTTATCTTCATTTTTTTACTGCACCTTCTTCAAGATCTTTCTTGACTTTTTAGAAAGCTCGGGGCTAATGATAAAAATGAACCCCTAATAAAAAATTGAATATCTAACCTTAAATTTCATTCATATAATAATTTTTTTAACTATTAATTATGAAAATAAATATTATTTAAATTTTACAGTAAATGATTAAAAAATAATTATATATAAATATAAAATTGCATACGGGCAAAGAAATTTGTGTCATGATAAATCTTTCATTTTCTAATTGCATGAGTTTCGATTATGTTTGCTATTAATTTATGATAATTTATTAAAAGAATTGTTTAAATTATAATTATTGGAGTCAAGATTCAAACACGCAATCCCATCCCAACCTTATAGCAAAAAATATTTCTTCGAATATATATATATATATATATATATATATATATATATATATATATATATATATATATATATATATATATATATATATATATAACTTTAAATTCCTTCAAAATATTATAATTATTAAAATAAAATGAAATTAGACACGCACATAAACCACTTGAATTTTATTTGACAAAATAATACACATGAATGCATACGTATGCGAACGCTTTATTTCCATATTCAGTTTGCTATTATCCCTTTAGAAATGCTTTCTATACTCCATATATGGAAAAATATTCCAAATAAAAATAAAGAGAAACAAATGATCTATAAACATGTGGACGTTATAGTTCCAAATAAAGATGTGGCTGTAAGAGACGAACTCAGTTTTCCGTGCCCATAATTCAAGCTTGCGTTCCTTTCTGAAAAGTGAGGTTAAAAAAGGAAAAGAAAAAATGTCTGTCAACTCAACTGGATATAATAATTGAATATGAGATAGCTACTCCTACTAGTACTTACTTACACAAATTCAAAATCACGTGATGTATATATACGGCAAATTGTTTTTCATTTAAATATCAAAATTAAAACATCATACTTATGTGATAATGTATATATTTATATTTGTACTTTTATTTTTATTTTTTATAACTTACGTGCATTTCAAAATAAATAAAAATTATTTTAATAAAAATAATACATAAATACAATAAATTTTTAGGATTAATTGATATGCACAGTGTAAAATATTATACACTATCAATTCATCACCATCATCCGTTTATTATACTTTATAAATCTTTAAAATAAAAATCAAATTTGTTATAATATTTGACCACTATGATTCACTGATAGTGTAAAACTTCTTTACATATAAATTAAATCCTAATTTTTTTAGTAACAATATACTAGTAGTATATACTCTATCCGTCTCATAAATAATTTTTTATTTGGACAATGCACAATTCTTAAAAAAAGATTTAATGCATTGGTTTTAGTAAAAAAATTAATATCATTTGCCTATATACCCCTATTAGATGTATTTTATAAAATTGTTTAATAGAATAAAAATTAATAAATAGAAGTATAGTAATAAAAAAAAAAAATTACAGTATTATAATGTAAAAGAATAATTATTTTGAGACACTTTTTTATGAGATAGTGGGAGTAAATTATAAAAGAAAGTAGGAGTTTTTTTTACTAAAAGAAGCATATCCTATGATTGTTTTAATTACCTTATTTAGTCGACTATGTCGAGGAATAAAAAACATCATTTAGTATCATAGAAGATATTTTGATAAAAAAACATCATTTAGTATTACAGAAGATATTTTGATAAAAACTCATTACTCTTTATGAGCCTGATGTAGGGTCACTCTTCTCATCACTTTTCCTTTCTCTTTTCCAAATATAAGCCATCACTAGGCAAACCAGCTGTCTCATTATACTTGTAAAATATCTAAACTCACTCACTCAGTCACACACACTCACACACTCACACTCACACACACTCCCAGTCCCACACTGTTACCACTTTCCTTCAACTATGGTTCCCTATATATACAACACCTTACTCTTTACAATCTTTACACCAGCTCTATTTTCAGTCCCCAATTTCACAATCAATACCTTTTTCTACTGTCACCATCACAAAAATATGTTTCCAACTAAGACCTCTTCCACTTCACAACCCAGTTCCTCAAAACCTTCCACTTCCTCCAACACAACATTGCCAAATTTAGAGGTCTCTCGTGACGTGGCAGTTTTCAATGAGGAACTGCGGTTAGCTGCTAGCACACCGAAGAAGCGTGCAGGGAGGAAGAAGTTCAAGGAGACTCGCCACCCTGTGTATAGGGGTGTAAGGAGGAGGAACTTAGATAAATGGGTCTGTGAAATGAGGGAGCCAAACAAGAAGACTAAAATTTGGCTAGGAACTTTTCCGACAGCCGAGATGGCAGCCCGAGCTCATGATGTTGCAGCATTGGCATTAAGAGGTCGTTATGCCTGTCTCAACTTTGCAGACTCGGCATGGCGACTCCCGGTTCCAGCCACTACCGAGACAAAAGATATACAAAAGGCGGCTGCACGAGCCGCCGAAGCATTCAGACCAGAAAACAAGATGCTAGAACCAGACAAGACTTTAGAACCAGATGAGGCTTTCGAACCAGACAAGACTTTAGAACCAGATGAGGCTTTCGAACCAGACAAGACTTTAACGGCTAATGACATTGACACGGCAGTAGCTTCTGCCTCAGAAGAGCAACTTATGTTTCGTATGGAAGAGGAAGAAGAAGAGAAAGAGCATTCCATTCCAGAAATGTTAAAGAACATGGCACTAATGTCCCCAACACATAGCTTGGGACATGAGGATGAGCATATTGATGCAGACTCTGAAGATGTTGAGGTGTCACTATGGAGTTTTTCAATTTGATTTATCTATATTCTTTATAATATAAAGTTCACTTTATTTTTGGATTGCAGAGTGGAAAATTGTCTGTCCTATACTATTTTTATATTAATTGTTCAACAAATATTCTATCTACTTATGTGGAATTGAAAAATATTTTCTTTTATAAGCTTTCATGAGAATGTAACTAATAAGGTATAAAGTGCATCTCTAATATCTTTTTTTAGTATTTTCTATAAAAGGATACAAATATAAATCACCAAAAGACTACACAAGTATCAAATCATAGTCATGATCATTTCAATCAAAAGGACTTGTTAATGTTTAATCCAACAAGAATAATCAATATTTTATAAATTTCTCAGTTCCAACAAGATAATATAGTAATTCATACTGATTTTAGAATCTAATTTCAATCTTTGCAGATCTAAATCTGAAGAAGCTGTCAAACAAGAAGATAGAGTAATCCAAAATCATCAACAAAAAAACAAAACCTAATCAGAAATTAAACGCAAAACTAACCAAAATCAGAATTGAGAACAAAATTAAACTGAAAATGAATAACGAATGTCTACTAATTTGAAATACAAACGGAGAAGAAGAGAATTAAAGTTTAGGGCTTTCAACAAAAACAATTAGGGATTTTCTGTTTTGAAAGAACGAACTGAACAAAATAAAGAAAGATGAAACTTACTCTCAGAGGAGAAGAAGACGATGGCGGTGGCGTGAGAGCTCCGACACGGTGGCTCCGTCGAAAAAACCTGGTTCGAAATAAAAATGATAGAACTGAGAATTGGGAAGAAGAAGATGTGAAAAGTGAAAGTGGAAAGAGAAAGTGTTGATGTGAAGTGTTGTATGGAGTACACGTGGAGAATAAACGTAAGACTGAAAGAGGGGAAAATAAAATAAATTATTAACGAGTAGGTTGCAGAACTTTACGCGCGAGGGGAAAGAAAACGAGTGGAAGGAATAGGAAATTGTCTCATAAGACGCGTGTTTGTTGTAAGAGAAACTGACGCGACAGAAGTAGGAGCCACAAAATAAGTGAAAGTTGGAATGCTGTGTGTTCTTTTTGAATAATTGGAATAATTCAGTTATATAAAAAAGAAATTTATATTTCATTTATCTTTTTTTTTAATAATGTTTACATTTTTATTGATACTTCAACTAATAAACGTGAGATAAAAATATAGATCGAATAATCTTCCCAAAATTTAAATTTAGATCATTATAAACAAAAATTGAAAATGACTAAACACTACTTTTATTTTTATTGGATCAGATTTAGATTGATCTTTTAAAATCAATTCAAACCAAACCAATCATAAATATATTTTAATATTTTTTTTTAGTATGTGTTCTGGCCTGACTTAACATGTGTCCTACGTTCGATTGAGACTCAGTCCAATATACGACTGGGCATAAGTCCAATAAAAGACTAGAGAAGATATGACCGTTGAAAAATAGAGCTGTTGGCATGTAGCTGTTGGGGATCTCCTTCACAAGCGTCTATTATCCCTAAATTTCGACGCTAGCAATTAATGAGGTTATCTTGGCTTAATAAAAGACTTTTTCTTATGATGAGTCAAAAGTTAGGTTTCGACCTAACTAATTAAATGATGAGAGTCAAAGCGACCACCTACAAGTTTCATACTTAGTAAAATTCTAGGTTTGGAATATTTTCTAAGTGTTTAGGAGATTCGACCTAGTATATGTTCGACGAAGGTGGCAGTTACTAATAGTCTTGCACGTTCAATCTTTGAGGGAAATATGAAGTTTTCAATTCAAAGACACGGACAAGTGGCGCAAAATGAAGCTTCTTCAGCATATAGTGGGGCAAGTGTCACCATCTTAGGATAGTTATAGGAGAAATCGTCGAGAGCGGTTACTTTGTAATGTATATAAATAGCTTAGTCTAGTGTTAGAATAAGTGTGTGAAAATCATATGTACTAGTAACTCCGTATACTCAAAGTATACGCGTGTAGAGAAACGAGTGCAGTGAGAATATACGTGTTTGAAACACCACCAATTTACTTTTAATGTCAAATTTATCTTCAAGTTATTTACTTTTGAAACCATTTATCTTTACAAGCCTTTATTTTTGAAGAAATTTACACTTCAAAGTCATTTACCCTTCCAGCAATTTACTGCGTTTTCCTTTACAATTCCAGTCTCTTTACATTTCCAGCAATTTAACATTCCTCGCCTTGCCCTTTAAATTTCATTTAAACTTTAACTCTTGCCTTTATTTTCCTTTAAAATTCCAAGCCTTGTCTTTACTTTGATTTATTTTAAAAGTCTTTGCCTTTTACTTTATTTTTTCTTTAAAACAAAAATCTGAATCTTGTTGAAAAATTCAAGACTTTTTTTCCCAAAAACGTGATACATCAAAATCACAATCCATTTTTACTTAGCACAAGTCCTAGGATCAATCTGGTCGATCCTGCGAGTAACTGAGTGTATTTTTGGTATCTTCAGAGGACTAGCGGTTGTTTACCAATTTTGGAGGTAAACAAATTGGCACGCCCAGTGGGACAGTGCTAAGTAGAAAACTTTTTAGAATTTCGTGTTTTATAACTTCTTTTATGTGGAGGGTTTGGTAGAAGGAACATTTAACTTTGTTGTATGCATTTGAGAAGTGGAAAGGTATCCAGTACAGACCATTATATTCCCAAAAGAAGAAACACAAGAAGGATGGCTTCTAGCAAAGGAAACCCAAGCGATTCAATGCCCGCAACAAGTGGGTCAAATCCTTAAGTGATCAGTTCAAATGTTCATACTACGAACACACAAGGTGGACCAAGGAGTGAGGCCATCCCAACCTCCAATCCTTCGACAGGAGCCGCGACCACACCAAGTGTGACGTCAGAGCAGGCCCCTTCGACGGGACTAGGAGACACAGTTAACAGATACTATACTCAGCCAGTGCTGGAGTACATTGGGCCAAACACTCAAACTCCACCACCAATTACGGCTGCATTTAGACCCCATATGTATACATCCCTTGCTCAAGCCTATCCTGGACTCTTTGGTACTTCAACTACCATGGAAGGATTGAGAAACGCTCCCCTAGTTTATTCAGACAACGTTATTTCTTCATCGTTGCAAGAAGTTGGTTCTGCAATAAATATGAGAAGAAATAACCAGACTGGTGGTGTGGGGCATTCGACTCAGAGTCATGCTTTGACAAATGAGTCTGTGACCTATCTAAGGCAACAGATGGATGAAAGCAACATGCAAATGGTTCATACTCTGTCCCAAACTATGGGAGAGATTTTTCAATATTTAATTCAGAATACGACTCAGACGAATCAACTGATGGCATCTCAAATGGCGTGCATAGCAGAATTCATGGGGGTTCCAGCACTAGTTCGACAGCCCCATCACTTACTAGAAGTAAGAGAAGCGATTCATTCATTGAACCAAGAAAATCCACCTGTGGTCGAACATGTAGATGTCGAACCCATTATAGGTCAGAGACAGATGTCAATAGAATAAGAGCTAAGAGTGAGGTTGGTGAAAAGACATCAAGACACAGATCACATGGTCCAACAAGTTCGACAAAATAATCTTGCAGCAGAGAATAACTTGGCAGCTCTTGTCGAACGAATAATGGCTCGAAATGGGATAAACACTGGTTTTCCTAGGCCAAACTTTACTTCACCAATAGTGGACTATATACTCCAATCATAATTTCCCCCTAAGATGAAGGTTCCTAAATTTACCAAGTTCTTAGGGGATACAACCGAATCTACGGTCGAACATGTGGCACAATACATGATAGAGGCTGGGGAGATTGCTAATGATGAAAGTCTAAGGATTAAATACTTCCCTAGCTCCATTACCAAGAATGCTTTCACTTGGTTTACCACTCTGCCACCTGGTTCGATATGTAATTGGACTCAATTAGAACGATTGTTTCACGAGCAATTCTACATGGGTCAGACTAAGATTAGTTTGAAAGAATTAGCCAGCGTAAAACGAAAATTCAATGAGTCCATTGACGATTACTTGAACAAATTTCGACTGATTAGGCAAGGTTTTTTACTCAAGTACCTGAGCGTGAATTGGTCGAAATGGTTGCTGGTATCCTAGACTATTCAATCAGGAATAAGCTAGATACCCAGTACTTGAGGGACATGGCCCAATTAGCGGACCGAGTTCGGCAACTTGAACGTCTGAAGGACGAGAAAGCTAGGATGAACAATCATAAAAAGATAGCCTATGTCGAATATCAAGATGAGGTCAAAAATGTCTATGACAAAACACTGCCTCTAGAAGATAACGAGATAGACTTAGCTGAGCTTAAGCAGGGTCCTCCTTATTCCTGTAAACTATTAGTTCCTTCGAATGGAAAGAATCCTGTTGAAGTCGAAAAGAACGATAAATTTCCAAAGAAAACATATACTTTCGACGTCACCAAATGTGACGATATTTTTGATTTATTAGTTAAGGATGGACAAATATTAGTTCCTCCTAGTGCCAAAACGCCACCTTTAGATCAAAGAAAGAAAATAGGTTTTTGCAAATACCATAATTATTTGGGTCATAAAACTTCTCAATGTTTTCTTTTTAGGGATTTAGTGCAAAATGCAATCCAATAAGGAAGGCTCAAGTTCGGCGAAAATCCAAAAGCGCAGATGAAGATCAATACTAATCCTCTTCAGACGGTTGAGGCAAATTACTCTGAACCTTCTGCAGTGAACTGGGTGGACGTTGTTGAGAAAGTTGCTGATGACAGTGGAAATGCTGATTCAATCGAGGTTGGAGTTAACCCTGTGGTGGTTGAGGTTACTGAGAACCCCAACAATGAAGCCATCATGTTCAAAGCTAGTGAGGAACTGATTGTCGCTCCCACCAAATGACACAGGGCCAGAAGGGGTACAGACGCGAACGGTCGGCGAAGGAGAGAACACAAGGGTGAACTGAAAAGAGTCGCCAGCTAGGCATTTTTATCCCGAAGGAAAGGTAATGCTGCATAAACCTAGGAAAAGATGGAAAAGACGGTCGCGAACCAGAGAAACTGAGAAAGGGGGTTAGTTACAACCTGGGAAGGTATTAGCACCCAGATTGTCCGCCGTACTCGACGGGATCCACGCTTAAAAGTTTGTGTTTAAAGGGGTAGTGTCTGTGCTATTTTGTGTACAAAAGCTGGAAAAGAATGCAAGTGTCAGTGTAAAAGAAATGTGAAGTGAAATAAAAGAGTGTCAGTGTAAGGAAAGAATGTGAAGCTCAAGACTATGAGGCTTAAAGAATAATGCTGGAAGAGGGGGGAATATACAGAGACTTTTGTTCGATAACAGTTAAGTTATGCCTACGTATCCTCTCGTGCAATGAGGAAGTCAGAACACCGTAGTTTGACTCAAAGAGACTGAAAGATAAATTGACTTGTGAACTGATTACTTGTCTATGCTCAAGTGTATGACTTGTATGGCTCAGGTGCAAGCTGTCTTGCATTAGACAGAAGAAACAAGTTCTCGTTTGTGAGTGAAGATGATGAGAAAAGAATCCCGGAGGAGACGATTATTGTTTGTTTTTGATGTTTTAAATCTTTTATTGCTTTTGGAATTTGTTATAAGAAAATGAGCTTAAGCCTAAACCAAGGGTTAGTAAACTCATCACATCCTCCCTCTGATTAGGGGTAATGAGAATATCTTAAGTATGATGTAAGCACCTCACACTTAATCACCATGATGTAGGATTAAGATCATTAACCTACTTGCATTTATTTAGATGTTTTTGGAGTTTTTGTTTGGTGTTAAGTAATGAGTTTAAGCCATAATCAGAGATTTAATGGACCCATTACACCATCCTAATAGAAGGATAATAGATGAGAACATTTAAGCTGAAGAAGGCTCCTCAACTTAATCCAAGATTAGGGATTAACCTCATGACATAACAAGGCCTTTATTTAAGTGGATTTTAGTTAATGATAAGGTTAAGAAATGGATTTTATGGTTTGTAAGACAACTTGAGGGGGACTTGTCCATTAACACTAGGGTTAGTCCTTCTTAACCAATTAAGGAAGAATTAGAACCCTAATGCAAGGCCCAAGTTACAAGCTTGATGTCTTGATGATTATTAGGTGAATTGATTAAAGGATTTAAACACATTAAGGGTTTAACACTTAGGATTAAAGTTAGACACTCCATCCTAATAGAAGGATGCAGGCATAAGCTTAATCACAAAGCCTTAAAACCTTGAAGGTTTAGTCCTTGATTAAGAGATGAGAAGAGAAGACACAAAGATGACACAAAGGTAAAACTAATGGGGGGGACTAATCAAACCCTAATTGTTAACATGCTTGGGTAATCCTAGGGTTTATGTAGCTTGCAAGAAATCTTCAAGAAGAGCCACCAAGGAAGAAGGAAGATGAAAGGAGGAGAAGCAGAAAGAAGCAAGACAACTTACTTCACTTAAGAAGATAAGTTGCTTGAAGAAAGAAAGTGAGGAGGAAACATGAATGAGCAATCTCACTCTAATTCACAAGTAAAATGCAGCAATGAATGCATAAAAGAGATGAGAAGAGATTATGAGAAGTGAAGGCAAATTCACTTCTCAAAGTACTCACCACCTGAAAAGTTAGCAAAAGGAAGTGGAATGAATTGAAAATGAGATGAAATGAAAAGATGAAAGCCAAAGTCAGAAGCATATTCAAGATGCAAATGATGTTTTGAGATGGTATGAAAGCATGTCAAGGGATATGAATGCTCATACAAGAGATGGGAATGCAAATGAAGCATATAAGAAGCATGAAAGTTCATGAATGCATATGACATGAAATGAAAGCAAAAGCATGGCTAATGGATGATGTAATGATCAAACATGATTTCAATATGTCCTAAGATGTCTTATATGTCATGTGGATGCACAAAATGTCATAGCAAGTTCATGTATGGAAGCTTATGTAAGATGGATGCAAATGAAGATGCAAATTAGGGTTTATGTACAACATGAGATGCAAAATTCAAAATCAGAAGCAAATGGTAAGATAAAAAATTGAAAATGGAATCAAAGGAACCCTAAACCTATACTAGTTCACTGCCCAAAGGGGAAGGTCAAAAGCTAAACCCTAAGGGACTTATGATTTTCCTAAGTTTCTAAGGTTTTAAGGATGATCCTAAAGGGAAAATGCCAAACAAATTGAAAATGAAAGATAAAAATGAAATAAAAATATTTTTAGATGCTTGAAAGTATGCATAATATAAAGCAAAAAGAATCATTCACAAACTCAACTTAGATCAAAAGTTATGAATTTTTGAAGTTAGGGTTAAAAATATTCAAATTTAAGAACCCTAATTCAAATGAAAATTGTCAAAGTGTGATCAAAACCAAAAAGAAATTTGTTTTGTGAGTTTGTAAATGTTTCTAAATGTTTGAAAATGTTCTCTGAATTTTTTTGGAATTTTTAAATACCTAAATGTATTTTTAATTAATTAATTTCCATTAACTAATTAAAAATAATCATTTAAATGGTTTAAAAATATTTTTTTAATGAAAAAAATAAAATAAAAATATTTTTGGGTTCTGAAAAATTAATAAAAGATTTAGTAAAAATTTTCAGAATTTTTGAAGTCTTTTTACTATTTTTTATAAAATGCACAAATTAAAGGAGAAAAATGTGAAATAAAATTAATTAAAATGAGAAGTATGCGCAATGGAGGGCTGAGATTCATTCTGGGCTGGGGGGAGTTGACTTGGCGCGTCATCCTAAGGCCCACATTCAAACTGAACTAATCCTATTTAATTAATTTAAAAATCCTAATTAATAACTAATGATGCAATCTGAACCACCCAACACACGCGGGAAAGAAGGATCCAACGACCTACATTCAAATTATGCCCTAACCCTAATTAATTAGGTTAATCACTTTCAGGTGGCCGGAAATGACCTCCGGTCATCTTCTCCGACCACCTCTCCCCTGAAAATTTCGCAACTCACTCCCTAGGCCATTTCTGGAGCTCTAAAGCTCCAGATTGCTTCCTTTCTCCATTCTAAACTCATCCCTAACCTCAAACCTCATTTATTTCCAACCATTAACACGAATCGAAGCCAAGAACAAAAACTGCAGAAATTTCAGACAAGCCATACATCCTCAATTCTCAACTATTTTCAATAATTCAAAGTTCATCATGCTCAGGGGATCACACTTAACCATTTAAGAACTTAAAATACAACTTCTGGAAAAATGAATTCGCATGGTTACCTAAGGTGAAACTTTCAACCCTGGAGCTTTCTGGCTGCTTCTTTGGTCCAAGATGCCTTTAATGATCTTCCTGAGGAGTTTGCAATGCTTGGATGGAGTTTTTTATGGCTGGTTTGTGAGTTTGATGTAGTTCAGTTCAAAGGGGGAGAGAAATCGTGTTTTTGACATGGGGGCTTTTAGGGCAAGGTGATGGTTGGGAAATGATCAGTAGTTCATGGTGAGTTGTTCTATGAAGTTTGTTTGAAGGTTTGTAGCTTGTGTGCTCAGTTTCGAAGAGAAATACATAAGAGGGAGTTTTTGTGGTTGCTGAGTTGTGGGAGGATTCAGGTTCCAAGCTTATGTGAAATGGCTTGCCTTTGGTACACATATCAATCCTTGATAGGTCAGAGAGTTGTTGGTGGCCTATGATGATTGGTATGGTTCAATATGCAAAAAGTCAAGGTTAGGTGTCCTTTGAGGTATGGGAAAATTCAGGCCAAGGACAAGGGCATGTCCTATGTAGCTTGATTCAAGGGTAACCATGGAATTCATATTGATGCCAATTAGCAAGTGGATTGAAGCTTGTGGGTGGTTTTGCAAATTTCATGAAGTTTGGCCCTTTCTTGATTTCTTCATGCACAAGTCATGAAACTTGAGAATTCTTGGCACAAATCTGACTTTTAGGCATTGCATTATGATGTTATGAAGTGTAGAAGTCCATTTGAAGTCATAAAATAGCTTGGCATGAGGTTTTTCAAAAATCCCTCTTAGGCATGAAACTTGAAATTATGTGATTTTTGCCAACTTTGGAAAGCCATAACTTGAGTTCCAAAATGAATTAGATCTTGTTATTGTACTTTTTGAAAAGGGAATGATCCAATCTACAACTTTCATGACCAAGAATTTTTCATTTGAATCATTTTTGGTTGAGAAAGAGGAGGTTGAAAAACTTTCCCAAAATGGAAAGTTTACATTACAAGTCATTTCCACATGTGGCAACTTTTGGTTTAGCCCACTTTTCTTCAAATTTGTGAACTTTCAAGTACTTCAATGATCAAATAAAGACCATATAACTTCATTTTGATGAAAAATCCACTTTGGTCCCATGTTGGGGGGCCTCAGATGCCCTGATTTGGCTCTGACTTGCTCAAGAAGTTACTCAATGATCAGATGACTTCCACAATGAATTTTTCCATCAAACTTGGTATGCATGATCCTTATATCATATAGAGACCAATAGAAACAAGAATTACCAAAAAATTTGGGGTTATGGCCTCTGAAACCAAAACCCTAATTTTAGGTCATCTGTGCAGTTAAGCTTGGCTTTGCTTCCATGCCTTTCTTAGTTCTTGTGATTTTCTGACTTTCTTGATCTTGGGAGGATATAATATGATGCTTGAACATACATGGACCCTCTTGAGATGATTGATGACCTTTGGAGTGGCTCAGATGGCTCAGGGATTGCTCAGATCACAAACCCTAGATGCAGATGACTTTGAACCAATGCAGTGAACCAAAAATGCAACATGATGTGATATGGTTGAACTTATGCAAATGAAAAGATCACAAGCCATGGTGTAATGAGTGAGGGCAAATTTGGGGTGTTTACAGCTGCCCCTATTCAAGCATGAGTTAGCTGTGCAGGATGTAAGCGACGGCTTAACAGGCAAGCAAGATAACTTGTGGTTGAATACCAAAGACAGTCCGAAATTTGCACTCACTGATTGTGAAGAAGAAAAGGGATATAGATTGTAAAAGGAAGTAAAGTATGATTGTAAAGTGCGGGTGACGGAGGACGACCATCGAGCAGAGGAAGACTGCCGGGGATAAAGCAATGACAGGGACGGCCGACATGCTGGGGAAATAAAGAGACCATGATGGGGACGGTCATCAGGTAAAGTAACAAGATTCTCTGGGGATTAAAGGTAAAGGAAATGATGGGGACGACCATCAGGTTGAAGAAATAAATGATGAGGGACAGTCATCCAAGGTGAAGGACGATCACCTAGCAGGGGACGGCTGCTCTGTTGGGGATAAGGATGAGGGACGATCATCTAAGGTGAAGGACGATCACCTGGCAGGGTACAGCTGCCGAAAGTATCACGACATAGGACGAATGTCGGATAGAAAAGGTCGAAGATGGGGACGGCCATCGGATAAGCATCATGAAGGACGATCATCAAGAGGTGAAGGACGATCACCTAGCAGGGTACGGCTGCTCTCGGAGTTTATCATGACATAGGACGAATGTCAGATAACAAAATCAACAATGGGGACGACCATCGGATAAAATGATGAAGGGCGATCATCAAGAGGTGAAAGATGATCACCTAGCAGGGGACGACTGCTAAATATCACGAAATAGGACGAATGTCGGATAAGAAAGGGTTCCAATAATGGAGACTCCGCTAGGAGAAAGATGAGGGACGGTCATCTAAAAGGTGAAGGACGATCACCTGGCAGGGTACGACTGCCGAAAGTATCATGACATAGGAAGAATGTCATATAGGAAATAAATTTTGCTTTTTACTGGGGATTTGCTGGGGAACGGTAGACACAGACGAGTGTCTACATTCAAGAAAGGAAAGGTATAAGTGTTTGACGACGTGTATAGATTAAAGATGCGGACGAGAATCCTTAAGACTATGATATGGACGAGTATCAGTAGAAACAAACGCTGACGCATGTTCAGAGATGATGATACAGACGAGTATCAACTGGTTAACAAAGAACATAGACGAGTGTTGAATCTGAGGAGAGATATGTGGTGTATACAAGATACGGACGAGTATCTGTATGAGTGAAAAACAAGCATGAGCGAGACACATATGAGTGTTCAACTTGCTGGGGAGAGTATGACACGGATGGGTGTCATAAGAGGAAACGTATAAGTTATGAACTTATAAGTGTAAAAGATATTCTAACGATCTATGGGGATAAGATGACACGGACGGGTGTCGAAAGAAGTGTATTATAAACAATCATTTGATTTACAGTAAGTGTTTAGGCAACCATGCTGGGAAGTGGTTGTAGACACCCTAAATTTTCCCTCTGATTTTTTCTTTCTTCGCCTGTCTTTCATTTGCATCTCATTTGCATTTCCATTTGGTCATTAACATTTACATTTTGCACATCATTTGCATAGTCTCCTAAGACACGGGATCACATTTTCTGAGGAATTAGGGTCTCACGCTTTATTTGCGAATTATCAGAAGAAATC
The DNA here is from genome assembly GCA_963966055.1 of Lathyrus aphaca. NCBI lineage: Eukaryota > Viridiplantae > Streptophyta > Magnoliopsida > Fabales > Fabaceae > Lathyrus > Lathyrus aphaca. The sequence continues at coordinate 275,790,959 of OZ014519.1, read as the reverse complement.
AAGGCTTTGGCTTGCAGCCACCAGTGGTATTATTCTCTTATGCTTAGGATTGCTAATTTAGGGTTTATTTCCCTGATTTAGCGGTCTTCAAGGAGTTCACGTCCGAAAACTATTCATCCGATTTTTTCTGGTTCTTCAGGCAGTGAAGTGTGAATTATAGTTTCTTCTCCATCAAGTTACAGGGCTATTCTCATCTTTAAGACGTTTCAGGGTGTATCCAAGGCTCAGTTGTGTTCATCTGTGGATTTATTTTGCCAGAGTTTCTTTTAGACAGATTCATAATTCAGAGATTAATTGGCCAGAACTTCAAATAGTGATTCAGATGGTTGTTGTTTCAATTACGAGTTGTTCTGTGGCAGTCGTGTTTGTTTCATCTGAGGCGTGTGGGAGTTGGTATAAATTCGGTGTTGGATTAAACTCAGGAGTGTTGTGCATCAGTGGCCTTTGATTTAATTCATGACCAAATTAACACATACCCGTAATGTCCATCATTTCCAAACCACTTTTCATGTCCTAATTCACAACGATTTCACCATGTCTATATTTTCAGTTATCCGAATGTCCATTTCTTAAGCCATTTTCATTACCCAATTTGTTTCGATTATCCAATAACCATTATTCCTCATAAATCTACTTTCCATTTAATCTGAATTCCATTTCTATCCATCTTCAATTATTTTCTAATCCATTATATAAATATTCATAACCATTTCCTTATCATTTTTATCCATTAACCATTAACCATTTCAAATTAGTCAAATTTCCTTGTTTTTTTTAATCCTTTTCCCGATTTTATTCATTCATGTCACAATATTAATATCTTATTTTTAAACACTAAGTCCATTCATCCACACTCCAATTATTAAGTTTATTGATTCATAATCCATATACCATTTTTCTTAAAGAACTTTTTTTTGTTTTCTTGAGTCCATTACTTTTCTTCTTCCATTTTTTATACAAGCCCATATCATCTTGCTAGCCCATGTGACATGAAGTATGACTTTGTTTGACCTACATATAAATAGAAGCAATGCAATGGTGATCCCTAGGTCATAGAAAAAAGGGTGGCGCCTCTTTCTCATTCTCTTTTTTTTCAGTTTTTTCCACAACTTTTCTTAACCCAACACCTTAAAACTCTTCTGGCAAAAAAAAAAACAAATCACCAACAACAAAGAAAATCCCCACTCTTTTTCCACGCCTTCATCACTCTTCATAGCAACAACACAGAGAACGCAAAAACCCTTTCTTAATCCACAAAAAAAACCAGCACATTTTCAAAACACTAACAGGATTTGTTCTTCATTCTTCCTAAGCTCTCCATAACCTTCACCCCCATCGCAACTACACCTCAAACTCACCGCACCATCCACAACAATCAACCTTCACCAACTCACACCAACAGACATCACTTTTCCATTAACACGCCAGCACCAAAAAGAAGCTAGTGGTTCTTTCTTTTCATTCACCTTCATCATCACTTTTTCACAACAATCAAATCCCCCCAAACGCCATCTCTGTTCGAATCACAAACAGCAACAGAGCTCACCAAACCTCTTCCTCTTCATCCAAACCAACACCCTTCTTCAACTTAACCTCAGCTCACTCACCATTATCACCACACCCTTTTCGACACCCTCCCTTAAAGCCACCACCGCACAACAACAACATCAAAGTAGCATAGAAATAGATGAAGCATAGAGAGATTGAACTGAAACAACAACAAGAAGAAGTGTGAAACAGAAAAGCAGAAACAGAAAGGAGAAGAGGAATCTGAATCTGAGACAACTAAACTCACCATCTTCCCTCAAATGCATTAACTCAACCGCAAAGCTTCCTTACCACTTTCGGAAATCGCTTAAACCGCATCAACTGTTTTTCTTCTTCAACTCGCCGTCAAACGACAACAACAAACAGGAGCAAATCGCGGCGAGATATTGATGACGTCATGGATCCCGACAGGTCCCGTTCTTGTTCTTGCAGCGAAAGTTCTTCGCCGTTGACGCGGTGAACCGAACTTAGGAGCGCAAGCCGATTGCACCAGAGAGAGACAAGACGCGTCGGAGGAACAAAAACGCGATTCAGAGATTGAGAGGGGCCGAATCACAATCGAGACACAGAGAGGCTGGGGGAGTGAAACGAAAGAGAAGAGGAAGACGTTGTTCGCAAAGAGACGGTGACGGCGTGTTGCCGGACTGACTTTCACGGCTGTTAGTTTTGTTCTTCTCCGGCGTTTTTGTTGTTCTTTTTCCGGCGAAATTTGGAAAGGGGAAAGGGTTTATGCGAGTTTTGAGAAAAGGAAGAAGGGCGTTGGGTGCTGGCTTTGCCGTTTGAAGAAAAGCAGGGTTATGACTGGGTTTTGTTGATTTTTTTTTATTTATATATAAATTTTTCTATTTTATTTAGATCTGTCTTGCTGATTGAGAGTGGGCCAAGCCCACTGTTTCTTACTTTCTACACATAGCCGTAACAACATATCCTTACCGTTTTTTATATATATGTTATTATTATTATTTTATTTATCAACTTTGTCTTCCTCTTATTTTATTTAGATATTCTTTATAATTTTATTTGTTATTTAGTTTTTATTAATATTTATGAAGAATTAGATTTAGGGTTAAAGTAGTTTTCTTTTTCTTTTTATTTCTAAATTCTTCTAACTCTGTTTATATTCTTAATTTATTTAGATTTCAATAGAATTGTATTTAATCTTGGTTTTAGTTTGCGTTTGACGTTTTGTAGGTTCATCTCCCGATCTTGATGATGGTGTAGTATGATAATGACCCTGTGATTAGTTTGTTAGTTATTTGTTGACTTATTTGTGCGATTGTTGATACAAGTTGTGACATTGATAATGACTTGGCATGAGGATTCTGGTTGATTGGTATTTTTTGGTGTACGCCTCTAGTTTGGTACCTCAAACAAGTGTTCATGAGTTTTACGAGCCTATTGAAGAGGCAACGGACCTTTTCCGTTAGGTAACACTGGGGCCCGATTTCGCTTATTGCATGCTGTTGCATCTGGAAGTCCTACTGGTGTAGGCTCTGTTTGTGCATTGTCCGACTTCTTCATATCGCATTCTCATCTCTTCATTCTTATTTATCTCCATACCGCATTCTCATCTCCTTATCTTATTTCTTATTCATCTTAATTCATTTTCCTCATCTTCTTCTCTTATTCATTCTCGATTTGAGGTGTGCCTAGGCCACCATGGTGCTTCTCCTCTCATCTTCTTCTTTTCTTCTCTTTCTTTAGGATAGTAAACCACACTAACCTAGGACCATCCGAGCATGTGAATATTGATTAGTTCCCCACTTAGTTTTACCTTTGTGTCTCTTTGAGTCTTCTCTTCTCATCTCATAATCAGGGACTAAACCCTAAAGGCTTTAAGGCTTTGTGGTTAAGCTTATGCCTGCATCCTTCTATTAGGATGGAGTGTATAACTTTAATCCTAAGTGTTAAACCCTTCATGTGTTTAAATCTCTTAATCAATTCACTTAATAATCATCAAGACATCACACTTGTAACTTGGGCCTTGCATTAGGGTTCTAATTCTTCCTTAATTGGTTGAGAAGGACTAACCCTAGTGTTAATGGACAAGTCCCCCTCAAGTTGTCTTACAAACCCTAAAAATCACTTCATCATCATATCATTAAATAAAATCCACTTAACCAAAGGCTTGTTTTGTCATGAGTTTAACCCCTAATCATGGATTAAGTTGAGGAGCTTTCCTCAACTTAAACACTCTCATCTATTATCCTTCTATTAGGATGGTGTAATGAGTCTGTTTAATCCCTGATTATGGCTTAATCTCATTACTCAACACTAAACAAAAATACCAAAAACATCTAAATAATCCCAAGTAGGTTAATGATCTTAATCCTGCACCATGGTGATTAAGTGTGAGAAGCTGACTTCACACTTAAAGTATTCTCATTACCCCTAATCAGAGGGAAGATGTGATGAGTTTACTAACCTATTGGTTTAGGCTTAAGCTCATTAACTTATGACAAAATCCAAAAACAATAAAAGACTGAAAACACAAAAACAAACAATAATCGTCTCCTCTGGGATTCTTTTCTCATCTCATTCACTCACAAACGAGAACTTGCTTCTTCCGTCTAATGCAAGACAGTTTGCACCTGATCCAGACAGGTCATACACTTGAGCATAGACAAGTAAGCAGTTCACAAGTCAATTTATCTTTCAGTCTCTTTGGGTCGAACTACGGTGTTCTGACTTCCTCATTGCACGAGAGGATACGTAGGCATAACTTAACAGTTATCGAACAAAAGTCTCTGTACATTCCCCCTCTTTCAGCATCATTCTCTCAGCCTCATTATCATGAGCATTTCACTCCTGTCCTTACACTGACACATCATTTATACACTTCACACTTCCTTTACACTGACACCTGTACATTTTGTTTTCCAGCCCTTTTACACACAAATTGCACTGACACTACCCCTTTAAACGCAAATATTTTAAGCGTGGATCCCGTCGAGTACGGCGGACAATCTGGGTGCTAATACCTTCCCAGGTTGTAACCAACCCCCTTTCTCAGTCTCTCTGGTTCGCAACCGTCTTATCCATCTTTTTCTAGGTCTATGCAGCATTGCCTTTCCTCCGGGATAAAAATGCCTAGCTGGCGACTCTTTTCATCTCCAGTGAGTTCACGGCTGTGTGTTCTCATTGTCCCTTTCGCCGACCGTTCGCGTCTGTACCTTTATCTGGGCCAGTCCCATCTATCGGGAGCGACAGCTTGGCGACTCTACTGGGGACCCTTATACTGCAACCAGGGCTTCTGGTTCTTTTTGTGGGTTCCTCCTAGCGCTTGATTGATTTGTGTTTACTAGGGTGTTATGTGTTATTTATGTTTGTATGTGTGTATTTATTTTTGCTTTATGTACAGTTGCTTTACTGCTTTCTTTATTGCTTTATACATATATCATACTATCATGCTGTCTGGCTGGATCTGGTTTTGCTTTGGTGGGTGGGGTTCTACTGAGAGTTGAGGTCCTATACCTGGGACCTGAGTGACTGTTGCACCCCAAAATTTGCCCTCACAATACAAGACTTTGTGTTTTAAGAAGATTCACAAGGTTCACAAGTTTCTCAATGCTTATTATTTCAAGACTGCTTTGGAGTTGTCATTATTGATGGCTCTATCCTCCTGAAATCATTACTCCAAGACTGCTTTAGAGTCATCATTATTGATTACTCTATTCTCCTGAAATCATATTATTACTTCAAGACTGCTTTAGGGTTATCATTATTGATTACTCTATCCTCATGAAGACATGATATTACATCAGTATTACTCCAAACTCCTGACAACTCTCATTATACTGCTGAAGAACTTTCCCCTAGTGGCATCTTTAAGCCCACTCAATCATGTTCAACCAACCATCAATATCACTCTATGCACTGGTGAGTGCAAATTTTTGGGCTTTTGTGTTCAATCCCCTTCAACCTTCCAGGTTACGACTGGCAAATATACCAATCTAACCTCTCAGGTTTCAGAAAATTGAACAGGGGCAGCTGTTGCACCCCAAAATTTGCCCTCACAATACAAGACTTTGTGTTTTAAGAAGATTCACAAGGTTCACAAGTTTCTCAATGCTTATATAACCTTTCATGAGGTTCATGAAGTCTACAAGTTGCTTCTTGAAGGTTCACAAGTCCATAACCTTTCATGAGGTTCATGAAGTCTACAAGTTACTTTATGAAGGTTCACAAGGTTCACAAGTTTCACAATGATTACAAAAGCTTTCCTAAGGTTCATGAGGTCTACAAAGCCACTTCATGAAGTTCACAAGGTTCACAAGCTTCACAATACCTCCCATGAGTATCACAAGACATCTTATGAAGATTCACAAGGTTCACAAAGTTCACAATTGGTCAAAGAAGTTGACAATTCCCTCAGACAATGCACCTCCTAAGCAGTGTATCCAGAACTAGGGTTTTGACTTTAATCAGGCTAAATGGACTTCCAATACCTCAAGTGAGTTTCATAACATCTTATATGTGTGTAAGAACCCCCATGACAAGTTTCAAGACTTTTCTCAAAAGTTTGCTCAGTCAGATGATCAGATAAGTCAAAATCAGTCAATGCAGTTAAAAAGTCAAACTGAGGTCAACTGTGGTCAAACCAAAGTCAAACTTCATGATTTTTTGCCAACATCAAGTATATGAAGTAAAATTCATCATTTGATCAAGGGTTGATCATGATTCATCAAGGAGATTCCAGATCATCAATAATCAGGAGTTTCTAAATTAGGGTTTCCTCAGTAAAAGTCAACCGAACTTTGACCAGGCATAACTTTCACATACTTCATCACCAAGTCTCCATCCAAAGCTCATTTTGAAGGAAATTGAATTCCCTACAACTTTGATGTTGAAAGTTAAGATCAAAAATGCTTCATTTGAAAGATATGATCTAAGACATTATAGGTCATTTCAAAAGTCAACAAAAAGTCAACAACTTCAAAAGGGCATAACTTGAGATTGGTAAATGATATGGACCTGAAACCAATGGGGTTGTTTAGAGGACTCTTCAAGCTTTCCAAAAAGTCCAAGAACACCCTCATACCTTTAAAATTGAGGGAGATGTGCCCTTGCAAAGTTGGGAAATTTTGTGATGGTTTATGTTGAAAATGGAGGCTTAGAAGTAATTCTTTCCAAATGGGCTTGCTAATTCATGACCCAATCCATGTCACAACATCATGCACGACCCAATGGTGAGAAATTCTGATTTTTATATTTATTTGAATTTTATTCATTTTAAATCAAATTAAATCAAAATAAAATCTAAAAATCAAAGTTTGGACATGATTCTTCTTTTAAAAATTAATCAATGCTGCTTAATATGATTTGATCTTGTCCAATTTCGTGCTGGACCAAATTAGAAGGCAAATATTTGATTTTTTTCACACTTTAAGATCATGACATTCCTTCATCATGAAGTTTTCCAAAAGGCCCATAAATCCATCATCTTTTGACCTAAATTACATCTCCTATAAGTATACAAGAGAACCCTATTGCATTGCCACGGATTCAGCAGCTCAAAGGTAAGTTTCACTTCAAAAAAATTTCAAGCAAAAATTCAATTTTCGGATTCATCATCAAGGAGTGTTTAAAGGTATTTTGCAGACATAGGAGGTTGCTTTGGACCTTACCAAACCTATCTCAATCATCAAGAACATCTGAAAGTCACTCATATGCCATGGCCGAACGCATTTACATCACCATAATATTTTTTTTCGATTCTGTTTGTTTATGCACTATTAATAAATTTGGTTTGTGTTTTTGTGTTTGTGGTGATACAAGGAACAATTCTGGACAAATCAATTGGATTTCCCTGGCCTAGAACCGATTCGGCCATGTTAGGGTTCATGACCTCCAATTAGGGTTTATCATTTGAATGCATATAAATAAATTATGAAAACATAGAACTGTTGTGTGAATTGTGAGAATCATAAATCACTGACCAATTTCATGAATCAATGTGGTTTTGGTTGAGTTTCGTTTTCGTAGGTTTTGTTAGGGTTTCATTTTCGCGGGAAAATTCGTGGAGTATTTCGCAGCAAATTTTGAAGGTCTTGAGGTTGAAGATGAAGCTTCCCGCGCCCTGGAAATTCAAAAATTTGTTTAAAATATTTTATGAATTATTGTTAGTTTACTTATCACAAACGTGCCTGTGATCTGGTGGTAAGGCTGGAACATATATGCTATAAAGGCCTTGGTTCGATTCTTGGCCATGGCATTGTTTTGTTTTATTTTTGCAGGATAAAAGACAGCATAATATATAATATGTTATTGCCGTTCCATGACCAGAAGGGCTCTCCCAGCCAGGTGATCAAGCATGCGCGCATATATCCTAAAGGTCCTGGGTTCAATCCTCCCCCAGGCCTTTTTTGTTCTTTTATTTTTTCTGAATTTTCAAGATCAAGGCACAAAACAAAATGAAGCTGTTTCCTTATCACCTGTGTTTGGCTGGCCCAGTGGTCCTTGTTGCTGCCTGTAAGTAAGAGGTCTTGGGATCAAATCCCACCAGGTTCCTTTTCTTCCTTTCTTTTTTTTTCGTGTTCTCCATTTAATTTAATTAATTTAAATAATTAAAATGTTATTATTTTCTATATCATAATATGTATATATATTATGTAGTCTAATTACTCTTAAAACAATTTTCTAGAAAAAAATATAAAACTCTTGATTTTTTAATTTAAATTTTATTTGTATATTTTATATTAATTAAGATAATTTTATATGATTATTAAAAAATAAATTTTTGTATATAAGTTAACCCTAATTTTCACAAATCCTAAAAAATAAAACCCTAATTTTATAAAACTCTAAAAATATTTTTTAAAATACAAATCTAATTCTATTTCTTTGTAATTTTATTTTCTAATGTAATTATAATGTACATTTATTTAAATATGATTCATGTAAATATTATAAATATTATTATAAATTATTTCTCTCAAAATATAAATACATTTCATATTATTAGAAAAATAAAATTTTGTAAATATACTTATAATTTATTTTTCTCTTTATATATTAAATAGACATTTTTTTTATAAGCTTTTGTTTAGAAATAATTGTGTTTATAATAATTAGATTTTTGTAGTAACTTTATAATTAAAATATAACTTAATAATTTGCAAATTAAAATATTTGTTTGTTCATATTTGTTTTTTTAGTTGTTTATATTGAAAATTGTTAATTTATTATTATTATAATATTCTGACTAATTTTGTGTATTCTTATTTACTAACCATGTTATTATTTATTATATTTTTATTATTATATTTCTAACTTTGTTTATTATTTCTAAATTATTATTATATATCACTAACCCCTATTATTTATTTCTTATTATTTATTGCTTATTTATCTATATTTTATTTATTTTTGCTATTTATTTATTTTTGCTTATTATAATTATTATGTAAATGCTCCTGGATGTAAATTTGTAATTATTTAATTATTATTGTTATGGTTAGTAATTAGGGAGTGACAAAACATGTTTGTTATTTAAAATAAATTTAGATCACTTTTAATATAAGATAATTAAACTAAACACGTCACACACGTAAGTCGATTTTAATCGCCGTCTCACTTCCTAAGGTTATCCCTCAAGTGGCCTACGAATAATGGTTAAGTGGGGTGTATAAAGCAAGTCCCTCGAAAGAAAATCATCAAAGTCCCTTATGGTTGCCTTTACGGATCGAGTCCCTTCGAAATAAATGATGATAGTCCCTTCTTTATGCTTATTACACCCCACAATGGCCTTCAAAATCAAATTGTCCCTCACATGTCCCTTTACATCCAAGGTAATGACTACATACTCCTTAATAGTAGGGATAGTCTTACCAAGGAAAGGATAAAGAATAAGAAAGACCTTAAACATTAGGGTAGGTTACTCCTAGGTACTTGCTCACTTCAAAACTTTTTCACACTTAAACAAATTTCAAACAAATTTTCAAACAAGTTTTTTACACATCCATACATGGGTTATTACTAAACTATTCTGAAGATTTTTTCTATTCACACACTACACTTTCAAAATCAATTTAAAGTGAGCTTAAGTACCTAAGAGCCCATGGATAACCATGGATGAAAAGGATGCTAATACCTTCCCTTTTCATAACCTACCCCCCGGACCCAAAATATTCTCTAAGGTCTTTCCTGTTCTTTTATAACCTTTCCTTATGGATAAAATAAAAGTCGGTGGCGACTCTTGCTATCCGCAACATTGTTTAAAGTCAGTTCTCCCACCGTGTTACAGAACTGGCGACTCTGCTGGGGAATTAATTTAAGAGGGGTACCCTTAGGAATTAAGATCACTTTGAATTGTTTGCCTTGTTTGTTTTATATTACTTGTTGGGGTGCTCTTATGTGTGAAAGGTCCTAACCCGGATCTAGTGTACCTTAGGTAAATGGCAATAGACCAAGGAAACTGTACGACGTATATCGATACGGTTGATCTGGTGGCCATAGTTAGTGCGACTTCTTGGTTGGTGCTTATATTCCTTAAGTCAAGTTGAGGATAATATTGAGGCTGCCATATGTTGTCAATGCACTAACTAACTTTTAGAACCCTAGTTAACTCATCTTGGCCTTTAGAAAGTAGTGAGGTAGCCGGCTTTGGTGCAGACTGAAGTTGGTTGACACTCGATGCTACGCTCATTGAGATCTTAAACTTGGAGGGTTTTGGTTGGCAAGTAAGTTGCCTTCTGATCAACCACCCTTGTGAAGGATCAATGATATTGAGATCCCTTAGAACCTGGTTACTTTTGTAGGACAGGATGAACCATCTAACTTCAGGGGAGGGTACTTACCTTTGAACCTCATGCAAGCCTTCAAACCTAGGGCTATGGTGTGACTTTTTTGTGTGTGACACATGTTTGTGATCGAGCATAACATCATGACATCATCATGTATCATGAGCATATCATTTTCCCTAACCATTTCAAGGACCAAGGGATTTATCTTTGTTCTTTGTTGCAGGTCATGGCTTCAGCTCGTAGAAACACCATCAGGATCAACTTTGTAGGGATACCTCCCAAGCTTAAAGAGTTGGTTTCTCAAGTGTCTGATCATTCCCAGTTCATCAAGAGACATGGTCACCTACTAGATCTAGTCACTTCAGGGTTCAATGAGGACATGATGAGTGTTCTGTTCCAGTTCTTTGACCCTAAGCACCATTGCTTTACATTCCCTGACTACCAGCTGGTTCCAACCATGGAAGAGTTCTCTAAACTTCTGGGCATACCTGTTCTTGATCAAAGACCCTTCACAGGTCTGGAGAAGGAGCTTAAACCAGAGGTTATTGCTGCAGCTCTACATCTGAAGAAGTCTGACATTGTTCTAGAGACGAGAAGTGGAGTCAAGGGTATTCTTGCCAAGGTGTTGATAGAGAAGGCTCAGTTGTTCTTGAAGGCCATGAGCTATGATGCTTTTGAGGAGATCTTAGCCTTGCTGATATATGGCTTAGTATTGTTCCCCAATCCAGATCAGTTCATAGATGTTCATGCAATCAACATTTTCCTGAGTCACAATCCAGTTCCTACATTGCTTGGAGATATCCTACATTCTCTTCATACCCGTACTACAAGGGCAAGAGGAACTTTGATGTGCTGCATACCTTTACTATCCAGGTGGTTTATTTGTCACCTTCCTCGCTCAGTAATGAAGAATGAGCAAGGGTTCAGATGGTCCAAGAGGATCATGTCACTTTCTCACTCAGATATCCATTGGTGCTCCAGATCTATGGAGAATGTCACCATCATTGACCGTTGTGGGGAGTTCCCTAATGTGCCACTTCTAGGCATAAGAGGAGGCATCACCTACAACCCCTCTCTAGCTTTACGACAGTTTGGTTACGCTCGGAGCGATGGTCCACATGACATGTTGATTCAGGGCATTGTGTTTGATTACGACAACGATCTTCAGGGTTACCGTCAGAGATTCATACGAGCTTGGGGAAAGGTAAACAGGATTGACAGCAAGACACTGGAGCCTAAGTACACTATTCCTATGGAGGCTTATCTCAGATGGGTACGATCTCGTGCTCAGACACTCATGATGCCATATCCTGCCGTCCTACCAGTTACCATGGAACCTGTTGCTGAAGGAGACACAGCTTATACCATCCTTCACCCAGACATGCCTACTGATATGGAAGACTTGCAGAGATCATGGATCCAACTGAAGGAGCAAAGGGATACTTTCGAGGCTCATTATAAAGCAAGCCAAGAAAAGGTTCTGGAACTAACAAAGCTACTTCATGAGTAACGGAACCTCAACTCTTACCTCAACACAAAGAGGAAACGTCCATGGGAGACTTAAAACCCCATCTTTTGTACTTATTTCATTTTCATTTTTGTAAGCCTAAAAGGCAAAACAAAGTTATTACTAATAAAAGTTTACTTTCGTTTTTGTCTAAGCAAATTTAAATCCTGCGGTCCTTGAAAACATTGCATATACATTCCCATATCATTTCATTGCATCACAGGTTTATAATTGTGCACAGGTTTCTCATCTTCTCGCTGTTTATTTCAGCAATGGCTCTTGAACAATCAGTTAAGGATCTCCAGGCACAAAATGCACAGTTCCAAGAGCTGATCTTGAACCTGTCCAAGGGGCAGGATGAATTGAAGACACTGCTGGCTAAGAAGAAGAATCCTGAGGACAAAAAGGATGATCAACTAAAACAACTACAAGCTGAGATGACAGGAATGAGGATCCAGATGAATGGCCAGGTGGCTCTTATTCAAAGATTAGCTCAGGGGCAAGAAGAGCTAAGAACCTTTGTCCACAAACCTCAAAGTAATAGAGTCCGGGATCTAATTGTCAGTGAACCTCCATTAAAACAAGCTGATTTGGTTGAAAGGAGGATGAAGATAAAAGAGGGTAAGAGACAGGTTGCCATTGATCGTTCTTCGATTGAAGAAGAAAGACCTGATAAGGTTAATCCACCTCAACACCAGAAAGGTAGAAGGCAGTTTATCAAGTTCAGCACTCCAATGTCACAAGTTCTGCAATGCTTGTTGGAGATGAAGCTAATTTCCTTGGAAAATCCTCCTCAAAATCCTAAAACTTCCTCTCCTTGCTATAATCCCAAGGTAAGGTGTGGGTATCACTCCAACTGTCCTGGACATGATACTAATAGTTGTTGGGCATTGAAGAAAAAGATTCAAGACCTGATTGATGAAGGAATCCTAGAGGTTACTCCAGAAGGTCAAGTTGAATTTTACTATCGTCCATCAAACACCGAAGCTGCAAGACAAGTAGCCCAAAGTAACAAAAAAGGAAGAATACCTATGCCTGTTGAGATATGGGGCACCTTGGGGCATCCAAGTGGTAAATTTGATTTCATGGTGAAGTATACTGCTCCTCAAAGTTCACAGATTGCAATTGAAGACATTCAACCAACTGGATGGGACAACATTTGAATTTTCATTTGTAATTTCTTTATTTGTTTGAACACTTACTATTATGTTAAACTTTTGTTTTCATTAATGCATTGCATATGTTTGTCTTGAATTAATCCATTCGTTCCACTATATTTTGAATTATGCTTCTTATTTCTATCTTGTGATATTTAACTCCTGATAAAGCTATAAGCCTGTAGAGGGAGGATGACGAAAACAATACCATAATCTTATGCAGTATGCTTTTGAACAGACTATGCTGACGATGTACAGGCATTGTTTCAATTCCTAAACAGTGGAGATATAAGGAAGTTAATCCCTAGTCAACCCTTTTGAGCCTATGAAGTAGGAGTTTTTATTCTAGTACAAATTAAAACCCTTATTCATAACATGGGGCAGGGTAGTTACTCAGTTAACTCAAATATGCCATTTATATGTGTTGTACACAATGAATGATGGTTCACTGTAATCATTAAACCTAATAGTCAATATCTAGCAAAAGAAAAGCTCACTAAGTCAAAACCTATGAAGGAGACTTAGTAAAACATCAAGACATCCCGCTGACTGTAACCTTGAAATAAGCAGTTCAGGCAAAAAGAAGGGATAATAAAGTCAAAAGAAAAAAAGAGGTCACTATGAACCCTCAACAAAGAAAGATGGCTGAATGTTCAAATAAACTTTGGGTTTCTGAACCATCACAAATATCGGTGTTACAACTCCAAACTGCTATGGAACTTCAATGCATGAGTTAACTGAGCATAGGACTGAAGAACATCATGGAGACTGGGTTGGGTACAAATAAAATTTGAGCCTTTATCCTTTGTTTCTTAAACCATGAACCAGGCCACGTTACAACCCTTTAAAAGTCCTAACTGAAGCATGGTTAGTTCGAAAGCGTACTGCTGCAAAAAGGTATCCTGACTCCTTTAGGGCTTGTCATAAAATTTGAGTTAATATCACAGTTTTCCCAAAAAAAAAAAAAAAAAAAAGTTTTTCTAAAATAACTTGTTTCAAAACTTCAAGACAGACATAAGCATTGCATTTTTTTAATATATTTGTTTGCATATACCTAAGTGTTTGACAAATGGAGAAGCTTACAGGATGAATGTTCAATGAACCAAAGTCCTTCCGATAAACAAAGTTGCTTCCTGGATCAAAGTCCATGTATACAAAGGGGCATAGTCATGACCTCCCAATCAAGGGGGCAGGCCATGATACTTCCTAACTCATTTGGGGCAATCAGGACAAGATTCAACTATGTTTAAGCAGCCAGAGGCAGATCTCCTCATCTATCTGAAATGCCAAGGGCATAGTCACTGTTTCCCAGTCAAGAGGCATACCAAGTTACTGTTCAATTCAGTTGGGGCAATTAGGTCCAGACTCATCTGTGCTTAATAGCCAGGGGCATTTTTCCTCATACAGTTAAATTACCAAAGGTGACATTACAGAGTTCACAATGCCAGGGGCAATGCTTTCTCTTCAAATCTAATACCTGGAGCGTATATGGTCCATTACAGTTTGAAGACACATTCCTCTCATTGTATTACCTTGATATTGAATTCTCAACATAAGTCATTGTGGAAGTTAATAGTCTACGCCAGTAGTATCAGATGGTGTCAGTATCATGTCTTCAGATCCAGTTATGAAGATTTCTGGGAAGGTATTCAGGAAAGTTATGGATTTCAGGAGCTCAAAATCCAATTGGTGATACACTCTCGAAGTTGAGACGATTCTGTTTTCAAGTTCAGCTTTACTTTTCCCTCTGAATCCAGACTTACCTTTACCCTATTTTGCATAAGCGGAATGTCCATTGGTTGTGTTTGAATGTATTATGCTTTTGAATATGATTGATGTTTACCAGAAATGCATGTATGCTTTTAATATGATTAATGTTTACCAGAAATGCATGAAAATGCAGTAATAGTATTTACTAAGGACGAACGAAGGAAAGATCTCAACGAAGCTTCGCCGGTTCATCTTTACAATACAGTTACAAAGCCCTCAGTAAGGCAAATCCATCTTCATAAAGTCCCATCTCCCCTGGAAGTTATATCCATCTCTTTTATCCTCATACGGATATTCGAGAAAGTACTTTCCAATAAGGGTACGACGAACGAAGACGGGATGTTATACTTATCCTACTATCAAACGAAGACGAAGGTTATATATACCTTACTATCCCCAACGACGGGAGGTTATCTATACCCTGTTATCCCCAGCAGACGGAGGGTTATATATTCTTCAGCAGCGAATCGGGATTTATTTTCCCTGGCCAGCAGTTGTTATACAAGGATATCCAGACGCTTCCGGCAGTATCATACCATACATACATCATTTACATCATACCATAGCATATATATCCATAGACATATAGTACATTACCTAAGTGCATCATAGCATACATGCATACATAAAGCATAAACTAATGCTATTATACAGAATGCTACCTTGTTTCAGGTTAATTATCCAACAAACAAACTTATGATCTTTGGGACTGCTTTATTGTAACCTCAGGGTTACTTTATCCTCCTGATGAGCTACTTATTACTTTGGGACTGCTTTATTGTAACCTCAGGGTTACTTTATCCTCCTGGTGAGCTTCTTATATACTTTGGGACTGCTTTATCGTCACCTCAGGGTTACTTTATCCTCCTGATAACTTCTCATTATTTCAAGACTGCTTTAGAGTTGATGGCTCTATCCTCCTGAAATTATTGTTTCAAGACTGCTTTAGAGTTATCATTATTGATGGCTCTATCCTCCTGAAATCATTACTTCAAGACTGCTTTAGAGTTATCATTATTGATTGCTCTATCCTCCTGAAGACGTATCACATTATTATTTCAAGACTGCTTTAGAGCTATTGATTGCTCTATCCTCCTGGAATCACATTATTATTTCAAGACTGCTTTAGAGCTATTGATTGCTCTATCCTCCTGGAATCATATTATTATTTCAAGACTGCTTTAGAGTTATCGTGGCTCTATCCTCCTGAAATCATTACTTCAAGACTGCTTTAGAGCTATTGATTGCTCTATCCTCCTGAATCACATTATTATTTCAAGACTGCTTTGGAGTTGTCATTATTGATTGCTCTATCCTCCTGAAATCATATTGAAGACATATCATATTACTACTTCAAGACTGCTTTAGAGCTATTGATTGCTCTATCCTCCTGAAGACATATCACATTATTATTTCAAGACTGCTTTGGAGTTGTCATTATTGATTGCTCTATCCTCCTGAAATCATTACTTCAAGACTGCTTTAGAGCTATTGATTGCTCTATCCTCCTGAAGACATATCACATTATTATTTCAAGACTGCTTTGGAGTTGTCATTATTGATGGCTCTATCCTCCTGAAATTATTACTTCAAGACTGCTTTAGGGTTATCATTATTGATTGCTCTATCCTCCTGAGGTCATATTACTACTTCAAGACTGCTTTAGAGCTATTGATTGCTCTATCCTCCTGAGGTCACATTACTACTTCAAGACTGCTTTAGAGCTATTGATTGCTCTATCCTCCTGAGGTCATATTACTACTTCAAGACTGCTTTAGAGCTATTGATTGCTCTATCCTCCTGAAGACATATCACATTATTATTTCAAGACTGCTTTGGAGTTGTCATTATTGATGGCTCTATCCTCCTGAAATCATTACTCCAAGACTGCTTTAGAGTCATCATTATTGATTACTCTATTCTCCTGAAATCATATTATTACTTCAAGACTGCTTTAGGGTTATCATTATTGATTACTCTATCCTCATGAAGACATGATATTACATCAGTATTACTCCAAACTCCTGACAACTCTCATTATACTGCTGAAGAACTTTCCCCTAGTGGCATCTTTAAGCCCACTCAATCATGTTCAACCAACCATCAATATCACTCTATGCACTGGTGAGTGCAAATTTTTGGGCTTTTGTGTTCAATCCCCTTCAACCTTCCAGGTTACGACTGGCAAATATACCAATCTAACCTCTCAGGTTTCAGAAAATTGAACAGGGGCAGCTGTTGCACCCCAAAATTTGCCCTCACAATACAAGACTTTGTGTTTTAAGAAGATTCACAAGGTTCACAAGTTTCTCAATGCTTATATAACCTTTCATGAGGTTCATGAAGTCTACAAGTTGCTTCTTGAAGGTTCACAAGGTTCACAAGTCCATAACCTTTCATGAGGTTCATGAAGTCTACAAGTTACTTTATGAAGGTTCACAAGGTTCACAAGTTTCACAATGATTACAAAAGCTTTCCTAAGGTTCATGAGGTCTACAAAGCCACTTCATGAAGTTCACAAGGTTCAAAAGCTTCACAATACCTCCCATGAGTATCACAAGACATCTTATGAAGATTCACAAGGTTCACAAAGTTCACAATTGGTCAAAGAAGTTGACAATTCCCTCAGACAATGCACCTCCTAAGCAGTGTATCCAGAACTAGGGTTTTGACTTTAATCAGGCTAAATGGACTTCCAATACCTCAAGTGAGTTTCATAACATCTTATATGTGTGTAAGAACCCCCATGACAAGTTTCAAGACTTTTCTCAAAAGTTTGCTCAGTCAGATGATCAGATAAGTCAAAATCAGTCAATGCAGTTAAAAAGTCAAACTGAGGTCAACTGTGGTCAAACCAAAGTCAAACTTCATGATTTTTTGCCAACATCAAGTATATGAAGTAAAATTCATCATTTGATCAAGGGTTGATCATGATTCATCAAGGAGATTCCAGATCATCAATAATCAGGAGTTTCTAAATTAGGGTTTCCTCAGTAAAAGTCAACCGAACTTTGACCAGGCATAACTTTCACATACTTCATCACCAAGTCTCCATCCAAAGCTCATTTTGAAGGAAATTGAATTCCCTACAACTTTGATGTTGAAAGTTAAGCTCAAAAATTCTTCATTTGAAAGATATGATCTAAGACATTATAGGTCATTTCAAAAGTCAACAAAAAGTCAACAACTTCAAAAGGGCATAACTTGAGATTGGTAAATGATATGGACCTGAAACCAATGGGGTTGTTTAGAGGACTCTTCAAGCTTTCCAAAAAGTCCAAGAACACCCTCATACCTTTAAAATTGAGGGAGATGTGCCCTTGCAAAGTTGGGAAATTTTGTGATGGTTTATGTTGAAAATGGAGGCTTAGAAGTAATTATTTCCAAATGGGCTTGCTAATTCATGACCCAATCCATGTCACAACATCATGCAAGACCCAATGGTGAGAAATTCTGATTTTTATATTTATTTGAATTTTATTCATTTTAAATCAAATTAAATCAAAATAAAATCTAAAAATCAAAGTTTGGACATGATTCTTCTTTTAAAAATTAATCAATGCTGCTTAATATGATTTGATCTTGTCCAATTTCGTGCTGGACCAAATTAGAAGGCAAATATTTGATTTTTTTCACACTTTAAGATCATGACATTCCTTCATCATGAAGTTTTTCAAAAGGCCCATAAATCCATCATCTTTTGACCTAAATTACATCTCCTATAAGTATACAAGAGAACCCTATTGCATTGCCACGGATTCAGCAGCTCAAAGGTAAGTTTCACTTCAAAAAAATTTCAAGCAAAAATTCAATTTTCGGATTCATCATCAAGGAGTGTTTAAAGGTATTTTGCAGACATAGGAGGTTGCTTTGGACCTTACCAAACCTATCTCAATCATCAAGAACATCTGAAAGTCACTCATATGCCATGGCCGAACGCATTTACATCACCATAATATTTTTTTTCGATTCTGTTTGTTTATGCACTATTAATAAATTTGGTTTGTGTTTTTGTGTTTGTGGTGATACAAGGAACAATTCTGGACAAATCAATTGGATTTCCTTGGCCTAGAACCGATTCGGCCATGTTAGGGTTCATGACCTCCAATTAGGGTTTATCATTTGAATGCATATAAATAAATTATGAAAACATAGAACTGTTGTGTGAATTGTGAGAATCATAAATCACTGACCAATTTCATGAATCAATGTGGTTTTGGTTGAGTTTCGTTTTCGTAGGTTTTGTTAGGGTTTCATTTTCGCAGGAAAATTCGTGGAGTATTTCGCAGCAAATTTTGAAGGTCTTGAGGTTGAAGATGAAGCTTCCCGCGCCCTGGAAATTCAAAAATTTGTTTAAAATATTTTATGAATTATTGTTAGTTTACTTATCACAAACGTGCCTGTGATCTGGTGGTAAGGCTGGAACATATATGCTATAAAGGCCTTGGTTCGATTCTTGGCCATGGCATTGTTTTGTTTTATTTTTGCAGGATAAAAGACAGCATAATATATAATATGTTATTGCCGTTCCATGACCAGAAGGGCTCTCCCAGCCAGGTGATCAAGCATGCGCGCATATATCCTAAAGGTCCTGGGTTCAATCCTCCCCCAGGCCTTTTTTGTTCTTTTATTTTTTCTGAATTTTCAAGATCAAGGCACAAAACAAAATGAAGCTGTTTCCTTATCACCTGTGTTTGGCTGGCCCAGTGGTCCTTGTTGCTGCCTGTAAGTAAGAGGTCTTGGGATCAAATCCCACCAGGTTCCTTTTCTTCCTTTCTTTTTTTTTCTTGTTCTCCATTTAATTTAATTAATTTAAATAATTAAAATGTTATTATTTTCTATATCATAATATGTATATATATTATGTAGTCTAATTACTCTTAAAACAATTTTCTAGAAAAAAATATAAAACTCTTGATTTTTTAATTTAAATTTTATTTGTATATTTTATATTAATTAAGATAATTTTATATGATTATTAAAAAATAAATTTTTGTATATAAGTTAACCCTAATTTTCACAAATCCTAAAAAATAAAACCCTAATTTTATAAAACTCTAAAAATATTTTTTAAAATACAAATCTAATTCTATTTCTTTGTAATTTTATTTTCTAATGTAATTATAATGTACATTTATTTAAATATGATTCATGTAAATATTATAAATATTATTATAAATTATTTCTCTCAAAATATAAATACATTTCATATTATTAGAAAAATAAAATTTTGTAAATATACTTATAATTTATTTTTCTCTTTATATATTAAATAGACATTTTTTTTATAAGCTTTTGTTTAGAAATAATTGTGTTTATAATAATTAGATTTTTGTAGTAACTTTATAATTAAAATATAACTTAATAATTTGCAAATTAAAATATTTGTTTGTTCATATTTGTTTTTTTAGTTGTTTATATTGAAAATTGTTAATTTATTATTATTATAATATTCTGACTAATTTTGTGTATTCTTATTTACTAACCATGTTATTATTTATTATATTTTTATTATTATATTTCTAACTTTGTTTATTATTTCTAAATTATTATTATATATCACTAACCCCTATTATTTATTTCTTATTATTTATTGCTTATTTATCTATATTTTATTTATTTTTGCTATTTATTTATTTTTGCTTATTATAATTATTATGTAAATGCTCCTGGATGTAAATTTGTAATTATTTAATTATTATTGTTATGGTTAGTAATTAGGGAGTGACAAAACATGTTTGTTATTTAAAATAAATTTAGATCACTTTTAATATAAGATAATTAAACTAAACACGTCACACACGTAAGTCGATTTTAATCGCCGTCTCACTTCCTAAGGTTATCCCTCAAGTGGCCTACGAATAATGGTTAAGTGGGGTGTATAAAGCAAGTCCCTCGAAAGAAAATCATCAAAGTCCCTTATGGTTGCCTTTACGGATCGAGTCCCTTCGAAATAAATGATGATAGTCCCTTCTTTATGCTTATTACACCCCACAATGGCCTTCAAAATCAAATTGTCCCTCACATGTCCCTTTACATCCAAGGTAATGACTACCTACTCCTTAATAGTAGGGATAGTCTTACCAAGGAAAGGATAAAGAATAAGAAAGACCTTAAACATTAGGGTAGGTTACTCCTAGGTACTTGCTCACTTCAAAACTTTTTCACACTTAAACAAATTTCAAACAAATTTTCAAACAAGTTTTTTACACATCCATACATGGGTTATTACTAAACTATTCTGAAGATTTTTTCTATTCACACACTACACTTTCAAAATCAATTTAAAGTGAGCTTAAGTACCTAAGAGCCCATGGATAACCATGGATGAAAAGGATGCTAATACCTTCCCTTTTCATAACCTACCCCCCGGACCCAAAATATTCTCTAAGGTCTTTCCTGTTCTTTTATAACCTTTCCTTATGGATAAAATAAAAGTCGGTGGCGACTCTTGCTATCCGCAACATTGTTTAAAGTCAGTTCTCCCACCGTGTTACAGTGACACCTAGGCTAGAGTGGTTCATGTTCTTTCCCATTCCATTTCGGTCTGGTGCGGGAATATGAAACACGGTTCAGATATGGGTTTCTTCTTGAGAACTCTGTGTTGCAGATTTCCTGCAATACTAGGGCTATCTGGGAAGCCTGCTAAGTCTGGATGACCTTTAGTATTGACCTTCAGAAACTGAGGTGAATTAGAGGAGGATTTTTTATGGTTATTGTAAACACTGTACCTCCGGGTTAGAAGTGTTTACACTTCTCATAACTGATCCAAGTCTGAGGATCCTTGTTTTAGAACACTACCTGTGAGGGGGTTGGGCTGTTTACAGGTTTGCAGGAACCCTTGACCTCAACATACCCTCATTACCAGTACAATTGTTTGATCCGGTCACTATGATCCTGAAGTTATTGACCTCTGGTTTTCAGTTACTATTTCGGGTTACTATACAGAGATCTTGTGGTTACAGACACTTGATTCTCGGCAATATTCCAGATTCCAGGCAGTTTCTAGCTGTGATCCCATGTCTTTGCATCTTTTGCATCATCATATTGCATTTCGCATCTGCATCTGCATTGCATTTTCCTCCTCCAGAGAGCTCATCCTTCCTCTTTTGTCCATGACCAGCCAGTTGATTTCCCGGTACTCAGTTTGAACAAGTGTTAACAGTTAGAAGACGACAGAGTGTGTGAAGCTAGACTGAACAGTGTCAAGAGTTAAGAAGGTTCAGATTGGAAGCCGTCAGTAGCTATGTCAGAGAACAACCGTCAGAATGTTGAGTTTCCACCTGGTTTCACTTCAATGACCAATCCTCTGTATGGTCTTTCTCCTGATGAGGATCTTCCACAAGTGAGCAATCTTGCTCAAGCTCAACCTGTACAGACCCCGATCGTGAATCAGAATGTGCCTGTACCATCTGTTGTCCGAGGTGGACCTTCATCTTCTTCTGATTCTACAGATTATCAGAGTTTTGCCTTCCCTATGCCAGACTTCCAAGGGGCAATCCCTCTTGTGAAAACCAAGGATCCACAAGTTATTGACCCTGCTGAAAGATTTCGTGTGTTGGACGAGCGACTCAAAGCCTTATCGGATCCTGATGCCTTTGGTTTTGATGCTCTAAACATGTGTTTGGTGCCTGGTCTTGTCATTCCTCCAGATTTCAAGACTCCGAAGTTCGAGAAATACACTGGTGTCAGTTGCCCGAAGCGTCATTTGGTGATGTTCTGTAGAAAAATGACTTCCCATGCCTGCAATGATAAGTTGATGATTCACTGTTTTCAGGACAGTTTAAGTGGGGCATCTTTAAGTTGGTACATGGATTTGGAAAGCAGTCATATCCGATCTTGGAATGATTTATCCAGAGCTTTCGTAAAGCAATACCAGTACAATATGGACGTGGCGCCCAATCGCACGCACTTGCAGAGCCTATCCCAGAGGAGTGGTGAATCTTTCAGAGAATATGCACAGCGGTGGAGAGAATTGGCAGCCCAAGTGCAACCACCACTTTCAGACAGAGAATTAATTGACCTGTTCGTGGGCACCTTGCAGGGTCCATACTTGGAAAGAATGAGTAGCATTGGGATGACAAGCTTCTCTGATTTGATGATAGTTGGAGTACGCATTGAGAGCCTGCTCAAAAGTGGAAAGATCCAGGACTTTTCGAATATCCCAGCTAGTGAAGGTGAGTCTGTTGTTAGCTCCCGAGAGGAAGAATGGAATGACGCCAGTGCAGTCATGGCAAATATCGAATATTCTAGAACAACATCTTCTCAGAGATCATCTATTCTCGTGTCTGGTTACTCTTATGAGCATTCGGCAATGCTCAGAGCACCATATCAGAAACCTTGGACTCCTCCTCGTCCAAATCTGCAAGCTCATGGTCGAAGACCTCAGAATCAACTTCAGAGCCAGCCTAGGCCTCGTAACAATCTGGAAAGAAGGATCGCTCCTCTTCATCCAGTCCCCATGGCATACAGTGAACTCTTGCCACATCTAGTTCAGAGCTCTTTAGTGGTTCCTAAGCCTCTCAAGCCGTTACCAGGGCCGTACCCTCCAGGGTACAATCCTCATGAGCAGTGTGGGTATCATGGTGGATCAATGGGGCATTCAACTGAAGATTGCAAAGCTTTTCAAGCCAAAGTACAACAATTGATCGACAAGGGCTACATTTCCTTTCCAGAAGGAAGCTTGGTTGTGCACGTCAACCTTTCACCCGATTAAGTTCAAAGACTTCAGAAGAAGCGTATCTTGATTTCAGTGGCTCAGACAACAGTATGTCATCAGAGTTGGTGATCGCTGTATCCTTTTATCATTTGCATTGTAGTTTCTTTCCTGTTAGCAGCTACTTGTCTTTTAAGCATTGTTATTTTAAATGGTAATGTTAATGTAGTGATCTTGCACTTTTGAATCAATTATGTCGCATTCGCTCATTTTTCTTTACTTGCATGGAAAAAGAAAAAACAAAAAAATTGCATCCATTTACCTCCCATCTATTTCACTGTTGTTTAGCAGGTTTGAGGGAGGATGATGACAACTGAATACTCATAATTGTTGAAGGTATTGCTTTCAGAGTAGAACCTGCTGGCGATGTACAGGCATTGTTTCAATTCCCAAACACCTGAGATATAAGGGAGATAGACCTTCGTCAACCCCCTTTGAGCTTTGAAGTAGGAGTTTCTTTTCTAAACAAAAAAAAAAAAAACCTCAACCCGGGGCAGGGTAATTTATCAGTTAATTTGACCGAGCGTTCAAATTTCCAAAGGAGTGTGCATCCGAGGATCCATTACCTTTACTCATTACACCTCAAGAGGTCAAGGGACGTGAAACCACAATGGTTATCCCTCACCAACAAAGGAATGAGGCAGTCAACCCTTTCAGCAAGTCATGACAAGCCAGCGTCACACGATTTGTTCAAATAATCAAAGAAAAAAAAAGAAATAAAGCCCGCTAAGTCAAAAAAAAATGTGAAAAACAAATGACTTAGGCAAAAGTTAGGGCATCCCGCTGGACTTCAAAATCGAAAAATTCAAAAAAGAATCAGTCCAGGCAAAAGTTAGGGAGTAAAAAAAAAATGATGAAAGAGAATCTTCCATGAGAACAAAGTCGTGTGACCAGACACAAAGTCAGAATGGGTGACTGTTACTCCAAGAAACCTCATTGGTGCGTAAACCATCAACGTCATTGGTTCCTCAATCATTACAAAACCCTTGTGAGAAGCGAGCGCTTAAGTCGAATTAGCTGAACATAGGACTGGAGAACATCAAGGAGAATGGGTGGGCACAAATAAACTTTGAGCCATAAATCCTTCTTTCTAAAAACCGTGAACCAGACCATGTTACAACCCTTGAAAGTCCTAATTGAATCAGGTTCAATTCCGAAAGCATACTACGACAAGGTTGCGTAAACTGACTCCTAACGATTTGCTAACTCAACACTACGTTTGGACTAATCGTCCATTCGTCACACAAAGTCACAGCATCAAAATAAATAAATTTTCAAAAACTTGCATGTGTACTGCATTAAAATTACCATTTGTGAATGAACAGTTTTAATTGCAAGTCAGTCTGTGACATCAGGGAAGTTCCTACAAAGGGCAATCAGAGGAAAACTTGATTATTCAACAATGATGACCAGAATCAAGCGCATCGTGTAGGCCTATGAATCAGGGGCATATTATCCAGTGGTTTTGTTGACCAAAGAATCAATCAGGGTACATCAAGTTCCCAAGCATCAGTTAATTGAGGGACGACATTCAAAGCCAGTTGATCAGAACTGAATCTGCCAAGCAGGGGCAGGACACCCAAAATTTCTGTTGTCCAAGCATGATTTCTTCCAATGCTCAGTCAGAATGAGTCAAGTCGCTTTCACGCTCATACCGGGGCATGACACTTCCAGAGTTCACTAGGTGCAATTCTCCTCGAGCATCCAAGTCTGCTATTCCAGAAATTGGATAATCAGTGATAGTCTGTTCAGAGACTCACCCAAACAGGGGCAAACTTTAGCTATGCAAAGCAAGTGTATCAGTAATCTCAGAGTTCAAGACGAGTGTCGGGAAATCATGCTACCCACCGTCGCCTTTGTCACCCTTCTCAACCAGAAGCCTTGTCACCTATGACTTTTTCCCCATCCTTGGGAGTTTTTCTAGCTTTTCATAATCATTGCATAAATCAGTTGCATACGTTATACATGTCGCTTCGCTCGAGCATATAGAGCATATGCATCATATTTGCATTGGTCACAACCCCGCAAACATCAGACCTCTCACCCAGGGCCCCGTAACCCTAACTTATCAACCTTTCAAAGTCCAGTTCTCGTCTGGCAAACATTTCAAAGTCTAGTCCTCGTCTGGCAGACAAACCCAAAGTCCAGTTCTCGTCTGGCAAACCAACTTCAAATACCAGTTCTCGTCTGGTAGGCTAATCTTTTAACCAGTTCTCGTCTGGTCACCTTTTCATTTAACCTGTTGAACGCCAGTTCTCGTCTGGTAGTCATTCTTTTTCAGAGTCAATTCTCGTTCGCCAATGAACCCAAGGATTCAGTTCTCGTCTGACGACTTATTCTTTGCCCATCAGTTCTCGTCTGTTGGCCTGATTTCAATGAACCAGTTCTCGTCTGGTAATTCACCTTCTAAAGTCCAATTGCTTGGCAACCAAAAAAAAATATATACATCTATCAACCTGGCCCTAGTGCCCAACCATCCTTGTTTCATATCTTTGGTTATGAGCATACGTCTGCATTGTACATCATTTGCATTGCATCTTCATACCGCATGGTTTCTGTTTTAGCTCTGTTGTGGGGCAAGAATCGTTTCAAGACGTAATCTGGGGCAGTTATCTCAAGACTTGTTGAATTTCTGCGAGAGTTTGAAGACACTGGGGCAATTCTGGATGCCAAGTCTTTTGTAAAATCTTCTAAAGATGATCTTTTTATGGATGATGCAGTATGGTATAATTGAGGAGTTAAGAGAATGTTAGTTCACTCAGGATGATCAGTAATGCTTTTGTTGAGCTCAGAAGTTTGAAGCACTGTGTTAATTCTCAGGGAATGTCTGGTATTTATTTTACCAGCAGGGCATTGGAAGTTTATTTCTTCCCCGAGCATAAAGATCTTCTTTCAGCCGACAAGGTTTGTTCGTGAAGATTTGGTTATTCTCATTCAGTCAAAGTCCGATTTTCATTGGCATATCTTCCCAACACAGCTGTTATGCTATACTTGGGGCATATTTTGATTCTCCAGCAAAGTCTCTCCTCAGCAGAGCATTGCCAAATCTTTTCTCAACCATGCCAGAAGGTTGACACATCCCCAGCTGAGTTAGAGCAGACGATATCCCCAACAGAACTTCAAGGCTAATTGAATCGTTCTCGTCCCCAAGCGGACTTATCTTTCCACAGCGAAGTTTTCCCAACAGGAAGCTAAAGGCCTTGTTTCCCCACAAAGTCAGAATTGTCAGAGCTCTCTCTCTCCAGCAAGGGTCCCAGCAAGAGTTATCTGGCGAAGCATCTACCCTAGCCAAGTCTAAAGATGATCTTTCCCCATAGAGTCATCGGGATTCTCATTTCCAAGGGACTTCCCCAGCAGAGCAAGAAGAAATTCTCCCCAGTGGAGTCAGGGCAGGATGATCAGATCCTCAGCAGATGTTCAAAGCAGTTAAACGAAGTATACCTCACGCAGAGTCGTCTTTCCTCCAGTGAAAACCTCTCCAACAAGCATCAGGTTGCCAACACTTCGTTCCCATCAGAGTTAAAAGCTTTCAACCCGTCAGCAGTATACAGAATGCTTCCCAAATTCCCCAGCGGAGAGCTAAAGCTAAAGCAGTTGCCTAGCATTCACAGACATCAGTATATACTCCTTGTGGCACCCGTCCGTGTCACGTCCCCAGCATAAAGCCAAAGCATCCCATTTGCACTCACAAATACTTATATATACAATTCCTTGACATCCGTCCACGTCATTTTCCCCAGCACAAGTAACCTAAACACTTTGTGTATCAGATATTTGTTTATACTATACTTTTCTCCTTTTGATACTCGTCTGTGTCACTCTCCCCAACAGTAAATACCTGTCTATACACCACTCATACTTACTATCCCCGCAGATTCAACACTAGTCCTTGTTCTTTGTTAACCAGTTGGTACTCGTCCATACCATCATCTCAGAGCATGTGTCAAGCGTTTGTTTCTACCTGATACTCGTCCGTATCATAGTCTTAAGGATGCTCGTCCGCATCTTTAATCCATACACCGTGTCAAACACTTATGTCTTCTTGAATTTAGACACTCGTCTGTGTCTACTATTCCCCAGAAGAGTCCCCTCAGGATCAACACTCGTCCGTGTTCATTGTTAACCAGTTGATACTCGTCCGTATCATCATCTCTGAACGCGTGTCAGTATTTGTTTCCACCCGATACTCGTCCGTATCGTAGTCTTAGGGATGCTCGTCCGCATCTTTAATCTATACACAAACATCCAAACACTTATACCTTTTATTTCTCGGATGTAGACACTCGTCCGTGTTTACTACTCCCCAGTAGATAGCCCACAAAGCAAAATTTCCTTTCTGTCTGACATTCGTCCTATGTCATGATAAACCTTGAGAGCAGCCGTCCCCTGCTAGGTGATCGTCCTTCACCTCTTGATGATCGTCCTTCATCATGCTCATCCGATGGCCGTCCCCATCGTTGACCTTTTATCCGGCGTTCGTCCTATGTCGTGATATTTTCGGCAGCCGTACCCTGCCTGGTGATCGTCCTTCACCTTAGATGACCGTCCCTCATCTTATCCCTAACAGAGCAGCCGTCCCCTGCTAGGTGATCGTCCTTCACCTTTGATGACCATACCTCATCATCTGTTTATTTCATTTATTCTTTAACCCGATGGCCGTCCCCGTCGTGGTCCCTTTTCCTTGCAGTTTAGCCCGATGGCCGTCCCCATCGTTGATTACTTTACTTTATGAACCTGATGGCCGTCCCCATCGTGTTTCATTAATCCCCAAAGAATCTTACAATTTTATCTTGATGGCCGTCCCCATCATAATACCTTTTATCCCCAGCATGTCGGCCGTCCCCGTCATTGCTTCATTTTTCGCACTCTTTAGCATGTCGGCCGTCCCCGTCATTGCTCTTTACCCAGCAGTCGTCCTCTGCTCGACGGTCGTCCTCCGTCGTCCATACTTTACAATATACTTTATTTTCTTTTACAATCTATATCCCTTTTCTTCTTCATTCTGTGAGTGCAAATTTTGGACTGTCTTTGGTATTCAACCACAAGTTATCTTGTTTGCCTGTTAAGTCGTTGCTTACATCCTGCACAGCTAACTCATGCTTGAATAGGGGCAGCTGTAGACACCCTAAATTTTCCCTCTGATTTTTTCTTTCTTCGCCTGTATTTCATTTGCATCTCATTTGCATTTCCATTTGGTCATTAACATTTACATTTTGCACATCATTTGCATAGTCTCCTAAGACACGTGATCACATTTTCTGAGGAATTAGGGTCTCACGCTTTATTTGCGAATTATCAGAAGAAATCAAGGCTTTGGCTTGCAGCCACCAGTGGTATTATTCTCTTATGCTTAGGATTGCTAATTTAGGGTTTATTTCCCTGATTTAGCGGTCTTCAAGGAGTTCACGTCCGAAAACTATTCATCCGATTTTTTCTGGTTCTTCAGGCAGTGAAGTGTGAATTATAGTTTCTTCTCCATCAAGTTACAGGGCTATTCTCATCTTTAAGACATTTCAGGGTGTATCCAAGGCTCAGTTGTGTTCATCTGTGGATTTATTTTGCCAGAGTTTCTTTTAGACAGATTCATAATTCAGAGATTAATTGGCCAGAACTTCAAATAGTGATTCAGATGGTTGTTGTTTCAATTACGAGTTGTTCTGTGGCAGTCGTGTTTGTTTCATCTGAGGCGTGTGGGAGTTGGTATAAATTCGGTGTTGGATTAAACTCAGGAGTGTTGTGCATCAGTGGCCTTTGATTTAATTCATGACCAAATTAACACATACCCGTAATGTCCATCATTTCCAAACCACTTTTCATGTCCTAATTCACAACGATTTCACCATGTCTATATTTTCGGTTATCCGAATGTCCATTTCTTAAGCCATTTTCATTACCCAATTTGTTTCGATTATCCAATAACCATTATTCCTCATAAATCTACTTTCCATTTAATCTGAATTCCATTTCTATCCATCTTCAATTATTTTCTCATCCATTATATAAATATTCATAACCATTTCCTTATCATTTTTATCCATTAACCATTAACCATTTCAAATTAGTCAAATTTCCTTGTTTTTTTTAATCCTTTTCCCGATTTTATTCATTCATGTCACAATATTAATATCTTATTTTTAAACACTAAGTCCATTCATCCACACTCCAATTATTAAGTTTATTGATTCATAATCCATATACCATTTTTCTTAAAGAACTTTTTTTTGTTTTCTTGAGTCCATTACTTTTCTTCTTCCATTTTTTATACAAGCCCATATCATCTTGCTAGCCCATGTGACATGAAGTATGACTTTGTTTGACCTACATATAAATAGAAGCAATGCAATGGTGATCCCTAGGTCATAGAAAAAAGGGTGGCGCCTCTTTCTCATTCTCTTTTTTTTCAGTTTTTTCCACAACTTTTCTTAACCCAACACCTTAAAACTCTTCTGGCAAAAAAAAACAAATCACCAACAACAAAGAAAATCCCCACTCTTTTTCCACGCCTTCATCACTCTTCATAGCAACAACAAAGAGAACGCAAAAACCCTTTCTTAATCCACCAAAAAAACCAGCACATTTTCAAAACACTAACAGGCTTTGTTCTTCATTCTTCCTAAGCTCTCCATAACCTTCACCCCCATCGCAACTACACCTCAAACTCACCGCACCATCCACAACAATCGACCTTCACCAACTCACACCAACAGACATCACTTTTCCATTAACACGCCAGCACCAAAAAGAAGCTAGTGGTTCTTTCTTTTCATTCACCTTCATCATCACTTTTTCACAACAATCAAATCCCCCCAAATGCCATCTCTGTTCGAATCACAAACAGCAACAGAGCTCACCAAACCTCTTCCTCTTCATCCAAACCAACACCCTTCTTCAACTTAACCTCAGCTCACTCACCATTATCACCACACCCTTTTCGACACCCTCCCTTAAAGCCACCACCACACAACAACAACATCAAAGTAGCATAGAAATAGATGAAGCATAGAGAGATTGAACTGAAACAACAACAAGAAGAAGTGTGAAACAGAAAAGCAGAAACAGAAAGGAGAAGAGGAATCTGAATCTGAGACAACTAAACTCACCATCTTCCCTCAAATGCATTAACTCAACCGCAAATCTTCCTTACCACTTTCGGAAATCGCTTAAACCGCAGCAACTGTTTTTCTTCTTCAACTCGCCGTCAAACGACAACAACAAACAGGAGCAAATCGCGGCGAGATATTGATGACGTCATGGATCCCGACAGGTCCCGTTCTTGTTCTTGCAGCGAAAGTTCTTCGCCGTTGACGCGGTGAACCGAACTTAGGAGCGCAAGCCGATTGCACCAGAGAGAGACAAGACGCGTCGGAGGAACAAAAACGCGATTCAGAGATTGAGAGGGGCCGAATCACAATCGAGACACAGAGAGGCTGGGGGAGTGAAACGAAAGAGAAGAGGAAGACGTTGTTCGCAAAGAGACGGTGACGGCGTGTTGCCGGACTGACTTTCACGGCTGTTAGTTTTGTTCTTCTCCGGCGTTTTTGTTGTTCTTTTTCCGGCGAAATTTGGAAAGGGGAAAGGGTTTATGCGAGTTTTGAGAAAAGGAAGAAGGGCGTTGGGTGCTGGCTTTGCCGTTTGAAGAAAAGCAGGGTTATGACTGGGTTTTGTTGATTTTTTTTTATTTATATATAAATTTTTCTATTTTATTTAGATCTGTCTTGCTGATTGAGAGTGGGCCAAGCCCACTGTTTCTTACTTTCTACACATAGCCGTAACAACATATCCTTACCGTTTTTTATATATATGTTATTATTATTATTTTATTTATCAACTTTGTCTTCCTCTTATTTTATTTAGATATTCTTTATAATTTTATTTGTTATTTAGTTTTTATTAATATTTATGAAGAATTAGATTTAGGGTTAAAGTAGTTTTCTTTTTATTTTTATTTCTAAATTCTTCTAACTCTGTTTATATTCTTAATTTATTTAGATTTCAATAGAATTGTATTTAATCTTGGTTTTAGTTTGCGTTTGACGTTTTGTAGGTTCATCTCCCGATCTTGATGATGGTGTAGTATGATAATGACCCTGTGATTAGTTTGTTAGTTATTTGTTGACTTATTTGTGCGATTGTTGATACAAGTTGTGACATTGATAATGACTTGGCATGAGGATTCTGGTTGATTGGTATTTTTTGGTGTACGCCTCTAGTTTGGTACCTCAAACAAGTGTTCATGAGTTTTACGAGCCTATTGAAGAGGCAACGGACCTTTTCCGTTAGGTAACACTGGGGCCCGATTTCGCTTATTGCATGCTGTTGCATCTGGAAGTCCTACTGGTGTAGGCTCTATTTGTGCATTGTCCGACTTCTTCATATCGCATTCTCATCTCTTCATTCTTATTTATCTCCATACCGCATTCTCATTTCCTTATCTTATTTCTTATTCATCTTAATTCATTTTCCTCATCTTCTTCTCTTATTCATTCTCGATTTGAGGTGTGCCTAGGCCACCATGGTGCTTCTCCTCTCATCTTCTTCTTTTCTTCTCTTTCTTTAGGATAGTAAACCACACTAACCTAGGACCATCCGAGCATGTGAATATTGATTAGTTCCCCACTTAGTTTTACCTTTGTGTCTCTTTGAGTCTTCTCTTCTCATCTCATAATCAGGGACTAAACCCTAAAGGCTTTAAGGCTTTGTGGTTAAGCTTATGCCTGCATCCTTCTATTAGGATGGAGTGTATAACTTTAATCCTAAGTGTTAAACCCTTCATGTGTTTAAATCTCTTAATCAATTCACTTAATAATCATCAAGACATCACACTTGTAACTTGGGCCTTGCATTAGGGTTCTAATTCTTCCTTAATTGGTTGAGAAGGACTAACCCTAGTGTTAATGGACAAGTCCCCCTCAAGTTGTCTTACAAACCCTAAAAATCACTTCATCATCATATCATTAAATAAAATCCACTTAACCAAAGGCTTGTTTTGTCATGAGTTTAACCCCTAATCATGGATTAAGTTGAGGAGCTTTCCTCAACTTAAACACTCTCATCTATTATCCTTCTATTAGGATGGTGTAATGAGTCTGTTTAATCCCTGATTATGGCTTAATCTCATTACTCAACACTAAACAAAAATACCAAAAACATCTAAATAATCCCAAGTAGGTTAATGATCTTAATCCTGCACCATGGTGATTAAGTGTGAGAAGCTGACTTCACACTTAAAGTATTCTCATTACCCCTAATCAGAGGGAAGATGTGATGAGTTTACTAACCTATTGGTTTAGGCTTAAGCTCATTAACTTATGACAAAATCCAAAAACAATAAAAGACTGAAAACACAAAAACAAACAATAATCGTCTCCTCTGGGATTCTTTTCTCATCTCATTCACTCACAAACGAGAACTTGCTTCTTCCGTCTAATGCAAGACAGTTTGCACCTGAGCCAGACAGGTCATACACTTGAGCATAGACAAGTAAGCAGTTCACAAGTCAATTTATCTTTCAGTCTCTTTGGGTCGAACTACGGTGTTCTGACTTCCTCATTGCACGAGAGGATACGTAGGCATAACTTAACAGTTATCGAACAAAAGTCTCTGTACATTCCCCCTCTTTCAGCATCATTCTCTCAGCCTCATTATCATGAGCATTTCACTCATGTCCTTACACTGACACATCATTTATACACTTCACACTTCCTTTACACTGACACCTGTACATTTTGTTTTCCAGCCCTTTTACACACAAATTGCACTGACACTACCCCTTTAAACGCAAATCTTTTAAGCGTGGATCCCGTCGAGTACGGTGGACAATCTGGGTGCTAATACCTTCCCAGGTTGTAACCAACCCCCTTTCTCAGTCTCTCTGGTTCGCAACCGTCTTATCCATCTTTTTCTAGGTCTATGCAGCATTGCCTTTCCTCCAGGATAAAAATGCCTAGCTGGCGACTCTTTTCATCTCCAGTGAGTTCACGGCTGTGTGTTCTCATTGTCCCTTTCGCCGACCGTTCGCGTCTGTACCTTTATCTGGGCCAGTCCCATCTATCGGGAGCGACAGTGGTGACACGGACGGGTGTCAGGAGAGTATATAAAGTTTATGTATTCAAAAGGAGGATATTTGTGGCTTATCTGCAGGGGGATGATATGACATGGATGAGTGTCGAGTGAGTATATATATACATGTATTTGTGAGTGCAAAGGGGACGCTTTGGCTTTCTGCTGGGACTGTGAGTCTATATATACATTGTTGGCGGCATGTAGGTATATACAGGTGTTTTATTCAAAACCTGGCTTATGATTATGCAATATGTTTGATTTTTGCCGTAATTCTCCGTATTAGACGGAATGCTACGCTCTGAGGTGATTTATGATGCGAATGCCATGATTATGCAAAAAGATACCGATCCGGGATCCGGATCCCGTTGTTGTGAAGATCTCCGATTGATCTTGTTTGAAAGAATATCCCAGCTGGGGATGAGATCATTGGTAGATCTGATATATGATTCTGCTTGGGGGTACAGGTCACTGATAGACCTATCTTAATGATGAGGAGCCCAACTGGGGTCTGTGGAAGCTTTCGTCACTTTGTTGTGAGATCTTCAGACATTGCTCTTCTGGATAGAGGCTGAAACTTTGCGGGGAGATGATTCCCTGCCTAGCACTTGGTTGGGGAGGAATGATCACTGAACGATCTTCCTAGAGATTTCTGTGGGGATCCTGCTGAGGACGATGATATCTGACAACTCAACTGGGGAAATGAGCCCCTTCTGATGCTGCTCTGGATAAAGTGTTGTAGAAATGATGCCTGGCAGTTCTAATGGGAAGAAAGCATCTCTGGTGCTGTTTGGAAGATGAGCTGAGTAAATAATGATTGGGCAGCTCTGCTGGGGAGAAGCTTTCATGCTCCATGTTGCGCTTTGGATACTTGCAATCCTGTTATGACAAAGAAACATACAAGTACCCTGAGGTATCCCTTACTGGATTCCATTATAGGAGTTTAGACACTCCCAGGAGTAAATATGTTTCCTGTAAGCATGTGATTTAGAAAAGGCGCATTTGTATTTACGCAATCAATATATCAAGGATATCGGACATTTTTGCAAATGAAATAAAATGTACAAGACGAAAGGTGACTGAAAATCTGATTTTATTAATTTGGGGTGCCCTGAATTGGCAAGTACAGTCAAAGAAACAGATCCCATGAAATGAGGAGATTGTTACAAATTGAGAAAAAAAAAGGTGCTGGCAATGTTGATGACGCTTCAATGAGCTTCCCCTTTGCTATGACTCGTATGACATTGACGTTCTTCTCATATTGCTTTCTAAAGAAGGCTGATTCTGACCGATGCTTGAACCTTTCGAAGCTTGCCATGTTGTAAGTGATACAGACGAATTCAGAATGCAGTTGTTCGCTTATTCTCTTATTTTGCGTGGATCGCCCTTTCGGGTTTTCAATCCACCGGGATACCCATTTTTGCCTGAGCTGTCCAATGCGGCTTTTCGAACCCAAGCACCTTCGCATACCAAGCCAGACACATTACCACTGGGACACACGCTTGTGTGTGATATATAAACAGAACAGATTTATTATAAAATATGACAAAACTTCAAATTATAAAAACGCGCGCAGGTCTTCTTCTACCTCCAGACCTGCAAAATTTCCTGCGAATTTTGCTATAAGCTTTCCTGCGAATTTTCATTTGCAGCAAACCCTACGAAATTCAATCATCAACAAAACAGTAAAATTTTATCAAATTAAATATACCAACACAATCCAGAGGTCAATTAGAGTTGATCCATGGTCTTAGAATTCATTTATATTCCTTAAATCACGAAACCCTAAATTGTTCTCAAAACCCTAACAATGGTGTCTAAGCCTCCGTGTACCTAAAATCCAATTGATTCATCCAGAAAGCATCCAAACATCATCATAAACACAAACCAACAGTTAGTTTTCATTATCAATGTGTAAATCATTCAAATCAAAAAAAGTTAAAACATGAACAATGTGCATTCGGTTTTCACGATTTTGTGCATGGATGGATGATGTTATGATCCAGAATCAATCAGTGAACCTCAAGGAACAAATTGCAAACTTTGGTTTGTCTTGAAAGGGGCTAAAAGTACCAAACCGAATTGGAGTTTTTGATGGGATTTTTGAAGCTTGAAGATGATATGAGGAGGCTGTGAATTTGTGTCCAATGATTTGTTAAGTGTTCATTATATATGAGTGAGTGAATTAGGTTAAAGACTTCACCAATTTGATGGATATTTGGATCATTGAAGATTGAAAAAGATTAGCTTTAAAATTTGAATATTCCTTGATATGAACTTGCTATTTTAAGACAATCTTCATAATTTTTGTATCAATTAGATCCAAATAACTTTTATGACATTCTAGAAGCAAAATAATTTTAAATCTTCACCATTTTATATTTTATTTGAACTTAAAATGATTTTTAATATAAAAAATCATAATAAATAAAAATAAAATGAATAAAATTATGAAAATATTAAATAAATTTCGTGCATGATGTCATGGAACATATTGGGTCACAAAAAAGTCAGCCCATTTGAAGAATTTTGGTTTTAAGACCCCAATTACTTCACAAACCACTCAAAAATTTCCCAACTTTGCAAGGGCACAAATCCTTCAATTGTAATGCTATGAGGGTGTTCTTGGACATTTTGGAAAGCTTAAAGGGTCCTCTAACCAACCTCTTTGGTCTCATGTCCATATCTTTTTCCATTCTCAAGTTATGCTCTTTTGAAGTTGTTGACTTTTTGTTGACTTTTAAAAGGACCTATAATGTATTAGCTCATACCTTCCAAATGAAGCATTTTTGGGCTTGGCTTGTGAGACACAAAGTTGTAGAGAATTCAATTTCCTTCAAAATGAGATTTGGATGGAAAATATTTGATGAAGCATGTGAAAGTTATGGCTGGTCAAAGTTCAGTTGACTTTTCCTATGAAAACCCTAATTTAGAAACTCCTGATTCTTGATGATCTGAAATCTCCTTGATGAATCATGATCAACCCTTGATAAAATGATGAATTTTACTTCATATACTTGATGTTGGCAAAAAATCATGAAGTTTGACTTTGGTTTGACCACAGTTGACCTCAGTTGACCTCAGTTTGACTTTTTAATTGCTTTGACTGATTTTGACCTATCTGATCATCTGACTGAGCAAATCTTTTGGGAAAGTCTTGAAACTTGACATGGGGATTCTTGATCACATATAAGATGCTATGAAGCTCACTTGAAGTCTTGGAAGTCCATTTAGCCTGATAAAAGTCAAAACCCTAGTTTAAGAGGCATTGCTTATGAGGATGCATTGTCTAAGGGAATTGTCAAACTTTCTGACTAATTGTGAATCTTGTGAACCTTGTGAGCCTCTTAGTACACAATGAATTGTCTTGTGGAGGGCAAAATTTGGGGTGCAACAGCTGCCCCTGTTCAATTTTCTGAAACCTGAGGGGTTAGATTGGTATATGTGCCAGTCGTGACCTGGAAGGTTGAAGGGGATTGAACACAAAAGCCCAAAAATTTGCACTCACCGGTGCGTAAAATAACACTGATGATTAGTTGTATATGCTTGAGTGGGCTTAAAGATGCTACTTGGAATAAATGAGATGGGCTTAGAGATGCCACCTAAAATATCAGGATGTGATGATGTCTTTATGTTGACACTGGATATCAGTACTAGGTCTTTGTATAGGCCATCTCTGAATCGTTTATGTAACATAGTTTGAATTGTTGAATGGACCAGTAGAAATAAATCTGTGTGACGATTATCTCTTCTGGAAATATCTTGGATTAGGGAATGGATCTTTGTACAAACCGTTTGCCTACTCTCCAAGGTCAAAAGAACGTCATGATTAGTTCTTTTGAAAAATATCTTGAACTAGGGAATGGATCTTTTTACAAACCGTTTTCCTGCTATTCAAGGGCCAAAAGAACGTCAGGTTTTGTTCTTCTGAAAAATATCTTGAACCAGGGAATGGATCTTTTTACAGACCGTTTGCCTGCTATTCAAGGGCCAAAAGAACGTCAGGATTTGTTCTTCTGAAAAATATCTTGAACCAGGGAATGGATCTTTTTACAGACCGTTTGCCTGCTATTCAAGGGCCAAAAGAACGTCAGGATTTGTTCTTCTGAAAAATATCTTGAACCAGGGAATGGATCTTTTTACAGACTGTTTGCCTACTATTCAAGGGCCAAAAGAACGTCAGGATTTTGTTCTTCTGAAAAATATCTTGAACCAGGGAATGGATCTTTTTACAGACCGTTTGCCTGCTATTCAAGGGCCAAAAGAACGTCAAGATTTGTTCTTCTGAAAGATATCTTGAACCAGGGAATGGATCTTTTTACATACCATTTTCCTGCTATTCAAGTCCAGATAGATGAAATCTTCTGGAAATATCCTAGATTAGGGAATGGATCTTCTTACAGACCGTTTGCCTACTCTCCGAGGACATCTTGAGTATTGTATGGATCATTTCTGACCTGTTGTGGATTGTTGATATTGTTTTACCTGCATATAACTATCCTGCAAGGAGAATGTTAGTTTATGCAATATGTATGCATGCATGGTATGATGCACCTAAGTAAATGTATTATGTATTTATGGATATGTATGTTATGATATGATGTACATGATGTATGTATGAATCATGCAGCCTGAAGCGTCTGGATATCTTTGTATAACAACTGCTGGCTAGGGAAAATAAATCCCGATTCGTTGCTGAAGAATATGAGGAACTTGTTCCCGTCTTGTTTGATAGTATAGTATTCATAACCTCCCGTCTTCGTTCGTCGTACTTCTGTTGAAGGAATAAGTTCCTGAATATCCTGACTGAGGATAAAAGAGATGGACATAAATTCAAGGGGAGATGTAACTCGAAGTATCTATGATGATAGATTTGCCCTACTGGGGGATTTGTAGCTGTCTTGTGGGGATGAACTGGCGAAGCTTCGTTGAATTCCTTCCCTCGTTCGTCCTTAGTAAATACTATTACTGCATTTTCATGCATTTCTGGTAAACATCAATCATATTAAGCATTTTATGCATTTCTGGTAAACATCAATCATATTCAAAAGCATACATACATTCAAACACAACCAATGGACGTTTCGCTTATGTAAATAGGGTAAAAGTAAATCTGGATTCAAAGATGAAATTTTATATATATATATATCATAAAGTTACCTATACATAGGCAAGTTTGTACAAGGAGACAGAAATCCTAGTAAGAGGAATTCGTCGTAAAAATTTTACAAAACAAAGAAAATCAGCTATGTGAGAAATAATCCTCATTGAGTTTCAATTCTACTATTGCCATTATGGGTGATCCAACTGGTTGGAGTTACATGGGTGATCCAAACAAGACATAGTCATACGCTTTAATCCCTAACTTTTGCCTGGATTCCCCTTTCAGGTTTTCAATCCACCGGGATACCCTTTTTTGCCCAAGCCGTCTTTTCAGGTTTTCGACTTGCCGGGTGTACATTTTTTATATATATATCCCTAATTTTTGCCCGAACCCTTTTGGTTCGCCGGGATGCCCTTATTTTTGCCTAGGCCAGTCAACCTAGCGGGTCTCTTTTTATGCGTAGTATTTTTTAACTATGTCTGCGTTTACAGGCTGTGGGAAGTCTTCACCATCCATAGTAGTAAGCATCATGGCACCTCCTGAGAATACTGTTTTGACCACAAATGGCCCTTCATATGTAGGAGTCCACTTTCCCCTAGGATCACCCTGTGGTAATATGATACGCTTGATTACCAAATCACCAACCTGATATACCTTTGGCTTAACCTTCTTATTAAAAGCTTTGATCATCCGTTTCTGGTACATCTGGTCATGACAAACTGCTGCTAACCTCTTCTCATCAATCAAATTTATCTGGTCAAGTCGAGTCTGAATCCACTCATCTTCATCCAAGCTTGCATCCTTCATGATTCTTAAAGAAGGGATCTGAACTTCAATGGGCAGAACTGCTTCCATACCATAGACTAAGGAGAATGGGGTTGCCCCTGTTGAAGTACGTATTGTAGTACGATAGCCATGAAGAGCAAATGGTAACATCTCATGCCAATCTTTATAAGTAACAGTCATCTTCTGTAGAATCTTTTTGATGTTCTTATTAGCAGCTTCTACTTCCCCATTCATCTTTGGACGATACGGAGAAGAGTTGTGATGCTTAATCTTGAACTGCGTGCAGAGATCAGTAATCATAGTGTTGTTCAGATTAGAGCCATTATCAGTAATAATCCTTTCAGGGATGACATACCTACATATGAGATTATTCTTAATGAATTGAGCCACCACATTCTTAGTAACAGATGCAAATGAAGCTGCCTCTACCCACTTCGTAAAGTAATCAATAGCAACCAGGATGAAACGATGCCCATTAGAAGCAGTAGGCTTGATATCACCAATCATATCAATGCCCCACATAGCAAAAGGCCAAGGAGCAGTCAACACATTCAATGGTGATGGAGGTATATGTACTTTGTCAGCATAGATTTGACACTTGTGACATGTTCTGGAATGTTGATAGCAGTCAGCTTCCATGGTAGACCAATAGTAACCTGCTCTCAATATCTTCTTTGCCATAGTATGACCACTAGAATGAGTGCCAAAGATCCCATCATGCATGTCTTCCATAATCTCTGTTGCTTCCTTCTTATCCACACAACGAAGCAAAGTTGAATCATGATTGCGCTTGTACAAAATTCCATTACTTAAGAAAAACTTAGCAGAAAACCTCCTCAGGAACTTCTTATCTTTGACAGACGCCCCATCAGGGAACCCCTGAGCTTCAAGATATCTTTTCACTTCATAGAACCAAGGCTTCTCCTCTGCTTCTTCAGTGTCAATCTCATTGCAGTATGCAGGCTTCTCAAATCTGTCAATAGTAATCTTGGGAGCTTCATCATCCCAGCTAATCTCAAACATGGATGCCATGGTGGCTAGTGCGTCTGCCAACTGATTTTCTCTTCGTGGAATATGTCCAAAGGTAATCTCCTTAAAATATGGGATTAAAGACAACACATGCTCTCTGTAAGGAATGAGATTATCATGCTTGGTATCCCAATCTCGTTTGATCTGACTTACTACCAGGGCTGAATCTCCATATACATCCAGGAACTGAATCTTCATATCAATGGCAGCTTTGATGCCCAGGATACATGCCTCATACTCAGCCATGTTATTGGTACAATAGAAACAAAGTCTGGCAGTAATCGGGGTATGACAACCTTCAGGGGAACTGATCACAACACCAACACCATTACCAAGTTCATTAGAAGCTCCATCAAAAACCATAGTCCATCGGGATCCTTGTTTAGGTCCGTCATATTGTCCAGGTTCTTTGGTAATAATCATAATGTCTTCATCAGGGAACTCAAAACTCATTGACTGATAATCATCCACTGCTTGATGAGCCAAATGATCAGCCACAACACTTCCTTTAATAGCCATCTGAGTAGTGTACTGTATATCATATTCTGTTAAGATCATTTGCCATCTTGCTATTTGTCCGGAGAGAGCAGGTTTCTAGAATATGTATTTGATTGGATCCATCTTCGAAATCAATAAGGTAGTATGAGTCAACATATACTGTCTTAGTCGGCGAGCAGCCCATGCCAGAGCGCAACAAGTTTTCTCGAGTAGTGAGTATCTTGTTTCACAGTCGGTAAACTTTTTGCTAAGGTAGTATATTGCCTGCTCTTTTCGACCAGACTCGTCATATTGCCCCAACACACACCCCATTGAGTTGTCTAACACTGTTAAGTACATAATCAAGGGTCTTCCATCAACTGGTGGCATCAAAATTGGAGGTTCTAGAAGATATTTCTTGATTTCATCAAAGGCAGTCTGGCACTCATCATTCCACTCCATTACCTGATCTTTCTTCAACAACTTGAAGATGGGCTCACAGGTAGCAGTTAATTGGGAAATAAATCTTGCAATGTAATTCAATCGTCCCAAGAAACCTCTAACTTCCTTCTCAGTACGGGGAGCTGACATCTCTTGTATAGCTTTCACTTTCGCAGGATCCACTTCAATACCTTTTCCACTGACAATGAAACCCAGGAGTTTACCAGACCTTACTCCAAAGGTACACTTGTTTGGGTTCAATCTCAACTTGTATTTCTTCAACCTCTCAAACAACTTATGCAGGTGATCAAGGTGTTTCTCTTCATTCTGGGACCTGGCTATCATATCATCCACATATACCTCTATCTCATGATGAATCATATCGTGAAACAAAGCCACCATAACACGCTGATATGTTGCCCCTGCATTCTTCAAACCAAATGGCATCACTTTATAACAAAAAGTGCCCCACTGTGTAACAAATGTAGTCTTCTCCATATCTTCAGGAGCCATCTTGATTTGATTGTAACCAGAAAAACCATCCATGAAGGAGAATACTTTATACTGAGTAGTGTTGTCTACCAGAACATCAATATGAGGAAAAGGAAAGTCATCTTTGGGGCTGGCCTTGTTCAAATCCCTGTAGTCGTACTTTACCATCTTTCTTAGGCACCGGTACCACATTTGCAACCCATTGAGGATAAGAAGTTACAGCTAAGAACCCTGCATCAAATTGTTTCATCACCTCTGCTTTAATCTTCTCTGACATATCAGGACGCATGCGACAAACCTTCTTCTTCTTTGGACGACAATCTTCTTTTACCGGTAAACGGTGAACCACAATGTCCGTATCCAACCCTGACATATCTTCATAGGACCAAGCAAAGATCTCCACATAATCATGTAACATCTGAATCAATCTGCTCTTAACACCATCCTTTAATTCAACCCCTATCTTGACCTCTTTCCTATTTTCTTCAGTTCCCAAATTCACAACTTCGACTGGCTCTTCATGTGGCTGTATAGCTTTCTCTTCTTGTTGTAACAACCTAGCAAGCTCTACAGGTACTTCACAATCATCATCCTTTCCATCTTCAGCTTGATAGATCGGATTCTCGAAATTATAATTGGCAATAGTAGAACTGTTATCAACAGGATCCATAGTGGATGAGGATCTGCATTTTAGTGATGTGGGTGTGTGTAAGAACACATAGCTGATAAAAAAAATAAAAGAAAGACAAGGAACACAATATTTACGAAAACAAAACGTCCACTGATTTTTATTGAATGAAGTATGCAAATGAAATGACATCCCGAAACAAGCATACCATTGTGCCCCGGGTAAGGCACAAGGCTTGAAAGTTTAATTGTTCAAGAAATTACAAACTTAAAAGTAACAACACAGTAATAGTATTTACTCCTGACTAAAGGAGATAGGAATAATATCTTCAGCTTTCCAATTATTGATCCCATCACCCACAGTAGGAAAAATCCAAGCATCCAAGTCGTAGTCTTCATCATAGTCACCCACAACATTGATTTGATCTTTCATAATCCCTTGATTGGTGATACGAACAACACGAGCACGACGAACAGCCTTCTGGGACTCTGCAGTGAAACCCAAACCAAACTTGTCAGACTTGTAAGGAATGTCAGGAAGCTGACTCCAAATAGTACAACCACCTTCATCAACCACAACTCTAGCATCTTTGAGGGAGGCCATTGTAGGAGGTACTCTGGTGACCACAAGAACTTTCTTGACAACAGGAGAAACTTCAAAATTAGGAACAACCCAAGGAACTACTTCAAACGTCTGGCACGGAGTTTCAACATATTCACCTTCCACTTCGAGATATTTAAATGTGTTCACATGGCTAATCATATATCCTTCCTCTCCGTAGACAGTAACAACCTTTCCCT
The DNA here is from genome assembly GCA_963966055.1 of Lathyrus aphaca. Classification (NCBI taxonomy): domain Eukaryota; kingdom Viridiplantae; phylum Streptophyta; class Magnoliopsida; order Fabales; family Fabaceae; genus Lathyrus; species Lathyrus aphaca. The sequence continues at coordinate 275,747,701 of OZ014519.1, read as the reverse complement.
CTACTGGATATCTCAGCTTCTGATGTAAGGTGGAGGTCACAACACCTGCCCCATGGATCCAGGGGCGCCCAGGCAAACAAGAATATGAAGGACGAATATCCATTACATAAAAGGTAGCATTGAAGACCTGAGAACCTAGTTTGATTGGGAGATCTATTTCTCCGTGCACCACTCTTCTCGAACCATCAAAAGCCTTCACCACTATATTACTGGGCCTCAATACAGCATCTTCAGGACTAAGCTTATTCAGAACTTCTTTGGGCAACACATTTAGCGAGGAACCATTGTCTATTAACACATGTGACAGGGTAGTGCCCCTACATTTAATAGAGATATGTAAAGCCCTGTTATGATCCCTCTTGGCAGGAGTCAAATCAGCATCGGAGAAACCTAACCCATTATCATAGGTCAAGTGTGCGACACAACTTTCAAACTGATCTACAGAAATCTCATTTGGTACGTGATCAGTCTTCAAGAATTTAATCAAGGCCTTGGCATGAGCCTCAGAACACAACAGTAAAGACAACATGGAAATCTTGGAGGGAGTATGCCCCAATTGATCAACAACATCATAATCACTCTTGCGAATGATCTTCAGTACTTCTTCCATCTGTTTGGAAAGATCATCATCAGTGGGCACATCAGTTTGTATAAGTTCAATAACAGGACCTTTGCCCCGAGCATCAGCAGTGGAGGTAGTAGTTGGAGTAACTGTATTCTTGGAGGTAGCCGGAGGAGAGAAAACTCTTCCGCTTCGTGTGATCTTACTAGATCCAGCAATATTATCAACATCAATATTTTCATCAACAACAGGTGTATCAGCTAAGGATTCCTACTTAACACCATGAATATAAACATCGGAACCATAATGCCAAGGCACAACTTTATCAGAAGTATACGGAATATGACCAGGAGTGGTAATGATCATAGGAGCCACTCTAGCTTTAGCAACAATCTTCACAGGGCCTTCAGCAGTAATCTTAATTGGACCTTTATGAGTGATCTTGACAGGGCCCTTGGAAGTAATCCTCACTGGCACTTTATCAACCATATCCACCTCTTTAACCTTCGCACCTTGAGTTATATGTTCAACCATACTCTCCACAGAAGGTGTCCTCTCAAACAATATGGTGTAATTGTCCATGAGGCGTTGAATACCATCCTTCAACTTCCAGCAGGTATCAGGTTTATAAGCACAATAAAAACAATCTTCATTATAACCTGGAAAGAACCCAGCTTGTACCAACTTCTTCTTAATAACAGATAATGGTGTAGTCACGTCTGCAATTGAGGAAATATGTGAAACTTCATCAATGGCATTGACAATCTTTTCATGATTTGGCATGGGAGCAGTAATCACATTTGGAGTACCCGGAGGATCAAACTCAATCTCTCCAGCATCAATCATATCCTGAATCTTATTCTTCAATATCCAGCAATTATTGGTATCATGTCCCTGACAATTAGAATGATATGCACATCGTGCATTAGGATTGTACCTGGGAGAGGTAACATTGGGGTTCTGAGGAGGGTCCTTCAAAGTGATGAGTTCACCCTTCAACAAGTGTTGCAAGGCTTGGGCCAGTGACATGTTGAGCTTGGTGAACTGTCTTCTGGGCCTCTGCTGATTGCCCTGTGGTGTCTCTGGTGTTGCAGGAGTAGGGTTGGAGATATGAACTGCACTCACAGATTGGTGCCTCCTACTACGATCAGGTTGACCATAAACAACATTTGACTCTTTCTTCCCACCAGGGGGCTTCTTTGTAGTACTTGATGAAGAAGCACCCACTTGTATCTTGCCACTCCTTATACCACTTTCTACACGCTCTCCTGTCATGATCAACTCAGTGAAGCCAGAGGATGAGCTTCCAATGAGATGACTATAAAAAGGACCATTCAATGTACACATGAATATATCCACTAACTCCCTGTCAGTTAGAGGAGGTTGTACTCTACCAGCCAAATCTCTCCACTTCTGGGCATACTCTTTGAAATTCTCCTTAGCACCCATAGACATGCTTTGGAGTTGCATGCGAGTTGGTGCTAGATCAGCATTGTATTGATATTGCTTATAGAAGGCTTCAGCAAGATCATTCCAATCACGGATGTTGACACTCTCCAACTGATAGTACCATTCCAATTGAGCTCCAGACAAGCTCTCTTGGAAGAAATGGATCCACAACTTCTTATCAGCAGTATGGGGTTGGATCCTTCGGACATAGGACCTCAGATGCAGCTTGGGACAAGAGACACCATCATATACTACAAAAGTAGGGACCTTGAAACCAATGGGTATAACCACTCCAGATATCAGACTCAGATCTTCAAAATCCAGCCCAGAAGACTTTTGCAATTCCATAGCATCCATTCTATCCACCAACATCTTGAACTTATCTTCATTAGGATCATGATAGTAATTTGCTTCAGAATCAGAGTCCCCCATAGTATTGTGGAGACTGCCTCCCCCTTTCTCAGACTCTTCGGACTCATAATCTTTAACCTGTTCCTTGGTCTTGACAGGTCCTCTGAACCTTCTTCCCATGTTGATTAGGCCTCCTGACCTTCTAGTCTTCTTAGTCTTCTTGGCCAGTAGTGTCTTCAATTCATCCTGCCCCTTGGACAAGTTCATGATCAGCTCTTGGAACTGTGCATTCTGTGCCTGGAGATCTTTGACTGTTTGTTCAAGAGCCATTGCTGAAATAAACAGCGAGAAGATAAGATACCTGTACATAAGAAACCTGTGATGCAATGATATGGTGTATAAATGTGTATGCAATGTTTTCAAGGACCGCAGGATTTAAATTTGTTTAAACATCCAAAAAGTAAACTTTTATTAGTAATAAATTTGTTTGCCCTTTGGGCTTACAATAAAAAATGAAATGAATACAAAAGATGGGGTTTTAAGTCTCCCATGGACGTTTCCTCTTTGTGTTGAGGTATGAGTTGAGATTCCGCTCCTCGTGAAGTTGCTTTGTTAGCTCCAGGATTCTTTCTTGACTTGCTTTGTAATGAGTCTCAAATGTATCCCTTTGCTCCTTCAACTGGATCCAGGACCTCTGTAACTCTTCCATGTCAATGGGCATGTCTGGGTGAAGGATGGTATAAGAAGTATCTCCTTCAGCAATAGGTTCCATAGTAACTGACAGGATGGCAGGATATGGCATCATAAGAGTCTGAGCACGAGATTGCACCCATCTGAGATAAGCTTCCATAGGAATAGTGTACTTAGGCTCCAGAGTCTTGCTGTCAACCTTGTTCACTTTTCCCCATGCTCGTATGAACCTTTGACGGTAACCTTGAAGATCGTTGTCGTAGTCAAACACAATACCCTGAATCAACATGTCATGAGGACCATCACTCCGAGCGTAACCAAACTGTCGTAAAGCTAAGGAAGGGTTGTAAGTAATGCCTCCTCTTATGCCTAGAAGTGGAACATTAGGAAACTTCCCACAACGGTCAATGATAGTAACATTCTCCATAGATCTAGAGCACCAATGAATATCTGAATGAGAGAGTGACATGATTCTCTTGGACCATCTGAACCCTTGTTCATTCTTCATCACTGATCGAGGAAGGTGAGAAATAAACCACCTAGATAGCAAAGGTATGCAGCACATCAGAGTTCCTCGTGCCTTCGTAGTACGGGTATGAAGAGAATGCAGAATGTCTCCAAGTAATGTAGGCACTGGATTGTGACTCAGAAATATGTTGATGGCGTGAATGTCTATGAACTGATCTGGATTGGGGAACAATACTAAGCCATAAATCAACAAGGCTAAAATCTCCTCAAAAGCATCATAACTCATAGCCTTCAAGAACACTTGAGCCTTCTTTATCAACACCTTAGCAAGAATACCCTTAACTCCACTCCTCGTTTCTAGGACAATGTCTGATTTCTTCAAATGTAAGGCTGCAGCAATGACTTCAGGTTTAGGCTCTTTTTCCAAGCCTGTGAATGGTTTCCGATCAAGGATAGGTATACCCAGAAGCTTAGAGAACTCTTCCATTGTAGGAACCAGCTGATAGTCGGGAAATGTGAAGCAATGATGTTTAGGATCAAAGAACTGAAATAGGACACTCATCATGTCTTCATTGAACCCTGAAATAACTAGATCCAATAGATGACCATGTCTCTTGATGAACTGGGAGTTTTCAGACACTTGAGAAACCAACTCCTTAAGCTTAGGAGGTATTCCTACAAAGTTGATCCGGATAGTGTTTCTACGAGCAGAAGCCATGACCCGCAACAAAGAACAAAGATAAATCCTTTGGTCCTTGAAATGGTTAGTGAAAATGCTATACTTATGATGCATGATGATTCTATGATGTTATGCTCAATCACAAACATGCGGCACACACACAAACAAATCACACAATAACCCTAGGTTTGAAGGCTTGCATGAGGTTTAAAGGTAAGTACCCTCCCCTGAAGTTAGTTGGTTCATCCTGTCCTACAAAGTAACCAGGTTCTAAGGGATCTCAATATCATTGATCCTTCACAAGGGTGGTTGTTCAGTAGGCAACTTACTTGCCAACCAAAACCCTCCAAGTTTAGAATCTCAATGAGCGTAGTATCGAGTATCAACCAACTTCAGTCTTCACCAAAGCCGGTTATCTCACTACTTTTCTAAAGGCCAAGATGAGATAACTAGGGTTCTAAAAGTTAGTTAGTGTATTGACAACATATGGCAGCCTCATATTATCCTCAACTTGACTTAAGGAACATAAGCACCAACCAAGAAGTCACACTAACTATGGCCACCAGATCAACCATATCGATATACGCCGTACAGTTTCCTTGGTCTATTGCCATTTACCTAAGGTACACTAGATCCGGGTTAGGATCTTTCACACATAAGAGCACCCAACAGATAAGTATAAAGCAAACAAGGCAAACAATTTTAAAGTGATCTAATTCCTAAGGGTACCCCTCTTTTATTAAATCCCCAGCAGAGTCGCCAGTTCTGTAACACGGTGGGAGAACTGACTTTAGTGAAATGTTGCGGATAGCAAGAGTCGCCACCGACTTTTATTTTATCCAAAGGAAAGGGCATAAAATAACAGGAAAGACCTTAAAATATTTGTGGGTTCGGGGGGTAGGTTATGTAAAGGGAAGGTGTTAGCACCCTTTACATCCATGGTTATCCATGGGCTCTTAGTTACTTAGCTCACTTTAAATTGTTTTGAGAAAGTGTAGTGTGTGATTAAAATTTTTCTAAGTTCTTTATAATGATCCTTGTATGGATATATATAAAGACTTTGTTTTGAAAATTATTTAAAATGTGAAGTGTAATGAAGTAATTTGATGAAAAGTGAGCAAGTACTTAAGAGGAACCTACCCTAAGTTAAATCTTTACTGTTCTTAAATGTTCTTTCAATGGTAAGACTATCCCTATTATTAAGGAATAGGTAGTCATTACCTTGGATGTTGTATGGGATATGTGAAGGGTCATCTGTGTTTAGGCAACTGTAAGGTGTCTTAGCAATACGAAGGGACTTATCATCTTTTGTTCGAAAGGGACAAGATCATTTACGAAGGCAACCATGAAGGGACTTGATCTTTTAATTCTTTAAAGGGACTAGATGATATTAATAAGAGAAGGGACTTTGCTTTATACACCTTACTTGACCTTTTCCTTTAGGCAACATGAGAGGTATCCTTAAGAAGTGAGATGGCGATCCAAGATCGACTTACGTGTGTGCGTGTACAAATTCATATATTTATCTTATAATTAGTGATCTAAATTCAATTTTAAGATACAAACATGTTTTCACTCCCTAATTTACTAACCATAGCAATTTAAATAAAAAAAAATTCTACCACTATTACATAGCTTGTACAATTACATTATAATAAGAACAATTTAAATAATAAACATATACTAAATAAATAAAAGGTTAGTAATAATAAAAAATAAATATAAGAGAAAAAAAGAAGTTAGCACAATAATATACAATAAACATCAATTAAAATTTTAGATTTAAATAGACAATTTTTAAATAATTTTAAGATAGGAATAAAATAATAATAATAATTATATACTAATAAACATGATAAATAGTTTAATAATTTACTTATATATGTTAAAAATATTTATTAATTATAATTAAACAAACATAATAAAATAAGAAATTATAATTGTAAAAGAAAAATTAGGGTTTAGAAAATAAATTAGGGTTTAGAAAATAAATTAGGGTTTTTAATTATAATTTACATCATTAATTTAATAAATATATATATATATATATATATATATATATATATATATATATATATATATATATATATATATATATATATATATATATATATATATATATATATATACTATAATTTTATATACATAATAAATAAATAAAAACACTAATTTTTTATTTTTAGAAAATAATTTCAGAATTTAGAAACTATAAAATATTTACATGTTATTTTATATATATATATATATATATATATATATATATATATATATATATATATATATATATATATATATATATATATATATATATATATATATATATGATTATTTTTTTTTAAATTTATAATAAAATAAACAAAACAAATCAATAAAAGCAAAAAAAAATTGGAACTTACCTGGGGCAGGGATTGAACCCACGCCCTAGGCTTCAACATCCTTAGACCAATAAGCCAGCCACTGGACCAGCTTGCGCGTGGTGATAGTACATTGCATCCTTTTGCTTTTGTTCTTATCCTGTAAAACAAAAAAAATTGAACAAAAAAAATGCCCTGAGGCTGGTTTCGAACCCAAGCACCTTCGCATACCAAGCCAGACACATTACCACTGGGACACACGCTTGTGTGTGATATATAAACAGAACAGATTTATTATAAAATATGACAAAAATTCAAATTATAAAAACGCGCGCAGGTCTTCTTCTACCTCCAGACCTGCAAAATTTCCTGCGAATTTTGCTATAAGCTTTCCTGCGAATTTTCATTTGCAGCAAACCCTACTGTAATACCTCAAAATTTGCCCTCATTCTTTTTTCCCTAACTGGCTTACCACTTTGCATTTCATCTGCATCTTCCACTAGGTCCTTACATTCACGATCATGCATTTCATGGGCTCCTAAGGCATGGGATCAAAAACATCTTCTGGTGATATATCTGATGACTACACTCAAGAATGCTCCGTAGTATTGTGCGTCGCAGGTGTTAGGGTTTCATTAAAATCATGAGTGAGTTTCGCTATAAACGGTGGTTCGCAAATGATTTGTGTTTGACGTTTAAATCACGAGTTAGGGTTTATTTCCCTAATTTAGTGATACCCGACAAAGTTTCATTGCGAAATGTGTTCATAAGTGGTCTTGTCGTTCATGGGATTCCCATTATCACTCAAGACGCAATTTATTGAAGATCATAGTGCATGCGGGGCTTATTAGGTTTTTCATGACAGATGAATGCTGGTTTATGGTACGAGGGATCAAGTGGCGGATTCTTATGATAATCAGGGCACTGTGGACCTCCTTATGGTTCATTGTAGATAATACAGGTCAATGGAGTTTGGATTTGAAGGTTGACTGAAGATCGTTGATTCATTAAAGACTCGAGTTTGAATTAGATTGGAGGTTTAAGTTGGATTAAACGTGTTGATATTGGTCGCAAGGATTACTTGGGTTTCAATAATCTGTTTCCATGCTAACATTCACTCTTTTGTCCACTATCCAAATTAAGCCCATAAACTTTGTTTTAGTTCATTATCCACGTTAAGCAATTCAATTCTAACCTCCACTTTGGATCCTTTTCAAGGTCCATTTGTTTAATCTAATATCCAAGAGTCTAGCTCCACTAAGTGTCCGGTTTTATATTCGGTTCTATATTGATTTCATTTATCCACTTTTATAGTCAATTAATAATCGTATTCCAAAATGTATATTATCTCATTGGCTATTTTTCCGGTTATTACCAAATTCTCATTTGGACTCATATCACTTCCCTGCTAGGCCCATCAGTTTTTATGTTATTTTTTAGAGAATAAGAGTAATAAATAAATAAAAGAATTCCTTTGTTAAAACACATCATTTGGCAAGGATGTGAAAGGGATATTCAAAAAAATATAACAAAAATTGTTTTTATCAGAATTTCAGTAGAAAAAGAAGAAAAAAACTCAGTTACATAAAAAATTTCAGTTACATCACAAACTGATACAAAAGAACTGATATACAAAAAATTCAATAACACAGGAAAAGTTCAGAAGCAGTGATACAACAAAATGGAATTCAGTTACAAAAATCTTCAATAAAAAGGCTTCATTCGTCAATATTGTGGGGGGCTTTTCTTTCGATTTCCTAGCAGCAAAAAAAATAGAGAAGAAAGTTAGAATAGAGATGGTGTAATTATCAGAAAATGAATAATGCTTCATGTCCTCTGAACTCATGCTTCCCCCAATCGCCACCTTCATCTTCATCTTCAATTCTCCTTCCAAAAAAAAAAATCTTCAACACATCCTTCATTATCAACTCTTCGAACCAACAATCTGCATCTTCACTCAATCTCCATTATCATCAGAAGCTCCAACAAACTCTCAAAAGCAACTTTCCGCAACTATCTTTAACGCCGCCAGCTATCTGCAAGTTCCTCCTCCGATAACAATCTTTAGATCTTGAAGAATCGGGTTCGACACTTCCTGCTTCATCAAGAAGCTGCATCAGATTCAGATTAGCATATCGGAGACGATTCAGAAACAGGAAGAAGGAATATGAGTTCAGTACAATTCAGTTCACGGCGAAATTCACGGTGTCGTCATCTTTTCCTTCAGTTTGTGAGCAACTTCACACACCCTCAAACTTCACTCATATTTTCATCGATCTTCATCACTTTGGCAACCGTTTACAACACCTACAATGAGAATTTTCATCGTCAATCTCACAAGGATGACAACAGCAGAAATCGCAGAAACGGAACCGGAGAAGAGAAAAGAATCCAACAAGAATCAGTATCATCATACCTTCAAACCAACTTCTTTGCAGCTTCAATCTTCTCCTGCTACAACTTCAGCTTCATTCCATTTCGAATCTCCGTCAGCAACAACAACAGTCCTTCCAACGGTACCTCCTACAACACCAGCAATCAATCATGAAGATGTCTCCACTGTGACCATATTCTACGATCCTGAAAATAACTCCGCCTACCATTCAGAAGGTGCTGCTCCCGTTAGAGCACCAGTTACAATCTTTTATGATCCACAAACAATAACAGTCCCTTCAGCAGCAGCAATCAGTCCAGTCACTGTCACGGTGCCTGGACCAGTACCATATGAAAGCAATAGGGCCATCCCTTGGCACTATGGCTCTGACTTGTATTGCGAAGGAAAAAGAATCACTCTGGAAACATCAACACCTGCACCACAAGTAGATAATGTGGGGGGAGGCGGAGGCTTCACTCGAAGCGGACGTCTCTTCGCTTCACAAGTTCAAAGACCTACTGCCGAAGCAGAAGCTGCTGCCAAGGCAAAAGGAAAAGGCCCGGTGCAGGAAGATCCAGCTGCCAAAGAAGCCCTGAGGATTCCATTTGATCAGGAAGTTGATGAGTTTATGCGAATCATCAAAAAGAGTGATTACAAAATTGTGGATCAGCTTCACCAGACGCCATCCAAAATCTCCATCCTCTCACTGCTTATGTGCTCCGAAGCCCATCGGAATGCACTACTTAAAGTCCTGCACGCAGCTTACGTGCCTGAGGAGATTACTGTCAACCAATTGGAAACCGTGGTTGGTAATGTTACTGCTAGCAATGGGCTAGGGTTTACCAATTCTGACTTGACAGCGGATGGCCGCAACCACAACAAAGCCTTGCACATAACCATGGAATGCAAAGGAGCTGTCCTTTCTCATGTGCTGGTGGACACAGGTTCTTCCCTGAATGTCTTACCAAAGAAGGCTCTGGTGAAGCTTGAATATGATGGATTGGCATTGAGGCCCAGCAACCTGGTAGTAAGAGCCTTTGATGGTTCGAAGAGATCGGTTCTGGGAGAGATCGAGCTGCCTGTGACAATTGGCCCACAGACCTTTAAAACTATCTTTTATGTGATGGACATTCAGCCCGCCTACAGCTGTTTGTTGGGTAGACCCTGGATTCACGCCGCCGGCGCAATAACGTCTACCCTTCACCAAAAGTTAAAATTTGAGTGGGAAGGCCAAGTTGTCACAATCTGTGGAGAGGAGGACATTTTTGTTAGCCATCTGGCTACTTATAAATACATTGAGATGGATGGAGAGATCCATGAAACAATGAGCCAAGGTTTTGAGGCCTTGAATGTCAATGAAGCATCTGCTGTATCTGGTACTCCAATGTCATCATACCAACAAGCCCGGAAGGTTGTTGAAGAAGGAACTGCCCTAGGCTGGGGCAAGGTCTTAGCTGTGGAGGAGAAGAAGGACAAGTTTGGGTTGGGTTACAGACCAACTCAACATCAAGCAAAGGCTACTGCAGAGCCAGGTTTTGTCAGTGGGGGGATGCTTACCCCTGATGCTATCAACTGTCTGGAAGACGAGCTGGAAGAGGAGCGCAATCTGGAGAATTGGATTCGTCCGAAGATCCCGGGGAGCAGTGTCTCGAACTGGTCTTCCCAGGAAATTATAAGGGTTACTCGATCAGAGTAATTATTATTTCCTGTATTTTTATAGCATGCATCCAAGTCTTGCATCTTGCCCAAGATGACAAGACTCATTTTGTAACCAGGGCCATCTGTACTTTTGTGCAAACAAGATTAAATTAATGAAATATCAGACGTCTTTTTGCAAACGAGTCCTTTTCTTTTATGCTCACTGTTTTTCCATTTTTCTTTTTTGTACAAAAATAAATGGCGGTGTTTTCAAAATGATAACTTCATTTCACTTTTTTCTAAAGCAAGATTAAAATCAATCACTAAAATGAACCAATTCAACCCTTGCAGAGAGTGCCTTCCAGACAGCACCGACAACAGCACGGCTATGACATCGTATGACTTTGACAATCCAATCAATCAAGCTGATGAAGGGGTTGATGAAGAATATGAGCTTCCTGAAGAGCTAGCCAGGTTGTTGAGACAGGAGGAAAAGGTTATTGCTCCTCATCGGGAGGAGATTGAAGTGATTAATCTTGGTACTGACGAAGACGTGAAAGAAGTTAAAATCGGGGCCTGCCTGCAAGACTCGGTGAAGAGACAACTGATAGATCTGCTTCAAGAGTATGTTGATGTGTTTGCTTGGTCGTATCAAGACATGCCAGGGTTGGATACCGATATTGTTGTGCACAAGCTGCCTTTGAGAGAAGAGTGCCCACCGGTCAAACAGAAGCTACGCCGAACTCGCCCAGACATGGCTATGAAAATCAAGGAAGAGGTACAAAAGCAATGGGACGCCGGGTTCCTTGCTGTGACTAGCTACCCGCCGTGGGTTGCTAACATAGTACCTGTGCCTAAGAAGGATGGCAAAGTAAGAATGTGTGTTGACTACCGGGATCTGAACAGAGCCAGCCCGAAAGATGACTTCCCATTACCTCACATTGACGTATTGGTGGATAACACGGCTCAGTTCTCGGTATTCTCCTTCATGGATGGATTTTCAGGATATAATCAGATCAAGATGTCACCTGAAGACATGGAGAAGACAACATTCATTACACCTTGGGGCACGTTCTGTTACAAAGTGATGCCATTCGGACTGAAGAATGCTGGTGCAACGTATCAACGGGCCATGGTGACATTATTCCATGATATGATCCACAAGGAAATAGAATGTTATGTGGATGATATGATCGCCAAGTCCCTTACAGAGGAAGATCACCTGGTGAATCTGCTGAAGTTGTTCAAGCGTCTGAGGAAATATCAACTAAAGCTGAACCCCAACAAATGCACATTCGGGGTGCGATCTGGTAAGCTGCTGGGCTTTATTGTAAGCGAGAAGGGGATTGAGGTTGACCCAGATAAAGTCAAAGCTATTCAAGAGATGCCTGCACCGAAAACTGAAAAAGAAGTTCGAGGGTTCTTAGGTCGATTGAACTACATTTCAAGGTTCATATCTCACCTTACAGCAACCTGTGAACCCTTGTTCAAGCTGCTAAGAAAGGAACAAACGGTCAGGTGGAACGAAGATTGCCAGAAGGCTTTTGACAAGATCAAGGAATATCTGCAAGAACCTCCAATCCTTATGCCTCCAGTTGAAGGAAGACCTCTGATCATGTACTTGACAGTATTAGAAGAGTCAATGGGGTGTGTGCTGGGCCAGCATGACGAGTCTGGTCGAAAAGATTATGCGATATACTACCCAAGCAAAAAGTTTACCGACTGTGAACAACGTTATTCACTGCTCGAGAAAACTTGCTGTGCTTTAGCGTGGGCTGCTCGCCGACTGAGACAGTATATGTTGACCCACACTACTTTATTGATCTCAAAAATGGATCCAGTTAAGTACATTTTCGAGAAGCCAGCTCTTACCGGACGGGTTGCAAGATGGCAGATGATTCTCACAGAATATGACATACAGTACACATCCCAGAAAGCCATCAAGGGCAGTGTACTATCTGAATATCTTGCTGAGCAACCCATTGATGACTACCAGCCTATGAGGTTTGACTTCCCTGATGAAGACATCATGTTCATTAAAGCAAAAGATCATGAAGAGCCTGTTCACACCGAAGGGCCCGACCCGGAAGAAGAATGGACTATGATGTTTGATGGGGCTGTTAACATGAATGGTCGTGGTGTTGGTGCAGTACTCATTACACCTAAAGGAGTTCACATGCCTTTCTCGGCAAAACTCACTTTCAACTGCACTAACAACGAAGCTGAATACGAAGCTTGCATTATGGGTCTTGAAGAAGCCATTGACCCCAGGATCAAGACATTGACCGTATTCGGAGATTCAGCTTTGGTAGTCAATCAAACCAACGGGAAATGGTACACCCACCAAGATCATCTGATACCTTACAGGGATTATACGAGAAGGTTACTGACTTTCTTTACAACAGTCAAGCTTGAGTATATCCCTCGAGACGAGAATCAGTTTGCGGATGCTCTTGCTACCATTTCATCCATGATCAAAGTTCAAACGGCCAACTTTGTACCTCAGATTTCAGTGTCTAGACTTGATAGACCAGCATATGTATTTGCAGCAGATGTTGTCAAGGATGATAAGCCTTGGTTCCATGACATTAAGTGCTTCTTGGAGGATCAAACATACCCACCTGGGGCATCTTCCAATGATAAGAAGACCTTGAGAAGGCTTGCTGGTAGTTTCTTTCTGAACACTGATGGGTCTTTATACAAGAGGAACTTTGACATGGTACTCCTCAGATGTGTTGATAAGACGGAAGCAGATTTACTGATGCATGAAGTGCATGAAGGCTCTTTTGGTACCCATGCTGGAGGGCATGCCATGGCTAAGAAGTTGGTAAGATCAGGCTATTACTGGATCACGATGGATGCAGACTGTTGTGCCTACGCCAGAAAATGCCACAAATGCCAGATTTACGCAGATAAAGTGCATGTGCCTCCCAATCCTTTGAACATCATGTCTTCTCCCTGGCCCTTTGCCATGTGGGGCATTGATATGATTGGCAAGATTGAGCCAACTGCTTCAAATGGTCACAGATTTATCCTGGTCGCCATTGACTATTTCACCAAGTGGGTTGAAGCAGCCTCATATGCAAACGTTACAAGACAAGTGGTAGCCAGATTTCTGAAGAGAGATATCATCTGTCGGTATGGAGTGCCCGAGCGAATCATTACTGATAATGGTTCCAATCTCAACAACAAAATGATGGCAGAGCTGTGCCGGGACTTCAAGATCCAACATCACAATTCTTCTCCTTACAGGCCAAAGATGAACGGCGCTGTAGAGGCAGCTAACAAGAATATCAAGAAGATTGTGCAGAAGATGGTAATCACATACAAAGACTGGCACGAAATGCTACCATTTGCCTTGCATGGGTACCGCACATCAATCAGAACATCCACTGGGGCAACACCGTATCAGCTTGTATATGGTATGGAAGCAGTCCTGCCTGTTGAAGTTGAATTGCCCTCCTTACGGGTATTGATGGATGTTAAGCTGAGTGAAGCAGATTGGGTTCGGTCCCGATACGAACAACTGAGTCTGATCGAAGAGAAAAGATTGGCTTCAATCTGCCATGGGCAGTTATATCAGAAGAGAATGAAGAAAGCCTTCGATCAGAAAGTCAGGCACCGAGAATACCAAGTAGGGGATCTTGTGCTGAAAAGAATCCTCCCTCCTCATACAGACCACAGGGGCAAATGGACTCCAAATTATGAAGGACCATTCGTTGTAAAGAAAGTTTTCTCTGGTGGAGCACTGATGCTCAGCACCATGGATGGTGAAGATTTCCCGTCCCCTGTGAATTCAGATGCAGTTAAAAAATACTTCGCATAAAATGACCCGCTGGACATAAAAACAGAATGTAAGTCCAGGCAAAAATAGGGCATCCCGGCGAGTCAAAAACAGAATAAAAGACTCGGGCAAAAGTAAGGGAAAATAAACAAAAAATGTACACCCGCTGAGTTGAAAAGCCGCATTGGACAGCTCAGGCAAAAATGGGTATCCCGATGGATTGAAAACCCGAAAGGGCGATCCATGCAAAATGAGGGAGTAAGCGAACAACTGCATTCTGAATTCGTCTGTATCACCTACAACTTGGTAAGCTTCCAAAAGATCAAGCTTCAATCAGAATCAACTCTCTCCAGAAAGCAAGACGAGAAGGACGTCATTGTCATATGAGTCATAGCAGGAGAGGAAGCTCCTTAAAGCGTCGTCAACACCGCCAGCACTTTATTTCTCAATTTGTAACAATCTCCTCATTTCAGGAGATAGGTTTCTTTGACTGTATCTTGCCAATTCAGGGCACATGAATTAATAAAATCAGATTTTTCAGTCATGTTTCGTTTTCACATTTATGTCTCGCAAAGAGTCGTCTGATATCTCTAAAATACAATTGCATAAGTACAGATGCCTTTCTCTAAAAAATAAAACACATGCTTGCAGGGAATGTGATTATTCTCGAAAGTACTTAACTCCTATGACGGAATCCGGTAAGGGATACCTCGGGACCTTTTGTACGTTCCATTATCTTTGCAGGATTGCGGGTATCCAGAACGCAACCTGGGGCATGCAGGTTACGTCTCAGCAAGTAGGCGAATCATTATCAACTCGGTCTATCTTCCACATGGCACTAGAAGGTGCCCATTTCCCCAGCGGAGCTGCCAAATCAGCGTACACTCAATCTCAGCATCCGAAATGCTCTATCCCCAGCTGAGTTGCTCCCCATTGCTTCCCCCAGCAAAGTTGCCAAATCGACAAACAGGCTTAACACTCAGGATGCTATATCCCCAGCTGAGTTGCCTCTTGTTGCTCTCCCCAGCTGAGTTGCCGACAGCATTCCCCAGCCGAGTTGCCATTCTTCCTCAGCAGAATGCAGAAATCAGGGAATCATCTCCCCACAGAGCTTCAGCCTCTATTCAGAAGAGCAACGCACGAGGAAGTCACAACAGAGTGAAGAAAGCTTCTGCAAACCCCAGCTGGGTCCCGTATTATCAAGGTTATGTCAATCAGTGACCTATATCCCCAAGCAGATACATCATTAGGTCTACCAATGATCTCATCCCCAGCTGGGACGTTCATTTCAAGCAGATCGACCAGAGATTTCGCAGCAATGGGATCCGAATCCCGGATCTGTGCCCCTTTGCATAATCATAGCATTCGCATCATATTATACCCTCAGAGCGTAGCATTCCGTCTAATACGGAGCATTACGGCAAAAATCACATGCAAAGCATAATCATAAGTCATGTTGTGAATTGAACACTTGTGAATAATAAACCGTTCGTCACCATTATACAGAAAAATCCCCATCAGAGTCCCAGCAAAAGCAGTTGCCTCTCAAATCACAAACACCAGTATATACACCTTTTGGCACCCGTCCGTGTCATCTTTCCCCACAGGTCGCCTGAATACACTCTACAAACAAAATCACCCGTACTACAGATACGTCCTGACACCCGTCCGTGTCATATCCCAGCAGAAAGCCAAAGACGTCCTCTTTGCACTCACATATACTTATATACACTTTCTTGGCACCCAGCGCAGTCGCGTACACTTTCATCAACCCACACACTTGTTAATATACAATACTCACTACTCATGATACACTTATACAGATACTCGTCCGTATCTTGTATACATCATCACTCATAACCCCACAGATTCGGCAGTAGCCCTTGTTCTTTGTTAACCAGTTGGTACTCGTCCGTACCATCATCTCAGAACATTGCGTCTAGTGTTTATTTCTACATGATACTCGTCCGTATCATAGTCTTAAGGATGCTCGTCCGCATCTTTAACCCATACACCATGTCAAACACCTATGTCTTCTTGAATATAGATACTCGTCCGTGTCTATTGTTCCCCAGAAGGAGTCCTTTCAGATGCAACACTCGTCCGTGTTCTTTGTTAACCAGTTGATACTCGTCCGTATCATCATCTCTGAACATGTGTCAGCTTGTTTCTACATGATACTCGTCCGTATCATAGTCTTAAGGATGCTCGTCCGCATCTTTAATCTATACACGACACCAAACACTTATACCTTTTGTTTCTTGGATGTAAACGCTCGTCCGTGTTTACTATGTCCCCAGTAGATCACCAGCAAATTTTCTTTTTATCTAACACTCGTCCTGTGTTATGATACCTCTGAGAGCAGCCGTACCCTACTGAGTGGTCGTCCTCCACTTCTTGATGGTCGTCCTCCATCATGCTCATCCGATGGCCGTCCCCATCGTTGATTTTAGCAGCCGTCCCCTGCTAGGTGGTCGTCCTCCATCTTTTGATGATCGTCCTTCATCACTTTATCCAATAGCCGTCCCCATTGTTGATTTTGGTTATCTAACACTCGTCCTGTGTTATGACAAACCCTGAGAGCAGCCGTCCCCTGCTAAGTGGTCGTCCTCCACTTCTTGATGGTCGTCCTCCATCATGCTCGTCCGATGGCCGTCCCCATCGTTGACCTTCTATCCGATGGCCGTCCCCATCGTTGATATTTTCGGCAGCCGTACCCTGCCAGGGGGTCGTCCTCCACCTTTGATGGCCGTCCCCATCATATTTCTTTTATACCCAACAGAGCAGCCGTACCCTGCTAGGTGATCGTCCTTCACCTTTGATGGCCGTACCCCATCAGCTGTTTATTTCATTTATTCTTTAACCCGATGGCCGTCCCCGTCGTGGTCCCTTTTCCTCTTAACCCGATGGCCGTCCCCGTCGTGGTCCCTTTTCCTTTTTAGCCCGATGGCCGTCCCCATCGTTGGTTACTTGACCTTTATGAACTTGATGGCCGTCCCCGTCATGTTTCATTAATCCCCAGAGAATTTTACAGTTTTATCGTGATGGCCGTCCCCATCATGATTTTATTTTCCCCAGCTAGTCGGCCGTCCCCGTCTTAGCTTTACCTTTTTATCCCCAACATGTCGTCCGTCCCCGTCATTGCTTTATTTTCTGCACTTTCCCCAGCATGTCGGCCGTCCCCGTCATTGCTATTTACCCAGCAGTCGTCCTCTGCTCGACGGTCGTCCTCCATCGCCCACACCTTACAATATACTAGACTTTATTTTGCTTTTACAATCTATATCCCTTTTCTTCTTCATTCTGTGAGTGCAAATTTTGGACTGTCTTTGGTATTCAACCACAAGTTATCTTGTTTGGCCTGTTAAGCCGTCGCTTACACCCTGCACAGCTAACTCATGTTTGAATAGGGGCAGCTGTAAACACCCCAAATTTTCCCTCACCCATTTCACCATGGCTTGTGATCATTCTCATATGCATAAACACAAACATATCATCTCATATCTCATTTTTGATTCACTGGATAGTTTCTAAGGCATCTGCACCTAGGGTTTGTGATCTGAGCAATCCCAAAGCCTCTTGAGCCACTCCAAAGGCAACCAATCAACTCAAAGGGGTCCATGTGTGTTCTTATATCATATTTCATCTCCTCAAAGTCAAAAATGCAGAGGAATCACAAGAACTAGGGTTTGAGTGGATGCAGGGCCAGCTTGAATTACATAGTTGACTGAAAATTAGGGTTTTGGTTTCAGAGGCCATAACCCCAAATTTTTTGGTCATTTTTGTTTCCATTGATCTTTATATGGTATGGGGAGTATGCATATCAATTTTCATGAAGAAATTCCATGGGGAAGTCATCTGATCAAGAGTTGACTTTTCAGACAAGTCAGTGCAAAATCAGGGCATCTGAGGCCCCCAGTGACCCAACCAATGGGTGATCTTCATCATTTTGAGTGTACATGATCTTTATTTGATCATGGAAGAGGGTTGAAGTTCATGGAAATCAAGAATTCAGGGTTTTTGCAAATGTTGACTTTTTGGGCATAGTTGACTTTTCAAGAATGCTTCATTTTAGGTCATTTTTCAAGCCTTGATTCTTGATCCAAAAATGCTTCAAATGGAAAAACTTTGGTCATGAAAGTTGAAGATCTCATCTTTCCCTTTTCAAAAAGTACAAGAACATGATCAAACTCTTCTTGGATCAAAAGTTATGGCAAGGCAAAGTTGGCAAAAATCATTGCTTTTCAAGGCATGCACTAAATGGAAAACTTGCAAATTCATGTATCAAACATTCTAGTGACTTCAAAGTGACTTCAAAACTTCATCACATGATCACATATGCCCTAAAAAACAGAATTGGCCCAAGGGATTCTTCATTGTTTGCCTTGATTTTCAAGAAATCCATAAGACATTTTCCATTACAAGTGCAAAGTTGGATTTTTGGCATAGTCATTTTCCAAGGAACTATGTGATCACTAGCTGATTTCTCAACATTGCCATGACTAAAAGAAGTGCCATGCCACAAAATTCAGCAAGCATTGTTTCATGTGTATGGCACAAAATCATGAGAAAGTACAAAGTTGTCAAGTTGCAAAAACTAGCATAGCTTGTCATCCACATGTTGCAGTCAGCCACAAGCAATCCAAGGGCTCTCCTCAACCCTAGCTGGAGCAAGACAAGACTTGAACCTGCTGCTGCCATGACCCATACTCTCAATGACACAAAATTGACTTTTTTGCAAAAGGCTCCCATACTCTTGGCACAGTACACAGCCACCCTACTAACCTGCCTCACAGTCTATCCACACAAGTTGGAGACAATATAGCTAAGCATTGAGCATTGCAGCTGGCCAGAACACAGCATTCACAAAATCATCTCACATTGCATTTTCTATCGAATCTGCTCACACAGCCATCAAACACTCAAGCTAACTTCACCATCCAACACAACACACTTCATAGACCTCAAACCACCAAAGCTCAAGCCTGAAACAAGCCTGACCTGAGCTTCACCATTCTTCACTTTCCAAACCAGTTCTCTTCGAATCTCACTATCCAGCCATCAAACACTTCATTTTTCTTCACCAACAAGTCAAGCATACCACAAGGAGTCAAAACCACCCTTCATTTTGATCTGAAACTGCCTGTACACAAATCCCCATTTCTGCTACACCAGAGTTGGATCTTTCAAGCCAGCCACTCTCCAAGCATTTTGAGCCTCATTTTGCATTCAGAGGGTCCAAGGAAGCAAGCTTGCACAAGAAAGAAGCCCTGAAAGCTCACAAACAGAGGAGCTTCATCTCAGGTGAGCTACATGAACTTTTTTCCCAGAAACTAGTTTTTTAGTTCTTTTATGATGCCTTGTGTTCCCCTGATCATGAATGTATCCTTGCTTTTGAAAATAGTGTAGAAATCAGCATGTATGGAGTTCCTGAACATTTGCCCGTGTTTTATCTTTTGTTTCGATTCATGCTCATGGACGAAAATAAATGAATTTAGGCTTAGGGTTTAGGTTTAGATTGATGAGAGAGTCAGTTTGGTGGAAGAAATTTGTGATTTGGTGACCTATAGAAGAATCTAGGGTTTTGGCTGGCCGGAGAAGACGACCGGAAGTCTTCTCCGGCGGCCTGAAAGTCATTTAACCCTAATTATGTCATTAATTGAAGTTTGAATGAGGAGCGTAGATCAGGCAGACTTTGGTTGACTTGCGCGCAAACGTGTGGCCAGGATGCATCATTAAAACCCTAAGCATGTTTAATTAATTCAAAAACCTGATTAATTAGGTCATAAATAAGTTTAGCCAGATTTGAATCTGGGCCCTTGGATCTGGCGCGCAGTCAACCAGTCCAAGCCCAGATCAAATCCTGGCCATCCCTTGTGATTACTTCTCATTTTCATTAATTTTTATTTCATTTTTTTCTCATTTGTTTTGTACAATTTATTTAAAATAGCAAAAATGTTTTAAAAATTATGAAACTTTTTGTCAAGAGTTTCACTAATTTTTAAAACCCAAAAATATTTTTATTTTATTTTTTATCATAAAAAAGGTATTTTTAAATATTTAAAAGATTATTTTTAATTGATTAATGGGAATTAATTAATCAAAAATACTTTTAGGAATTTAAAAATTACAAAAAAATTCATGAAATGTTCTAAGACATTTAGAAACATTGTCCAACCTTCAAACCAAATTTCTTTTTTGATCTTGATGCATTTTAAGAATTTTTCATTGGATTAAGTCATTTTTTATGCATTATTTTGATCATGGATTCAAAAATTCATTTCTGCCTATTGGTGAAGGTTGTGACATTGATTCTTTTTGCTTTGTCTTGTGTTTAACATGTAGTTTCTAGGGTAAAAAGGCCATGAATTGTTCTTGCATTTTCAAATTGATAGGCATTTGTTTTGTTAAGAACCCTAAAAAACCCTAATAACTTAGAAAATTCATATCTTGAGTTTGGTTGAGAGTTGAGAGCTCCCCTTTGGGCAGTGGTTTATCATAGGTCTAGGGTTTCCTTGGGTACCATTTTCCATTTTTACTTTAGGGTTTTGCTTCTGTTTTTGGTTTGTGTTTGATGTTTGTTCCATGAACCCTAATTTGGACTTTCTTTTGCATCCCTTCTTGCATTTCCTTGCATAACATGACTTGTCTTTGCATTTTGTGCACACTTATGATTCATTTGACATCCTAAGACATGTAGAAAACATCATTGATCATTGCATCTCATATTTGCCATGTCATTTGTTTTGTTTGATTCATAACTTTTCATGCTTGTTCATGCTCCTTAGTTTGCATCATATGCATTCATAATCTTGTATGAACATCCCCATTGTCTTGCCTCATGTTTGCAGCACCTCATAACATCATAATCATCATCAACATGCTTCTGGTTTTGCTTAGCATCATATCATCTCATCTTGCATTGCATTGCATTTTCTTTCTAACATTGCAGGTGGTAAGTAAACTTGAGAAGTGGATTTGCCTTCACTTCTCATAACTTTTCCTTTCATCTCTCTTGCATCCATTGCTGCATTCTTATATGAGTTTGAGTTTGAGCTTGCCCATTCTTCTTCCTCCCACTTTATTTCTTCAAGTGACTTGACTTCTTGAATGAAGCAAGTCACTTTGCTTCTCTTGATCCTGTTCATCTGCTTCCTGGTGGTTCCTCTGAAGATTGTTCTTGGAAACCTCACAAACCTTAGGACCAACCAAGCATGATAATGAATTAGGGTTTTGATTAGTTCCCCCCCATAGTTTTACCTTTGTGTCTCTCTTTGAGTCTTCTCTCCTCACCTCATAATCAGGGACTAAACCCTAAAGGCTTTGAGACTTTGTGATTAAGCTTATGCCTGCATCCTTCTCTTAGGATGGAGTGTATAACTTTAATCCTAAGTCTTGAACCCTTTATGTGTTTAAATCTCTTAATTAATCCATCTAATAATTATCAAGACATTACACTTGTAACTTGGGCCTTGCATTAGGGTTCTAATTCTTCCTTAAGTGGTTAAGAAGGACTAACCCTAGTGTTAATGGACAAGTCCTCCTCAAGTTGTCTTACAAACCATAAAACTCACTTCATCATCATATCATTAATCTAAAATCCACCTAATAAAGGCTTGTTTTGTCATGGGATTAATCCCTAATCATGGATTAAGTTGAGGAGTCTTCCTCAGCTTAAACATTCTCATCTATTATCCTTCTTTTAGGATGGTGTAATGGGTCTGTTTAATCCTTGATTATGGCTTAACCTCATTACTCAACACTAAACAAAATCACAAAAACATCTAAATAATCACAAGTGAGTTAATGATCTTAATCCTACATCAAAAGGTGATTAAGTGTGAGAATCTGACTTCACACTTAAGGTATTCTCATTACCCCTAATCAGAGGGAAGATGTGATGAGTTTACTAACCCATTGGTTTAGACTTAAGCTCGTTATCTTATGACAAAAATCTAAAAAGAAATAAAAGACTGAAAACTCAAAAACAAACAATAATCGTCTCCTTCGGGATTCTTTTCTCATCACCTTCATTCACAACCGAGAACTCGCTTCTTCCGTCTAATGCAAGACAGTTAGCACCTGAGCCAGACAGGTCATACACTTGAGCATAGGCAAGCAAGCAGTTCACCAGTCAATTCATCTTTCAGTCTCTTTGGGTCGAACTACGGTGTTCTGACTTCCTCATTGCACGAGAGGATACGTAGGCATAACTTAACGGTTATCGAACAAAAGTCTCTGTATATTCCCCCTCTTTCCGGCTTTATTCTCTTAGCCTCATGATCATGAGCATACTCTTTCCTTACACTGACACTTCACTTATGCACTTCACACTTCTTTTACACTGACACCTGTACATTCTTTTCCAGTTATTTTACACACAGATTGCACTGACACTACCCCTTTAAAACACAAATCTTTTAAGCGTGGATCCCGTCGAGTACGGCGGACAATCTGGGTGCTAATACCTTCCCAGGTTGTAACCAACCCCCTTTCTCAGTCTCTCTGGTTCGCAAACCGTCTTATCCATCTTTTTCTAGGTCTATGCAGCATTGCCTTTCCTCCGGGATAAAAATGCCTAGCTGGCGACTCTTTTCATCTCCAGTGAGTTCACGGCTGTGTGTTCTCACTGTTCCTTTCGCCGACCGTTCGCGCTTGTACCAAGATGCAAATCTTCGGGAGCGACAGCTTGGCGACTCTGCTGGGGATATGATGATACTGCAACCAGGGCTTCTGGTTCTTTTTGTGGGTTCCTCCTAGCGCTTGTTTGATTTGTGTTTACTGGGGTGTTATGTGCTTATTTGTGTTTGTATATGTTTTATTTTTGCTTTATGTACAGTTGATTTATTGCTTTCTTTATAGCTTTATATTTTTCATACTGTCATACTGTGCTGGCTGGATCTGGTTTTTCTTTGGTGGGTGGGTGATTCATTGAGAGTTAAGGTCCTATACCTGGGACCTGAGTGACACCTAGGCTAGAGTGAATCATATTCTTTCCCATTCCATTTCGGTCTGGTGCGGGAATATGAAACACGGTTCAGATATGGGTTTCTTCTTGAGAACTCTGTGTTGCAGATTTCCTGCAATGCTAGGGCTATCTGGGAAGCCTGCTAAGTCTGAATGACCTTTTAGTATTGACCTTCAGAAACTGAGGTGAATTAGAGGAGGAACTTTTATGGTTATTGTAAACACTGTACCTCCGGGTTAGAAGTGTTTACACTTCTCATAACTGATCCAAGTCTGAGGATCCTTGTTCTAGATCACCACCTGTGAGGGGGTTGGGCTGTTTACAGGTTTGCAGGTACCTTGACCTCAGAATACCCTGTTACTTTGACTTTGTTAAGAATGCTCCATGTTGGATAGTTCTTGTGATTCTAAACCCTGGACATGTGGCTCTTTATTTGAGTCCCCCCACCCTGGTTACTGGATTTATAGACCTCCATCTGGAATTCTTGAACAGACATGGATCTATACCAAGGCAGTTAATCAGATCCAGCTCAGTCACAAACCCTTGCATTTCATCTGCATACATACTCATTGCATCATATTAACATTTGCTTATTTGTATTTCAGGGTATCCACCTTCATCTCTGGTTTTGGTTTTGACCCCATCTGCCTCATCGACCTATCTCCACCAGCACTTGCTTCAGCCTGTCATCCATATACTTCAGTTACTAGCACTAGCCAGCCAGTGGCCCACTCCTCAGCATCTTCATCAGCACTTATCCTACTCAGTCCTCAGCATCATGGCTCCAAAGAAAAGCAACATCACTTATCATTTCTTCCAACCAGACTTATCAGACATCAGGAGGATCCAAACCCTGATCACTCCAGATCACATACCCTTGTTCAAGGAGAGTTATGGGGATATACTTGACTTGGTCATGGATCTGGACCCATCTCAGAGAAGCCTGATCCATACCTGTATTCAGTTCTATGACCCCCCATTGAGATGTTTCACCTTTCAAGACTTTCAGTTGGGTCCTCTTTTGGAAGAATACTCATCATTGACTGGTCTGCCCATCAAAAGAGAAATCCCTTTCAACCCTGAAATGGTCTTTCCCAGCAATGGAGAGATAGCAAAAGCTTTGTATCTGGAGCCTGTTTTGATTGAACAGCATATGACCTCCAAAGCTGGGATCCCTGGATTTCATCTGGACTTCCTGATTTCTCAAGCTAGCTTGAAGGCCTCCTTGGGGGAGTGGAAAGCTGTTTGTGCTCTGTTGGCCTTAAGTGTATATGGAATTGTGCTGTTTGCAGATGAGCCTCGATTCATCAGCAAGAATGCAATCCACTTGTTCATCCTGAAGAACCCTGTGCCAACTTTATTGGGTGATCTCTATTACTCAGTACATCAGAGAAATGAGAAGCAGAGGGGAAGATTAGTGAGGATTTGTGCTCCATTATTCCATGCTTGGCTTCTCAGGCATCTACCCAGGACAGATGCATTTCTCAATCCTCATCAGCAAAGCAACTGGGCTAAGAGGCTCACTACCCTCACTTCAGCAGACATCAGATGGTGCACTCAGAGCACCAAGGGCAGAGATATGATCACAAGCTGTGGGCACTTTCCCAATGTGCCTCTGATAGGAGTTAAGGGAAGTATCAACTACAACCCTCTGCTGTTCAGGAGACAATTGGGCTATGCACTGGTCCACACTCCTAGGGCACAGGACCTGATTGAGACTCTTTACTGTGAGAACAAGATCAGTTTGACTGTTGTTAGGCAGGCTGCCTGGGCCTGGGATCATGTTCAAACCAAGGGAATCACCATTCTGGGAAAGTGCAATAATGTGGCATCAGTCCAATATTATGAGTGGTCCCATGCTAGGGCCCGATTCTCTGGAATGCCCTTCACCATAGAAGACATGCCTGAGTCATCTTCAGCACCACCCCCTGCCACTATCAGTTTGGAGGAGTTTGAGAGCTTGAAGGAAAGAAATGAGAAGTTAACTCAAGCCTTGCAGAAGACCCTCAGAGAGAGGAGTGAAGGTGTGAGGGAGATTGAGAGATTGGAGAAGTTGAGGGTAGAACACTTGACCAAGATTGAGAAGTCTGGAGATTATATCAACAAGTCTAAGGCTGGTGAGCAGATTCTGAAGAATGCTTGTAAAGAAGCCCAGTTTCAGAGAGCAAGAACAGACTTGTATTTAAAGGAGAGTCAGGCCAGATGGGTCCGAATCACTGAGGCCCGTACCCTAGAAGACAAGAGAGCTCAAGACAAGATGGAGCAGATGGAAAAAGCCCTGGCAGCAGCCCAGGAGGAAATATCAGAGCTGAAAATCAAAGCAGGATTGAAGAGGTCTAAGGACCAAAATCAGAATAAGAAGTTGACTGCAGCAGTTGCAACAAGAAACCTTCTCATCAGAAGTCTCACGGAGCATCCGACTGATCCTGTGACCGAAGCACTTCTTAAGGAAGTTCGTGAGGATGAGTTTGGCCTTGGAGTTTGATCATTTGCTTGTTGTTATCCCTATTCCATGTACTTTTGCTTTTTTGTGATGTATTTTGACCCCTTTGAGGGCTTGTGTTGTAAAATGAACAAGTTGTATTATTTCACCTTTGTAATATATTTGTGTTAGTTTCCATCTGGGTTACTTCAAAAGCAACTTCAACAGCAGCATCTTCAAGGGTCTGGAAGGGTCAAAACTGAATGCCAAACCGGATACCTTGAGAGCAAATAAGCATAACTGCATTGCATGCTAACCCTTTTGTTTGTTTTGTAGGTTTTTGTTTTGTTGTTGCTAACCTCTGTTGTGATGTTCAGGAATTATTGCTCGCCGCCGGGTATTTCCTCTCAACAGGCCACACAGGTACCCAACTAGAAACAACCTTCCGGGAATTCAGATGGATCAGATGCAGCAGGACCTTACAGAGGTCAGAAACCAGATGGCCAACGAAAGGTTGGAGATGAGAACCCAGATAACACAATTCATGGAAGTGATGAACAACCTAGCTCAAAGCCAGGAGAGGCTCAGAACTTTGGTAGAAGGAAGGAATCAAGAGGAGCCCCATGTGGGAACTGCTGGTACAAGTAACAACGAGAGGGTCCAACCTCATGTCAATCCCCCAGTTTTTGGACCCCATCTCCATCCAGAGGCTAACATCCCAGTCAACATTCAAGGGACAGCCACTGCAGCCAGAGTACTTCAAGAAGATCCTCAGGAGGACCAGTATACAGTAATGGGTGCCGGAGAGGAAACTTATGATAGACGGTTGGAAGAAATAGCTGAGAAATTGAGGTCCTTAGAATCTCAAAATTCTTTGGGTTTCGACGTTATGGACATGGGTTTGGTAGAGGGGGTCAGGATTCCCCACAAGTTCAAGCCTCCTTGTTTCGAAAAGTATAATGGGACTTCATGCCCCCGAACTCATTTGCAATCATTTCTGGGAAGGCTGAAGGCCTATACAATGGATGAGAAATTGTGGATGTTCTATTTTGAAGATAGCTTGACTGGAGCTTCGAGGGAGTGGTATTCCCATCTGACAAGAGCAACAATTAGATGCTGGAAGGACCTGGCAGAAGCCTTCATCAGACAGTATCAGTATAATCTAGATATGGCACCCAACAGGACCCTCCTAATGGGAATGTCACAGTCTTCGAGGGAGAGTTTCCAAGAGTATGCCCAAAGGTGGAGGCAACTGGCTGCTGCTGTTCAACCACCAATGTCTGAGAGAGAAATGGCAGACATGTTTATGAACACTCTTCAGGGAACGTATATTGACAGGTTAGCTGCTTTCTCTTCCACCAGCTTCGCAGATGTTGTCATAGCTGGGGAGAGAATTGAAAGCCTGTTAAAAATGGGAAAGATCTCAGACAACGGTGCAAGCTCGTCCAGTAGTACAAGAAAGCCTTTTGCAGGCCCGAGAAGAACTGGCGAGACCAATGCCATTCACACCAACAGGGGTAGGCCCCAATACGCTCAGAGGTCAATAGCAGCAGTCACTATCCCTGCGCCAGCTCATCCACAGCCAGTCTATCAACCTCCTCAACAAAACTTCCAACAACAACCTCAGTATCAGCAGAATCAGTATCCTCCAAGGAACTACAACAACAACAACACCAACAACAACAATCAACAGAGGCCATTCCAACAGAGGCCCTCTCAAGCTAACAGAGTGATCGACCCGATCCCAATGCCGTATGCTGCCTTGTTGCCACAACTTCTGAAACTCAACCTAGTTGAGCTAAGAACGTTGGCACCTCCGGATCCCAACAGTCTACCAAGGAACTATGACTCCAATGCTAGGTGTGCTTTCCACTCGAACGCACCTGGTCACAGTACAGAAAAATGCAGGGCCCTGCATATGAAGGTGCAAGACTTGGTAGACTCCAAAGCTCTGAATTTTGCACCTCCGCCCAATGTCAATAAAAACCCAATGCCAAATCATGGTGGTCCCCGAATTAATGCTATTGAAGAAGACCAACCGTCTTATTTAATAACTAGTGTGGATCAGATCAGGACACCATTGGTGGAAATCAAGGCTCAACTCCGCGAAAACCAGATATTTCCGGGGTGTGAACTAGGGTGTCCCTATTGCAATATTTCATGGAATGGGTGTGAAGATTTAAGGAATGGCATTGACAGCCTTATTCAGAGTGGCCTGCTACAGATCACTACATCATTCCCGGCAAATCCAGCAACTTCATCAGCAACGGTTTCAGAACCTCCTACAACCGCAGCAACTATTGTTCCCAACAATTCATCAGCACCATCAACAAGTATTTCATCTGTCCTCCCAAATGATCAGTTTTCAACAGTTTCTCCTGCTACAACTTCAGCTTCATTCCATTTCGAATCTCCGTCAGCAACAACAACAGTCCTTCCAACGGTACCTCCTACAACACCAGCAATCAATCATGAAGATGTCTCCACTGTGACCATATTCTACGATCCTGAAAATAACTCCGCCTACCATTCAGAAGGTGCTGCTCCCGTTAGAGCACCAATTACAATCTTTTATGATCCACAAACAATAACAGTCCCTTCAGCAGCAGCAATCAGTCCAGTCACTGTCACGGTGCCTGGACCAGTACCATATGAAAGCAATAGGGCCATCCCTTGGCACTATGGCTCTGACTTGTATTGCGAAGGAAAAAGAATCACTCTGGAAACATCAACACCTGCACCACAAGTAGATAATGTGGGGGGAGGCGGAGGCTTCACTCGAAGCGGACGTCTCTTCGCTTCACAAGTTCAAAGACCTACTGCCGAAGCAGAAGCTGCTGCCAAGGCAAAAGGAAAAGGCCCGGTGCAGGAAGATCCAGCTGCCAAAGAAGCCCTGAGGATTCCATTTGATCAGGAAGTTGATGAGTTTATGCGAATCATCAAAAAGAGTGATTACAAAATTGTGGATCAGCTTCACCAGACGCCATCCAAAATCTCCATCCTCTCACTGCTTATGTGCTCCGAAGCCCATCGGAATTCACTACTTAAAGTCCTGCACGCAGCTTACGTGCCTGAGGAGATTACTGTCAACCAATTGGAAACCGTGGTTGGTAATGTTACTGCTAGCAATGGGCTAGGGTTTACCAATTCTGACTTGACAGCGGATGGCCGCAACCACAACAAAGCCTTGCACATAACCATGGAATGCAAAGGAGCTGTCCTTTCTCATGTGCTGGTGGACACAGGTTCTTCCCTGAATGTCTTACCAAAGAAGGCTCTGGTGAAGCTTGAATATGATGGATTGGCATTGAGGCCCAGCAACCTGGTAGTAAGAGCCTTTGATGGTTCGAAGAGATCGGTTCTGGGAGAGATCGAGCTGCCTGTGACAATTGGCCCACAGACCTTTAAAACTATCTTTTATGTGATGGACATTCAGCCCGCCTACAGCTGTTTGTTGGGTAGACCCTGGATTCACGCCGCCGGCGCAATAACGTCTACCCTTCACCAAAAGTTAAAATTTGAGTGGGAAGGCCAAGTTGTCACAATCTGTGGAGAGGAGGACATTTTTGTTAGCCATCTGGCTACTTATAAATACATTGAGATGGATGGAGAGATCCATGAAACAATGAGCCAAGGTTTTGAGGCCTTGAATGTCAATGAAGCATCTGCTGTATCTGGTACTCCAATGTCATCATACCAACAAGCCCGGAAGGTTGTTGAAGAAGGAACTGCCCTAGGCTGGGGCAAGGTCTTAGCTGTGGAGGAGAAGAAGGACAAGTTTGGGTTGGGTTACAGACCAACTCAACATCAAGCAAAGGCTACTGCAGAGCCAGGTTTTGTCAGTGGGGGGATGCTTACCCCTGATGCTATCAACTATCTGGAAGACGAGCTGGAAGAGGAGCGCAATCTGGAGAATTGGATTCGTCCGAAGATCCCGGGGAGCAGTGTCTCGAACTGGTCTTCCCAGGAAATTATAAGGGTTACTCGATCAGAGTAATTATTATTTCCTGTATTTTTATAGCATGCATCCAAGTCTTGCATCTTGCCCAAGATGACAAGACTCATTTTGTAACCAGGGCCATCTGTACTTTTGTGCAAACAAGATTAAATTAATGAAATATCAGACGTCTTTTTGCAAACGAGTCCTTTTCTTTTATGCTCACTGTTTTTCCATTTTTCTTTTTTGTACAAAAATAAATGGCGGTGTTTTCAAAATGATAACTTCATTTCACTTTTTTCTAAAGCAAGATTAAAATCAATCACTAAAATGAACCAATTCAACCCTTGCAGAGAGTGCCTTCCAGACAGCACCGACAACAGCACGGCTATGACATCGTATGACTTTGACAATCCAATCAATCAAGCTGATGAAGGGGTTGATGAAGAATATGAGCTTCCTGAAGAGCTAGCCAGGTTGTTGAGACAGGAGGAAAAGGTTATTGCTCCTCATCGGGAGGAGATTGAAGTGATTAATCTTGG
This sequence comes from Lathyrus aphaca, assembly GCA_963966055.1. Lineage (NCBI taxonomy): Eukaryota > Viridiplantae > Streptophyta > Magnoliopsida > Fabales > Fabaceae > Lathyrus > Lathyrus aphaca. Next base: position 275,717,483 of record OZ014519.1, on the reverse strand, counting down.
TACTGACGAAGACGTGAAAGAAGTTAAAATCGGGGCCTGCCTGCAAGACTCGGTGAAGAGACAACTGATAGATCTGCTTCAAGAGTATGTTGATGTGTTTGCTTGGTCGTATCAAGACATGGCAGGGTTGGATACCGATATTGTTGTGCACAAGCTGCCTTTGAGAGAAGAGTGCCCACCGGTCAAACAGAAGCTACGCCGAACTCGCCCAGACATGGCTATGAAAATCAAGGAAGAGGTACAAAAGCAATGGGACGCCGGGTTCCTTGCTGTGACTAGCTACCCGCCGTGGGTTGCTAACATAGTACCTGTGCCTAAGAAGGATGGCAAAGTAAGAATGTGTGTTGACTACCGGGATCTGAACAGAGCCAGCCCGAAAGATGACTTCCCATTACCTCACATTGACGTATTGGTGGATAACACGGCTCAGTTCTCGGTATTCTCCTTCATGGATGGATTTTCAGGATATAATCAGATCAAGATGTCACCTGAAGACATGGAGAAGACAACATTCATTACACCTTGGGGCACGTTCTGTTACAAAGTGATGCCATTCGGACTGAAGAATGCTGGTGCAACGTATCAACGGGCCATGGTGACATTATTCCATGATATGATCCACAAGGAAATAGAATGTTATGTGGATGATATGATCGCCAAGTCCCTTACAGAGGAAGATCACCTGGTGAATCTGCTGAAGTTGTTCAAGCGTCTGAGGAAATATCAACTAAAGCTGAACCCCAACAAATGCACATTCGGGGTGCGATCTGGTAAGCTGCTGGGCTTTATTGTAAGCGAGAAGGGGATTGAGGTTGACCCAGATAAAGTCAAAGCTATTCAAGAGATGCCTGCACCGAAAACTGAAAAAGAAGTTCGAGGGTTCTTAGGTCGATTGAACTACATTTCAAGGTTTATATCTCACCTTACAGCAACCTGTGAACCCTTGTTCAAGCTGCTAAGAAAGGAACAAACGGTCAGGTGGAACGAAGATTGCCAGAAGGCTTTTGACAAGATCAAGGAATATCTGCAAGAACCTCCAATCCTTATGCCTCCAGTTGAAGGAAGACCTCTGATCATGTACTTGACAGTATTAGAAGAGTCAATGGGGTGTGTGCTGGGCCAGCATGACGAGTCTGGTCGAAAAGATTATGCGATATACTACCTAAGCAAAAAGTTTACCGACTGTGAACAACGTTATTCACTGCTCGAGAAAACTTGCTGTGCTTTAGCGTGGGCTGCTCGCCGACTGAGACAGTATATGTTGACCCACACTACTTTATTGATCTCAAAAATGGATCCAGTTAAGTACATTTTCGAGAAGCCAGCTCTTACCGGACGGGTTGCAAGATGGCAGATGATTCTCACAAAATATGACATACAGTACACATCCCAGAAAGCCATCAAGGGCAGTGTACTATCTGAATATCTTGCTGAGCAACCCATTGATGACTACCAGCCTATGAGGTTTGACTTCCCTGATGAAGACATCATGTTCATTAAAGCAAAAGATCATGAAGAGCCTGTTCACACCGAAGGGCCCGACCCGGAAGAAGAATGGACTATGATGTTTGATGGGGCTGTTAACATGAATGGTCGTGGTGTTGGTGCAGTACTCATTACACCTAAAGGAGTTCACATGCCTTTCTCGGCAAAACTCACTTTCAACTGCACTAACAACGAAGCTGAATACGAAGCTTGCATTATGGGTCTTGAAGAAGCCATTGACCTCAGGATCAAGACATTGACCGTATTCGGAGATTCAGCTTTGGTAGTCAATCAAACCAACGGGAAATGGTACACCCACCAAGATCATCTGATACCTTACAGGGATTATACGAGAAGGTTACTGACTTTCTTTACAACAGTCAAGCTTGAGTATATCCCTCGAGACGAGAATCAGTTTGCGGATGCTCTTGCTACCATTTCATCCATGATCAAAGTTCAAACGACCAACTTTGTACCTCAGATTTCAGTGTCTAGACTTGATAGACCAGCATATGTATTTGCAGCAGATGTTGTCAAGGATGATAAGCCTTGGTTCCATGACATTAAGTGCTTCTTGGAGGATCAAACATACCCACCTGGGGCATCTTCCAATGATAAGAAGACCTTGAGAAGGCTTGCTGGTAGTTTCTTTCTGAACACTGATGGGTCTTTATACAAGAGGAACTTTGACATGGTACTCCTCAGATGTGTTGATAAGACGGAAGCAGATTTACTGATGCATGAAGTGCATGAAGGCTCTTTTGGTACCCATGCTGGAGGGCATGCCATGGCTAAGAAGTTGGTAAGATCAGGCTATTACTGGATCACGATGGATGCAGACTGTTGTGCCTACGCCAGAAAATGCCACAAATGCCAGATTTACGCAGATAAAGTGCATGTGCCTCCCAATCCTTTGAACATCATGTCTTCTCCCTGGCCCTTTGCCATGTGGGGCATTGATATGATTGGCAAGATTGAGCCAACTGCTTCAAATGGTCACAGATTTATCCTGGTCGCCATTGACTATTTCACCAAGTGGGTTGAAGCAGCCTCATATGCAAACGTTACAAGACAAGTGGTAGCCAGATTTCTGAAGAGAGATATCATCTGTCGGTATGGAGTGCCCGAGCGAATCATTACTGATAATGGTTCCAATCTCAACAACAAAATGATGGCAGAGCTGTGCCGGGACTTCAAGATCCAACATCACAATTCTTCTCCTTACAGGCCAAAGATGAACGGCGCTGTAGAGGCAGCTAACAAGAATATCAAGAAGATTGTGCAGAAGATGGTAATCACATACAAAGACTGGCACGAAATGCTACCATTTGCCTTGCATGGGTACCGCACATCAATCAGAACATCCACTGGGGCAACACCGTATCAGCTTGTATATGGTATGGAAGCAGTCCTGCCTGTTGAAGTTGAATTGCCCTCCTTACGGGTATTGATGGATGTTAAGCTGAGTGAAGCAGATTGGGTTCGGTCCCGATACGAACAACTGAGTCTGATCGAAGAGAAAAGATTGGCTTCAATCTGCCATGGGCAGTTATATCAGAAGAGAATGAAGAAAGCCTTCGATCAGAAAGTCAGGCACCGAGAATACCAAGTAGGGGATCTTGTGCTGAAAAGAATCCTCCCTCCTCATACAGACCACAGGGGCAAATGGACTCCAAATTATGAAGGACCATTCGTTGTAAAGAAAGTTTTCTCTGGTGGAGCACTGATGCTCAGCACCATGGATGGTGAAGATTTCCCGTCCCTTGTGAATTCAGATGCAGTTAAAAAATACTTCGCATAAAATGACCCGCTGGACATAAAAACAGAATGTAAGTCCAGGCAAAAATAGGGCATCCCGGCGAGTCAAAAACAGAATAAAAGACTCGGGCAAAAGTAAGGGAAAATAAACAAAAAATGTACACCCGCTGAGTTGAAAAGCCGCATTGGACAGCTCAGGCAAAAATGGGTATCCCGATGGATTGAAAACCCGAAAGGGCGATCCATGCAAAATGAGGGAGTAAGCGAACAACTGCATTCTGAATTCGTCTGTATCACCTACAACTTGGTAAGCTTCCAAAAGATCAAGCTTCAATCAGAATCAACTCTCTCCAGAAAGCAAGACGAGAAGGACGTCATTGTCATACGAGTCATAGCAGGAGAGGAAGCTCCTTAAAGCGTCGTCAACACCGCCAGCACTTTATTTCTCAATTTGTAACAATCTCCTCATTTCAGGAGATAGGTTTCTTTGACTGTATCTTGCCAATTCAGGGCACATGAATTAATAAAATCAGATTTTTCAGTCATGTTTCGTTTTCACATTTATGTCTCGCAAAGAGTCGTCTGATATCTCTAAAATACAATTGCATAAGTACAGATGCCTTTCTCTAAAAAATAAAACACATGCTTGCAGGGAATGTGATTATTCTCGAAAGTACTTAACTCCTATGACGGAATCCGGTAAGGGATACCTCGGGACCTTTTGTACGTTCCATTATCTTTGCAGGATTGCGGGTATCCAGAACGCAACCTGGGGCATGCAGGTTACGTCTCAGCAAGTAGGCGAATCATTATCAACTCGGTCTATCTTCCACATGGCACTAGAAGGTGCCCATTTCCCCAGCGGAGCTGCCAAATCAGCGTACACTCAATCTCAGCATCCGAAATGCTCTATCCCCAGCTGAGTTGCTCCCCATTGCTTCCCCCAGCAAAGTTGCCAAATCGACAAACAGGCTTAACACTCAGGATGCTATATCCCCAGCTGAGTTGCCTCTTGTTGCTCTCCCCAGCTGAGTTGCCGACAGCATTCCCCAGCCGAGTTGCCATTCTTCCTCAGCAGAATGCAGAAATCAGGGAATCATCTCCCCACAGAGCTTCAGCCTCTATTCAGAAGAGCAACGCACGAGGAAGTCACAACAGAGTGAAGAAAGCTTCTGCAAACCCCAGCTGGGTCCCGTATTATCAAGGTTATGTCAATCAGTGACCTATATCCCCAAGCAGATACATCATTAGGTCTACCAATGATCTCATCCCCAGCTGGGACGTTCATTTCAAGCAGATCGACCAGAGATTTCGCAGCAATGGGATCCGAATCCCGGATCTGTGCCCCTTTGCATAATCATAGCATTCGCATCATATTATACCCTCAGAGCGTAGCATTCCGTCTAATACGGAGCATTACGGCAAAAATCACATGCAAAGCATAATCATAAGTCATGTTGTGAATTGAACACTTGTGAATAATAAACCGTTCGTCACCATTATACAGAAAAATCCCCATCAGAGTCCCAGCAAAAGCAGTTGCCTCTCAAATCACAAACACCAGTATATACACCTTTTGGCACCCGTCCGTGTCATCTTTCCCCACAGGTCGCCTGAATACACTCTACAAACAAAATCACCCGTACTACAGATACGTCCTGACACCCGTCCGTGTCATATCCCAGCAGAAAGCCAAAGACGTCCTCTTTGCACTCACATATACTTATATACACTTTCTTGGCACCCAGCGCAGTCGCGTACACTTTCATCAACCCACACACTTGTTAATATACAATACTCACTACTCATGATACACTTATACAGATACTCGTCCGTATCTTGTATACATCATCACTCATAACCCCACAGATTCGGCAGTAGCCCTTGTTCTTTGTTAACCAGTTGGTACTCGTCCGTACCATCATCTCAGAACATTGCGTCTAGTGTTTATTTCTACATGATACTCGTCCGTATCATAGTCTTAAGGATGCTCGTCCGCATCTTTAACCCATACACCATGTCAAACACCTATGTCTTCTTGAATATAGATACTCGTCCGTGTCTATTGTTCCCCAGAAGGAGTCCTTTCAGATGCAACACTCGTCCGTGTTCTTTGTTAACCAGTTGATACTCGTCCGTATCATCATCTCTGAACATGTGTCAGCTTGTTTCTACATGATACTCGTCCGTATCATAGTCTTAAGGATGCTCGTCCGCATCTTTAATCTATACACGACACCAAACACTTATACCTTTTGTTTCTTGGATGTAAACGCTCGTCCGTGTTTACTATGTCCCCAGTAGATCACCAGCAAATTTTCTTTTTATCTAACACTCGTCCTGTGTTATGATACCTCTGAGAGCAGCCGTACCCTACTGAGTGGTCGTCCTCCACTTCTTGATGGTCGTCCTCCATCATGCTCATCCGATGGCCGTCCCCATCGTTGATTTTAGCAGCCGTCCCCTGCTAGGTGGTCGTCCTCCATCTTTTGATGATCGTCCTTCATCACTTTATCCAATAGCCGTCCCCATTGTTGATTTTGGTTATCTAACACTCGTCCTGTGTTATGACAAACCCTGAGAGCAGCCGTCCCCTGCTAAGTGGTCGTCCTCCACTTCTTGATGGTCGTCCTCCATCATGCTCGTCCGATGGCCGTCCCCATCGTTGACCTTCTATCCGATGGCCGTCCCCATCGTTGATATTTTCGGCAGCCGTACCCTGCCAGGGGGTCGTCCTCCACCTTTGATGGCCGTCCCCATCATATTTCTTTTATACCCAACAGAGCAGCCGTACCCTGCTAGGTGATCGTCCTTCACCTTTGATGGCCGTACCCCATCAGCTGTTTATTTCATTTATTCTTTAACCCGATGGCCGTCCCCGTCGTGGTCCCTTTTCCTCTTAACCCGATGGCCGTCCCCGTCGTGGTCCCTTTTCCTTTTTAGCCCGATGGCCGTCCCCATCGTTGGTTACTTGACCTTTATGAACTTGATGGCCGTCCCCGTCATGTTTCATTAATCCCCAGAGAATTTTACAGTTTTATCGTGATGGCCGTCCCCATCATGATTTTATTTTCCCCAGCTAGTCGGCCGTCCCCGTCTTAGCTTTACCTTTTTATCCCCAACATGTCGTCCGTCCCCGTCATTGCTTTATTTTCTGCACTTTCCCCAGCATGTCGGCCGTCCCCGTCATTGCTATTTACCCAGCAGTCGTCCTCTGCTCGACGGTCGTCCTCCATCGCCCACACCTTACAATATACTAGACTTTATTTTGCTTTTACAATCTATATCCCTTTTCTTCTTCATTCTGTGAGTGCAAATTTTGGACTGTCTTTGGTATTCAACCACAAGTTATCTTGTTTGGCCTGTTAAGCCGTCGCTTACACCCTGCACAGCTAACTCATGTTTGAATAGGGGCAGCTGTAAACACCCCAAATTTGCCCTCACCCATTTCACCATGGCTTGTGATCATTCTCATATGCATAAACACAAACATATCATCTCATATCTCATTTTTGATTCACTGGATAGTTTCTAAGGCATCTGCACCTAGGGTTTGTGATCTGAGCAATCCCAAAGCCTCTTGAGCCACTCCAAAGGCAACCAATCAACTCAAAGGGGTCCATGTGTGTTCTTATATCATATTTCATCTCCTCAAAGTCAAAAATGCAGAGGAATCACAAGAACTAGGGTTTGAGTGGATGCAGGGCCAGCTTGAATTACATAGTTGACTGAAAATTAGGGTTTTGGTTTCAGAGGCCATAACCCCAAATTTTTTGGTCATTTTTGTTTCCATTGATCTTTATATGGTATGGGGAGTATGCATATCAATTTTCATGAAGAAATTCCATGGGGAAGTCATCTGATCAAGAGTTGACTTTTCAGACAAGTCAGTGCAAAATCAGGGCATCTGAGGCCCCCAGTGACCCAACCAATGGGTGATCTTCATCATTTTGAGTGTACATGATCTTTATTTGATCATGGAAGAGGGTTGAAGTTCATGGAAATCAAGAATTCAGGGTTTTTGCAAATGTTGACTTTTTGGGCATAGTTGACTTTTCAAGAATGCTTCATTTTAGGTCATTTTTCAAGCCTTGATTCTTGATCCAAAAATGCTTCAAATGGAAAAACTTTGGTCATGAAAGTTGAAGATCTCATCTTTCCCTTTTCAAAAAGTACAAGAACATGATCAAACTCTTCTTGGATCAAAAGTTATGGCAAGGCAAAGTTGGCAAAAATCATTGCTTTTCAAGGCATGCACTAAATGGAAAACTTGCAAATTCATGTATCAAACATTCTAGTGACTTCAAAGTGACTTCAAAACTTCATCACATGATCACATATGCCCTAAAAAACAGAATTGGCCCAAGGGATTCTTCATTGTTTGCCTTGATTTTCAAGAAATCCATAAGACATTTTCCATTACAAGTGCAAAGTTGGATTTTTGGCATAGTCATTTTCCAAGGAACTATGTGATCACTAGCTGATTTCTCAACATTGCCATGACTAAAAGAAGTGCCATGCCACAAAATTCAGCAAGCATTGTTTCATGTGTATGGCACAAAATCATGAGAAAGTACAAAGTTGTCAAGTTGCAAAAACTAGCATAGCTTGTCATCCACATGTTGCAGTCAGCCACAAGCAATCCAAGGGCTCTCCTCAACCCTAGCTGGAGCAAGACAAGACTTGAACCTGCTGCTGCCATGACCCATACTCTCAATGACACAAAATTGACTTTTTTGCAAAAGGCTCCCATACTCTTGGCACAGTACACAGCCACCCTACTAACCTGCCTCACAGTCTATCCACACAAGTTGGAGACAATATAGCTAAGCATTGAGCATTGCAGCTGGCCAGAACACAGCATTCACAAAATCATCTCACATTGCATTTTCTATCGAATCTGCTCACACAGCCATCAAACACTCAAGCTAACTTCACCATCCAACACAACACACTTCATAGACCTCAAACCACCAAAGCTCAAGCCTGAAACAAGCCTGACCTGAGCTTCACCATTCTTCACTTTCCAAACCAGTTCTCTTCGAATCTCACTATCCAGCCATCAAACACTTCATTTTTCTTCACCAACAAGTCAAGCATACCACAAGGAGTCAAAACCACCCTTCATTTTGATCTGAAACTGCCTGTACACAAATCCCCATTTCTGCTACACCAGAGTTGGATCTTTCAAGCCAGCCACTCTCCAAGCATTTTGAGCCTCATTTTGCATTCAGAGGGTCCAAGGAAGCAAGCTTGCACAAGAAAGAAGCCCTGAAAGCTCACAAACAGAGGAGCTTCATCTCAGGTGAGCTACATGAACTTTTTTCCCAGAAACTAGTTTTTTAGTTCTTTTATGATGCCTTGTGTTCCCCTGATCATGAATGTATCCTTGCTTTTGAAAATAGTGTAGAAATCAGCATGTATGGAGTTCCTGAACATTTGCCCGTGTTTTATCTTTTGTTTCGATTCATGCTCATGGACGAAAATAAATGAATTTAGGCTTAGGGTTTAGGTTTAGATTGATGAGAGAGTCAGTTTGGTGGAAGAAATTTGTGATTTGGTGACCTATAGAAGAATCTAGGGTTTTGGCTGGCCGGAGAAGACGACCGGAAGTCTTCTCCGGCGGCCTGAAAGTCATTTAACCCTAATTATGTCATTAATTGAAGTTTGAATGAGGAGCGTAGATCAGGCAGACTTTGGTTGACTTGCGCGCAAACGTGTGGCCAGGATGCATCATTAAAACCCTAAGCATGTTTAATTAATTCAAAAACCTGATTAATTAGGTCATAAATAAGTTTAGCCAGATTTGAATCTGGGCCCTTGGATCTGGCGCGCAGTCAACCAGTCCAAGCCCAGATCAAATCCTGGCCATCCCTTGTGATTACTTCTCATTTTCATTAATTTTTATTTCATTTTTTTCTCATTTGTTTTGTACAATTTATTTAAAATAGCAAAAATGTTTTAAAAATTATGAAACTTTTTGTCAAGAGTTTCACTAATTTTTAAAACCCAAAAATATTTTTATTTTATTTTTTATCATAAAAAAGGTATTTTTAAATATTTAAAAGATTATTTTTAATTGATTAATGGGAATTAATTAATCAAAAATACTTTTAGGAATTTAAAAATTACAAAAAAATTCATGAAATGTTCTAAGACATTTAGAAACATTGTCCAACCTTCAAACCAAATTTCTTTTTTGATCTTGATGCATTTTAAGAATTTTTCATTGGATTAAGTCATTTTTTATGCATTATTTTGATCATGGATTCAAAAATTCATTTCTGCCTATTGGTGAAGGTTGTGACATTGATTCTTTTTGCTTTGTCTTGTGTTTAACATGTAGTTTCTAGGGTAAAAAGGCCATGAATTGTTCTTGCATTTTCAAATTGATAGGCATTTGTTTTGTTAAGAACCCTAAAAAACCCTAATAACTTAGAAAATTCATATCTTGAGTTTGGTTGAGAGTTGAGAGCTCCCCTTTGGGCAGTGGTTTATCATAGGTCTAGGGTTTCCTTGGGTACCATTTTCCATTTTTACTTTAGGGTTTTGCTTCTGTTTTTGGTTTGTGTTTGATGTTTGTTCCATGAACCCTAATTTGGACTTTCTTTTGCATCCCTTCTTGCATTTCCTTGCATAACATGACTTGTCTTTGCATTTTGTGCACACTTATGATTCATTTGACATCCTAAGACATGTAGAAAACATCATTGATCATTGCATCTCATATTTGCCATGTCATTTGTTTTGTTTGATTCATAACTTTTCATGCTTGTTCATGCTCCTTAGTTTGCATCATATGCATTCATAATCTTGTATGAACATCCCCATTGTCTTGCCTCATGTTTGCAGCACCTCATAACATCATAATCATCATCAACATGCTTCTGGTTTTGCTTAGCATCATATCATCTCATCTTGCATTGCATTGCATTTTCTTTCTAACATTGCAGGTGGTAAGTAAACTTGAGAAGTGGATTTGCCTTCACTTCTCATAACTTTTCCTTTCATCTCTCTTGCATCCATTGCTGCATTCTTATATGAGTTTGAGTTTGAGCTTGCCCATTCTTCTTCCTCCCACTTTATTTCTTCAAGTGACTTGACTTCTTGAATGAAGCAAGTCACTTTGCTTCTCTTGATCCTGTTCATCTGCTTCCTGGTGGTTCCTCTGAAGATTGTTCTTGGAAACCTCACAAACCTTAGGACCAACCAAGCATGATAATGAATTAGGGTTTTGATTAGTTCCCCCCCATAGTTTTACCTTTGTGTCTCTCTTTGAGTCTTCTCTCCTCACCTCATAATCAGGGACTAAACCCTAAAGGCTTTGAGACTTTGTGATTAAGCTTATGCCTGCATCCTTCTCTTAGGATGGAGTGTATAACTTTAATCCTAAGTCTTGAACCCTTTATGTGTTTAAATCTCTTAATTAATCCATCTAATAATTATCAAGACATTACACTTGTAACTTGGGCCTTGCATTAGGGTTCTAATTCTTCCTTAAGTGGTTAAGAAGGACTAACCCTAGTGTTAATGGACAAGTCCTCCTCAAGTTGTCTTACAAACCATAAAACTCACTTCATCATCATATCATTAATCTAAAATCCACCTAATAAAGGCTTGTTTTGTCATGGGATTAATCCCTAATCATGGATTAAGTTGAGGAGTCTTCCTCAGCTTAAACATTCTCATCTATTATCCTTCTTTTAGGATGGTGTAATGGGTCTGTTTAATCCTTGATTATGGCTTAACCTCATTACTCAACACTAAACAAAATCACAAAAACATCTAAATAATCACAAGTGAGTTAATGATCTTAATCCTACATCAAAAGGTGATTAAGTGTGAGAATCTGACTTCACACTTAAGGTATTCTCATTACCCCTAATCAGAGGGAAGATGTGATGAGTTTACTAACCCATTGGTTTAGACTTAAGCTCGTTATCTTATGACAAAAATCTAAAAAGAAATAAAAGACTGAAAACTCAAAAACAAACAATAATCGTCTCCTTCGGGATTCTTTTCTCATCACCTTCATTCACAACCGAGAACTCGCTTCTTCCGTCTAATGCAAGACAGTTAGCACCTGAGCCAGACAGGTCATACACTTGAGCATAGGCAAGCAAGCAGTTCACCAGTCAATTCATCTTTCAGTCTCTTTGGGTCGAACTACGGTGTTCTGACTTCCTCATTGCACGAGAGGATACGTAGGCATAACTTAACGGTTATCGAACAAAAGTCTCTGTATATTCCCCCTCTTTCCGGCTTTATTCTCTTAGCCTCATGATCATGAGCATACTCTTTCCTTACACTGACACTTCACTTATGCACTTCACACTTCTTTTACACTGACACCTGTACATTCTTTTCCAGTTATTTTACACACAGATTGCACTGACACTACCCCTTTAAAACACAAATCTTTTAAGCGTGGATCCCGTCGAGTACGGCGGACAATCTGGGTGCTAATACCTTCCCAGGTTGTAACCAACCCCCTTTCTCAGTCTCTCTGGTTCGCAAACCGTCTTATCCATCTTTTTCTAGGTCTATGCAGCATTGCCTTTCCTCCGGGATAAAAATGCCTAGCTGGCGACTCTTTTCATCTCCAGTGAGTTCACGGCTGTGTGTTCTCACTGTTCCTTTCGCCGACCGTTCGCGCTTGTACCAAGATGCAAATCTTCGGGAGCGACAGCTTGGCGACTCTGCTGGGGATATGATGATACTGCAACCAGGGCTTCTGGTTCTTTTTGTGGGTTCCTCCTAGCGCTTGTTTGATTTGTGTTTACTGGGGTGTTATGTGCTTATTTGTGTTTGTATATGTTTTATTTTTGCTTTATGTACAGTTGATTTATTGCTTTCTTTATAGCTTTATATTTTTCATACTGTCATACTGTGCTGGCTGGATCTGGTTTTTCTTTGGTGGGTGGGTGATTCATTGAGAGTTAAGGTCCTATACCTGGGACCTGAGTGACACCTAGGCTAGAGTGAATCATATTCTTTCCCATTCCATTTCGGTCTGGTGCGGGAATATGAAACACGGTTCAGATATGGGTTTCTTCTTGAGAACTCTGTGTTGCAGATTTCCTGCAATGCTAGGGCTATCTGGGAAGCCTGCTAAGTCTGAATGACCTTTTAGTATTGACCTTCAGAAACTGAGGTGAATTAGAGGAGGAACTTTTATGGTTATTGTAAACACTGTACCTCCGGGTTAGAAGTGTTTACACTTCTCATAACTGATCCAAGTCTGAGGATCCTTGTTCTAGATCACCACCTGTGAGGGGGTTGGGCTGTTTACAGGTTTGCAGGTACCTTGACCTCAGAATACCCTGTTACTTTGACTTTGTTAAGAATGCTCCATGTTGGATAGTTCTTGTGATTCTAAACCCTGGACATGTGGCTCTTTATTTGAGTCCCCCCACCCTGGTTACTGGATTTATAGACCTCCATCTGGAATTCTTGAACAGACATGGATCTATACCAAGGCAGTTAATCAGATCCAGCTCAGTCACAAACCCTTGCATTTCATCTGCATACATACTCATTGCATCATATTAACATTTGCTTATTTGTATTTCAGGGTATCCACCTTCATCTCTGGTTTTGGTTTTGACCCCATCTGCCTCATCGACCTATCTCCACCAGCACTTGCTTCAGCCTGTCATCCATATACTTCAGTTACTAGCACTAGCCAGCCAGTGGCCCACTCCTCAGCATCTTCATCAGCACTTATCCTACTCAGTCCTCAGCATCATGGCTCCAAAGAAAAGCAACATCACTTATCATTTCTTCCAACCAGACTTATCAGACATCAGGAGGATCCAAACCCTGATCACTCCAGATCACATACCCTTGTTCAAGGAGAGTTATGGGGATATACTTGACTTGGTCATGGATCTGGACCCATCTCAGAGAAGCCTGATCCATACCTGTATTCAGTTCTATGACCCCCCATTGAGATGTTTCACCTTTCAAGACTTTCAGTTGGGTCCTCTTTTGGAAGAATACTCATCATTGACTGGTCTGCCCATCAAAAGAGAAATCCCTTTCAACCCTGAAATGGTCTTTCCCAGCAATGGAGAGATAGCAAAAGCTTTGTATCTGGAGCCTGTTTTGATTGAACAGCATATGACCTCCAAAGCTGGGATCCCTGGATTTCATCTGGACTTCCTGATTTCTCAAGCTAGCTTGAAGGCCTCCTTGGGGGAGTGGAAAGCTGTTTGTGCTCTGTTGGCCTTAAGTGTATATGGAATTGTGCTGTTTGCAGATGAGCCTCGATTCATCAGCAAGAATGCAATCCACTTGTTCATCCTGAAGAACCCTGTGCCAACTTTATTGGGTGATCTCTATTACTCAGTACATCAGAGAAATGAGAAGCAGAGGGGAAGATTAGTGAGGATTTGTGCTCCATTATTCCATGCTTGGCTTCTCAGGCATCTACCCAGGACAGATGCATTTCTCAATCCTCATCAGCAAAGCAACTGGGCTAAGAGGCTCACTACCCTCACTTCAGCAGACATCAGATGGTGCACTCAGAGCACCAAGGGCAGAGATATGATCACAAGCTGTGGGCACTTTCCCAATGTGCCTCTGATAGGAGTTAAGGGAAGTATCAACTACAACCCTCTGCTGTTCAGGAGACAATTGGGCTATGCACTGGTCCACACTCCTAGGGCACAGGACCTGATTGAGACTCTTTACTGTGAGAACAAGATCAGTTTGACTGTTGTTAGGCAGGCTGCCTGGGCCTGGGATCATGTTCAAACCAAGGGAATCACCATTCTGGGAAAGTGCAATAATGTGGCATCAGTCCAATATTATGAGTGGTCCCATGCTAGGGCCCGATTCTCTGGAATGCCCTTCACCATAGAAGACATGCCTGAGTCATCTTCAGCACCACCCCCTGCCACTATCAGTTTGGAGGAGTTTGAGAGCTTGAAGGAAAGAAATGAGAAGTTAACTCAAGCCTTGCAGAAGACCCTCAGAGAGAGGAGTGAAGGTGTGAGGGAGATTGAGAGATTGGAGAAGTTGAGGGTAGAACACTTGACCAAGATTGAGAAGTCTGGAGATTATATCAACAAGTCTAAGGCTGGTGAGCAGATTCTGAAGAATGCTTGTAAAGAAGCCCAGTTTCAGAGAGCAAGAACAGACTTGTATTTAAAGGAGAGTCAGGCCAGATGGGTCCGAATCACTGAGGCCCGTACCCTAGAAGACAAGAGAGCTCAAGACAAGATGGAGCAGATGGAAAAAGCCCTGGCAGCAGCCCAGGAGGAAATATCAGAGCTGAAAATCAAAGCAGGATTGAAGAGGTCTAAGGACCAAAATCAGAATAAGAAGTTGACTGCAGCAGTTGCAACAAGAAACCTTCTCATCAGAAGTCTCACGGAGCATCCGACTGATCCTGTGACCGAAGCACTTCTTAAGGAAGTTCGTGAGGATGAGTTTGGCCTTGGAGTTTGATCATTTGCTTGTTGTTATCCCTATTCCATGTACTTTTGCTTTTTTGTGATGTATTTTGACCCCTTTGAGGGCTTGTGTTGTAAAATGAACAAGTTGTATTATTTCACCTTTGTAATATATTTGTGTTAGTTTCCATCTGGGTTACTTCAAAAGCAACTTCAACAGCAGCATCTTCAAGGGTCTGGAAGGGTCAAAACTGAATGCCAAACCGGATACCTTGAGAGCAAATAAGCATAACTGCATTGCATGCTAACCCTTTTGTTTGTTTTGTAGGTTTTTGTTTTGTTGTTGCTAACCTCTGTTGTGATGTTCAGGAATTATTGCTCGCCGCCGGGTATTTCCTCTCAACAGGCCACACAGGTACCCAACTAGAAACAACCTTCCGGGAATTCAGATGGATCAGATGCAGCAGGACCTTACAGAGGTCAGAAACCAGATGGCCAACGAAAGGTTGGAGATGAGAACCCAGATAACACAATTCATGGAAGTGATGAACAACCTAGCTCAAAGCCAGGAGAGGCTCAGAACTTTGGTAGAAGGAAGGAATCAAGAGGAGCCCCATGTGGGAACTGCTGGTACAAGTAACAACGAGAGGGTCCAACCTCATGTCAATCCCCCAGTTTTTGGACCCCATCTCCATCCAGAGGCTAACATCCCAGTCAACATTCAAGGGACAGCCACTGCAGCCAGAGTACTTCAAGAAGATCCTCAGGAGGACCAGTATACAGTAATGGGTGCCGGAGAGGAAACTTATGATAGACGGTTGGAAGAAATAGCTGAGAAATTGAGGTCCTTAGAATCTCAAAATTCTTTGGGTTTCGACGTTATGGACATGGGTTTGGTAGAGGGGGTCAGGATTCCCCACAAGTTCAAGCCTCCTTGTTTCGAAAAGTATAATGGGACTTCATGCCCCCGAACTCATTTGCAATCATTTCTGGGAAGGCTGAAGGCCTATACAATGGATGAGAAATTGTGGATGTTCTATTTTGAAGATAGCTTGACTGGAGCTTCGAGGGAGTGGTATTCCCATCTGACAAGAGCAACAATTAGATGCTGGAAGGACCTGGCAGAAGCCTTCATTAGACAGTATCAGTATAATCTAGATATGGCACCCAACAGGACCCTCCTAATGGGAATGTCACAGTCTTCGAGGGAGAGTTTCCAAGAGTATGCCCAAAGGTGGAGGCAACTGGCTGCTGCTGTTCAACCACCAATGTCTGAGAGAGAAATGGCAGACATGTTTATGAACACTCTTCAGGGAACGTATATTGACAGGTTAGCTGCTTTCTCTTCCACCAGCTTCGCAGATGTTGTCATAGCTGGGGAGAGAATTGAAAGCCTGTTAAAAATGGGAAAGATCTCAGACAACGGTGCAAGCTCGTCCAGTAGTACAAGAAAGCCTTTTGCAGGCCCGAGAAGAACTGGCGAGACCAATGCCATTCACACCAACAGGGGTAGGCCCCAATACGCTCAGAGGTCAATAGCAGCAGTCACTATCCCTGCGCCAGCTCATCCACAGCCAGTCTATCAACCTCCTCAACAAAACTTCCAACAACAACCTCAGTATCAGCAGAATCAGTATCCTCCAAGGAACTACAACAACAACAACACCAACAACAACAATCAACAGAGGCCATTCCAACAGAGGCCCTCTCAAGCTAACAGAGTGATCGACCCGATCCCAATGCCGTATGCTGCCTTGCTGCCACAACTTCTGAAACTCAACCTAGTTGAGCTAAGAACGTTGGCACCTCCGGATCCCAACAGTCTACCAAGGAACTATGACTCCAATGCTAGGTGTGCTTTCCACTCGAACGCACCTGGTCACAGTACAGAAAAATGCAGGGCCCTGCATATGAAGGTGCAAGACTTGGTAGACTCCAAAGCTCTGAATTTTGCACCTCCGCCCAATGTCAATAAAAACCCAATGCCAAATCATGGTGGTCCCCGAATTAATGCTATTGAAGAAGACCAACCGTCTTATTTAATAACTAGTGTGGATCAGATCAGGACACCATTGGTGGAAATCAAGGCTCAACTCCGCGAAAACCAGATATTTCCGGGGTGTGAACTAGGGTGTCCCTATTGCAATATTTCATGGAATGGGTGTGAAGATTTAAGGAATGGCATTGACAGCCTTATTCAGAGTGGCCTGCTACAGATCACTACATCATTCCCGGCAAATCCAGCAACTTCATCAGCAACGGTTTCAGAACCTCCTACAACCGCAGCAACTATTGTTCCCAACAATTCATCAGCACCATCAACAAGTATTTCATCTGTCCTCCCAAATGATCAGTTTTCAACAGTTTCTCCTGCTACAACTTCAGCTTCATTCCATTTCGAATCTCCGTCAGCAACAACAACAGTCCTTCCAACGGTACCTCCTACAACACCAGCAATCAATCATGAAGATGTCTCCACTGTGACCATATTCTACGATCCTGAAAATAACTCCGCCTACCATTCAGAAGGTGCTGCTCCCGTTAGAGCACCAATTACAATCTTTTATGATCCACAAACAATAACAGTCCCTTCAGCAGCAGCAATCAGTCCAGTCACTGTCACGGTGCCTGGACCAGTACCATATGAAAGCAATAGGGCCATCCCTTGGCACTATGGCTCTGACTTGTATTGCGAAGGAAAAAGAATCACTCTGGAAACATCAACACCTGCACCACAAGTAGATAATGTGGGGGGAGGCGGAGGCTTCACTCGAAGCGGACGTCTCTTCGCTTCACAAGTTCAAAGACCTACTGCCGAAGCAGAAGCTGCTGCCAAGGCAAAAGGAAAAGGCCCGGTGCAGGAAGATCCAGCTGCCAAAGAAGCCCTGAGGATTCCATTTGATCAGGAAGTTGATGAGTTTATGCGAATCATCAAAAAGAGTGATTACAAAATTGTGGATCAGCTTCACCAGACGCCATCCAAAATCTCCATCCTCTCACTGCTTATGTGCTCCGAAGCCCATCGGAATTCACTACTTAAAGTCCTGCACGCAGCTTACGTGCCTGAGGAGATTACTGTCAACCAATTGGAAACCGTGGTTGGTAATGTTACTGCTAGCAATGGGCTAGGGTTTACCAATTCTGACTTGACAGCGGATGGCCGCAACCACAACAAAGCCTTGCACATAACCATGGAATGCAAAGGAGCTGTCCTTTCTCATGTGCTGGTGGACACAGGTTCTTCCCTGAATGTCTTACCAAAGAAGGCTCTGGTGAAGCTTGAATATGATGGATTGGCATTGAGGCCCAGCAACCTGGTAGTAAGAGCCTTTGATGGTTCGAAGAGATCGGTTCTGGGAGAGATCGAGCTGCCTGTGACAATTGGCCCACAGACCTTTAAAACTATCTTTTATGTGATGGACATTCAGCCCGCCTACAGCTGTTTGTTGGGTAGACCCTGGATTCACGCCGCCGGCGCAATAACGTCTACCCTTCACCAAAAGTTAAAATTTGAGTGGGAAGGCCAAGTTGTCACAATCTGTGGAGAGGAGGACATTTTTGTTAGCCATCTGGCTACTTATAAATACATTGAGATGGATGGAGAGATCCATGAAACAATGAGCCAAGGTTTTGAGGCCTTGAATGTCAATGAAGCATCTGCTGTATCTGGTACTCCAATGTCATCATACCAACAAGCCCGGAAGGTTGTTGAAGAAGGAACTGCCCTAGGCTGGGGCAAGGTCTTAGCTGTGGAGGAGAAGAAGGACAAGTTTGGGTTGGGTTACAGACCAACTCAACATCAAGCAAAGGCTACTGCAGAGCCAGGTTTTGTCAGTGGGGGGATGCTTACCCCTGATGCTATCAACTATCTGGAAGACGAGCTGGAAGAGGAGCGCAATCTGGAGAATTGGATTCGTCCGAAGATCCCGGGGAGCAGTGTCTCGAACTGGTCTTCCCAGGAAATTATAAGGGTTACTCGATCAGAGTAATTATTATTTCCTGTATTTTTATAGCATGCATCCAAGTCTTGCATCTTGCCCAAGATGACAAGACTCATTTTGTAACCAGGGCCATCTGTACTTTTGTGCAAACAAGATTAAATTAATGAAATATCAGACGTCTTTTTGCAAACGAGTCCTTTTCTTTTATGCTCACTGTTTTTCCATTTTTCTTTTTTGTACAAAAATAAATGGCGGTGTTTTCAAAATGATAACTTCATTTCACTTTTTTCTAAAGCAAGATTAAAATCAATCACTAAAATGAACCAATTCAACCCTTGCAGAGAGTGCCTTCCAGACAGCACCGACAACAGCACGGCTATGACATCGTATGACTTTGACAATCCAATCAATCAAGCTGATGAAGGGGTTGATGAAGAATATGAGCTTCCTGAAGAGCTAGCCAGGTTGTTGAGACAGGAGGAAAAGGTTATTGCTCCTCATCGGGAGGAGATTGAAGTGATTAATCTTGGTACTGACGAAGACGTGAAAGAAGTTAAAATCGGGGCCTGCCTGCAAGACTCGGTGAAGAGACAACTGATAGATCTGCTTCAAGAGTATGTTGATGTGTTTGCTTGGTCGTATCAAGACATGGCAGGGTTGGATACCGATATTGTTGTGCACAAGCTGCCTTTGAGAGAAGAGTGCCCACCGGTCAAACAGAAGCTACGCCGAACTCGCCCAGACATGGCTATGAAAATCAAGGAAGAGGTACAAAAGCAATGGGACGCCGGGTTCCTTGCTGTGACTAGCTACCCGCCGTGGGTTGCTAACATAGTACCTGTGCCTAAGAAGGATGGCAAAGTAAGAATGTGTGTTGACTACCGGGATCTGAACAGAGCCAGCCCGAAAGATGACTTCCCATTACCTCACATTGACGTATTGGTGGATAACACGGCTCAGTTCTCGGTATTCTCCTTCATGGATGGATTTTCAGGATATAATCAGATCAAGATGTCACCTGAAGACATGGAGAAGACAACATTCATTACACCTTGGGGCACGTTCTGTTACAAAGTGATGCCATTCGGACTGAAGAATGCTGGTGCAACGTATCAACGGGCCATGGTGACATTATTCCATGATATGATCCACAAGGAAATAGAATGTTATGTGGATGATATGATCGCCAAGTCCCTTACAGAGGAAGATCACCTGGTGAATCTGCTGAAGTTGTTCAAGCGTCTGAGGAAATATCAACTAAAGCTGAACCCCAACAAATGCACATTCGGGGTGCGATCTGGTAAGCTGCTGGGCTTTATTGTAAGCGAGAAGGGGATTGAGGTTGACCCAGATAAAGTCAAAGCTATTCAAGAGATGCCTGCACCGAAAACTGAAAAAGAAGTTCGAGGGTTCTTAGGTCGATTGAACTACATTTCAAGGTTCATATCTCACCTTACAGCAACCTGTGAACCCTTGTTCAAGCTGCTAAGAAAGGAACAAACGGTCAGGTGGAACGAAGATTGCCAGAAGGCTTTTGACAAGATCAAGGAATATCTGCAAGAACCTCCAATCCTTATGCCTCCAGTTGAAGGAAGACCTCTGATCATGTACTTGACAGTATTAGAAGAGTCAATGGGGTGTGTGCTGGGCCAGCATGACGAGTCTGGTCGAAAAGATTATGCGATATACTACCTAAGCAAAAAGTTTACCGACTGTGAACAACGTTATTCACTGCTCGAGAAAACTTGCTGTGCTTTAGCGTGGGCTGCTCGCCGACTGAGACAGTATATGTTGACCCACACTACTTTATTGATCTCAAAAATGGATCCAGTTAAGTACATTTTCGAGAAGCCAGCTCTTACCGGACGGGTTGCAAGATGGCAGATGATTCTCACAAAATATGACATACAGTACACATCCCAGAAAGCCATCAAGGGCAGTGTACTATCTGAATATCTTGCTGAGCAACCCATTGATGACTACCAGCCTATGAGGTTTGACTTCCCTGATGAAGACATCATGTTCATTAAAGCAAAAGATCATGAAGAGCCTGTTCACACCGAAGGGCCCGACCCGGAAGAAGAATGGACTATGATGTTTGATGGGGCTGTTAACATGAATGGTCGTGGTGTTGGTGCAGTACTCATTACACCTAAAGGAGTTCACATGCCTTTCTCGGCAAAACTCACTTTCAACTGCACTAACAACGAAGTTGAATACGAAGCTTGCATTATGGGTCTTGAAGAAGCCATTGACCTCAGGATCAAGACATTGACCGTATTCGGAGATTCAGCTTTGGTAGTCAATCAAACCAACGGGAAATGGTACACCCACCAAGATCATCTGATACCTTACAGGGATTATACGAGAAGGTTACTGACTTTCTTTACAACAGTCAAGCTTGAGTATATCCCTCGAGACGAGAATCAGTTTGCGGATGCTCTTGCTACCATTTCATCCATGATCAAAGTTCAAACGACCAACTTTGTACCTCAGATTTCAGTGTCTAGACTTGATAGACCAGCATATGTATTTGCAGCAGATGTTGTCAAGGATGATAAGCCTTGGTTCCATGACATTAAGTGCTTCTTGGAGGATCAAACATACCCACCTGGGGCATCTTCCAATGATAAGAAGACCTTGAGAAGGCTTGCTGGTAGTTTCTTTCTGAACACTGATGGGTCTTTATACAAGAGGAACTTTGACATGGTACTCCTCAGATGTGTTGATAAGACGGAAGCAGATTTACTGATGCATGAAGTGCATGAAGGCTCTTTTGGTACCCATGCTGGAGGGCATGCCATGGCTAAGAAGTTGGTAAGATCAGGCTATTACTGGATCACGATGGATGCAGACTGTTGTGCCTACGCCAGAAAATGCCACAAATGCCAGATTTACGCAGATAAAGTGCATGTGCCTCCCAATCCTTTGAACATCATGTCTTCTCCCTGGCCCTTTGCCATGTGGGGCATTGATATGATTGGCAAGATTGAGCCAACTGCTTCAAATGGTCACAGATTTATCCTGGTCGCCATTGACTATTTCACCAAGTGGGTTGAAGCAGCCTCATATGCAAACGTTACAAGACAAGTGGTAGCCAGATTTCTGAAGAGAGATATCATCTGTCGGTATGGAGTGCCCGAGCGAATCATTACTGATAATGGTTCCAATCTCAACAACAAAATGATGGCAGAGCTGTGCCGGGACTTCAAGATCCAACATCACAATTCTTCTCCTTACAGGCCAAAGATGAACGGCGCTGTAGAGGCAGCTAACAAGAATATCAAGAAGATTGTGCAGAAGATGGTAATCACATACAAAGACTGGCACGAAATGCTACCATTTGCCTTGCATGGGTACCGCACATCAATCAGAACATCCACTGGGGCAACACCGTATCAGCTTGTATATGGTATGGAAGCAGTCCTGCCTGTTGAAGTTGAATTGCCCTCCTTACGGGTATTGATGGATGTTAAGCTGAGTGAAGCAGATTGGGTTCGGTCCCGATACGAACAACTGAGTCTGATCGAAGAGAAAAGATTGGCTTCAATCTGCCATGGGCAGTTATATCAGAAGAGAATGAAGAAAGCCTTCGATCAGAAAGTCAGGCACCGAGAATACCAAGTAGGGGATCTTGTGCTGAAAAGAATCCTCCCTCCTCATACAGACCACAGGGGCAAATGGACTCCAAATTATGAAGGACCATTCGTTGTAAAGAAAGTTTTCTCTGGTGGAGCACTGATGCTCAGCACCATGGATGGTGAAGATTTCCCGTCCCCTGTGAATTCAGATGCAGTTAAAAAATACTTCGCATAAAATGACCCGCTGGACATAAAAACAGAATGTAAGTCCAGGCAAAAATAGGGCATCCCGGCGAGTCAAAAACAGAATAAAAGACTCGGGCAAAAGTAAGGGAAAATAAACAAAAAATGTACACCCGCTGAGTTGAAAAGCCGCATTGGACAGCTCAGGCAAAAATGGGTATCCCGATGGATTGAAAACCCGAAAGGGCGATCCATGCAAAATGAGGGAGTAAGCGAACAACTGCATTCTGAATTCGTCTGTATCACCTACAACTTGGTAAGCTTCCAAAAGATCAAGCTTCAATCAGAATCAACTCTCTCCAGAAAGCAAGACGAGAAGGACGTCATTGTCATACGAGTCATAGCAGGAGAGGAAGCTCCTTAAAGCGTCGTCAACACCGCCAGCACTTTATTTCTCAATTTGTAACAATCTCCTCATTTCAGGAGATAGGTTTCTTTGACTGTATCTTGCCAATTCAGGGCACATGAATTAATAAAATCAGATTTTTCAGTCATGTTTCGTTTTCACATTTATGTCTCGCAAAGAGTCGTCTGATATCTCTAAAATACAATTGCATAAGTACAGATGCCTTTCTCTAAAAAATAAAACACATGCTTGCAGGGAATGTGATTATTCTCGAAAGTACTTAACTCCTATGACGGAATCCGGTAAGGGATACCTCGGGACCTTTTGTACGTTCCATTATCTTTGCAGGATTGCGGGTATCCAGAACGCAACCTGGGGCATGCAGGTTACGTCTCAGCAAGTAGGCGAATCATTATCAACTCGGTCTATCTTCCACATGGCACTAGAAGGTGCCCATTTCCCCAGCGGAGCTGCCAAATCAGCGTACACTCAATCTCAGCATCCGAAATGCTCTATCCCCAGCTGAGTTGCTCCCCATTGCTTCCCCCAGCAAAGTTGCCAAATCGACAAACAGGCTTAACACTCAGGATGCTATATCCCCAGCTGAGTTGCCTCTTGTTGCTCTCCCCAGCTGAGTTGCCGACAGCATTCCCCAGCCGAGTTGCCATTCTTCCTCAGCAGAATGCAGAAATCAGGGAATCATCTCCCCACAGAGCTTCAGCCTCTATTCAGAAGAGCAACGCACGAGGAAGTCACAACAGAGTGAAGAAAGCTTCTGCAAACCCCAGCTGGGTCCCGTATTATCAAGGTTATGTCAATCAGTGACCTATATCCCCAAGCAGATACATCATTAGGTCTACCAATGATCTCATCCCCAGCTGGGACGTTCATTTCAAGCAGATCGACCAGAGATCTTCGCAGCAATGGGATCCGAATCCCGGATCTGTGCTCCTTTGCATAATCATAGCATTCGCATCATATTATACCCTCGGAGCATTACGGCAAAAATCACATGCATAGCATAATCATAAGTCATGTTGTGAATTTAACACTTGTGAATAATAAACCGTTCGTCACCATTATACAGAAAAATCCCCATCAGAGTCCCAGCAAAAGCAGTTGCCTCTCAAATCACAAACACCAGTATATACACCTTTTGGCACCCGTCCGTGTCATCTTTCCCCACAGGTCGCCTGAATACACTCTACAAACAAAATCACCCGTACTACAGATACGTCCTGACACCCGTCCGTGTCATATCCCAGCAGAAAGCCAAAGACGTCCTCTTTGCACTCACATATACTTATATACACTTTCTTGGCACCCAGCGCAGTCGCGTACACTTTCATCAACCCACACACTTGTTAATATACAATACTCACTACTCATGATACACTTATACAGATACTCGTCCGTATCTTGTATACATCATCACTCATAACCCCACAGATTCGGCAGTAGCCCTTGTTCTTTGTTAACCAGTTGGTACTCGTCCGTACCATCATCTCAGAACATTGCGTCTAGTGTTTATTTCTACATGATACTCGTCCGTATCATAGTCTTAAGGATGCTCGTCCGCATCTTTAACCCATACACCATGTCAAACACCTATGTCTTCTTGAATATAGATACTCGTCCGTGTCTATTGTTCCCCAGAAGGAGTCCTTTCAGATGCAACACTCGTCCGTGTTCTTTGTTAACCAGTTGATACTCGTCCGTATCATCATCTCTGAACATGTGTCAGCTTGTTTCTACATGATACTCGTCCGTATCATAGTCTTAAGGATGCTCGTCCGCATCTTTAATCTATACACGACACCAAACACTTATACCTTTTGTTTCTTGGATGTAACGCTCGTCCGTGTTTACTATGTCCCCAGTAGATCACCAGCAAATTTTCTTTTTATCTAACACTCGTCCTGTGTTATGATACCTCTGAGAGCAGCCGTACCCTGCTGAGTGGTCGTCCTCCACTTCTTGATGGTCGTCCTCCATCATGCTCATCCGATGGCCGTCCCCATCGTTGATTTTAGCAGCCGTCCCCTGCTAGGTGGTCGTCCTCCACCTTTTGATGATCGTCCTTCATCACTTTATCCAATGGCCGTCCCCATTGTTGATTTTGGTTATCTAACACTCGTCCTGTGTTATGACAAACCCTGAGAGCAGTCGTCCCCTGCTAAGTGGTCGTCCTCCACTTCTTGATGGTCGTCCTCCATCATGCTCGTCCGATGGCCGTCCCCATCGTTGACCTTCTATCCGATGGCCGTCCCCATCGTTGATATTTTCGGCAGCCGTACCCTGCCAGGGGGTCGTCCTCCACCTTTGATGGCCGTCCCCATCATATTTCTTTTATACCCAACAGAGCAGCCGTACCCTGCTAGGTGATCGTCCTTCACCTTTGATGGCCGTACCCCATCAGCTGTTTATTTCATTTATTCTTTAACCCGATGGCCGTCCCCGTCGTGGTCCCTTTTCCTCTTAACCCGATGGCCGTCCCCGTCGTGGTCCCTTTTCCTTTTTAGCCCGATGGCCGTCCCCATCGTTGGTTACTTGACCTTTATGAACTTGATGGCCGTCCCCGTCATGTTTCATTAATCCCCAGAGAATTTTACAGTTTTATCGTGATGGCCGTCCCCATCATGATTTTATTTTCCCCAGCTAGTCGGCCGTCCCCGTCTTAGCTTTACCTTTTTATCCCCAGCATGTCGGCCGTCCCCGTCATTGCTTTATTTTCTGCACTTTCCCCAGCATGTCGGCCGTCCCCGTCATTGCTATTTACCCAGCAGTCGTCCTCTGCTCGACGGTCGTCCTCCATCGCCCACACCTTACAATATACTAGACTTTATTTTGCTTTTACAATCTATATCCCTTTTCTTCTTCATTCTGTGAGTGCAAATTTTGGACTGTCTTTGGTATTCAACCACAAGTTATCTTGTTTGGCCTGTTAAGCCGTCGCTTACACCCTGCACAGCTAACTCATGTTTGAATAGGGGCAGCTGTAAACACCCCAAATTTGCCCTCACCCATTTCACCATGGCTTGTGATCATTCTCATATGCATAAACACAAACATATCATCTCATATCTCATTTTTGATTCACTGGATAGTTTCTAAGGCATCTGCACCTAGGGTTTGTGATCTGAGCAATCCCAAAGCCTCTTGAGCCACTCCAAAGGCAACCAATCAACTCAAAGGGGTCCATGTGTGTTCTTATATCATATTTCATCTCCTCAAAGTCAAAAATGCAGAGGAATCACAAGAACTAGGGTTTGAGTGGATGCAGGGCCAGCTTGAATTACATAGTTGACTGAAAATTAGGGTTTTGGTTTCAGAGGCCATAACCCCAAATTTTTTGGTCATTTTTGTTTCCATTGATCTTTATATGGTATGGGGAGTATGCATATCAATTTTCATGAAGAAATTCCATGGGGAAGTCATCTGATCAAGAGTTGACTTTTCAGACAAGTCAGTGCAAAATCAGGGCATCTGAGGCCCCCAGTGACCCAACCAATGGGTGATCTTCATCATTTTGAGTGTACATGATCTTTATTTGATCATGGAAGAGGGTTGAAGTTCATGGAAATCAAGAATTCAGGGTTTTTGCAAATGTTGACTTTTTGGGCATAGTTGACTTTTCAAGAATGCTTCATTTTAGGTCATTTTTCAAGCCTTGATTCTTGATCCAAAAATGCTTCAAATGGAAAAACTTTGGTCATGAAAGTTGAAGATCTCATCTTTCCCTTTTCAAAAAGTACAAGAACATGATCAAACTCTTCTTGGATCAAAAGTTATGGCAAGGCAAAGTTGGCAAAAATCATTGCTTTTCAAGGCATGCACTAAATGGAAAACTTGCAAATTCATGTATCAAACATTCTAGTGACTTCAAAGTGACTTCAAAACTTCATCACATGATCACATATGCCCTAAAAAACAGAATTGGCCCAAGGGATTCTTCATTGTTTGCCTTGATTTTCAAGAAATCCATAAGACATTTTCCATTACAAGTGCAAAGTTGGATTTTTGGCATAGTCATTTTCCAAGGAACTATGTGATCACTAGCTGATTTCTCAACATTGCCATGACTAAAAGAAGTGCCATGCCACAAAATTCAGCAAGCATTGTTTCATGTGTATGGCACAAAATCATGAGAAAGTACAAAGTTGTCAAGTTGCAAAAACTAGCATAGCTTGTCATCCACATGTTGCAGTCAGCCACAAGCAATCCAAGGGCTCTCCTCAACCCTAGCTGGAGCAAGACAAGACTTGAACCTGCTGCTGCCATGACCCATACTCTCAATGACACAAAATTGACTTTTTTGCAAAAGGCTCCCATACTCTTGGCACAGTACACAGCCACCCTACTAACCTGCCTCACAGTCTATCCACACAAGTTGGAGACAATATAGCTAAGCATTGAGCATTGCAGCTGGCCAGAACACAGCATTCACAAAATCATCTCACATTGCATTTTCTATCGAATCTGCTCACACAGCCATCAAACACTCAAGCTAACTTCACCATCCAACACAACACACTTCATAGACCTCAAACCACCAAAGCTCAAGCCTGAAACAAGCCTGACCTGAGCTTCACCATTCTTCACTTTCCAAACCAGTTCTCTTCGAATCTCACTATCCAGCCATCAAACACTTCATTTTTCTTCACCAACAAGTCAAGCATACCACAAGGAGTCAAAACCACCCTTCATTTTGATCTGAAACTGCCTGTACACAAATCCCCATTTCTGCTACACCAGAGTTGGATCTTTCAAGCCAGCCACTCTCCAAGCATTTTGAGCCTCATTTTGCATTCAGAGGGTCCAAGGAAGCAAGCTTGCACAAGAAAGAAGCCCTGAAAGCTCACAAACAGAGGAGCTTCATCTCAGGTGAGCTACATGAACTTTTTTCCCAGAAACTAGTTTTTTAGTTCTTTTATGATGCCTTGTGTTCCCCTGATCATGAATGTATCCTTGCTTTTGAAAATAGTGTAGAAATCAGCATGTATGGAGTTCCTGAACATTTGCCCGTGTTTTATCTTTTGTTTCGATTCATGCTCATGGACGAAAATAAATGAATTTAGGCTTAGGGTTTAGGTTTAGATTGATGAGAGAGTCAGTTTGGTGGAAGAAATTTGTGATTTGGTGACCTATAGAAGAATCTAGGGTTTTGGCTGGCCGGAGAAGACGACCGGAAGTCTTCTCCGGCGGCCTGAAAGTCATTTAACCCTAATTATGTCATTAATTGAAGTTTGAATGAGGAGCGTAGATCAGGCAGACTTTGGTTGACTTGCGCGCAAACGTGTGGCCAGGATGCATCATTAAAACCCTAAGCATGTTTAATTAATTCAAAAACCTGATTAATTAGGTCATAAATAAGTTTAGCCAGATTTGAATCTGGGCCCTTGGATCTGGCGCGCAGTCAACCAGTCCAAGCCCAGATCAAATCCTGGCCATCCCTTGTGATTACTTCTCATTTTCATTAATTTTTATTTCATTTTTTTCTCATTTGTTTTGTACAATTTATTTAAAATAGCAAAAATGTTTTAAAAATTATGAAACTTTTTGTCAAGAGTTTCACTAATTTTTAAAACCCAAAAATATTTTTATTTTATTTTTTATCATAAAAAAGGTATTTTTAAATATTTAAAAGATTATTTTTAATTGATTAATGGGAATTAATTAATCAAAAATACTTTTAGGAATTTAAAAATTACAAAAAAATTCATGAAATGTTCTAAGACATTTAGAAACATTGTCCAACCTTCAAACCAAATTTCTTTTTTGATCTTGATGCATTTTAAGAATTTTTCATTGGATTAAATCATTTTTTATGCATTATTTTGATCATGGATTCAAAAATTCATTTCTGCCTATTGGTGAAGGTTGTGACATTGATTCTTTTTGCTTTGTCTTGTGTTTAACATGTAGTTTCTAGGGTAAAAAGGCCATGAATTGTTCTTGCATTTTCAAATTGATAGGCATTTGTTTTGTTAAGAACCCTAAAAAACCCTAATAACTTAGAAAATTCATATCTTGAGTTTGGTTGAGAGTTGAGAGCTCCCCTTTGGGCAGTGGTTTATCATAGGTCTAGGGTTTCCTTGGGTACCATTTTCCATTTTTACTTTAGGGTTTTGCTTCTGTTTTTGGTTTGTGTTTGATGTTTGTTCCATGAACCCTAATTTGGACTTTCTTTTGCATCCCTTCTTGCATTTCCTTGCATAACATGACTTGTCTTTGCATTTTGTGCACACTTATGATTCATTTGACATCCTAAGACATGTAGAAAACATCATTGATCATTGCATCTCATATTTGCCATGTCATTTGTTTTGTTTGATTCATAACTTTTCATGCTTGTTCATGCTCCTTAGTTTGCATCATATGCATTCATAATCTTGTATGAACATCCCCATTGTCTTGCCTCATGTTTGCAGCACCTCATAACATCATAATCATCATCAACATGCTTCTGGTTTTGCTTAGCATCATATCATCTCATCTTGCATTGCATTGCATTTTCTTTCTAACATTGCAGGTGGTAAGTAAACTTGAGAAGTGGATTTGCCTTCACTTCTCATAACTTTTCCTTTCATCTCTCTTGCATCCATTGCTGCATTCTTATATGAGTTTGAGTTTGAGCTTGCCCATTCTTCTTCCTCCCACTTTATTTCTTCAAGTGACTTGACTTCTTGAATGAAGCAAGTCACTTTGCTTCTCTTGATCCTGTTCATCTGCTTCCTGGTGGTTCCTCTGAAGATTGTTCTTGGAAACCTCACAAACCTTAGGACCAACCAAGCATGATAATGAATTAGGGTTTTGATTAGTTCCCCCCCATAGTTTTACCTTTGTGTCTCTCTTTGAGTCTTCTCTCCTCACCTCATAATCAGGGACTAAACCCTAAAGGCTTTGAGACTTTGTGATTAAGCTTATGCCTGCATCCTTCTCTTAGGATGGAGTGTATAACTTTAATCCTAAGTCTTGAACCCTTTATGTGTTTAAATCTCTTAATTAATCCATCTAATAATTATCAAGACATTACACTTGTAACTTGGGCCTTGCATTAGGGTTCTAATTCTTCCTTAAGTGGTTAAGAAGGACTAACCCTAGTGTTAATGGACAAGTCCTCCTCAAGTTGTCTTACAAACCATAAAACTCACTTCATCATCATATCATTAATCTAAAATCCACCTAATAAAGGCTTGTTTTGTCATGGGATTAATCCCTAATCATGGATTAAGTTGAGGAGTCTTCCTCAGCTTAAACATTCTCATCTATTATCCTTCTTTTAGGATGGTGTAATGGGTCTGTTTAATCCTTGATTATGGCTTAACCTCATTACTCAACACTAAACAAAATCACAAAAACATCTAAATAATCACAAGTGAGTTAATGATCTTAATCCTACATCAAAAGGTGATTAAGTGTGAGAATCTGACTTCACACTTAAGGTATTCTCATTACCCCTAATCAGAGGGAAGATGTGATGAGTTTACTAACCCATTGGTTTAGACTTAAGCTCGTTATCTTATGACAAAAATCTAAAAAGAAATAAAAGACTGAAAACTCAAAAACAAACAATAATCGTCTCCTTCGGGATTCTTTTCTCATCACCTTCATTCACAACCGAGAACTCGCTTCTTCCGTCTAATGCAAGACAGTTAGCACCTGAGCCAGACAGGTCATACACTTGAGCATAGGCAAGCAAGCAGTTCACCAGTCAATTCATCTTTCAGTCTCTTTGGGTCGAACTACGGTGTTCTGACTTCCTCATTGCACGAGAGGATACGTAGGCATAACTTAACGGTTATCGAACAAAAGTCTCTGTATATTCCCCCTCTTTCCGGCTTTATTCTCTTAGCCTCATGATCATGAGCATACTCTTTCCTTACACTGACACTTCACTTATGCACTTCACACTTCTTTTACACTGACACCTGTACATTCTTTTCCAGTTATTTTACACACAGATTGCACTGACACTACCCATTTAAAACACAAATCTTTTAAGCGTGGATCCCGTCGAGTACGGCGGACAATCTGGGTGCTAATACCTTCCCAGGTTGTAACCAACCCCCTTTCTCAGTCTCTCTGGTTCGCAAACCGTCTTATCCATCTTTTTCTAGGTCTATGCAGCATTGCCTTTCCTCCGGGATAAAAATGCCTAGCTGGCGACTCTTTTCATCTCCAGTGAGTTCACGGCTGTGTGTTCTCACTGTTCCTTTCGCCGACCGTTCGCGCTTGTACCAAGATGCAAATCTTCGGGAGCGATAAGGAGAACGAAAGGCACAAGAATGATGAGAACGCGGCGGAGATAGGGACGATCGGCGGGAGGAGATTCTTTAGCCGACGATGAACGATGAAGGTGGAACATGGAGTCCCGCGGCGGGAGAAACTGAGATGAACGGTCAAAGTGTTCTTGAGGAAGGTTACTTGGTAGCCATTGTATATTTTAGGGTTTTGATAAACATTGGGGCTGCAACAATAACGAAACTGGATTGGGCAAAGAGTTGTTGCTTTTCACACCCCGAAATTTCTATCTCCACCCCTCCCTGCGGGTCATGCACATATGAGGCCCAAGTTCCATGAAATGCTGCTAACACCCTTGATTTCGCTAACCCTACCCCATCCTGCGGGTCTGTACATGGGTATTGGGCCTCTTGGCCATGGAAGTTCTTTTCACACCACTATTTCAATTCTCACTTCCCTCTGTTTTCATTATTTTTAATTGTTAACTAATTTTCTTGTAGAAGTTTTTTTAATTAATTATGATTAAGAATAATCGTTAATTAATCCTTGTAATTAACATACTAATTAATTGCATGTTTTTTTTTTGTGGATTTAAATCATAGTTTTGGATTAATTTTGGGATTAATGGGATTATTCACGTTTTTGATCGATTCGAATCGATTTCGAGTATGGAAAAGCTTCACAAAGCGAATATGGATGATAAGCATTTATTTTGCTTATGGAGATTGCAAGACCTTGCTTAAGGTTATTTTTTTCGGATTTCTTTTGTGATAATCGGCACTTCGATCAAGTAAGTAATTTCAAGCTTTTTTCGACTTTTAAGCATCATTCTAGTCGTATGCGGCTTAGGATCATGTAACTTAAGATGCATACTGAGCCCTCCCACCTGAGGCATTGGATATATTTGTGATTTACGTTGATATGTTTCGACTTCGAAGCTTAGGGATTAGGTTACGAACCATTAGGATCGATTCCTTTCACTTCCCCTTAAAATCCACTTTTTTGCCCGTTTCGTCGCATTTATTAAAAATAGTTTTAGGTGGGATAAAATTCTGGAAAAATTTATGAGTGATCCTCATCCTCTTAATTAATTTGTCATATTTTTTATTTCCATATTTGGGTGGTTTCAATATTTTATTTGGATTTTAGATCACAAGCTGTCCCAAAAAGGAAGGTTTTGGTATAAGGGACCGAAATCGATTTTTCCCCATAGGTGTGAAACCTATTTTTTGTGTGTGATTAATCACTGTAATTTGTGACATCTTGATGCTCATTAGGCATTTTTTTCGTAATTTTTAGTGCCCTTTTTGATCCACTTTGTGGAGTTGTTTTTGGGTGATCATTCATTGCTACCTTGCTAGTCAAGTAATTGTTTTGGCACTTTGGTGCATAATTTTATGAAATCCTTTTGGAAAATGTAAGATAATGACTTTATTATTCCAGGGATTTAATTTCATAATTTTTAAAGGCTTTTTTCTATTTTTCCATGTCACCTAGATCCTAGGTTGATTCATGTGTGTATTTGCTCCATATCCTAGGATTTAAGAAGGCATTCATGCCATTTTCTTGAAGGGATTTTTGGTAGCTTTTAGGAGTTGATTATAAGTCATTTTTATGCCTTTAATTCCAGTCATAGGTCATTTTTTGAACCATAATCATTTGGTTTATTTTGGTGCTTTAAAGTGCATACTTATGTGAATTAACTTTAACCTAAACTCATTTCTCTTCTCCTCTAAATAATAACATTGATTATGTGGAAATCAATGCCTATTAATGCATTCTAATTGCATATCATACCTTGTATGCTACTGACCCATAATCATTTCATTCATATTCACATGCCATTCTTCCTTAACTTTCATCATGTGCGATCTTATGCGATTTTTGTTCGTTTCTTCTCATACCTTCTTCTCATTGCTCCATATGCCTAATCCATTGCATCCATGATTGTATATTCATTCATCCATCTTCATAAGCATTCACTACTGACTTTGATGTTCATTTCATGTACTAATTCATGCTTGTAAGCCATACGCATTCATACTTCATCCATAAACCCTAATTTGCATTTATGTGAACTTAGGTGAACTTTTTGTACATAGTTTGACATAGTTTGATCTTGTGAGGTATCCTAGCATACTTAGGGACCTATATCATGTATTTACTGACTTTAGAAGTTATGTAACCTTTAGGTACCTTCACCTCTAGACTTAGGTCTTATTTTGAACCCTAGTTCCATTCTAGGACGTTTATGGTACTTAATCGCTTTCATGCTTTGATTTTATTTTCAATATGCATTGTCATGCTAACTTTTGTTTTGTAGGGGGGAAGATTGAGGTAAGCATTACTTCATTCCTATCTCTTACGCATTTTAATTGTGTTTTCCTTAGCACCTTATGCTTTGCTTTTAGGTTTTCCCTTTCTTTAGAGACAACTTAACTTCCTTAGGAAGTAAGTTAGTTTCTAGTTCTCTTTTCTTCTTTTCCTTTTTCTCATTAGGATTAGAAAACCTCATTAACCATAGGATCTCCCATGTAAATAAACAAATAAAATTAGGGTTGTGTCTTAGTCCCCTTAGTTTTTCCCTTTTTGCAACTTGAGTCATTCTTTCTCATCTTCAAACAAAATCAAAAAAACAATTAACAAATAAATGAAAGGATCCTTTGTGTATAGCCTTATTCCATGAAGCACTTGCACTCATTCCATCTTGGAGTGGTGTAAGCTTGTCTAGCATGATGTACAAGTCTCATCAAGGGGTTGTTTCACAAAGAAAAACTTAAAAGATACTTCTTCACAAAAGCAACAAAAACACTTAATAAAGTTCAACAAGCTAGTGAACTTAAACCCTAATCCTAGGAAACCAGTCTTGGATAAATTCTCCTTGCTGGGTGTGCTTGTTCTATTATTCCATCTTGAAATGTAGTGGCAAGTACACATTCCATGGAAAATAGTTTGAATTCACTTCCTTGTGCCAAATTCATACAAAAACTCTTAAAAGACAAAAAACAAATAACAAGCGACTATCCTGCGGGAACTTCTCCTTCTCATCTCATTCACTCACAACGCGAACTCGCGACGACTTGTTACATATGCAAGACGGTAAACGCACTCGTACCAGACGAGCCTGCAACACCTGAGCATAGACATACGCAGTTCCAGCATAAAAAACACAAACAAATAGTTCCTGCCTTAGTTAGGCGAACTACGTCGACTCTGATCCTCATTATCCCGATGAGGTACGTAGGCAGCGGGGTAGGGCCCGTTCGAGCACACTCTTTATTTTCCCTACATTCCCCCCCTTTTTTCCATTCTCTTTTTCCAATTCCTTTCTCATTTCCATTCCATTTCCAGTTAGCGGTTCATTTGTTCAGCAGCATATTATTTCTCACCCTTTGAAACAAAACAAGCAAGCGTGGATCCCGTCGGGTACGACGGACGATCTGGGGTGCTAATACCTTCCCAGGTCGTAATCGACTCCCGAACTC
Organism: Lathyrus aphaca; assembly: GCA_963966055.1. NCBI lineage: Eukaryota > Viridiplantae > Streptophyta > Magnoliopsida > Fabales > Fabaceae > Lathyrus > Lathyrus aphaca. Next base: position 275,683,001 of record OZ014519.1, on the reverse strand, counting down.
AGATCTTTGGTTCGCAAGGCCTTGTCCTTTCCTTCTTCCTCAGGTTTGTGCAACATTACCTTTCCCTTTCATTCGGGATAAAAATTTCTGGCTGGCGACTCTAACCTTTCCGCGCCACTTTCGCGTTTGTACTAGGATGAAAATCCCGGGAGCGACACCTACGAAATTCAATCATCAACAAAACAATAAAAGTTTATCAAATTAAATATACCAACACAATCCAGAGGTCAATTAGAGTTGATCCATGGTCTTAGAATTCATTTATATTCCTTAAATCACGAAACCCTAAATTGTTCTCAAAACCCTAACAATGGTGTCTAAGCCTCCGTGTACCTAAAATCCAATTGATTCATCCAGAAAGCATCCAAACATCATCATAAACACAAACCAACAGTTAGTTTTCATTATCAATGTGTAAATCATTCAAATAAAAAAAAGTTAAAACATGAACAATGTGCATTCGGTTTTCACGATTTTGTGCATGGATGGATGATGTTATGATCCAGAATCAATCAGTGAACCTCAAGGAACAATTTGCAACCTTTGGTTTGTCTTGAAAGGGGCTAAAAGTACCAAACCGAATTGGAGTTTTTGATGGGATTTTTGAAGCTTGAAGATGATATGAGGAGGCTATGAATTTGTGTCCAATGATTTGTTAAGTGTTCATTATATATGAGTGAGTGAATTAGGTCAAAGACTTCACCAATTTGATGGATATTTGGATCATTGTAGATTGAAAAAGATTAGCTTTAAAATTTGAATATTCCTTGATATGAACTTGCTATTTTAAGACAATCTTCATAATTTTTGTATCAATTAGATCCAAATAACTTTTATGACATTCTAGAAGCAAAATAATTTTAAATCTTCACCATTTTATATTTTATTTGAATTTAAAATGATTTTTAATATAAAAAATCATAATAAATAAAAATCAAATGAATAAAATTATGAAAATATTAAATAAATTTCGTGCATGATGTCATGGAACATATTGGGTCACAAAAAATTCAACCCATTTGAAGAATTTTGGTTTTAAGACCCCAATTACTTCACAAACCACTCAAAAATTTCCCAACTTTGCAAGGGCACAAATCCTTCAATTTTAATGCTATGAGGGTGTTCTTGGACATTTTGGAAAGCTTAAAGGGTCCTCTAACCAACCTCTTTGGTCTCATGTCCATATCGTTTACCATTCTCAAGTTATTCTCTTTTGAAGTTGTTGACTTTTTGTTGACTTTTAAAAGGACCTATAATGTATTAGCTCATACCTTCCAAATGAAGCATTTTTGGGCTTGGCTTGTGAGACACAAAGTTGTAGAGAATTAAATTTCCTTCAAAATGAGCTTTGGATGGAAAATATTTGATGAAGCATGTGAAAGTTATGGCTGGTCAAATTTCAGTTGACTTTTCCTGTGAAAACCCTAATTTAGAAACTCCTGATTCTTGATGATCTGAAATATCCTTGATGAATCATGATCAACCCTTGATCAAATGATGTATTTTACTTCATATACTTGTTTTTGGCAAAAAATCATGAAGTTTGACTTTAGTTTGACCTCAGTTGACCTCAGTTTGACTTTTTAATTGCTTTGACTGATTTTGACCTATCTGATCATCTGACTGAGCAAATCTTTTGGGAAAGTCTTGAAACTTGACATGGGGATTCTTGAACACATATAAGATGCTATGAATCTCACTTGAAGTCTTGGAAGTCCATTTAGCCTGATAAAAGTCAAATCCTTAGTTTAGGAGGCATTGCTTAGGAGGATGCATTGTCTAAGGGAATTGTTAAACTTTCTGACTAATTGTGAATCTTGTGAACCTTGTGAGCCTCTTAGTACACAATGACTTGTCTTGTGGAGGGCAAATTTTGGGGTGCAACAATAAGGAACCATCAGCATTCAGGAAGAAACTACCAGCTAGCCTTCTTAATGTCTTCTTATCATTGGATGATGCCTCAGGTGGGTATGTTTGATCCTCCAAGAAGCATTTGATGTCATAGAACCAAGGCTTATCATCTTTAGCAAGGTCTGCTGAGAATACATATGCTGGTCTGTGAAGCCTGAACACTGAAATCCGAGGCACAAAGTTGGCAGCTTGAACTTTGATCATGGATGAAATGGTAGCCAGAGCATCTGCAAACTGATTTTCATCTCGAGGGATATACTCAAGTTTGACTGTAGTGAAGAACGTGAGTAACCTTCTTGTGTAATCCCGATATGGAATCAGATGCTCCTGGTGATTATACCATTTGTCGTTGGTTTGATTAATTACCAGAGTTGAATCTCCGAATACAGTCAAAGTCTTGATCCTGAGGTCAATGGCTTCCTCAAGACCCATAATACAAGATTCGTATTCAGCTTCGTTGTTAGTGCAGTTAAAAGTGAGTTTCGCCGAGAAAGGCATGTGAACTCCCTTAGGTGTAATGAGTATTGCACCAACACCACGACCATTCATATTAACAGCCCCATCAAACATCATTGTCCATTCTTCCTCTGGGTCAGGCCTTTCAATGTGAATAGGCTCTTCATGATCTTTTGCTTTTATGAACATGATGTCTTCATCAGGGAAGTCAAATCTCATAGGCTGGTAATCATCAATGGGTTGCTCAGCAAGATAATCAGACAATACACTGCCTTTGATGGCTTTTTGAGATGTGTATTGAATGTCATATTCTGTGAGAATCATTTGCCATCTTGCAACCCGTCCGGTAAGTGCTGGCTTCTCAAATATGTACTTGACTGGGTCCATCTTTGATATCAATAAAGTGGTGTGGATCAACATATACTGCCTTAGTCGGCGAGCAGCCCACGCTAAAGCACAACAAGTTTTCTCGAGCAGTGAATAACGTTGTTCACAGTCGGTAAACATTTTGCTTAGGTAGTAAACTGCATACTCTTTTCGACCAGACTCGTCATGCTGGCCCAACACACACCCCATTGACTCTTCTAATACTGTCAAATACATTATTAGAGGTATTCTTTCAACTGGAGGCATAAGGATCGGAGGCTCTTGTAAGTATTCCTTAATTTTGTCAAAAGCCTTCTGGCAGTCTTCGTTCCACCTGACCGTTTGTTCTTTTCTTAACAGCTTGAACAAAGGCTCACAGGTTGCTGTAAGGTGAGATATGAACCGTGAAATGTAGTTCAATCTACCTAGAAACCTCCAAACTTCTTTTTCTGTCTTCGGTGCAGGCATTTCTTGAATGGCTTTAACTTTGTCAGGGTCAACTTCAATCCCTTTCTCGCTTACAATAAAGCCCAGCAGCTTACCAGATCGCACCCCGAATGTGCACTTGTTGGGGTTCAACTTCAGTTGGTACTTCCTTAGACGCTTGAATAACTTCAACAGATTTACCAGGTGGTCTTCTTCTGTGAGGGACATGGCAATCATGTCATCCACATAACATTCGATTTCTTTATGGATCATGTCATGGAACAATGTTACCATAGCCCGTTGATAGGTTGCACCAGCATTCTTCAGTCCGAATGACATCACCTTATAACAGAACGTACCCCAGGGTGTGATGAAAGTTGTCTTCTCCATGTCTTCAGGTGACATCTTGATCTGATTGTATCCTGAAAATCCGTCCATGAAGGAGAACACCGAGAACTGAGCCGTGTTATCCACCAATACATCAATGTGAGGTAATGGGAAGTCATCTTTCGGGCTGGCTCTGTTCAGATCCCGGTAATCCACACACATCCTCACCTTGCCGTCTTTCTTAGGCACAGGTACAATATTAGCGACCCACGGCGGATAGCTAGTCACAGCAAGGAAACTGGCGTCCCACTGCTTTTGTACCTCTTCTTTAATCTTCATTGCCATATCCGGGCGAGTACAGCGCAACTTCTGTTTCACTAGCGGGCAGTCTTCTTTCAAAGGCAGCTTGTGCATGACAATATCGGTGTCCAACCCTGGCATATCTTGATAAGACCAAGCAAACACATCCACATATTCACGAAGCATATCAATCAGTTGCTCTTTCACCGAGTCTTGTAGGCAGGCCCTGATCTTAACCTCTTTCACGTCTTCTTCCGTACCAAGATTAACCGTTTCGACTTCCTCCCGATGAGGAGTAATAACCTTCTCCTCCTGTCTTAACAACCTGGCTAGCTCTTCAGGAAGCTCATAATCTTCTTCAACCCCTTCATCAGCTTGATTGATTGGATTGTCAAAGTCATACGACGTCATAGCTGTGTTGTTGTCGGTGCAGTCTGAAAGGCACTCTCTGCAAGGGTTTAGATTGTTCATTTTAGTGATTGATTTTAATCTTGTTTAGAAAAAAGTGAAATGAAATTTATCATTTTGGAAAACATTGCCATTTTATTTTTGTACAAAAAGAAAAATGAAAAACAGTGAGCGGAAAAGAAAAAGACTCATTTGCAAAAGATGTCTGATATTCATTGATTGATCTGTTTGCACAAAATTACAAGATGGCCCGATTACAAAATGAGTCTTGTCATCTTGGGCAAGATGCAAGACTTGATGCATGCTTAAAAATACAGGAAATAATAATTACTCTGCAGGAGTAACCCTTATAATTTCCTGGGAAGACCAGTTAAGGACTTGGCTCCCCGGGATCCTTGGACGTATCCAGCTCTCCAGGTTGCGGTCGCTTTCATCCTCGTCTTCCAAGTTGTTCACTGCATCCGGGGTGAACATTCCCCCACTGACAAAATTGGGCTTCTCGGCAGCCTCTGATTGATCTTGTTGAGTTGGTTTATAACCCAACCCAAATCTGTCCTCCTTCTTCTCCACGGGCAGCAGCTTGCCCCAGCCTTGGGCAGTTCCCTCTTCAACAACCTTCCTGGCTTGCTGATAAGACGTCATGGAGGTTCCTAGTACAGCAGATGCTTCATTAATGTTCAGGGCCTCAAATCCCTGGCTCATGGTTTCATGGATTTCTCCATCCATCTCAATATACTTATACGTAGCCAGATGGCTAACAAATATGTCTTTTTCACCACAAATGGTGATGATTTGGCCTTCCCACTCGAATTTCAGCTTCTGGTGAAGGGTAGACGTAACAGCGCCAACGGCATGGATCCAGGGTCTACCCAACAAACAGCTGTAGGCCGGCTGAATGTCCATCACATAGAAGGTAGTTTTGAAAGTCTGCGGGCCAATCATCATATGCAGATCAATCTCCCCAAGCACTGATCTCTTTGAGCCATCAAATGCTCTCACCACCAAATTACTTGGACGTAATGCCAAGCCATCGTATTCCAGCTTCACCAAGACTTTCTTTGGTAGAACATTGAGTGAAGACCCAGTGTCCACCAGTACATGGGATAAAACAGCACCCTTGCATTCTAGAGTGATGTGTAAAGCCTTGTTGTGGTTACGTCCCTCAGTTGTCAAGTCAGCATTGGTAAAGCCCAGTCCATGACTGGTGTTGACATTTGCCACCACAGTTTCTAGCTGATTAACAGTGATCTCCTCTGGCACGTATGCTGCGTGCAGGACTTTCAATAATGCATTCCTGTGAGCTTCGGAACACATCAACAGGGATAATATGGAGATCTTTGAGGGAGTTTGGTGAAGCTGATCCACCACTTTGTAATCACTTCTCTTTATAATCCTCATAAACTCGTCTACATCTTGTTCAAAAGATGTCCTCTGAGTTTCTTTGACAGTTGACTCTTCAACTACCACACTCTTTCCTTTTCTTTGGCAGCAGCTTCTGCTTCGGCGTTAGGTCTTTGCAATTGTGAGGCAAAAAGGCGTCCGCTTCTGGTGAAGCCTCCGCCTCCCCCAACATTATCAATCTGTGGAGAAGAAGTTGAAGAGTCCAAAGTGATTTTCTCTCTGTTGCAGTAGAGGTCAGAGCCATAATGCCAAGGTATAGCACTACTGCTTTCATATGGAACTGGTCCAGGCACCGTGATGGTAACTGGACTGACTGCGGCAGAGGAGGGTACTGAAATGGTGTGCGGATCGTAGTAAATGGTGACTGGTGACCTGGCAGGAGGTGCCACTGTTTGTTGTTGAAAGTTGTTGTTTGGAGGAACACTTGACGAATCATAGTAGATAGTGACTGCTGAGATATCTTGATTATTTTCTGTTGGCGTTGTAGAAGATTCTGCTGAATAAATAGGTGCTGATATTGTAGAAGAAATGGTTGTTGACATTTGATTCGTTGAAGTGATGGATGAAGCCATGGTTGATGATATTGATGAATTGTTCGGAATGATTGTTGTTGCAGTTGTAGAAGAGTCAGGAATTGTTGTCAAAGGGATTGTTGGATTTGTAGGCGCCGTTGTTGTGATCTGAAGTATACCACTTTTGATAAGACCATCTATGCCACTTCTCAAGTTATCACACCCGTTGACTGAAATGTTGCCATAACCACAACCGAGCTCACACCCGGGGAACATCTGGCATTCTAGGAGCTGAGCTTTAATTTCTACCAGAGGTGTCCGAATCTGCCCAACACTGGTGATTAAGAAAGATGGCTTGTCTTCCTCAATGGCATTAATTCTTGGTCCTCCATGATTGGGCATGGGATTCTTGGTGACATTTGGCGGGGGTGCAAAGTTGAGGGCTTTAGAATCCACCAGGTCTTGTACCTTCATTTGTAAAGCCCTACATTTTTCCGTATTGTGGCCAGGTGCATTGGAATGGAAAGCACATCTGGCGTTGACATCATAATTTCTTGGAAGATTGGAGGGATCTGGTGGTGCCAATGTCCTTAATTCAACCAAGTTGAGTTTCAGGAGTTGTGGCAATAAGGCAGCATAAGGCATAGGGATATGGTCAATCACCCTATTTGCCTGTGATGGTCTTTGTTGAAAAGGTCTTTGTTGTTGATTGTTGTTATTGTTGTTGAAGGTTCTTTGTGGCGGATACTGAACTTGCTGTTGGTAGTGTGGTTGTTGTTGTGGTTGATATGCTGGTTGCTGAGGAATCGGAGCTGGAATTGTGATAGCTGCTACTGACCTGTGGACATACTGAGGTCTGCCCCTGCTGGCATGAATGGAATTTGTCTCACCAGTTCTTCTAGGTCCCACAAAAGGCTTCCTGGGGTTACTAGACGAACTTGCACCATTATCAGAAATCTTACCCATCTTCAGAAGGCTTTCAATTCTTTCTCCAACTATAACTACGTCAGCAAAACTGGTGGAAGAAAAGGCAGCTAGCCTATCAATATATGTTCCTTGCAGAGTATTCATAAACATGTCGGCCATTTCTCTTTCCGACATGGGTGGCTGGACAGTAGCAGCAAGCTGTCTCCACCTCTGGGCATATTCCCTGAAGCTTTCTCTGGAGGACTGAGACATTCCCATCAAAAGGGTCCTGTTAGGAGCCATGTCCAGATTGTATTAGTACTGTCTGATGAAGGCCTCAGCTAGATCCTTCCAGCTCCTGATTGTAGCTCTGGTCAAGTGTGAATACCATTCCCTTGAAGCCCCAGTCAGACTGTCTTCAAAGTAAAACATTCACAGTTTTTCATCCATTGTGTATGCCTTAAGTCTCCCCAGGAAGGATTACAAGTGAGTTCGTGGACAGGAAGTTCCATTGTACTTCTCGAAGCACGGGGGTTTAAACTTGGGAGGGATTCTTACCCCATCCACTAATCCCATATCCATGACATCAAAACCCAGTGAATTTTGAGACTCCAGAGATCTCAACTTCTCAGCAATTTCATCAAACCTCCTATCATATACTTCATCCCCAACTCCCATTACAGTGAATTGCTCCTCTTGGGGGTCTTGTAAGATTCTGCCTGCAGTAGTATTCCCTTGCACATTAGTTGGGATGTTGACTTCCGGATGTAGATGAGGCCCATATACTGGTGGGTTAACATGAGGCTGACCTCTCTCATTGTTACTTGTTCCTCCAGTTCCCAGATGGGGTTCTTTCGGGGTTTGTCTTTCTACCAATGCCCTCAATCTTTCTTGGCTTTGAGCCAAGCCATTCATTACTTCCATGAACTGGGTCATTTGGTTTCTCATCTCCAGCCTTTCATTAGCCATCTGAGTTCTGACTTCTGTCAGATCTTGCTGTACTTGGTCCATCTGGATACCAGGAAGATTGTTGCGAGTAGGATATCTGTGTGGACGGTTGAGAGGGAACACCCGACGGCGAGCAATAATTCCTGAACCACAACAGAGTTAGTAACAAAACAAAACCCTACAAAACAAAACAAAAGTTAGCATGCAATGCAGTATGCTTATTTATTTTCCAAGGTATCCGACTTGGCTCTTGGTTTTGACCTTTCCAGACCCTGAGGAAGATGCTTTGATGTTGCTTGAGAAAAAGAAACTCAATGAAACAAACTAACAAATATATTACAAAAGGTGCATAACACATAGTCTGTTTTTACAACACAGGCCCCTGGGGGGTCAAAATACAACATAAAAGGAAAAGTACATGAAATGGAAATAACAACAAGCAAAGAAGTCAAACATCTAATCCAAACTCATCCTCCTTAACCTCCTTCAGAAGTGCTTCAGTTACAGGACCAGCAGGATGCTCTTTGATGTTTCTGATAAGAAGGTTCCTGGTGGCAATAGTAGTGGTCAACTTCTTGTGCCTGTCTTGGTCCTTTGACCTCTTCACACCAGCCCTAAGCTTCAATTCTAAAATCTCCTTCTGGGCTGCCAGCAGAGCTTCCTGTTGTTTCCTTTCATTGGCCTCCAACTGCTCAATCCTGTCCTGAGTTCTCTTATCTTCTTGAGTACGAGCTTCAGTGATCCAGACCCACCTAGCTTGACTTTCTTTCAGATAGAGATCAGTCCTAGCCTTCTGAAACTGGGCCTCTTTACAGGCATTCTTCAAAATTTGCTCTCCAGCTCTTGATTTCTTGATGTAGTCCTCTGCTTTCCCAATCCTAGCTAGGTGCTTCACCTTAAGCTTTTCCAACCTTTCAATGTCTAGACGACCATCACTCCTCTCCTAGAGGGTCCTCTTTAGAGCTTGAGACAGATTCTCATTCCTCTCCTTCAGTTTCTCAAATTCTTCCAGGATGACAGTGGCTGGAGGTGGTGCTGTGGATGGTCCAGGTGCATCCTCAATGGTGAAAGGAATCCCAGAGATCTGAGCTCTAGCATGAGACCATTCATAATACTGAGCTGAAGCCACATTATTGCATCTTCCCAGAATGGCCATCCCCTTGGTCTGGATGTTGTCCCAAGCCCAGGATGCTTGTCTGACAACAGCTTGATTAGGCTTTATTTCACAATACAGGGTTTCAGCCAAGTCTTGCACTCTAGGAGGGTGGACCAATGCATAGCCCAATTGTCTTTTAAACAGCAAAGGGTTGTAGTTGATGCAACCCTTCACTCCTATTAGAGGTACATTGGGGAACTGTCCACAGCTAGTAATTATGTCCCTGCCTTTGGTGCTCTGGGTGCACCATCTGATGTCATCTGAAGTTAAAGCAATAAGTCTCCTAGCCCAATTCTTCTGTTGGTGAGGATTCAGGAAAGCATCAGTCTTGGGCAAGTGTTTGAGCAGCCAAGTGTGGAACAGGGGAGCACAACATCTTACCAACCTCCCCCTTTGCTTCTCATTTCTTTAGTGAACTGAATAATAGAAATCTCCCAGCAATGTGGGCACTGGGTTCCTCAGAAGGAAAAGATGAATGGCATTCTTGCTGATAAACTTGGGCTCATCTGCAAAAAGGATAACCCCATATATACTGAGGGCTAACAATGCACAAACTGCCTTCCATTCTCCCAAGGAGGCCTTCAGGATAGCCTGAGAAGTTAGAAAGTCTAAGTGCAAACCAGGGATCCCAGCATTTGTTGTCATGTTCTGCTCAATCAAAATAGGCTCCAGGTATAGTGCTTTTGCCACTTCCTCATTGCTGGGAGAAGCCATCTCAGGGTTGAAGGGGACACCACCCCAGACAGGTACTCCAATCAATAATGAGAACTCCGCCAGTAAAGGTCCTAGCTGAAAGTTCTGGAAAGTGAAACATCTCAAAGGAGGGTCATAAAACTGTAGGCAGGTGTGAATCAAACTCCTCTGAGAAGGGTCCAAGTCCATAACCATATCAAGGATGCCTCCATAATGCTCTCTGAATAGTGGGATGTGGTCTGGAGTGATAAGTGCTTGGACCTGCCTGATGCCAGTCAACACAGGCTCAAAGAAGTGGTATGAAATGTTGCTCTTCTTGGGTGCCATGACTGCTGATGAAGAGCTGAAAACAAATGCTGATGATGAAGACTGATACTGGAGATGAGCCACTGATAGGCTGATGCTGGTGATGAAAGTAACTGAAGCAGGTAGCTGATGAAGATAGCTGAAGCAGATCACTGATGAACAGGGGTCTATGCAGATGAAGGGGTCAAAACCAAGCCAAATAGGATGTGGATACCCTGAAAAACAAATAAGCAAATGTTAAATGATGCAATGATGATGTATGCAAAAGATATGCAAGGGTTTGTGATCAAGCTGGATCTGATTACTGCCTTGATATATAAGTCCATGTATATTCAAGAAGTCTAGATGGAGGTTCAGAGATCCAGTAACCAAGGTGGGGGACTCAAATAAAGAGTCACATGTCCAGGGTTAAATCACAAGAACTTTCCAAAGTGGAGTACTCTTAATCAAAACAAAGTATCAGGGTATGCTGTGGTCAAGGGTACCTGCAAACCTGTAAACAGCCCAACCCCCTCACAGGTGGTGTTCTAAAACAAGGATCCTCAGACTTGGATCAGTTATGAGAAGTGTAAACACTTCTAATCCGGAGGTACAGTGTTTAAAATAACCATAAAAGATCCTCCTCTAATTCACCTCAGTTTCTGAAGGTCATAGTAAAGGTCATCCAGACTTAGCAGGCTTCCCAGATAGCCCTAGCACTACAGGAGATCTGTAGCACAGAGTTCTCAAGAAGAAACCCATATCTGAACCGTGTTTCATATTCCCGCACCAGACCGAAATGGAATGGGAAAGAACATGAACCACTCTAGCCTAGGTGTCACTCAGGTCCCAGGTATAGGACCTTAAACTCTCAATAGAACCCCACCCAACAAAACAAAAACCAGATCCAGCAAGATGACAGTATGATAGTATGATGTATAAAGCTATAAAGAAAGCAGTAAATAACTGTACATAAAGCAGTAAATAAAGCAAATATATAAACACAATTAGCACATAACACCCCAGTAAACACAAATCAAACAAGCGCTAGGAGGAACCCACAAAAAGAACCAGAAGCCCTGGTTACAGTATAAGGATCCCCAGCAGAGTCGCCAAGCTGTCGCTCCCACCAAATGAGGCCAGGTCAAATGGGGTACAGACGCGAACGGTCGGCGAGAGGAGAGAGAACACACAAGGGTGAACTCAGAAGAAGAGAGTCGCCAGCTAGGCATTTTTATCCCGAAGGAAAGGTAATGCTGCATAGACCTAGAAAGATATGGATAAGACGGTTGCGAACCAGAGAGACTGAGAAAGGGGGTTGGTTACAACCTGGGAAGGTATTAGCACCCAGATTGTCCGTCGTACTCGACGGGATCCACGCTTAAAAGATTTGTGTTTTAAAGGGGTAGTGTTAGTGCAATTCTGTGTATCAAAGCTGGAAAAGAATGCAAGTGTCAGTGTAAAAGAAAAGTGAAGTGTATGAAGTGTTAGTGTAAGAATAAAGATGAGATGCTCAAGACTATGAGGCTTAAAGAATAATGCTGGAAAGAGGGGGAATATACAGAGACTTTTGTTCGATAACTGTTAAGTTATGCCTACGTATCCTCTCGTGCAATGAGGAAGTCAGAACACCGTAGTTCGACCCAAAGAGACTGAAAGGTAAGTTGACCTGTGAACTGCTTGCTTGCCTATGCTCAAGTGTATGACCTGTCTGGCTCAGGTGAAAACTGTCTTGCATTAGACGGAAGAAGCTAGTTCTCGTTTATGAGTGAATGAGATGAGGAAAGAATCCCGGAGGAGACGATTATTGTTTGTTTTTTTGAGTTTTCAATCTTTTATTGCTTTTTTTGAAGTTTGCCATAAGTTAATGAGCTTAAGCCTAAACCAATGGGTTAGCAAACTCATCACATCTTCCCTCTGATTAGGGGTAATGAGAATACCTTAAGTGTGAAGTCAGCATCTCACACTTAATCACCCTGAAGTAGGATTAAGATCATTAACCTACTTGTGATTATTTAGATGTTTTTTTTTTTTTTTTTTAGTGTTAAGTAATGAGTTTAAGCCATAATCAAGGATCTAATGGACTCATTACACCATCCTAATAGAAGGATAATAGATGAGAACATTTAAGCTGAGAAAGATTCCTCAACTTGATCCATGATTAGGGATTAACCTCATGACAAAACAAAGCCTTTATTAGATGGATTTTAGTTAATGATAAGATGAAGAAGTGAGTTTTATGGTTTGTAAGACAACCTGAGGGGGACTTGTCCATTAACACTAGGGTTAGTCCTTCTTAACCAATTAAGGAAGAATTAGAACCCTAATGCAAGGCCCAAGTTACAAGCTTGATGTCTTGATGATTATTAGATGAATTGATTAAGGGATTTAAACACATTAAGGGTTTAACACTTAGGATTAAAGTTATACACTCCATCCTAATAGAAGGATGCAGGCATAAGCTTAATCACAAAGCCTTAAAGCCTTTAGGGTTTAGTCCCTGATTATGAGGTGAGGAGAGAAGACTCAAAGATGACACAAAGGCAAAACTAAATGGGGGACTAATCAAAACTAATTGTTATCATGCTTGGTTATCCTAGGGTTTGTGAGGCTTAAGAAAGAAAGAATCTTCAAAGGCCACCAAGGAGGAGCAAGATGAAAGGAGCAAAGAGAAGCAAGACAACTTGCTTCACTTAAGAAGACAAGTTGCCTGAAGAAAGAAGGTAAGATGAGCAAGAATGAGCAAGCTCAATCCAACACACATACAAAATGCAGCAAAGGAAGCATGAAAGAGATGAAAAGAGAACATGAGAAGTGAAGGCAAATTCACTTCTCAAAGTAACTTACCACCTGAAAAGTTAGTGAAAGAAATGAAATGCAATGCAAATGAGATGAAATGGCATAATGCAAGATAAAGTCAGAAGCAAATACATGATGTTAATGATGCTAAGAGATGATGCAAACATGAGGCAAGGCAAGAGAATGATCAAGCAAGCATAAAGATGCAAATGAGGCATGTATTGAACCATGAAAGTTCATGAAAAGTTATGAAATGCAAATGACATACAACATGGCAAATGAAAGATGCAATGATCACACATGATTCTAATATGTCTTAAGATGTCTTATGAATCAAATGAAAGCATACAATGTCATGGCAAGTCATGGTATGCAAGCAAATGGAAGATGGATGCAAAAGGAGACATAAATTAGGGTTTATGATCAACACACAAAGCAAAATCCAAAACCAGAAGCAAGAGACATGATAAAAATTTGAAAATGCAATCAAAGGGACCCTAAACCTATACAAACTCACTGCCCAAAGGAGGGGATCCAACTCTTAACCTAGTGAGGGTTATGAATTTTCTAAGATTGCTAGGGTTTTAAGGTACCTTGTCAAGAAAAATGCCAAACAAATTGAAAATACAAGATCAAATCATGCCAATTTTATCCTATAAACTACATGTTATGCAAGATGCAATGCAAAAAGAATCATTGTCCAACTCTCAATGGTTAGGCAGAAATGAATTTTGAAGTTTGGAACAAAATATTGCCTTGAAATGAAATTAAATCCAAAGAAAATTATCAAAAGGCATCAAGAACAAAAAAGAAATATGGTTTGAGAGTTGGACAATGCTTCTAAATGTTTTTAAATGTTACATGAATTTTTTTGTGATTTTTAAATACCTAAATGTATTTTTAATTAATTAATTCTCATTAATTAATTAAATATAAACATTTAAATGATTTAAAAATAATTTTTAATGCAAAAAATAAAAATAAAAATATATTCAGAATGAGAAAAATATTTTAAGCCAGCATGCAAAAAATGAAATTTTTATAAAATGTTTTGATATTTTAAAATAAATGGGAAAGAAAATGCAATAAAAATGAATTAAAAATACGAATTAATGAAAGTAATCTAATCTGAGGGCCAGGATTCAAACAAGAAAGGGAGGGAATTGACCAGCGCGTGCAAACGGACGGCCCACATTCAAACTACGCTAATTAAGTCATTAACCCTAATCTGAACCCTAATCACTTTTAGATGACCGGAACAGTGTTCCGGTCATCTTCTCCGGCCAACCATTCATGCTATCTCTCTTAATACGCATCCCCAAGCCCTACAACTCTCCAGAAATGATCCTCTCCCCAACCCCAACAAGAATCAGCCATCAAAATTCATTTATTCATCATCAAACTTGTGAATCGAAGCAAAACGGAAAAGAACTCAGAAATTTCAGAAGCTCATGAAATGCTCATTTCTCAACTATTTTCAAAACTAAACACATCATGGCAATCAGTGAAACATGTAGAATCATCCTATAACATAAAATGAGAGTTCTGAAAAAATAAATGCCATGGCTACCTGAGCTTGAGCTTTCGAAACAGGGACTTTCTGGGCAGTTCTTTGCTTCAAATTCACTCCAATGATCCTCCCTAGAAGCTTGAGAAGCTTGGCTGGAGTTTATATGGCCTTGAAATGGAAATGGCAGAAACTCAGTTTGTGAAATATGAAAATCGTGTTTTTGATTGTGGATGTTTTAGGGCAAAATGGAGGGTGGGAAATGATCAGTGAGGTTTATGGAGTTGAATGGTGAAAAAAGTTTGAAGGTTTGATGGCTGAATCAAGAGATTCGAAAGCTTTTGAAAATTTGGGGATTTTTGAGTATGCTGTGTTCTTGGAGCTTCAGGCTTAGTTGTTATGTGCTTTTTCTTGTATTTGATCCACATAAAGAGTTGTGATAGGTCAGAGAGTGGGTGCTGGCCTATTCTGATTGGTATGGGCAAGTTGCCAAAATGTCAAAAGTTGGTGTACTTGAGGTATGGGTCATGGCAGGATGGTTTAGGGGCATGGCTTGGTTCAGATGAGATCATGGAATGCTTGTGGATCAGATTTTGTGAACTGAGGCAAGTGGATGAGAAGCTTTGACCCCTTTTGCAAATTGGCACAACTTTGCCCCTTTTGGAATTTCTTCAAGTTTAAGGCATGAAATGGAATAATTCAAAGTACCATTCTGATCCTTAGAGGTCCATTTGACATGTTATGAAGTGTTTGTGTACATTTGAAGTCTTTAGAATGCCTTATCAAACCATTATGCAAATTGCCTCTTTGGTGTAAAACATGAATTTATGTGATTTTGTCCAACTTTGACAAGCCATAACTTTTGATCCAAAATGAATTAGAATGAGTTCTTGTACTTTTTGAAAAGGGAATGATCCATTCTATAACTTTCATGACCAAAAGTTTTCCATTTGAAGCATTTTTGAATCAAAAAGCAAGGGTTGAAAAAGTTTCCCAAAATGGCAATTTTCCATTACAAGTCATTTTCCCAAAAAGTCAACTTTGCAAATGGCTTGAAATTCTTTGATTTTGTGAACTTCCAACATCTTCTATGATCAAATAAAGATCATACACAATCAAAATGATGAAGAACACCCTTTGGTTGGGTCATTGGGGGCCTCAGATGCCCTGATTTTACACTGACTTGCTCAAAAAGTCAATTCTTGATCAGATGCCTTCCCCATTGAATTTCTTCATGAAACTTGATATGCATGATCCCTATACCATATAGAGACCAATAGAAACAAGAATGACAAAAAAATTTGGAGTTATGGCCTCTGAAACCAAAACCCTAATTCTAGGTCATCTGTGCAGTCAAACCTGGCTCTGCTTCCATGCCAATCTCAGTACTTGTGATTTTTTTGGATTCTTTGACTTTGAGAGGATATAATATGATGCTTGAACATACATGGGCCCCTTTGAAGTGATTTAAGACCTTTGGAGTGGCCCAGATGGCTCTTGGGTAGCTCAGATCACAAACCCTAGATGCATATGACTTTGAATCAATGCAGTGAATCAAAAATGCAATATGAGATGCTATGATTTGAACCTATGCATATGAGATGATCACAAGCCATGGTGTGAATGGGTGAGGGCAAATTTGGGGTGTTTACAGGTCAACATATACTGCTTTAGTCGGCGAGCAGCCCACTCTAAAGCACATTAAATTTTCTCGAGCAGTGAATAACGTTGTTCACAGTCGGTAAACTTTTTGCTTAGGTAGTAAATTGCATACTTTTTTCGACCAGACTCGTCAAGCTGGCCCATCACACATCCCATTGAATCTTCTAATACTGTCAAGTACATTATTAGAGGTCTTCCTTCAATTGGAGGCATAAGGATCGGAGGCTCTTGTAAGTATTCCTTGATTTTATCAAAAGCCCTTTGGCAGTCTTCATTCCACCTGACAGTTTGTTCTTTTCTCAACAACTTGAACAAAGGCTCACAGGTTGCAGTAAGGTGAGATATGAACCTTTAAATGTAGTTCAATCTTCCTAGGAACCCGAACTTCTTTTTCAGTTTTTGGTGCAGGCATCTCTTGGATGGCTTTGACTTTATCAGGGTCAACTTCAATCCCTTTCTCACTTACAATAAATCCCAGCAGCTTACCAGATCGCACCCCAAATGTGCATTTGTTGGGGTTTAACTTCAATTGGTACTTCCTCAGACGCTTGAATAGCTTCAACAGATTCACCAGGTGGTCTTCTTCTGTGAGGAACTTGGCAATCATGTCATCCACATAACATTCAATTTCTTTATGGATCATGTCATGGAATAACGTTACCATAGCCCGTTGATAAGTGGCACCAGCATTCTTCAGTCCGAATGACATTACCTTATAACAGAATGTGCCCCATGGTGTGATGAAAGTTGTCTTCTCCATGTCTTCAGGTGACATCTTGATCTGATTATATCCTGAAAATCCATCCATGAAGGAGAACACCGAGAACTGAGCCGTATTATCGACCAATACATCAATGTGAGGTAATGGGAAGTCATCTTTCGGGCTGGCTCTGTTCAGATCCCGATAGTCCACACACATCCTTACTTTGCCGTCCTTCTTAGGCACTGGTACAATGTTAGCAACCCACGGCGGGTAACTAGTCACAGCAAGGAAATCGGCGTCCCACTATTTTTGTACCTCTTCTTTTATCTTCATGGCCATATCCGGACGAGTACGGCGCAACTTCTGTTTTACTGGAGGATAGTCTTCTTTTAGAAGCAGCTTGTGCATGACAATGTCGGTGTCCAGACCTGGCATATCCTGATAAGACCAGGCAAAAACATCCACATACTCCCGAAGTATATCAATAAGTTTCTCTTTTACCGAATCTTGCAGACGGGCCCCGATTTTCACTTCTTTCAAGTCTTCTTCTGTACCAAGATTAATCGTCTCAACCTCCTCCTGATGAGGAGTGATGACCTTCTCCTCTTGTCTCAACAACCTGGCTAGTTCTTCAGGTAGCTCATAATCTTCTTCAACCCCTTCATCGGCTTGATTAATCGGATTGTCAAAGTCATACGAAGTCATAGCGGTGTTGTTGTCGGTGCAGTCTGGAGGGCACTCTCTGCAAGGGTTTAGATTTGTTCATTTTAGTGATCAATTTTATCTTGTTTAGAAAAAGTGAAAATGAAGTTATTATTTTGAAAAACATTGCCATTTTATTTTTGTACAAAAAATGAAAAATGAAAAACAGTGAGCGGAAAAGAAAAGACTCATTTGCAAAAGATGTCCTGATATTCATTAATTGATCGTTTGCACTAAATACAAGATGGCCCGATTACAAAATGAGCCCTGACATCTTGGGAAAGATGCAGGGCTTGATGCATGCTTAAAGACAAGAAATAATAATTACTCTACAGGAGTAACTCTTATAATTTCCTGGAAAGACCAGTTTGAGACATGGTTCCCCGGGATCCTTGGACGTATCCAATTTTCCAGGTTGCGTTTGTCTTCTAACTCATCTTCCAAACTGTTCACAGCATCCGGGGTGAGCATCCCCCCGCTGACAAACTTGGGCTCCGTTGCAGCCTCTGGTTGATCTTGTCGAGTTGGTCTGTAACCCAACCCGAATCGGTCTTCTTTCTTTTCAACTGGCAGCAACTTTCCCTAGCCTTGGGCGGTACCCTCCACAACAACCTTCTGGGCCTGTTGATATGATGTGATGGAAGTCCCAGACACAGCAGATGCTTCATTAATATTAAGGGCCTCAAAACCCTGACTCATGGTCTCATGGATCTCCCCATCCATTTCTATGTACTTATACGTAGCCAACTGGCTAACAAAGATGTCCTCCTCCCCACAGATGGTGATGATTTGGCCTTCCCACTCGAATTTTAACTTCCTGGTGAAGGGTAGACGTAACAGCGCCAGCGGCGTGGATCCAGGGTCTACCCAACAGATAGCTGTAGGCCGACTGTATGTCCATCACAAAGAAGGTAGTTTTGAAAGTCTGCGGGCCAATCAACACAGGCAGATCAATCTCCCCAAGCACTGATCTCTTAGAGCCATCAAATGCTCTCACCACCAAATTACTCGGACGCAATGCCAAGCCATCATACTCCAGCTTCACTAAGGCCTTCTTTGGTAGAACATTGAGTGACGACCCAGTGTCCACCAGTACATGAGACAGAACAGAACCCTTGCATTCCAAGGTGATATGCAAAGCCTTGTTATGGTTACGTCCCTCCGTTGTTAAGTCAGCATTGGTAAAGCCCATTCCATGACTGGTGTTGACATTTGCAACCACAGTTTCTAGCTGATTAACAGTAATCTCCTCCGGCACGTATGCTACATGCAGGACTTTCAACAATGCGTTCCTGTGAGCTTCGGAACACATCAACAGTGATAATATGGAGATTTTGGAGGGTGTTTGGTGAAGCTGGTCCACCACCTTGTAATCACTCCTTTTTATGATTCTCATGAACTCGTCTACATGTTGTTCAAAAGATGTCTTCTGAATGTCTTTGGCAGTTGGTTCTTCAGATACCACATTCTTTCCTTTTGCCTTGGCAGCAGCTTCTGCTTCAGCATTAGGTCTTTGTGTTTGTGAGGCAAAAAGGCGTCCGCTTCTGGTGAAGCCTCCGCCTCCCCCAACATTATCAATTTGTGGTGAAGAGTTTGATGAATCCAGAGTGATTCTTTCCCCATTGCAGTAGAGATCAGAGTCGTAGTGCCAGGGTATGGCATTGCTGCTTTCATAAGGAACATGCCCAAGTACTGTAATGGTGATTGGGCTGATTGCTGCAGAGGAAGATACTGTAATGATGTGCGGATCATAGTATATAGTGACCGGAGATCTGGCAGGAGGTGCCACATTTTGTTGTTGGAAATTGCTGCTGGGAGGAATATTTGATGGGTCATAGTAGATTGTAACTGTTGAGACATCTTCATTAATTTTTGCTAGCGTTGTAGAAGATTCTGTTAATAAAATGGATGTTGATGTTGTAGAAGAAACAATTGTTGAATTTTGACTTGTTGAAGTGATGGACGGAGTAATTGCTGGTGATGTTGATGAATCAGTAGGAATGATTGTTGTTGCTGTTGTAGGAGAATCTGTAGAAATAAGGATTGTTGGTGTTGTAGGAGATTCCATTATTGTGGAGACAAAAGTTGCTGCAGGAGCTGTTGAAGTAATTTGCAAAATCCTATCTTGGATAAGGCCATCTATGTCAATCCTTAGCTTCTCACAACCATTAATAGTAGTCTTGCACAATTCACAGCAGGCCCCACAGCCCGGGAACACTTGGCATCTTAAAAGTTGAACTTTGACTTCTGCCAGCGGTGTTTGAATCTGTGCAATATTATCAATCAATGTAGATGGTTGGTCCTCTTAAATGGCATTAATCCTAGGCCCACCATGATTAGGCATAGGATTTCTGTTGACATTCAGAGGAGGTGCAAAGTTGAGGGCTTTAGAATCAACCAAATCCTGAACCTTCATCCGTAATGCTCTGCATTTCTCAGTATTGTGACCAGGTGCGTTGGAGTGGAAGGCACACCTGGCGTTGACATCATAATTCTTTGGGAGATTGAGAGGATCTGGTGGTGCCGACGTCCTTAACTCAACCAAGTTAAGCTTCAGGAGTTGTGGCAATAAGGTAGCATAAGGCATAGGGATAGGGTCAATCACCCTATTTGCCTGAGATGGTCTCTGTTGGAAGGGACGCCGCTGTTGGTTGCTATTGTTGTTGTTGTAGGTTCTCTGTTGCGGGAAATGAGATGGTTGCTGATAGTGATGTTGTTGTTGTTGAGGATATAAGGTTGTTGTGGAACTGGAGCCGGGATGGTAACAGTTGCTACTGACCTGTGGGAATACTGGGGCCTGCCCCTGCTTGTATGAATAGAATTTGTTTCACCCGCCCTTCGGGGTCCTGCAAAAGGTTTTCTGGGATTGCCGGAGGAACTTGTGTAACATCCCGATTTTAGTAATTATTTATTTATTTATATTAATTACGTAATTGTGTGATTGTGTGCCTAATTGAATTATTTGACTTGTTTGATCTAATTGACTTATTGGATTTATTTGAATTAATTAATTTAATTTAATTATGTGATTTAATTTAATTAATTGAATTATTTATTTTATTTGAAATAATTGATATAAGTGAATTAATTGATTTACTTTATTTATTGAAAATTAATTGATTTAATTGATTTATTTTATTTGGTGAAATAAAATAGAATAGTAAGAAAACTAATTGGGCCAATAGTGGGTGTGTGATTAGTGAGTAAGTAGATTGTAAGCCCAATAAGAAAATATAATGTTTATGAGGAAGAGTTAGGTTTTAAATAAAAAAATTGGAAAGAGTAGAAAGAATAGAAGTTGGAAGAGGGAAAAGGAGGCTAGAAGGGAAAATAGGAGAAGAAGAGAAATCAAGAACAAGAACTCAAAATCAAAGGTAAGGGTGAGTTTTCATGAAATTATTGGGATTATTGGATAGTATGTAAAGGGTAGAAATGTGGTTAGGATAAAACTCAAATCTTCTATAATTTTATAAATTTAGGTTTTACTAAAAATATTTGATTTTGTGATGAAATATTGTGTTTGAAATTGTTATATTGGTATACTTTAGAGACCCATTATGAATTGAAGATAAAACATGATAGTGGATGCATTACTTTGTTGATTTTCTTGTGGCCCCTGTTTTCTTGTTTCGTGTTAATTGCAAATGAGATATAGAATATATTAGATGTTAAGAAAGTGGTCATTAACTACATTGATGATTATATAAGCCGCAGGTTGGGTAGTTGTTGGGTGGAAAGTGCACTTGAAAAATTATTCATGGGATAAGTCTAATTAATAAAGCAACTGCATTAATCGAAGAATAGTGTCAAAATTATAATAGATAGTTAGTAATATGCAGACTCTGAGTTACTTGGTCTAAAAATGAATTAATTCATGTTTCATAGTAGCTGCATCATACCGTCACTGTAGCCACCGTCCCTTTTATTTTATAACAAATTAATATAATGACATGTAGTGTCACTTTTATCTTGATATAGTACCATGTTGTAGTATTAATCATTTAAGATAATGAGCCTTATATCACTTTTTGGATTGAGAAAATGAGATGCATATGTACATGCCTTTTCTGTAGAGAAAATATATGGATGAGTTAGTTACTTTACCTGTAGAATGAGTAATATTAATATATGCCTTGGTAATCCAAAATAAGGTGATACTTGATGGAGCAAGTCATTGTAGCATTGAGCTACTTGAAACAGAGGAAATGACTAACTTTCAATAATGCCTATACTTAGTATTCCATCAATATATAATGGTGTGCATGCCTTGAATATTAAGAGGAAATATATTATATTAGAATATTATGATTCTTATTAATACAAATAGAAAGTGATATACATAGCACTCTACTGTAGTACCATTTTATTAATGATACTAACCAATTAACCAATGAAATGAGTTAATTATTATAAAACCTGCTTATATAAAATAATTTAGTTAATATTTTGGATAGTAATTTTAGTTATCAATTTGATGATTAATTTAGTGATTAATTTGATGATTAATTTGGTGAGTAATTTGATGATTAATTTAATGATTAATTTAGTGATTAATTTGATGAGTAATTTGGTGGTTAATTTGAAGATTAATTTAGTGATTAATTTGGTAATTATTTTTTTATGGATTAATTATCCAATGTTTAATCAGTAATGCGTATTTCGTGAATTGAGGTTGAATTGTGTTGATACTTTGTGTATTACTTGCTTGTTGTGAGATATTGTCGTTGAGATTATATTGTAAAATGTGTTGTATTTCGTTTGAAAATGATTTGTGTGTGGATGATGCATAAATATGTGCAAGTATGTGTAGTTGTGTGGTAATTCAAATATGATGAATTATTGAAGATATGCAAGGATATTAAGATTAGAGGACGGTCTTAATTGCATATGGTTGTTGAACTTGCACATACATCATTTTGTCAAGAGGCAATATTTGCTAGTTCAGTGGGGGCTAGTGAATTGTCCCAAACCTAGAGAACGGGTTTGAAATCTTAGAGGACGGGCTTTTGGTTTGTTATCGGTCTAGAGGACGGACCCAGTTTAAATGTAAAAACCGAAAAATGATAATAAGAGATTGGTACCACATGCATGAGTTGCATTTGAGTCTTGCATTGAGTCTTATTGTGTCTATGGTTACAATGTGAGATTATATGTGTTATGTGAATTGTTGAATTGGTGAATTATGGATTTGTGAGTATGTACTTGTTAATAGTATGACTACTTGAGTGATATTATGTTGATGAAACTTTTGAAGTGTGAGAATAATTGTGATTATGCTTGTACACCTTAAATTACATATTATCTTATGATTTCAGTAATTATGTGAATTCTCACCCTTCTGTTGGAATGATGTTTTATACGACATCACTCAGGTACTGAAGATTAGAGTTGCTCCTAGCAAGAGAGTAGCTGATGGAGTAACCTATTTTAGTTTCATATTTATTTTGGGTCGAGTCGTGCTCTGATCATGTAACACTGGGAATGTTTGATTCATGTCTTAAGAGATACAATTGTATACTCTATCTATTTTGTTAATTGAATTTGAATTTTATGGTGAAGTGGCCTTTATGCCCAAGTTGATTTAATGAATGAAGTTCATTTGAGACTTGAATGTCTTGAGATTCTTAATGAAAGTGATCAGCTGCTACATGCTAATGTGAAAGTATATGAAAGCATGAATTTATTTCAAGTGTTATTGAGCATGACAGGTGTATGTGTGATGTTTTGAATTATGCGTGACATCCTTCTTTGATATGCATGATAATTACTCTGATTATTTATATATTTTCCGCGGGGTTTAGAAGGGTGTTAAATTAGTGGTATCAGAGCAAAGTCGGTCAGTTGACCAAGTTGTCTGTGTGTTTATTTTGTGTTCCAGTATCGGTATTGTTGTTCTAATAAGGATTTTATTATTGGAATCAAAGAACAATGGCTGCAGGTAGGAATGATAGAGCACTTGCTGAAGCTTTGACATTGTTGGCTGGAGCGATTGGGCAAATTCCTCAAGTCAATGTGAATGCTGTGAACAACAATGATGATGAGTTTCGTGCTTTGGGAAAGTTTCAGAGGAACAACCCACCAAAGTTCATGGGAAGGCATGAACCCGACAAAGCACAAGAATGGTTGGATGCAATTGAAAAGATATTTTGAGTTATGAGTTGTTCAGATGCGCAGAAGGTGCAGTTTGGCACCCACATGCTTGAGAAGGAAGCTGAGCACTGGTGGGGTAACACTCGTCGAAGATTTGAAGAAGACGAAGTTGAGATTACTTGGGCTATTTTTAGAGAGGCATTTCTGGAGAAGTACTTTCCGGAAGATGTACATGGAAAGAAGGAAATTGAGTTTCTTGAATTGAAGCAAGGTAACTTAACTGTGGCTGAGTATGCAGCAAGATTTGAAGAGTTGATTCAATTTTGTCCTCATTACAACACTACTAATGCTGAGAGATCCAAATGTCTTAAGTATGTGAATGGTTTGAGACCTGAAATCAAGCAAGCCATTGGTTATCAAGATATTAGATGATATTCTGATTTGGTGAACAAGAGTAGGATCTATGATGAAGATAGTAGGGCTCGATCAGCTCACTACAAAAGTATGGCTGATAAGAAAGGAAAAGGCCAATTCAGAGGGAAACCGTATGTGACATCTGGTGACAAAGGGAAGCAGAAAGCTAGTTATGGAAAGAAGTTGAGTGGGGGAGGAGCTTCCACTCCAGTGAGGTGTTATCAATGTGGTGTTGAAGGACATCGTGCTTCTGAATGCACAAGTGTTGAGAAGAAATGTTTCAAGTGCGGCAAGCCTGGCCACAAGGCTTTAGAGTGCAGGAGTGGTGCGAGTGTGACTTGCTACAATTGTGGTGAGCAAGGGCACATTAGTACCAAGTGTGACAAACCAAAGAAGGCTCAAACGAAAGGGAAAGTGTTTGCTCTATCTGGATCTGAGACGACTAGTGAAGATCGATTGATCAGAGGTACGTGCTTCATTAATGGTATACCTTTGATAGCTATAATTGATACTGGAGCTACACATTCTTTTATTTCTTTGGATTGTGTTAAAAGATTGAATCTTGAGTTGTCTGTTATGGGTGGTAGTATGGTTATTGATACTCCTACTATGGGTTCAGTAACTACCCCATATGTGTGTTTGAATTGCCCGTTGAGTATTTTTGGTAAAGACTTTGGCGTTGATTTAGTGTGTCTTAAGTTAGATCAACTTGATGTTATTCTTGGCATGAATTGGTTGGAGTTCAACCATGTCTATATTAATTGTTTTGATAAGTCAGTTGTTTTTCTTAAACCTGAGGACGAAGGAGACTTATTTATGTCTCCCAAGCAAGTGAATGTGTTAGTGCAAGATGGTGCCGAGATGTTTATGTTGTTGGCAACTTTGAGTATTGAGGAAAGTGGAGAAGTTGGTGCTTTGCCAATTGTTTGTGATTTTCCAGAAGTTTTTCCTGATGAGATAAGTGATTTACCGCCGGAACGCGAGGTGGAGTTTTCGATCGACTTAGTTCCTGGAACTAGTCCGGTGTCAATGGCTCCATATCGTATGTCTGCATCGGAGTTGAAAGAGTTGAAGAGTCAACTTGAAGATCTACTTGAGAAGAGGTTTATTCGTCCGAGTGTGTCACCGTGGGGTGCACCTGTTTTGCTGGTTAAGAAGAAAGAAGGTACTATGAGGCTTTGTGTGGATTACCGACAATTGAACAAGGTAACTATCAAGAATAAGTATCCACTTCCGAGAATTGATGATTTGATGGATCAGTTGGTTGGTGCGAGTGTGTTCAGTAAGATTGATTTGAGATCTGGGTATCATCAAATTCGTGTGAAGGCTGAAGACATTCAAAAGACCGCTTTTAGAACAAGATATGGTCATTATGAGTATTCTGTGATGCCATTTGGTGTGACAAATGCACCAGGTGTATTTATGGAGTACATGAATAGGATTTTCCATCCGTATTTGGACAAGTTTGTGGTTGTTTTCATTGATGATATTTTGATCTATTCTAAGAGTGGAGAGGATCATGCCGAACATCTGAAAATTGTGTTATCTGTGTTGAAGGAGAAACAGTTGTATGCTAAACTTTCTAAGTGCGATTTTTGGTTGAAGGAAGTGAGTTTCCTTGGTCATGTGATTTCAAGTAAAGGAATTGCAGTTGATCCATCGAAGGTTGAAGCTGTATCGCAATGGGAAACTCCAAAATCAGTTTTGGAGATTCGAAGTTTTCTTGGTTTGGCAGGTTATTATCGGAAATTTATTGAAGGATTTTCTAAGTTGTCTTTGCCATTGACGCAGTTGACTAGAAAAAGTCAAGCTTTTGTTTGGGATACAAAGTGTGAAGAAAGTTTCCAAGAGCTTAAGAGAAGATTGACGACAGCTCCTGTTTTGATTTTGCCGAATCCAGAAGAACCATTTGTTGTGTATTGTGATGCTTCGTTGATGGGTTTGGGAGGTGTATTGATGCAAAATCAGCAAGTTGTAGCTTATGCTTCAAGGCAACTTAAAGTTCATGAGAGGAATTATCCGACGCATGACTTAGAGTTGGCCGCTGTTGTGTTTGTGTTGAAGCTTTGGAGGCATTATTTGTTTGGATCGAGATTTGAGGTCTTTAGTGATCATAAGAGTTTGAAGTATCTCTTTGATCAGAAAGAATTGAATGCAAGGCAAAGAAGATGGTTGGAACTTCTGAAGGATTATGATTTTGGTTTGAATTACCATCCGGGTAAAGCAAACGTGGTAGCTGATGCATTGAGTCGGAAGTCTTTGCATATGTCGATGATGATGGTTAGAGAATTGAAAATGATTGAGCAATTTCGAGACATGAGTTTGGTTTGTGAGGAGACTTCTTATGGAGTTAAACTTGGTATGTTGAAGCTTACAAGTGGTATTCTTGAAGAGATTCGAGAAGGTCAGAAATATGATTTAGGTTTGGTGGATCGATTAACTTTGATCAATCAAGGCCGAGGAGGTGATTTCTGGATTGATGTGAATGGTATCATGAAGTGTCGTGATCGAGTTTGTGTTCCGGATATTGCAGAATTGAAGAAAAATATTCTTGAAGAAGGTCATCGTAGTGGATTGAGTATTCATCCGGGTGCGACTAAGATGTATCAATATTTACGGAAGGTGTTTTGGTGGCCTTGTATGAAGAAGGATATTGCAGAGTTTGTGTATTCTTGTTTGACTTGTCAGAAGTCAAAGATTGAGCATCAGAAACCGTCGGGTTTATTGAAACCATTAGCTATTCCTGAGTGGAAATGGGATAACATATCTATGGATTTTGTATCTGGTTTACATAGGACACCGAGTAATTTTGAGGCTATTTGGGTTATTGTGGACATGTTAACGAAATCTGCTCACTTTATTCCGATAAGGATGGATTACCCGTTGGAGAAGTTAGCAAAGTTGTATATTGAGAGGATTGTCAGTTTGCATGGTATTCCGTCTAGCATTGTATCAAATAGAGATCCAAGGTTCACATCAAGATTTTGGGAGAGTTTACAAAGTGCTTTGGGTACTAAGTTGCGTTTGAGTTCTTCTTATCATCCGCAGACAGATGGTCAGACGGAGAGGACGATTCAATCACTTGAGGATCTTTTAAGAGCTTGTGTTTTGGAAAAGGGAGGAACTTGGGATAACTACTTATCTTTGGTTGAGTTTACTTACAATAACAGTTTCCATTTGAGTATTGGTATGGCACCGTTTGAAGCATTGTATGGTAGGAAGTGTAGGACGCCATTATGTTGGTATGAGGCTGGAGAGAGTGCGGTGGTTGGACCTGAGATAGTTCAACAAACTACAGATAAGATTAAGATGATTCAGGAGAAGATGAAGATTTCTCAAAGTCGTCAAAAGAGTTATCATGACAAGAGGAGGAAAGCACTTGAGTTCCAAGAGGGAGATCATGTGTTTCTTCGAGTTACTCCGATAACTGGTGTTGGTAGGGCATTAAAGTCGCGCAAGTTGACACCGTGTTTTATCGGTCCTTATCAGATATTGCAGAGGATAGGAGAGGTAGCCTATCGGATTGCTTTGCCGCCGTCTCTTGCTAATCTCCATGACGTGTTCCATGTATCTCAGTTGAGGAAATACATTGCGGATCCGTCTCATATAGTCCAAGTAGACGATGTACAGGTGAGAGATAACCTGACTGTTGAGACTTCACCTACGAGGATAGAAGATCGGGAGTTGAAGCAACTTCGAGGTAAAGAGATTGCTTTGGTGAAGGTCGCTTGGGGAGGACCAACTGGTGGGAATGTAACTTGGGAACTTGAGAGCCAGATGAGAGAGTCTTATCCCGAGTTGTTCATTTAAGGTAATTTTCGAGGACGGAAATCTTTTAAGTGGGGGAGAGTTGTAACATCCCGATTTTAGTAATTATTTATTTATTTATATTAATTACGTAATTGTGTGATTGTGTGCCTAATTGAATTATTTGACTTGTTTGATCTAATTGACTTATTGGATTTATTTGAATTAATTAATTAAATTTAATTATGTGATTTAATTTAATTAATTGAATTATTTATTTTATTTGAAATAATTGATATAAGTGAATTAATTGATTTACTTTATTTATTGAAAATTAATTGATTTAATTGATTTATTTTATTTGGTGAAATAAAATAGAATAGTAAGAAAACTAATTGGGCCAATAGTGGGTGTGTGATTAGTGAGTAAGTAGATTGTAAGCCCAATAAGAAAATATAATATTTATGAGGAAGAGTTAGGTTTTAAATAAAAAAATTGGAAAGAGTAGAAAGAATAGAAGTTGGAAGAGGGAAAAGGAGGCTAGAAGGGAAAATAGAAGAAGAAGAGAAATCAAGAACAAGAACTCAAAATCAAAGGTAAGGGTGAGTTTTCATGAAATTATTGGGATTATTGGATAGTATGTAAAGGGTAGAAATGTGGTTAGGATAAAACTCAAATCTTCTATAATTTTATAAATTTAGGTTTTACTAAAAATATTTGATTTTGTGATGAAATATTGTATTTGAAATTGTTATATTGGTATACTTTAGAGACCCATTATGAATTGAAGATAAAACATGATAGTGGATGCATTACTTTGTTGATTTTCTTGTGGCCCCTGTTTTCTTGTTTCGTGTTAATTGCAAATGAGATATAGAATATATTAGATGTTAAGAAAGTGGTCATTAACTACATTGATGATTATATAAGCCGCAGGTTGGGTAGTTGTTGGGTGGAAAGTGCACTTGAAAAATTATTCATGGGATAAGTCTAATTAATAAAGCAACTGCATTAATCGAAGAATAGTGTCAAAATTATAATAGATAGTTAGTAATATGCAGACTCTGAGTTACTTGGTCTAAAAATGAATTAATTCATGTTTCATAGTAGCTGCATCATACCGTCACTGTAGCCACCGTCCCTTTTATTTTATAACAAATTAATATAATGACATGTAGTGTCACTTTTATCTTGATATAGTACCATGTTGTAGTATTAATCATTTAAGATAATGAGCCTTATATCACTTTTTGGATTGAGAAAATGAGATGCATATGTACATGCCTTTTCTGTAGAGAAAATATATGGATGAGTTAGTTACTTTACCTGTAGAATGAGTAATATTAATATATGCCTTGGTAATCCAAAATAAGGTGATACTTGATGGAGCAAGTCATTGTAGCATTGAGCTACTTGAAACAGAGGAAATGACTAACTTTCAATAATGCCTATACTTAGTATTCCATCAATATATAATGGTGTGCATGCCTTGAATATTAAGAGGAAATATATTATATTAGAATATTATGATTCTTATTAATACAAATAGAAAGTGATATACATAGCACTCTACTGTAGTACCATTTTATTAATGATACTAACCAATTAACCAATGAAATGAGTTAATTATTATAAAACCTGCTTATATAAAATAATTTAGTTAATATTTTGGATAGTAATTTTAGTTATCAATTTGATGATTAATTTAGTGATTAATTTGATGATTAATTTGGTGAGTAATTTGATGATTAATTTAATGATTAATTTAGTGATTAATTTGATGAGTAATTTGGTGGTTAATTTGAAGATTAATTTAGTGATTAATTTGGTAATTATTTTTTTATGGATTAATTATCCAATGTTTAATCGGTAATGCGTATTTCGTGAATTGAGGTTGAATTGTGTTGATACTTTGTGTATTACTTGCTTGTTGTGAGATATTGTCGTTGAGATTATATTGTAAAATGTGTTGTATTTCGTTTGAAAATGATTTGTGTGTGGATGATGCATAAATATGTGCAAGTATGTGTAGTTGTGTGGTAATTCAAATATGATGAATTATTGAAGATATGCAAGGATATTAAGATTAGAGGACGGTCTTAATTGCATATGATTGTTGAACTTGCACATACATCATTTTGTCAAGAGGCAATATTTGCTAGTTCCGTGGGGGCTAGTGAATTGTCCCAAACCTAGAGAACGGGTTTGAAATCTTAGAGGACGGGCTTTTGGTTTGTTATCGGTCTAGAGGACGGACCCGGTTTAAATGTAAAAACCGAAAAATGATAATAAGAGATTGGTACCACATGCATGAGTTGCATTTGAGTCTTGCATTGAGTCTTATTGTGTCTATGGTTACAATGTGAGATTATATGTGTTATGTGAATTGTTGAATTGGTGAATTATGGATTTGTGAGTATGTACTTGTTAATAGTATGACTACTTGAGTGATATTATGTTGATGAAACTTTTGAAGTGTGAGAATAATTGTGATTATGCTTGTACACCTTAAATTACATATTATCTTATGATTTCAGTAATTATGTGAATTCTCACCCTTCTGTTGGAATGATGTTTTATACGACATCACTCAGGTACTGAAGATTAGAGTTGCTCCTAGCAAGAGAGTAGCTGATGGAGTAACCTATTTTAGTTTCATATTTATTTTGGGTCGAGTCGTGCTCTGATCATGTAACACTGGGAATGTTTGATTCATGTCTTAAGAGATACAATTGTATACTCTATCTATTTTGTTAATTGAATTTGAATTTTATGGTGAAGTGGCCTTTATGCCCAAGTTGATTTAATGAATGAAGTTCATTTGAGACTTGAATGTCTTGAGATTCTTAATGAAAGTGATCAGCTGCTACATGCTAATGTGAAAGTATATGAAAGCATGAATTTATTTCAAGTGTTATTGAGCATGACAGGTGTATGTGTGATGTTTTGAATTATGCGTGACATCCTTCTTTGATATGCATGATAATTACTCTGATTATTTATATATTTTCCGCGGGGTTTAGAAGGGTGTTAAATTAGTGGTATCAGAGCAAAGTCGGTCAGTTGACCAAGTTGTCTGTGTGTTTATTTTGTGTTCCAGTATCAGTATTGTTGTTCTAATAAGGATTTTATTGTTGGAATCAAAGAACAATGGCTGCAGGTAGGAATGATAGAGCACTTGCTGAAGCTTTGACATTGTTGGCTGGAGCGATTGGGCAAATTCCTCAAGTCAATGTGAATGTTGTGAACAACAATGATGATGAGTTTCGTGCTTTGGGAAAGTTTCAGAGGAACAACCCACCAAAGTTCATGGGAAGGCATGAACCCGACAAAGCACAAGAATGGTTGGATGCAATTGAAAAGATATTTTGAGTTATGAGTTGTTCAGATGCGCAGAAGGTGCAGTTTGGCACCCACATGCTTAAGAAGGAAGCTGAGCACTGGTGGGGTAACACTCGTCGAAGATTTGAAGAAGACGAAGTTGAGATTACTTGGGCTATTTTTAGAGAGGCATTTCTGGAGAAGTACTTTCCGGAAGATGTACATGGAAAGAAGGAAATTGAGTTTCTTGAATTGAAGCAAGGTAACTTAACTGTGGCTGAGTATGCAGCAAGATTTGAAGAGTTGATTCAATTTTGTCCTCATTACAACACTACTAATGCTGAGAGATCCAAATGTCTTAAGTATGTGAATGGTTTGAGACCTGAAATCAAGCAAGCCATTGGTTATCAAGATATTAGACGATATTCTGATTTGGTGAACAAGAGTAGGATCTATGATGAAGATAGTAGGGCTCGATCAGCTCACTACAAAAGTATGGCTGATAAGAAAGGAAAAGGCCAATTCAGAGGGAAACCGTATGTGACATCTGGTGACAAAGGGAAGCAGAAAGCTAGTTATGGAAAGAAGTTGAGTGGGGGAGGAGCTTCCACTCCAGTGAGGTGTTATCAATGTGGTGTTGAAGGACATCGTGCTTCTGAATGCACAAGTGTTGAGAAGAAATGTTTCAAGTGCGGCAAGCCTGGCCACAAGGCTTTAGAGTGCAGGAGTGGTGCGAGTGTGACTTGCTACAATTGTGGTGAGCAAGGGCACATTAGTACCAAGTGTGACAAACCAAAGAAGGCTCAAACGAAAGGGAAAGTGTTTGCTCTGTCTGGATCTGAGACGACTAGTGAAGATCGATTGATCAGAGGTACGTGCTTCATTAATGGTATACCTTTGATAGCTATAATTGATACTGGAGCTACACATTCTTTTATTTCTTTGGATTGTGTTAAAAGATTGAATCTTGAGTTGTCTGTTATGGGTGGTAGTATGGTTATTGATACTCCTACTATGGGTTCAGTAACTACCCCATATGTGTGTTTGAATTGCCCGTTGAGTATTTTTGGTAAAGACTTTGGCGTTGATTTAGTGTGTCTTAAGTTAGATCAACTTGATGTTATTCTTGGTATGAATTGGTTGGAGTTCAACCATGTCTATATTAATTGTTTTGATAAGTCAGTTGTTTTTCTTAAACCTGAGGACGAAGGAGACTTATTTATGTCTCCCAAGCAAGTGAATGTGTTAGTGCAAGATGGTGCCGAGATGTTTATGTTGTTGGCAACTTTGAGTATTGAGGAAAGTGGAGAAGTTGGTGCTTTGCCAATTGTTTGTGATTTTCCAGAAGTTTTTCCTGATGAGATAAGTGATTTACCGCCGGAACGCGAGGTGGAGTTTTCGATCGACTTAGTTCCTGGAACTAGTCCGGTGTCAATGGCTCCATATCGTATGTCTGCATCGGAGTTGAAAGAGTTGAAGAGTCAACTTGAAGATCTACTTGAGAAGAGGTTTATTCGTCCGAGTGTGTCACCGTGGGGTGCACCTGTTTTGCTGGTTAAGAAGAAAGAAGGTACTATGAGGCTTTGTGTGGATTACCGACAATTGAACAAGGTAACTATCAAGAATAAGTATCCACTTCCGAGAATTGATGATTTGATGGATCAGTTGGTTGGTGCGAGTGTGTTCAGTAAGATTGATTTGAGATCTGGGTATCATCAAATTCGTGTGAAGGCTGAAGACATTCAAAAGACCGCTTTTAGAACAAGATATGGTCATTATGAGTATTCTGTGATGCCATTTGGTGTGACAAATGCACCAGGTGTATTTATGGAGTACATGAATAGGATTTTCCATCCGTATTTGGACAAGTTTGTGGTTGTTTTCATTGATGATATTTTGATCTATTCTAAGAGTGGAGAGGATCATGCCGAACATCTGAAAATTGTGTTATCTGTGTTGAAGGAGAAACAGTTGTATGCTAAACTTTCTAAGTGCGATTTTTGGTTGAAGGAAGTGAGTTTCCTTGGTCATGTGATTTCAAGTAAAGGAATTGCAGTTGATCCATCGAAGGTTGAAGCTGTATCGCAATGGGAAACTCCAAAATCAGTTTTGGAGATTCGAAGTTTTCTTGGTTTGGCAGGTTATTATCGGAAATTTATTGAAGGATTTTCTAAGTTGTCTTTGCCATTGACGCAGTTGACTAGAAAAAGTCAAGCTTTTGTTTGGGATACAAAGTGTGAAGAAAGTTTCCAAGAGCTTAAGAGAAGATTGACGACAGCTCCTGTTTTGATTTTGCCGAATCCAGAAGAACCATTTGTTGTGTATTGTGATGCTTCGTTGATGGGTTTGGGAGGTGTATTGATGCAAAATCAGCAAGTTGTAGCTTATGCTTCAAGGCAACTTAAAGTTCATGAGAGGAATTATCCGACGCATGACTTAGAGTTGGCCGCTGTTGTGTTTGTGTTGAAGCTTTGGAGGCATTATTTGTTTGGATCGAGATTTGAGGTCTTTAGTGATCATAAGAGTTTGAAGTATCTCTTTGATCAGAAAGAATTGAATGCAAGGCAAAGAAGATGGTTGGAACTTCTGAAGGATTATGATTTTGGTTTGAATTACCATCCGGGTAAAGCAAACATGGTAGCTGATGCATTGAGTCGGAAGTCTTTGCATATGTCGATGATGATGGTTAGAGAATTGAAAATGATTGAGCAATTTCGAGACATGAGTTTGGTTTGTGAGGAGACTTCTTATGGAGTTAAACTTGGTATGTTGAAGCTTACAAGTGGTATTCTTGAAGAGATTCGAGAAGGTCAGAAATATGATTTAGGTTTGGTGGATCGATTAACTTTGATCAATCAAGGCCGAGGAGGTGATTTCTGGATTGATGTGAATGGTATCATGAAGTGTCGTGATCGAGTTTGTGTTCCGGATATTGCAGAATTGAAGAAAAATATTCTTGAAGAAGGTCATCGTAGTGGATTGAGTATTCATCCGGGTGCGACTAAGATGTATCAAGATTTACGGAAGGTGTTTTGGTGGCCTTGTATGAAGAAGGATATTGCAGAGTTTGTGTATTCTTGTTTGACTTGTCAGAAGTCAAAGATTGAGCATCAGAAACCGTCGGGTTTATTGAAACCATTAGCTATTCCTGAGTGGAAATGGGATAGCATATCTATGGATTTTGTATCTGGTTTACATAGGACACCGAGTAATTTTGAGGCTATTTGGGTTATTGTGGACATGTTAACGAAATCTGCTCACTTTATTCCGATAAGGATGGATTACCCGTTGGAGAAGTTAGCAAAGTTGTATATTGAGAGGATTGTCAGTTTGCATGGTATTCCGTCTAGCATTGTATCAAATAGAGATCCAAGGTTCACATCAAGATTTTGGGAGAGTTTACAAAGTGCTTTGGGTACTAAGTTGCGTTTGAGTTCTTCTTATCATCCGCAGACAGATGGTCAGACGGAGAGGACGATTCAATCACTTGAGGATCTTTTAAGAGCTTGTGTTTTGGAAAAGGGAGGAACTTGGGATAACTACTTATCTTTGGTTGAGTTTACTTACAATAACAGTTTCCATTTGAGTATTGGTATGGCACCGTTTGAAGCATTGTATGGTAGGAAGTGTAGGACGCCATTATGTTGGTATGAGGCTGGAGAGAGTGCGGTGGTTGGACCTGAGATAGTTCAACAAACTACAGATAAGATTAAGATGATTCAGGAGAAGATGAAGATTTCTCAAAGTCGTCAAAAGAGTTATCATGACAAGAGGAGGAAAGCACTTGAGTTCCAAGAGGGAGATCATGTGTTTCTTCGAGTTACTCCGATAACTGGTGTTGGTAGGGCATTAAAGTCGCGCAAGTTGACACCGTGTTTTATCGGTCCTTATCAGATATTGCAGAGGATAGGAGAGGTAGCCTATCGGATTGCTTTGCCGCCGTCTCTTGCTAATCTCCATGACGTGTTCCATGTATCTCAGTTGAGGAAATACATTGCGGATCCGTCTCATATAGTCCAAGTAGACGATGTACAGGTGAGAGATAACCTGACTGTTGAGACTTCACCTACGAGGATAGAAGATCGGGAGTTGAAGCAACTTCGAGGTAAAGAGATTGCTTTGGTGAAGGTCGCTTGGGGAGGACCAACTGGTGGGAATGTAACTTGGGAACTTGAGAGCCAGATGAGAGAGTCTTATCCCGAGTTGTTCATTTAAGGTAATTTTCGAGGACGGAAATCTTTTAAGTGGGGGAGAGTTGTAACATCCCGATTTTAGTAATTATTTATTTATTTATATTAATTACGTAATTGTGTGATTGTGTGCCTAATTGAATTATTTGACTTGTTTGATCTAATTGACTTATTGGATTTATTTGAATTAATTAATTAAATTTAATTATGTGATTTAATTTAATTAATTGAATTATTTATTTTATTTGAAATAATTGATATAAGTGAATTAATTGATTTACTTTATTTATTGAAAATTAATTGATTTAATTGATTTATTTTATTTGGTGAAATAAAATAGAATAGTAAGAAAACTAATTGGGCCAATAGTGGGTGTGTGATTAGTGAGTAAGTAGATTGTAAGCCCAATAAGAAAATATAATATTTATGAGGAAGAGTTAGGTTTTAAATAAAAAAATTGGAAACAGTAGAAAGAATAGAAGTTGGAAGAGGGAAAAGGAGGCTAGAAGGGAAAATAGAAGAAGAAGAGAAATCAAGAACAAGAACTCAAAATCAAAGGTAAGGGTGAGTTTTCATGAAATTATTGGGATTATTGGATAGTATGTAAAGGGTAGAAATGTGGTTAGGATAAAACTCAAATCTTCTATAATTTTATAAATTTAGGTTTTACTAAAAATATTTGATTTTGTGATGAAATATTGTATTTGAAATTGTTATATTGGTATACTTTAGAGACCCATTATGAATTGAAGATAAAACATGATAGTGGATGCATTACTTTGTTGATTTTCTTGTGGCCCCTGTTTTCTTGTTTCGTGTTAATTGCAAATGAGATATAGAATATATTAGATGTTAAGAAAGTGGTCATTAACTACATTGATGATTATATAAGCCGCAGGTTGGGTAGTTGTTGGGTGGAAAGTGCACTTGAAAAATTATTCATGGGATAAGTCTAATTAATAAAGCAACTGCATTAATCGAAGAATAGTGTCAAAATTATAATAGATAGTTAGTAATATGCAGACTCTGAGTTACTTGGTCTAAAAATGAATTAATTCATGTTTCATAGTAGCTGCATCATACCGTCACTGTAGCCACCGTCCCTTTTATTTTATAACAAATTAATATAATGACATGTAGTGTCACTTTTATCTTGATATAGTACCATGTTGTAGTATTAATCATTTAAGATAATGAGCCTTATATCACTTTTTGGATTGAGAAAATGAGATGCATATGTACATGCCTTTTCTGTAGAGAAAATATATGGATGAGTTAGTTACTTTACCTGTAGAATGAGTAATATTAATATATGCCTTGGTAATCCAAAATAAGGTGATACTTGATGGAGCAAGTCATTGTAGCATTGAGCTACTTGAAACAGAGGAAATGACTAACTTTCAATAATGCCTATACTTAGTATTCCATCAATATATAATGGTGTGCATGCCTTGAATATTAAGAGGAAATATATTATATTAGAATATTATGATTCTTATTAATACAAATAGAAAGTGATATACATAGCACTCTACTGTAGTACCATTTTATTAATGATACTAACCAATTAACCAATGAAATGAGTTAATTATTATAAAACCTGCTTATATAAAATAATTTAGTTAATATTTTGGATAGTAATTTTAGTTATCAATTTGATGATTATTTAGTGATTAATTTGATGATTAATTTGGTGATTAATTTGATGATTAATTTAGTGATTAATTTGATGAGTAATTTGGTGGTTAATTTGAAGATTAATTTAGTGATTAATTTGGTAATTATTTTTTTATGGATTAATTATCCAATGTTTAATCGGTAATGCGTATTTCGTGAATTGAGGTTGAATTGTGTTGATACTTTGTGTATTACTTGCTTGTTGTGAGATATTGTCGTTGAGATTATATTGTAAAATGTGTTGTATTTCGTTTGAAAATGATTTGTGTGTGGATGATGCATAAATATGTGCAAGTATGTGTAG
This sequence comes from Lathyrus aphaca, assembly GCA_963966055.1. Taxonomy (NCBI): domain Eukaryota; kingdom Viridiplantae; phylum Streptophyta; class Magnoliopsida; order Fabales; family Fabaceae; genus Lathyrus; species Lathyrus aphaca. Next base: position 275,645,790 of record OZ014519.1, on the reverse strand, counting down.
TTGTGTGGTAATTCAAATATGATGAATTATTGAAGATATGCAAGGATATTAAGATTAGAGGACGGTCTTAATTGCATATGGTTGTTGAACTTGCACATACATCATTTTGTCAAGAGGCAATATTTGCTAGTTCCGTGAGGGCTAGTGAATTGTCCCAAACCTAGAGAACGGGTTTGAAATCTTAGAGGACGGGCTTTTGGTTTGTTATCGGTCTAGAGGACGGACCCGGTTTAAATGTAAAAACCGAAAAATGATAATAAGAGATTGGTACCACATGCATGAGTTGCATTTGAGTCTTGCATTGAGTCTTATTGTGTCTATGGTTACAATGTGAGATTATATGTGTTATGTGAATTGTTGAATTGGTGAATTATGGATTTGTGAGTATGTACTTGTTAATAGTATGACTACTTGAGTTATATTATGTTGATGAAACTTTTGAAGTGTGAGAATAATTGTGATTATGCTTGTACACCTTAAATTACATATTATCTTATGATTTCAGTAATTATGTGAATTCTCACCCTTCTGTTGGAATGATGTTTTATACGACATCACTCAGGTACTGAAGATTAGAGTTGCTCCTAGCAAAAGAGTAGCTGATGGAGTAACCTATTTTAGTTTCATATTTATTTTGGGTCGAGTCGTGCTCTGATCATGTAACACTGGGAATGTTTGATTCATGTCTTAAGAGATACAATTGTATACTCTATCTATTTTGTTAATTGAATTTGAATTTTATGGTGAAGTGGCCTTTATGCCCAAGTTGATTTAATGAATGAAGTTCATTTGAGACTTGAATGTCTTGAGATTCTTAATGAACGTGATCAGCTGCTACATGCTAATGTGAAAGTATATGAAAGCATGAATTTATTTCAAGTGTTATTGAGCATGACAGGTGTATGTGTGATGTTTTGAATTATGCGTGACATCCTTCTTTGATATGCATGATAATTACTCTGATTATTTATATATTTTCCGCGGGGTTTAGAAGGGTGTTAAATTAGTGGTATCAGAGCAAAGTCGGTCAGTTGACCAAGTTGTCTGTGTGTTTATTTTGTGTTCCAGTATCGGTATTGTTGTTCTAATAAGGATTTTATTGTTGGAATCAAAGAACAATGGCTGCAGGTAGGAATGATAGAGCACTTGCTGAAGCTTTGACATTGTTGGCTGGAGCGATTGGGCAAATTCCTCAAGTCAATGTGAATGCTGTGAACAACAATGATGATGAGTTTCGTGCTTTGGGAAAGTTTCAGAGGAACAACCCACCAAAGTTCATGGGAAGGCATGAACCCGACAAAGCACAAGAATGGTTGGATGCAATTGAAAAGATATTTTGAGTTATGAGTTGTTCAGATGTGCAGAAGGTGCAGTTTGGCACCCACATGCTTGAGAAGGAAGCTGAGCACTGGTGGGGTAACACTCGTCGAAGATTTGAAGAAGACGAAGTTGAGATTACTTGGGCTATTTTTAGAGAGGCATTTCTGGAGAAGTACTTTCCGGAAGATGTACATGGAAAGAAGGAAATTGAGTTTCTTGAATTGAAGCAAGGTAACTTAACTGTGGCTGAGTATGCAGCAAGATTTGAAGAGTTGATTCAATTTTGTCCTCATTACAACACTACTAATGCTGAGAGATCCAAATGTCTTAAGTATGTGAATGGTTTGAGACCTGAAATCAAGCAAGCCATTGGTTATCAAGATATTAGACGATATTCTGATTTGGTGAACAAGAGTAGGATCTATGATGAAGATAGTAGGGCTCGATCAGCTCACTACAAAAGTATGGCTGATAAGAAAGGAAAAGGCCAATTCAGAGGGAAACCGTATGTGACATCTGGTGACAAAGGGAAGCAGAAAGCTAGTTATGGAAAGAAGTTGAGTGGGGGAGGAGCTTCCACTCCAGTGAGGTGTTATCAATGTGGTGTTGAAGGACACCGTGCTTCTGAATGCACAAGTGTTGAGAAGAAATGTTTCAAGTGCGGCAAGCCTGGCCACAAGGCTTTAGAGTGCAGGAGTGGTGCGAGTGTGACTTGCTACAATTGTGGTGAGCAAGGGCACATTAGTACCAAGTGTGAAAAACCAAAGAAGGCTCAAACGAAAGGGAAAGTGTTTGCTCTGTCTGGATCTGAGACGACTAGTGAAGATCGATTGATCAGAGGTACGTGCTTCATTAATGGTATACCTTTGATAGCTATAATTGATACTGGAGCTACACATTCTTTTATTTCTTTGGATTGTGTTAAAAGATTGAATCTTGAGTTGTCTGTTATGGGTGGTAGTATGGTTATTGATACTCCTACTATGGGTTCAGTAACTACCCCATATGTGTGTTTGAATTGCCCGTTGAGTATTTTTGGTAAAGACTTTGGCGTTGATTTAGTGTGTCTTAAGTTAGATCAACTTGATGTTATTCTTGGCATGAATTGGTTGGAGTTCAACCATGTCTATATTAATTGTTTTGATAAGTCAGTTGTTTTTCTTAAACCTGAGGACGAAGGAGACTTATTTATGTCTCCCAAGCAAGTGAATGTGTTAGTGCAAGATGGTGCCGAGATGTTTATGTTGTTGGCAACTTTGAGTATTGAGGAAAGTGGAGAAGTTGGTGCTTTGCCAATTGTTTGTGATTTTCCAGAAGTTTTTCCTGATGAGATAAGTGATTTACCGCCGGAACGCGAGGTGGAGTTTTCGATCGACTTAGTTCCTGGAACTAGTCCGGTGTCAATGGCTCCATATCGTATGTCTGCATCGGAGTTGAAAGAGTTGAAGAGTCAACTTGAAGATCTACTTGAGAAGAGGTTTATTCGTCCGAGTGTGTCACCGTGGGGTGCACCTGTTTTGCTGGTTAAGAAGAAAGAAGGTACTATGAGGCTTTGTGTGGATTACCGACAATTGAACAAGGTAACTATCAAGAATAAGTATCCACTTCCGAGAATTGATGATTTGATGGATCAGTTGGTTGGTGCGAGTGTGTTCAGTAAGATTGATTTGAGATCTGGGTATCATCAAATTCGTGTGAAGGCTGAAGACATTCAAAAGACCGCTTTTAGAACAAGATATGGTCATTATGAGTATTCTGTGATTCCATTTGGTGTGACAAATGCACCAGGTGTATTTATGGAGTACATGAATAGGATTTTCCATCCGTATTTGGACAAGTTTGTGGTTGTTTTCATTGATGATATTTTGATCTATTCTAAGAGTGGAGAGGATCATGCCGAACATCTGAAAATTGTGTTATCTGTGTTGAAGGAGAAACAGTTGTATGCTAAACTTTCTAAGTGCGATTTTTGGTTGAAGGAAGTGAGTTTCCTTGGTCATGTGATTTCAAGTAAAGGAATTGCAGTTGATCCATAGAAGGTTGAAGCTGTATCGCAATGGGAAACTCCAAAATCAGTTTTGGAGATTCGAAGTTTTCTTGGTTTGGCAGGTTATTATCGGAAATTTATTGAAGGATTTTCTAAGTTGTCTTTGCCATTGACGCAGTTGACTAGAAAAAGTCAAGCTTTTGTTTGGGATACAAAGTGTGAAGAAAGTTTCCAAGAGCTTAAGAGAAGATTGACGACAGCTCCTGTTTTGATTTTGCCGAATCCAGAAGAACCATTTGTTGTGTATTGTGATGCTTCGTTGATGGGTTTGGGAGGTGTATTGATGCAAAATCAGCAAGTTGTAGCTTATGCTTCAAGGCAACTTAAAGTTCATGAGAGGAATTATCCGACGCATGACTTAGAGTTGGCCGCTGTTGTGTTTGTGTTGAAGCTTTGGAGGCATTATTTGTTTGGATCAAGATTTGAGGTCTTTAGTGATCATAAGAGTTTGAAGTATCTCTTTGATCAGAAAGAATTGAATGCAAGGCAAAGAAGATGGTTGGAACTTCTGAAGGATTATGATTTTGGTTTGAATTACCATCCGGGTAAAGCAAACGTGGTAGCTGATGCATTGAGTCGGAAGTCTTTGCATATGTCGATGATGATGGTTAGAGAATTGAAAATGATTGAGCAATTTCGAGACATGAGTTTGGTTTGTGAGGAGACTTCTTATGGAGTTAAACTTGGTATGTTGAAGCTTACAAGTGGTATTCTTGAAGAGATTCGAGAAGGTCAGAAATATGATTTAGGTTTGGTGGATCGATTAACTTTGATCAATCAAGGCCGAGGAGGTGATTTCTGGATTGATGTGAATGGTATCATGAAGTGTCGTGATCGAGTTTGTGTTCCGGATATTGCAGAATTGAAGAAAAATATTCTTGAAGAAGGTCATCGTAGTGGATTGAGTATTCATCCGGGTGCGACTAAGATGTATCAAGATTTACGGAAGGTGTTTTGATGGCCTTGTATGAAGAAGGATATTGCAGAGTTTGTGTATTCTTGTTTGACTTGTCAGAAGTCAAAGATTGAGCATCAGAAACCGTCGGGTTTATTGAAACCATTAGCTATTCCTGAGTGGAAATGGGATAGCATATCTATGGATTTTGTATCTGGTTTACATAGGACACCGAGTAATTTTGAGGCTATTTGGGTTATTGTGGACATGTTAACGAAATCTGCTCACTTTATTCCGATAAGGATGGATTACCCGTTGGAGAAGTTAGCAAAGTTGTATATTGAAAGGATTGTCAGTTTGCATGGTATTCCGTCTAGCATTGTATCAAATAGAGATCCAAGGTTCACATCAAGATTTTGGGAGAGTTTACAAAGTGCTTTGGGTACTAAGTTGTGTTTGAGTTCTTCTTATCATCCGCAGACAGATGGTCAGACGGAGAGGACGATTCAATCACTTGAGGATCTTTTAAGAGCTTGTGTTTTGGAAAAGGGAGGAACTTGGGATAGCTACTTATCTTTGGTTGAGTTTACTTACAATAACAGTTTCCATTTGAGTATTGGTATGGCACCGTTTGAAGCATTGTATGGTAGGAAGTGTAGGACGCCATTATGTTGGTATGAGGCTGGAGAGAGTGCGGTGGTTGGACCTGAGATAGTTCAACAAACTACAGATAAGATTAAGATGATTCAGGAGAAGATGAAGATTTCTCAAAGTCGTCAAAAGAGTTATCATGACAAGAGGAGGAAAGCACTTGAGTTCCAAGAGGGAGATCATGTGTTTCTTCGAGTTACTCCGATAACTGGTGTTGGTAGGGCATTAAAGTCATGCTCTGATCATGTAACACTGGGAATGTTTGATTCATGTCTTAAGAGATACAATTGTATACTCTATCTATTTTGTTAATTGAATTTGAATTTTATGGTGAAGTGGCCTTTATGCCCAAGTTGATTTAATGAATGAAGTTCATTTGAGACTTGAATGTCTTGAGATTCTTAATGAAAGTGATCCGCTGCTACATGCTAATGTGAAAGTATATGAAAGCATGAATTTATTTCAAGTGTTATTGAGCATGACAGGTGTATGTGTGATGTTTTGAATTATGCGTGACATCCTTCTTTGATATGCATGATAATTACTCTGATTATTTATATATTTTCCGCGGGGTTTAGAAGGGTGTTACAACTTGCACCGTTGTCGGAGATTTTGCCCATCTTCAAAATACTTTCAATTCTCTCACCAGCTATGACCACATCAGCAAAACTGGTAGAGGATAAAGCAGCGAGTCTATCAATATAAGTCCCTTGCAATGTGTTCATGAACATGTCAGCCATTTCTCTTTCTGACATGGGTGGTTGGACACCAGCAGCAAGCTGTCTCCATCTCTGAGCATAATCCCGTAAGCTCTCTCTAGAAGACTGAGACATGCCCATTAGAAGAGTTCTATTGGGAGCCATGTCCAGGTTGTACTGATATTTCCGAATGAAAGCCTCGGCCAAGTCCTTCCAACATCTTATGGTGGCCCTAGTCAAATGCGAATACCATTCTCTCGAAGCTCCAGTCAGACTGTCCTCAAAGTAGAACATCCATAACTTCTCATCCATGGTATAAGCCTTGAGCCTTCCCAAGAAAGATTGCAGATGAGTACGCGGACAGGAGGTACCATTATACTTTTCAAAGCATGGGGGTTTGAATTTGTGGGGAATCCTCACCCCATCTACTAGTCCCATATCCATCACGTCGAAGCCCAAAGAATTCTGAGATTCCAAAGATCTTAACTTTTCAGCAATCTCATCCAATCTCCTATCATATACCTCATCTCCATCCCCTATAATAGTAAACTGTTCTTCTTGGGGATCCTCTTGCAGGATTCTGCCCCCCAGCAGTATTACCTTGAACATTCCTCGGGATGTTAACTTCTGGATTCAAATGGGGTCCATATTCTAGTGGGTCAATACGAGGTTTCCCCCGTTCATTGTTGCTGGTTCCCCCTGTTCCAAGATGAGGTTCCTCATGTGTCTGTCTTTCTACCAGTTCTCTCAGTCTTTCTTGGCTCTGGGCTAAGCCAGTCATGACAGCCATGAATTGAGACATCTGGTTTCTCATTTCTACTCTCTCGTTTGCCATCTGATTTCTGACCTCATTTAGGTCCTGCTGTACTTGCTCCATTTGAATGCCGGGAAGGTTGTTACGAGTCGGGTACCGGTGCGTGCGGTTGACAGGGAACACTCGGCGACGAGCAATGTTTCCTGAGTTCACAACAAAGTTAGAAACAAGAATAATAACAAAAACCTACAAAACAAAAACAAAGTTAGTATGCAATGCAATATGCTTATTTGTTTTCCAAGGTATCCGGTTTGGTTCTTGGTTTTGACCTTTCCAAACCTCGAGGAAGATGCTTGATGTTGTTGAGAGCAAGCCCAAATGAAAACAAACTAAAATATATTACAAATGATGAAGCATACATAGTCTGTTTTATAATACATGCCCATGGAGGGTCAAAATACAACAAAAGGAAAAGTACATCAAAAGGAAAGAACAACAAGCAAAGAAGAATCAGACATCCAATCCAAACTCATCTTCTCTGACCTCCTTCAGGAGTGCCTCAGTCACTGGACCAGCTGGGTGCTCTGTAATGGTCCTACTGAGGAGGTTCCTGGTAGCAATGGCAGTGGTCAGCTTCTTATGCTTGTCCTGGTCTTTTGATCTTTTCAACCCTGCTCTAAGCTTCAATTATGAGATCTCCTTCTGAGCTGCCAACAAAGCATCCTGCTGCTTCTTCTCACTGGCCTCTAGCTGTTCAATCTTGGCTTGAGTCTTCTGGTCTTCTTGTGTACGGGCTTCTGTGATCCTGACCCACCTAGCCTGACTCTCTTGCAGATAGTGTTCAGACCTAGCTTTCTGAATCTTGGCCTTCTTGCAGGCATTCTTCAATATTTGTTCCCCAACCCTTGCTTTCCTTATGTAGTCTTCTGTCTTTTCAATTTTGGCCAGATGCTCAATTCTGAGCTTTTCCAATCTCTCAATATCCAAACGACCATCACTTCTTTCCCAAAGAGTCTTCTTCAAGGCCTGAGATAGCTGCTCATTTATTTCCTTCAGCTTTTCAAATTCCTCCAGGCTAACTGTTGCTGCAGGCTGTACTGTGGATGGTCCAGGTGTGTCTTCCAAGGTAAAAGGAATTCTGGTAATTTGAGCTCTAGTACGGGACCAGTCTGTGTACTGAGCTGAAGCAACATTGTTACATCTTCCAAGAATAGCTACCCCTTTTGTCTGGATGTTGTCCCAAGCCCAGGATGCTTGTCTGACAGCAACTGAATTAGGTTGAACTTCACAATATAGGGTCTCAGCTAAATCCTGTCCTCTGGGCGGGTGAACTAAGGCATATCCCAATTGTCTCTTAAACAATAAAGGATTGTAATTGATGCAACCCTTTACTCCTATCAGAGGCATATTTGGGTATTGTCCACAGCTGGTGATAATGTCCTTGCCTTTGGTGCTCTGGGTGCACCATCTGATATCAACTGAAGTCAAGGCAATGAACCTCTTGGCCCAATTCTTCTGCTGATGTGGGTTTAAGAAGGCATCTGATTTAGGCAGGTGTCTGAGCAGCCAGGAGTAAAACAAAGGAGCACAACATCTTACCAACTTCCCCCTTTGTTTCGCATTCCTCTGATGAATGGAGTAGTAGAAATCCCCTAGAAATGTAGGTACTGGATTCTTCATAAGAAACATATGGATGGCATTCTTACTGACAAATTTAGGCTCATCTGCAAACAGTATAGCCCCATATATATTGAGGGCTAACAGTGCATATACTACCCTCCACTCTCCCAATGAAGCCTTCAGGATGGCCTGAGAAATCAAGAAGTCCAAATGCAAACCAGGAATCCCAGCTTTTGTTGTCATACTTTTCTCAATCAGGACAGGCTCCAAGTACAATGCCCTTGCTATCTCTTCACTCCTAGGAGCAGTCATCTCTGGGTTGAAGGGGATCCCCCTTCTGATAGGCAATCCAATCAACAAAGAAAACTCTTCCAGCAGAGGCCCTAACTGAAAGTCTAGAAAGGTAAAACATCTCAACGGAGGGTCATAAAACTGCAAGCATGTGTGGATCATGCTCCTCTGAGAAGGATCAAGGTCCATAACCATATCCAAGATACCCCCATAGTGTTCCCTAAACAGTAGGATGTGGTCAGGTGTGATAAGTGACTGGACCTGCCTGATACCAGTCAACACAGGCTCAAAAAAGTGGTAGGATATGTTGCTCTTCCTGGGAGTAGCCATGAGTGCCGCTGAAGAAGCTGAAGATAAGTGCTGATGAAGATCACAGACTGAGATGCTGAAGGTGGACCATTGACAGACTGGTGCTGGTGAGGATGGAGATAACTGAAGCAGATAACTGATGAAGACAGCTGAGGCAGGGGTCTATGCAGAAGAAGGGGTCAAAACCAAAACCAAGATACAATGAAGTGGATACCCTGAAAAGAAAATAAACAAATGTCAAATGATGCAATGATGATATATGCAAATGATATGCAAGGGTTTGGGATCAAGGGCTGGATCTGATTATCTGTCTTGATATAAGGTCCATGTAAGTTCCAAAAGTCCAGATGAAGGCTCAGAAATCCAGTAACCAGGGTGGGGGACTCAAATAAAGAGTCACATGTCCAGGGTTAATCACAAGAACTGTCCAAAGTGGAGTACTCTTAAACAAAACAGTAACAGGGTATGATGTGGCCAGGGGTTCCTGCAAACCTGTAAATAGCCCAACCCCCTCACAGGTAGTGTTCTAGAACAAGGATCCTCAGACTTGGATCAGTTATGAGAAGTGTAAACACTTCTAACCCGGAGGTACAGTGTTTACAATAACCATAAAAGATCCTCCTCTAATTCACCTCAGCTTCTGAAGGTCATAATAAAGGTCATCCAGACTTAGCAGGCTTCTCAGATAGCCATAGCACTACAGGAAATCTATAGCACAGAGTTCTCAAGAAGAAACCTACATCTGAACCGTGTTTCATATTCCCGCACCAGACCGAAATGGAATGGGAAAGAACATGAACCACTCTAGCCTAGTGTTGCACCCCAAAATTTTCCCTCACAATACAAGACTTTGTGTGATAAGAAGGTTCACAAGGTTCACAAGACCTTTTCATGAAGTTCATGAAGTCTACAAGTCACTTTATGAGGTTCACAAGGTTCACAAGATTCACAATACTTACAAGACCTTTCATGAGGTTCATGAAGTCTACAAGTCACTTTATGAGGTTCACAAGATTCACAATACTTACAAGACCTTTCATGAGGTTCATGAAGTCTACAAGACACTTTATGAGGTTCACAAGACCTCCCATGAGGTTCACAAGGTTCACAATACTTACAAGACCTTTCATGAGGTTCATGAAGTCTACAAGACACTTTATGAGGTTCACAAGGTTCACAAGACCTCCCATGAGGTTCACAAGGTTCACAAGACATCTTATGATGGTTCACAAGGTTCACAAAGTTCACAAATAGTCAGAAGAGTTGACAATTCCCTCAGACAATGCACCTCCTAAGCAGTGCATCCAAAACTAGGGTTTTGACTTTAATCAGGCTAAATGGACTTATAAGACTTCAAGTGAGCTTCATAACATCTTATATGTGTGTAAGAACCCCCATGACAAGTTTCAAGACTTTTCTCAAAGGTTTGCTCAGTCAGATGATCAGATAGGTCAAAATCAGTCAAAGTAGTTAAAAAGTCAAACTGAGGTCAACTGTGGTCAAACCAAAGTCAAACTTCATGATTTTTTGACAACATCAAGTATATGAAGTAAAATTCATCATTTGATCAAGGGTTGATCATGATTCATCAAGGAGATTTCAGATCATCAAGAGTCAGGAGTTTCTAAATTAGGGTTTCCTCAATAAAAGTCAACTAAACTTTGACCAGCCATAACTTTCACATGCTTCATCACCAAGTCTCCATCCAAAGCTCATTTTGAAGGAAATTGAATTATATACAACTTTGTGTCTCACAAGCCAAGCCCAAAAATGCTTCATTTGGAAGGTATGAGCTAGGACATTATAGGTCCTTTTAAAAGTCAACAAAAAGTCAACAACTTCAAAAGGGTATAACTTGAGAATGGTAAATGATATGAACATGAAACCAGTGGGGTTGGTTAGAGGAATCTTCAAGATTTCCAAAATGTCCAAGAACACCCTCATAACATTAAAATTGAAGGATGTGTGCCCTTGCAAAGTTGGGAAATTTTTGGTTGGTTTATGAAGAAAATGGAGGTTTAAAACTAATTTTTTCTAAATGGGCTTGCCATATGATGACCCAATCCATACCATGACCTCATGCACGACCCAAGTCTATAAAAATCAGATTTTTTATCATTTTATTTTTATTTATTTTGATTTAATTCATTTAAAATCATTTTAAATTAAAATAAAATATAAAAGTCAAAGATTTAAAAGGGATTGAGCTTCTAGAAATTCAGAAAGGTGATTGGTATCAAAGTGGTAAGAGAATTATGATGATTGACCTAAAATAGAATGTGTTCATACAAGAATATTTGGATTTTAAAGCCTTATCTTTTTCAATATTTTTGGATCAAATCTTTCAAACAATGACCAAGTTTTCTGACCTAAATTCATCATACTATAAGTACATGACATAACCCTAATCATTAGACACAATTTTGCTGCCTCAAGAACAAATTCCAAATTTTCAAAATCCATCAAAAAACTTCAATTCGGATTCTTCCTTAGAGACTATTTCAAGGCATTCTAAAGGTTTCAACAGGTTCCCTAATGATCACTGAATGCATAACAATGCTTATCATCATCTAAAACTCCATAAATCGCATGAACCGAATGGCTTTTTACCTTACATTTGATTTTTTCGATTCAATGAATTTACTGCGTTTCAATTGATTTTGATTGTTTAATCTTGTTTGTTTCATTGTGTTGAAGCTTTCTGGACCAATTAATTGGAGTTTCACTGCCTAGAATGAATTCGGCCATAGTTAGGGTTTATGACTCTCATTTAGGGTTCTTTGATTTAAACTATATAAATTGATTCTAAGACCATAAATGAATTGTGTGAAGGTTGGGGATCACAACCATGTAATTAATTTGATAAATCATTGCATATTGAGGAGTATATGAGATTGGCAGGTTTTGTGTGCATGAAAACTCGCAGGAAATTTCATAACAAAATTCGCAGGTAAACCTACGAATTTCAGAGGAAGAAGATGAAGTCTGCGCGCGAATTTGGAATTTCAAATATTGTCTTATTTTATTATGTTTGATTCTCATTATAATTACAAAGAAAGCAGTTGGTTCAGTTGGTTGAGACGCGCGTGTGTGAAGTTAAGGTCAAGGGCTCGAATCCAGCCAGGAACAAGTTTTTGTTTCAATTTCTTTTGTTTTGCATGTTTAAAATAAAAACAATTGTATGCCATTGACTATCACCAGCGCGCAGCTGGCCCAGTGGTTGGCTTGTTAGTCTTGGAGGTTGCAAAGCCTAGGGCCTGGGTTCGAATCCCAGCCCCAGGTATGTTATTTTTTCATATTTTCTCTTATTTTGTTTTGTTTATAATATATTTAATTAATTTCTTTAATGATAAATGTTAAAAAATCAAATTGTTATTTTATTTTCTTGTATGTAATTCCAAACTTATATTTTCAAAATTAAGCTTTATTGTTGAAAAATTATTTAATATTTATTTTATTGTATAGTATTAATATTATATATTTTGTATAAATAAATTAATTATTAAATAACAAAACCCTAATTCTATTTTATAAATTTATAAACCCTAATAATTTTCAAACCCTAATTTTTAATTTAATATGTATATATTCTACAATTCATTTATAATTTAAATCTTGCTTAAAAAATTAAAGTTCTTAATTTATTTTCATAATATGTAAATATTTTATAATTGTTTATAATTTAATTTTGTATGTACATAAATTTTAAAATATGTTTATAATTATTTAAAATTTTTTAAATTGATTTTATAATTATAATTTTATTTTCATAATATGTTTAAAATTAATCTAATTTTTATAATTTGCATATAATTCAAAATTTTATAATAATTAATATAATTGTTCATATTTTCTTATTAATTTTAAATAATTGTTTATATCAAAACTTTGATTTTTTTTTTTGTTATAATATTCTTGTTTATTTCATTATTATTATTATATTCTTGTGATATTTATTTATTACTAACCCCATTTAATTTAGTATTATTTTTATTATTATTTTCACTAACCCAATTATAATTATTTATTTATTTTGCTTATTATATTTAATTTTGTTTTATTATTATTATTGTAATTGTTCCTTGGTGTAATATTTATTAATAATGTTTATTATTTATATTATGGTTAGTAAATAGGGAGTGTAAACATACTTGTAATATAAAATCAATTTAGATCACAAATTTAAAGATAAATATTAAAATTGTACACTCACACACGTAAGTCGATCTTTGATCGCCATCTCACTTCCATAAGGATACCTCTCATGTTGCCTAATCAAAAAGGTCAAGTAGGGTGTATAAAGCAAAAGTCCCTCAAATTCACATCATCTAGTCCCTTAACAAATAAAAGATCAAGTCCCTTCGAATGTTGCCTTCGTAATGATCTTGTCCCTTTCGAATAAAGATGATCGTCCCTTCAAAATTGCTTATACACCCCACAGTTGCCTACATAAACAGATGTCCCTTCACTTGTCCCATACATCCAAGGTAATGACTACCTATTCCTTAATAATAGGGATAGTCTTACCATTTAAAGGATTCAAGAACAGAAAAGACTTAAACTTAGGGTAGGTTCCTCATAGTTACTTGCTCACTCTTCAAAACAATTTCAAACACTTCACAATTTCAAACAAAATTTTTCAAAACAAAGGTTTATACGCATCCGTACATGGGTCATTATAAACATTTAAGAAAATTTCTATTCACACACTACACATTTCAAAAACATTTTAAAGTGAGCTAAGTAACTAAGAGCCCATGGATAACCATGGATGTAAAGGGTGCTAACACCTTCCCTTTACATAACCTACCCCCCGGACCCAAAAATCTTTTAAAAGGTCTTTCCTGTTCTTTTATGCCTTTCCTTTGGATAAAATAAAAGTCGGTGGCGAATCTTGCTATCCGCAACATAACTAAAGTCAGTTCTCCCACCGTGTTACACCTAGGTATCACTCAGGTCCCAGGTATAGGACCTTAATCTCTCAATGGAACCCCACCCACCAAAACAGAAAACCAGATCCAGCAATGACAATATGAAATATGCATAAGACTGTAAAGAAAGAAAATAAATAAAGCTGTACATAAAGCGATAAATAAATCAAAATAAATAAACACACATAGCACATAACACCCCAATAAACACAAATCAAACAAGCTCTAGGAGGAACCCACAAAAAGAACCAGAAGCCCTGGTTGCAATATAAGGTTCCCCAGCAGAGTCGCCAAGCTGTCGCTCCAACCAAATGACACAGGGCCAGAAGGGGTACAGACGCGGACGGTCGGCGAAAGGAGAGAACACAAGGGTGAACTGAAAAGAGTCGCCAGCTAGGCATTTTTATCCCGAAGGAAAGGTAATTCTGCATAAACCTAGGAAAAGATGGACAAGACGGTCGCGAACCAGAGAAACTGAGAAAGGGGGTTGGTTACAACCTGGGAAGGTATTAGCACCCAGATTGTCCGCCGGAAAAGTTTGTGTTTAAAGGGGTAGTGTCTGTGCTATTTTGTGTACAAAAGCTGGAAAAGAATGCAAGTTTCAGTACAAAAAAAATGTGAAGTGAAATAAAAGAGTGTCAGTGTAAGGAAAGAATGTGAAGCTCAAGACTATGAGGCTTAAAGAATAATGCTGGAAGAGGGGGGAATATACAAGGACTTTTGTTCGATAACAGTTAAGTTATGCCTACGTATCCTCCCGTGCAATGAGGAAGTCAGAACACCGTAGTTCGACTCAAAGAGACTGAAAGATAAATTGACTTGTGAACTGCTTACTTGTCTATGCTCAAGTGTATGACCTGTCTGGCTCAGGTGCAAACTGTCTTGCATTAGACGGAAGAAACAAGTTCTCGTTTGTGAGTGAAGATGATGAGAAAAGAATCCTGGAGGAGACGATTATTGTTTGTTTTTGATGTTTTAAATCTTTTATTGCTTTGGAATTTGTTATAAGAAAATGAGCTTAAGCCTAAACCAAGGGTTAGTAAACTCATCACATCCTCCCTCTGATTAGGGGTAATGAGAATATCTTAAGTATGAAGTAAGAACCTCACACTTAATCACTGTGATGTAGGATTAAGATCATTAACCTAATTGCATTTATTTAGATGTTTTTGGAGTTTTTGTTTGGTTTTAAGTAATGAGTTTAAGCCATAATCATAGATTTAATGAACCCATTACACCATCCTAATAGAAGGATAATAGATGAGAACATTTAAGCTGAAGAAGGCTCCTCAACTTAATCCAAGATTAGGGATTAACCTTATGATATAACAAGGCCTTTATTTAAGTGGATTTTAGTTAATGATAAGGTTAAGAAATGGATTTTATGGTTTGTAAGACAACTTGAGGGGGACTTGTCCATTAACACTAGGGTTAGTCCTTCTTAACCAATTAAGGAAGAATTAGAACCCTAATGCAAGGCCCAAGTTACAAGCTTGATGTCTTGATGATTATTAGGTGAATTGATTAAAGGATTTAAACACATTAAGGGTTTAACACTTAGGATTAAAGTTATACACTCCATCCTAATAGAAGGATGCAGGCATAAGCTTAATCGCAAAGCCTTAAAACCTTGAAGGTTTAGTCCTTGATTAAGAGATGAGAAGAGAAGACACAAAGATGACACAAAGGTAAAACTAATGGGGGTACTAATCAAACCCTAATTGTTAACATGCTTGGGTAATCCTAGGGTTTATGTAGCTTGCAAGAAATCTTCAAGAAGAGCCACCAAGGAAGAAGGAAGATGAAAGGAGGAGAAGCAGAAAGAAGCAAGACAACTTACTTCACTTAAGAAGATAAGTTTCTTGAAGAAAGAAAGTGAGGAAGGAACATGAATAAGAAAGCTCACTCTAATTTATAAGTAAAATGCAGCAATGAATGCATAAAAGAGATGAGAAGAGATTATGAGAAGTGAAGGCAAATTCACTTCTCAAAGTACTCACCACCTGAAAAGTTAGCAAAAGGAAGTGGAATGAATTGAAAATGAGATGAAATGCAATGATGAAAGCCAAAGTCAGAAGCATATTCAAGATGCAAATGATGTTATGAGATGGTATGAAAGCATGTCAAGGGATATGAATGCTCATACAAGAGATGGGAATGCAAATGAAGCATATAAGAAGCATGAAAGTTCATGAATGCATATGACATGAAATGAAAGCAAAAGCATGGAAAATGGATGATGCAATGATCAAACATGATTTCAATATGTCCTAAGATGTCTTATATGTCATGTGGATGCACAAAATGTCATAGCAAGTTCATGTATGCAAGCTTATGTAAGATGGATGGAAATGAAGATGCAAATTAGGGTTTATGTACAACATGAGATGCAAAATTCAAAATCAGAAGCAAATGGTAAGATAAAAAATTGAAAATGGAAGCAAAGGAACCCTAAACCTATACTAGTTCACTGCCCAAAGGGGAAGGTCAGAAGCTAAACCCTAAGGGACTTATAATTTTCCTAAGTTTCTAAGGTTTTAAGGATGATCCTAAAGGGAAAATGCCAAACAAATTGAAAATGAAAGATAAAAATGAAATAAAAATATTTTTAGATGCTTGAAAGTATGCATAACATAAAGTTATGAATTTTTGATGTTAGGGTTACAAATATTCAAATTTAAGAACCCTAATTCAAATGAAAATTGTCAAAGTGTGATCAAAACCAAAAAGAAATTTGTTTTGTGAGTTTGTAAATGTTTGAAAATGTTCTCTGATTTTTTTTGGAATTTTTAAATACCTAAATGTATTTTTAATTAATTAATTTCCATTAACTAATTAAAAATAATCATTTAAATGGTTTAAAAATATTTTTTTAATGCAAAAAATAAAATAAAAATATTTTTGGGTTCTGAAAATTAATAAAAGATTTAATAAAAAATTCATAATTTTTGAAGTCTTTTTACTATTTTTTATAAAATGCACAAATTAAAGGAGAAAAATGTGAAATAAAATTAATTAAAATGAGAAGTATGCGCAATGGAGGGCTGAGATTCATTATGGGCTGGGGGGAGTTGACTTGGCGCGTCATCCTAAGGCCCACATTCAAACTGAACTAATCCTATTTAATTAATTTAAAAATCCTAATTAATAACTAATGATGCAATCTGAACCACCCAACACACGCGGGAAAGAAGGATCCAACGACCTACATTCAAATTATGCCCTAACCCTAATTAATTAGGTTAATCACTTTCAGGTGGCCGGAAATGACCTCCGGTCATCTTCTCCGGCCACCCCTCCCCTGAAAATTTCGCAACTCACTCCCTAGGCCATTTCTGGAGCTCTAAAGCTCCAGATTGCTTCCTTTCTCCATTCTAAACTCATCCCTAACCTCAAACCTCATTTATTTCCAACCATTAACACGAATCGAAGCCAAGAACAAAAATTGCAGAAATTTCAGACAAGCCATACATCCTCAATTCTCAACTATTTTCAATAATTCAAAGTTCATCATGCTCAGGGGATCACACTTAACCATTTAAGAACTTAAAATACAGCTTCTGGAAAAATGAATTCGCATGGCTACCTGAGGTGAAGCTTTCAACCCTGGAGCTTTCTGGCTGCTTCTTTGGTCCAAGATGCCTTTAATGATCTTCCTGAGGAGTTTGCAATGCTTGGATGGAGTTTTTTATGACTGGTTTGTGAGTTTGATGTAGTTCAGTTCAAAGGGGGAGAGAAATTGTGTTTTTGATATGGGGGCTTTTAGGGAAAGGTGATGGTTGGGAAATGATCAGTAGTTCATGGTGAGTTGTTCTATGAAGTTTGTTTGAAGGTTTGTAGCTTGTGTACTCAGTTTCGAAGAGAAATGCATAAGAGGGAGTTTTTGTGGTTGCTGTGTTATGGGAGGATTCAGGTTCCAAGCTTATGTGAAATGGCTTGCCTTTGGTACACATATCAATCCTTGATAGGTCAGAGAGTTGTTGGTGGCATATGCTGATTGGTATGGTTCAATATGCAAAAAGTCAAGGTTAGGTGTCCTTTGAGGTATGGGCAAATTCAGGCCAAGGATAAGGGCATGTCCTGTGCAGCTTGATTCAAGGGCAACCATAGAATTCAGATTGAGGCCAATTAGCAAGTGGATTGAAGCTTGTGGGTGGTTTTGCAAATTTCATGAAGTTTGATCCTTTCTTGATTTCTTCATGCACAAGTCATGAAACTTGAGAATTATTGGCACAAATATGACTTTTAGGCATTGCATTATGATGTTATGAAGTGTAGAAGTCCATTTGAAGTCATAAAATAGCTTGGCATGAGGTTTTGCAAAAATCCCTCTTAGGCATGAAACTTGAAATTATGTAATTTTTGCCAACTTTGGAAAGCCATAACTTGAGTTCCAAAATGAATTAGATCTTTTTCTTGTACTTTTTGAAAAGGGAATGATCCAATCTACAACTTTCATGACCAATAATTTTTCATTTGAAGCATTTTTGGTTGAGAAAGAGGAGGTTGAAAAACTTTCCCAAAATGGAAAGTTTACATTACAAGTCATTTCCACATTTGGCAACTTTTGGTTTAGCCCACTTTTCTTAAAATTTGTGAACTTTCAAGTACTTCCATGATCAAATAAATACCATATAACTTCATTTTGATGAAAAATCCACTTTGGTCCCATGTTGGGGGGCCTCAGATGCCCTAATTTGGCTCTGACTTGCTCAAGAAGTTACTCAATGATCAGATGACTTCCACAATGAATATTTACATAAAATTTGGTATGCATGATCCTTATATCATATAGAGACCAATAGAAACAAGAATTACCAAAAAATTTGGGGTTATGGCCTCTGAAACCAAAACCCTAATTTTAGGTCATCTGTGCAGTTAAGCCTGGCTCTGCTTCCATGCCTTTCTCAGTTCTTGTGATTTTCTGACTTTCTTGATCTTGGGAGGATATAATATGATGCTTGAACATACATGGACCCTCTTGAGATGATTGATGACCTTTGGAGTGGCTCAGATGGCTCAGGGATTGCTCAGATCACAAACCCTAGATGCAGATGACTTTGAACCAATGCAGTGAACCAAAAATGCAACATGATGTGATATGGTTGAAATTATGCAAATGAAAAGATCACAAGCCATGGTGTAATGAGTGAGGGAAAATTTGGGGTGTTTACACTGACCAGTGGTCAATAGGAACAACTGATATGCAAGGCTGCTGAAGTATTCTTTAAGACATCATCAGATGTCGAAAGGTTCAACGTGGGGGTTACCATCATCCCCCATGAGTAGGTTGAGGAATTAAGTATTCAAATCATTACCAAAGAAACTGCTGAAAGTTTCGTACAGATGGATAAGGCCATTAATGGCCTAGAACTGGACTTCTCCAAGATGGAGCTCAAGGATGAAGTTAATGTTAACATGGTCGAAGTAACAGACGACCAACTACTGAAGGTGGATCATTCTACAAGCAAGAAAGACCACTATACAAATACTTATCCCTGGGAGGATGAAACGATTGTTGATTTTTTGCAGAGATGCCAAAACAAGAAGTCAGAAGTGATGCTCTGTCCAAGGTGTAGTTCCATCTTTGACAGGAAGGCCGCTCGAAGTCTTCAACATGCGAATAGGATGCATGATGGGCAGAAGGCGAAAAATGTTCGTTTAGACCCAAGACGGGAAAACCCTATCAACCAAGGGGCATGCCTCAGTCTCTCAAGTCCAAGAAACCCTCATTTAAGCCAAGTGGGAAGTCCCCAGTGACAAATGGTTTAAGCCTGATGAATCAGATAAGAGGAAAGGACAAAAGTGGGGAAAGTTTGAGGTTGAAAGAGGACCCTCAATGGGATATACGAAGGAGTTTAAGACCTCTAACAAAGTTGCATATGTATCTGAGGATTACAAGGGTAATAATCCTATGTCCAAGTCGTAATGACGTAGGGAGCAGAGCAGAAGGAAGGCTCATAGGGAAGCCTCCAAAGGTGATTATGCTGAATCTAGCACAAGTGTCTTTTGCAAAGCTAATGACAATCTTAAGGGGAATAATAAGGTGCCCGTGGGGCACAAAGGACCGTCGTTCAGAAACAATGGATCTTATATTAAAGCAGAAATAAAATATGAGTTGAAGGTTGTCGAAGATGAAGAAATGACAGATAACTTTGACTATGAATCTGAGGCTTCTTTGGACGTATTGGTCAATATGGTTTTGTAACACCCCAAATTTTCTCTCTCCTGTTTAGCATTATCATCATATCATAATCATCATCAGCATGTCATGTCCTTAGCATGTTGCATAGAAAAATGAAGCATGGCACTCGCATATTCCGGCATAAGGCATATGATCAATCATCAGGGAAATTCAAAGCTCACGAGGCAGGTTACAAGGTTGACATCAGGGTCAAAGCCTAAATAAAGGATTGAGGATCAAAATCAAATAAAAACGGTTGGCGTCGGGTGATTCCTGAGGTTTCCCACCAAAAGGAGGGAAATTCAAAATTCACTGGCGTTAACCGGTTAACGGATTGGTTAACCGGTTAACGACCACGAATTTTGAATTTCCAACAGCAAATTCAGCATGTGTGATTTGGCTCAAATTTCTAATTTTCTAATTTTATTCATTTTGAATTAATTGGAAATTAAAAAGAAGAATCTAGAGCACTTGTCGAAGCCTAATCCCATTGTTACATCCTAATCTCTTTGCCAAACCATAATTTTGGATCCCAAGCCTAATTTTTGGGCCCCAAACCTAAACCATATTTAATCTATTTCTCTCCAAAGCAAGAGGACCTCTCCCTCATTTTTCACTCCCATTCTGAATTTTCACTCTTCTCACTCACAATTCTCTCACTTTCCTCTCCCAATTTTCCAAATCACTCAAAGTTCCTCTTTGAAGATCAAATAACCTTGCCTTGAGGTGTGTAGATCTTGGAACGAGACCTCTATCCATAGCTTCATTGCATTTTTTTGCTGGTTTAATTGGTGATTCAGATCTGGTTTGGGATCCAGAAGTGCTTTTGGATCCAAAATTCTGCATCAAGATCTTGTTCTTGCATTTATTTTGCACGGAGTTTGAAGCTTAGCACCGGATCTTCAAAGTTTTGCACGAGATCTATTGTTTTCAGCTTGATCAACAATTACCAAAGCATACCTCAGCTTTGTAGGTTGGTTAATTTGAGATCTAGCTCTGTTTTAGCTTATTTGCATGCTTGCGCTTTAGATCCGCCATGTGCTTGCGTATTTGCTTGTGTTGCTTGAATTGATTGATTAATTGGTAAACGGATCTATGTATTAATGTTCATAAGCTTGATAATGCCATTTAATGTGAATTGGTACATTATTTTCATGTTCAAATGCTTGCTGGTCTGGTGTAAGATTATTGGGAAAAGCTGTTTTGAACTGATTTTTTATGCAGGAATTGTTGTTGTTTTAACAGTGTTAACCGATTAACGGATTTGTTAACCGGTTAACGCACTTGAATTGTGTTGTTTTTATGGAGGTTTTGGCATGGTTAACCGGTTAATGCTTTGGTTAACCGGTTAACACTGAAGCAGTAGGCTATTTTTACCTTATTTTGGGCATGTTTGACCCCCTTACTTGTTTTAAATGCCATGGATCATTATATGATCATTGAATATGATTGTTTGGGTGATTTTCTTGCTGATTGATGCATGCTTCCGTGTTCTCGACATGTAAATGTTTGTTTGTGCTATGTTTTGCATGATTGTTTGATCTTGGTTGGTGTGAGCTTTGAGCATGTCATTGCCATGACTTTATTGATGAACATGTGCTGGATTTTGCTAACACTTGCAGGGGCTCATGGTAAGAGAAGTATGGGTGTTCATCCACATTTCAACTCTTCATCCTTCTCTCTTTTTAAGTGCTTCCTCTTCTTCTTGCTCTTCTTTGGTTTATTTCCTTCATTCTTCTTCATTAGGATAGTTGAAACCTCACTAACCTTAGGACCTCTTTTGCATGACAACATTAGGATTAGTCTTTTCCCCATTTTAGACTTTTACCTTTTTGCTCCTTTGGTTTCTTTCTCTTCTCATCTCGAAACAAAACCTAAAAACATTAATAAAAAGAAGTGACTTCTTGTGTAATAGCCTTATTACATGGGGCATATGTATTCATTCCATTTTGGAATAGTGCATTTATCTAGCATGATGCATAAGTCGGATCATGAACTTCATCAAGAAAAAACCCTAAAAAACACTTCTTCATTTTTAATCACTAAAACACCTAATAAATTCAACCAGTCAATGAATTTAGGCCCTTGCCTTTGGAAACAAGTCTTGGATACGTTCTCCTTGCTTGGTGTGCTTGTTCTATTATTCCATCTTGGAATGTAGTAACAAGTACACATTCCATGGAAAAGAGCTTGAGTTCATTCTCTTGTGCCACACCAATAAAAAGCTCTAAAAAACACAAATAAACAATAATCGTCTTTCCTTCAGAATTCTTTTCTCATCTCCTTCGCTCCGTCCGCGAACTTGCTTCTTTTTGTCATTATGCAAGACGGTTACACACTCGTCGTCTGAGCCTGCAACACCTGAGCATTGACATAGGCAGTTCAAGCCTTAATTCACAAGCAATCTTTTCTCCCCCTAGTTAGGGGAACTACGGCGACTCTGATCCTCATTATCCAGATGAGGTACGTAGGCAGCGAGGTAGGGCCCGTTCGAGCACAATCTTTATTTTCCCTACATTTTTCCTTTTCATTTCTTTTCCAGTTCCCTTTTCCTTTCTTTTATCCAGTTCAGTTCATTTTCTTTTGCAGCAGCTTTCATTTCTTCATCCTTTGAAACAATTTATTTGCAAGCGTGGATCCCGTCGGGTACGGCGAACGATCTGGGGTGCTAATACCTTCTCAGGTCGTAACCGACTCCCGAACTTAGTCTCTTTGGTTCGCAGGACCTTTGTCCTTCCTTTTCTTTTCTTCTGGTTTGCGCATCATTACCATTCCCGTTCCTTCGGGATAAAAATGCATGGCTGACGACTCTACCTCTTTCCGCGCCACTTTCGCGTTTGTACCAGGATGGAAATCCAGGGAGCGACAGCTGGCGACTCTGCTGGGGACCTCCTAACCAGAGTTTTCTCTGGTGTCCCTGAGAGTCAATCCTAGCGCTTGTGTGTTTCTGTTTCAATGAGTGTTGGTTGTTTGATGTTGCGTGTTTATTTTACTGTTGTTTATTTACAGTTTTATTTACAACTTTATTTACAGTTTTCAGTATTTATATTCATGCATCATATATTACTAGACTGTCTGGCTGTGCTGGTTTCTTTTTTTCTGTGGGATTGGGAATTGTTACTGAGAGATGAGCTCATAACCGGGGCTCGAGTGCACCATAAGACTTAGAGTGGACAGTCACTTTGGCTTCATGGCATTTTTCTATGTTGGTAGTAGTGAGTTCCACACCCAGACTTGCGACCGTCTTGGAAATGAATTATGCCAGAATCTTTCTGGGGTAATACACAACCTCGATAGTTATGTGCATCTGGGGACCGATCATTGAGGACCTTTGTGGAAACATCCCTCTCCAGTTGTGACAGTGACAGACCACATTTTGTGGGAAACCCATTCGCACCCGAGGGCCCACTTTGGAACTCGCATAGGATGGCATGGTTCTTTTATAGGAACTCAGTCAAAGCATATGGTCGTATGACGATAGTATTGTACCCTTTGGGATGAATGTACTATTGTTTCTTGATTCCAGCGCTTGAAGCTGGGAACTTATAAAGGATGTTTATTTTTCCTGGACTCACGTTGAGGCCTCACTGAGTAGTACATAATGCCAAACCGATTCCCTGATCTGGTCATGGGCCATTTCTCAGAAATGGTGAACGTATTATTGCTATTCGACTTTGAGAGTCCGTGATGTTTGACCTGGAGCACACCCGTGAGATTGGGAGGGGTTTACAGGTTTGCAGGAATCCTCGACCTCATCATACCTCATTGCCAGTAGAGTTCTATGATTTGATAAGGCTACATGGATTTGGATCTTTGGTTTTGGGACTTATTTGAGACTGAATTCTCTTTATTGGGGTTTTATTCAGAGGATCTTGGTTCTTGGTTACTTGGGTCCCGTGTTCCGTATCCAGACAGTCCCAGTGGTTGATCATATGCTTGCATTGCATTTGCATCGCATCATACTTGCATTAACTGTTTGTATTTCCATTACAGGTTATTCTTCATCCCTCTACCCAGTTCTGGTATTCATTGGTCCTCCAGATGACATAAATCCAAGAGATACCCAGAAAAAGGAATGTTCATTACACTTTCCCGCAACCCGAAACCGAGAGTATTCAGAAACTGGTAGACTTGCTGAGTGACAAGGTTTCAGATGATTTCAGAAACCGGTATGGGAAGATCTTGGGTTACATGAACAAACCTATTGTCAATCTGAGAGATAGTCTTCATTCTTTGTTGCAGTTTTATGACCCTCAGTTGAGAATTTTCGTGTTTGCTAACTTCGTCTTGGATCCCACAATGGAAGAGATTTATGATATCCTGAAGATTCCTATCAAGAATGGTGTTCCCTATTATGCTGCGGAGAGATGTCTCCCGTACAAGGACATTGCAGGTGCCTGTCATTTGAGTATGCTGAGAGTGAAGATGGAGTTAGAAGCCAGTAAAGGGAAGGGATTCAACCTGGATTTTCTTATCATAGAAGCCCATGCGTTTGCTTTGGGAGGAAAATTGTTAGAGTTCAGTGCGTTGTTAGCATTGATGGTCTACAGGATAAGTCTTTTCCCAGGAGAGAAAGGATGGGTAAGCTTGGATGCTATCACTCTGTTCATTAAAAGAAACCCGATGCCTATGTTGTTGGGAGACTTTTACTTCGGCGTCCATCACAGAAATGAGAAGAGAAAAGGGTACGTTAATTGTTGCGCTCCCGTGTTTGCTGAGTGGTTTGCTAAGAAGCTTCCAAAGTCAGGACCGTTCAAAGATCTTAAGCAATATTGGAATTGGGCTAGAAGGTTGATGGGGTTAACATCGGAAGACATAGCCTGGGGATGTAGTAGAAACTTGGTAGGGAAAGAGATTATTACATGGTGTGGTGAGTTTCCTTATGTGCCGCTGTTAGGAAGAAAATGAGTGATAAGTCATAACCCTATGCTGTCCAGATAGCAATTTGGTTATCCGCTGAAGGATCCTCCATCAGATGAAGAAATAGCTAAGACTTTGTATTTTCCGGCTGAAGATAATGAACTGTTGGTTATTCAAGAATCCCAAGCTTGGGAAACAAAGGTTAGAGAGGGTAAGAAGGAATTCGGAAAGGTAGACCCTAAGACTTATCCCTCCTTTGCTGCTTGGATACAAAGGAGGGTCAGTACCTTTTTCCTTCCGTTTTCAGTTGAGGCTACGCTATATCCAAAGGAGGTACCGGTACAAACCACTGTGTCTCTTGAAGATTACAAGAGGTTGGAAGCTCAATTGCACGAGATTCAGGTAGAGAATTATGAAATGGCTAGTTTGTATCACCGTGCCAATCATGCTAAGCAAGAAGCGGAAGAAAACCTGCAGATGATGCAGGCTACCTTAAAAGCTAAAGAAAAGGAGTTTGCTGGGAGAGAAGCTCATTTTCAGAGATTGGGTTTAACAGAGTCAAAGAGAGAAGAGGAGCACAAGAAGATTGTGAAGACTCTCAGAGAAGCTCGTCAATCCATTGCTTGGTTATGGGGCCAAAGAGAACAAGAGCAGAAGAAGTACAAAGAAAAGGAAGAGTTCTTTGAGGCGCATATGGCATTCAAGAAGGAAGAGGTCGAACAAGCCCACAAGATACAAAGGGAAAAGACTCAGCAATTAGAATAAAGCCAACTAGCCTTGAAGGAAGCAATGAAGGAGATTGCAGATCTTAAGCTGAGAGTAGGCGTCAAGAAGAGCCGAACAGAGGTGGAGACTGCAGAAGAGGAGCCTGGATTTTCCTTTTAGCCTAGGGTTTTAGTTTACTGTTGATTGTATCCAGACTACCTACATGCTTGTTGTGGGAGTCTCGCTTTATCTTTCTGTATTTTGTACTGTATTGTGACCCTTTTGGGAATGCTGTTTTTTCTATGACTCTGATTGTTGATAGTTTGTTCATGATATGCAATGTTACTTTCCAATTACCGTTTATGAATGAGCAAAGTTGGTTGTCCTAAACCATCAGGGTCTGATACTCCTCAAAAGAGTTTGAAAAAGTCAGTTTCCAAAAGGTTATCTGGAGTGTTTTCCGTCAAAATACCAGAACTGGGGCACATTAATGCTTGAACATGGAAGCATGAATAGTTACATTGCATGCATATAACGTGTTTGTTGTTTTGCAGGTATTTCTCCAGTGTTCTAATGTTCATGTCACTTTCAGGCACTATAGCTCCCACAAAGGTTCAGAGACAGTCAACGGTGCACAGATACCCTACAAAGGTGAACAGAGAAAGAGCAATGGATCAGATGCAAGCAGATCTGGCTGATTTAAGGACAAAAATGGACAAATTCATGACCCCCATGGCTGGGATGGGTCAAACTCAAGAGCGTCTGCACAAAATGGTGGAGAACAATTAAGCCAGGAACAATGGGACAATAGATGGAGGTAATCGCAATGGGGTTGGCGCCCGTCATGTTGAAATCCCTGTGGTGCAACCAGGGGTCACTATTGTCAATGATGGAATGAATAACCTGCAGATGGATGGGCAGGATGAGCAGTTCACTTTACTGGACGAGGCAGAAGGCCAAAGGGTTGACATGAATAGAAGGTTCAAAGAAATGGCTGAGCAGATTCGTGCCATTCAATCTCAGAGCTCTCTGGGGTTTGACATCACTAATTTGGGCTTGGTGCCAGGGGTGAGAATTCCCTACAAGTTCAAGGTCCCCACTTTTGTGGGAAGGATTGCTGCGCATACAGATGACGAAAAGCTGTGGATGTATTACTTCCAGGATAGTCTTGTAGGAGCTTCCTTGGAATGGTACATGAAATTGAGCAGAGTCAATATCTGAAGTTGGAAGGATTTAGCTGAGACGTTTATGAAGCAGTATTAGTATAATTTGGATATGGCTCCAAATCGTACCCAGTTGCAGACAATGTCTCAGAATGCTAAGGAAGGGTTCAAAGAGTACGCCCAGAGGTGGAGTCAGCTTGCTGCTAGAGTACAACCTCCCTTGCTAGAGAATGAAATGGCAGATATGTTTATGGGAACGCTACAAGGGGTGTTTATTGAGAGACTGACGTCTTGTTCGGCAACGAAGTTCAATGACATCGTGATTGCAGGAGAAAGGGTTGAAACTCTGCTGAAGATGGGGAAGATTCAAGACACTAGTGCAAGTAGCTCAAGCGGTGTGAGAAAGGCTTTCAGTGGACCTCCAAGAAGAAGGGAGGGTGAGACTAATGCTGTGTACGATCGAGGTTGGGGCCGCGGATATAGAGGATCTTATGAGCAGGTGGCCGCCGTCACCATCCCCATAGGTCCTGTACAACAACAACAACAACAACAACAACAACAATGTAATAACTATCAGCAAAGGCCTTATCAGCAAAGGCAAGCTCGTCCAGCTAACAGGGTGCTCGAGGCTATCCCAATGACATATATAACACTACTTCAGAGATTGTTGGAGTTGAATTTGGTTCAGTTGAGGACGTTAGCACCACCTCCACCTGGAGAGCTTCTAGTGGGGTATGATGCTAATGCAAGATGTGCATTTCATTCAGGAGCTCCCGGTCACTCAACAGAGAAGTGCAGGGAATTGCAGCATAAGGTCCAAGACCTGATTGATTCGAAGGCGATCAACTTTGCACCGCCTCCAAATGTTACATCAAACCCCATTCCAAATCATGGAGGGACCAGGATAAATGTCATTGACAATGGCGAAAGTTTGAATCTAATCTTGAATGTGGATGAAGTGAAGACCTCATTACTAGTCGTGAAAAGCAGATTGCTAAAAGGGAAGGTTTTTCCAGGTTGTGATTATGACTGCGAGTGTTGTTTGAGTTCCGTTAATGGTTGTGGGGATTTGAAGGTCAGGCTACAGTGTTTGATTGACGAGGGGTCCTTATAGTTTGACAGAGTTTCCAACAGAAGTGGTTGTGCGTCTACAGTGACAATCTATTTTGATCCTGCTGAAGTTCCTGTCCGGAGAGAACCGGTGACCATCTATGTTCCCGATGTGAGTCCAATGACCATCACTGTTCCAGGACCAGTCCCTTATGCTGATGACAAGGCCATCCTGTGGCACTATGGCTCGGATGTGTACGTAGAAGGTCAGAAAGTGGAGAGTCAAGCGGTGACAAGTGACCTGACTGTGGTGAATGTCGGAGGAGTTGGGGGATTTACACGAAGTGGGCATCTCTTCGCTCCTCAAGCTCTTAGAGGCGATCCTGAAGCTGAAGCTGCTGCAAAGGCTTAGGTTAAACAGATAGCAACCGAAGAGATGACGACTCCTGCTGCCGGTCAGGGCACTTTTAAAAAGGAAGCCGAGGAATTCATGAGAATAATTAAGAAAAGCGACTATAAGGTGGTTGAACAGCTGAATAATACCCCGTCCAAGATATCCATTATGTCATTGCTGATGTGTTCCCAAGCTCATCGAGAGGCTTTCCTGAAAGTTTTGAAATTGGCGTATGTACCACAAGAGATAACTGTCAACCAGTTGGAGGCCGTGGTAGATAGCGTAAACGCCAGTCATGGATTGGGATTCACAGATAGAGATCTCCCTCCTGAAGGATGCAATCACAACAAAGCCTTGCATATCACCATGGAGTGTAAGGGTGCTGTTCTATCACACGTCCTGGTGGATACCAGCTCTTCTCTCAATGTACTCCCTAAGAAGGCCTTAATGAAGCTCAACCTTGATGGCATCGTCTTGCGACCTAGTGATTTGATTGTGAAAGCTTTTGATGGGTCACGAAGATCTGTGTTTGGTGAGGTAGAGCTACCGGTGAAGATTGGGTCTCAGGTATTCAAAAGCACATTCTATGTTATGGATATTCAACCCGCTTATAGTTGTTTGCTGGGACGTCCCTGGATTCATGCTGCCGGCGCAATGACATCCACGTTACATTAGAAGTTGAAGTATGTGGTGGACGGCCAGGTCGTTACTGTGTGCGGAGAAGAAGATATTTTCGTAAGCCATCTGTCGACCTTCAAGTATGTAGAAATGGACGGGGAGATCCATGAGACACTTTGTCAAGCCTTTGAGACGATCAACATCAGTGCTTTGCCTCCAGCAGTTCAGAACAATGAGAAGGAATGGACTCCTATCTACTCCTACAAGCAAGCTAGGGAGGTAGTTTAATCCGGAAATGCCCAGGGCTGGGGCAAGCTGCTGGAAGTGGAAAAGAAAGAAGACAAGTTTGGTCTCGGATATCAACCTAGTCATTTCAGCTGGTCTCATGGCGGTAAGCCCATAGCGTTCACTAGCGCTGGAATGCTCGACTACAACAATGTTTGTGCAACAGATGCCGACGGGGATAGTGACTGCGACTTGGATGACTGGATTCACCCATGCGTACCTGGGGAGGAGCTCCAGAACTGGTCTGCTGAAGATTTTGTTAAAGTTACTTGGCAGTCAAAGTAATTTTCTTTGTTTCCGCTTTTATCATACTGCATGTCAAATCCTGCACTTTGCCCAAGGTGCATGGATCCATTTGTAGGGCCACCATGTTTTAATGCATTTTCTTTTCCATGAAATAAAGGACATTTTTTAAAGCAAATTGTGTTCTCTTTCTTTCGTTTTAAGTTTTTTCACAAAGCAAATAAAATGGCAATGCTTTTCTTTCCAGTTTTTTGTGTATTTGCGTCTTCTTTGAAACGAACAGACTCTGAATAAGCACATCTTGTGCAGTGTTGATCGTTCGGATTCCATTGACAACGCTCCTGCTATGACTATGCATGACTTCGACAATCCTATCTACCAAGCTGATGAAGGGGTCGAGGAAGACTGTGAACTCCCGGAAGAATTGGCCAGGTTGTTGAAACAAGAGGAAAGGGTCATTCAGCCTCATCGGAAAGAAATAGAGATCATCAACATTGAGACTGAAGATGTAAGGAGAGAGATAAAGATTGGGGCCAGTCTGCAGGCCGGGGTAAAGAAGGAGTTGATTGGTATGCTACGTGAATATGTGGATATCTTCGTCTGGTCGTATCAAGATATGCCAGGGTTGGATACTGACATCGTTGTGCACAAGCTGCCATTGAGGGAAGACTGTCCTCCCGTGAAATAAAAGTTGAGAAGAACTAGCCCCGATATGGCTATGAAGATCAATGAGGAAGTTCATAAACAGTGGGATGTCGGGTTCCTTGCTGTGACCAGTTACCCACCTTGGGTAGCTAACATCATGCCTATACCGAAGAAAGATGGAAAGGTCCGAATATGCGTCGATTATGGGTATCTAAACAGAGCAAGTCCAAAGGATGAATTTCCATTAACTCACATTGATGTGATGGTAGATAACACCGCTCAGTTTTCTGTATTTTCTTTCATGGATGGCTTCTCCGGGTATAATCAGATCAAGATGGCACTGGAGGACATGGAGAAAACGACGTTCATTACCCTGTGGGGTACATTCTGTTATAAGGTTATGCCCTTTGGACTGAAGAACGTCGGGGCAACGTATCAACGGGCTATGGTAACTTTGTTCCACGATATGATACATAAAGAAATTGAATTCTATGTGGATGACATGATTGCCAAGTCCCGGGACGAAGAAGGGCATCTGGTCAATCTCAAAAAGCTGTTTGATAGATTGATAAAGTATAGATTGAGGTTGAATCCAAACAAGTGTACATTCGGAGTGCGTTCCGGTAAATTGATGGGTTTCATTGTTAGTCAAAGGGGGATCAAGGTAGATCCTACAAAAGTAAAAGCAATACAAGATATGCCTGCACCGAAAACAGAAAAAGAAGTGTGTGGGTTTTTAGGGAGATTGAACTACATTTCTCGGTTTATATCTCATCTAACTGCCACATGCGAGCCAATCTTCAGATTGTTAAGAAAAGAGCCAACGGTCAGGTGGAATGAGGTCTGTCAAAGAGCCTTTGAAAAGATAAAAGAATATTTGCAGGAGCCTCCGATTCTAATGCCTCCAGTTCCAGGACGACCGCTTATCATGTATTTGAATGTGTTAGAAGGGTCGATGGGGTGTGTTTTAGGCCAACATGACGAGTCTGGTCGAAAAGAGTATGCTATTTACTACCTTAGCAAAAATTTTACCGACTGTGAATCCCGTTATTCGCTGCTCGAGAAAACTTGTTGCGTTTTGGTATGGGCTGCTCGCCGACTGTTGCAGTACATGTTGACACATACCACATTGCTAATCTCAAAAATGGACCCTGTCAAGTACATTTTCGAGAAACCAGCATTAACCGGAAGGGTTTCAAGGTGGAAAATAATTTTAACAGAGTATGACATACAATATACTTCCTAAAAAGCCATCAAAGGAAGTGTACTATCAGATTATCTTGCACATCAACCGCTTAAAGACGACTACCGGCCGATGAAGTTTGATTTCCCTGATGAGGACATCGTGTACCTCCAGGCAAGAGATTGCGAGGAACCACTTCCGAAGGAGGGGCCAGACCCTGAATCCAAATGGAAGTTGATGTTTGATGGGGCAGTCAATATCAACGGACGCGGAGTTAGTGTCGTTCTTATCACTCCCAAAGGTGTTCATTTTCCCTTCGCTGCCAGAATTACTTTTGGTTGCACCAACAATGAAGCGGAATACGAGGTGTGCCTAATGGGAATAAAGGAGGCTATTAATCTTCGGATTAAGACCCTCGATATATTCGGAGATTCAGCCCTCGTTATCAACCAGATTACCGACAAGTGGTATACACATCAAGAGCACTTAATTCATTATAGGGATTATGCCCGAAGATTGTTGACGTTCTTCACAACGGTTAAACTTCAGTACATACCACGAGATGAGAATCAATTTGCCGATGCATTGGTGTCATACCCCAAATTTGTCCTACCCTTTATTCTCATTTTTATTCTGATATCTTTGCATCATATCATTAGCATATCATTGGAAATTCAAAAAAATTCAAAACATATTTGTCTTGTTACTTTCATTTTTTTTCTCTTTTTTTTGTCTAACTAATTGTTAATAGGATTCAAAGTTTATTCAACATCATTGTTGCATTTGGGTGAGGAATTCCAATTCAAGTAGGCGTTTGGATGCATTACTTTGTTAAAGAACACTTCCATTAAGGCCTAAGTATTTCAGAAGATGGATTTTGAAGTGGTCCCTTTTAAATCTAAGGACAGATTCAAGTGTGGTTATCATATTGTCATGTCATCAAGCAAGTTTAAGGTTTTCATGTTCAAATTTAAGGAATGGTCCAAATTTCTCAAGAGATACAAAACTTAAAGCAACTTTGTTGAAGGGGCCAGTTCCAATTGGATTCATATCACGTTCAAGTATTGTCAAAAAAAAAGCCATGTTATTTCAAGCCACGTTTAAATAGGTTTCATAGTTTGTTTGTTTGTTTTTGCCAAAATATATGGTTGAATTGGCATTAGACCCATGTCATCGTCAATATATTTCCAAGTTATGTTTAGAAGGATACAAGCAATATTATCAACTTTGTGTTGAGGCCGCCCTACACATGCATTCATTGCAGTAACTATGCTCTATTTCAAAGCAGTAACTCATATCAGCACAAAATTACAATTGTTGATTTAATTTTCCTCAAATGATCAAAACTGCAAGTAACAAATGGTTGCAGAGCTTACTGTTAATGAAAATTCAACTACAAATGACTACAGACTTCACAATATACCAAATGGCAACAAAAATTTCAAAAGGTGCCAATATTCACAATGCATAATTTGGACAAAGTATAAGAATAAGAGGGTCATGTTGCAGGTCCACGCACGTTCCCTCCAACTGCTGTGGCCATCAATCATTTGTTTCATCTTGAAGAAATAGAATCACCATGGTAAAGTCATTCAACTACTCATTTGTCCTAAAGTATAACCGTGGCGTGTCGTCATTCGTAGCCGTTCATCGAGGAATTCTTCTGTCACCATCAGCTTGCCGAAACTTCAATTATGCTGTCATATTCGAACTTGTAACAAAAACAACCCCAGCTCAATTAACAAACAGAGTTGATTTCCTGCAAGGAATCAGCAAACCGTCAAGACACAATCAGTGAACTATTACTATAAAAAAGAGAGAGAATTCAGAATGTGAACCAGAAACGGCTAGGAGGAGGAGAGACTCACTTGACCAGAGTTGGACCTGTTCTGAACCTCCTAAAACTATCATCAAAAGGATGCTGCTGCAAGACCTCCAGAAAACCGAAGTGGAAAGAATCATCATTTTCAAAAGAAAAACTAAAGCTTCCATGCCAGTGCAATCCGCTCCTCATCAAATGAATGCCAGAATTCCCTCAGCAGGCTTGCCGGATTCCCATCCAGCACTTAAAGACGTGTCAGAACACTCAAAGGCATTTTACGCAGGATGGCGACCTCAAAGCACACTTTCGAGTTTCCGATTCCAAGTCTCATGTTTTGCAAAGAAGTAATATCTCTGCAGTTCCCCCACCTTCTTCAAAATCCTAGGCCATGGATTGCACACCTTTTCTCCTGTTTCATGGAATCATTGGTCATCTTGCCATCACAGAAACAAAAGAGCAAGTTTATACCAACGAGAGCATAACAAATTTCAGCCATCCTTTTCCAAACTTTATGCATAAATGGTCAAACGTACCTCACGCATTGCTCTCATCAACATATGCGATTTGAACTTCTCGGCTGCGAAATCATGTTTTGTTGGTATTCTTTCATCTGCAAATATCAAGATACCAGCATAAGTCATAAGGGATACATTGCAAATGTAGGGTTACAAAAACTCGGTATAAGTTGTACTACTTGATCAATCAGGAGTTGTCAAGCAGAAGAGAAAATTATGAATCAGAAAAAAAGCCATAAAAACCTGTCATATCAGGTGCACAAGTTAATATTGAACAGGGTCTCGATTGGAACAAATACTGAACAACATTGCAAGTCAATCCCCTTGATTTCGTATCAGAACTTGTATTGAAACGGACCTGCTCATCTGTTGCTACAAACAAGAACTCAGTAGTGTCGAAAATCGTAACCAAAGCCATAACTTCAAGACCAGTTCTTACTACCTGCACAAGAAATTGGAATTAGCTTGGGCATTTTGCAGCAGGATGATCTCGGGATAAAGTGTAGCAGGTCACCTGTATTTGCTCGGATGAAGTACGATGGCACAATCCTTGGAATTCTCTTCCCACGCAAGAGCAAGCAACAAAGACCAGTGTCGCATAAAAGACGCAAGAGATCAGCTCGACATAAGGACCCTTCCTGCAGGTTGCAATGTCACATGTTGGCTCCACTCCAAATTCACACCTTTCTCCATGTTTCTTCAAACCTGCAAGACAAGATGATCATGTCCAATTAAAAGACCAATGGATTAAAACAAATGCAGAGAAGACAACTTGTTATGACCATAATATCCATTTACTCATGTGTTAACAAATCAATTCAGAGTTCAAAATTCAGCTAGAAATATTGAACCATCAAGTCTCCATGAGCACCTGTTGAGATGTATTATGCACCAAAAGACCTATAGACAAGCAAGAAAAATTACTGAGTTAATAACGGCAGTAAAATTGGTATCAGTAAAGACTCAAAGTTCACGGGACCACAAGCATTCTAGAGAATTGTCCAGCTCACATAACAAACAAAAAATCATCATCCCCTGGACCCCACACAATCTTACAAAATCATCTCAGGATTCTCTCTAACGGATTTCGGATCTCTCACCCTCACACAACCTCACCCAAATTCCTCTATATAAGTATCATCATCATTCTGCAGAAAGGGGGAGAAGGGACAGAGCCGCACACAAAAAGCAAAAAGAAACCCTAGCCTACACAATCAGAAATCATCCACCGTCATCTTGATGAAATCCCCCAGAAAATCCTAAATTCGAGTAACTCACCAAGGTCCTATTGCGATTCATACGCCATCAACCTCCATAAGCCGTCAAATCCGACCACCGCTGTAACGAACCCACATTTCGAACCGCGCCGCGACGAAACGGTGCTCCAAACCTCACCACCTTCCACTAATCTGAAAACTTCAAATCCGAAACGAATCAAAACCTGAAACAGAGCCATTGAGAGATTTGTGAGAATTGTGAAATACCGAAAGCAAAGCAAATCAACAAAGCCGTCACGAACCAAGTACGAAACAAAAACGCAGTGATATTGGAAGAAGAACCATCACCATGAATCGACCGTGGGTTTGAGATCGAGAATGAACTTTGAGAAGTAGAGAGACATTTTCACGTCGCCGCCGCGAGCGAGTCTTAAATCGAGTGAAAACGAGCTGAAACGCTGAGAATCCATCGACGCGAAACAGAGGAACATATAGGAGGTTCATGTTCTTATTCTCACTTTGATGACGTGTTCTCCCCTGTTTTTAATTTCACGCTTTTAAACGATAGGTTTGTGAGAGAGAAGGGTTTTCGCAGTTTTCTTCATATACTTTGTTCAGTATTTTTTTTTTTAATGTCTTTAATTGAGTAAATTTATTTATTTTTAATCTATGTTGACCGATGATGCCTATCAGCTAGGTCAGTTTTATCACTGAATATGGCTTTAAATATGGATACCCTTGGCTTTTGTTGTGATAAGCCCGTGAATTGTAGTGACTTCTATTCACAGACCCTTTGTTTAGCACATGCACCCTCTCATTTTCCTATTTATTTATTTCTCATTCCATTTCATCTTTATAAAGTTGTTTAATTATCATATTATATTGTAATTATTGTTTTTAGGGCCAATGATATAATTATGGTATCGATATTCAATCATTTTTTGATTCGACGTTATCGATACCGGTATGAGGCCAACTTTTATTTTTCGCTATTTATTTAATCGATTATTCGATTTATTCGGTTAATGATAAAATGAGATATTCGATTGTTTAATCGACGTTATCCATTAAATTGAGACCGATTTCATTTATTTTATCCGTTATTTTTCGGGCCTATGATAAAAATACGGTTTATCGATATTCCATTAAGCGACGTTGTCTAAACCGATTTGAGGCCATTTTTCTATTTCCTATTTATTTATCGATTTATTGATTTATTTCACATTTTTGTTTGGTCTATGATATTATTATCCGATTTGTGACATTCGATTTACCGACGTTGTCCAAATTGATATGAGACCGTTTCCTATTATTTCTTAGGGTTTCTAATTAATTTTAGATCCATTATTATTTACCGACTTTATTCTTATATCCGGCCAATGATAAGTGGTGATATTCGATTTTTAATGAATCGACGTTATCCCCTAATTTGAGGCCACACTTTTATTTTTCTTATTATTTCTCATTATCTCAATTTATTTTATTCGGCCGATGAATAAATATTTGAATATTCGATTTCTAATAAATCGACGTTATTTAAATTAAATATGAGGCCAAATTATTATTTTATCATTATTTCGACTTTTATTTTAGTTTTATGGTCGATGATATAACAAACGACTTAAATATTCGATTTCAATAAATCGACGTTGTTTAAGTCAATATGAGACTAATTGTTTTTTTATCGCATTTCCTTTATTTAAATAATTATTTGATTATAAAGTAACGCTCGACTTCTCATAGAATGATTCTAACTTTGAATCGATTCTAAGATAGTTAAAGAGCTAAATTTCGACGCTTCCGATTTAATTCGAGCTCCAACGGCTCCACCTTAGCTAGTATTATGAATCGATCTCGCATAACCATTTAACCCTTAACCTCCATTTTTGCACTCACCCTTCGTGATCGCTTTATGCCTCGCAATCGACCTACCAAAATGTTTCTTTAAATCCAAACCCTTGATCCAACGTCAAGTGGTCTTAGGTATTAAAACACTTTAATAATATGAGAAAGATTGTACGCCACGAGCCTTAAGTGGTAGAAAGGAGGATTACGAGCTTTCGTTATTCGCTCCGATTATTCCGTCGCAAGACACTCGGCTTGTTGGTTCGGAATAAACTATCCATAGTCTTTAGTGCAATTCGACTCCTAAAGAAAGCATAATAAAATTTAATTCCCTTTCCTCTTTTAGCAAGTAAATTCATTAGGCATAGACATACTTTCGCGCGTGACAACTTAGAAGGTTCCCATCGAGTACGATGGATGTAGGGGATGCTAATACCTTCCCCCTGCATAACCGACTTCCGAACCCCGACAATGGTTACGATGACCTTGTCTTTATCCTTTCTTCCCGGGTTTTATCTATATTTTCCCTTTCCCTCTTTGGGAATAAATCAAAATTAGGTGGCGACTCTCAAGTCGGCCCAGCCGCGACCGCATTCGCGAGGATCGTATTTTTCGAGGTACGACAATTGGCTACTCTTTCTTCGTCCATCAAAGTTTTGTGTTGGAACTACGTGCCCAGGATTGACATTTCCAGGCTTGGCACACCAGCTTATGCTTTCTCTGTAGACGCAGTGTCTGATGAGAAACCTTGGTACTCTGATATTAAGCGTTTCCTGGAAAAACAAGAATACCCAGCGGGGGCATCATCCAATGACAAGAAGACTTTGAGACGGCTTGCTGCTAGCTTCTTCTTGAATACAAATGGGGTTTTGTATAAGAGGAACTTTGACATGGTCTTGCTCAAATGCGTTGATAGACACGAAGCAGGCCTGTTAATACAAGAAGTCCACGAGGTATTTTTTGGTACTCATGCAGGAGGACATGCAATGGCTAAGAAGTTATTGAGATCAGGGTATTATTGGTTAACAATGGATGCAAACTGTTGTGCGTACGCCCGTAAATGCAATAAGTGCCAGACTTACGCAGACAAAGTGCATGTCCCTCCAAGCCCGCTCAACGTCATGTCATCTCCTTGGCCCTTTTCTATGTGGGGCATTGATATGATCGAGAAGATATAGCCTACTGCTTCAAACGGTCATCGTTTCATCTTGGTTGTGATTGATTACTTCACCAAATGGGTTGAAGCAGCATCTTATGCCAATGTCACTCGTCAAGTGGTAGCCAGGTTTCTGAAAAAGAGGCATCATTTGCAGATACGAAGTACCCGAGCGAATCATTACTGACAATGGTTCCAATTTAAACAACAAGATGATGGCAGAACTGTGCCGGGACTTCAAGATCCAACATCACAATTCTTCTCCTTACCGGCCAAAGATGAATGGTGCGGTAGAGGCAGCTAACAAGAATATTAAGAAGATTGTGCAGAAGATGGTGGTCACTTACAAAGATTGGCATGAGATGTTACCATTTGCGCTAAATGGGTACCGAACATCGGTCAGGACGTCAACCTGGGCAACTCCTTTCTCATTGGTGTATGGCATGGAGGCAGTCTTGCCTGTTGAGGTAGAAATTCCTTCATTGCGTGTGATGATGGAAGTGAAGCTTGATGAGGCTGAGTGGGTACGTGCCCGATACAATCTGTTGTGACTAATTGAGGAAAAGAGATTAGAGGCTATTTGTCATAGTCAGCTTTATCAGAGGAGAATGAAACGAGCATTCGACCAACGAGTACATACTCGAGAGTATCAAGTAGGCGAGCTTGTACTCAAGAGGATCGTTCCTCCAGGTTCAAATCACAGGGGCAAGTGGACCCCGAACTACGAAGGCCCATTCATAGTGAAGAACGTTTTCTCACGTGGGGCGTTGATGCTCACCACTATGGATGGAGAAGATTTCCAGTCTCCTGTTAACTCGGACGCAGTTAAAAAATACTTCGCATAAATAGACCCGCTGGACAAAAAAAATAGAATTAAGGTCCAGGCAAGAAAAAGGCATCCCGGCAAGCTAAAAACAGAATAAAAAGCTCGGGAAAAAGTTGGGGAAATAAATATTAAAAAAAAATGTGTACACTCGCTGAGTTGAAAAGCCACATCGGACAACTCAGGCAAAAAAGGGTATCCCGGTGGATTGAAAACCCGAAAGGGCGATCCACGCAAAACAAGGGAAAAAGAGAACAACTGTGGTACGGGTAATCTGAACAAAGTTACCGTTTCATGCAGTATGACAATATCAGAAGGATAGGAATCAGTCCCCTCATCCTCTTCAGAAAGCAAAGGAAAGAACAGAAAGTATTGAAGACATGTTGGTCATAGCAAGAAGGAAAGTCATTGG
Organism: Lathyrus aphaca; assembly: GCA_963966055.1. Classification (NCBI taxonomy): domain Eukaryota; kingdom Viridiplantae; phylum Streptophyta; class Magnoliopsida; order Fabales; family Fabaceae; genus Lathyrus; species Lathyrus aphaca. The sequence continues at coordinate 275,607,154 of OZ014519.1, read as the reverse complement.
AATGCCGTGTACATTGCCATTAGGATAGTTTCTTTTCTCAATTTTTAGTAGCTACCTCTTTCCAGGTAGTTGCTTCCTGATGTAAAGCTTTGCCTATTCAGAGGCCATTCAATGAATGAATATTCAGTCAAAAAACTGCGTTGTGTTTACTTTGTTTGCAAAAATGTCCTGAGTTTTTGGAAAAAAGAGCATTGCATTTGAAACATGTTGATTTTTCTAAAAAAATTGACATTGCAGGGAAACAATTAAAAATCTTTGAGTGTCGGGTGACAATGGATGAACGGATCATACCATGCAAATCCCCGGGGCACATGTGAGTATATTACTGTTGTAGGTTTTGCAGGGCGATATTGCACTTCCCCAAGCAGAGAATACTCCCCGAGTGAGCCATAACAGTGAAATCCCTAGCAGAATTTCAAATCTAATCAAAGATGGTGCACTCCCCAAGTGGTATTTCTTCACAAGAAAGACGTGTTTTCCCCAGTAGAGTTCAGATGGAATCATACTCAGCTGAGCTAGAGAAAGTGGGATCCTCAGTGGAGTTTTAAGCCCAACCGAAGAGAGTTGTGGCGGTCAAAAATCTTTCCCCAGCAAAGACAATTTGACTGGGTATTCCCCCAGCCGGGTCGGGAGGTTGTCTTTTCTCCGGAGTTCATGAGTGGTACACGACCATCATGAAATATCCCGAGTGAGTTCGCCAATTTATTTTTGGCCAATGGGATAAAAGCGGAGTCAGCAATAAGGCTCTCCCCAGCGAGCAACTGAATGCCTGATTTCCCCACAGAGTTAGAATTTTCAGAATTCTCTCCCAAATCGGAGTCATGACCAAGCCTCTTCTTCAGCTGAGCTTGAAGATGGCTATCCCCGCAGAGTTCATGATCGAGATTCACTCTCGTCGTTGGAGTATTCCCTAGAGAAGTCGCCAATCTATTTTGGCCATGTGATGATACAAACCGTCATTCATCTCCCTAGTCAGATTTAGGCATCGTCAAAGCCTTTGACCAGAATTCCCCTGCAGAGTCGGGATTATTTGTTTCCAATCAAGGCATTTCGAAGTGTGCTCGTCTGCATTTCCTAACACTCGTATGTGTTGGGTCTCCGTCTTGAGGCTTGTCTGCATCTCCTGACACTCGTCTATGTTGGGAAATCCGTTTTGTGCTCGTATGCATCCTCTTCAACACTCGTCTGTGTTTGACATTTGGTAGTTGCTCGTCTGCATACTCCAGCATTCGTCCGTGTTTGATGTTTGGTATTTGTTGGATGTTCGTTTACTCTCCCAGCACTCGCTCGGTCGTGAATTGTATCCCCGGCAGGGTCGTGTTTCTGGCTAGGCATTTAATTGCTCGTCCGCATTGCCCCAACACTCGTCCGTGTTCGTACTTTGCCGTTGCTCGTATGCTTTTCCCAGCAGTCGCCTATAGTGGATAGATGCTAATGCTCGTCCGCACTTCCCCATTGTCGCTCCCGATAAATGGGACCGGCCCAAATAAAGGTACAGACGCGAACGGTCGGCGAAAGAGGGATGTGAGAACACACAGGAGTGAACTCACAGGAAATGAATAGAGTCGCCAGCTAGGCATTTTTATCCCGAAGGAAAGGTAATGCTGCATAAACCTAGAAAGACATGGATAAGACGGTTGCGAACCAGAGAGACTGAGAAAGGGGGTTGGTTACAACCTGGGAAGGTATTAGCACCCAGATTGTCCGTCGTACTCGACGGGATCCACGCTTAAGAGATTTGTGTTTTAAAGGGGTAGTGTCAGTGCAATTTGTGTATAGAAAGCTGGAAAAGGATGTACAGGTGTCAGTGAAAAAGAAATGTGAGGTGTATAAAGAAGTGTCAGTGTAAGAACAAGAATGAAATGCTCAAGATCATGAGGCTAAAAGAATAATGCTGAAAGAGGGGGGAATATACAGAGACTTTTGTTCGATAACTGTTAAGTTATGCCTACGTATCCTCTCGTGCAATGAGGAAGTCAGAACACCGTAGTTCGACCCAAAGAGACTGAAAGATGAATTGACTTGTGAACTGCTTACTTGTCTATGCTCAAGTGTATGACCTGTCTGGCTCAGGTGCAAACTGTCTTGCATTAGACCGAAGAAGCAAGTTCTCGTTTATGAGTGAATGAGATGAGAAAAGAATCCCAGAGGAGACGATTATTGTTTGTTTTTGAGTTTTCAGTCTTTTATTGCTTTTGAAAGTTTTTCATAAGTTAATGAGCTTAAGCCTAAACCAATGGATTAGTAAACTCATCACATCTTCCCTCTGATTAGGGGTAATGAGAATACCTTAAGTGTGAAGTCAGTTTCTCACACTTAATCACCATGATGTAGGATTAAGATCATTAACCTACTTGTGATTATTTAGATGTTTTTGTTGTTTTTGCTTAGTGTTAAGTAATGAGGTTAAGCCATAATCAAGGATTAAACAGACTCATTACACCATCCTAATAGAAGGATAATAGATGAGAATGTTTAAGCTGAGGAAAGCTCCTCAACTTAATCCATGATTAGGGATTAAACTCATGATAAAACAAGCCTTTAATTAAGTGGATTTTATTTAATGATATGATGATGAAGTGATTTTTAGGGTTTGTAAGACAACTTGAGGGGGACTTGTCCATTAACACTAGGGTTAGTCCTTCTTAACCAATTAAGGAAGAATTAGAACCCTAATGCAAGGCCCAAGTTACAAGCTTGATGTCTTGATGATTATTAAGTGAATTGGTTAAAGGATTTAAACACATTAAGGGTTTAACACTTAGGATTAAAGTTATACACTCCATCCTAATAGAAGGATGCAGCCATAAGCTTAATCACAAAGCCTTAAAGCCTTTAGGGTTTAGTCCCTGATTATGAGATGAGAAGAGAAGACTCAATGAGATACAAAGGTAAAAGCTAAATGGGGGACTAATCAAAACCCTAATTATTGTCATGCTTGGAAATTCCTATGGTTTATGAGGTTTACAAGAGAAATCTTCAGAGGAACCACCCGGAAGCAGATGAAAGGAACAAAGAGAAGCAAAGTAACTTGCTTCATTTAAGAAGACAAGTCACTTGAAGAAAGAAAGTAAGAAGAAGAAGAAAGAACAAGCTCAATCTCAAACACAAGATAAAATGCAGCAATGATGCATAAGAGAGATTGAAAAGAAATTGTGAGAAGTGAAGGAAAATTCACTTCTCAAAGTGACTTACCACCTGAAAAGTTAGTGAAAGAAATGCAATGCAATGCAAATGGAATGCAATGTGATGATGCAAACCAAAAACAGAAGCAAATATGAGATGATAATGATTCTATGAGATGATGCAAACATGAAACAAAGCATGGGGATGATCATACAAACCTATGGGTGCAAATGAAGCAAGCTTAGAACCATGAACATACATGAAAAGTTATGAAGCGCAAATGACATACAACATGGAAAATGCAAGATGCAATGATCAAACATGATTCTAATATGTCTTAAGATGTCTAATGAATCAAATGGATGCATAAAATGTCATGGCAAGTCATGGTATGCAAGCAAATGCAAGATGGATGCATATGGAAGCCCAAATTAGGGTTTATGATCCATGCACCAAACAAAAACCAAAACCAGAAGCAAACATCAAGATAAAAAATTGAAAATTCAATCAAAGGAACCCTAAACCTATACAAACTTACTGCCCAAAGGAGGGGATCCAACCCTTAACCTAGTGAGAGTTATGAATTTCTTAAGAAGGCTAGGGTTTTAAGGTACCTTGTCAAAGAAAATGCCAAACAAATTGAAAATGCAAGATCAAATCATGCCAATTTAATCCTACAAACTACATGATATGCAAGACACAATGCAAAAAGAATCAAAGTCCAACTCTCAATGGTTAGGCAGAAATGAATTTTGGAAGTTTGGATCAAAAAAATGCCTTGAAATGATTTTAATTCCATTGAAAATTGTCAAAAGACATCAAGATCAAAAAAGAAATTTGGTTTGAGGGTTGGACAATGTTTCTAAATGATTTTAAAAGTTTCATGAATTTTTTGGTGATTTTTAAATACCTAAAAGTATTTTTAATTAATTAATTCTCATTAATTAATTAAAAATAAACTTTTAAATGATTTAAAAATATTTTTTTTATGCAAAAAATAAAAATAAAAATGTTTTTGGTTTCTGAAAATTAATAAAAGCTTGTACAAAAATTTTCAGAATTTTTAAAAGTGTTTTGCTATTTTAAATTAAATGAAGAAAACAAATGAAATAAAAAGAAAATAAAATTGAATTTAATGGAAGTATGTTGATCCTGAGGCTGAGGTTTGAACTGGGAACGCGCGCGTTGACTGGCGCCAGATCTAAGGGTGGAGATTCAAACTGGCCAGATTAATTATAAAAACCTAATTAAATGGATAATGACGTGGATTAGGGTTAAGTGAGAGCATCCTGGCCATTGAGCACGCGCGGGAGTTGACTAAGTCAGCCCATCCAACGCACCAAATTCAAACTTGCACTAATTACAGGGATTAGCCCTAATTACTTTCAGGTGGCCAGAGAAGACTTCCGGTCGTCTTCTCCGGCAAGACCCTCACCTGAAAGTTGCCAAAATCTCCAAAACCTCATGAAAATGAAAACTAATCACCCAGAAATCATCCCCATGCCAAACTAAACCAAAACCCCCAAACAAAAATCATTTTTCATTCATTAATCATGCAAATCGAAGCCAAACATGTTTAGGTCAGAAAAGTTTCAGAACATGATTAAATGCTTATTTCTCAACCATTTCAAAAAGTAAAAGCATCAGAGTGATCAGTAAAGCATGAGGAACAATTTAGAAACTTAAAAATTCATTTCTGGAAAAAAAGTTCTTGATATACCTGAGCTTTGAGCTTTCTCAGTTTGCAACTTTCTGACCTTCTCTCTTTGTGCAAACCACTCCTCTTAGGCCCCTGATGAAGTCTTGATGCTTAGAGAAAGTTTGTGGTGGCTGGTTTATGAGATGGCAGAGGTTCTGCTCAAAGTGGGGTGGAAATCGTATCTTTGATTCAGGGGGTTTTAGGCAATGGTGAGGGGTGCTTTGTGATCAGTGAAGCATATGGAGAGTGTTTGTGAAGTTGGTTTTTGTGTTTGAGGCTTGTGCAATCAGTTTCGAAGGCTTTTGCAATTTGGAGCAAGAAGTGATAACTATGGCTTGGGTGTGTTTCAGCTTGCAATGTGTGGTGTGTTATGCTGGCTTTGGTCCATGTATCAAAAGGGGATAGGTCAGAAAGTTGTTGGTGGCCTATGGTGATTGGTATGGGTCTTTGGCCAAAATGTCAACTTGATGTGTACTTGAGGTATGGGCTATGGTACCACTTGCTTCTTGGCTTGCTTTTGCTCAGCTGAGTTTAAGGAGGTCCATGGAATTGTTTATGAGATGATTCAGCAAGTTGATCAAGGTTTGTGTAGTGTTTTGCAAATTTCACAAGGTTTGGCCCCTTTGTGAATTCTTGAGATTCAAGGCATGAAATGAGATGATCCTTGGGCCAATTCTGATTTTTAGAGGTCAAGTAATCATGTTGTGAAGAAATTGTACACTTTTGAGGTCTTTAGAACACTTGATCAAGTCATTTTGCAAAATGCCTCTTTGGTAGAAAACTTCAAATTTTGTGATTTTAGCCAACTTTGACAATCCATAACTTTTGATCCAAAATGAATTAGGTCATGTTCTTGTACTTTTTGAAAAGGTAATGATCCATTCTATAACTTTCATGACCAAAGTTTTTCCATTTGAAGCATTTTTGAATCAAAAAGTAAAGGTTGAAAAAGTTTCCTAAAATGGCAATTTCATTAAAAAGTCAACTTTCCCAAAAAGTCCACTTTGCAAAAGACTTGAAATTCTTCAATTTTGTGAACTTCCAACATCTTCTATGATCAAATAAAGATCATACACAATCAAAATGATGAAGAACACCCTTTGGTTGGGTCATTGGGGGCCTCAAATGCCCTGATTTTGCACTGACTTGCTTGAAAAGTCAACTCTTGATCAGATGACTTCCCCATGGAATTTCTTCATGAAAATTGATATGCATGCTCCCTATACCATATAGAGACCAATAGAAACAAGAATGACCAAAAAATTTGGAGGTATGGCCTTTGAAACCAAAACCCTAATTTTAGGTCATCTGTGCAGTCAAGCCTGACTCTGCTTCCATACCATTCTCAGTTCTTGTGATTTTTTGACATTCTTGACTTTGAGAGGATATAATATGATGCTTGAACATACATGGACCCCTTTGAAGTGATTGATGGCCTTTGGAGTGGCTCAAGAAGCCCTTGGATTGCTCAGATCACAAACCCTAGATGCAGATGACTTTGAATCTATGCAGTGAATAAAAAAATGTGATATGAGATGCTATGATTGGATTTATGCATATGGAATGATCACAAGCCATGGTGTGAATGGGTGAGGGCAAATTTGGAGTGTTTACAGCTGCCCCTATTCAAACATGAGTTAGCTGTGCAGGAGGTAAGCGACGGCTTAATAGGCAAACAAGATAACTTGTGGTTGAATACCAAAGACAGTCCAAAATTTGCACTCACAGAATGAAGAAGAAAAGGGATATAGATTGTAAAGGAAAATAAAGTATATTATAAAGTGTGGGCGACGGAGGACGACCGTCGAGCAGAGGACGACTGCTGGGAGAGAGCAATGACGGGGACGGCCGACATGCTGGGGAGAATGTGTGAAATAAAGCAATGACGGGGACGACCGACATGCTGGGGATAAAAGGGATTATGATGGGGACGGCCATCAAGTAAAGCTGTAAGATTCTCTGGGGATTAATGAAAAATGACGGGGACGGCCATCAAGTTCATAAAGCAAGGTAACCAACGATGGGGACGGCCATCGGGCTAAACTGATGAAGGACGATCATCAGGAAAAGGAAAAGGGACCACGACGGGGACGGCCATCGGGTTAAAGAATAAATGAAATAATGATGAGGGACGGTCATCAAAGGTGAAGGACGATCACCTAGCAGGGGACGGCTTCTCTGAAAGGGGTAAGATGAGGGACGGCCATCTAAGGTGAAGGACGATCACCTGGCAGGGTACGGCTGCCGAAAGTATCGCGACATAGGACGAATGCCGGATAAAAAGTCAACGATGGGGACGGCCATCGGACGAGCATGATGAAGGACGATCATCAAGAGGTGAAGTACGATCACCTAGCAGAGGACGGCTGCTCTCAAGGTTTATCATGACGCAGGACGAACGTCAGATAACAAGATCAACGATGGGGACGACCATCGAATAAAATGATGAAGGACGATCATCAAGAGGTGAAGGACGATCACCTAGCAGGGGACGGCTGCTAAATATCACGACATAGGATGAATGTCGGATAAAAGGTCGACGATGGGGACGGCCATCGGACGATTATGATGAAGGACGATCATCAAGAGGTGAAGGACGATCACCTAGCAGGGGACGGCTGCTCTCAGGGTTTATCATGACATAGGACGAATGTCAGATAAAAAGAAAATTCACTCTACTGGGGAATAGCAAACACGGACGAGTGTTTATATCCAAAAGAAAATAAGAGGTATAAGTGTTTGGTGTTGTGTATAGATTAAAGATGCGGATGAGCATCCTTAAGACTATGATATGGACGAGTATCAGGTAGAAACAAATACTGACGCATGTTCAGAGATGATGATACGGACGAGTATCAACTGGTTAACAAGGAACACGGACGAGTGTTGGATCTGAGGAGACTCTTCTGGGGAAAGGTAGACACAGACGAGTGTCTAAGTCCTAGAAGACAAGAGTGTTTGACACAGTGTATGGATTAAAGATGCGGACGAGCATCCTTAAGACTGTGATACAGACGAGTATCAGGTAGAAACAAACGCTTGACGCATGTTCTGAGATGATGATACGGACGAGTACCAACTGGTTAACAAAGAACACGGACGAGTGTCGAATCTGTGGGGATACAACTGGTGTATACAAGATACAGACGAGTATCTGTATAAGTAAGACAAGTATGAGTGGTGTATATATGAGTGTTCAACCTGCTGGAGAGAGTGACACGGACGAGTGTCAAAAGGTATATTATAAACAAGTATATGCTTTACAAAGTGTTTAGGTAAATATGCTGGGGGTGGTGACACGGACGGGTGTCAAGAAGGTTATATATAAGTATCTGTGAGTGCAAAGGGGACGTTTTGGCTTTCTACTGGGGTTTTGACACGGACGGGTGCCACAAGGAGTATATACTGATGTTTGTGGGTGTAAGGCAACTGCTTTAGCTCTTTGCTGGGGAATTTGGGGAGTACTTCGTATATTATTGATGGATTGTTGATATTCACAAGTGTTTGATTCAGAAAATGGCTTATGATTATGCAACATGTTTGATTTTTGCCGTAATGCTCCGTATTAGACGGAATGCTACGCTTTGTGGGGTGAATATGATGCAAATGCTATGATTATGCAAAGATACCGATCCGGGATTCGAATCCCGTTGTTGTGAAGATCTCTGGTCGATCTGTTGAAATGGACATCCAGCTGGGGACGAGATCTTTGGTAGATCTGACAAGATGTATCTGCTTGGGGAAATGGGTCAATGATAGACCTATTCTCGTAAATGAAGGACCCAGCTGGGGTTTGTAGAAGCTTTCGTCACTCTGTTGTGATTCCTTTGTGTGCTGCTCTTCTGGATAAAGGCTGAGACTCTGTGGGGAACTGGTTCCCTAGCTTTCATATTTGGCTGAGGAGGAAGAATGATTGGCACCTCGGCTGGGGAGAAACAACAAGTGGCAACTCAGCTGGGGAGCAAGCACTTGGGTGCTAAGACTGAGTGAGTGTTGATTTGCCAGCCTGCTAGGAGTGAAGCTTTCATGCCCCATGTCGTGTTTCGGATACCTGCAATCCTGTAAAGATAGAAACGTACAAGTAATCCCGAGGTATCCCTTACCGGATTCCATCATAGGAGTCTAGACACTCCCGGGAGTAAACATATTTCCTGCAAGCACGTATTTAAAAGAAGCATCTGTATTTATGCAATCAGTATCTTAAGGACATCAGACATTTTGCAAATGAAAATAAAATGTACGAGACGAGACGTGACTGAAAATCTGATTTTATTAATTCATATGTCCTGAATTGGCGAGATACAGTCATAGAAACAGATTCCCTAAAATGAGGAGATTGTTACAAATTGAGAAACAAAATGTTGGCAATGTAGACGACGCTTCAAGGAGCTTCCCCTTTTGCTATGACTCGTATGACTTTTGATGTTCTTCTCGTCTTGCTTTCTGAAGAAGGTTGATTCTGACCGGCGCTTGATCCTTTTGAAGCTAAACAAGTTGTAAGTGATACAAATGAATTCAGGATGCAGTTGTTCGCTTATTCCCTTATTTTGCATGGATCGCCCTTTCGGGTTTTCAATCCATCGGGATACCCTTTTTTTTCCTGAGTCCAATGCGGCTTTTCAACTCAGCGGGTGTACATTTTTGCTTATTTTCCCTTATTTTTACCCGAGTCTTTTATTCTGTTTTTGACTCGCCGGGATGCCCTAATTTTGCCTGGACTTACATTCTGTTTTTATGTCCAGCGGGTCATTTTTATGCGAAGTATTTTTTAACTGCATCTGAATTCACAGGGGACGGGAAGTCTTCACCATCCATGGTGCTGAGCATCAGTGCTCCACTAGAGAAAACTTTCTTTACCACGAATGGTCCTTCGTAGTTTGGAGTCCATTTGCCCCTGTGGTCTGTATGAGGAGGGAGGATTCTCTTTAGCACAAGATCTCCCACTTGGTACTCTCGGAGCCTGACTTTCTGATCGAAGGCTTTCTTCATTCTTTTCTGATACAACTGCCCATGACAGATTGCAGCCAATCTTTTCTCTTCAATTAGACTCAGTTGTTCGTATCGGGACCGGACCCATTCTGCTTCGTTCAGCTTAACATCCATCAGTACCCGCAGGGAGGGTAATTCAACTTCAACAGGTAGGACTGCCTCCATACCATACACAAGCTGATAAGGCGTTGCCCCAGTGGATGTTCTGATTGACGTGCGGTACCCATGCAAGGCAAATGGTAGCATTTCATGCCAGTCTTTGTAGGTGACTACCATCTTCTGCACAATCTTCTTGATATTCTTGTTAGCTGCCTCAACAGCGCCGTTCATCTTTGGCCTGTAAGGAGAAGAATTGTGGTGTTGGATCTTAAAGTCCCGGCATAGCTCTGCCATCATTTTGTTGTTCAAGTTGGAACCATTATAAGTAATGATTCGCTCGGGAACTCCGTATCGACAGATGATATCTCTCTTCAGAAATATGGCTACCACTTGCCTTGTAACGTTGGCGTAGGAAGCTGCTTCGACCCACTTGGTGAAATAGTCAATGGCAACCAGGATGAATCTGTGGCCGTTTGAAGCAGTAGGTTCAATCTTGCCAATCATATCAATGCCCCACATAGCAAAGGGCCAGGGTGAAGACATCACATTCATAGGATTGGGAGGCACATGCACCTTATCCGCATAAATCTGGCATTTATGGCATTTTCTGGCATAAGCACAACAGTCGGCATCCATCGTGATCCAGTAATAACCTGATCTTAGCAATTTCTTAGCCATGGCATGCCCTCCTGCATGGGTACCAAAGGATCCTTCGTGCACTTCGTGCATCAACAAGTCTACCTCTGTTCTATCAACGCACCTGAGGAGTACCATATCGAAGTTTCTTTTGTACAGGGAACCATCAATGTTCAGAAAGAAACTACCAGCAAGCCTTCTTAGAGTCTTCTTATCATTGGAAGATGCCCCAGGCGGGTATGTTTGATCCTCCAAGAAGCACTTGATGTCATGGAACCAAGGCTTATCATCTTTGACAACATCTGCTGCAAATACATATGCTGGTCTGTCAAGTCTGGATACTGAAATCTGAGGTACAAAGTTGGCAGCTTGAACTTTGATCATGGATGAAATGGTAGCCAGAGCATCTGCAAACTGATTCTCGTCCCGAGGGATATACTCAAGCTTGACCGTTGTGAAGAAAGTCAATAACCTTCTTGTATAATCCCTGTAAGGTATCAGATGATCCTGGTGGGTGTACCATTTGCCGTTGGTTTGATTAACTACTAGAGCTGAATCTCCGAATACAGTCAATGTTTTGATCCTGAGGTCAATGGCTTCCTCGAGACCCATAATGCAAGCTTCGTATTCAGCTTCGTTGTTAGTGCAGTTGAAGGTGAGCTTTGCCGAGAAAGGCATGTGAACTCCTTTAGGCGTAATGAGTACTGCACCAACACCACGACCATTCATATTAACGGCCCCATCAAACATCATAGTCCATTCTTCTTCCGGGTCAGACCCTTCAGTGTGAATAGGCTCTTCATGATCTTTTGCTTTTATGAACATGATGTCTTCATCAGGGAAGTCAAATCTCATAGGCTGGTAATCATCAATAGGTTGCTCAGCAAGATAATCAGACAATACACTGCCCTTGATGGCTTTCTGAGATGTGTACTGAATGTCATATTCCGTGAGGATCATTTGCCATCTTGCAACCCGTCCGGTAAGAGCTGGCTTCTCAAAAATGTACTTAACTGGGTCCATCTTTGATATCAATAAAGTAGTGTGGGTCAACATATACTGTCTTAGTCGGCGAGCAGCCCACGCTAAAGCACATCAAGTTTTCTCGAGCAGTGAATAACGTTGTTCACAGTCGGTAAACTTTTTGCTCAGGTAGTATATTGCATACTCTTTTCGACCAGACTCGTCATGCTGGCCCAGCACACACCCCATTGACTCCTCTAATACTGTCAAGTACATTATCAGAGGTCTTCCTTCAACTGGAGGCATAAGGGTTGGTGGTTCTTGCAGGTATTCTTTGATCTTTTCAAAAGCCCTCTGGCACTCTTCGTTCCACCTGACCGTCTGTTCTTTTCTTAATAGCTTGAACAAGGGTTCACAGGTTGCTGTAAGGTGAGATATGAACCTAGAAATGTAGTTCAATCTACCTAGAAACCCTCGAACTTCTTTCTCAGTCTTCGGTGCAGGCATTTCTTGAATGGCTTTGACTTTATCAGGGTCAACTTCAATCCCTTTCTCGCTTACAATAAATCCCAGCAGCTTACCAGACCGCACCCCGAATGTGCATTTGTTGGGGTTCAACTTCAGTTGGTACTTCCTCAAACACTTGAATAGTTTCAGCAGATTCACCAGGTGGTCTTCTTCCGTGAGGGAATTGGCAATCATGTCATCCACATAGCACTCGATTTCTTTATGGATCATATCGTGGAATAATGTTACCATAGCCTGTTGATATGTTGCACCAGCATTCTTCAATCCGAATGGCATCACCTTGTAACAGAAAGTGCCCCAGGGTGTGATGAAGGTTGTCTTCTCCATGTCTTCAGGTGACATCTTGATCTGATTGTATCCTGAAAATCCGTCCATGAAGGAGAACACCGAAAACTGAGCCGTATTATCAACCAGTACATCAATGTGAGGTAATGGGAAATCATCTTTCGGGCTGGCTCTGTTCAGATCCCGGTAGTCAACACACATCCTCACTTTGCCGTCCTTCTTAGGCACAGGTACTATATTAGCAACCCACGGCGGATAGCTAGTTACAGCAAGGAATCCGGCGTCCCACTGCTTTTGTACCTCTTCTTTGATCTTCATTGCCATATCTGGGCGAGTACGGCGCAGTTTCTGTTTAACTGGTGGGCAGTCTTCTTTTAATGGCAGCTTGTGCATGACGATATCGGTGTCCAACCCTGGCATGTCTTGGTAAGACCAAGCAAACACATCCGCATACTCCCGAAGCAGATCAATCAGTTGTTCTTTTACTGAGTTTTGCAGGCAGGCTCCGATCTTAACCTCTTTCACGTCTTCATCTGTACCAAGATTAACTGTTTCAATCTCCTCCTGATGAGGAGTGATAACCTTCTCCTCTTGCCTTAACAACCTGGCTAGCTCTTCAGGTAGCTCGTAATCTTCTTCAACCCCTTCATCAGCTTGATTGATTGGATTGTCAAAGTCATACGAAGTCATAGCCGTGCTGTTGTCGGTGCGGTCTGAAAGGCACTCTCTGCAAGGGTTCAGTTTGTTCATTTTAGTGATTAATTTTAATCTTGTTTAGAAAAAGTGAAATGAAGTTCATCATTTTGAAAACATTGCCATTTATTTTTGTACAAAAAGAAAAATGAAAAACAGTGAGCGGAAAAGAAAAAGACTCATTTGCAAAAGATGTCTGATTATCATTGATTGATCTATTTGCACAAAATTACAGATGGCCCGATTACAAAATGAGTCTTGTCATCTTGGGCAAGATGCAAGACTTGATGCATGCTTAAAATATACAGGAAATAATAATTACTCTGCAGGAGTAACCCTTATAATTTCCTGGGAAGACCAGTTTGAGATACGGCTCCCCGGGATCCTTGGACGTATCCAACTCTCCAGGTTGCGCTCATCTTCCGACTCATCTTCCAAGTTGTTTACAGCATCAGGGGTGAGCATCCCCCCACTAACAAAACTGGGCTTCTTAGCAGCCTCTGCTTGATCTTGTTGAGTTGGTTTGTAACCCAACCCAAATCTGTCCTCTTTCTTTTCTACGGGCAACAGCTTGCCCCAGCCTTGAGCGGTCCCTTCTTCAATAACCTTCCGGGCTTGCTGATAAGATGTCATTGAGGTTCCAAGTACAGCGGACACTTCATTAATGTTCAGGGCTTCGAACCCCTGACTCATGGTTTCATGGATCTCCCCATCCATCTCAATGTATTTGTATGTAGCCAGATGGCTAACAAAAATGTCCTCTTCTCCACAAATAGTAACGACTTGGCCCTCCCACTCGAATTTTAACTTCTAGTGAAGGGTTGAGGTCACGGCGCCAACGGCGTGTATCCATGGCCTACCCAATAGACAGCTGTAGGCAGGCTGTATATCCATCACGAAGAAGGTCGTTTTGAAAGTCTGTGGGCCAATCGTTATAGGCAACTCAATTTCTCCCAGAACTGATCTCTTAGAGCCGTCAAAGGCTCTTACTACCAAGTTGCTGGGGCGTAATGCCAATCCTTCATACTCCAGCTTCACAAGGGCTTTCTTAGGTAGGACATTGAGGGATGACCCTGTGTCTACCAATACATGAGAGAGAACTGCACCCTTACACTCCAAGGTAATGTGCAAAGCCTTGTTGTGATTGCGGCCTTCCGTTGTCAAATCAGTGTTGGTAAATCCTAGTCCATGACTAGCATTAACATTTCCAACTACAGCTTCCAACTGATTGACGGTAATCTCCTCTGGCACATAAGCTGCGTGCAAGACTTTTAGTAGTGCGTTCCGATGAGCCTCGGAGCACATTAGCAATGATAAAATGGAGATCTTGGAAGGTGTTTGGTGAAGCTGGTCCACTATCTTGTAATCACTTTTCTTGATGATTCTCATGAATTCATCAACCTCTTGATAAAAAGGGGTCTTTAAAGCTTCTTTAGCAACTTGTTCTTCTTGCACCATGCTCTTCCCTTTCGCCTTGGCAGCAGCTTCTGCTTCAACAATGGGTCTTGGAATTTGTGGGGCAAAAAGACGTCCGCTTCGAGTGAAGCCTCCGTCTCCCCCCACATTGTCTATTTGTGGTAAAGAAGTTGATGATTCAAGAGTGATTTTCTACCCTTCGCAATAGAGGTCTGAGCCGTAATGCCAAGGGATGGCATTACTGCTTTCATAAGGAACTGGCCCAGGTACCGTGATGGTAACCGGGCTGACTGCAGCAGAGGAGGGTGTTGCAATAGTATGTGGATCATAGTAGATAGTGACCGGTGATATGGCAGGAGATGCCACTGCTTGTTGTTGAAAATTGCTGTTCGGAGGAATACTTGACGGATCATAATAGATAGTGATTACTGAGATATTTGCTGGTGTTGTAGGAGAAGATTCTGACTAGAGGGGTGCTGATGTTGTAGAAGGAATGTTTGTTGATGGGCGGCTTGTTGAAGTGACATCTGAAGCATTTGTTGATGAAACTGAAGAATTGTTTGGAATTATTGTTGCTGCAGTTGTAGGAGATTCTGGAACTGTTGTTAAGGAGATTGCTGGATTGGTAGGTATTGATGTTGTGATTTGAAGCAGACCATTCTGGATAAGACTGTCTATGCCGCTTCTCAGATTGTCACACCCATTTACTGAAATGTTGCAATAAGCACATCCTAGCTCACATCCCGGGAACATTTGACATTCAAGGAGTTGAGCTTTAATCTCTACCAAAGGTGTCCGGATCTGCCCAACACTGGTTATTAAGAAAGATGGCTTGTCTTCCTCAATAGCATTAATTCTGGGCCCTCCATGGTTGGGCATAGGGTTCTTGTTGACATTTGGCGGGGGTGCAAAGTTTAGAGCTTTGGAATCTACCAGGTCTTGCACCTTCATCTGTAAAGCTCTGCACTTCTCTGTACTGTGGCCAGGTGCGTTGGAGTGAAAAGCGCATCTGGCGTTGGCGTCGTAATTTCTTGGCAAACTGGAAGGATCTGGTGGTTCCAACGTCCTTAACTCAACCAGGTTGAGCTTCAGGAGCTGTGGCAGTAAAGCGGCATAAGGCATAGGGATCGGATCGATCACCCTATTGGCCTGAGATGGTCTCTGTTGTAATGGTCTTTGCTGACTGTTGTTGTTGTTGTAGTTTCTCTGAGGAGGGTACTGAGTTTGTTGCTGGTAATGGGTTTGTTGCTGTGGTTGATATACTGGTTGCAGAGGCATTGGAAAGGGAATGGTGACTGCTGCCACTGACCTATGAACATATTGTGGTCTGCCCCTGCTGGCCTGAATAGCATTGGTCTCACCGGTTCTTCTTGGACCTACAAAAGGTTTTCTGGGGTTGCTGGACGAGCTCGCGCCATTGTCAGAAATCTTGCCCATCTTTAATAGGCTCTCAATTCTTTCCCCGGCTATGACCACGTCAGCAAAGCTAGTGGAAGAAAAGGAAGCTAGCCTGTCAATGTATGTCCCTTGGAGGGTGTTCATAAACATATCAGCCATTTCCCTTTCTGACATGGGTGGCTGGACAGCAGCAGCAAGCTGTCTCCACCTCTGGGCATACTCCCGGAAGCTTTCCCTGGATGATTGAGACATTCCCATCAGGAGGGTCCTGTTGGGAGCCATATCCAAGTTGTACTGGTATTGTCTGATAAAGGCCTCAGCCAGGTCCTTCCAGCATCTAATGGTTGCTCTAGTCAAGTGAGAGTACCATTCCCTTGAAGCTCATGTTAAGCTATCTTCAAAATAAAACATCCATAGCTTTTCATCCATGGTATATGCCTTCAGCCTCCCCAAAAAGGATTGTAGATGGGTTCGGGGACAGGAAGTTCCGTTGTACTTCTCAAAGCACGGAGGTTTAAACTTGTGGGGAATCCTGACCCCGTCCACTAAACCCATGTCCATAACATCAAAGCCCAAGGAATTCTGGGACTCCAAGGATCTCAATTTTTCAGCAATTTCATCTAGCCTTCTGTCATAGGCTTCATCCGCAGCTCCCATCAATGTAAATTGATCTTCCTGGGGGTCTTCTTGTAGTACTCTGCCTGCAGTGGCATTCCCTTGCACATTAGCAGGGATGTTGATCTCCGGATGAAGGTGGGGTCCATAGACTGGAGGATTAACATGAGGCTGAACCCTCTCATTATTGCTTGTCCCCCCAGTCCCTAGATGGGGTTCCTCCTGGGTCTGCCTTTCTACTAGTGCCCTTAATCTCTCTTGGCTCTGTGCCAATCCATTCATCACCTCCATAAAATGGGTCATCTGATTTCTCATCTCCAGTCTCTCATTGGTCATTTGATTCCTGACCTCTGTAAGGTCCTGCTGTACTTGGTCCATTTGTATGCCCGGAAGGTTGTTGCGGGTGGGATATCTGTGTGGACGGTTGAGTGGGAACACCCGACGTCGAGCAATAGTTCCTGAATCACAACAGAGTTAGTAACAAAAACAAAACAAAAACCTACAAAACAAAAGAAAAGGTCAGTATGCAATGCAGTATGCTTATTTGTTTCCAAGGTATCCGGCTTGGCACTTGGTTTTGACCTTTCCAGACCCCTAAGGAAGATGCTGTTTGATGTTGCTTAGGAGTGAGAGATTCAAATGAAACAAACCAATGAATATATTACAAATGGAAAAACATACATAGTTTGTTTTTTTACAATACATGCCCTCTGAGGGGTAAAAAATACAACATAAAAGAAAAGTACATGAAATGAAAGCAACAACAAGCAAAAGTCAGACACCAAGACCAAACTCATCCTCCTGGACTTCCTTCAAAAGTGCTTCAGTCACAGGATTAGCTGGATGCTTCGTGAGGTTCCTGATGAGAAGATTCCTGGTGGTGATGGCAGTGGTTAGCTTCTTGTGTCTACTTTGGTCCTTTGACCTCTTTACACCAGCTCTGAGTTTCAATTCTGAGATCTCCCTCTGGGCTGCTACTAGGGCTTCCTGCTGCTCCTTTGCATTAGCCTCCAACTGCTCAATCTTGTCCTCAGTTCTCTTATCCTCCTGAGTGCGAGCTTCAGTGATTCTGACCCACCTAGCTTGGCTCTCCTTCAGATAAAGATCAGTCCTAGCTCTCTGGAACTGGGCCTCTTTGCAGGCATTCTTCAAAATCTGTTCTCCAGCCCTTGACTTCTTGATGTAGTCCTATGACTTTTCAATCCTAGCTAGATGCTCCACCTTAAGCTTTTCTAACCTTTCAATGTCCAGAAGACCATCACTCCTCTCCCAGAGGGTTCTCTTCAAGGCTTCAGACAAATTCTCATTCCTCTCTTTGAGCTTTTCAAACTCCTCCAGGCTGACAGTGGCTGGAGGTGGTGCTGTGGAGGGTCCAGGCACATCTTCAATGGTGAAGGGCATCCCAGAAATTTGTGCCCTGGCACGAGACCATTCATAGTACTGAGCTGAGGCCACATTGTTGCATCTCCCAAGAATGGTTACCCCTTTGGTCTGGACATTGTCCCAAGCCCAGGATGCTTGCCTGACAACAGCCAAATTAGGCTTAATCTCACAATAAAGGGTCTCAGCTAGATCTTGTACTCTAGGAGGGTGGACCAATGCATAGCCCAGTTGTCTTTTGAATAGCAGAGGGTTGTAGTTGATGCAACCCTTCACTCCTATCAGAGGTACATTAGGGAACTGCCCGCAACTAGTAATGATGTCCCTGCCCTTAGTGCTCTGAGTGCACCACCTGATATCATCTGAGGTCAGAGCAACAAGCCTCCTAGCCCAGTTCTTCTGCTGGTGAGGGTTCAAGAATGCATCAGTCTTTGGCAAATGTTTGAGTAACCAGGTATGGAACAAAGGAGCACAACATCTCACTAATCTTCCCCTTTGCTTTTCATTCCTTTGGTGAACAGAGTAGTAGAAATCTCCCAGTAAGGTGGGCACTGGGTTCCTCAGAATGAAAAGATGGATTGCATTCTTGCTAATAAACTTAGGCTCATCTGCAAATAATATAACCCCATATATGCTTAGGGCTAATAATGCACAGACTGCCTTCCACTCTCCCAAGGAGGCCTTCAGAATAGCCTGAGAGGTCAAGAAATCCAAGTGTAGACCAGAGATTCCAGCCTTGGCTGTCATGTTCTGCTCAATCAGAACTGGTTCTAGATACAATGCCTTTGCCACCTCTTCATTACTAGGGAAAGCCATCTCAGGGTTGAAGGGGACTCCACCCCTGATAGGTACACCAATCAGTGATGAATATTCTTCCAACAAGGGTCCCAACTGAAAATTCTGGAAGGTGAAGCACCTCAGAGGGGGATCATAGAACTGCAGGCAAGTATGAATCAAGCTCCTCTGTGAAGGGTCCAAATCCATAACCATATCAAGGATTCCTCCATAATGTTCTCTGAATAGTGGTATATGGTCTGGAGTAATCAGGGCCTGGACCTTCCTGATGCCAGCTAGCTCAGGCTCAAAGAAATGATAGGAGATGTTGCTCTTCTTAGGTGCCATGTTGCTGAAGAACAGATGCTATTGATGATAACTGAGACTAGAAGATGGGCCACTGACAGGATGAGACTGGTGATGTAGGTGACTGAAGCAGGTAGCTGATGAGGAATAGCTGAAGCAGATACTGGTGAAGATAGGCCTATGCAGATGAAGGGGTCAAAACCAAGCCAAAATATAGTATGGATACCCTGAAAAACAAATAAGCAAATGTCAAATGATGCAATGATGATGTATGCAAATGATATGCAAGGGTTTGTGATCAAGCTGGATCTGATTAACTGCCTTGGTATAGGTCCATGTATGTTCAAGAAATCCAGATGGAGGTTCATAAGTCCAGTAACCAAGGTGGGGGACTCAAATAAAGAGTCACAGGTCCTGGGTTAAAAATCACAAGAACTTTTCCAAAATGGAGTACTCTTAATTAAAACAAAGTAACAGGGTATGCTGAGGTCAAGGGTACCTGCAAACCTGTAAACAACCCAACCCCCTCACAGGTGGTGTTCTAAAACAAGGATCCTCAGACTTGGATCAGTTATGAGAAGTGTAAACACTTCTAACCCGGAGGTACAGTGTTTACAATAACCATAAAAGATCCTCCTCTAATTCGCCTCAGTTTCTGAAGGTCAATACTAAAGGTCATCCAGACTTAGCAGGCTTCCCAGATAGCCCTAGCACTACAGGAAATCTGTAGCACAGAGTTCTCAAGAAGAAACCCATATCTGAACCGTGTTTCATATTCCCGCACCAGACCGAAATGGAATGGGAAAGAACATGAACCACTCTAGCCTAGGTGTCACTCAGGTCCCAGGTATAGGACCTCAACTCTCAATAGAACCCCACCCACCAAAACAGAAACAACAGATCCAGCCAGAATAGTATGACAGTATGATGTATATAAAGCTGTAAAGAAAGCAGTAAACAAGACTGTACATAAAGCAATAAATAAAACAAATATACAAACACAAATAGCACATAACACCCCAGTAAACACAAATCAGACAAGCGCTAGGAGGAACCCACAAAAAGAACCAGAAGCCCTGGTTACAGTATAAGGGTCCCCAGCAGAGTCGCCAAGCTGTCGCTCCCGATAAATGGCTCCGGCCCAAATAAAGGTACAGACGCGAACGGTCGGCGAAAGAGGGATGTGAGAACACACAGGAGTGAACTCACAGGAAATGAATAGAGTCGCCAGCTAGGCATTTTTATCCCGTAGGAAAGGTAATGCTGCATAAACCTAGAAAGACATGGATAAGACGGTTGCGAACCAGAGAGACTGAGAAAGGGGGTTGGTTACAACCTGGGAAGGTATTAGCACCCAGATTGTCCGTCGTACTTGACGGGATCCACGCTTAAGAGATTTGTGTTTTAAAGGGATAGTGTCAGTGCAATTTGTGTATAGAAAGCTGGAAAAGGATGTACAGGTGTCAGTGCAAAAGAAATGTGAGGTGTATAAAGAAGTGTCAGTGTAAGAACAAGAATGAAATGCTCAAGATCATGAGGCTAAAAGAATAATGCTGAAAGAGGGGGGAATATACAGAGACTTTTGTTCGATAACTGTTAAGTTATGCCTACGTATCCTCTCGTGCAATGAGGAAGTCAGAACACCGTAGTTCGACCCAAAGAGACTGAAAGATGAATTGACTTGTGAACTGCTTACTTGTCTATGCTCAAGTGTATGACCTGTCTGGCTCAGGTGCAAACTGTCTTGCATTAGACCGAAGAAGCAAGTTCTCGTTTATGAGTGAATGAGATGAGAAAAGAATCCCAGAGGAGACGATTATTGTTTGTTTTTGAGTTTTCAGTCTTTTATTGCTTTTGAAAGTTTGTCATAAGTTAATGAGCTTAAGCCTAAACCAATGGATTAGTAAACTCATCACATCTTCCCTCTGATTAGGGGTAATGAGAATACCTTAAGTGTGAAGTCAGTTTCTCACACTTAATCACCATGATGTAGGATTAAGATCATTAACCTACTTGTGATTATTTAGATGTTTTTGTTGTTTTTGCTTAGTGTTAAGTAATGAGGTTAAGCCATAATCAAGGATTAAACAGACTCATTACACCATCCTAATAGAAGGATAATAGATGAGAATGTTTAAGCTGAGGAAAGCTCCTCAACTTAATCCATGATTAGGGATTAAACTCATGATAAAACAAGCCTTTGATTAAGTGGATTTTATTTAATGATATGATGATGAAGTGATTTTTAGGGTTTGTAAGACAACTTGAGGGGGACTTGTCCATTAACACTAGGGTTAGTCCTTCTTAACCAATTAAGGAAGAATTAGAACCCTAATGCAAGGCCCAAGTTACAAGCTTGATGTCTTGATGATTATTAAGTGAATTGGTTAAAGGATTTAAACACATTAAGGGTTTAACACTTAGGATTAAAGTTATACACTCCATCCTAATAGAAGGATGCAGGCATAAGCTTAATCACAAAGCCTTAAAGCCTTTAGGGTTTAGTCCCTGATTATGAGATGAGAAGAGAAGACTCAATGAGACACAAAGGTAAAAGCTAAATGGGGGACTAATCAAAACCCTAATTATTGTCATGCTTGGAAATTCCTATGGTTTATGAGGTTTACAAGAGAAATCTTCAGAGGAACCACCAGGAAGCAGATGAAAGGAACAAAGAGAAGCAAAGTAACTTGCTTCATTTAAGAAGACAAGTCACTTGAAGAAAGAAAGTAAGAAGAAGAAGAAAGAGCAAGCTCAATCTCAAACACAAGATAAAATGCAGCAATGATGCATAAGAGAGATTGAAAAGAAATTGTGAGAAGTGAAGGCAAATTCACTTCTCAAAGTGACTTACCACTTGAAAAGTTAGTGAAAGAAATGCAATGCAATGCAAATGGAATGCAATGTGATGATGCAAACCAAAACCAGAAGCAAATATGAGATGATAATGATGCTATGAGATGATGCAAACATGAAACAAAGCATGGGGATGATCATACAAACCTATGGGTGCAAATGAAGCAAGCTTAGAACCATGAACATACATGAAAAGTTATGAAGTGAAAATGACATACAACATGGAAAATGCAAGATGCAATGATCAAACATGATTCTAATATGTCTTAAGATGTCTAATGAATCAAATGGATGCATAAAATGTCATGGAAAGTCATGGTATGCAAGCAAATGCAAGATGGATGCATATGGAAGCCCAAATTAGGGTTTATGATCCATGCACCAAACAAAAACCAAAACCAGAAGCAAACATCAAGATAAAAAATTGAAAATGCAATCAAAGGAACCCTAAACCTATACAAACTTACTGCCCAAAGGAGGGGATCCAACCCTTAACCTAGTGAGAGTTATGAATTTCTTAAGAAGGCTAGGGTTTTAAGGTACCTTGTCAAAGAAAATGCCAAACAAATTGAAAATGCAAGATCAAATCATGCCAATTTAATCCTACAAACTACATGATATGCAAGACACAATGCAAAAAGAATCAAAGTCCAACTCTCAATGGTTAGGCAGAAATGAATTTTGGAAGTTTGGATCAAAAAAATGCCTTGAAATGATTTTAATTCCATTGAAAATTGTCAAAAGACATCAAGATCAAAAAAGAAATTTGGTTTGAGGGTTGGACAATGTTTCTAAATGATTTTAAAAGTTTCATGAATTTTTTGGTGATTTTTAAATACCTAAAAGTATTTTTAATTAATTAATTCTCATTAATTAAATAAAAATAAACTTTTAAATGATTTAAAAATATTTTTTTATGCAAAAAATAAAAATAAAAATGTTTTTGGTTTCTGAAAATTAATAAAAGCTTGTACAAAAATTTTCAGAATTTTTAAAAGTGTTTTGCTATTTTAAATTAAATGAAGAAAACAAATGAAATAAAAAGAAAATAAAATTGAATTTAATGGAAGTATGCTGATCCTGAGGCTGAGGTTTGAACTGGGAACGCGCGCGTTGACTGGCGCCATATCTAAGGGTGGAGATTCAAACTGGCCAGATTAATTATTAAAACCTAATTAAATGGATAATGACGTGGATTAGGGTTAAGTGAGAGCATCCTGGCCATTGAGCACGCGCGAGAGTTGACTAAGTCAGCCCATCCAACGCACCAAATTCAAACTTGCATTAATTACAGGGATTAGCTCTAATTACTTTCAGGTGGCCGGAGAAGACTTCCGGTCGTCTTCTCCGGCAAGACCCTCACCTGAAAGTTGCCAAAATCTCCAAAACCTCATGAAAATGAAAACTAATCACCCAGAAATCATCCCCATGCCAAACTAAACCAAAACCCCCAAACAAAAATCATTTTTCATTCATTAATCATGCGAATCGAAGCCAAACATGTTTAGGTCAGAAAAGTTTCAGAACATGATTAAATGCTTATTTCTCAACCATTTCAAAAACTAAAAGCATCAGAGTGATCAGCAAAGCATGAGGAACAATTTAGAAACTTAAAAATTCATTTCTGGAAAAAAAATTTCTTGATATACCTGAGCTTTGAGCTTTCTCAGTTTGCAACTTTCTGACCTTCTCTCTTTGTGCAAACCACTCCTCTTAGGCCCCTGATGAAGTCTTGATGCTTAGAGAAAGTTTGTGGTGGCTGGTTTATGAGATGGCAGAGGTTCTGCTCAAAGTGGGGTGGAAATCGTATCTTTGATTCAGGGGGTTTTAAGCAATGGTGAGGGGTGCTTTGTGATCAGTGAAGCATATGGAGAGTGTTTGTGAAGTTGGTTTTTGTGTTTGAGGCTTGTGCAATCAGTTTCGAAGGCTTTTGCAATTTGGAGCAAGAAGTGATAACTATGGCTTGGGTGTGTTTCAGCTTGCAATGTGTGGTGTGTTATGCTGGCTTTGGTCCATGTATCAAAAGGGGATAGGTCAGAAAGTTGTTGGTGGCCTATGGTGATTGGTATGGGTCTTTGGCCAAAATGTCAACTTGATGTGTACTTGAGGTATGGGCTATGGTACCACTTGCTTCTTGGCTTGCTTTTGCTCAGCTGAGTTTAAGGAGGTCCATGGAATTGTTTATGAGATGATTCAGCAAGTTGATCAAGGTTTGTGTAGTGTTTTGCAAATTTCACAAGGTTTGGCCCCTTTGTGAATTCTTGAGATTCAAGGCATGAAATGAGATGATCCTTGGGCCAATTCTGATTTTTAGAGGTCAAGTAATCATGTTGTGAAGAAATTGTACACTTTTGAGGTCTTTAGAACACTTGATCAAGTCATTTTGCAAAATGCCTCTTTGGTAGAAAACTTCAAATTTTGTGATTTTAGCCAACTTTGACAATCCATAACTTTTGATCCAAAATGAATTAGGTCATGTTCTTGTACTTTTTGAAAAGGGAATGATCCATTCTATAACTTTCATGACCAAAGTTTTTCCATTTGAAGCATTTTTGAATCAAAAAGTAAAGGTTGAAAAAGTTTCCTAAAATGGCAATTTCATTAAAAAGTCAACTTTCCCAAAAAGTCCACTTTGCAAAAGACTTGAAATTCTTCAATTTTGTGAACTTCCAACATCTTCTATGATCAAATAAAGATCATACACAATCAAAATGATGAAGAACACCCTTTGGTTGGGTCATTGGGGGCCTCAGATGCCCTGATTTTGCACTGACTTGCTTGAAAAGTCAACTCTTGATCAGATGACTTCCCCATGGAATTTCTTCATGAAAATTGATATGCATGCTCCCTATACCATATAGAGACCAATAGAAACAAGAATGACCAAAAAATTTGGAGGTATGGCCTATGAAACCAAAACCCTAATTTTAGGTCATCTGTGCAGTCAAGCCTGGCTCTACTTCCATACCATTTTCAGTTCTTGTGATTTTTTGACATTCTTGACTTTGAGAGGATATAATATGATGCTTGAACATACATGTACCCCTTTGAAGTGATTGATGGCCTTTGGAGTGGCTCAAGAAGCCCTTGGATTGCTCAGATCACAAACCCTAGATGCAGATGACTTTGAATCTATGCAGTGAATAAAAAAATGTGATATGAGATGCTATGATTGGATTTATGCATATGGAATGATCACAAGCCATGGTGTGAATGGGTGAGGGAAAATTTTGAGTGTTTACACCCATCACTCGTCTGTGTTTTTTATTTGTTGGATGCTCGTCTGTATCATCCCTTCCACTCGTCTGTGTTGACTTATGCCCATATGAATGTTGATTTGATAATCGCTCTGGTACTCGTCTGTATTGCTACTACAATGCTCGTCTGTATTGGATCTCCGGTATTCGTCTATATCGGTGGCTGATATTCGTCTATATCATCGCTTGAAGCGTTCATCTATGTTTCTTAGATCATCGTATGATATTCGTTTGTATCATTGACTTTTGGTACTCGTCTGTGGTCTCTTGATGATCGTCCGATGCTCGTCTGTATTGAAGAGGTTTGAAGTCCTGACGGTGGGATTAAACGTCAAAATGGTTACCGGTCCTAGCGTAACAGGTTTATCCGAAGGAGGTTCGTCTGTCTCAAGCATCACTTATTTACGCAAGATTTGTGAAGAGGGTTCGTCAAATCCTAATGTTGCACCTGGCGTAACAGGTTTTCTCAAGGAAGACTCGTCTGTCTTAAACCATATGTCTACGGATAACATATGAAGATGGTTTGTCTATCCTGATTATGCATGTCTATCCCACAAACTTAAGTGCATCACCGGTCCTGGCGTAATAGGTTTATCCGAAGGAGGTTTGTCTATCTCAGGTCATATATTGCAAGATGTATGAGGGCTCGTATGTCCAGCACCTGGCGTAACAGGTCTGTTCGAGGAAGACTCATTTGTCTAGGTTTTTCTATACGAAGTAACAATTCAACTTGGAAGGAGCTCGTCTGCTTTCTCCCTACTTCAGTCGCCAAAGCGTCATTTGGTTGGGTTTATTTCCCATTGCTTGCATTCTCCAGCAGAGTGCAAATTCCAGGTCTTCTTGGTATTCAACCACAGTTCATCTTGAACGGTCGATAGCCGTGCTACCGTCCTTTTCATATTAACAGTTGCTTGAATAGGGGAAGCTGTAACACCCCAAATTTTCCCTCTCCTATTTAGCATCATCATCATATCATAATCATCATCAGCATGTCATGTCCTTAGCATGTTGCATAGAAAAATGAAGCATGGCACTCGCATATTCCAGCATAAGGCATATGATCAATCATCAGGGAAATTCAAAGCTCACGAGGCAGGTTACAAGGTTGACATCAGGGTCAAAGCCTAAAGAAAGGATTGAGGATCAAAATCAGATCAAAACGGTTGGCACCGGGTGATTCCTGAGGTTTCCCACCAAAAGGAGGGAAATTCAAAATTCACTGGCATTAACCGGTTAACGGATTGGTTAACCGGTTAACGACCACGAATTTTGAATTTCCAGCAGCAAATTCAGCATGTGTGATTTGGCTCCAATTTCTAATTTTCTGATTTTTATTCATGTTGAATTAATTGGAAATTAAAAAGAAGGATCTAGAGCACTTGTCCAAGCCTAATCTTATTGCTACATCCTAATCTCTTTGTCAAACCATAATTTTGGATCCCAAGCCTAATTTTTGGGCCCCAAACCTAAACCATATTTAATCCATTTCTCTCTAAACCAAGAGGACCTCTCCCTCATTTTTCACTCCCATTCTGAATTTTCACTTTTCTCACTCACAATTCTCTCACTTTTCTCTCCCAATTTTCCAAATCACTCAAAGTTCCTCTTTGAAGATCATTAAACCTTGCCTTGAGGTGTGTAGATCTTGGAACTTGACCTCCATCCATAGCTTCATTGCATCTTTTTGTTGGTTTAATTGGTGATTCAGATCTGGTTTGGGATCTAGAAGTACTTTTGGATCCAAAATTTTGCATCAAGATCTTGTTCTTGCATTTATTTTGCACGGAGTGTGAAGCTTAGCACCGGATCTTCAAAGTTTTGCGCGAGATCTATCGTTTTCAGCTCAATCAACAATTACCAAAGCATACCTCAACTTTGTAGGTTGGTTAATTTCAGATATAGCTCTGTTTTAGCTTATTTGTATGCTTGCGCTTTAGATCCGCCATGTGCTTGCGTATTTGCTTGTGTTGCTTGAATTGATTGATTGATTGTTAACCGGATCTATGTATTAATGTTCATAAGCTTGATGATGCCATTTAATGTGAATTGATACATTATTTTCATGTTCAAATGCTTGCTGTTCTGGTGTAAGATTATTGGGAAAAGCTGTTTTGAACTGATTTTTTATGCAGGAATTGTTGTTGTTTTAACAGCGTTAACTGGTTAACAGATTGGTTAACCGGTTAACGCACCTGAATTGTGTTGTTTTTATGAAGATTTTGGCATGGTTAACCAGTTAACGCTTTGGTTAACCGGTTAACACTGAAGCAGTAGGCCATTTTTACCTTATTTTGGGCATGTTTGACCCCCTTACTTGTTTTAAATGCCATGGATCATTATATGATCATTGAATATGATTGTTTGGGTGATTTTCTTGCAGATTGATGCATGCTTCCGTGTTCTCGACACGTAAATGCTTGTTTGTGCTATGTTTGGCATGATTGTTTGATCTTGGTTGGTGTGAGCGTTGAGCATGTCATTGCCATGACTTTATTGATGAACATGTGTTGGATTTTGCTAACACTTGCAGGGGCTCATGGTAAGAGAAGTGTGGGTGTTCATGCACATTTCAACTCTTCATCCTTCTCTCTTTTTAAGTGCTTCCTCTTCTTCTTGCTCTTCTTTGGTTTCTTTCCTTCCTTCTTCTTCATTAGGATAGTTGAAACCTCACTAACCTTAGGACCTCTTTTGCATGACAACATTAGGATTAGTCTTTTCCCCATTTTAGACTTTTACCTTTTTGCTCCTTTGGTTTCTTTCTCTTCTCATCTCGAAACAAAACCTAAAAAACATTAATAAAAAGAAGTGACTTCTTGTGTAATAGCCTTATTCCATGGGGCATATGTATTCATTCCATTTTAGAATAGTGCATTTGTCTAGCATGATGCACAAGTCGGATCATGAAGTCATCTTCATCAAGAAAAAACCCTAAATAACACTTCTTCATTTTGAATCACTAAAACACCTAATAAATTCAACCAGTCAATGAATTTAGGCCCTTGCCTTTAGAAACAAGTATTGGATACATTCTCCTTGCTTGGTGTGGTTGTTCTATTATTCCATCTTGGAATGTAGTAACAAGTACACATTCCATGGAAAAGAGCTTGAGTTCATTCTCTTGTGCCACACCAATAAAAATCTCTAAAAAACACAAACAAATAATAATCGTCTTTCCTTCGGAATTCTTTTCTCATCTCCTTCGCTCCGTCTGCGAACTTGCTTCTTCTTGTCATTATGCAAGACGGTTACACACTCATCGTCCGAGCCTGCAACACCTGAGCATTGACATAGGCAGTTCAAGCCTTAATTCACAAGCAATATTTTCTCCCCCTAGTTAGGGGAACTATGGCGACTCTGATCCTCATTGTCCAGATGAGGTACGTAGGCAGCAGGGTAGGGCCCGTTCGAGCATAATCTTTATTTTCCCTACATTTTTCCTTTTCATTTCTTTTCCAGTTCCCTTTTCCTTTCTTTTATCCAGTTCAGTTCATTTTCTTTTGCAGCAACTTTCATTTCTTCATCCTTTGAAACAGTTTCTTTGCAAGCGCGGATCCCGTCGGGTACGGCGAACGATTTGGGGTGCTAATACCTTCCCAGGTCGTAACTGACTCCCGAACTCAGTCTCTTTGGTTCGCAGGACCTTTGTCCTTTGTCGCTCCCTGTATTTCCATCCTGGTACAAACGCGAAAGTGGCGCGGAAAAGGTAGAGTCGCCAGCCAGGAATTTTTATCCCAAAGGAACGGGAATGGTAATGCTGCACAAACCAGAAGAAAAGAAAAGGAAGGACACAGGTCCTGCGAACCAAAGAGACTGGGTTCGGGAGTCGGTTACGACCTGGGAAGGTATTAGCACCCCATATCGTCCGCCGTACCCGACGGGATCCATGTTTGCAAAGAAATCTGTTTCAAAGGGTGAAGAAATGAAAACTGCTGCAAAGAGAAGGAAATGAACTGGATAAAAGAAAATAAAAGGGAAACTAAAAAAGAAATGAAAAGGAAAAATTTAGGGAAAATAAAGATTATGCTCGAACGGGCCCTACCCCGCTGCCTATGTACCTCATCTGGACAATGAGGACCAGAGTCGCCGTAGTTCCCCTAACTAGGGGTGGAAAGGATTGTTTGTGTATTAAGGATTGAACTACCTATGTCAATGCTCAGGTGTTTCAGGCTCGGACGACGAGTGCGTTACCGTCTTGCAAAGTGACAAGTAGTAGCAAGTTCGTACGTAAGGAGTGAGTGGGATGAGAAAAGAAGTCCTGAAGGAGAGACGCTTATTGTTTGTCCAGTGTTTTTTATGAGTTTTCTATGAGTGTGGCACAAGGAATTGAGCTCAAGCTCTTTTCCATGGAATGTGTACTTGCTACTACATTCCAAGATGGAATAATAGAACAAGCACACTCAAGTAAGGAGAAGATCCCCAAAACTTGGTTCCAGAGATTAGGGCCTAAGCTCACTAACTCATTGAATTTATTAAGTGTTTTTGTAATTTTTGTGAAGAATTCTTTTTTATGATTTTATTTGTGAAAGTAGTCTCATGATTAAACTTGTACATCATGCTAGACAAGCTTGTACTATCCCAAGATGGGAAGACTACAAGTGCCCCATGGAATAAGTCCATACACACAAGGCTACCTCAACCATTATTAAGTGTTTTTTATGTTTTGGTTTTGAGATGAGAAGAGAAAGAAACAAAAAGGATCTTAAAGATAAAATCTAATGGGGAACTAATGAATCCTAAATTGTTATCATGCAAAGGAAGTCCTAGATTAGTGAGGTTTACTATCCTAAAGGAGGAGAAGATAAGAAAAGAAAGAGAAGAATGAAGAAGAGAAGAAGGAGGAAGTAAGGCCTAAGCCCCAACAATCACAAGTAAGAAAATAACATGAGGGAAAGAGAAGAGATAAGACTTGGAGATGTGGGAATCACATCCATACCTCTCACTTACCAAAGCCCCTGAAATGGTTAGTAACATAAGAATAAATGCAACACAAAATGGGCATAAGATCAAATCAAAGCCACACAACTAGAAGTGAAGTCTTAATCGAAAATGCCAAATGCAAATACAAAACATAAGAATGAGAAAGGAACTATACCACTCAACATGAAGCAACATGGATCATCATGACAAATCAAAACAAACATGAGAGAACACAAGGAGAACTAAGTAAACCAACATCACAAACTCCAAGACAAGAACCCTAACATGTTAAGAAAGCCTAAGGATCATGTAAGATGAAGAGAAGAAGCATACTGAAATTCTGTGATCAGGAATGAGATGTCGAATGAGATGTTTAAACACTTGAAGACTTAACTAAAACTTAAAGTGCAAGAAAATTAAACAACACAGGAATTTGTTAACCCAGTTCAGTGTATAACCACACTTACATCTGGAGGCTACCAAGCTAGGAGGAAATCCACTATAAGTAATATTAATTCTAGACTTAAACCACCCAGTTTAATCTTTCACTTAATATCTACCCAATGCAATTTCTACCTAAGACACAACTTAGATATGAGTACCAACTCACTCCCCCTTAATCACACAGTGATCTTGTTTACAAGTTTAATAAAATTGAAGTCCTACTTCAAACAAAAACAGCTTGATCTTACTTCACAGTTTCAATCAAGACACAAATACACTTTTGCTTAAAAGCTCATAAAGTGGTACAATAAAAACAACCTGCTATTAAAACACAAAACACCCTATTTTGTCTTCTGAAATTCGTACTCTATTCTGAGAGTTTCTGTTGCTTAAATAGGTGTTTGGATTTTGGGCTTTCTGTAGGTTTATCCAATCCTGAAACGCATGCTGCTTCCACCTTGAATTAGGGTTTGTTACTTCCTAGATTCTAGGTGATTCAGTTCTTCTGATTATGCTGAAATCACATAACAACACTTCCTACAGATGCGCCTTATTTTGTTTTATCCATCCATAATTAATTCCAAATAACTTTCCTTAATTTACTCAGTTCTGTTAGTCATTAATTAATTCTGGTAGCAGGTTTGAGATGTCACAACATCTGTTGGGACATCCTGAAAAATTGAACTTACTTCATTTACTGATACAATGTCACAACATCTGATGTGACATCCTGTAACCTGAACTTATTTCATTAACTGATATAATGTCCCAACATCTGGTGTGACATCCTGAATTTAGTTCATTTACTTATACTCTGTTTGATAATGTCCCAACATCTGATAGGACATCCTGAACTGAATTCAACATTTCTTGTTGGTCAAAAATTCTGCCAATTCTAAACATCTACAAACTCCCCCTTTGGCTAATTTTTGGCTAACATACTTTTCTGGTTATCAGAGTGCAGCAGAAGTTCTTTTCTGTTGAGTCATGTGAGAGTTTACTCCCCCTCAATTCTACATTTGTTCAGATTTGTTGCAACAGAAATTTTTCATTAAAATCACAATTTTAT
Source organism: Lathyrus aphaca (assembly GCA_963966055.1). Classification (NCBI taxonomy): domain Eukaryota; kingdom Viridiplantae; phylum Streptophyta; class Magnoliopsida; order Fabales; family Fabaceae; genus Lathyrus; species Lathyrus aphaca. The sequence goes on along the minus strand of OZ014519.1, from coordinate 275,575,704 downwards.
TTCAGAAGCAAACAAAAGTTTTTCATTAATCAATAATCAGCATCATACATTGTTGTTGTTGTTCAGTTCTCCCCCTTGTTTGACATAAATTTGGAGCCAAAGTTACTAATTCAAAATTACAATGCAGAAGCAGTCATTACATAATCCTCACATACAGGTTTCACTCAGACTCCTCATAATCAGTTTCTTCCTCTTCCTCAGTCTCCTCATCAGAAGCAGCAGTTTTCTGAGCACTTTCTTCAAGCTCCAGCCTTTGGATAATCTCCTCAAGCTTCTGCTTCCTTGCATCCAGTTCTTTGCAAGTGATCTTCAGCTCAGCAATCAAGGCAACTTTGGATATTGGAGACTTTGCCTTTGAAGGACCAGCAGATGTCCCAGAGGGAGCTTCAACATCAGCTGCATGATGACTCAAGAACAGCTTGTAGTGGAAGGCCAGAGGGCTTTCTCTTTTGCAAATTGTGTCCTTCTCAGTGAGGATACCAGGATACTGACTCAGCATTATTCCACACAGCAAGGAAGGGAAGGCAATTGGCAGCTTTGTTGCAGATGATCCAGCATGCTTCAATGTCTGATCAAAGATATAAGCTCCAAAATCCAGCTTTGTTTGGGTGCCCACAACATATATGAACCTGCCCAATCCAGTTGCTATTGAGGAGGTATGGTTGGTAGGGACCCAGTTTGCAGTGCCAATCCTATGCAGCATGGCATATTTCCTTGTCAGCATGCTAACAGATAGCTTCCCTTTGACTGGCCAAGTCTTGACCTGATTAGCAGTGATAACCTTGCAGACCTGGTTATCAGTCTTCCCTAACTCATTTGGACCATCAGATTCTCTTCCAAGGTAGTGGTTGATAACCCTAGGAGAGAATTCTACACACCTCCCTCTTACATATACTTTTCTAAAGTCAACAGACTTACCATCAGCACAATCTTCTTGGAGGTTGACTATGAATTCCTTGACTAGCAGCTCATAGCAAGGAGAGAAATTGGAGACAGTTTTGAAAAGGCCAGCAGAAGAGATGAGATCAATTACCTCTGTGCACTCAAGTGCATTACTGCTCAGCTCTCTTTCAAGTGCTACCCTTCTTTGATAAACAAACTTCCATCTATTCACACTTGAAACATGATGGAAGGAGATGTTGTCCAGAGGAGCTTCTGGAACAACAGTTGATGACCTTGAGGATGCTGGTTTCTTCTTTGGTGGAGATGTTGGGACATCCTCTTTAACATCTGAATCTGGGGGAGTGACAGCTTTCGTCTTTTGTGTTTGCACCTTGCTCCATTGTTTTGTAGGACCAAAGACAACTTTAGCTTTGTCCTTCTTTGGTGTAGCTTGCTTCTTCTCAGGAGTTGCATGTCCTGCATTCTTCTTTTCCTTCCTAGTTCTAAGCCTTCTGGCTATGCTAGGGTTGACAGAAGCAATGATTTCTGTATCAGAATCATGCTCTATGTTCACAACAGGAGGAGGTTGAGCAGTCTCCTCTTCAGCTGGTGGATCAACAGAGGTTTGATCTTCAGTGGAGGCCTTGTGCTGGTCCTCAGATGTATCATCATCAGTATCAGATGAGACCTTTTGCTGGTCTTCAGATGTTTCAACATCTATTGGGACATCCTGTTGAGCAGGAGTGTCCTTTTCAGCCTGAGTTTGTTGATCTTTTTGTGGAGCTGGCATGGTGTTCAGAGGGATAGATATGCCACTTACCACTCTTTGCTCAGATAATATCCTGTTTACCAGCTCCTTTATGGAATCATCCACATATACAAAAGCTTTTGGAGTGGTGTTTGATGATGAAGGCATGCCTTTAGCCTTGCTGAAAACAGGGTCCTTTGCCCTTTTCACAGTAGGGGTTCTTGGCTTTTGAGCAAGGGGAACACTTCCTCTGATTTCGTACATTGGAGTTGAATCCATGGGTACCACAGAAATGGGGGTTGCATGCACCACATCTTCCTTGTTGAGGATTTCTTCAGAGATATTAGGGTTTTGGTGTTGAGCCATTTTTAGAATGTGGTGAAGATTGAGATTGGTTGAGTTTGATGATCTCTGAAAGTTAGCTATAGCAAGCAAATTGTTGTGAGAGAAAGATGAGAAGATGAATAGTTGAACGTGAGCTGAAATTCTTATAAGAGCCGTTACTTGGAGAATTTCTAGGAGTGGAATACACAAGGTGCTTGACCAGACTGGTGTTGCCATCTGGTGATCATGCCACACGATGTCATATGACATGTTGGCACATTTCCATTGTGAAGGCATATCTTCTGGGTAATTTTGATGAAGACAACATCTCTCAACAACTCTCATGAGCAAAGATCAAAAAAAGGATTGAGTTGAAGACTTGGAGTGAATATTAAAGTGAAGACTAAAAATAATTTCAAATGGAGCATTTTGTTTCAAATGATCAAGCAACATAAATGGTATATCTTAAACTTTCTCTAATATGATATACAAGTGTTCAAAATATTCATCTAATAGTGTCTTGGTTCATCCATCATAATTTTGTGTCATTGCATTAAACTTTTTGCCAAGAATTTTTTTTTTTCATTTTTCAGCTTCAGTAACCGGTTACCCCAGGGTAAGTAACCGGTTACCACTGTTGTTTTTCAAAAAAAATTTAACGTTGGGAATAAGTAACCGGTTACCCCAGGGTAAGTAACCGGTTACCACTGATAAAATTTGGAAAAAAATTGCATTTCTTCATCCAGAATTTTTTGATGCATTGTGATGATCCATGGCATTCTTTCACTCATTATACTCCTTTAGAAAGGTGTGTGTAGCAATATAAATTCAACATTTTTCAGATTTCACTTTTTACCTCCTTTTTGCAAATACTTTTTATAAACAATTTCTCACATATATTTTCATACTTTCTCAAGTGTTCACAAATTGTCACTAAAGTATTCTTTGCACAAAAATTTCATACATTGCTAAGAATACATATCATTTGCATTAAACACTTGTATACTATATTGAGATTGTCTACAAGGAGAAGATCAATCAATTGATTGATATACAACATAGAAATCATTTTTCATACACTTCATAAATTCTAAATTATTTCTAAAGTCACACTTTGTTTTAGGATTGTTAAGACAAAATTGTGGAGTTGTATTACTTGTGTTTCAAGGGTTAGTTGGAAACAAGTGTGTTCATTTAGAGAGGATTGTTCTCTACTTGAACTTAGGAAAAATCCAAGAGGATTGTTCTTGGTGGTTTAGTGGCTTAAGACTAGGAGTGTCTTGTACAAGTCCAAAACATAGTAAAATTCTCTTTCGAGTCGAAGGAGGAGTGGAGTACTCTCGGATTGTGAGGGGAACCACTATACATCGTCGTGTCCTCTCTACTTTCAGCACTTTATTTTTCAGCATCTAACCTTAAGCAGAAAAATAAACCAAAACCGGTAAAAATCGAAGAATTTGTTAACAACCTAATTCACCCCCCCCCCCTCTTAGGTGCACTCTTAAAACTACAATTGACATCAGAGCCTGGTTATAGGTAACTTGTTCCTAGTGATCCAGCATGGCTTCCGCAAACACACATCCGGTTTTCAAAGACGGTGGAAGTAGCAACAAGCCCCCACTCTTCTCCGGAAAATATTTTGAGTTTTGGAAGATTAGAATGAAGGTACATTTTGAAGCCCAAGGAGAAGGTATATGGGAAGCAATTGAAGACGGTCCACATAATCCGATGAATGTTATCAATGGCATTGGAACCGCGAAATTGAAAAATACTTATGATGAAGATGATAAGAAAAAGATTCTAAATGAGAAGAAGGCAATCAACATACTCCAAAGCGCTCTTAGTATGGATGAGTTCTTTCGCATATCTCAATGTAAATCGGCAAAGGAAATTTGGGACACCTTGGTAGAAACACATGAAGGAACCACCGAAGTAAAGAGATCAAGGCTAAACACCCTAAGCCAAGAGTATGAAATGTTTCGAATGCAGCCCGGAGAATCCATTGTAGAAATGCAAAAGAGATTTGTTCATCTTACAAATCATTTGATTGCTCTTGGAAAAACATTTACAAATGATGATCTCAATCTTAAAGTCCTAAGATCATTAACAAGAGAATGGCAACCAAAAGTGACGGCTATTTCCGAGAAAAAGAGTCTCTCAACGATGACATCCGCATCCTTGTTCGGAAAACTCCAAGAACATGAAATGGAACTTGGAAGATTAGAAAAACATGAGAATCAAGAAAAGAAGTCTAAAGGAATTGCCTTGAAAGTCGAATCTAAACAAGATAAAGATGAGGACACATCGGAAGATGAAGACTTCATGCTACTTGTGAAAAAGCTCGGTAAGTTTTTTAATAAAAATGATAAATCTCTTTTCACTAAAAAGAATAGACATTTCAGGAAAAGAGAGGGATCCACATCAAATCAAGATGTTACATGCTATGAATGTGGGAAGCAAGGACATATCAAACCGGATTGTCCAAAGCTTCAAAAGAAAGGAGGATTCAAAGGCAAGAAGGACTATAAAAACAAGAAGGCATATGTTGCGTGGGAAGACAATGAGATAAGTTCATCATCGGAATCGGAAAATGAAGAACGTGCAAATATGGCTTTGATGGCTTCTCACCACTCCGATGACGAACATGATGAGGTTAGTAGCAATTACTCTATTGATGATAATGATGCACAAGAAGTTATAGATGAACTTCTAAAAGAATGCAAGACTTTGTATAAAAGCATCTCATCTCAAAAGAAAAGAATTTCATTTTTAGAAGAACAAAATTCAGTTTTTATGAAAAATATTGAAAATGAAAAACAAAAATTGATGGATGAAAAACAAAGTCTTGTATGCAAGAATTGTGAATCCTTATCTTTTCAAATTGTTCAACTCAAAAGAGTGTTAGAAAGATACGAAAAAGGTCAAATTGGCTTGGAAGAAATTCTTAAACATCAAAGATATCCTAATGATAAAAGTGGATTAGGATATTCCAAGTTTTCCAAACCAAGCACCAATGAGACCGTTTTCGTAAGAGCGGGTGAACAAGTTGTTAAAGAGAAGGCAATCACTTCTAAAATTCAGCATCAAAATCATAAAAAGAAAAGAGTTGTGAAGAAAAAGAATTATGTTCCTAGATATAGAAGTCATTTTCAACCTACTTGTTTTTATTGTGGAATTAAAGGCCACACACCTAATGCTTGCTATGTGCGTAACATTGGTGTTGCTAAAGGGCATTATGTGTGGGTTGAAAAGGGTACTAACTATCAAGGACCCAAAGCAATTTGGGTACCTAAAACTACTTGATTTTGTGTTGTAGGTATGCTTAAAGTCAACCACTAATCAATGGTATCTCGATAGCGGTTGCTCAAAGCATATGACGGGAGACATAAACAAATTTTCAAATCTAAAGCTTAAGGCCAAGGGTTATGTTACTTATGGTGACAACAACAAAGGAAAGATTCTTGGCATTTGCACCATTGGTTCACCACCTTTTACAACTATAGAAGATGTACTCTATGTCGAAGGACTCAAGCACAATCTTCTTAGCATTAGCCAACTTTGTGACAAAGGATTCAAGATCAACTTCAATAAAGATGAATGTTTGATTGTAGATGAAGTCACTCATGAGGTTATGTTAAAAGGTAATAGAATCAATAATATTTTTATGATTTCTCTTGACAATGTTTCTTTGAAGGTAAAATGCCTTGTGGAAAATAACAATGAGTCATGGCTATGGCATAAAAGGATGGCTCACATTCACATGGAGCACTTAAACAAATTGGTTAAGCATGATCTTGTTATTGGATTACCGAAGATGAAGTTTGTCAAAGATAGACTTTGTGATGCATGCCAAAAGGGAAAACAAACCAAATCAACTTTCATATCCAAAAATGTGGTGTCCACATCGAGGCCGCTACAATTACTACACATGGATCTTTTTGGTCCATCAAGAACTAAGAGCTTCGGAGGTAATGTTTATGTACTAGTTATTGTAGACGATTTTTCTAGATATACTTGGACTTTGTTTCTAGTGCAGAAAAGTGACGCTTTTAAAGAATTCAAGAAGTATGCCAAGCAAGTCCAAAATGAGAAGTCTCTTTCAATTGTCTCCATAAGAAGCGACCACGGTGGTGAGTTTCAAAATGCATCATTTGATGAATTTTGTGAAGAGAATGGGATATCACATAATTTCTCCGCACCAAGAACTCCACAACAAAACGGTGTCGTAGAAAGAAAGAATCGGTCATTGATAGAGCTTGCAAGGACCATGCTTAGTGACTCAAATCTACCTAAATACTTTTGGGCGGACGCGGTAAGCACGACGTGCTTTGTAAGTAATCGTGTCAACATTAGACCAATTCTAAAAAAGACTCCATACAAATTGTTTAGAGGAAGAAAACCAACCATTGCATTTCTTCATGTCTTTGGTTGTAAGTGCTTTGTCCTTAACAACGACAAGGACAATCTCGGTAAGTTTGATGAGAAATCGGATGAAGGTATATTTCTCGGTTATTCCCTTCATAGTAAAGCATATAGAATTTATAACAAAAGAACCTTAACTATTGAAGAATCTATTCATGTTAAATTTGATGAAACTAACCCCTTCAAGGAGGATATTATTTTGTGTGATGATGATGATGAAATTTTAGAAGTTCCTAAGGAAGATACCTCGAAAAACCATGTTGAAGATCAAGTTGAAAGTGAAGATTCGATTCAACAAGATCAAGATATCAACAATCTACCTAAAGAATGGAGAATTCATAGAGATCACCCTATTGACAAGGGGATCGGAGATATAAGCCAAGGGGTAGCAACAAGGTTAAATCTCAAAGATGCTTGCATGAACATGGCGTTTGTCTCACAAATAGAACCCTCCAAAATCAATGAAGCATTAAAAGACGATCAATGGATACTCGCTATGCAAGAAGAATTGAATCAATTCGAACGGAATCAAGTTTGGGAACTTGTCCCTAGACCAAGTGATAAACATATTATAGGTACAAGATGGGTATTCAAAAATAAACTTGATGAAAATGGTATTATCATTCGGAATAAGGCAAGATTAGTGGCGCAAGGTTACAATCAAGAGGAAGGAATTGACTTTGAAGAAACCTTTGCTCCGGTTGCAAGATTGGAAGCTATTCGACTTTTGCTTGCCTATGCATGTTCCATGAACTTTCAACTCTACCAAATGGACGTCAAAAGATCTTTCTTGAACGGATACATCAATGAAGAAGTATATGTCAAACAACCCCCGGGTTTTGAAGACTTCAAGAATCCATCTCATGTTTTCAAACTAAGAAAAGCTCTCTATGGTCTAAAGCAAGCACCAAGAGCATGGTATGATCGCCTTAGCAACTTTCTTTGCGAAAAGGGCTTCGTAAAAGGAAAAGTCGATAAAACTTTGTTCATCAAGAAAACAAGAGGTAATACGTTATTAGTTCAAGTTTACGTTGATGATATCATTTTTGGGTCAACTAACAAAGATCTTTGTGAGGAATTCTCATCAATAATGCAAGGAGAATTCGAAATGTCCATGATGGGAAAGATGAACTATTTCCTTGGTCTTCAAATCAAGAAACTAGAAGAAGGAATCTTCATCAACCAATCTAAATATTGCAAGGAATTATTGAAGAGATTCAAAATGGATACGTGCAAACCTATGGCTACTCCAATGGGGTCCGGTACCTACGTTGATCAAGATGAATTCAGAATTCCAATTGATATCACGAAATATCGAGGTATGATTGGTTCTTTACTCTATTTGACGGCAAGCCGTCCTGATATTATGTTTAGTGTTTGTTTGTGTGCTCGGTTTCAAGCTAATCCAAAGGAGTCACACCTTACGACGGTCAAGAGGATCATGAAGTACCTTAAAGGAACAACGGACGTTGGATTATGGTATCCAAAAGGTAGTATGTGTAATTTAGTTGGTTATTCTGACGCTGATTATGCAGGATGCAAAACAGATCGAAAAAGTACAAGTGGTACATGTCACATCCTAGGAAATGTATTGGTTTCATGGGCATGCAAGAAACAAGCCTGTGTTGCTCTAAGTACGGCTGAAGCGGAGTACATAGCGGCGGGAAGTTGTTGTGCACAAATCTTATGGCTTAAACAACAACTTGATGATTATAGATTAAACCTTGGATGCATTCCCCTTCGATGCGACAATACGAGTGCTATCAACATCACAAAAAATCCTGTCATGCATTCAAGAACTAAGCACATTGACATCCGGCATCATTTCTTACGAGATCATGTGCTTAATGGAGATGTCGAAGTCACATTTGTGGATACACATAACCAACTTGCGGACATATTCACCAAACCCCTTGTAAAAGAGCCATTTTACAAAATTCGCCGAGAACTTGGAATTTTGACCGAAACGGATCTCTAATTTCTTCATCAAATATTCATCATACATCATTAAGGATCAAAGGTATGTATTTTTCATAATTTTTCGACTTCGGTAAGTCACATTTTTTTGATGATTTATGTTTAAAAAGTGAGTTTTCTCGATTTTTCGTAGAGTTAAATTATTTTTCAAGTTTTTGTACTATGATCAAAAGTTGCCTTAATATGTGTTTAATCATGTCCATGTGCAAAAATATGAATTTCTCTCACCATTTTGTCTCTAGAAGCTTGCTGTTTTTGCATGTTTGGCATGAGTAACCGGTTACCCCAGGGTAAGTAACCGGTTACCACTGTTTGTTTTTTTAAATTTTCGCGCATGAGTAACCGGTTACCCCAGGGTAAGTAACCGGTTACTGCTGAACAATTCTGAAAAAAAATATATAACTTTTAAAAAGTGTTGTACTTTAAGACCAAACATTATCACTTGTCTTGGAACTCATCTCATCTTCTTCAACCTTCCTCCTTCAATGTCTCATAAACCCTCACCTGGAAAAATAACCCACTCACACAAATTCCAAAATTAACTCCATAAAAAGCAAACCCACACTCTCCACATACATCCTACCATTCCCATATCTCTCTATCAAGGATTACATTTTCGGATTCCTCTCAAAACCCTCACTTTTCAAAACCTAAATTATGGCTCCTACCAAGAAGAACAAGGGAAAGAAAGATATGGGTGAAGGTTCACAAACTGGAAATAAGGAAGAATCCATGGATGTTAGTCACATGCATCCTTCGAAGGGAAGAAAATCCAGCTCTGATGTAAGTCGAAGGGAGATGATAAAGACCAAATATGTGAAGTTTTCTGCTTTTCTAGTTCATAGTTTTGATTTTGAACAGCTTCTGACAAACTCTGGTGTGAACAAGTTAGTCTCCGAGACAGGTTTGATTTATCCGGAAATTGTTAAAACTTTTTATCGGAATCTTAAGTTTACTCATTATGAATTTGATGATGTTTTTATGGAATCTGTGGTGAATAATACTAATATATGCATTGGATTGGATGATATTGCTAAGTGTTTAGAAATTCCAAATGAGGGAAATGAATTTCTTTTCGGATATGTTCCCGAAGGTGCTCATTGGAAAGACTTTGATACCTTGAATTATTTTGTTGAAATATCTCGTGGTACTCATGATGACTTAATTGGGAGACAATCTCAATCATCCCGTGTTATCAAATATGCTAAGTCATTGACGGTTAGTGACCGAATGTTGCATTTTGTGCTAGCTTATATTTTAGTTCCCCGCCATTCCAATCATGCCCAAGTTTCCGATTTTGATGTGTTTTTACTAAAAGCTTTGAGAATGGGATGGAAGATTAATTGGTCTCATTTGATCTTTTATCATTTAAGACATCAATTTGGTCTTTCCGGTGGTTTGCCATATGGTTTCTTGATCTCTAAGTTGTTGGCTTATTGTAAGGTGCCTCTTGAAAATGAAGAGTGTCTTGAAATGGATGATCAAATATGTGAACTCAACAAAAACACACTTCTCAAGAATACCGGCATTGTGTTGGCTCCGGACGGGACTTATAAATATAAAGAGGAATTAGATGCTGTTGTTCCGGAAGGAGGATATACAATGGAATCACTTCACCGTGAGATGATGGCCATGAAGATTCAAATGACCTCCAACCATGCTCAAGCAATGCGTGGCATTAACAAACTTCTAAAACTTCACCGCGCTTCTCACCGGTCTAATGAAGAAGAAGAAGATGTGGAGATGGGAGAAGGTTCCGGAATTGACTAAATGTGTTGGTTTAATTGATGTTTTTCTATCTATGTTTTTAATCTTTTTATGGTTTTTGTTATGTTATGTTGTTATGCACTTTAAAGTCCTACAAGGGTAGGCTTTTCCTTTTTGAAACTTGATATGCTATGTTTCTATATTTTACAATGTTTGTGGTAAAATGTGAAAATGCTCATAACTTTTAAGTCTTGACCCAACCTTTTCGATAATGCCAAAGGGGGAGAAGAATTGCATTGTTGCTTGCTTTGTTGCTTGTTGTTTAAAATTTATGCAGGAAATTTTTTCAAAGTCTCAAAGCATTGCTCATATTCTAAAAGAAAGGTGGAGCACATCCTTAGGGGGAGATTCCTTGGTGTATAGAAACTTGGTGGAAATCATTGTTCAAATAATGAGTTGTCATCATCAAAAAGGGGGAGAATGTGAAGGCATAGCTTCTTGGTAATTTTGATGAAGACAACATCTCTCAACAACTCTCATGAGCAAAGATCAAAAAAAGGATTGAGTTGAAGACTTGGAGTGAATATTAAAGTGAAGACTAAAAATAATTTCAAATGGAGCATTTTCTTTCAAATGATCAAGCAACATAAATGGTATATCTTAAACTTTCTCTAATATGATATACAAGTGTTCAAAATATTCATCTAATAGTGTCTTGGTTCATCCATCATAATTTTGTGTCATTGCATTAAACTTTTTGCCAAAAAATGTTTTTTTTTTCATTTTTCAGCTTCAGTAACCGGTTACCCCAGGGTAAGTAACCGGTTACCACTGTTGTTTTTCAAAAAAAATTAACGTTGGGAATAAGTAACCGGTTACCCCAGGGTAAGTAACCGGTTACCACTGATAAAATTTGGCAAAAAATTGCATTTCTTCATCCAGAATTTTTTGATGCATTGTGATGATCCATGGCATTCTTTCACTCATTATACTCCTTTAGAAAGGTGTGTGTAGCAATATAAATTCAACATTTTTCAGATTTCACTTTTTACCTCCTTTTTGCAAATACTTTTTATAAACAATTTCTCACATATATTTTCATACTTTCTCAAGTGTTCACAAATTGTCACTAAAGTATTCTTTGCACAAAAATTTCATACATTGCTAAGAATACATATCATTTGCATTGAACACTTGTATACTATATTGAGATTGTCTACAAGGAGAAGATCAATCAATTGATTGATATACAACATAGAAATCATTTTTCATACACTTCATAAATTCTAAATTATTTCTAAAGTCACACTTTGTTTTAGGATTGTTAAGACAAAATTGTGGAGTTGTATTACTTGTGTTTCAAGGGTTAGTTGGAAACAAGTGTGTTCATTTAGAGAGGATTGTTCTCTACTTGAACTTAGGAAAAATCCAATAGGATTGTTCTTGGTGGTTTAGTGGCTTAAGACTAGGAGTGTCTTGTACAATTCCAAAACATAGTAAAATTCTCTTTCGAGTCGAAGGAGGAGTGGAGTACTCTCGGATTGTGAGGGGAACCACTATACATCGCCGTGTCCTCTCTACTTTCAGCACTTTATTTTTCAGCATCTAACCTTAAGCAGAAAAATAAACCAAAACCGGTAAAAATCGAAGAATTTGTTAACAACCTAATTCACCCCCCCCCCTCTTAGGTGCACTCTTAAAACTACATCTATAACTGCTAAATTTCACATAAGCAGATTCCCAATTTACCCCTTAGGTTTTCAAATTGGGTAGCATCCAAGGCTTTAGTAAATATATCAGCCAATTGCAGATTTGTAGTTACATGTTCCAATAAAATCACTTTCTCTTCTTCAAGATCTCTGATGAAGTGATGTCTGATATCAATATGCTTGGTCCTGCTATGTTGGATAGGATTCTTTGATATGTTAATAGCACTTAAGTTGTCACAGTACAATGTCATGACATCTTGTGGGACATTGTACTCAGTGAGCATTTGCTTCATCCAAACCAATTGTGAGCAACTGCTTCCAGCTGCAATATATTCAGCTTCAGCAGTAGATAAGGATACACAATTTTGTTTCTTACTGAACCAAGAAATCAAATTGTTTCCTAAAAAGAAGCATCCTCCTGAAGTGCTTTTTCTGTCATCAGCACTTCCAGCCCAATCAGCATCACAGAAGCCAGTGAGAATTGGTTTGCATCCATGAAAGTACATTATGCCATAGTCACAAGTGTCGCTCCCACTAAATGAAGCCGGGTCAAATAGGGTACATACGTGAACGGTCGGCGAGAGGAGGGTGCGAGAACACACAGGAGTGAACTCACAGGGAATGAATAGAGTCGCCAGCTAGGCATTTTTATCCCGGAGGAAAGGCAATGCTGCATAGACCTAGAAAGATATGGATAAGACGGTTGCGAACCAGAGAGACTGAGAAAGGGGGTTGGTTACAACCTGGGAAGGTATTAGCACCCAGATTGTCCGTCGTACTCGACGGGATCCACGCTTAAAAGATTTGTGTTCTAAAGGGGTAGTGTCAGTGCAATTTTATGTGCAAAAGAGCTGGAAAAGAATGTACAGGTGTCAGTGTAAGAGAAGTGAGGTGTATAAATAATGTGTCAGTGTGAGAACAAGAATAAGATGCTCAAGATCATGAGGCTTAAGAATGATGCTGGAAGGAGGGGGAATATACATAGACTTTTGTTCGATAACCGTTAAGTTATGCCTACGTATCCTCTCGTGCAATGAGGAAGTCAGAACACCGTAGTTCGATCCAAAGAGACTGAAGGGTGAATTGACTTGTGAACTGCTTACTTGTCTATGCTCAAGTGTATGACCTGTCTGGCTCAGGTGCAAACTGTCTTGCATTAGACGGAAGAAGCAATTTCTCGGTTATGAGTGAATGAGATGAGAAAAGAATCCCGGAGGAGACGATTATTGTTTGTTTTGGTGTTTTCAGTCTTTTATTGCTTTTGAGAATTTGTCATAGATTAATGAGTTTAAGCCTAAACCAATGGGTTAGTAAACTCATCACATCTTCCCTTTGATTAGGGGTAATGAGAATACCTTAAGTGTGAAGTCAGATTCTCACACTTAATCACCTTTGATGCAGGATTAAGATCATTAACCTACTTGTGATTATTTAGATGTTTTGGTGTTTTTGTTTGGTGTTAAGTAATGAGATTAAGCCATAATCAAGGATTAAACAGACTCATTACACCATCCTAATAGAAGGATAATAGATGAGAATGTTTAAGCTGAGGAAAGCTCCTCAACTTAATCCATGATTATGGATTAACCTCATGACAAAACAAACCTTTTATTAAGTGGATTTTATTTAATGATATGATGATGAAGTGATTTTTATGATTTGTAAGACAACTTGAGGGGGACTTGTCCATTAACACTAGGGTTAGTCCTTCTTAACCAATTAAGGAAGAATTAGAACCCTAATGCAAGGCCCAAGTTACAAGCTTGATGTCTTGATGATTATTAGGTGGATTGATTTAAGGATTTAAACACATTAAGGGTTTAACACTTAGGATTAAAGTTATACACTCCATCCTAATAGAAGGATGCAGGCATAAGCTTAATCTCAAAGCCTTAAAGCCTTTAGGGTTTAGTCCCTGATTATGAGGTGAGAAGAGAAGACTCAATGAGACACAAAGGTAAAAACTAAGTGGGGGACTAATCAAAACCCTAATCATTGTCATGCTTGGTTGTTCCTAAGGTTTGTGAAGTTTACAAGAGAAGTCTTCAGAGGAACCACCATGAAGCAGATGAAAGGAGCAAGGAGAAGCTAAGTAACTTGCTTCATTCAAGAAGTCAAGTCACTTGAGGAAAAGAAAGTAATATGAAAAAGAAAGAGCAAGCCCAATCTCAAACACATAACAAAATGCAGCAAGGATGCATAAGAGAGATGAAAAGAAGTTGTGAGAAGTGAAGGCAAATTCACTTCTCAAAGTGACTTACCACCTGAAAAGTTAGTGAAAGAAATGCAATGCAATGCAAAATGAAATGAAATGGCATGATGTAAATCAAAACCAGAGGCAAATATGAGATGATAATGATTCTATGAGATGCTGCAAACATGTAACAAAGCATGGGGATGATCATACAAACTTATGGATGCAAATGGAGCAAGTTAAGAACCATGATCATACATGAAAAGTTATGAGATGCAAATAACATACAACATGGTAAATGCAAGATGTGGTGATCAAGCATGCTTCTAATACGTCTTAAGATGTCAAATGAATCAAATGGATACACAAAATGCTATGGCAAGTCAAGGTATGCAAGCAAATGCAAGATGGATGCAAAAGGATGCCCAAATTAGGGTTTATGATCAATGCATCAAACAAAAACCAAATTCAGAAGCAAACATCAAGATAAAAAATTGAAAATGCACTCCAAGGAACCCTAACCCTACATTAACTCACTGCCCAAAGGAGAGGTTCCAACTCTTAACCTAATTTGAGTTATGAATTGCCTAAAATTTCTAGGGTTTTAGGGTACCTTAACAAGAAAAATGTCAAACAAATGGAAAATGAAAGATCAATTCATGCCAATTTAATCTCACAAACTACATGATATGCTAAACACAATGCAAAAAGAATCAAAGTCCAACTCTCAATGGTTAGGCAGAAATGATTTTTGGAAGTTTGGATCAAAATAATGCTTTGAAAATAAATTAATTCCATGGAAAATTATCAAAGTGCATCAAGATAAAAAAAGAAATTTGGTTTGAGGGTTGGACAATGTTTCTAAATGATTATGAAGGTTTCATGAATTTTTTGGTGATTTTTAGATACCTAAAAGTATTTTTAATTAATTAATTCTCATTAATTAATTAAAAATAAACTTTTAAATGATTTAAAAATATTTTTTAATGCAAAAAATAAAAATGAAAATATTTTTGGTTTCTGAAAATTAATAAAAGTTTATACAAAAATTTTCAGAATTTTTAAAATTGTTTTGCTATTTTAAATTAAATGGACAAAAGAAATACAAAATAAATGAATTAAAATTAAAGAAAATGAAAAGTAAACGCAATGGAGAGCCAGGATTGAATCTGGGAAATAAATGGTTGACTGCGCGCGCAATCCAAAGGTCACAATTCAAACTGACCTAATTTCTAATTAAATTAAATTAAGCTGAATTAATTAAGTTAATTATAGATTAGGGTTTCTAATGGTGCATCCTGACCATCCAAACACGCGTCAGTCTCCTTTGGTCAACTCATCCAACGCATCAGATTCAAACATCAATTAATTACAGGGATTAGGGTTAATGGTTCTCAGGTGGCCGGAGAAGACTTCCGGTCGTCTTCTCCTGCGAACCAAAACCCTAGGTTTCACCACAAGCCACCCCACTTCAAATTAAACACAGGGAAATGATCCTCTAACATCC
This sequence comes from Lathyrus aphaca, assembly GCA_963966055.1. Lineage (NCBI taxonomy): Eukaryota > Viridiplantae > Streptophyta > Magnoliopsida > Fabales > Fabaceae > Lathyrus > Lathyrus aphaca. The sequence continues at coordinate 275,560,234 of OZ014519.1, read as the reverse complement.
TAGAACACGAATCAACCATCAAACAACATTTAAACTTCATGAATCAAGCAAATCGAAGCAAACATTTTTCACGGGAGAAATTTCAGAACATCAATACATCCTCATTTTTCACTCATTTTTAATTTCAAACACATCATGATGATCAGGATAACATGCAGAATCAGTTTGCAACAAGAAAATGGAGTTCTGAGAAAAAAGTTCTTGAGCTATACCTGAGATGGAATCTTCTGGTTCTGGGCTTTCTGGGCTGTTCCTTGGTGCAAACTCACTCCAATGATCCCCCTTGTGCTAATGGCAAGCTTGGATGGAGTTTAAACAGGCTATTTTGAGAGGTTCAGTTCTGGTGTATCAGAAAATGAGGTTCTTGTGTGGGCTGTTTCAGATCATTGTGAGGGGTGGGATTTGTTCTATGAATGATTTCTGATTGATTGGTGAAGAAAAAATGAGTGTTTGATGGTTGTGGAAGGAGATTCGAAGAGAGGAAAGTTTTGACAGTTTTTGGAGTGTGCTGCAATGTGTGTGTTCCAGGCTTGTGGGTGTTGTGTTTTATGATCCATATACCATTCCTAAACTATTGTAATGAGTCAGAAGACTTGACATGCACTGTGGGAATGGTATGGAGCAATTGGCCAAAAAGTCAATAGTTGGTGTACTTGCAGCATGGGCTATGGCAGCAGCAGTCTAAGGGCTTGTCTTGCTTCAGCTTGAGTCAAGGATGACCCTTAGATTGCTTGTGAATGTCTGCAGCATGTGGATCATGAGTTGTGATGGATTTTGCAACTTGCCCACTTGTGTTTTCTCATGATTTTGGCTATGTCAATGTGAAAACTCTTGCTGATTTTTTAATGTGGAATGCCTCATTAGATCATGACAATGCATAGAAAACAATTAGTGATCACATAACTCCTTTGAGGATGATTTTGCCAAAAATTCCTCTTTGCATCTTTTATGAAAATGACTTATGGATTCTTGAACATCAAGTCACACAAATGGGAAATTCCTTGGGCCAATTCTGATTTTATGTCATGTGTAGCATTGGTATGGTGATTAGAAGTCATGTGGAAGTCACATAAAGGCTTGCCATGAGAAATTGCAAGTTTTCCATTTGGTGCATAACTTGAAATTTAGTGATTTTTGCCAACTTTGATGAGCCATAACTTTTGATCCAAAATGAATTAGGTCATGTTCTTGTACTTTTTGAAAAGGGAAAGATCTATTATACAACTTTCATGACCAAAGTTTTTCCATTTGAAGCTTTTTTGAATTAAAAAGTAAAGGTTGAAAAAGTTGCCTAAAATGGCATTTTCATTAAAAGTCAAACTTGCCCAAAAAGTCAACCTTGCAAAAAACTTGAAATTATTCAATTTCGTGAACTTCTAACATCTTCCATGATCAAATAAAGATCATATACAATCAAAATGATGAGGTACACCCTTTGGTTGGGTCATTGGGGGCCTCAGATGCCCTGATTTTACCCTGACTTGCCCAGAAAGTCAACCCTTGATCAGATGACTTCCCCATGGAATTTCTTCATGAAAATTGATATGCATACTCCCTATACCATATAGAGAACAATAGAAACAAGAATGACCAAAAAATTTGGAGTTATGGCCTTTGAAACCAAAACCCTAATTTTAGGTCAACTTTGCAGTCAAACCTGGCTCTGCTTCCATACCAATCCCAGTTCTTGTGATCCTTTGACATTCTTGATTTTGAGAGGATATAATATGATACTTGAGCATACATGGACCCCTTTGAAGTTATTGATGGCCTTTGGAGTGGCTCAAGAAGCTCTTGGATTGCTCAGATCACAAACCCTAGATGCAGATGACTTTGAATCTATGCAGTGAATCAAAAATGTGATATGAGATGCTATGATTGAGCTTATGTATATGAAATGATCACAAGCCATGGTGTGAATGGGTGAGGGAAAATTTGGGGTGTTTACAGCTGCCCCTATTCAAACATGAGTTAGCTGTGCAGGATGTAAGCGACGGCTTATCAGACAAGCAAGATAACTTGTGGTTGAATACCAAAGACAATCCAAAATTTGCACTCATAGAATGAAGAAGAAAAGGGATATAGATTGTAAAAGAAAAATAAAGTATATTATAAAGTGTGGGCGACGGAGGACGACCGTCGAGCAGAGGACGACTGCTGGGTAAAGAGCAATGACGGGGACGGCCGACATGCTGGGAAAAGTGCGGGAAGATAAAGCAATGACGGGGACGGCCGACACGCTGGGGATAAAAAGAATTATGATGGGGACGGCCATCAAGTAAAGTTGTAAAATTCTCTGGGGATTAATGAAAAATGATGGGGATGGCCATCAAGTTCATAAAGCAAAGTAACCAACGATGGGGACGGCCATCGGGCTAAAAAGAAAAGGGACCACGACGGGGACGGCCATCGGGTTAAAGAATAAATGAAATAAACAGATGATGAGGTACGGTCATCAAAGGTGAAGGACGATCACCTAGCAGGGGACGGCTGCTCTGTTGGGGATAAGATGAGGGACGGTCATCTAAGGTGGAGGACGACCACCTGGCAGGGTACGGCTGCCGAAAATATCGCGACATAGGACGAATGCCGGATAAAAGGTCAACGATGGGGACGGCCATCGGACGAGCATGATGAAGGACGATCATCAAGAGGTGGAGGACGACCACCTAGCAGGGGACGGCTGCTCTCAGGGTTTATCATGACGTAGGACGAACGCTAGATAACCAAAATCAACAATGGGGACGGCCATTGGATAAAATGATGAAGGAAAATCATCAAAAGGTGAAGGACGATCACCTAGCAGGGGACGGCTGCTAAAATATCACGACATAGGACAAATGTCGGATAAAAGGTCAACGATGGGGACGGTCATCGGATGAGCATGACGGAGGACGACCATCAAGAGGTGGAGGACGACCACCTAGCAGGGTACGGCTGCTCTCAGGGTTTATCATGACATGGGACGAATGTCAGATAAGAAGAAAATTCACTTTACTGGGGAGTAGTAAACACGGACGAGTGTCTACATCCAAGAAATAAAAGGTATAAGTATTTGGTATTGTGTCTAGATTAAAGATGCGGACGAGCATCCTTAAGACTATGATACGGACGAGTATCAGGTAGAACAAATCCCGACATGTGTTCGGAGATGATGATACGGACGAGTATCAACTAGTTAACAAGGAAAACGGACGAGTGTTGAATCTGAGGGGACTCTTCTGGGGAATAGTAGACACCGACAAGTGTCCATATTCGAGAAGACAAAAGTTTTTGACACGGTGTATGGATTAAAGACGCGGACGAGCATCCTTAAGACTATGATACGGACGGGTATCAAGTAGAAACAAACGCTTGACGCATGTTCTGAGATGATGGTACGGATGAGTACCAACTGGTTAACAAAGAACACGGACGAGTGTCGAATCTGTGGGGATATAAATGGTGTATACAAGATACGGACGAGTATCTGTACAAGTGAAATGAGAGTAAAAAGTACGTTTGAGTGTTCAATCTGCTGGGGGAGTGACACAGACGAGTGTCAAAAAGGAAAGTGTATAGTATAAACAAATATCTGATATACAAAATGTTCCAGGTTACTGTGCTGGGGAAAATGACATGGACGGATGTCAAGGAATGTATATATGTGAGTGCAAAGAGGATGTCTTTGGCTTTCTGCTGGGGATATGACACGGTCGGGTGCCACAAGGAGTATATACTGATGTTTGTGAATGTGAGGCAACTTCTTTTGCTGGGGAATCTGGGGGGTATTCTGTATATTTTCGATGGATTGTCATTATACACAAGTGTTTGATTCAGACCATGACTTACGATTATGCTACATGTTTGATTTTTGCCGTAATGCTCCGTATTACACGGAATTCTACGCTTTATGGGATGGATATGATGCGAATGCTATGATTATGCAAAGATACTAATCCAGGATTCGGATCCCATTGCTGTGAAGATCTCCGGTCGATCTGTTTGAAGTGAACATCCCAGCTGGGGATGAGATCGTTGGTAGATCTGATGAGATGAATCTGCTTGGGGATATAGGTTACTGATAGACCTATTCCTGGTAATGAGGGACCCAGCTGGGGTTCGTAGATGCTTTCGTCACTCTGTTGTGATTCCTTCGTGCGTTGCTCTTCTGGATAGAGGCTGAAACTCTGTGGGGAAGTGGTTCCCTGGCTTTTTGTAACGGATGGCAACTCAGCTGGGGAGAAACAACAAATGGCAACTCAGCTTGGGAGAAAAGCACTCTGGGTGCTAAAACTGAGTGCTGATTTGCCAGCTTGCTGGGATGAAGCTTTCATGCCCCATGTTGCGCTTTTGAATACCTGCAATCCTGTAAAGGCAAAGAAATGCACAAGTAATCCCGAGGCATCCCTTACCGGATTCCGTCATAGGAGTGAGACATTCCCGAGAGTAAGTATATTTCCTGCAAGCACGTAGTTTATAATCATCTGTATTCATGCAATCAGTATTTTAAAGATATCAGACATTCTTTGCAAATAAAATGGAGTGTACGAGGTGAAACTTGACTGAAAATCTGTTTTTATTAATTCATATGCCCTGAATTGGCAAGATACAGTCAAAGAAACATATCTCCTGAAATGAGGAGATTGTTACAAATTGAGAAACAAAATGCTGGCAATGTTGACGACGCTTCAATGAGCTTCCCTTGGCTATGACTTGTATGACTTTTGACGTTCTTCTCGTCTTGCTTTCTGAAAAAGGATGATTCTGACAGAAGCTTGATCCTTTCGAGGTTTACCAAGTTGTAGGTGATACAGATGAATTCAAGATGCAGTTGTTCGCTTATTCCCTTATTTTGCATGGATCGCCCTTTCGGGTTTTCAATCCATCGGGATACCCATTTTTGCCTGAGTTGTCCAATGCGGCTTTTCAACTCAGCGGGTGTACACATTTTTTTGTTTATTTCCCTTATTTTTGCCCGAGTCTTTTATTCTGTTTTTGACTCGCCGGGATGCCCTATTTTTGCCTGGACTTACATTCTGTTTTTATGTCCAGCGGGTCATTTTTTATGCGAAGTATTTTTTAACTGCATCTGAATTCACAGGGGACGGGAAATCTTCACCATCCATGGTGCTGAGCATCAGTGCTCCACCAGAGAAAACTTTCTTTACTACAAATGGTCCTTCATAGTTTGGAGTCCATTTGCCCCTATGGTCTGTATGAGGAGGGAGGATTCTTTTCAGCACAAGATCTCCTACTTGGTACTCTCGGTGCCTGACTGTCTGATCGAAGGCTCTCTTCATTCTTTTCTGATATAGCTGTCCATGACAGATTGCAGCCAATCTTTTCTCTTCAATCAGATTCAGTTGCTCGTATCGGGACCGGACCCACTCTGCTTCGTTCAGCCTAACATCCATCAGTACCCGCAAGGAGGGTAATTCAACTTCAACTGGTAGGACTGCCTCCATACCATATACAAGCTGATACGGTGTTGCCCCAGTGGATGTCCTGATTGACGTGCGGTACCCATGCAAGGCAAACGGTAGCATCTCATGCCAGTCTTTGTAGGTAACTACCATCTTCTGCACAATCTTCTTGATATTCTTATTGGCTGCCTCAATAGCGCCGTTCATCTTTGGCCTGTAAGGAGAAGAATTGTGGTGTTGGATCTTGAAGTCCCGGCATAGCTCAGCCATCATTTTGTTATTTAAGTTGGAACCATTATCAGTAATGATTCGCTCGGGCACTCCATACCGACAGATGATATCTCTCTTCAGGAATCTGGCTACCACTTGTCTCGTAACGTTTGCATAGGAAGCTGCTTCGACCCACTTGGTGAAATAGTCAATGGCAACCAGGATGAATCTGTGGCCATTCGAAGTAGTTGGCTCAATCTTGCCAATCATGTCAATGCCCCACATAGCAAAGGGCCAAGGTGACGACATCACATTCAAAGGATTGGGAGGCACATGCACCTTATCCACATAAATCTGGCATTTATGGCATTTTCTGGCGTAGGCACAACAGTCGGCATCCATTGTGATCCAGTAATAACCTGATCGTAGCAACTTCTTGGCCATGGCATGCTCTCCAGCATGGGTACCAAAGGATCCTTCGTGCACTTCATGCATTAAAAAATCTGCTTCTGTTCTATCAACGCATCTGAGGAGTACCATATCAAAGTTTCTCTTGTACAGGGAACCATCAGTGTTCAGAAAGAAACTGCCAGCAAGCCTTCTTAAAGTCTTCTTATCATTGGAAGATGCCCCAGATGGGTATGTCTGATCCTCCAAAAAGCACTTAATGTCATGGAATCAAGGCTTATCATCTTTAACAACATCTGTTGCGAACACATATGCTGGTCTGTCAAGTCTGGACACTGAAATCTGAGGTACAAAGTTGGCAGCCTGAACTTTGATCATTGACGAAATGGTAGCCAGAGCATCTGCAAACTGATTCTCGTCCCGAGGGATATACTCAAGCTTGACTGTTGTGAAGAAAGTCAATAACCGTCTTGTATAATCCCTGTAAGGTATCAGTTGATCCTGGTGGGTGTACCATTTGCCGTTGGTTTGATTAACTACCAGAGCTGAATCTCCGAATACAGTTAAAGTCTTGATCCTGAGGTCAATGGCTTCCTCAAGACCCATAATGCAAGCTTCGTATTCAACTTCGTTGTTGGTGCAGTTAAAGGTGAGTTTTGCCGAGAAAGGCATGTGAATTCCTTTAGGCTAAATGAGTACTGCACCAACACCACGGCCATTCATGTTCACAGCCCCATCAAACATCATAGTCCATTCTTCTTCTGGGTCAGGCCCTTCAGTGTGAACAGGCTCTTCATGATCTTTTGCTTTTATGAACATGATGTCTTCATCAGGGAAGTCAAATCTCATAGGCTGGTAGTCATCAATAGGTTACTCAGCAAGATATTCAGACAATACACTGCCCTTGATGGCTTTCTGAGATGTGTATTGAATGTCATATTCCGTGAGAATCATTTGCCATCTTGCAACCCGTCCGGTAAGAGCTGGCTTCTCGAAAATGTACTTGACTGGGTCCATCTTGGATATCAACAAAGTGGTGTGGGTCAGCATATACTGTCTCAGTCGGCGAGCAGCCCACGCTAAAGCACAGCAAGTTTTCTCGAGCAGTGAATAACGTTGTTCACAGTCGGTAAACTTTTTGCTCAGATAGTATATTGCATACTCTTTTCGACCAGACTCGTCATGCTGGCCCAGCACACACCCCATCGACTCTTCTAATACTGTCAAGTACATTATCAAAGGTCTTCCTTCAACTGGAGGCATAAGGATTGGTGGTTCTTGCAGATATTCTTTGATCTTGTCAAAAGCCCTCTGGCAGTCTTCATTCCACCTGACCGTCTGTTCTTTTCTTAACAGCTTAAACAAGGGTTCACAGGTTGCTGTAAGGTGAGATATGAACCTCGAGATGTAGTTCAATCTACCCAGAAACCCTCGAACTTCTTTTTCAGACTTCGGTGCAGGCATTTCTTGAATGGCTTTGACTTTATCAGGGTCAACCTCAATCCCTTTCTCGCTTACAATAAAACCCAGCAGCTTACCAGATCGCACCCCGAATGTGCACTTGTTGGGGTTCAGCTTCAGTTGGTACTTCCTCAGACGCTTGAATAACTTCAGCAGATTTACCAGGTGGTCTTCTTCTGTAAGGGACTTGGCAATCATGTCATCCACATAACACTCGATTTCTTTATGGATCATATCGTGGAATAATGTTACCATAGCCCGTTGATATGTTGCACCAGCATTCTTCAATCCGAACGGCATCACCTTCTAACAGAACGTGCCCCAAGGTGTGATGAAGGTTGTCTTCTCCATGTCTTCAGGTGACATCTTGATCTGATTGTATCCTGAAAATCCGTCCATGAAGGAGAATACCGAGAACTGAGCCGTATTATCAACCAATACATCAATGTGAGGTAATGGGAAATCATCTTTCGGGCTGGCTCTGTTCAGGTCCCGGTAGTCAACACACATCCTTACCTTGCCGTCTTTCTTAGGCACAGGCACAATATTAGCAACCCACGGTGGATAGCTAGTTACAGCAAGGAACCCGGCGTCCCACTGCTTTTGTACCTCTTCTTTGATCTTCATTGCCATGTCTGGGCGAGTACGGCGCAGTTTCTGTTTGACCGGTGGGCATTCTTCTCTTAAAGGCAGCTTGTGCATAACAATATCGGTGTCCAACCCTGGCATATCCTGATAAGACCAAGCAAACACATCCACATATTCTTGAAGCAGGTCAATCAGTTGTTTCTTCACTGAGTCTTGTAAGCAGGCCCCGATTTTGACTTCTTTCACATCTTTATCTGTACCAAGATTAATTGTTTCGACCTCCTCCTGATGAGGAGTGATAACCTTTTCCTCTTGTCTCAACAATCTGGCTAGCTCTTCAGGAAGCTCGTAATCTTCTTCAACCCCTTCATCAGCTTGATTGATCGCATTGTCAGAGTCATACGAAGTCATAGCCGTGTTGTTGTCGGTGCGGTCTGGAAAGCACTCTCTGCAAGGGTTCAGTTTATTCATTTTAGTGATTGATTTTAATCTTGTTTAGAAAAGTGAAATAAAAGTTGTCATTTTGAAAACATTGCCATTTACTTTTTGTACAAAAAGAAAAATGGAAAAAACAGTGAGCGGAAAAGAAAAAGACTCATTTGCAAAAGATGTCTGATATTTCATTGATTAATCTTGTTGCACAAAAATTACAGATGGCCCGATTACAAAATGAGTCTTGTCATCTTGGGCAAGATGCAAGACTTGATGCATGCTTAAAATATACAGGAAATAATAATTACTCTGCAGGAGTAACCCTTATAATTTCCTGGGAAGACCAGTTTGAGATACGGCTCCCCGGGATCCTTGGACGAATCCAGCTTTCCAGGTTGCGTTCATCTTCCGACTCATCTTCCAAGTTGTTGACAGCATCAGGGGTGAGCATCCCCCCACTAACAAAGTTGGGCTTCTTAGCAGCCTCTGCTTGATCTTGTTGAGTTGGTTTGTAACCCAACCCAAATCTATCTTCTTTCTTCTCCACAGGCAACAGTTTGCCCCAACCTTGAGCATTTCCCTCCTCAACAACCTTCCTGGCTTGCTGGTAGGATGTCATGGAAGTCCCAAGTACAGCAGACGTTTCATTAATATTCAGGGCCTCAAACCCCTGACTCATCGTTTCGTGGATCTCCCCATCCATCTCAATATATTTGTATGTAGCCAGATGGCTAACAAAAATATCTTCCTCTCCACAAATAGTAACGACTTGACCCTCCCACTCGAATTTTAACTTCTGGTGAAGGGTAGACGTAACTGCGCCAGCGGCATGAATCCATAGTCTACCCAACAAACAGCTGTAGGCAGGCTGAATGTCCATCACGTAGAAGGTCGTTTTGAAAGTTTGTGGGCCAATCGTTATAGGTAGCTCAATTTCTCCCAGAACTGATCTCTTAGAACCGTCGAAGGCTCTCACTACTAAGTTGCTGGGACGTAATGCCAATCCTTCATATTCCAGCTTCACAAGGGCTTTTTTAGGTAAGACGTTGAGGGATGATCCTGTGTCTACCAACACATGAGAAAGAACTGCACCCTTACACTCCATGGTAATGTGCAAAGCCTTGTTGTAATTGCGGCCTTCCGTAGTCAAATCAGTGTTGGTAAATCCTAGTCCATTACTAGCATTAACATTTCCAACTACAGCTTCCAACTGATTGACCGTGATCTCTTCCGGCACATAAGCAATGATAGAATGGAGATCTTGGAAGGCGTCTGGTGAAGCTGGTCCACTATCTTGTAATCACTCTTCTTGATGATTCTCATGAATTCATCAACTTTTTGATCAAAAGGTGTTTTCAAAGCTTCTTTAACAATTTGTTCTTCTTGCACCATGCTCTTCCCTTTTGCCTTGGCAGCAGCTTCTGCTTCAGCAGTGGGTCTTTGAATTTGCGGGGCAAAGAGACGTGCGCTTCGAGTGAAGCCTCCGCCTCCCCCCACATTGTCTATTTGTGGTGAAGAAGTTGATGATTCGAGATTGATTTTCTGTCCTTCGCAGTATAGATCGGAGCCGTAATGCCAAGGGATGGCATTACTGCTTTCATAAGGTACTGGCCCAGGCACTGTGATAGTGACTGGTCTGATGACAGCTGCAGAAGGGACCATGATAGTCTGTGGATCATAGTATATTGTGACTGGTGCTCTGATAGGAGTGGCATTTTGTGAGTTGTAGGCAAAATCATTTGCAGGATCATAATAAATCGTAACCGTTGAGACACTTGCATTGTTTGCTGCTGATGTTGTAGGAGACACTGTTGAGTGGATGGGTGTTGTTGTTGTAGGAGACTCTGAATGAAGGGGTGCTGAAGTTGTAGAAGGGATGTTTGCTGATATCTGGTCTGTTGAAGTAACAGATGAAGCATTTGTTGATGAGATTGAAGAGTTGTTTGGAACAATGGTTGTTGCAGTTGTAGACGATTCTGGAACTGTTGTTAAAGAGATTGCTGGATTGGTAGGTATTGATGTTGTGATTTGAAGCAGGCCACTCTGGATGAGACCATCTATGCCATCCCTCAAGTTATCACACCCATTCACTGAAATATTGCAATAAGCACATCCTAGCTCACATCCCGGGAACATTTGACATTCAAGGAGTTGAGCTTTAATCTCCACCAAGGGTGTCCGAATCTGACCCACACTGGTTATCAAGTAAGACGGCTTGTCTTCTTCAATAACATTGATTCTGGGTCCTCTGTGGTGTGGCATAGGGTTCTTGTTAACATTTGGTGGTGGTGCAAAGTTCAGAGCTTTGGAGTCTACCAGGTCTTGTACCTTCATGTGCAAGGCCCTGCACTTCTTTGTACTATGGCCAGGTGCATTTGAGTGAAAAGCACATCTGGCGCTGACGTCATAATTTCTGGGTAGACTGGCAGGATCTGGAGGTGCCAATGTCCTTAGCTCAACCAGGTTGAGTTTTAGGAGTTGTGGCAATAATGCGGCATAGGGCATAGGGATTGGATCGATCACCCTATTGGCCTGAGAAGGTCTCTGTTGAAATGGTCTTTGCTGATTGTTGTTGCTGGTGTTGTTGTTGTTATAATTTCTCTGAGGAGGATACTGAGTTTGTTGCTGGTAATTTTGTTGCTGAGGTTGATAAGCTGGTTGAGGATGAATTGGAGCGGGAATGGTGACTGCTGCCACAGACCTATGAACATATTGGGGTCTGCCCCTGCTGGTATGGATAGCATTAATTTCACCAGTTCTTCTTGGGCTTACAAAAGGCTTTCTTGGGTTGCTGGATGAGCTGGCACCGTTGTCAGAAATCTTACCCATTTTTAACAGGCTCTCAATTCTTTCCCCGGCTATGACTACATCGGCAAAGCTAGTGGAAGAAAAGGCAGCTAGCCTGTCAATGTATGTCCCTTGGAGGGTGTTCATAAACATATCAGCCATCTCCCTCTCTGACATGGGCGCCACCTCTGAGCGTACTCCCGGAAGCTTTCCCTGGATGATTGAGACATTCCCATCAGGAGGGTCCTGTTGGGAGCCATATCCAAGTTGTACTGGTATTGTCTGATAAAGGCCTCAGCCAAATCCTTCCAGCACCTGATGGTTGCTCTGGTCAGGTGAGAGTACCATTCCCTTGAAGCTCCTGTTAAGCTATCTTCAAAATAAAACATCCATAGCTTTTCGTCCATGGTATATGCCTTCAGCCTCCCCAGAAAAGATTGTAAATGGGTCCGGGGACAGGAGGTTCCGTTGTACTTCTCAAAGCACGGTGGTTTAAATTTGTGGGGAATCCTGACCCCGTCCACTAAGCCCATGTCCATAACATCAAAGCCCAAAGAATTCTGGGACTCCAGGGATCTTAGTTTCTCAGCAATCTCATCTAGCCTTCTGTCATAGGCTTCCTCCCCAGCTCCCATCACTGTAAATTGATCTTCCTGGGGGTCTTCTTGTAGCACTCTACCTGCAGTGGCAGTCCCTTGTACATTTACAGGGATGTTAATCTCTGTATGAAGGTGGGGTCCATAGACTGGAGGATTAACATGGGGTTGAACTCTCTCATTGTTGCTTGTCCCAGCAGTCCCTGGATGGGGGTCTTCCTGATTCCGCCCCTCTACCAGTGCTCTTAATCTCTCTTGACTTTGAGCCATATTATTCATCACCTCCATAAATTGTGTCATCTGATTCCTCATTTCCAATCTCTCATTGGCCATTTGGTTCCTGACCTCTGTAAGGTCCTGCTGTACTTGGTCCATTTGTATACCCGGAAGGTTGTTGCGGGTTGGATATCTGTGTGGACGGTTGAGTGGAAACACCCGACGTCGAGCAATAGTTCCTGAAGTCACAACAGAGTTAGTAACAATAAAACAAAAACCTACAAAACAAAACAAAAGGTTAGTATGCAATGCAGTATGCTTATTTGTTTCCAAGGTATCCGGCTTGGCACTTGGTTTTGACCTTTCCAGACCCTTGAGGAAGATGCTTGTGATGTTGCTTGAAGAATTCAGATAAAACAAACCAACACATATATTACAAAAAGTAAATGATACATAGTTTGTTTCTTTACAATACATGCCCTTTGAGGGGTCAAAAATACAACATAAAGAAAAGTACATGAAATGAAAGCAACAACAAGCAAAAGTCAGACACCAAGACCAAACTCATCCTCCTGAACTTCCTTGAGAAGTGCTTCAGTCACAGGATCAGCTGGACGCTCTGTAAGGTTCCTGATAAGGAGATTCCTTGTAGTAACAACTGCAGTTAGCTTCTTGTGTCGACTCTGGTCCTTTGACCTCTTCACACCAGCTTTAATCTTCAACTCTGAGATCTCTCTCTGGGCTGCTGCCAGGGCTTCCTGTTGCTCTTTTGCATTAGCCTCCAGCTGCTCAATCTTGTCCTGAGTTCTCTTGTCCTCCTGAGTACGGGCTTCGGTGATCCTGACCCACCTAGCCTGACTCTCCTTCAGATACAAATCAGTCCTAGCTCTCTGGAATTGGGCCTCTTTGCAGGCATTCTTCAAAATCTGTTCTCCAGCCCTAGACTTCTTGATATAGTCCTCTGACTTTTCAATCCTAGCTAGATGCTCCACTTTTAGCTTTTCTAACCTTTCAATGTCCAAGCGGCCATCACTCCTCTCCCAGAGGGTCTTTTGTAGAGCCTGAGTCAGATTCTCATTTCTCTCATTCAACTTCTCAAACTCCTCTAAGCTGACAGTTGCTGGAGGTGGTGCTGTGGAGGGTCCAGGCGCATCTTCAAGGGTGAAGGGCATTCCAGAAATTTGAGCCCTGGCATTAGACCACTCATAGTACTGAGCTGAGGCTATATTATTGCATCTCCCAAGGATGGTTACCCCTTTAGTCTGGACATTGTCCCAAGCCCAGGATGCTTGCCTGACAATAGCCAGATTAGGCTTGATCTCACAATAAAGGGTCTCGGTTAGATCTTGTACTCTAGGAGGGTGGACCAATGCATAGCCCAGTTGTCTTTTGAATAGCAGAGGGTTGTAGTTGATGCAACCCTTCACTCCTATCAGAGGCACATTGGGAAATTGCCCGCAACTAGTAATGATGTCTCTGCCCTTGGTGCTCTGAGTGCACCACCTGATGTCATCTGAGGTTAGAGCAACAAGCCTCCTAGCCCAGTTCTTCTGCTGGTGAGGGTTCAAGAATGCATCAGTCTTTGGCAAATGTTTGAGCAGCCAAGTATGGAACAAAGGAGCACAGCATCTCACTAATCTTCCCCTTTGCTTTTCATTCCTTTGGTGAACAGAGTAGTAAAGATCTCCCAGTAAGGTGGGCACTGGGTTCCTCAGGATGAAAAGATGGATTGCACTCTTGCTAACAAACTTAGGCTCATCTGCAAAAAGTATGACCCCATATATGCTAAGGGCCAACAAAGCACAGACTGCCTTCCACTCCCCCAAGGAGGCCTTCAGAATAGCCTGAGAGGTCAAGAAATCCAAGTGAAAACCAGAGACTCCAGCCTTGGCTGTCATGTTCTGCCCAATCAGAACTGGTTCTAGATGCAATGCCTTTGCTACCTCTTCATTACTAGGGAAAGCCATCTCAGGGTTGAAGGGGACTCCACCCCTGATAGGTACACCAATCAGTGATGAATACTCTTCCAACAAGGGTCCCAACTGAAAATTCTGGAAGGTGAAGCACCTCAGAGGGGGATCATAGAACTGCAAGCAAGTATGAATCAAGCTCCTCTGTGAAGGGTCCAAATCCATAACCACATCAAGGATTCCTCCATAATGTTCTCTGAAAAGTGGTATATGGTCTGGAGTAATCAGGGTCTGAATCTTCCTGATGCTAGCCAACTCAGGCTCAAAGAAATGATAGGAGATGTTACTCTTCTTGGGTGCCATGTTGCTGAAGAAGAACTGAGACAGATGCTGAGGATAACACTGAAGATGGGCCACTGACAGGCTGAGGCTGGTGGTGCAGGTGACTGAAGCAGGTAGCTGATAGCTGAAGTAAGTACTGATGAAAATAGGTCTATGCTGAAGAAGGGGTCAAAACCAAGCCAAAATGTAGAATGGATACCCTGAAAAACAAATAAACACATGTTAAAATGATGCAATGTTGATGTATGCAAATGATATGCAAGGGTTTGTGACTGAGCTGGATCTGATTAATTGCTCTGATATAGGTCCAAGTATGTTCAAGAAATCCAGATGGAGGTTCATAAGTCCAGTAACCAAGGTGGGGGACTCAAATAAAGAGTCACACGTCCAGGGTTAAAAAATCACAAGAACTGTTTCCAAAATGGAGTACTCTTAATCAATACAAAGTAACAGGGTATGTTGAGGTCAAGGATACCTGCAAACCTGTAAACAGCCCAACCCCCTCACAGGTGATGTTCTAAAACAAGGATCCTCAGACTTGGATCAGTTATGAAAAGTGTAAACACTTCTAACCCGGAGGTACATTGTTTACAATAACCATAAAAGATCCTCCTCTAATTCACCTCAGTTTCTGAAGGTCAATACTAAAGGTCATCCAGACTTAGCAGGCTTCCCAGATAGCCCTAGCACTACAGGAAATCTGCAGCACAGAGTTCTCAAGAAGAAACCCATATCTGAACCGTGTTTCATATTCCCGCACCAGACCGAAATGGAATGGGAAAGAACATGAACCACTCTAGCCTAGGTGTCACTCAGGTCCCAGGTATAGGACCTTAACTCTCAGTAAAACACCCACCCACCAAAGCAACAAAACCAGATCCAGCCAGAACAAAATGACAGTATGATATATGTAAAGCTATAAAGAAAGCAATAAAACAACTGTACATAAAGCAAAAATAAATATAAATACAAGCACAAATAGCACATAACACCCCAGTAAACACAAATCAATCAAGCGCTAGGAGGAACCCACAAAAAAGAACCAGAAGCCCTGGTTACAGTATAAGGGTCCCCAGCAGAGTCGCCAAGCTGTCGCTCCCACTAAATGAAGCCGGGTCAAATAGGGTACAGACGCGAACGGTCGGCGAGAGGAGGGTGCGAGAACACACAGGAGTGAACTCTAGGGAATGAATAGAGTCGCCAGCTAGGCATTTTTATCCCGGAGGAAAGGCAATGCTGCATAGACCTAGAAAGATATGGATAAGACGGTTGCGAACCAGAGAGACTGAGAAAGGGGGTTGGTTACAACCTGGGAAGGTATTAGCACCCAGATTGTCCGTCGTACTCGAAGGGATCCACGCTTAAAAGATTTGTGTTCTAAAGGGGTAGTGTCAGTGCAATTTTATGTGCAAAAGAGCTGGAAAAGAATGTACAGGTGTCAGTGTAAGAGAAGTGAGGTGTATAAATGATGTGTCAGTGTGAGAACAAGAATAAGATGCTCAAGATCATGAGGCTTAAGAATGATGCTGGAAGGAGGGGGAATATACATAGACTTTTGTTCGATAACCGTTAAGTTATGCCTACGTATCCTCTCGTGCAATGAGGAAGTCAGAACACCGTAGTTCGACCCAAAGAGACTGAAGGGTGAATTGACTTGTGAACTGCTTACTTGTCTATGCTCAAGTGTATGACCTGTCTGGCTCAGGTGCAAACTGTCTTGCATTAGACGGAAGAAGCAAGTTCTCGGTTATGAGTGAATGAGATGAGAAAAGAATCTCGGAGGAGACGATTATTGTTTGTTTTGGTGTTTTCAGTCTTTTATTGCTTTTGAGAATTTGTCATAGATTAATGAGTTTAAGCCTAAACCAATGGGTTAGTAAACTCATCACATCTTCCCTCTGATTAGGGGTAATGAGAATACCTTAAGTGTGAAGTCAGATTCTCACACTTAATCACCTTTGATGCAGGATTAAGATCATTAACCTACTTGTGATTATTTAGATGTTTTGGTGTTTTTGTTTGGTGTTAAGTAATGAGATTAAGCCATAATCAAGGATTAAACAAACTCATTACACCATCCTAATAGAAGGATAATAGATGAGAATGTTTAAGCTGAGGAAAGCTCCTCAACTTAATCCATGATTAGGGATTAACCTCATGACAAAACAAACCTTTTATTAAGTGGATTTTATTTAATGATATGATAATGAAGTGAGTTTTATGATTTGTAAGACAACTTGAGGGGGACTTGTCCATTAACACTAGGGTTAGTCATTCTTAACCAATTAAGGAAGAATTAGAACCCTAATGCAAGGCCCAAGTTACAAGCTTGATGTATTGATGATTATTAGGTGGATTGATTTAAGGATTTAAACACATTAAGGGTTTAACACTTAGGATTAAAGTTATACACTCCATCCTAATAGAAGGATGCAGGCATAAGCTTAATCTCAAAGCCTTAAAGCCTTTAGGGTTTAGTCCCTGATTATGAGGTGAGAAGAGAAGACTCAATGAGACACAAAGGTAAAAACTAAGTGGGGGACTAATCAAAACCCTAATCATTGTCATGCTTGGTTGTTCCTAAGGTTTGTGAAGTTTACAAGAGAAGTCTTCAGAGGAACCACCATGAAGCAGATGAAAGGAGCAAGGAGAAGCTAAGTAATTTGCTTCATTCAAGAAGTCAAGTCACTTGAGGAAAAGAAAGTAAGATGAAAAAGAAAGAGCAAGCCCAATCTCAAACACATAACAAAATGCAGCAAGGATGCATAAGAGAGATGAAAAGAAGTTGTGAGAAGTGAAGGCAAATTCACTTCTCAAAGTGACTTACCACCTGAAAAGTTAGTGAAAGAAATGCAATGCAATGCAAAATGAAATGAAATGGCATGATGTAAATCAAAACCAGAGGCAAATATGATATGATAATGATGCTATGAGATGCTGCAAACATGTAACAAAGCATGGGGATGATCATACAAACTTATGGATGCAAATGGAGCAAGTTAAGAACCATGATCATACATGAAAAGTTATGAGATGCAAATAACATACAACATGGTAAATGCAAGATGTGGTGATCAAGCATGCTTCTAATATGTCTTAAGATGTCAAATGAATCAAATGGATACACAAAATGCTATGGCAAGTCAAGGTATGCAAGCAAATGCAAGATGGATGCAAAAGGATGCCCAAATTAGGGTTTATGATCAATGCATCAAACAAAAACCAAAATCAGAAGCAAACATCAAGATAAAAAATTGAAAATGCACTCCAAGGAACCCTAACCCTACATCAACTCACTGCCCAAAGGAGAGGTTCCAACTCTTAACCTAATTTGAGTTATGAATTGCCTAAAATTTCTAGGGTTTTAGGGTACCTTAACAAGAAAAATGTCAAACAAATGGAAAATGAAAGATCAATTCATGCCAATTTAATCTCACAAACTACATGATATGCTAAACACAATGCAAAAAGAATCAAAGTCCAACTCTCAATGGTTAGGCAGAAATGATTTTTGGAAGTTTGGATCAAAATAATGCTTTGAAAATGAATTAATTCCATGGAAAATTATCAAAGTGCATCAAGATCAAAAAAGAAATTTGGTTTGAGGGTTGGACAATGTTTCTAAATGATTATGAAGGTTTCATGATTTTTTTGGTGATTTTTAGATACCTAAAAGTATTTTTAATTAATTAATTCTCATTAATTAATTAAAAATAAACTTTTAAATGATTTAAAAATATTTTTTAATGCAAAAAATAAAAATGAAAATATTTTTGGTTTCTGAAAATTAATAAAAGTTTATACAAAAATTTTCAGAATTTTTAAAATTGTTTTGCTATTTTAAATTAAATGGACAAAAGAAATACAAAATAAATGAATTAAAATTAAAGAAAATGAAAAGTAAACGCAATGGAGAGCCAGGATTGAATCTGGGAAATAAATGGTTGACTGCGCGCGCAATCCAAAGGTCACAATTCAAACTGACCTAATTTCTAATTAAATTAAATTAAGCTGAATTAATTAAGTTAATTATAGATTAGGGTTTCTAATGGTGCATCCTGACCATCCAAACACGCGCCAGTCTCCTTTGGTCAACTCATCCAACGCATCAGATTCAAACATCAATTAATTACAGGGATTAGGGTTAATGGTTCTCAGGTGGCCGGAGAAGACTTCCGGTCGTCTTCTCCTGCGAACCAAAACCCTAGGTTTCACCACAAGCCACCCCACTTCAAATTAAACACAGGGAAATGATCCTCTAACATCCTAGAACACGAATCAACCATCAAACAACATTTAAACTTCATGAATCAAGCAAATCGAAGCAAACATTTTTCACGGGAGAAATTTCAGAACATCAATACATCCTCATTTTTCACTCATTTTTAATTTCAAACACATCATGATGATCAGGATAACATGCAGAATCAGTTTGCAACAAGAAAATGGAGTTCTGAGAAAAAAGTTCTTGAGCTATACCTGAGATGGAATCTTCTGGTTCTGGGCTTTCTGGGCTGTTCCTTGGTGCAAACTCACTCCAATGATCCCCCTTGTGCTAATGGCAAGCTTGGATGGAGTTTAAACAGGCTATTTTGAGAGGTTCAGTTCTGGTGTATCAGAAAATGAGGTTCTTGTGTGGGCTGTTTCAGATCATTGTGAGGGGTGGGATTTGTTCTATGAATGATTTCTGATTGATTGGTGAAGAAAAAATGAGTGTTTGATGGTTGTGGAAGGAGATTCGAAGAGAGGAAAGTTTTGACAGTTTTTGGAGTGTGCTGCAATGTGTGTGTTCCAGGCTTGTGGGTGTTGTGTTTTATGATCCATATACCATTCCTAAACTATTGGAATGAGTCAGAAGATTTGACATGCACTGTGGGAATGGTATGGAGCAATTGGCCAAAAAGTCAATAGTTGGTGTACTTGCAGCATGGGCTATGGCAGCAGCAGTCTAAGGGCTTGTCTTGCTTCAGCTTGAGTCAAGGATGACCCTTGGATTGCTTGTGAATGTCTGCAGCATGTGGATCATGAGTTGTGATAGATTTTGCAACTTGCCCACTTGTGTTTTCTCATGATTTTGGCTATGTCAATGTGAAAACTCTTGCTGATTTTTTGATGTGGAATGCCTCATTAGATCATGACAATGCATAGAAAACAATTAGTGATCACATAACTCCTTTGAGGATGATTTTGCCAAAAATTCCTCTTTGCATCTTTTATGAAAATGACTTATGGATTCTTGAACATCAAGTCACACAAATGGGAAATTCCTTGGGCCAATTCTGATTTTATGTCATGTGTAGCATTGGTATGGTGATTAGAAGTCATGTGGAAGTCACATAAAGGCTTGCCATGAGAAATTGCAAGTTTTCCATTTGGTGCATAACTTGAAATTTAGTGATTTTTGCCAACTTTGATGAGCCATAACTTTTGATCCAAAATGAATTAGGTCATGTTCTTGTACTTTTTGAAAAGGGAAAGATCTATTCTACAACTTTCATGACCAAAGTTTTTCCATTTGAAGCTTTTTTGAATCAAAAAGTAAAGGTTAAAAAAGTTGCCTAAAATGGCATTTTCATTAAAAGTCAAACTTGCCCAAAAAGTCAACCTTGCAAAAAACTTGAAATTCTTCAATTTTGTGAACTTCTAACATCTTCCATGATCAAATAAAGATCATATACAATCAAAATGATGAGGAACACCCTTTGGTTGGGTCATTGGGGGCCTCAGATGCCCTGATTTTACCCTGACTTGCCCAGAAAGTCAACCCTTGATCAGATGACTTCCCCATGGAATTTCTTCATGAAAATTGATATGCATACTCCCTATACCATATAGAGACCAATAGAAACAAGAATGACCAAAAAAATTTGGAGTTATGGCCTTTGAAACCAAAACCCTAATTTTAGGTCAACTGTGTAGTCAAACCTGGCTCTGCTTCCATACCAATCCCAGTTCTTGTGATCCTTTGACATTCTTGATTTTGAGAGGATGTAATATGATACTTGAGCATACATGGACCCCTTTTAAGTTATTGATGGCCTTTGGAGTGGCTCAAGAAGCTCTTGGATTGCTCAGATCACAAACCCTAGATGCAGATGACTTTGAATCTATGCAGTGAATCAAAAATGTGATATGAGATGCTATGATTGAGCTTATGTATATGAAATGATCACAAGCCATGGTGTGAATGGGTGAGGGCAAATTTGGGGTGTTTACAACAAGTACCATTGACATATTTCAGAATTCTCTTGACTTGGTTTAGATTACTGACTTTTGGATCAGCTTGATATCTTGCACAAACACCTACTGCAAAGGATATGTCTGGTCTGCTAGCAGTCAGATATAATAAGCTTCCAATCATACTTCTGTATAGACTTTGATCTACATTCTCACCCTTGTCATCTTTAGTCAACTTTAAATGTGTGGGGGCAGGAGTTCTTTTATGAGTAGCATTGTCCATCCCAAATTTCTTGACAATGTTCTTAGCATACTTGCTTTGGGAAATGAACATGGAATCCTCCATTTGCTTTATTTGCAATCCAAGGAAGTAGGTTAGTTCTCCTACTAGGCTCATCTCAAATTCAGATTCCATTTGAGTGACAAAATGTTTAACCATCCTGTCTGACATCCCACCAAAGACAATGTCATCTACATATATTTGAGCAATCATGACATTACCTTCATCATCCTTCACAAACAAGGTTTTGTCTATTCCACCTTTCCTGTACCCTTGCTTGATAAGAAAAGTAGTCAGCCTTTCATACCATGCTCTTGGGGCTTGCTTCAATCCATAAAGAGCTTTCCTTAGTTTGTTCACATGATTTGGACAGCTTGGATCAACAAATCCTTTAGGTTGTTCTACATATACTTCTTCATTAAGATATCCATTTAGAAAGGCACTTTTCACATCCATTTGAAATAGCTTGAACTTCAAGATACAAGCAATTCCTAACAGTAGTCTGATTGATTCAAGCCTTGCTACTGGTGCAAAGGTTTCATCAAAGTCTACTCTCTCAATTTGTGTGTATCCTTGAGCTACAAGTCTAGCTTTGTTCTTTGTAACAACACCCTGCTCATTTGACTTGTTCTTATACACCCATTTAGTGCCAATCACATTTATGTCATCAGGTCTAGGAACAAGATCCCACACTTCATTCCTTGTAAATTGACCTAATTCTTCTTGCATTGCACAAATCTAGTACTCATCAGTAAGAGCTTCCTTGATTTTTTTTAGGTTCTATTTTTGAGACAAAACAGGAACCTGAAATCACCCCTCTTGATCTAGTGCTTACACCTCTGTTGGGATCCCCAATTATCAAATCTTTGGGATGATCCTTCTGGATTCTTATGGAGGGAGGTTTGCTGGATGGTTCTGTCCTTGCATTAGTTTGAGTGAAATCAGAATGATCATTCTTTTCTTCAGCTCCAGTTTGACTGTCAGCAGATGTTCCAACATCTTCTGTAACATCTGCAGGGGCATCATTAATTATCACATTTATGGATTCCATGATAACTTTGGTTCTAGAGTTAAATACTCTATAGGCTCTGCTGTTTATGGAGTATCCAAGAAAAATCCCTTCATCACTTTTAGGATCCATTTTTCTTCTTTGTTCCCTATCAGCCAGAATATAGCAATTACTTCCAAACACATGGAAATACTTAACTGTGGGTTTTCTGCCCTTCCAGACTTCATAGATTTTGGTCAAAGTTCCTTTCCTTAGAGTGACTCTATTATGGATGTAACAAGCTGTGTTCATAGCTTCAGCCCAGAAGTACAAAGGTAACTTTTTAGCATGGATCATAGCTCTTGCTGATTCTTGAATAGTTCTATTCTTTCTTTCAACAATACCATTCTGTTGAGGAGTGATTGGTGAAGAGTATCCATGATTTATTCCTTCTGAAGAACAGAAATCTAAGAATTTTTTATTCTCAAACTCCTTTCCATGGTCACTTCTTATTCTGACCACACAGCTGGCTTTTTCTCTTGGTATTCTTTGGCATAAATCTTTGAATACATCAAATACATCAGACTTCTCTTTGATAAAATTTATCCATGTATACCTTGAAAAATCATCAACCACCACATAAGCATACCTCTTACCACCAAGGCTCTCAACCTGTATAGGTCCCATAAGATCCATATGCAATAATTCCAAAACTTTGGAAGTTGTCAGATGTTGAAGCTTTGGATGGGACATCTTGGTTTGCTTGCCTATTTGACATTCACCACATATTTTGCCATCATCAATCTTCAGTTTAGGAATACCTCTCACAGCTTCCATAGATATGATTTTCTTTATGCCTCTGAAGTGAAGGTGACCCAGTCTTTGGTGCCATAGTTTCATTTCTTCTTCTTTGGCTAAAGAACAAGTTGAAGTGGGACAGAAATTTTGAGGTTCCCACATATAACAGTTGTCTTTAGATCTGGCTCATCTCATGACAACCTCTTGTTCTTTATTTGACACTATGCATTCAGTTTTGGTAAAGTTTACACTGTAACCTTGATCACATAATTGACTTATGCTGATCAAGTTAGCAGTCAATCCTTTTACTAGCAGCACATCATCCAGTCTTGGTAC
The DNA here is from genome assembly GCA_963966055.1 of Lathyrus aphaca. Lineage (NCBI taxonomy): Eukaryota > Viridiplantae > Streptophyta > Magnoliopsida > Fabales > Fabaceae > Lathyrus > Lathyrus aphaca. Next base: position 275,537,300 of record OZ014519.1, on the reverse strand, counting down.
ATCTGGACAGTCCAAGGTCCCAACACCCTTGATTTCTCCTTTATCTCCATCTCCAAATGTTACATATCTGGATGAATATGACTTTAAGTCTACTAGCAGATTCTTCAATCCAGTCATGTGTCTTGAACATCCACTGTCAAAGTACCAGTCTTCTTTAGCTGATACTCTTAGAGATGTATGAGCTATATATGCAACATTCTTCTTTGACCATTTGTATTGAGGTTTCTTTTGATGCATCTGCCCTGTGTAGTGTCCATTAGAAGAGCTCCCAGGTTGTTTGTTGAACTTGTTCTTGGACATGTAGCTTTGATCAGCATGAAGATTAGCTTTAGGAACCCATACTTTCTTGATGTCCTCTATCTTCTGCCTAGGGGGTTGCTGATACATCTGATTTGGATATCCATGCAGCTTGTAACAATGAGGTTTGATGTGTCCAAACCTTCCACAATGATGACATCTCCATCTTTGATACTTCTTCTTCATTATGTTCTTTTCATGATGTTGAGACATCTGTTGGAACATAATGTTTGACTTTGTGTTCTTTTCATGATGTTGAAGCATCTGTTGGGACATCTTGTTTGACTGTATGGAATTTGAAGTAGGTTTGCTGGTGCTAGCTTCAGCCTTATAAGCTTTGTTAAATCCCAGTCCACTTCTATCCCCTGAATGTTTATTGTTGTTGAGAATAACATCCAGTGTGTTTGAGCTACTGTTCAGCATTCTAACAGATTTGGACATATGCTCCAACTTGGAATTGAGAAGGCTTACTTCACTTTTCAAGGTGTCAATGATCTCTAGATCACTTGTTTTTTCATCCTTTAGTGCCTTAATCTGCTTCTTCTGCTTTATATTCTCCATGCATACTTCAGTGCTCCTTTTAACCAGTTCTCTGTATGATTGCTCAAGCTCTTCAAAAGTAAGCTCCCCATCACTGGATTCACTTTCAGATTCATATAATCCAGCTAGAGCAGTGATATGCTTAGCTGATTCTTCTTCTGAATCACATCCTGAGTCTTCATCAGACCAGGTTACAGAGATACCTTTCTTTTGCCTTTTTAAATAGGTAGGACATTCATTTCTGATGTGTCCATATCCTTCACATCCATGGCATTTAATCCCTTTTTCTTGACTGGTTTTTTCATCATAATTTGACCTTCTATTAGCATTATAAGGTCTTTTGTTCTCAGAAGAGTTTGTGTATCTTCCACTTGGTCTGGACTTGTCTTCCATATTTCTGAGAATCTTTTTGAATTGTCTTCCAAGCATAGCAATGTTTTCTGATAAATTTTCTTCAGTTTCTGATTCATCATTTTCTTCTTCTTTATCAGTATTTGACACCAAGGCTATGCTTTTGTTCTTCTTTACAATTGTGTCATTCATTCCCATCTCAAATGTTTGAAGGGAACCAATGAGCTCTTCAACTTTCATTGTACATATGTCTTGAGCTTCTTCTATTGCTGTGACCTTCATGTCAAATCTTTTTGGCAAAGATCTGAGAATCTTTCTTACACGCTTTTCATCAGTCATCTTTTCTCCCAAAGCTCCAGAAGTATTGGCTATTTCTAAGATGTTCATGTAGAATTCATGAATTGTCTCATCTTCCTTCATTCTCAAGTTTTCAAACTTGGTGGTGAGAAGTTGAAGTCTTGACATCTTTACCTTTGATTTTCCTTCATGAGTTGTTTTAAGAGTGTCCCAAACATCTTTGGCCAGCTCACAATGATGCACAAGTCTAAAGATGTTCCTATAAATGCCATTGAATAAAGCATTTAAGGCCTTGGAGTTTCCAAGTGCAGAATCTTCTTCCTCCTTACTCCATTCTTCTTCAGGTTTCAACACTTTTGCTCCATCTTTGGTGTCTTGGACAGGGTGCTCCCATCCATTGTTGACTGCCTTCCAGGCCCTATTGTCAAGTGACCTTAAGAATGCAACCATTCTTAGCTTCCAGTAGTCATAATTAGATCCATCCAATATAGGTGGTCTATTTACTGATCCTACATCTCTGTCCATATTTCTAGAATTTGCAGTCCCTAGATCTCACCCAGTATAAACAAGAAGGGTGCCTGCTCTGATGCCAATTGAAATTTTGTGATCAGGAATGAGATGTCGAATGAGATGTTTAAACACTTGAAGACTTAACTAAAACTTAAAGTGCAAGAAAATTAAACAACACAGGAATTTGTTAACCCAGTTCAATGTATAACCACACTTACATCTGGAGGCTACCAAGCCAGGAGGAAATCCACTATAAGTAATATTAATTCTAGACTTAAACCACCCAGTTTAATCTTTCACTTAATATCTACCCAATGCAATTTCTACCTAAGACACAACTTAGATATGAGTACCAACTCACTCCCCCTTAATCACACAGTGATCTTGTTTACAAGTTTAATAAAATTGAAGTCATACTTCAAACAAAAACAGCTTGATCTTACTTCACAGTTCCAATCAAGACACAAATACAATTTTGCTTAAAAGCTCATAAAGTGGTATAATAAAAACAACCTGCTATTAAAACACAAAACACCCTATTTTGTCTTCTGAAATTCGTACTCTATTCTGAGAGTTTCTGTTGCTTAAATAGGTGTTTGGATTTTGGGCTTTCTGTAGGTTTATCCAATCCTGAAACGCATGCTGCTTCCACCTTGAATTAGGGTTTGTTACTTCCTAGATTCTAGGTGATTCAGTTCTTCTGATTATGCTGAAATCACATAACAACACTTCCTACAGAAGCGCCTTATTCTGTTTTATCCATCCATAATTAATTCCAGATAACTTTCCTTAATTTACTCAGTTCTGTTAGTCATTAATTAATTCTGGTAGCAGGTTTGAGATGTCACAACATCTGTTGGGACATCCTGAAAAATTGAACTTACTTCATTTACTGATACAATGTCACAACATCTGATGTGACATCCTGTAACCTGAACTTATTTCATTAACTGATATAATGTCCCAACATCTGGTGTGACATCCTGAATTTAGTTCATTTACTTATACTCTGTTTGATAATGTCCCAACATCTGATAGGACATCCTGAACTAAATTCAACATTTCTTGTTGGTCAAAAATTCTGCCAATTCTAAACATCTACACATACAAACTCAAGTATTAACATCATGAGGAGCAAAGAAGCAAAAGAAGTGAGGTGAGCATGCATAAAAGTGAATGAACTTTAAAAGCAAACAATCACAAAAATTTTTAAAGAAAAAACATCAACTCAAGACCAGAGATGGATTAACATCCTAAAAAGGCTCTACACAACCTAATGAAGTTGGCACAAGTGCCCTTCTAACCTAGGGATTGAACATATGACCAAAAAGAAGCAAAAGAGGATAGGCAGAGAACAAAAACTCAAATCAATTCAAGTATACATCCAAAAATTCCACAAACTTGCACAAAGACTCTTCAAACATACAATATTGACATGCCAAAAGGAGAGAATCAAAATCAGAACCTAAGCAAGCCAAATAAATGCTTAAACATGGATTAGGGTTAGGAGACTTCATGCACAAGTTAAATACCAAAACCAATTAAGCAAACTTCTAAAAATCAGAATAAAAATCACCAACAAACTACATCTCCACATGAATTCAGAGCAAAATAAATCAGTTCAAAATTCAAATTAATGGTCAAGATAGAAATTATACAAGACATCATGCTTCAAAAATGAAATAAAAACAATTAATTAAAGAAATAATTAATTCCTACGTGGAAAATAAAAATAAATGAAAAGTAAAAATGCCAAAAATTAGAGAAAACTCAAAAGATTATTCATGAATGTTTTTAGAATTTTAAGAACTTATTTCTATTTTAAAAAATTAAAAACCAAACTGCAAACAAAATGAAATAAGAAAAAAGAATTAAAGAAGCTAGAGGTGCAGACAGCAATCTAGATCAGTTCAATAAAACCTGGGCCCAACAACGGGGGTGCGCTTAGCAACTGGCCTTAGGCCCATACGAAATTTCCACAAACCTTACCAATAATCAGATTCATTATACTTGTTATTATTCTTTTTTTATTAAAACGAAAAAATGAACAAAAACTATGTAAACTTAACATCAATTGGTCAAGTTAGGGTTAGTTGCTACAAGACAAAAAACAGCACAGCCACTCACAGCACACCACCTCATCATCTTCTTCCTCTTGCTCATGAAGGATTCGAAAACAATGTAGAAACAGAACAAAACTTCCGCATACCATCATCAATTCAGAGCACCATAACTCCCTCACCTCTTAATGAAAATAAAAAATGTAAAAGCCAAGAGTGACCGGAGAAGATGACCGGAGCTAGCTCCGGTCACCTGAGAATCATTAAAACCCTAATTAGGGTTAGTTGCCCAGATTGATTTCCCACCCTTGGATCTTGATTAGGTTAGCGCGCGTACGGCTCAGATTAGTTCACTTATGTTAATTTCTGATTAATTAATTTAATTAAAATCATTTAGCCAGTTTGAATGTGGACCATTGGATGACGCGCCAAGTCAATTCCCACCCTTTTTATTCAAATCTCAGCCATTGGATGCGCTAACTTGCATTTTATTTCATTTCATTTTATTTTCTTTTCATTCCTTTTGCATATTTATTTTAAAATACCAAAACTCATCACAAAAATATGAAACTTTGCATTTCTGTTTTAAATATTTTTCTCAACCTGAAAATGATTTTTATTTTATTTTTTGAATATAAAAAGTATTTTTTTAATATTTAAATGTTATTTTTAATTAATTAAAGTATTTTAATTAATTAAAAGTGCATTTAGGTTTCTAAAAATAACCAAAAAAATCATGAACCATTCCAATGAATTTAGAAACATTTTCAAACTCTTACAAATTTCTTTTTACGTTTGATCATAATTTCACAATTTTGTTTGAATTAGGGTTCTTTAAGATCACAATTTTTAACCCTAACTTTGAAAAATCATTTCTGCCTAACCAAGAAGAGTTTGAACTTGATTCTTTTTACATTGTTTCACATATTGCATGTAGTTTCTAGGATATTTTCCTCATGGATTTATCTTGCATTTTCAAATTGATTTGCATTTTTCCTTAAGAATCACCCAAAAACCCTAGAAAACGTAGAAAAATCATAACTTTCAATAGGTTTAGCTTCTGACCTTCTCCTTTGGGGTTTGAACTTGTATAGGTTTAGGGTTTGTTTGAGCTTGATTTTAATTATTTATCATGTTGTATGCTTCTATTTTGTTCATTTGCATCTCATATGTTCATAAAACCCTAATTTCTCATGTTCATTTGCATTCACCTTGCATATTCATGATCATGTGAACTTGCCATGACATTTCAAGTATTCATATGTCATATTAGACATCTTAGGACATGTTAGAACCTTGTTTGATCATTTCTTCATTCATTTGACATGTCTTGTATTCATTTCATTTCATAAACATCCATGTGTTTTCAAGCTTCCAAGCATGCTTTCATGACATCCCATCTTTGTATGATCATTCATATGCACATTGTATGACATTGCATCATCTTATATGACATTTGAATTGCATAAACACTTCTGAATTTGGTCTTTGCATCTCATTTCAATTCATTTCTCCATGCTTTATGTCTTATGCATCCATACTAACTTTTCAGGAACTTTTGGTAAGTTATTTTGGGAGGTGGATTTGCCTTCACCTATCACTTCTTATTATCTCATTCATATGCATTTTAACTTGTCTTTGAAGTGAATTTGATTCACTTATGTTCCATCCTTCTCGCTTTCTTCCTTTCAGTTACTTATCTTCTTAGGAAGTAAGTAACTTATTCTTCTGCTTCCTCCTCTTTTCATCCGCTTCTTCCATTAGTGGCTTCCTTGAAGATTCTTTTCTCCTAAGCCTAACAAACCATAGGATATCTAAGCATGATAATGTTTAGGGTTGTGTTTAGTCCCCTTAGCTTTTTACCTTTGAGTCTCCTTGAGTCTCTCTTCTCATCTCAATAATCAGAGACTAAACTCTTAAAGTTTTAGGACTTTGGAATTAGGGTTATACCTACATCCTTCTCTTAGGATGGAGTGTATAAATTTAGTTCTAAGTGTTAAACCTTTAATTTGTTTAAACCTCTTAATCAAGACAGATTAATAATCACCAAGACTTTATCTTGTAACTTGGGCCTTACATTAGGGTTCTAACTCTTCCTTTTGGTTAAGAGGGACTAACCCTAGTGTTTAATGGACAAGTCCTCCTCAAGTTGTCTTACAAATTTAAAATCCACTTATTAATTTCACCCCCTAATTAAAACCCATTTAATAAAGGCTTGTTATATAATGAATTTAATCCCTAACCATGGATTAAGTTGAGGTATCTTCCTCAGCTTAAGTGTTCTCATCTAGTATCCTTCTTTTAGGATGGTGTAATGAGTTCACTAATCTGTGATTAGTGATTAAACTCATTACTTAACACTAAACAAAAACCCAAAAACATCTAAATAATCACAAGTAGGTTAATGATCTTAAACCTACATCATCATGGTAATTAAGTTGAGATGCTTATCTCATGCTTAAGTAGGCTCATTATCCCTAATCAGGGAGGATATAATGAGTTTACAACCCTTGATTTAGGCTTAAGCTCATTATCTTATGCAAAACCCCAAAAACAATAACAAAACTGAAAACACAAAAACAAACAATAATCGTCTCCTTCGAGATTCTTTCCTCATCATACTCATTCACAAATGAGAACTTGCTTCTTCCGTTTAATGCAAGACAGTTAGAACTCGAGCCAGACGAGTCATACACTTGAGCATAGGCAAGCAAGCAGTTCACAGTCAATTTATCTTTCAGTCTCTTTGAGTCGAACTACAGTGTTCTGACTTCCTCATTGCACGCGAGGATACGTAGGCATAACTTAATAGTTATCGAACAAAAGTCTATGTGTCTTCCCCCTCTTTCAGTATTCTTTTCTAAGCCTCAGTTCCTGAGAAATTCACCCTTTTGCACTGACACTTGTACTTTCATTCCTAGCTTTTGCACACAGATAGCACATACACCTACCCCTTTAAACACAATCTTGTAAGCGTGGATCCCGTCGAGTACGACGGACAATCTGGGTGCTAATACCTTCCCAGGTTGTAACCAAACCCCTTTCTCAATTTCTCTGGTTCGCAACCGTCTTATCCATCTCTTTCCAGGTTTATGCAGCATTACCTTTCCTTTGGGATAAAAATGCCTAGTTGGCGACTCTATTCACTTCATTTTCATTTTCTATTTTCGCCGACCGTTCGCGTCTGTACCTTGGGACCTAGTGTCTTTTCAGGGGAGCGACAGCTTGGCGACTCTGCTGGGGACCCTTATCATGCAACCAGGGCTTCTGGTTCTTTTTGTGGGTTTCTCCTAGCGCTTGTTTTATTTGTTTTTATGGGGGTGTTATGTGCTACTTGTGCTTTTTGTTTATTGCTTTATTTATTGCTTTTTGTACAGCTTTATTTATTGCTTTCCTCTACTGTTTTTATGCATTTCATACTATTATCATCATATCATGTGCTGGATCTTTTTGCCTTGATTGGGAGGGATACTCAGTGAATAAGGTTCCATACCGGGAGCCTGAGTGACACATAGGATAGAGTGGCTTCATATTCTTTCTCATTCCATTTCGGTCTGGTGCGGGAATATGAAACACGGTTCAGACATGGGTTTCTTCTTGAGAACTTTGTGCTACGGATTTCCTGTAGTACTAGGGCTATCTGGGAAGCCTGCTAAGTATGGATGACCTTTTTATGACCTTCAGCATCTGAGGTGAATTAGAGGAGGATCCTTTATGATTGTTGTAAACACCGTACCTCCGGGTTAGAAGTGTTTACACTTCTCATAACTGATCCAAGTCTGAGGATCCTTGTTTTAGAACAATACATGTGAGGGGGTTGGGATGTTTACAGGTTTGCAGGAACCCTTGGCCTCATCATACCATGATACTGATATTGTTAAGGTCACATCATTTTGGACTATTCTTGTGAAACTCTGGATTTGTGACTCTTTATTCGAGTCCCCCACCTGGTTACTGGTTCTCTAAGCCTTCATCTGGACTTATGAACACACATGGGCCTTATCAAGGCAGATAACAGATCCAACACTTGATCACAAACCCTTGCATATCATTCTGCATACATCATTTTGCATCATTTTAACATTTTTCTTTTTGTTTACAGGGTATCCACATCTTATCTTTGGTTTGGTTTTGACTGTTCTTCTACTCAGACATTTGCATCAGAGGTATTCATCAGCCATCTTCATCAGAGATTCTCTTCAGCACCTTCATCAGTTGCCTTCATCAGTATTTCTCCTCAGTCGTCTTCATCAGCATCCATTATCAGTATGGACCCATCCAGGTAAAGCAACATCACTTATCATTTCTTTGAGCCCTCTCTAGCAGGCATCAGGCAGATTCAGACAATCATCACTCCTGATCATGTCCCTTTATTCAGGGAACATTATGGAGGCATTATGGACATGGTCATGGACTCGGATGCATCACAGAGGAGTATGATCCACACCTGCCTTCAGTTCTATGACCCTCCTCTCATATCTTTTACCTTTCCAGACTTCCAGTTAGGCCCTTGGTTAGAGGAGTTTTCCATGTTGTTGGGTGTCCCCATCAGGAGATGGATACCTTTCAACCCTGAGATGACTACTCCCAGAAATGAAGATATAGCTAAGGCTCTGTACTTAGAATCCACCATCCTTGATCATAATATGACCACCAAGGCTGGGATCCCAGCCTCCATTTGGACTTCTTGGTTACTCAGGCCATTGTTCATGTTGCAGTAGGGAAATGGGACACTGTTTGTGCTCTTTTGTCCCTTAGCATATATGGTATCATCTTGTTTGCAGACGAGCCTAAGTTTGTAAGAAAGAGTACTATACATCTCTTCCTGTTGAAGAATCCAGTCCCTACCTTGCTTGGGGAATTTTATTACTCAGTGCATCAAAGGAATGAGAAGCAGAGGGGAAGATTAGTCAGATGTTGTGCACCTCTCTTCTACTGTTGGTTATTGAGACACTCGCCAAAGACAGAAGCTTTCTTGAATCCTCATCAGTCAAGAAACTGGTCTAAGAGAATGATTTCCCTTACATCAGAGGACATCAGGTGGTGCACTCAGAGCACCAAGGGCAGAGACATAATCACCAGTTGTGGGCAGTATCCCAATGTACCCCTTATTGGAGTGAATGGTTGCATCAACTACAATCCTTTGTTGTTCAAGAGGGAATTAGGGTATGCCTTGGTGCATCCACCAAGAGAGCAGGACTTATCAGAAACCCTTTACTGTGACATTCAACATAACCATGCCATTTCCCGACAAACAGCCTGGGCTTGGGATAACATCCAGACAAAAGGGACTGCCATTCTTGGCAAGTGTAACAACATAGCTTCAGCTAAGTATATTGATTGGTCACGTATCAGAGGACAAATCACCCGCATTCCATTCACCTTAGAGGATGTGTCTGGACCATCAGCAGTAGAGCCTGTAGATACAGTCAGTTTAGAGGAGTTTGAGAAGTTGAAGGAAAGGAATACTCAGCTTTCTGAAGCCCTAAAGAAGACCCTCTGGGAGAGGAATGATAGTCGTCTGTACAATGAGAGGTTAGAGAAGCTCCGGATCAAGCATATGACCAAGATTGAGAAGATAGATGATTACATCAGAAGGGCTAGAGCGGGGGAGTTAGTGTTGAAGAATGCTTGCAAGGAAGCCAAGATGCAGAAGGCCAGAGCTGAGCACTACTTTGAAGAGAGTCAGGCTAGATGGATCAGAATCACTGAAGCTCGCTCACAGGAAGATCAGAAGACACAGGCTAAGATAGAACAGTTGGAAGCTTATGAGAAGAAGAATCAGGAGGCCTTGTTAGCAGCACAGAAAGAGATATCTGAGTTGAAACTCCGGGCGGGGTTAAAGAGATCAAAGGACCAAGACAAGTGTAAGAAGTTGACAAATTCTATTGCCACCAAGAAACTTCTTATCAGGACCATCACAGAGCATTCAGTTGGCCCAGTGACTGATGCTCTCCTGAAGGAAGTCAGAGAGGATGATTATGGGCTGGATGTTTGATTTCTTTGTACTTGTATTTTCATTTTGTTTGTACTTTTTGTTTTTTTGTTGTATTTTGACCCACCATGGGAACTTGTTGTAATCATGAACTATGTACCCTTACATTTTTGTGCACCTCTCTTCTACTGTTGGTTATTGATTCACTTGCCAAAGACAGAAGCTTTCTTGAATCCTCATCAGTCAAGAAACTGGTCTAAGAGAATGATTTCCCTTACATCAAAGGACATCAGGTGGTGCACTCAGAGCACCAAGGACAGAGACATAATCACTAGTTGTGGGCAGTATCCCAATGTACCCCTTATTGGAGTGAAGGGTTGCATCAACTACAATCCTTTGTTGTTCAAATGGACTAGGTTCAGCAAGATCTGACTGATGTGAGAACCCAGATGGCTAATGAAAGAACTGAAATGAGGGCACAAATGAACCAGTTTATAGCAGTGATGACTGGGCTGGCCCAAAGCCAAGAAAGATTAAGAGAGTTGGTCGAGCAGAAAACTCCTAAAGAAAACCACTCAGGTACATGGGGTACCAGCAACATTGATCATGTACAACCTCGTACTGATCCCCCGGAGTTTGGACCTCATCTCAACTCTGACATTAATACTATCAGGAACACCTAGGGTAATACTGGAGGGTGTGCCTTGCAAGAGGACCCTCAGGAGGAACAATTCACTGTAGTTGGGGCAGGAGATGAAGTCTATGATCGTCAGCTGGACGAGATAGCAGAAAAGTTGAGGTCTCTGGAGTCTCAGAACTCCTTAGGATTTGATGTCATGGATATGGGGCTAGTAGAGGGAGTAAGAATTCCTCACAAATTCAAACCTCCCTTCTTCGAAATATTTAATGGAACAACTTGCCCTCGCACCCATCTTCAATCCTTTTTGGGAAGATTAAAGGGTTACACTATGGATGAAAAGCTATGGATGTTCTACTTTGAGGATAGCTTGATCGGGGCATCCTGTGAGTGGTACTTTCATCTAACTAGGGCAACAATCAGAAATTGGAAAGATTTGGCCGAGGCTTTCATATGCCAATACCAATACAATCTAGACATGGCTCCTAACAGAACTCTTCTAATGGGTATGTCACAATCCTCCAGGGAAAGCTTCAGAAAGTATGCTCAGAGATGGAGACAATTAGCTGCTGTCGTTCAACCTCCAATGTCGGAAAGAGAAATGGCAGATATGTTTATGAACACCCTCCAGGGGACATACATTGATAGGTTGGCTGCTTTCTCTTCCACTAGCTTTGCAGACGTGGTCATAGCAGGAGAAAGGATTGAGAGTTTACTGAAAATGGGAAAGATTTCTGATAACGGCGCCAGCTCAAGCAGCACAAGAAAACCATTTGCAGGGCCTCGCAGGTCCGGTGAAACAAATTCAGTACACATGGGCAGAGGAAGGCCCCAATATATGCCAAGATCAATTGCCGATGTCACGATTCCTACTCCACCTCCTTAACAACAATACACCTCGCAACTACAACAATTCCCTCAGCAACAAAGGTCTTATAACAACAACAACAACCAACAACAGCGTCCTTTCCAACAAAGGCCATCTCAAGTCAACAGGGTAATTGAGCCTATACCAATGCCATATGTCACTTTGTTGCCACAACTTCTGAAGCTTAATCTTATTGAATTAAGGACTCTGGATCCATCAGATCCTCAGAACCTTCCACAGAATTACGACGTCAATGCCAGATGTGCCATTCATTCTAATGCACCTGGTCACACCACAGAAAAGTGCAGAGCTTTGCACATGAAGGTCCGGGATCTAGTTGATTCAAAGGATTTAAATTTTGCACCATGTCCTAATGTCACAAAGAATCCTATGCCCAACCATGGTGGGCCCAGGATAAATGCAATTGAGGAGGATCAACCCATGAATTTAATTGAAGATACTGCAAGCATTCAAACACCTCTGGCAGAGGTTAAGGCTCAGCTTTTAAAATTCCAGGTGTTCCCAGGTTGTGAGGCCTGCTGTGAATCTTGCAAAGTTTCCGTCAATGGGTGTGCAATCTTGAGAAATGGCCTCAATGGCCTTATCAGAGAAGGTATCCTGCAGATAACATCAACGGTTTCTACAACATCAGTAACTCCTTTTACAGCAACAACAAACACTCCTCCTACAACTTCTAAGACAATTGTTCCAACAGACTCGTCTACAAAGTCAACAATCATTTCTTCCATCACTTCAGCAAACACCAGTTCAACCGCATCCGCTTCTACAACTACAACAACCATTAACAACGACGTCTCCGCAGTCACCATATACTACGACCCATCAATGGTTCCCGACTCCAACAATTTTCAACAACAATCTCAACAACCCAGCTTCAGTCCTTCATCACCACCACCAGTCAGAAGTCCCATCACCATATATTATGATCCACAGACAATAACAGTTCCTACCTCCACTGCAGTCAGTCCAATCACCATCACGGTACCTGGACCCATTCCGTATGAAAAAGAATGATGTACCATGGAACTATGGTTCAGACCTTTACTGCAACGGGGAGAGAGACCTTCTTGATTCTTCAGCTCATACACCACAGGTGGATAATGTCGGGGGAGGCGGAGGCTTCACCCGAAGCGGACGCCTCTTCGCGTTACAAGTTCCAAGAGTCAACACTGAGGCAGAGGCTGCTGCCAAAGCTAAAGGTAAAAAAGTGGTGCCGGAAGAACCAGTTTTGAAAGAAGCCCATAAAACATCATTTGATCAAGATGTGGATGATTTTATGAGGATAATCAAGAGAAGCGACTACAAGGTTATGGATCAGCTCCACCAGACTCCTTCCAAGATCTCCTTCTTATCCCTGCTATTGTGTTCTAAAGCCCATCAGGATGCATTACTTAAAGTCTTGCACGCAGCCTACTATCGCTACCCCGAAAAGACGCCGGGTCGGATAGGGTACAGACGCGAACGGTCGGCGAAAGGAGAAAGGAAGTGAACTGAATAGAGTCGCCAGCTAGGCATTTTTATCCCGAAGAAAAGGTAATGCTGCATAAACCTAGAAAAATATGGATAAGACGGTTGCGAACTAGAGAAACTGAGAAAGGGGGTTGGTTACAACCTGGGAAGGTATTAGCATCCATATTGTCCGTCGTACTCGACGGGATCCACGCTTAAAAGATTGTGTTTAAAAGGGGTGGGTGTATGTGTTATCTGTGTGCAAAAGCTGGAAAAGAATATACAAGTGTCAGTGCAAAAGGTGAATGCTCAGGAGCTGAGGCTTTAAAAGAGAATGCTGAAAGAGGGGGAAGACACAGAGACTTTTGTTCGATAACTGTTAAGTTATACCTACGTATCCTCACGTGCAATGAGGAAGTCAGAACACCGTAGTTCGACTCAAAGAGACTGAAAGATAAAATGATTGTGAACTGCTTGCTTGCCTATGCTCAAGTGTATGACTCGCCTGGCTCGAGTGCTAACTGTCTTGCATTAGACGGAAGAAGCGAGTTCTCGTTTGTGAATGAGTGTGATGAGAAAAGAATCCCAAAGGAGACGGTTATTGTTTGTTTTTGTGTTTTCAGTTTTGTTATTGTTTTTGGTGTTTTGCATAGGATTATGAGCTTAAGCCTAAATCAAGGGCTTGTAAACTCATTATATCCTCCCTGATTAGGGATAATGAGAATACCTAAGTATGAGATAAGCATCTCAACTTAATTGCCATGATGATATAGGATTAAGATCATTAACCTACTTGTGATTATTTAGATGTTTTTGGTTTTTTTGTTTAGTGTTAAGTAATGAGTTTAATCTCTAATCACATATTAGTGAACTCATTACACCATCCTAATAGAAGGATAATAGATGAGAACACTTAAGCTGAGGAAGATACCTCAACTTAATCTATGGTTAGGGATTAAATTCATTATATAACAAAGCCTTTATTAAGTGGATTTTAATTAGAAATGTGATTAAGAAGTGAATTTTAAGTTGGTAAGACCACTTGAGGAGAACTTGTCCATTAAACTCTAGGGTTAGTCCCTCTTAACCAAAAGGAAGAGATAGAACCCTAATGTAAGGCCCAAGTTACAAGCTTATGTCTTGATGGTTATTAAGTGTTTTGATTAAAAGATTTAAACAAATTAAAGGTTTAACACTTAGGATTAAAGTTATACACTCCATCCTAAAATAAGGATGCAGGCATAACCCTAATTCAAAAGTCCTAAAACTTTAAGAGTTTAGTCTCCGTTTAAGAGATGAGAAGAGAGACTCAAAGAAGACTCAAAGGTGAAAGACTAAAGGGGGACTATATACAACCCTAAAGTTATCATGCTTGGTTATCCTATGGTTTGTGAGGCTCAAAATAAGTCTTCAAGATGTCCACCAAGGAAGAAGTAGTTGAAAAGAGAAAGAGAAGAAAGGAAAGGTTACTTACTTCATTTGAGAAGATAAGTGAACCTAAGAAAAAGAAAAGGAGGAAAAGGGGCACAACTGAATGAAACTCACTTCAAGCACAAGTATAATGTACAAAAATAAGAAAATAAAAAGTTAGATGTGGATGTACATCCACACCTTAAACAACTTACCATAAGCCCCTGAAATGTTAGTTGAACACTTAAAGGAAGAAAAGAAATGCAAATGCAACAAAGGTGCTATGATCAAATGTCAGAAGTGTATATGCAAGGAAAATGCGTTATGAGATGATGCAAAGTCACACATGATGCATATGTATGATCATACAAGAGATGGATGCAAATGAAGGTAAGTTAGAAGCTTGAAAACACATGTATGTTCATGAAATGTTATGAATGCAAAGCATACCAAATGGATGAATCAATGATCAAGCTATGTTCTAACATGTCCTAGGGTGTCTAAGATGACATACAAATACTTGAGATGGCATGGCAAGTTCAGGTATTGATGCTTATGCAAAGGTGAATGTAAGTAGACATGAGAAATTAGGGTTTTATGAATGTATGAGATGCACATGACCAAAATAGAAGCAATGCACAAGATAAAAAATTGAAAATGCACTCAAAGGAACCCTAAACCTATACTAGGTTACCATCCAAAGGGGGAGGTCAGAAACTAAACCTAGAAGAAGTTATGGATTTTCTAAGTTTGCTAGGGTTTTTTGGTGATCTTCAATGTAAAATGCCAAACAAATGGAAAATGCAAGATAAAAATGTAACAAAAATTCTTTTAGAAGCTAGAGGACATGTACAAAGCAAGGCAAAAAGAATCATTCACAAACTCAACTTGGTTCTAGGGTTATGAAATTTTGAAGCTAGGGTTAGAAAATGGACATTTTTAAGAACCCTAATTCATTGAAAAATCTCAAAGTATGATCAAAACCAAAAAGAAATTTATAAGGTGAGTTTGTAAATGTTTCTAAATGTCTTAGAATGCTCTCTTATTTTTTTGGTGATTTTTAAATACCTAAATGTATTTTTAATTACTTAAAATGAATTAATTAATTAAATAAAACATTTAAATGATTTAAAAATACTTTTTTAATGCAAAAATTAAAAATAAAAATGTTTCTGAGTTTAGAAAAATATTTGAAATGAAAATGCAAAAAATGAGATTTTTAAAAGTATTTTTGCTATTTTTTATAATTAAAGGAAATAAAATGAAATAAAAATAAAAGAAAATAAAAAGTATGCACAAAGGATGGCCAGGATGCAAAGCTGAGATGATCAAGGGTCCAGGGAGTGAGTTAAATTGACCAAGGGTAATCAGAATCAAGGGCTCAGGTTTAAACCTCCAAAACGTGCGCAATCTGATGGTTGGTATTCAAACTGGCTAAATAATTTTAATTTATTTTAATTAATCACAATTAGGGTTTAATGACAAATCCTGACCACTCACGCGCTAAGTTAATCTTCATCCAAGGGCTGACATTGAATCTGGGCACGCTGACCCTAATGATTTTCAGGTGACCGGAGCTAAGCTCCGATCATCTTCTCCGGTGACCCTAAATCCTAACTTCTTCTATAGCTCACTAAAACTCAAACTAACTGCCCAGAAATGATCCCCAAACATCATGGAACTCAAATCAACAAACAAACAACATTAAAAACACATCAAAAGTGAGAATCGAATTAAAACAGTTCTAGGTCAAAAAAATTCAGAACATGAATACATACTCATTTCTCAACCATTTTCAAAACAAAACACATCAACATGATCAGTGAAGCATAAAGAATCATTCAGGAACTTGAAAATGCATTTCTGGAAAAAATGTTCTTGAGGTTACCTGAGTTGGAGCTTTTCACTTAGCTGCTTCCTGACCCATTCTTTGGTTCAAACCAGCTCCCTTGAGTCCCTTGAGGATGTTTAGAAGCTTAGAACAAGTTTTTGTTGGCTATTTTGAAGGTTCCAATTCAGAGCATGTCAGAATCGTGTTTTTGTTTCAAGGGGTTTCAGGCTTGTGTAAGGGGTGGGAAATGATCTATGAGTTATATGGAGATGATTGGTGAAAGAATTTTGAAGTTTGGCTGGGTGGTTTGAGAGTTTTGAAGAGATGAAGTTCTTGAGGAATTTTTTGCAATCTGAGCTATGGGATGATTCAGGCTTGTGTGTTATGTGTTTTGTGATCCATAAGGTTTGTATAAGCCAATGAGAATGCTCAGAGAAGTGGTTGTGGCATAGGCTGATTGGTATGGGAGGTTTTGCAAAAAAGTCAAGGTTGGTGTACCTCAAGCATGGGCACGAGTCAGAGCTGTATTTGGCCATGTCTGGCCTCAGCTGAGTTTATGGAGAGCCCTTGGATTGAAATTGATGAGCTGGAACACTTGATGTTAGGGTTTACAAGGTTTTTGCATATTTTCCCTCTTTGATGTTTCTTGTGTTTCAAGGCATGAAATGACCTAATTCTTGGGCCAATTCTGAGTCTTTGATGTTGTTTGATCATGTTATGGCATATTTGGTCACTTTAGAAGTCATTTGAGGCCTTGGCAAGTGATTTTGCAAAAATCCCTCTTTGGTGCACTTTTGAAAATTATAGGATTTTTGCCAACTTTGAAGGATCATAACTTGAGTTCTATAATGAATTAGAAGGAGTTCTTGTACTTTTTGAAAATGGGAAGATCCATCCTACAGCTTTCATGTTTGAGTATTTTTCATTTGAAGCTTTTTTGGATCAAAAAGAGGTGGTTGAAAAACTTTCCCAAAATGGAAAGTTTCCATTACAAGTCATTTCCATTTTTGGCAACTTTGCAAATGGCTCAAACTTCTTCAATCTTGTGAACTTCCAACATCATATAAGATCAAATGAAGATCATATAACTTCAATTTGATGAAAATACTCCTTTGGTTCCATTGTTGAGGGCCTCAGATGCCCTGATTTTGACTTAACTTGCCCAGGAAGTTACCTAGTGAACAGATGACTTCCACAATGAATTTCTTCATCAAACTTGGTACACATGATCCTTGTAACATATTAAGAACATTAGAAACAAGAATGGCCCAAAAATTTGGAGTTAAAGCCTCTGAAACCAAAACCCTAATTTTGGTTATCTGTGTAGTGAAAACCCTAACTCTACTTCCATGCCTTGCCAGTTCTTGTGATTTCTTGACTTCTATGAACTTTGAGGGACATAATATGATTATATAACACACATGAACCCTCTTGGAACACTTTAAGACCTTTGGGGTGGCTCAGATGGAATCTTGGATTGCTCAGATCACAAACCCTAGATGCAGATGAACTTGAACTATGCAGATGAAACAAATATGCAATATGATGTGGTATGCTTATGCTTATGCTTATGCAAATATGAAAGATCACAAGTCATGGTGTGATATGAGTGAGGGAAAATTTGGGGTGTTTACACCTACGTGCCTGAGGAGATCACGGTGAATCAGCTAGAGACAGTGGTGTCTAATGTTAATACTAGTCATGGGCTAGGCTTCACCAATGCTGATTTGACAACGGAAGGTTGTCACCACAACAAAGCTTTACACATCACTCTGGAATGTAAAGGGGCTGTGCTTTCACATGTTCTAGTTGGCACTAGGTCTTCGCTCAATGTCTTGCCAAAGAAAGCTCTTGTTAAGTTTGAATATGATGGTATTGCTCTCCGACCAAGCAATCTGGTGGTTAGAGCTTTTGATGGTTCCAAGAGGTCTGTTCTTGGAGAAGTGGAACTTCCTGTGATAATTGGCCCGCAAGTATTTCTAACTACTTTCTACGTGATGGACATTCAGTCGGCCTACAGTTGTTTGTTGGGTCAACCATGGATTCACGCCGCTGGCGCAGTTACGTCGACCCTTCACCAGAAATTAAAATACGAGTGGGAAGGGAAAATTATCACAATCTGTGGTGAAGAGGATATTTTTGTTAGATATCTGGCCACCTACAAATACATTGAGATGGATGGTGATATCCACGAGACCATGAGCCAAGGTTTCGAAGCATTGAACGTCAATGAGGAGACAACTGAAGTATTCGCTACATCCCAGGAGGATAGGATGGGTACTTCAATTGTCTCCTATCAATAAGCTCGGAAGGTTGTTGAAGATGGAAACGCCCAAGGCTGGGGCAAGTTGTTACTGGTGGAGAAGAAGGAGGAAAGATTCGGTTTGGGTTATACACCATTCCGACAAGATCAAGCAGAGCCTAATAAGGAGCCCAAGTTCATAAGTGGGGGAATGCTAACCCCAGATGTTGTCAATAACGTGGAAGACGAGGCTGAAAGCGACCTCAACCTGGAGAGCTGGATTCGTCCAAGGATCCCGGGCCAACAAGTCCTTAACTGGTCTTCCCAAGAAATTATAAGAGTTACTCCTGCAGAGTAATTATTATTTCCTGCTTCTTTTAACATGCATCAAGTCCTGCATCTTTCCCAAGGTGTCAGGACTCATTTTGTAATAGGGCCATATTTGTATTTTGTGCAAATGGAATATCAATGAACAATGGACATCTTTTGCAAAAAAATTTCTTTTTACGCTCACTGTCTTTTCATTTTTGTTATTTTTCGCACAAAACAATAAATGGCAATGTTTTCAAAATAATAACTTCATTTACACTTTTTTCTAAACAAGATTAAAATTAATCACTAAAAAGAACAAATCTCAACCCTTGCAGATATTATCCTCCAGATTGCACCGACAACAGCACTGCTATGACCTTGTATGACTTCGACAATCCAATTAATCAAGCAGATGATGGGGTTGATGAAGACTATGAGTTGCCTGAAGAGTTAGCCAGGTTGTTGAGACAAGAAGAGAAAGTGATTACTACTCATCAGGAGGAAATTGAGAGTGTTAATCTCAGTACCGAGGAGGATTTTAAAGAAGTAAAAATTGGGGCCAGTCTGCAAGCTCCATTAAAAGAACAGCTTATCAGCATGCTTCGGGAATATGTTGACGTCTTTGCTTGGTCCTATCAAGACATGCCAGGTCTAGATATGGATATTTTCATGCACAGGCTACCCTTGAAAGAAGATTTCCCTCCAGTTAAACAGAAGTTGCACCGCACTCGCCCAAATATGGCCATGAAGATTAAGGAAGAAGTACAAAAACAGTGGGACGCTGGTTTCCTTGCTGTAACTAGTTACTTGTCGTGGGTTGCTAACATTGTACCCGGGCCTAAGAAGGATGGAAAGGTGCGTATATGTGTGGATTACCGGGACCTGAACAGAGCTATCCCGAAGGATGATTTCCCATTACCTCACATTGACGTATTGGTAGACAACACAACTCAGTTCTCGGTATTTTCTTTCATGGATAGATTTTCTGGATACAATCAGATTAAGATGTCACCTGAAGACATGGAGAAAACAACTTTCATCACACCTTAGGGCACATTTTGTTATAAGGTAATGTCGTTTGGACTGAAAAACGCCGGTGCAACTTATCAACGGGCTATGGTAACATTATTCCACGATATGATCCACAAAGAAATCGAATGTTGTGTGGATGATATGATTGCCAAGTCCCTTACTGAAGAAGACCATTTGGTGAATCTGCTGAAGTTGTTTCAGCGTCTGAGGAAATATCAGTTGAAGTTGAACCCCAACAAATGCACGTTTGGGGTACGATCCGGTAAGCTGCTGTAACACGGTGGGAGAACTGACTTTAGTTATGTTGCGGATAGCAAGAGTCGCCACCGACTTTTATTTTATCCAAAGGAAAGGCATAAAAGAACAGGAAAGACCTTTTAAAAGATTTTTGGGTCCGGGGGGTAGGTTATGTAAAGGGAAGGTGTTAGCACCCTTTACATCCATGGTTATCCATGGGCTCTTAGTTACTTAGCTCACTTTAAATTGTTTTAAGAAGTGTAGTGTGTGAATAAAATTTCCTTTAAGTACTTTATAATGATCCATGTACGGATATATATAAAGTCTTTGTCTTGAAAATTTGTTTGAAAAATGTGAAGTGTTTGAAATGTTTTTGAAAAGTGAGCAAGTACATAAGAGGAACCTACCCTAAGTTAAGTCTTTTCTGTTCTTAAATATCCTTTAAATGGTAAGACTATCCCTATTATTAAGGAATAGGTAGTCATTACCTTGGATGTGATAAGGGACATGTGAAGGGACAACTGTTATTTAGGCAACTGTAAAGTGTATAAGCAATTCGAAGGGACTTATCATCTTTATTCGAAAGGGACAAGATCATTACGAAGGCAACCATTAAGGGACTTGATCTTTTTATTTGTTAAGGGACTAGATGATATGAAATGAGGGACTTTGCTTTACACCTTACTTGACCTTTTGTTTAGGCAACTTGAGAGGTAACCCTTAAGAAGTGAGATGGCGATCCAGGATCGACTTACGTGTGTGAGTGTATCAATTCAGATATTTATCTTTAAGTTTTAATGATCTAAATTCAAGTTTACATACAAACATGTTTTACACTCCCTATTTTACTAACCATAGCATTAAAAAATAAATAACAAAAATTATTCTACAACTATTACATATTGGATACAATTACATCATGATAATAATTAAAATAAGTTAAATAAGCAAATAAATGAACAATTAAGTGGGTTAGTAACAATAATAATAATAAAATAAACAATCATATAATATATAAATAAATAAATAAAGGGGGTTAGTAGTAATAAAATAAATAAGAATAAGATGAAAGAATTAACATAATGAAAATAAATAAATTTAAAGTTTAAAATTAGTCAAATAATATTTTTTAAGAGAATTTAATAAAAGAAATAAATAATAAGTATTATATACTAAATTATAATGATTTAAATTTATATACATATTATAAAAATCCTTGCTAATTATAATTAAATAAACATGCCACAAAAATAAATTATGTTCATAAAATAAAATTAGGATTTTTAATTGATTTAGAAAAATAATCTAGGGTTTACTATTTTATTAAATTATTTACATGTGAAAACTATATTCAATAATAATTGTAAACAAATTATAAAATAATGTACATAATTAAAATTTACAGATAAATAAATTAAGGTTTATAATATAATTAAAGTTTATAAAAAATATTAGGATTTAGAAAATATTAGGTTTTATATGAAAATATTAGGGTTTATTAATTAATTAGATTATTTACATATAAAAATTACATACAAGTTATAAAATAAATATACATGATTAAAATTTACAAATAAATAATTTTAAGAATTATAATTAGGATTTATGAAAATAAATTATGTTTTAGAACTAAAAGAAATTAGGGTTATAGTTAAATTAAAGTTAATTATAATTAAAAAAAACAATAATAATAGTAAACAAAACAAAAAATAAAAGATAAGAAAGAAAAAAGGGGGAGGCCTAGTTTTGATCCCAGGACCTCCCCAATACCTGAAGAAGACTCCAACCACTGGGCCAACGTGCGTGTTGGTGATAGCAATTAACATGACTTTGTTTTATTCCATTCTTGCAAAATAAAAGAAATTGAAGCAAAAATTGGTCCTGACTGGGTTTGAACCCTGGATTCTAACTTCACACATGAGCGTCCTCACCACCAGACCAATCAACGTTTCTTGAAATAAAACTTAAAATAATTGTAAAAATATTATGACATTTTTTTGAATTTTCTGATGGCGCCAATTCATCATCTTCTTCCTCAGGATTCCTGCGAAATTAGCTATGAATTTAGCTGGGCTTTTTCCTACAAATTTGTTTTCGCAACAGAACCTAGGTTTCTCAATCACCATGAAACCTGTAAAATCTTGACAAATTAATTACGCCATAGTGATCCTTACATCATATACGATCCAGCCATGTTATTAGAATTAATTTATATCACCCTAATCATAAAGCCCCAAATCGGGAGCTTAAACCCTAACAATGGTGATTGTTGATACCTGCACAAAAGCTTCAAACAAACCAGCCAGAAACAATGTATAGAACACTAAAAACATCATACAATCATCAAAATCCAGTAAAAGATCATAAATCTATGCATTCGAAAAATTCAAGAACACACAACAAATGTGGTTCGGTTTATGCATATGAAGATGTTTCTGATGATGATAATGATTGGGATGCGTTCAGTGATGATCAAGGAAGCGATTGATGTTCTTATTTCACCTGAAAAGTTACAAAATATTAGAATCTGAATTTGAAAAAATTTGATGAATTTGAAAGTTTGAAAGTGAGGTTAATGGCTGCAAAAAAATCGTCTCTCTGCATTTGTGTAGTTTGTATACTTATAGAGGAATGGAATTAGGTCAGAAAAGTGGTGGATTTGTGGGCTTAATGGATACCTTGAGTGTGAAGAAATCTCCTTGCCAAATTAGTCAAAAAATCAAATATTTTCATGCTATAATGCCTTAGCACGAATTTGGATGGTTTTGAATCAACTTAAATGGTCATTAAGAGTTTCTAGAAGAAGAATCACTTTTAAATATTCAATTTTCATATTTTATTTTGATTTAAAATGATTTAAAATGAATAACATCAAAATAAATAAAATAAAAATAATAAAAATCTGAATAAATGAGGATTGGGTCGTGCATGATGTCATGTTGAAGTTTGGATCACAAAATTGCAAGCCCATTTGGAAGAATTTGGTTTTAAGGCCCTATTTGCTTCATAAACCTCCCAAAAATTTCCCAACTTTGCAAGGGCACAAATCCTTCAATTTTAATGCTATGAGGGTGTTCTTTGACATTTTGGAAATCTTAAGGAGTCCTCTAATCAACCCCATTGGTTTCATGTCCATATCTTTTACCATTCTCAAGTTATGCTCTTTTGAAGTTGTTGACTTTTTGTTGACTTTCAAAAGGACCTATAATGTCTTAGCTCATACCTTCCAAATGAAGCATTTTTGGGCTTGGCCTGTGAGACACAAAGTTGTAGAGAATTAAATTTCCTTTAAAATGAGCTTTGTATGGGAAAAATTAGATGAAGCATGTGAATGTTATGGCTGGTCAAAGTTCAGTTGACTTTTCCTGAGGAACCTAATTTAGAAACTCCTGATTCTTGATGATCTGAAATCTCCTTGATGAATCATGATCAACCCTTGATCAAATGATGAATTTTACTTCATATACTTGATGTTGGTAAAAAAATCATGAAGTTTGACTTTGGTTTGACCACAGTTGACCTTAGTTTGACTTTTTAACTACTTTGACTGATTTTGACTTATCTGATCATCTGACTGAGCAAACCTTTGAGAAAATTCTTGAAACTTGTCATGGGGGTTCTTAAACACATATAAGATGTTATGAAGCTCACTTGAAGTCTTGGAAGTCCATTTAGCCTGATTAAAGTCAAAACCCTAGTTTGGGATGCATTGCTTAGGAGGATGCATTGTCTGAGGGAAATGTCAAATCTTCTGGCTAATTGTGAACTTTGTGAACCTCATAAGATGTCTTGTGCACCTTGTGAACCTCATGGGAGGTCTTGTGAGCCTTGTGAACCTCATGGGAGGTCTTGTGAACCTTGTGAACCTCATGGGAGGTCTTGTGAGCCTTGTGAACCTTGTGAACCTTGTGAGCCTCTTAGTACACAAAGTCTTGTTTTGTGAGGGCAAAATTTGGGGTGCAACAGCTGCCCCTGTTCAATTTTCTGAAACCTGAGGGGTTAGATTGGTATATGTGCCAGTCGTGACCTGGAAGGTTGAAGGGGATTGAATACAAAAGCCCAAAAATTTGCACTCACCAGTGCATAGAGTAATACTGATGATATGTTGTATATGCTTGAGTGGGCTTAAAGATGCCACTTGGAGGAACTGGAGATGGGCTTAGAGATGCCATCTGGAGAAAGGTTCTTCAAATATACTTCTTGGAGAATAAGGTAGTCCAAAGTATGAAGATATATCTTTTGGGAAGATAAACAACGTCCCAACATTACCTTTGGGAAGATAAACAACGGCCCAAGGTAAGGGTATGACTTTTGGGAAGATAAACGACGGCCCAAAGTCATAATAGCTTTTAGGAGGATAAACAACGTCCCGAGGTATAAGTATAACTTTTGGGAAGATAAACAACGGCCCAAAGTCATGATAGCTTTCAGGAGGATAAACAACGTCCCGAGGTATAAGTATAACTTTTGGGAAGATAAACAACGGCCCAAAGTCATGATAGCTTTCAGGAGGATAAACAACGTCCCGAGGTATAAGTATAACTTTTGGGAGGATAAACAACGGCCTAAAGTCATGATAGGGTACTTGGGAGGATAAACAACGGCCCAAGGTAACAATATGGCTTTTGAGAAGATAAACGACGTCTCAAGATAGCCTTTGGGAAGATAAACGACGTCCCAAGATAATGAGATAACCTTTGGGAAGATAAACGACGGCCCAAGGTAACAATATGTTGATGAAGTTTGTCTGCTGGAGAATTAATCTGAAAAAACAAGATTAGTTCGATGCAAATATCATGATGTATATAACATTTTGCAAGATAATATTAGTTTATGCATTATGTATGCATATATAGTATGATGCACTTAAGTAATGTATTATGTAATTATGGATATGTATATGTTATGGTATGGTGTAAATGATGTATGTATGCATCATGAGTCTGAAGCGTCTGGATATCTTCGTATAACAACTGCTGGCCAGGGAAAATAAATCCCGATTTGTTGCTGAAGAATATGAGGAACTCATTCCCATATCGTTTGATAACATAGCATTCATAACTTCCCGTCTTCTTTTGATAGTAGGGTATCCATAACCTCCTGTCTTCGTTCGATAATACGGTATCCATAACCTCCCGTCTTCGTTCGTCGTACTCCTATTGGAAGAATAAATTCCCGACTATCCGTATGAGGATAAAAGAGATGGATATAAATTCCCGGGGAGATGTAACTCGAAGTATTTATGAAGATGGATTTGTCCTACCGGGGAACTTGTAGCTGTCTGATGGGAATGAACCGTCGAAGCTTCGTTGAATTCCTTCCCTCGCTCGTCCTTAGTAAATACTATTACTGCATTTTTATGCATTTCTGGTAAACATCAATCATATTAAGCATTTTATGCATTTCTGGTAAACATCAATCATATTAAGCATTTTATGCATTTCTGGTAAACATCAATCATATCATCTTCTGCTGTCGGGACGGAAATGATTGGATTGAGCTTTATCTGTTCGAGCTTGAGTAAGTAACACAACTGGTTGTAGTTTCATGGGTGATCCAAACGAGACATAGTCATACGCTTTAACCCTAACTTTTGCCTGGATTGCCCTTTCAGGTTTTCAATCCACCAGGATATCCTTTTTTGCCCA
This sequence comes from Lathyrus aphaca, assembly GCA_963966055.1. Taxonomy (NCBI): domain Eukaryota; kingdom Viridiplantae; phylum Streptophyta; class Magnoliopsida; order Fabales; family Fabaceae; genus Lathyrus; species Lathyrus aphaca. The sequence goes on along the minus strand of OZ014519.1, from coordinate 275,511,623 downwards.
AGCCGCCTTTTCAGGTTTTCGACTTGCCGGATGTACATTTTATATATATATATATATATATATATATATATATCCCTAATTTTTGCCCGAACCCTTTTGGTTCGCCAGGATGCCCTTATTTTTGCCTAGGCCAGTCAACCTAGCGGGTCTCTTTTTATGCGTAGTATTTTTTAACTATGCGTTTACAGGCTGCGGGAAGTCTTCACCATCCATAGTAGTAAGTATCATAGCACCTCCTGAGAATACTGTTTTGACCACAAATGGTCCTTCATATGTAGGAGTCCACTTGCCCCTAGGATCACCCTGTGGTAATATGATACGCTTGATTACCAAGTCACCAGCCTAATATACCTTTGGCTTAACCTTCTTGTTGAAAGCCTTGATCATTCGTTTCTGGTACATCTGGCCATGACAAATAACTGCTAACCTCTTCCCATCAATCAAATTTATCTGGTCAAGTCGAGTCTGAATCCACTCATCTTCGTCCAAGCCTGCATCCTTCATAATTCTTAAGGAGGGAATCTGAACTTCAATGGGCAGAACTGCTTCCATACCATAGACTAAGGAGAATGGGGTTGCCCCTGTTGAAGTGCGTATTGTAGTACGATAACCATGAAGAGCAAATGGTAACATCTCATGCCAATCCTTGTAAGTAACAGTCATCTTCTGTATAATCTTCTTAATGTTCTTATTAGCAGCTTCTACCGCCCCATTCATCTTTGGACGATACGGAGAAGAGTTGTGATGCTTAATCTTGAACTGCGTGCAGAGATCAATAATCATAGTGTTGTTCAGATTAGAGCCATTGTCAGTAATAATCCTTTCAGGGATGCCATACCTACATATGAGATTATTCTTAATGAATCGAGCCACAACATTCTTGGTAACAGATGCAAATGAAGCTGCCTCCACCCACTTCGTGAAATAATCAATAGCAACCAGGATGAAACGATGCCCATTAGAAGCAGTAGGCTTGATCTCACCAATCATATCAATGCCCCACATGGCAAAAGGCCAAGGAGCAGTCAACACATTCAATGGTGATGGAGGTATATGTACTTTATCAGCATAGATTTGACACTTGTGACACGTTCTCGAATGTTGATAGCAGTCAGCTTCCATGGTAGACCAATAGTAACCTGCTCTCAATATCTTCTTTGCCATAGTATGACCACTAGAATGAGTGCCAAAGATCCCATCATGCATATCTTCCATAATCTCTGTTGCTTCCTTCTTATCCACACAACAAAGCAAAGTTGAATCATGATTGCGCTTGTATAAAATCCCATTAATCAAAAAGAACTTAGCAGAAAACCTTCTCAGAAACTTCCTATCTTTGACAGATGCCCCTTCAGGGAACTCCTGAGCTTCAAGATATCTTTTTACTTCATAGAACCAAGGCTTCTCTTCTGCTTCTTCAGTGTCAATCTCATTGCAGTATGCAGGCTTCTCAAATCTATCAATAGTAATCTTGGGAGCTTCATCATCCCATCTGATCTCAAACATGGATGCCATGGTGGCTAATGCATCTGCCAGTTGATTTTCTCTTCGTGGAATATGTCCAAAGGTAATCTCTTTGAAATGTGGGATCAAAGACAACACATGTTCTCTGTAAGGAATGAGATTATCATGCTTGGTATCCCAATCTCCTTTGATCTGACTTACTACCAGGGATGAATCTCCATACACGTCTAGGAACTGAATCTTCATATCAATGGCAGCTTTGATACCCAAGATACATGCCTCATACTCAGCCATATTATTAGTACAATAGAAACAAAGTATGGCAATAATCGGGGTATGATAACCTTCAGGGGAACTGATCACAACACCAACACCATTACCAAGTGCATTAGAAGCTCCATCAAAAACCATAGTCCATCGGGATCCTTGTTCAGGTCCGTCATATTGTCCAGGTTCTTTGGTAATAATCATAATGTCTTCATCGGGGAACTCAAAACTCATTGATTGATAATCATCCACTGCTTGATGAGCCAAATGATCAGCTACAACACTTCCTTTAATGGCCTTCTGGGTAGTATATTGTATATCATATTCTGTCAAGATCATTTGCCATCTTGCAATTCTTCCGGAGAGAGCAGGTTTCTCAAATATGTACTTGATTGGATCCATCTTCGAAATCAATAAGGTAGTATGAGTCAACATATACTGTCTTAGTCGGCGAGCAGCCCATGCCAAAGCGCAGCAAGTTTTCTCGAGCAGTGAGTATCTTGTTTCACAGTCGGTAAACATTTTGCTAAGGTAGTATATTGCCTGCTCTTTTAGACCAGACTCGTCATGTTGCCCCAACACACACCCCATTGAGTTGTCTAATACTGTTAAGTACATAATCAAGGGTCTTCCATCAACTGGTGGCATCAAAATTGGAGGTTCTAGCAGATATTTCTTGATTTCATCAAAGGCAATCTGGCACTCATCATTCCATTCCATCACCTGATCTTTCTTCAACAATTTGAAGATTGGCTCACAGATGGAAGTTAATTGGGAAATAAATCTTGCAATATAATTCAATCGTCCCAAGAAACCTCTAACTTCCTTCTCAGTACGGGGAGCTGGCATCTCTCGTATAGCTTTCACTTTTGCAGGATCTACTTCAATACCTTTTCCACTGACAATGAAACCCAGGAGTTTACCAGACCTAACTCCAAAAGTACACTTGTTTGGGTTCAATCTCAACTTGTATTTCTTCAACCTCTCAAACAACTTATGCAGATGATCAAGATGTTGTTCTTCATTCTGGGACCTGGCTATCATATCATCCACATACACCTCTATTTCATGATGAATCATATCATGAAACAAAGCCACCATAGAACGCTGATATGTTTCCCCGACATTCTTCAAACCAAATGGCATCACTTTATAACAAAAAGTGCCCCACTGTGTAACAAATGTTGTCTTCTCCATATCTTCAGGAGCCATCTTGATTTGATTGTAACCAGAGAAACCATCCATGAAAGAGAACACTTTATGCTGAGCAGTGTTGTCTACTAGAACATCAATATGAGGAAGTGGAAAGTCATCTTTGGGGCTGGCTTTGTTCAAATCTCTGTAGTCTACACACATACGTACCTTACCATCTTTCTTAGGTACCGGCACCACATTTGCAACCCATTGAGGATAAGAAGTTACAGCTAAGAACCCTGCATCAAACTGTTTCATTACCTCTGCTTTAATCTTCTCTGACATTTCAGGACGCATGCGACGAACCTTCTGCTTCTTTGGACGACAATCTTCTTTTACTAGTAAACGATGAACCACAATGTCTGTATCCAACCCTGTCATATCTTCATAGGACCAAGCAAAGATCTCCACATAGTCATGTAACATCTGAATCAATCTGCTCTTGACATCATCCTCTAATTCAGCCCCTATCTTGACTTCTTTCCTGTTTTCTTCAGTTCCCAAATTCACAACTTCGACTGGCTCTTCATGTGGCTGTATAGCTTTCTCTTCTTGTTGTAATAACCTAGCAAGCTCTACAGGTACTTCACAATCGTCCTCTTTTCCATCTTCAGCTTGATAGATCGGATTCTCGAAATTATAATTGGCAATAGTAGAACTGTTATCAACAGGATCCAGAGTGGATGAGGATCTGCATTTTAGTGATGTGGGTGTGTGTAAGAACACATAGCTGATGAAAAAAATAAAAGAAAGACAAAGAACACAATATTTACGAAAACGAAACGTCCACTGATTTTTATTGAATGAAGTATGAAAATGAAATGAGGATCTGCAGGATCCAGAGTGGATGAGGATCTGCATTTTAGTGATGTGGGTGTGTGTAAGAACACATAGCTGATGAAAAAAATAAAAGAAAGACAAAGAACACAATATTTACGAAAACGAAACGTCCACTGATTTTTATTGAATGAAGTATGAAAATGAAATGACATCCCGTAACAAGCACACCATTGTGCCCCGGGTAAGGCACAAGGCTTTAAGAGTTCAATTGTTCAAGAAATTACAAACTTAAAAGTAACAACACAGTAATAGTATTTACTCCTGACTAAAGGAGATAGGAATAACATCTTCAGCTTTCCAATTATTGAGCCCAGCACCCACAGTAGGAAAAATCCAAGCATCCAAGTTGTAGTCTTCATCATAGTCCCCACAGCATTGATCTGATTCTTCATAATCCCCTGATTGGTGATACGAACAGCACGAGCACGACGAACAGCCTTCTGGGACTCTGCAGTGAAACCCAAACCAAATTTGTCAGACTTGTAAGGGATGTCAGGAAGCTGACCCCAAATAGTACAACCACCTTCATCCACCACAACTCTAGCATCTTTAAGGGAGGCCATTGTAGGAGGTACTCTGGTGACCACATGAACTTTCTTGACCACAGGAGGAGCTTCATAATTATTAACAATCCAAGGAACCACTTCAAACGTCTAACATGGAGTTTCAACATATTCACCTTCCACTTCAAGATATTTAAAGGTGTTCACATGGCTAACTATATATCCTTCTTCTCCGTAAACAGTGACAACTTTTCCTTCTACCGGATATCTCAGCTTCTGATGTAAAGTGGAGGTTACAGCACCTGCCCCATGAATCCAAGGACGCCCAAGCAAACAAGAATACGAAGGGCGAATATCCATCACATAAAAAGTAGCATTGAAGACCTGAGAACCTACTTTTATTGGGAGGTCAATTTCTCCATGCACCACTCTTCTCGAGCCATCAAAAGCTTTCACCACTATATTACTGGGTTTCAACACAGCATCTTCAGGACTAAGCTTATTCATGACTTCTTTGGGCAACACATTCAGCGAGGAACCATTGTCTATTAGCACATGTGACAGGGTAGTGCCCCTGCATTCAATAGAGATATGTAGAGCCCTGTTGTGATCCCTCTTGGCAAGAGTCAAATCGGCATCGGAGAAACCTAACCCATTATCATAGGTCAAGTGTGCAACACAATTTTCAAACTGGTCTACAGAAATCTCATTTGGTACATGAGCAGTCTTCAAAAACTTGATCAAGGCTTTGGCATGAGCCTCAGAACATAACAATAAAGATAGCATAGAAATCTTGGAGGGAGTATGCCCTAATTGATCAACAATGTCATAATCACTCTTGCGAATGATCTTCAATACTTCTTCCATCTGCTTAGCAAGATCATCAGCAGCTGGCACATCAGTTTGTATAGGTTCAATAACAGGACCTTTGCCCCGAGCATCAGCAGTAGAGGTAGTAACTGGAGTAACTGTATTCTTGGAAGTAACTGGAGGAGAGAAAACTCTTCCACTTCGTGTGATCTTACTAGATCCAGCAATATTATCAATATCAAGATTTCCATCAACAACAGGTGTATCAGCTAAGGATTCCTGCTTAACACCATGGATATAAACATCAGACCCATAATGCCAAGGCACCGCTTTATCAGAAGTATACAGAATAGGACCAGGAGTAGTAATGATCATAGGAGCCACTCTAGCTTCAGCAACAATCTTCACAGGGCCTTCAGTAGTAATCTTAATTGGACCCTTATGAGTGATTTTGACAGGACCCTTGGAAGTAATCCTCACCGGCACTTTATCAACCATATCTACCTCCTCAACCTTCGCACCTTTAGTTATATGATCAACCATGCTTTCCACAGAAGGTGGTGTCCTCTCAAACACTATGGTGTAATTATTCATGAGGCGTTGAATTCCGTCCTTCAACCTCCAACAACTATCCGGATTATAAGCACAATATAAACAATCTTCACGACATCCTGGAAAGAAACCAGCTTGTACCAACTTCTTCTTAATAACAGACAATGGTGTAGTCAAATCTGCAACTGAGGAAATATGTGAAACTTCATCAATGGCATTGACAGTCTTTTCATGATTTGGCATGGGAGCAGTAATCACATTTGGAGTACCCGGAGGGTCAAACTCAATCTCTCCAGCATCAATCATATCCTGAATCTTATTCTTCAATACCCATCAACTATCGGTATCATGTCCCTGACAATTTGAATGATATGCACATCGTTCATTAGGATTGTACCTGGGAGAGGTAACATTGGGATTCTGAGGAGGATCCCTCAAAGTGATAAGTTCACCCTTCAACAAGTGTTGCAAGGCTTGGGCCAGTGACATGTTGATCTTAGTGAACTGTCTTCTAACCCTCTGTTGATTTCCCTGTGGTGGCTCTGGTGTTGCAGGAGTTGGATTGGAGATATGAACTGCACTCACAGACTGATGCCTCCTACTACGATCAGGTTGACCATAAACAGCATTTGACTCTTTCTTCCCACTAGGGGGCTTCTTTGTAGTACTGGATGAAGAAGCACCCACTTGGATCTTGCCACTCCTTATACCACTTTCTACGCGCTCTCTTGTCATTATCAACTCAGTGAAGCCAGATGATGAGCTTCCAATGAGATGACTGTAAAATGGACCATTCAGCGTACACATGAACATATCCACTAACTCCCTGTCAGTTAGAGGGGGTTGCACTCTACCAGCCAAATCTCTCCACTTCTGGGCATACTCCTTGAAATTTTCTTTAGCACCCATAGACATGCTTTGTAGTTGCATGCGGGTAGGGGCTAGATCAGCATTGTATTGATATTGCTTATAAAAGGCTTCAGCAAGATCATTCCAATCCCGGATGTTGACACTCTCCAATTGATAGTACCACTCCAATTGAGCTCAAGATAAGCTCTCTTGGAAGAAATGGATCCACAACTTCTTATCAGCAGTATGGGGTTGGATTCTCCGGACATAAGACCTCAGATGCAGCTTGGGACAAGAGACACCATCATAAACTACGAAAGTAGGAACCTTGAAACCAATGGGTATAACCACCCCAGATATCAAACTCAGGTCTTCAAAATCCAGCCCAGAAAACTTTTGTAATTCCATAGCATCCATTCTATCCACCATCATCTTGAACTTATATTTGTTAGGCTCATGATAGTAGTTAGCTTCAGAATCAGAGTCCCCCATTGTATTATGGAGACTGCCTCCCTCTTTCTCAGACTCTTCAGACTCATAATCTTCAACTTGTTCCTTGGTCTTGACAGGGCCTCTGAACCTTCTTCCCATGTTGATCAGGCCTCCTGACCTTCTAGTCTTCTTAGTCTTCTTGGCCAGTAGTGTCTTCAATTCATCCTGCCCCTTGGACAAGTTTAGGATCAGCTCTTGGAACTGTGCATTTTGTGCCTGGAGATCTTTAACTGTTTGTTCAAGAGCCATTGCTGAAATAAACAGCGAGAAGATAAGAAACCTGTACATAAGAAACCTGTGATGCAGTGATATGATATGTAAATGCGTATGCAATGTTTTCAAGGACCGCAAGATTTAAATTTGCTTAAACAAACAAGAAAGTAGACTTTTATTAGTAATAAATTTGTTTGCCCTTTGGGCTTACAAAATGAAATAAATACAAAAGATGGGGTTTTAAGTCTCCCATGGACGTTTCCTCTTTGTGTTGAGGTATGAGTTGAGATTCCGCTCCTCGTGAAGTTGTTTTGTTAGCTCCAGGATTATTTCTTGACTTGCTTTGTAATGAGCCTCGAAAGTATCCCTTTGCTCCTTCAACTGGATCCAGGACCTCTGTAAGTCTTCCATGTCAGTGGGCATGTCTGGGTGAAGGATGGTATAAGAAGTATCCCCTTCAGCAACAGGTTCCATGGTAACTGGCAGGATAGCAGGATATGGCATCATGAAAGTCTGAGCACGAGATTGCACCCATCTGAGGTAAGCTTCCATAGGGATGGTGTACTTGGGCTCCAGATTCTTGCTGTCAACCTTGTTCACTTTTCCCCATGCTCGTATGAACCTTTAACGGTAACCTTGCAGATCGTTGTCGTAGTCAAACACAATACCCTGAATCAACATGTCATATGGACCATCACTCCGAGCGTAACCAAACTGTCGTAGAGCTAAAGAAGGGTTGTAGGTGATGCCTCCTCTTATGCCTAGAAGTGGCACATTAGGAAACTCCCCACAACGGTCAATGATAGTAACATTCTCCATAGATCTGGAGCACCAATGGATATCTGAATGAGAGAGTGACATGATCCTTTTAGACCACCTGAACCCTTGTTCATTCTTTATCACTGAGCGAGGAAGGTGAGAAATAAACCACCTAGATAGCAAAGGTATGCAGCACATCAGAGTTCCTCGTGCCTTTGTAGTACGAGTATGAAGAGAATGCAGAATGTCTCCAAGCAATGTAGGCACTGGATTGTGACTCAGAAATATGTTGATGGCATGAACGTCTATGAACTGATCTGGATTAGGGAACAACACTAAGCCATAAATCAACAAGGCTAAGATCTCCTCAAAAACATCATAGCTCATAGCCTTCAAGAATACTTGAGCTTTCTCCATCAATACCTTAGCCAGAATACCCTTAACTCCACTCCTCGTTTCTAGAACAATGTCTGACTTATTCAGATGTAGAGCTGCAGCAATAACCTCAGGTTTAGGCTCTTTTTCCAAGCTTGTGAATGGTTTCTGATCAAGTACAGGTATACCCAGAAGTTTGGAGAACTCTTCCATCGTAGGAACCAGCTGGTAGTCGGGGAATGTGAAGCAATGGTGCTTAGGATCAAAGAACTGAAACAGCATACTCATCATGTCTTCATTGAACCCTGAAGTGACTAGATCCAGTAGGTGACCATGTCTCTTGATGAACTGATAGTTTTCAGAAACTTGAGAAACCAATTCTTTAAGCTTAGGAGGTATGCCTACAAAGTTGATCCTGATAGTGTTTCTATGAGCAGAAGCCATGACCTGCAACAAAGAACAAAGATAAATCCTTTGGTCCTTGAAATGGTTAGTGAAAATGCTATGCTTATGATGCATGATGATGTTATGATGTTATGCTCAATCACAAACATGTGGCACACACAAACAAGTCACACAATAGCCCTAGGTTTAAAGGCTTGCATGAGGTTTAAAGGTAAGTACCCTCCCCTGAAGTTAGTTGGTTCATCCTGTCCTACAAAAGTAACCAGGTTCTAAGGGATCTCAATATCATTGATCCTTCACAAGGGTGGTTGTTCAGTAGGCAACTTACTTGCCAACCAAAACCCTCCAAGTTTAGAATCTCAATGAGCGTAGTATCGAGTATCAACCAACTTCAGTATTCACCAAAGCCGGTTATCTCACTACTTTCTAAAGGCCAAGATGGGATAACTAGGATTCTAAAAGTTAGTTAGTGCATTGACAACATATGGCAGCCTCATATTATCCTCAACTTGACTTAAGGAACATAAGCACCAACCAAGAAGTCACACTAACTATGGCCACCAGATCAACCATATCGGTATACGCCGTACAGTTTCCTTGGTCTATTGCCATTTACCTAAGGTACACTAGATCTGGGTTAGGATCTTTCACACATAAGAGCACCCAACAAGATAAGTATAAAGCAAACAAGGCAAAAAATTTTAAAGTGATCTAATTCCTAAGGGTACCCCTCTTTTATTAAATCCCCAGCAGAGTCGCCAGTTCTGTAACACGGTGGGAGAACTGACTTTAGTTATGTTGCGGATAGCAAGAGTCGCCACCGACTTTTATTTTATCCAAAGGAAAGGCATAAAAGAACAGGAAAGACCTTTTAAAAGATTTTTGGGTCCGGGGGGGTAGGTTATGTAAAGGGAAGGTGTTAGCACCCTTTACATCCATGGTTATCCATGGGCTCTTAGTTACTTAGCTCACTTTAAATGGTTTTAAGAAGTGTAGTGTGTGAATAAAATTTCCTTTAAGTACTTTATAATGATCCATGTACGGATATATATAAAGACTTTGTCTTGAAAATTTGTTTGAAAAATGTGAAGTGTTTGAAATGTTTTTGAAAAGTGAGCAAGTACATAAGAGGAACCTACCCTAAGTTAAGTCTTTTTTGTTCTTAAATATCCTTTAAATGGTAAGACTATCCCTATTATTAAGGAATAGGTAGTCATTAACTTGGATGTGATAAGGGACATGTGAAGGGACAACTGTTATTTAGGCAACTGTAAGGTGTATAAGCAATTCGAAGGGACTTATCATCTTTATTCGAAAGGGACAAGATCATTACGAAGGCAACCATTATGGGACTTGATCTTTTTATTTGTTAAGGGACTAGATGATATGAAATGAGGGACTTTGCTTTACACCTTACTTGACCTTTTGTTTAGGCAACTTGAGAGGTAACCCTTAAGAAGTGAGATGGCGATCCAGGATCGACTTACGTGTGTGAGTGTATCAATTCAGATATTTATCTTTAAGTTTTAATGATCTAAATTCAAGTTTACATACAAACATGTTTTACACTCCCTATTTTACTAACCATAGCATTAAAAAATAAATAACAAAAATTATTCTACAACTATTACATATTGGATACAATTACATCATGATAATAATAAAATAAGTTAAATAAGCAAATAAATGAACAATTAAGTGGGTTAGTAACAATAATAATAATAAAATAAACAATCATATAATATATAAATAAATAAATAAAGGAAGTTAGTAGTAATAAAATAAATAAGAATAAGATGAAAGAATTAACATAATGAAAATAAATAAATTTAAAGTTTAAAATTAGTCAAATAATATTTTTTTTAAGAGAATTTAATAAAAGAAATAAATAATAAGTATTATATACTAAATTATAATGATTTAAATTTATATACATATTATAAAAATCCTTGCTAATTATAATTAAATAAACATGCCACAAAAATAAATTATGTTCATAAAATAAAATTAGGATTTTTAATTGATTTAGAAAAATAATCTAGGGTTTACTATTTTATTAAATTATTTACATGTGAAAACTATATTCAATAATAATTGTAAACAAATTATAAAATAATGTACATAATTAAAATTTACAGATAAATAAATTAAGGTTTATAATATAATTAAAGTTTATAAAAAATATTAGGATTTAGAAAATATTAGGTTTTATATGAAAATATTAGGGTTTATTAATTAATTAGATTATCTACATATAAAAATTACATACAAGTTATAAAATAAATATACATGATTAAAATTTACAAATAAATAATTTTAAGAATTATAATTAGGATTTATGAAAATAAATTATGTTTTAGAACTAAAAGAAATTAGAGTTATAGTTAAATTAAAGTTAATTATAATTAAAAAAACAATAATAATAGTAAACAAAACAAAAAATAAAAGATAAGAAAGAAAAAAGGCGGAGGCCTGGTTTTGATCCCAGGACCTCCCCAATACCTGAAGAAGACTCCAACCACTGGGCCAACGTGCGCGTTGGTGAAAGCAATTAACATGACTTTGTTTTATTCCATTCTTGCAAAATAAAAGAAATTGAAGCAAAAATTGGTCCTGACTGGGTTTGAACCCTGGATTCTAACTTCACACATGCGCGTCCTCACCACCAGACCAATCAACGTTTCCTGAAATAAAACATAAAATAATTGTAAAAATATTATGACATTTTTTTGAATTTTCTGATGGCGCCAATTCATCATCTTCTTCCTCAGGATTCCTGCGAAATTAGCTACGAATTTAGCTGGGCTTTTTCCTACGAATTTGTTTTCGCAACAGAACCTAGGTTTCTCAATCACCATGAAACCTGTAAAATCTTGACAAATTAATTACGCCATAGTGATCCTTACATCATATACGATCCAGCCATGTTATTAGAATTAATTTATATCACCCTAATCATAAATCCCCAAATCGGGAGCTTAAACCCTAACAATGGTGATTGTTGATACCTACACAAAAGCTTCAAACAAACCAGCCAGAAACAATGTATAGAACACTACAAACATCATACAATCATCAAAATCCAGTAAAAGATCATAAATCTATGCATTCGAAAAATTCAAGAACACACAACAAATGTGGTTCGGTTTATGCATATGAACATGTTTCTGATGATGATAATGATTGGGATGTGTTCAGTGATGATCAAGGAAGCGATTGATGTTCTTATTTCACCTGAAAAGTTACAAAATATTAGAATCCGAATTTGAAAAAATTTAATGAATTTGAAAGTTTGAAAGTGAGGTTAATGGCTGCAAAAAAATCGTCCCTCTGCATTTGTGTAGTTTGTATACTTATAGAGGAATGGAATTAGGTCAGAAAAGTGGTGGATTTGTGGGCTTAATGGATACCTTGAGTGTGAAGAAATCTCCTTGCCAAATTAGTCAAAAAATCAAATATTTTCATGCTATAATGCCTTAGCACGAATTTGGATGGTTTTGAATCAACTTAAATGGTCATTAAGAGTTTCTAGAAGAAGAATCACTTTTAAATATTCAATTTTCATATTTTATTTTGATTTAAAATGATTTAAAATGAATAAAATCAAAATAAATAAAATCAAAATAATAAAAATCTGAATAAATGAGGATTGGGTCGTGCATGATGTCATGTTGAAGTTTGGATCACAAAATTGAAAGCCCATTTGGAAGAATTTGGTTTTAAGGCCCTATTTGCTTCATAAACCTCCCAAAAATTTCCCAACTTTGCAAGGGCACAAATCCTTCAATTTTAATGCTATGAGGGTTTTCTTGGACATTTTGGAAAGCTTAAGGAGTCCTCTAACCAACCCCATTGGTTTCATGTCCATATCTTTTACCATTCTCAAGTTATGCTCTTTTGAAGTTGTTGACGTTTTGTTGACTTTCAAAAGGACCTATAATGTCTTAGCTCATACCTTCCAAATGAAGCATTTTTGGGCTTGGCCTGTGAGACACAAAGTTGTAGAGAATTAAATTTCCTTAAAAATGAGCTTTGGATGGGAAATATTTGATGAAGCATGTGAAAGTTATGGCTGGTCAAAGTTTAGTTGACTTTTCCTGAGGAAACCCTAATTTAGAAACTCCTGATTCTTGATGATCTGAAATCTCCTTGATGAATCATGATCAAATCTTGATCAAATGATGAATTTTACTTCATATACTTGATGTTGGTAAAAAAATCATGAAGTTTGACTTTGGTTTGACCACAGTTGACCTTAGTTTGACTTTTTAACTACTTTGACTGATTTTGACTTATCTGATCATCTGACTGAGCAAACCTTTGAGAAAATTCTTGAAACTTGTCATGGGGGTTATTAAACACATATAAGATGTTATGAAGCTCACTTGAAGTCTTGGAAGTCCATTTAGCCTGATTAAAGTCAAAACCCTAGTTTGGGATGCATTGCTTAGGAGGATGCATTTTCTGAGGGAAATGTCAAATCTTCTGGCTAATTGTGAACTTTGTGAACCTCATAAGATGTCTTGTGCACCTTGTGAACCTCATGGGAGGTCTTGTGAGCCTTGTGAACCTCATGGGAGGTCTTGTGAACCTTGTGAACCTCATGGGAGGTCTTGTGAGCCTTGTGAACCTTGTGAACCTTGTGAGCCTCTTAGTACACAACGTCTTGTTTTGTGAGGGCAAATTTTGGGGTGCAACAGCTGCTGGGATTTATTGTAAGTGAAAAGGGAATTGAGGTTGATCCCGACAAAGTCAAAGCCATTCAGGAAATGCCTGCACCTAGGACTGAGAAAGAAGTTTGAGGGTTCCTAGGTAGATTGAACTACATATCTAGGTTCATATCTCACCTTACTACAACCTGTGAACCCCTATTCAAGCTATTAAGAAAGGAACAAACATTCAGGTGGAACGATGATTGTCAGAAAGCTTTTGACAAGATCAAGGAGTACCTGCAAGAACCTCCAATTCGCATGCCTCCAATTGAATGAAGACCTCTGATAATGTACCTGGCAGTATTAGAAGGGACAATGAGGTGTGTGTTGGGCCAGCATGACGAGTCTGGTCGAAAAGAGTATGCAATATACTACCTAAGCAAAAAGTTTACCGACTGTGAACAACGTTATTCACTGCTCGAGAAAACTTGTTTTGCTTTAGCGTGGGCTGCTCGCCGACTAAGACAGTATATGTTGACTCACACTACTTTGTTGATCTCAAAAATGGACCCCGTCAAGTACATATTTGAGAAGCCAGCACTTACCAGAAGGGTTGCAAGATGGCAAATGATTCTAACAGAGTATGACATACAGTACACGTCTCAAAAGGCCATCAAGGGCAGTGTATTGTCTGACTATCTAGCTGAGCAACCCATTGATGATTACCAGCCCATGAGATTTGACTTCCCTGATGAAGACATCATGTATTTAAAAGAAAAAGATTGTGAAGAGCCAGTTCACACTGAAGGGCCTGATCCCGAAGAATAATGGACTATGATGTTTGACGGAGCTGTCAATATGAATGGTCGTGGAGTTGGTGCAGTTCTCATTACACCTAAAGGAGTTCATATGCCTTTCTCGGCAAAACTCACCTTTGCCTGCACTAACAACGAAGTAGAACACAAAGCATGTATCATGTGTCTTGAGGAGGCCATTGACCTCAGGATCAAAACCTTGAATGTATTCGGAGATTTGGCTTTGGTAATCAACCAGACCAACGACAAATGGTACACTCATCAGGAGCATCTGATTCCATATCGTGACTATACGAGGAGATTGTTGACCTTCTTCACAATAGTCAAACTTGAATACATCCCTCGAGATGAGAATCAGTTTGCAGACGCTTTGGCTACTATTTCCTCCATGATCAAAGTACAAGCTGCCAATTATATACCTCGGATTTTGGTATCCAGACTGGACCGACCGGCATATGTTTTCTCTGTGGACACTGCTAGTGACAACAAGCCTTTGTATCACGACATCAAATGCTTTTTAGAGAATCAGACGTACCCACCTGGGGCATCATCCAATGATAAGAAGAAATTAAGAAGGTTGGCCGGTAGTTTCTTCCTCAATACTGATGGTTCTTTATACAAGCGAAACTCCGACATGGTCTTGCTCAGATGTGTTGACAAGAAGGAAACATACCTACTGATGCATGAAGTACATGAAGGATCTTTCGGTACCCATTCCAAAGGACATGCGATGACAAAGAAATTATTAAGATCAGGTTACTACTGGATCACAATGGATACAGATTGTTGTGCCTATGCCAGAAAATGCCACAAGTGCCAGATCTACGCAGATAAAGTGCATGTGCCTCCAAATCCCTTGAACGTGATGTATTCACCTTGGCCCTTCGCCATGTGGGGCATTGACATGATTGGAAAGATTGCACCGACTGCTTCAAATGGTCATAGATTCATCCTGGTGGCCATTGATTACTTCACCAAATGGGTTGAAGCAGCTTCATATGCCAACGTCACCAGACAAGTGGTAGCCAGATTTCTGATAAGGGATATCATCTGTCGATATGGAATTCCCGAGCGAATCATTACTGATAATGGTTCCAATTTGAACAATAAAATGATGGCAAAACTGTGTCGGGACTTCAAAATTCAATATCACAACTCTTCTCCTTACAGGCCAAAAATGAATGGCGTTGTTGAGGCAGCCAACAAGAACATCAAGAAGATTGTGCAGAAGATGGTAGTTACTTACAAAGACTGGCATGAGATGTTACCATTTTCCATGCATGGGTATCGAACCTCAATCAGAACGTCTACTGGGGCAACGCCTTATCAGCTTATGTACGGTATGGAAGTTGTCCTACCTGTTGAAGTTGAGCTACCCTCCTTACGGGTACTGATGGATGTGAAACTGGATGAAGCAGAATGGGTCCGGTCCTGGTACAATCAACTGAATCTGATTGAAGAGAAAAGATTAGCTGCCATCTGTCATGGGCAGTTATATCAGAAGCGAATGAAGAAAGCCTTCGATCAGAAAGTCATACCTCGGGAATACCAAGTGGGAGAGCTTGTTCTGAAGAGAATCCTTCCTCCTCATACAGACCACAGGGGCAAGTGGACACCAAATTATGAAGGTCCCTACGTCATAACTAAAGTCTTCTTAGGTGGAGCACTGATGCTCGCAACCATGGATGGTGAAGACTTCCCGTCTCCTATGTATTCAGATGCAGTTAAAACATACTTCGCATAAAAAATGACCCGCTAGACATAAAAACAGAATGTAAGTCCAGGCAAAATAGGGCATCTCGGCAAGTCAAAAACAGAATAAGAGACTCGGGCAAAAATAAGGGAAAAATCAAAAAATGTACACCCGCTGAGTTGAAAAGCCGCATTGGACAGCTCAGGCAAAACTGGGTATCCCGGTGGATTGAAAACCCGAAAGGGCGATCCACACAAAATCAGGGAATAAGCGAACAACTGCGTTCTGAATTCGTCTGTATCATTCACAACATAGCAAGCTTCGAAAGGACAAAGCGTCGGTCAGAATCAGACGTCTTCAGAAAGCAAGATTAGAAGAGCGTCAAGGTCATACAGGTCATAGCAAAGGAAGCTCACCGGAGTGTCATCTTCAGCATTGCCAACACTTTTATTTTCTCATTTTTACAGCAATCTCCTCCTTCCATAAAATTCGCTTCTTTTGACTGTACTTGCCAATTCAGGGCACACTAATGAATAAAATCAGAGTTTCCAGTCACAATTTGGTTTGTACATTTTTGTTTCGTTTGCAAAATGTCCAATGTTCATAATACAACACTTGCATAAAACATATGAGCCATTTTTATAAAATGCTTGCAGGAAATATATTACTTTCAGATAAATCTAACTCCTATGACGGAATCCGGTTAAGGATACCTAGGGACACTTGTGCATTTTCCTTTGTCTTAACAGGTTGCAGATATTCAATATAGACAATCTTTCGCAACAGGGGGCATATCAAGCATTGAATCCCCAGCATACTACTTCCAGAAGTTATCTCTCCCCCAAGTAGGATCTCCCAAGCAGTACCTGGCAACTCTTCCACAACAAAGTGATCAAAGAAGCTTCCATTCCCCACCAGAGATGCCAGATCTCTCTCATCCTCAGCAGAGTTGGTGGAACTGATTCCCCACAGAGATGCCTCCCCAGAAGAGCAACACCTAAAACACATCCCCAACTGAGTTAATAAGACTTTCCCTCCAGACATATTTATCAATGATCTATTTCCCCAAGCAGAGTTCTCCCTCCGGACAGATCTATCAATGATCGCTTCCCCAACCGGGTTATCTCTACAAATAGATTAGCCAGAGATCTTTATCCCCGCAGGATCCGAGTCTCGAATCGAGTTTCTCCTTTGCATAATCATAGCATTCACATCATATTCACCGAAATAAGCGTAGCATTCCGTCTAAAACGGAGCGTTATGGCAAAAATCAAATATTTGCATGATCATAAGCTAGGTTCGAGCCAGTCACCTGCAAATATCGTCATCATTTCACCAGCAATATACGAAACTCATATCCCCCACAGATAAAAGCCAAAGCATCCCCTTTGCACTCTCAAAACACAATTGCTTGTTTATATTTATACATATTCGTTTTGACACACATCTGTGTCATACTTCCCCAGCAAGTCAAACACTCGTCTGTGTCCCTTGCCCAATCTTTCGACCCTCGTCCGTGTCTTGCACATACTTCAACAACAGATCAATACTTATACATACTTATACGAAGGTCTTTTGATACTCATACGTATCTTGTATATGTCACACCTCAGAAGATTCGACACTCATCTGTGTTCCTTGTTTAACCGGTTGATACTCGTCTGTATCATCATCTTTGAACATGTGTCAGCATTTGTTTCTACCAATACTCGCCCATATCATGGTCCTAAGGATGCTCGTCCGTGTTTTTTAATCTATACACATCGTCAAACACTTGTATCTTTTATTCTTGAAAGCATAAGCACTCGTCCGTGTTTACCGTTCCCTAGTAAGTCATCAACAAAACAACTTTCTCCTATCCGACATTCGTCCTATTTCGTGATACTTTCGGCAGCCCTCCCCTGCCAGGTGATCGTCCTTCACCTTTGGATGACCGTCCCTCATCCTTTTCCCCAGTGGAATCTCCATTATTGGAACCTTCTATCCGGCATTCGTCCTATGTCGTGATAAACCCCGAGAGCAGTCGTACCCTGCTAGGTGATCGTTCTTCACCTCTTGATGATCGTCCTTCATCATGCTTATCTAATGGTCGTTTCCATCGTTGACCTTTTCTATCCGACATTCGTCCTATGTCGTGATAAAAAGCAGTCGTGCCCTGCTAGGTGATCGTCCTTCACCTTTGATGATCGTCCCTCATCATTATTTCATTTATTCTTTAAACCGATGGCTGTCCCCATCGTTGTTTACTTTACTTTCCAAATCCTGGTGGCCGTCCCCATCATTTCTTTAACCCCCAGAGAAATCTTATTTCTTTACTTGATGGCCATCCCCATCATGATCTCTTTATTTCCCCAGCTTGTCGGTCGTCTCCGTCATGGCTTTACTTACCACTTTATCCCTAGCATTCGTCCCCTGCTCGATGGTCGTCCTCTATCGCCTGCATTTAATAATCATACTATACTATTTTTTACAATTTATATCCCTTTTCTTCTTCTCCCCAGCGAGTGCAAATTTCGGACTGTCTTTGGTATTCAACCACAAGTTATCTTGTTTGTCTGTTAAGCCAGGCGCTTACATCCTGCACAGCTACCTCATGCTTGAATAGGGGCAGCTTTAAACACCCCAAATTTTCCCTCACCTTTTATCACACCATGGCTTGTGATCTATCATTTTTTTTGTTTTAACATAAGCATTACATCTCATATTGCATGTTTGTTACACTGCATAGTTTAATTTCATCTGCATCTAGGTTTGTGATCTGAGCAATCCAAGAATCAATCTGAGCCATCCCAAAGGTCTTAAAGCTTTCCAAGAGGGTCCATGTGTGTTCTATGATCATATTGTGCTCCCCAAAGTTCATGAAATTCAAGGGATCACAAGAATTGGCAAAGGCATGGAAGTAGAGCTAGGGTTTTCCTACACAGATGACCAAAATTAGGGTTTTGGTTTCAGAGGCCTTAACTCCAAATTTTTTGGTAATTATTGTTTATAATGTTCTTAATATGTTATAAGGATCATGTGTACCAAGTTTGATGAATAAATTCATTGTGGAAGTCATCTGACCATTGGGTAACTTCTTGAGCAAGTTAAGTCAAAATCAGGGCATCTGAGGACCCCAACATTGGAACCAAAGGGTCATTTTCATCAAATTGAAGTTAAATGATCTTTATTTGATATTAGAAGTGGTTAGAAGTTCACAAGATTGAATAATTTTGAGCCAATTGCAAACTTGCCATTTTTGGAAATGACTTGAAATGCAAACTTTCCATTTTGGGAAAGATTTTCAACCTCCTCTTTCATGACCAAAAATGCTTCAAATGAAAAATTCTTGGACATGAAAGTTGTAGATTAGGTCTTTCAATTTTCAAAAAGTACAAGAACATTCCTTGATTCATCCTAGAACTCAATATATGGCCTTTCAAAGTTGGCAAAAATCACATAATTTCAAGTTTCATGTCAAAGAGGGATTTTGCATTTTGGCATTTTAAAGCTTCTAATTGACTTCTAATGTGCACAAATATGTTACAACATGTCAAAGCAACTTCTAAACATCAGAATTGGCCCAAGTTTGCTTTGTTTTCATGACTTGATCTTCAAGAAATCTCAAAAGGGCCAAAACTCACAAAATTTGCAAAATGCCTTGGATCCTTCCATCCACTTGTGCCAGCTGCATCAAACTCATTCTATGGCTCTCCATGAATCTTGCTGAGGCCAGACACCCCAAAAAGCAAGCTCTTCCATGGCCCATACCTCAAGTACACATAAGTTGACATTTTTGCATTTCCTGCCATACCAATCAAACTGAGCCACCACCCACTCTCTGACCAATCACAACCTCTTATGCAAACCCTAAGGACTCCATTCCATAACACATTCAAGCCTGAATCATCCCACAAGTCAGATTGCACAAAATCACCTTAGAACTTCACTTCTTCGAATCTCCCTGCACAAGCCTAAAACTTCAAATATTTTTCCACCAATCAACTCAAAATCATCCATATATCACAAAGCACCCACTCCCATGGCCTGAAACCCCCTAAATCAGAAATACGATTTCTGAGTTATCAGAACCAAACACTTCAAAATAGCCATCATAAACTTGTTCTAAGCTTCACATCATCCTCAGGGGATCCATTGAAGTTGATTTGCACAAGGGAGGAGGCCAGAAAGCTCAAAACTGCAAAGCTTCATCTCAGGTATACCTCAAGAACATTTTTTCCAGAACTTGCTATTTAAGTTAAAATATCAATCTTCATGTTCCTCTGATCACTCTAATGTGTTTATTTTTGAAAATGATTGAGAAATGAGCATGTATGGTTGTTCTGAAAGTTTGCCCGAAAATTTTGTTTGATTCAATTCTTGCTTTTGATGAAATATAAATGATATATGATGATGGATTCTTGCTTAGGGAGGGTAGTAGATCATTTCTGGAGCTTTAGAGCTTTTAATTTGACCTAGGGAAGAAGTTAGGATTTTGAGTGATCGGAGAAGATGACCGGAGCTAGCTCTGGTCACCTGAAAATCATTAAAATCCTAATTAGGATTAGTTGCCCAGATTGATTTCCCACCCTTGGATCTTGATTAGGTTAGCGCGCGTACGGCTCAGATTAGTTCACTTAAGTTAATTTCTGATTAATTAATTTAATTAAAATCATTTAGCCAGTTTGAATGTGGACCATTAGATGACGCGCCAAGTCAATTCCCACCTTTTTTATTCAAATCTCAGCCATTGGATGCGCTGACTTGCATTTTATTTCATTTCATTTTATTTTCTTTTCATTTCTTTTGCATATTTATTTTAAAATACCAAAACTCATCACAAAAATATGAAACTTTGCATTTTTGTTTTAAATATTATTCTCAACCTGACAATGATTTTTTTTTTATTTTTTGCATATAAAAAGTATTTTTTAAATATTTTAATGTTATTTTAATTAATTAAAAATGCATTTAGGTTTCTAAAAATCACCAAAAAAATCATGAACCATTACAATGCATTTAGAAACATTTTCAAACTCTTCATACAAATTTATTTTTAGGTTTGATCATAATTTCACAATTTTATTTGAATTAGAGTTCTTTAAGATCACAATTTTTAACCCTAACTTTGAAAAATCATTTCTGCCTAACCAAGAAGAGTTTAAACTTGATTCTTTTTACATTGTTTCACATATTGCATGTAGTTTCTAGGATATTTTCCTCATGGATTTATCTTGCATTTTCAAATTCATTTGCATTTTTCCTTAAGAATCACCCAAAAACCCTAGCAAATTTAGAAAAATCATAACTTTCAATAGGTTTAGCTTCTGACCTTCTTCTTTGGGGTTTGAACTTGTATAGGTTTAGGGTTTGTTTGAGCTTGATTTCAATTTTTTATCATGTTGTATGCTTCTGTTTTGTTCATTTGCATCTCATATGTTCATAAAACCCTAATTTCTCATGTTCATTTGCATTCACCTTGCATATTCATGATAATGTGAACTTGCCATAACATTTCAAGCATTCATATGTCATCTTAGACATCTTAGGACATGTTAGAACCTTGATTGATTATTTCTTCATTCATTTGCCATGTCTTGCATTCATTTCATTTCATAAACATCCATGTGTTTTCAAGCTTCCAAGCATGCTTTCATGACATCCCATCTTTGTATGATCATTCATATGCATATTGTATGACATTGCATCATCTCATATGCCATTTGAATTGCATAAACACTTCTGACTTTGGTCTTTGCATCTCATTTCATCTCATTTCAATTCATTTCTTCATGCTTTATGTCTTATGCATCCATACTAACTTTTCAGGAACTTTTGGTAAGTTATTTTGGGAGGTGGATTTGCCTTCACCTCTCACTTCTTCTTATCTCATTCATATGCATTTTAACTTGTCTTTGAAGTGAATTTGAGTCACTTATGTTCCATCCTTCTCACTTTCTTCCTTTAAGTTACTTATCTTCTCAGGAAGTAAGTAACTTATTCTTCTGCTTCCTCCTCTTTCCATCTGCTTCTTCCATTGGTGGCTTCCTTGAAGATTATTTTCTCCTAAGACTAACAAACCATATGATATCCAAGCATGATAATGTTTAGGGTTGTGTGTAGTCCCCTTAGCGTTTTACCTTTGAGTCTCCTTGAGTCTCTCTTCTCATCTCAATAATCAGAGACTAAACTCTTAAAGTTTTAGGACTTTGGAATTAGGGTTATGCCTGCATCCTTCTCTTAGGATGGAGTGTATAACTTTAATCCTAAGTGTTAAACCTTTAATTTGTTTAAACCTCTTAATCAAGACACATTAATAATCACCAAGACTTTATCTTGTAACTTGGGCCTTACATTAGGGTTCTAACTCTTCCTTTTGGTTAAGAGGGACTAACCCTAGTGTTTAATGGACAAGTCCTCCTCAAGTTGTCTTACAAATTTAAAATCCACTTCTTAATCTCATCCCCTAATTAAAACCCACTTAATAAAGGCTTGTTATATAATGAATTTAATCCCTAACCATGGATTAAGTTGAGGTATCTTCCTCAGCTTAAGTGTTCTCATCTATTATCCTTCTTTTAGGATGGTGTAATGAGTTCACTAATCTGTGATTAGAGATTAAACTCATTACTTAACACTAAACAAAAACCCAAAAACATCTAAATAATCACAGGTAGGTTAATGATCTTAATCCTACATTATCATGGTAATTAATTTGAGATGCTTATCTCATGCTTAAGTAGGCTCATTATCCCTAATCAGGGAGGATATAATGAGTTTACAACCCTTGATTTAGGCTTATGCAAAACCCCAAAAACAATAACAAAACTGAAAACACAAAAACAAACAATAATCGTCTCCTTTGGGATTCTTTCCTCATCATACTCATTCACAAACGAGAACTTGCTTCTTTTGTCTAATGTAAGACAGTTAGCACTCGAGCCAGACGAGTCATACACTTGAGCATAGGCAAGCAAGCAGTTCACAGTCAATTTATCTTTCAGTCTCTTTGAGTTGAACTACGGTGTTCTGACTTCCTCATTGCACGCAAGGATACGTAGGAATAACTTAACAGTTATCGAACAAAATTCTATGTGTCTTCCCCCTCTTTCAGTATTCTTTTCTAAGCCTCAGTTCCTGGGACATTCACTCTTTTGCACTGACACTTGTACTTTCATTCCTAGCTTTTGCACACAGATAACACATACACCTACCCCTTTAAACACAATCTTGTAAGCATGGATCCCGTCGAGTACGACGGACAATCTGGGTGCTAATACCTTCCCAGGTTATAACTAACCCCCTTTCTCAGTTTCTCTGGTTCGCAACTGTCTTATCCATCTCTTTCCAGGTTTATGCAGCATTACCTTTCCTTCGGGATAAAAATGTCTAGCTGGCGACTCTATTCACTTCATTTTCATTTTCTCTTTTCGCCGACCGTTCGCGTCTGTACCCTGGGACCTAGTGTCTTTTCAGGGGAGCGACAAATATCACCAGATTCGTGTGAAAGAGAAGGATATTCAAAAGACGACTTTTAGGACATGGTATGGTCATTATGAGTATTCTATGATGCCATTCGAAGTTTCTAATGCACCTGGTGTGTTTATGGAATACATGAATCGTATTTTCCATGAACAGTTGGATCGTTTTGTGGTTATGTTCATCGACGACATTTTGTTTTATTCTAATACTCAAGAAGAGCATGAAGAGCATTTAAGGATTGTGTTACAGGTTTTGAAAGAGAAATAATTGTATGCTAAGTTGTCAAAGTGAAAGTTTTGGTTATCGAATTCTTGGACATGTTATTTCCGATGGTGGTATTAGTGTAGATCCATCCAAGATTGATGCGGTAATGCAATGGGAAGTTCCTAGATTGGTTACAGAGATTCGAAGCTGTTTAGGCTTGGAGGGTTATTATCGGAGGTTTATCGAAGGATTTTCAAAGTTGGCACTTTCATTAACGCAATTGACTTGTAAAGGAAATGCTTTCATTTGGGATATTCATTGTGAAGAGAGTTTTATGGAACTTAAGAGAAGGTAAACAACGGCTCCGATCTTGATTTTGCCAAATCCGACGGAACCATTTGTGGTGTTTTGTGATGCTTCATTGTTTGGGTTAGGTAGTGTTTTGATTCAAGATGGAAAAGTTGTAGCTTATGCTTCAAGACAATTGAGGGTGCATGAAAAGAATTATCCTACGCAATATTTGGAATTAGCGGCCGTGGTTTTTGCTCTAAAAATTTGGAGGGATTATCTTTATGGTGCGAGATTTGAATTTTTTAGTAATCATAAAAGTTTGAAGTATTTATTTGATCAAAAGGATTGAACATGAGATAAAGGAGGTGGTTAGAACTTTTGAAGGATTATGATTTTTATTTGAATTACCATCCGGGTAAGGCGAATGTGGTGGTCGATGCCTTGAGTCGTAAGTTGTTATATATGTCCGCATTGATGATAAGGGAATGGGAACTTTTGGATAATTTTAGAGACTTGAGTTTGGTTTGCGAGATGACGCCAAGAAGTGTGAGACTTGGTATGCTACGTGTTACGAATGATTTTCTTGCAACCGTTTGTGAAAAGAAAAAGTTGGATTTGAAATTTGTTGATTTGATGATGAATGAGAATGAGGATTTCAAGGTTGATAATTTTGGAGTTTTGAGATTCCGTGGTCGTATTTGTATTCCCGATGATGAGGAGTTGAAAAAGATGATATTGGAAGAGGGACACCGAAGTAATTTAAGTATTCATCGGGTGCGAATAAGATGTATCAAGATTTGAAAAAGATCTTTTGGTGGTCCGAATTGAAGAGAGATGTAGCTCATTTTGTGTATGTGTGTTTGACTTGTCAGAAGTCTAAGGTGGAACATCAGAAGCCTAGTGGTTTGATGTAACCGTTGGATATTCCGGAGTGGAAATGGGATAATATATCGATGGATTTTGTTACGGGTTTTCCGAATATGAAAAGAGGTCATAATGCTATTTGGGTAATTATGGATAGGCTTACTAAATCTGCTCACTTTATTCCGATTGATATTAGTTATTCTTTGGATAAGCTAGCCGAGATTTATGTTTCAGTGATTGTGAAGTTACATGGAGTTCCTAAGAGTATTGTATCGGATAGAGATCCTAGATTTACATCGAGGTTTTGGGAAAGTTTGTAAAAGGCTTTAGGTTCTAAGCTAAGATTGAGTTCGGCTTACCATCCGCAAACGGACGGTCAAACCGAGAGGACAATTCAATCGTTAGAGGATTTGTTGCGTGCTTGTGTGCTAGAACAAGGTGGTGTTTGGGATGGTTATTTAGCGTTGATTGAGTTCACCTACAATAACAGTTTTCATTCAAGTATTGGTATGGCACCATTTGAGGCTGTGTATGGTCGGAGATGTCGAACACCTTTGTGTTGGCATGAAATCAGAGAGAGAATGGTAGTTGGACCGGAGATGGTACAACAAATGACGGAAAAAGTAAAGTTTATTCGGGAGAAGATGAGAGCTTCTCAAAGTAGACAAAAGAGTTATCATGAAAAGAGAAGGAAGGGTCTTGAGTTTCAGGAAGGCGACCATGTGTTCTTGAGAGTTACACCGGTTATGGGTGTGGGTCGTGCTTTGAAGTCGAAGAAGTTAACTTCTCGTTTTATTGTGTCGTACCAGATTACTGCACGAGTGGGTGTTATGGCTTATCATGTGGCGTTGCCTCCGAATCTTTCGAATTTGCATGATGTGTTCCCTGTTTCGCAACTTTGGAAGTATGTTCCGGATCCGTCACATGTTATTCCCATGGACGAGGTTGAAGTAAGAGATAACCTTACGGTGGAAGCTTTGCCGGTTAGGATTTTGGATCGTGAATTCAAGAAGCTAAGAGGAAAAGATATTGCGCTTGTGAAATGGGTGTGGAGAGGCGCTGCGAAAGGCAATATAACTTGGGAATTCGAGAGTAGGATGCGCGAGTCGTATCCGGAGTTGTTTGGATCAGGTAATATTTTCGAGGACGAAAATTTCTAAAGTGGGGGAGAGTTGTAATGCCCCGATTCGATTTTCCCAATCTTTGTGGAGTCTTTTATTTTATTTGAATGATAATTGTTTTATTTGCGAAATTATCATGATGATATGATATGTTGAGGAATTAATGTGATATGTGATTGTATCATTTTTGTGAATTTTCGGGTAAAATTGGATAAGAGGGTATTTTAGACATTTACTAAATTAGTGATAAGTTAGAATTAGATGGAATTATATTTTTGTGATAAAAATGATATTTGGGGGGAGAAAATAGTTAGTAAGAGAAAGAATAGAAAATAGAGAGAAAAGAATATAAGTTAGGAGAAAGAGAAAGAAAAAGGAAATAGAAAGAAAAGAGAAGAAAGAAAGGAAGAGAAGAGGAAAGAGAAGAGAAAAAGTGGAAAAGCTAGGTTTTGATCAAGATTGCTCTGTGTAGACGAAATAATCGGGTAAGGGTGATAAGCGTTGTTATCTTGATATTGTGTATGATTGTGTATGTGTTTGATTGGTTTAGTTTTGGTTTTGAGGGAAGTTTAGAGAAGATAAATAGTTAGGGTTTTAGAGAAAATGTGAGAAATTAGTGGATTAATCGGTTAGAAAACGTTGTAATCGAAGTATGATAACTAGAATATGTTGTTGATCATGTTTATGGAAGTATTTTGGAGGTTTGGATGGGTTTAGGTTGACTGTCATGAAGCTGAGAAATTCTGGAAATCGCAGTGGTCGCTCAGCGAGCTACCCATCGCTCAGCGAAAGTTCCATGGAATTTCTCGCTCAGCGAGCGAGAGGGCGCTCAGTAAGCCTGTAGGTTTTTGAGATAATTGTGTTTTAATCCGTAGCTTTAGTTTCGGGTATCCGTTTTTAGTGTTCCTTATATCGATTCGAAGCTAGAAACGTGTAAAAACTAATGATGCTAAGAATGTAATGTTTAGCCGACTTTCACCCGACTTTTCCGATAAAATGTAAATAAGTTAATTATGGAATTGTGAGTTTGAGGTGACATTGTGGTCGTTGGCAAATGAATACATTGCTTGAATTGTATGCAAATGTATGTTAATTGAATGAGTTGAGTGCATAATTATGTTGTGAATAATGTATGCATTTTCAAGAATGCTGTATGTCATTTTGCATGTAAAGCATAAAATGTAAATAAGTTAATTATGGAATTGTGAGTTTGAGGTGACATTGTGGTCGTTGGCAAATGAATACATTGCTTGAATTGTATGCAAATGTATGTTAATTGAATGAGTTGAGTGAATAATTATGTTGTGAATAATGTATGCATTTTCAAGAATGTTGTGTGTCATTTTGCATGTAAAGCATAATGTATGCATTCTTGTGTCGTGGGATTCTTTGTGAATCCGTTGTAGCATCTTGTACTCATGTGGAGTGTGAGCGATGACTACAACAAGATCGTGTGCTCGTGTGGGGTGTGAGCGATCAGATTGTGTGCCCGTGTGGTGTGTGAGCAATCCAGAAACATCATGTGCTCGTGTGGGGAGTGAGCGATGGGTGATTTATTCACATTGATTGTGTGCCCGTGTGGGGTGTGAGCAATCAGATTGTGTGCTTATGTGGGGTGTGAGCAATCCATAAACATTGTGTTCCCGACGGGGAGTTACTTTAGGTAATAAGCGATGATTCCATTTGGTTCCTGAGTGAACCTGCTGAAATTGTTGAGTCGGTACCGCATTGCATCTGCATAGAGTCGTGTGTCGGTCTCTATGAGTTGTATTTTATCATTTTAATTATGATATGCAGAAATAAACATGAATGTGCATATGTTTATTTGGAGTATTATGGAGATGATAGTATGTGTGATGAAACATACTTGTTTGTAAATATGCATGTTTGATATATGTACATGTATGTGATTTATACATTTGTAATGTATAGGTGTGATTAAACCTAGCTAGACGTATGTTTATGTGGAATGAATAGAATTGAGGAATAAACATAAATAATATAAGTTTATGTGAATTGGTGAATTGTGCATAATTAATATGTTGAATTGGTATTGATGTACATGTTGCAATGTGTATAGGTGATAAGGAATGATTTGTGGTTGTAACACCCCAAATTTTCCCTCTTCTTTTTAAGCATCATCATCATATCATAATCATCATAAGCATATCACATCTTTGGCATTTTTGCATGAAAACGTAAAGCATAACATTCTCATGTTCTAGCATTGGGCATATGATGAACTATTGGTGGATTTGAGGCATTACAAGCTATAGCAAGAGGCCCAGTGGACTTGTCCAAGTCCCATGACATTCACAAGCCCAAGATCATTCACAAAAGCTCAGAAGGTTGAGAGATCATCAGGGAATTCAAGCTAGGGCAAGCTCCTACACAATGATCCCAAATTAGGGTTTCACTTTCATGCTTGATTTCTTTGTAACTTTGGCCATTTCATGTGGGAAAAGTATTTCATAGGACAAGAGGATCCTAGGGATGAAATTTGGTGAGAAAATTCCTTAGGGAAGTCAGTTATTTCATCAGTTACTTGAAAGTGAAGCAAGAAAGTCAACTGTGCAGTCAAAAAAGTCAACATGAGGATTTCAGGGTTTTTAATCAGGATCACCAATTTTTGAGGTCATATCGTGTCAAGGAATAATTCAGTTGAGCTCAAATGTCAAAAATCAGGAGTATGCAAAAAGTTGCTAAATTTGGAAGTTTAGAAATTTCCATTTTTGGAAATTATTTGTCCATAAACTTCAAGCTGTTATTTCATGTGCGAAAAAGCTTCGAATGATTTTCCGGTGAACACGAAAGTTGTAGAGCACGATTTTCCCTTTCCAAAAGTTGTAGAACATTTTCATAGCATTTTTAGAACTCAAGTTATGATTTTTTGAAGTTTAATGCTTTTTTAGGGTTTTGGTGCATACTTGTCATTTTCTAATTGGTCCACCTCTTTTTTCCTTTATTTTTTTCCATAGTTCTTATTACTTTTTTTCTCACACTTTTTTTCAATAGGGCATTAGTTTTTTACATGACCAAATGGATGTGGTTGTTACTTGTATGTGTGTGTTTCGATTTTTTAGTATAAGTGTGGCAAATAAATGATAGCACTTGGATGGCACATGGGAAAGAAGGAATCAGCATATACATGTACATCACTCGCTAGCTCTCTCATTGCCACTCAAGTCATGCTTTCCTCATTACCCTCACACGAGTGCAGTACAAGAAAAAGAAAAAATTCATGTGAAGCAAAGGCTCCCATGCACTCTCACCAACTCACAACCACGTCACCATCAACTTCTCATGTTTTCCATCTTCCAACGTGACAACAACACCTGCAGAGTTACACCAAACGTATCATGCACCACCATTCACTGGATTCAGTTTGAAAAAAAGCAAGAGCCTCACGCGGGCTCTGCGTTTTGGATTAGATAACAGAATTGGTCTTCACACTCCCAAGTGCACCACACACCCTGCATAATATATAAAGCTTCATTCACGATTTTAGGGCAAAAGGGCTTCATTCTACACTGAAAAACACAGAGCAACTTCACTCTCTCTCTCTGCAGATTCTCACATTCTTTGAAGAGAATTCTGAAATCTAAAATTCTTCATTCATTGCTTCCTTCGATCCAGTGGCATCATCATCAACATCACTACACTTCCATCATCATTATCAGTTGAAATTTGCAGTGGAGTTGAGGATTCAACATCATCTTCGGATCGTTCATATTTCTTCACATCCTTGCTCATCAAGCCTTTATTTGGCTCAAAGAAGATTCAAGGAAGCTCAAGGAAGCTCTCAACACCTCTGTTTTTCTCAAATTCTTCCATAAAGTACAATCCCAGGTTTGAGTTTCAGATCTGTTTTGCTTCGATTTGGCCTCAATTTTGTTTGTTTTGGTTTGCATATGGTTGATATAAGTTAACTGAAGTAAGATAAAGCTTGTGCAGGTCTTAAATTATAGATTTCAGTTTTCATGCTTGAACTTGTTTCGATCGATCTGCTCTCTATGATGCTTGTTTGTGAAAACTATTGGCATATTCGTGTTCCTCTTGTTTCGGACTCCATTTTTGGCCTTTACATTTTTTATTTTCATTTAGAGTTGAGGAAGTTATGTTGCTCTGAATTTATGATGGTATGCGGATTTGTGGTTCTGTTTTGCTGGTTTCCTTTCGAGTCCTTCATGGGCAAGAGGTAGGAGACGATGAGGTGGTGTGTTGTGAGTGGTTGCGTTGAGTTTTTTGTCTTGTAGTGACTAAACCCTAAGTTGACCAGTTGATATTAAGTCACATAACTTTTGTTCATTTTCATTTTAATAAAAAATATTAAGAACAAGTAACAAGTCTGATTTTATTGGTGAGGTTTTTGGAGATTTCAGATGGGCCTAAGGCCAGTTGCTAAGTGCACCCCCGCTGTTTGGGCCCAGGTTATATTGAACTGGTTTAATTGTTGTCTGCACCTTTGGCTTCATTTACTTCTTTTTTTTATTTTATTTTTGTTTACAGTTTGGATTTTAATTTTTAAAAATAGAAATAAGTTCACAAATATTCCCAAAAAAATTCATGGATGATCTTTTGAGTTTTCTCTAATTTTTGACATTTTTACTTTTCATTTATTTTCATTTGCCATGCTGGAATTAATTTTCTCTTTTATTAATTGTTTTTATTTCACTTTTAAAGCATGCTGTCTTGTGCAATTTCTATCTTGATCATTAATTGGATTTTTGAACTGATTCATTTTGCTCTGGATTCACATGGGGATGTAGTTTGTTGATGATTTTTATTCTGATTTTTAGAAGTTTGCTTAATTGGTTTTGGTTTTTAACTTGTGAATGAAGTCTCCTAACCCTAATCCATGTTTAAGCATTTATTTGACTTGCTTAGGTGCTGATTTTGATTCTCACCTTTTGGCATGTCAATATTGTATGTTTGAAGAGTCTTTGTGCAAGTTTGTGGAATTTTTGGATGTATACTTGATTTGATTTGAATTTTTGTTCTTTGCTTATCCTCTTTTGCTTCTTTTGGTCATATGTTCAATCCTTAGGTTAGAAGGGCACTTGTGCCAACTTCTTTAGGTTGTTTAGAGCCCATTTAGGATGATAATCCATCTTTGGTCTTGAGTTGATGTTTATACTTTGGATAAATTTTATGATTGTTTGCTTTTGAA
Organism: Lathyrus aphaca; assembly: GCA_963966055.1. Taxonomy (NCBI): domain Eukaryota; kingdom Viridiplantae; phylum Streptophyta; class Magnoliopsida; order Fabales; family Fabaceae; genus Lathyrus; species Lathyrus aphaca. Next base: position 275,480,629 of record OZ014519.1, on the reverse strand, counting down.
GTTCATTCACTTTTATACATGTTCACCTCACTTCTTTTGCTTCTTTGCTTCTCATGATGTTAATACTTGAGTTTGTATGCTTCTTTTCTTCATCTCTTATGTTGCTTAGGCACATTCTTGACATGTTAGGGTTCTGGTCTTGAAGCTTGTGATGTTGCTTTGTCTAGTTTGCTTTGTATTATCTAATGTTTACTTTGCTTTGTCATGATAATCCATAATGCTTCATGTTGAATTGTATAGTCCCTTTCTCATTCTTGTGTTATGTGTTTACATTTGGCATTTGTAGTTGAGATTTCACTTCTGGTTGTGTGGCTTTGGTTTGTTCTTATGCCCATTGTATTGCATTTATTCTTATGTTACTAACCATTTCAGGGGCTTTGGTAAGTGAGAGGTGTGGATGTGATTCACACATCTCCAAGTCTTATCTCTTCTCTTTTCCTTATTGATATTATCTTACTTGTGATTGTTAGGGCTTAGGCCTTACTTCCTCCTTCTTCTCTTCTTTATCCTTCTCTTTCTTTTCTTATCTCCTCCTCCTTTAGGATAGTAAACCTCGCTAACTTAGGAATTCCATGCATGATAACATTAGGATTTGTTAGTCCCCCATTAGATTTTTACCTTTAAGATCCTTTGGTTTCTCTTCTCTTCTCATCTTAAAACCCTAAATAAGGATTGAAGTGGTCTCCTGTGCAATAGACTTATTCCATGAAACACTTGTATTTTTCCCATCTTGGGATAGTACAAGCTTGTTCATCATGATGCACAAGTCTGATCAGGATACCATCTTCACCAAGAAAAATCATAAAAAGACTTCTTCATGCAAAAATACAAAAACACTTAATAAATTCAGTGAGTTAGTGAGCTTAGGCCCTAATCTCTGGAACCAAGTTTTGGGGATCTTCTCCTTACTTGAGTGTGCTTGTTCTATTATTTCATCTTGGAATGTAGTGACAAGCACACATTCCATGGAAAAGAGCCTGAGTTCACTTCCTTGTGACACACTCATAAAAAGCTTTTAAAAAACACAAACAAACAATAAGCGTCTTTCCTTCGGGAATTCTTTTCTCATCTCCTTCGCTCCATCCGCGAACTTGCTCCTACTTGTCACTTTGCAAGACGGTAACGCACTCGTCGTCCGAGCCTGCAACACCTGAGCATTGGCATAGGCAGTTCAAGCCTTAAGACACAAGCAATCTTTTCTACCCCTAGTTAGGGGAACTACGGCGACTCTGATCCTCATTGTCCAGATGAGGTAAGTAGGCAGCGGGGTAGGGCCCGTTCGAGAACAATCTTTATTTGCCCTACATTTTTCCTTTTCATTTCTTTTTCAGTTCCCTTTTCTTTCCTTTTTTATCCATTTTCAGTTTCAGTTTTGCAGCAGCTCTCATTTCTTAACCCTTTGAAACAGATTTCTTTGCAAACGTGGATCCCGTCGGGTACGGTGGATGATCCGGGGTGCTAATACCTTTCCAGGTCGTAACCGACTCCCGAACTCAGTTTCTTTGGTTCGCAAGACCCGTGTCCTTCCTTTTCTTTTCCTCTGGTTTGTGCAGCATTACCATTCCCATTCCTTCGGGATAAAAATGCCTGGCTGCGACTCTACCTCTTTCCACGCCACTATCGCGTTTGTACCAGGACTGAATTCCGGGAAGCGACAGCTGACGACTCTGCTGGGGACTGAACCCAGAATCTTTGGTTCCCTTGAGAGTCTCTCCTAGTGCTTGTGTTTCTGTTTCGTTGGGTGGCGATTGTTTGCTGTTGTGTGTGTATTTTACTGTTATTTTATTTACAATTTATTTACAACTTTATTTACAGTTTTCAGTATTTATTTTCTGCATCATATATATATATATTGGACTGTCTGGACTGGATTTTATGTTTGGTGGGACTTGGGTGATATTATTTCTGAGAGATGAGCTCATTACCAAGGCTCGAGTGCACCTTAGGACTTAGAGTGGTTCCACTTTGGCCTCATGAGATCTTGTCATGGGGGTAGTAGTGAATTCCACGCCCAGATTTGTGACTGTCTTGGAAATGTCTTGATTTGGGGATCTTCCTCTTTCATTTCATAACCTTGATAGTTATGTGCAGCTGGGGACCGATCATTGAGAACCTTGTGGAAACAGCCCTCTCTAGTGGTGACAGTGGCAGACCACATTCTGTGGCAAACCCATTCGCACCTGAGGGCCCACCTGGAACTCACATAGGATGACCTTGTTTTCCCGGACTCAGCTGAGGCCTCCCTGCGTAGTATATAATGCCAAACCGATTCCCTGATTTAGTCATGAGCCATTTCTCGAAAATGGTGAAAGTATTATTGCTATTCGGCTTTGAGAGTCCGTGATGCCTGACCCGAAGCACACCAGTGAGATAGGGAGGAGTTTACAGGTTTGCAGGAACCCTTGGCCTCTACATACCCTCATTATCAGTATGGTCCCTGTTATGATTTGGTCCTTATGGTTCTGGATTTCTTGATCTCTTGGTTCTGAGGGTTTCTATCAGATGGTTATGACTCAGAGAATCTTGGTTTTCAGTTATCAGAGGGTCCTAATATCCAGTATCCAGATGGTCCCAGATTGATCATATGCCTGCATTGCATTTGCATCGCATCATACTTGCATTAACTATTTGTGTTTCCATTTTCCAGGTTGTTGTTTACAGTCTAGCCCCCAGTTCTGGTAATTGTAAGCTCTCCAGATGGCAGAAGTTAAGAAAATTACAAGAAAGAAGAATGTTCATTATACTTTTCTCCAGCCAGAAGTCAAGAGTGTTCAGAGATTAGCAGGGCTGATGAATGATCAAGTTTTAGGGAATTTCAGAAAGAGGTATGGTCAGATATCGAAGTACATGGACAAACCTACTGCAGACCAGAAGGATAGCTTGCATACTTTGCTTCAGTTCTATGATCCTTTGTTGCAGTGTTTTGTATTTCCAGATTATATCTTGGCTCCTACCTTGGAGGAGATTTCTAGTATTTTGGGTATTCCTGTCAGAGATACTTTGCCTTACTATGGGTCAGAGGTGGTTCTCAAGGAAGAAGACATATCCAGAGTCTGTCGTATACCAGTTGCTAAGGTCAAGAAAGCTCTGAAGGACAATGAGGGCAGAGGACTTCCTTGGGATGTGCTTATACCAGAGGCTGAAGAGTATGCCAAAGAGGGTAAGTGGGGAGATTTTGGTGCTGTGGTGGCTTTGATGGTATATGGATCTAGTCTTTTCCCGGGAGAAAAGGAGTTTGTGAGCTTGGAGGTGATTTCCATTTTTGCTAAAGGTAATCCTGTACCAACCTTGTTGGGAGATTTCTACTACAGTGTTCACTACCGGAATGAGAAAGGCAGAGGTGGACCAGTGGGCTGTTGTGCTTCATTATTTGCTGATTGGTTTGCTAGGCAATTACCAAAGTCATGCCCTTTCAAAGAGATGAGAGATGAGTGGAGGTGGTCTAGGAGGCTAATGGGACTAACTTCTGAAGATATAGCTTGGGGTTATGACAGAGATTTGTTGGGGAAGGAGTTACTGGTTAGTTGTGGAAGATGTGATAATGTGGCTTTGCTAGGAAGAAAGGGTGTGATCAGTTACCATCCAGCCTTAGCCAGGAAGCAATTTGGCTATCCTTTGAGAGATCCACCAAGTATGAAGGAGTTTGCTGAGTCTTTGTACTTTTCTGTGGAGGGAACCAAAGAGTTGGTCATACAAACATCTCAGGCTTGGGCTCTGATCGGAAAATAGCAAGTGTACTATTTCTACCGATGTAGTAATAAAAGGGAATAACCTCAAATGTCGATCTCAAGGACTGCGTACTAAAATAAGTTCTTAGTGATTGATTTCAATTGGACAAAATTCATGGTTTAAAGGTTTTGATTTAAATTAAATAAACTAAAGACATTAAAACGTACTAAAACAAATAATTTCACTAATATGAAAGTAATGCCAGGGACGGTGTATGATTCGCAGTGCAATGACTCAAATGTTCCTTAATTTTAGAGATATGCTTTAGAAAGTGTCTTTCCTAAGTCTATAATGTTTTTCCTAAATTCCTTCAAAGAAAAAACCTTTGGTATCCTTCATTGACTTTGATTCCTCAACGGTCAGAGAAGGATATCAAGCAATAATTCTGACATAACAAGGTTTTCACAAAAATATCCCAATTCCTCAGTAATATTTATCGCGATAAAATTTATGCAACAAGGTTAGGATGGTTGGTCAGACCAAATCCTAACCACAATCAATTATCCCATTTTCCAACAAAGATAAAGTGTTAAGGACGTTGCAATAAAATAAAGAAACGAAATTAAAAACATAATCCCAAATTGAAGAATTCAAATAGTCATTACATAAAGCAAATCAGGGACACCCCCCTGGCATTGGGGGGTTTAGCCACTCATGTTCATACTGGAAATAAAAACAGAGCAAGAAAATTGAGACATTACAATTAACGTCGGATTCGTTGGATCGTCAATCGCTTCCGCTCTTGATCAATCCTTCTTCTCCCGTATTCGTTCAATCCCAAAAATCCCAAATCAAAAAGTGTTTTTTACAGTAATAATTGTCAAATATAAATCAGTCTTCAAAAACACCGCGAAAAGTCCGGAATAACCTTGAAGCAGCAAAACATAAGATTTTTCTCTGGTCTTCACAACACGGGCCGTGTTGTGTAACACGGGCACCCGTGTTGTGCCTCTGGTTCACCACAAAACCTCTTCTTCAACAGCTGCTATGACAGGGGCCGTGTTGTACAACACGGGCACCCGTGTCACAACTCTGACTTCTTCTTTTTCTTTGCAAATCTCAGTTTCTTCTGTTATTCACAACACGGGCCGTGTTGTGTAACACTGGCACCCGTGTTGTGCCTCTGAAATCCCATTTTTCTGTCGTTTTTTCATGCTTGGATCATCTCTCGGACACCTCGAACAACCGATTACATATTTACCTAAAACACAACAAAGAAAACAACCACATAACCCATTCCACGGATAAAAACAAAGTAAAACGATTAAAACTAACTTGCACGCAATATTGAGAAAACTATGACAAAACATGAACGAGATACTACAAACAAACCAAATTAGACTCAAAAGACGCTGAAAACCGGCTTGAACATTACCACTAAATATCACTGATCAAACTCCCCCAAACTTGAATTCTTGCTTGCCCTCAAGCAAAAATCCTGTATTTATACCTTAAAACACTAGCAAGATGAATTATGATACTCATACGTGGATCCTTCATTCCAAGTCACCCAATGAGTTCTTTTTGGTACTTTTCTCTCAGTATAGATATCACACAAACCTACACCGTGGAAAACCACGGATCTGAATCTCCTTTTCGGTAACCTCTCTGACTATGCTTCGGGCTTAGGTCTTATTTTTTCGATTTTCAACCCTTTTCATTCGGACAATCACTTTTAAGGCTTTTAATGATTTTCACTATGTGTACAAGATTGATCCCCTTTTTAATTGTTGGCACCGATTTTTTTTTCTTTGTCCCTTAGGGAAACATTTATGTTCAACCGCCGTTAGGTTGAATAACCTTGTGAGGGTTACCCAACTTAGAAGGATCGATCGTTCTAATGTTTTTATTCATTTTTTTTTCGGTGCCTTCAAGCCTTTTTCTCTTTTGGATCAACTTTGTACACACAATTATTATAGATAAAGCCAGATATATCAATAGAAACTACTTCGGGTTTACTTCTCAGATCAAAGTACCATGGCACGAATCTACATGTCGAACTCGTTCCTAATTCCGAAGACTCAGTGTGTTCATGTGGTACCTATACATCAAAAAATTTCCATATTTTCTCATCGGGTTTCTTTTCACTCACATCCTATATACTTTCTCATAATTCACTTGCAACACACAACAGGTTAACTCAGGGGTGTTTTTTCAGATAACACATAGCTATAATCTTCAAGCCGACACTACGATACTATTAAAGATAAACAAAGATTAAAATAAAACAAACGAAAACATGAAAACTAAACCCCCCCACACTTGAACTCAACAGTGTCCTCACTGTTGAAGAACCAATGTCGGAGGGGACTCACAACTATCACTGCTCGGGAGGAAATCCATGAAGCTTCATCTGCTGCATCCATGCATGCAGCTCATCGATGAGGTCCCCTTGTCGAGTCTGCTCCCTGATCATTTCGTCCCACTGCTCCTTGGACACATTCCACTGACCCGTTGCTTGGTTTGATGATCCACCAGCAGTTTGCATTGGGACCTCTTCAGCTTGGTTCCCTTCATCCTCCTCATCTGAAAAATACTCATCAAACTGATCGTTTCCACCCTGCATAGGGTCCTCATATAGCCAGTTAGCTCTATTGTCTATAGTAATTATATTAGGCGCAGGTAAAGAAATCAAATGCTTGTTACGAGTCATCACAGCATAATAATTATGACAGCTTTTTATCATACCTTGGTTGATTAAGGTTTCAAGATCAATTTTGGTCTTACCAGCCACTGTAGGTACTTCAAGCAACCTCTCATTATACCCAAGATGCTCAGCAATTTGCGTAATCATCCCTCCAACAGAAATCTCACCCGAGGCAGCATTGGCTACCCGCTTCAGGTGGTCTGCTGCGAAGGCCGCAACGTTGATCAGCTCATTGTTTGCCATTCCATACAGGAAGTACAACTCTCGTAGTGTTGCGACTCCTGTGCTATCGCCCCGGCAGAAAAGGGTATAAGCTAACCCTTTTTGAGCATACCGGAAGCAAGGGTTATGAATACAAGAGGCTTTTGCTGCCGACGCGGCATACTCGGTATTGCCGGTGATATCCTTCCAGAATGATCCTGCCACGAAAGTACTCGGCGGTGCACCAGGCCCGTAAACTGGGATATCTAAAATCTTCCCCAGATCAGCCACAGACATCACATGATCATTGTCAAATAGGCGGAACTTCAAAGTACCGAAGTACTCTGTGTCGGATCCGGTCCATGTATGCTTGAGCTGAAACTGTAAAGAACTCAAACATTCCAAGGTTATGCGCTCAAAAGTTGGCGCTTCATACTGCATAAAATTTAACATACCGATACTGTGAAACATTCTATGAACTTCAAATTTAAGCCCTAGATTTTCAAGAGTTTCATTACACATGTACCGGGCCGGTATCAACTTACGCCTTACCAACTTTGCATATTTGGCTTGATGCTCCGGGTCCTCAAACAAAATGCCATGAGCATTCGGCATTCGGTGTGCTCTCTTACGAGGACGAGAAGATTCAGCAACATTCTTACCGGTATCCCTTCGAGGAGGCATTGTTCTCACCTGCACAAATTAAACACACGAAAAAAAATTGAAAGATTAGAGAAATCGGTCACCGTAGAAGTGACAATGGAGGGATGGGGAACAATATTTGTGAGCGGGGTAGTTGGTTTTGGTGAGTGGGTGATTGAGAAAATGGAGGTTTTGTGAAGGATGAAAATGGGGTTAGGGTTCTTGAAAGAAAATGGAGGTTGGAGAAGATGAAGGATAATGATAATTGAGTGGTTAATGAGCCACTAATTAGAAGTTATGAGAATAAACACGCGGGGCCCACAGAATAAAGTTGGGAAACTTAAAAAAATTTGAAATTTTGGCTTCCCGCATGCGCAACACGGGCCGTGTTGTCCAACACGGGCACCCGTGTTGCCTCCCTGGTTCTTCTAATCAATTTCAATTGATAATCACTCTCCTTCAGTACTTGCAACACGGGCACCCGTGTTGCCCCCCTGGTTTCCCTCACAAACACCATGCAAAAGAACTCCCTTCCAGGCATTGCAACACGGGCCGTGTTGCACAACACGGGCACCCGTGTTGCCTCACTGAAAATCCTTCAGATTAACACAAATACTGGATTCTTCTGAACTCTGCAACACGGGCACCCGTGTTGCACCCCTGAATTTTCACTTTTCCATCATTTTCTATCTTCTTTGCCCGACTTCAAACCTCGTTCTTTCCTTCTCAGAACCAGTGATACACAAGACCTACAAAACTGAAACAAACAAACGTAAGAATGAAAAACTCGTGGGTTGCCTCCCACGTAGCGCTGCGTTTAACGTCGCATGGCTCGACGGTCCGTCATACTACTGAGTAAGACGAGTGACATGCACATCACCAGTGGTCTGGCCTTTGAAGTAATGCTTTAATCTCTGCCCGTTCACTTTGAAAATATCTCCATTGGTCGGATTTTTAATTTCAACGGCTCCGTGGGGAAATACCTTGTGAACTACAAAAGGTCCCGACCATTTAGACCTTAATTTTCCTGGGAATAGCTTCAGCCTTGAATTGTACAGAAGGACCATTTGTCCTTCCCAAAACTCTTTTCTTTGAATCCTTTTATCATGCTATTTTTTCGTTTGCTCTTTGTAAACTTTAGCATTCTCATACGCCCGATTCCTGAATTCTTCTAACTCATGAAGTTGAAGAATCCTCGAACTTCCAGCTTTTGACAAATCCATATTAAGATACTTAGACGCCCAAAAAGCTTTATGTTCAAGTTCCAAAGGTAGGTGACATGCCTTTCCGTAAACCAGTTGATATGGTGACATACCGATAGGCGTTTTGAAAGCCGTTCGGTACGCCCATAAAGCGTCATCCAACTTAATAGACCAATCCTTTCTAGATGAATTCACTGTCTTTTCCAAGATTTGTTTCAGTTGTCTATTTGACACCTCAACTTGGCCGCTCGTTTGGGGATGGTATGGAGTAGCTATCCGGTGTTTAACATTGTACTTTTGCAGCAGCTTCTCCATAAGGTGGTTCAAGAAATGTGTCCCTTCGTCGCTTATTAATGCTCTCGGGACACCGAACCTTGCAAAGATGTTCTCTTTTAAGAATCTCACCACAACCTTAGCATCATTGGTGGGCAATGCAACAGCTTCCACCCATTTGGACACATAATCCACTGCCACCAAAATATAGTTTTTTCCGAACGACGGTGGAAACGGCCCCATGAAGTCTATCCCCCATACATCGAATAACTCAACCTCGAGCATAGAGTTTTGGGGCATCTGGTTTCTTTTTGATATATTCCCAGTCCTCTAACATCTGTCACACTCTTTCACTACTTCTTGAGCATCCTTAAATAACGATGGCCAGTAAAGTCCTGATTGAAGGACTTTAGCTGTTGTTCGATCACCACTGAAATGTCCACCATACTCAGAGTCATGACATGCTTTCAGCACATCTTTTTGTTCTTCATCAGGTACACATCTTCTCACAAGGCCATCCACCCCTCTTTTGTAGAGAAACGGATCGTCCCATAAATAAAACCTGCAGTCATGAACAAACTTTTTTCTCTTGTTAGAATCAAAATCGTCGGGTATAATACCGCCAACGAGGTAGTTTGCATAATCTGCAAACCAAGGCACCCCAATAACAGCTAGGATGTGTTTGTCAGCGAACTCATCCTTTATAGGGTGTTGCTCTTCCGTCTCCTCAATTGGTGACATCCGAGAAAGATGATCTGCAACAGTGTTTTCACACCCTTTCTTGTCACGGATCTCCACATCAAATTCCTGGAGGAGTAAAATCCACCTCAACAACCTGGGCTTTGAATCCTGCTTAGCAAAAAGATATTTCAAAGCAGCATGGTCAGTGTAAACAATCACTTTTGAACCCAACAGATATTGCCTGAATTTATCGAAGGCATACACAACCGCTAGCAACTCCTTCTCGGTAGTTGCATAGTTTATCTGTGCAGGGTTCAAAACATGACTAGCATAGTAAATCACATGAAGCAATTTCCCTCTTTGCTGTCCAAGAACAGCCCCTACCGCAATGTCACTAGCATCGCACATAATCTCAAAGGGTAGGGACCAATCAGGGGCAATGACAATAGGTGCAGACACTAATTCTTTTTTAAGTGTTTCAAAAGCGTCGTTGCATTCCTTATTGAAAACAAAAGCCTTATCTTTAATCAACAGGGTAGTTAAAGGTTTGGCTATCTTCGAGAAGTCTCTTATGAACCTGCAGTAAAAACCCGCATGTCCCAAGAAGCTTCTTATGCCCTTCTCGTTGATTGGCGGAGGTAATTTAGAGATCACTTCCACTTTGGCTTGATCAACTTCGATCCCTTTTTGTGAGATCTTGTGACCAAGAACAATGCCTTCTCGCACCATGAAATGGCATTTTTCCCAATTCACTATTAAGTTGCTTTCTTGACATCGCTGCAAAACAAGTGAAAGGTTAGATAAACAATGATCAAATGAGGATCCGAACACGGAGAAGTCGTCCATGAACACTTCCATGTGTTTTTCTAGCATATCCGCAAAAATGGATGTCATGCATCTTTGGAATGTAGCGGGGGCATTACATAGCCCAAATGGCATCCTTCTCTAAGCAAAAATGCCATAGGGGCATGTAAACGCCGTTTTCTCTTGGTCTTCCGGTGCAACAGCAATTTGATTGTACCCGGAATAACCATCCAGAAAACAATAGTAATCATGTCCCGCTAGTCTTTCCAACATTTGGTCAATGAATGGCAACGGAAAATGGTCCTTTCTCGTAGCCAAATTCAATCTTCTATAATCAATGCACACTCTCCACCCAGTAATAGTTCTAGTAGGAATCAACTCATTCTTTTCATTTGTTATAACAGTTGTTCCCCCCTTTTTGGGCACCACATGCACCGGACTAACCCAAGCACTATCGGATATAGGATAAATTAATCCCGCATCCAATAGCTTAACAACTTCTTTTCGCACTACCTCCTTCATCACCGGATTCAATCTCCTTTGGGGTTGCACAACCGGTTTGTGATCTTCTTCCATAAGTATTTTATGCATACACACCGTGGGACTTATACCTTTAAGGTCTTCAATCTTCCACCCAATTGCTCCCTTGAATTTTTTAAGAACTTCAATTAACTTGCCTTCTTGCATGTCTTTCAAATTAGCGCTAATAATAGCGGGACATTTTTCTTCCGTGTCAAGAAAGACATATTTGAGATTCTCGGGAAGTTGCTTCAATTCAGATATTTTCGGCTTGTCTTTGCCTTCATCAACCGTTATAGGCTGTCGCAACTCTTCCCACCGGTGCATTCTAACTCTTTTAAAGATAGGTTGAGTTTCAAGCATAGCTACCACTTCCATATCATTATCTCCAACTTCCTTATCACCTTCAAAAATGGACATACTCAGCACCCTCTCTAAAGGTAATTTGGATACACTTTCTAAATGCTCACTAGCTTCCATTTGTTCAAACACTTGTATGTTACTACTAGTGCCCACATCATCTTTATACTTCAAAGTGTTCCTAACATCAAGTTTCAACTCTTCATCATACACCTTCAACGTTAGTGTTCCACCTTCCATGTCTATCATGACTCTCCCGGTTTCTAGGAAAGGTCTTCCCAAAATCAAGGGGATTTCTTCATCTTCTGGCATTTCAAGGATCACAAAGTCAACCGGGAACACAAATTTGTCCACTCTAACCAAGACATCATGGACAACTCCATACGGCCGCTTCACAGAATGGTCCGCGAATTGGAGAGTCATCCTAGTGTCTTGAACAGCACCAATACCCAACTTTTTGTAGATGGATAAAGGCATTAAACTGATGCTTGCTCCCAAGTCAATGAGAGCTCTCTTGAACGATAGGTCACCGATAGTGCAAGGAATGGTGACAGCTCCTCTATCTTTTTTCTTCACCGGAATCTTTAGTCCCTGCAAAATAGCACTACAAGTTTCGGTTAGAATAATAGGTTCAACTCCCATAGTCCTCTTTTTAGCAATTATATCTTTCATGAACTTGGCATAAGTGGGCATTTGTTCAAGTGCTTCAAGCAATGGGATATTCAACTCCAGCTTTTTGAATAAGTCAAGAAATTTCTCAAAATTCTTCTCTTGCTGGCCTTTCTTCTTGTTTCTTGTAGGATATGGAAGTTTGACCACCGGTTTCGGTTCAACCGCTTTTTCTTTGATGACCGGTGCTGGGGTAACTTCTTTTTCTTTACCAACCTCTTCATTTTCTTTGATTTCTAGCTCAACCTCAATCAATTGACTTTCACCTTCAGAATTCTCTTGAACCTCTTCACTAACTTTACCTCTTCGCGTTGTGACTGCATTTACTTTGTGATTATCTCTAGGATTTGTTACAGTAGCACTAGGAAGAGTCCCTGGAGTTTGTGGAATGGCAAGGTGTTGGGCAATTTGGCTCATTTGCACTTCAAGATTCTTTATAGAGGCTCCAGTGTTCTTGAAGTTACTTCTTGTTTCTTCTTGAAATTGACAATTGTGAGCTGCCATCTTTTCAATGGCAATCTCCCAATCAGCTTTTCTTGACACTGGAGGCTGATATGGTTGTTGCTGGGGCTGATACTGTTGTTGGCCTTGAACCGGTTTTTGGATGTTCCCTTGATGATCTTTCCAAGAGAAATTTGGGTGATTTTTCCACCCAGGATTATATGTGTTGGCATATGGATTGTTCTGCCTCAACATATTAATCTGCTCAACCTGCTCTTGAGTTGCCAAACAGTGCATGGCAAAGTGAGGTCCACAACATATCTCGCAAATCACCGCTTGAACGGGTTCAGCCTGAGCAACTGTGTGAGTTCCCAGATTCATCTTCTTTAACCTTCTTTCAACTTCTGCGGCAATTTGATCTTCCATTTTTACAACCTGCTCTGTCAGCTTAAGATCGATTTTTCCATCTGGTTGACTCACGGTGCGATCATATAACTCAAGGTGTTCATTGGCAGCAATAGCTTCTATGATTCTTTTAATACCTGTGGCTGTTGAAAAGTTTGTTGAGCCACCTGCAGCAGTATCAATAAGTTGCTTTGTCTTGAGTCGCAACCCATTCACAAAGTTTTGCATCTGCTCGGTTGCGTCCATATTATGAGTAGGACACAAAGTCAAACACCTTTTGAATCTTTTATAAGCATCTCCAAGTGATTCACCCTCTTTTTGTTTAAAATTGACTATATCATATCTTTTCCGGATGAACACTGAAGCAGGAAAGTATTCGTTTAGGAAAGCTGTTTCCATCTCTTGCCATGTTGTGATACTTGCTGCGGGAAGAGAGTAGAACCACTCTTCAGCATCGTCAGTAAGTGTGAATGGAAACATCACCAGTCGTTTTGCCTCCTCTGAATGACCTTCGATCTTCAAAGAAGTTGTGGTAGTAAGAAATCTCTGCAGATGCTTATTTGCATCCTCATTGATTCTTCCGGAGAAAGGCTTGCTCTCTAACTGGCGGATAGTAGATGGATGCAACTGAAAGTGTGCTACATTCACCGGTTGATTAACAATCGTCATCCTGTTAGGTTGAGCATTTGCCCCTCCGTAATCACCTAAGAGTCTCTCTGCAGCAGGTTGATTCCCTGCCATGTCGTTGAATTCTGGGTCAGTTTCTCTGTCTGAATCAGAGTCACTGTGCTCCGAGTGAATGGATATATAGTCCTCAGTTTCCTGATACGGGACACTTGAACCAGTCTTAGCCAGACTATCAATTCTTGCCTTGCAGCGTCTCTCGTGCAAAGCTCTTTCTGGTTCTGTGTCAAAAGAAAATTTAGCTGAGGCCTGACCTCGCATAAACAGTTAGACACGAGTTAGAAAACAAAATTTCAATAACACTAAAATGATATACAGAGAGAAAAGTAAAATTTTAGTCGCAGAGCAACAAAATTCCAATTGATATAACAAGGACAACTTAATTCTTTGGCAGTCCCCGGCAACGGCGCCAAAAACTTGATCGGAAAATAGCAAGTGTACTATTTCTACCGATGTAGTAATAAAAGGGAATAACCCCAAATGTCGATCTCAAGGACTGCGTACTAAAATAAGTTCTTAGTGATTGATTTCAATTGGACAAAATTCATGGTTTAAGGGTTTTGATTTAAATTAAATAAACTAAAGAGATTAAAACGTACTAAAACAAATAATTTCACTAATATGAAAGTAATGTCAGGGACGGTGTATGATTCGCAGTGCAATGACTCAAATGTTCCTTAATTTTAGAGATATGCTTTAGAAAGTGTCTTTCCTAAGTCTATAATGTTTTTCCTAAATTCCTTCAAAGAAAAAACCTTTGGTATCCTTCATTGACTTTGATTCCTCAACGGTCAGAGAAGGATATCAAGCAATAATTCTGACATAACAAGGTTTTCACAAAAATATCCCAATTCCTCAGTAATATTAACGCGATAAAATTTATGCAACAAGGTTAGGATGGTTGGTCAGACCAAATCCTAACCACGATCAATTATCCCATTTTCCAACAAAGATAAAGCGTTAAGGACGTTGCAATAAAATAAAGAAACGAAATTAAAAACATAATCCCAAATTGAAGAATTCAAATAGTCATTACATAAAGCAAATCAGGGACACCCCCCTGGCGTTGGGGGGTTTAGCCACTCATGTTCATACTGGAAATAAAAACAGAGCAAGAAAATTGAGACATTACAATTAACGTCGGATTCGTTGGATCGTCAATCGCTTCCGCTCTTGATCAATCCTTCTTCTCTCGTATTCGTTCAATCCCAAAAATCCCAAATCAAAAAGTGTTTTTTACAGTAATAATTGTCAAATATAAATCAGTCTTCAAAAACACCGCGAAAAGTCCGGAATACCCTTGAAGCAGCAAAACATAAGATTTTTCTCTGGTCTTCACAACACGGGCCGTGTTGTGTAACACGGGCCGTGTTGTGTAACACGGGCCGTGTTGTGTAACACGGGCACCCGTGTTGTGCCTCTGGTTCACCACAAAACCTCTTCTTCAACAGCTGCTATGACACGGGCCGTGTTGTACAACACGGGTACCCGTGTCACAACTCTGACTTCTTCTTTTTCTTTGCAAATCTCAGTTTCTTCTGGTATTCACAACACGGGTTGTGTTGTGTAACACTGGCACCCGTGTTGTGCCTCTGAAATCCCATTTTTCTGTCGTTTTTTCATGCTTGGATCATCTCTCGGACGCCTCGAACAACCGATTACATATTTACCTGAAACACAACAAAGAAAACAACCACATAACCCATTCCACAGATAAAAACAAAGTAAAACGATTAAAACTAACTTGCACGCAATATTGAGAAAACTATGACAAAACATGAACGAGATACTACAAACAAACCAAATTAGGCTCACAGGGTGTAGAAAGGAAAGAAGGATTTTGGAAAGGTAGATCCCAAGACGTATCCTTCTTTTGCTATATGGTTGCAGAAACGTGTAGAGGAAGTGCTCATGCCATTCTCAATGGAAGCTCCATTATATCCCAAAGAAGTGCCATGTCAGGATACTGTTCCTTTGGAAGAGTATAAGAAATTGGAAGCTCAGTTGCACGAGGTCAGGGTCGAGAATGCTGAAATGGTTAACTTGTACCACCTTGCCAATCGTGCTAAGCATGAAGCAGAGGAAAAGCTACAGAAGATGCAAGTTTCATTAGAAGTTAAAGAAAAAGAGGTTGTTGGAAGAGAAGCTCACTTTCAGAGATTGGGTTTAATGGAATCAAAAAGAGAAGCAGAGCGTAAGAAGACTTTGAAGACTCTTAAAGAAGCTCGCCAGTCCATTGGTTGGTTGCAAGGCCAAAGGGAACAGGAGCAGAAGAAGTATAAAGAAAAGGAAGAGTTTTTCGAGGTGCAGATGGCCTTCAAGAAAGAAGAAGTAGAACAAGTTCACAAAATACGAAGGGAAAAGACTCAATAGTTGGAACAGAGCCAGATGGCCTTGGAGGAGGCATTGAAAGAGATTGCAGAGTTCAAGCTGAGAGCAGGTGTGAAGAAGAACAGGACAGAGGTGATGGCTACAGAAGAACCTGGGTCTTTAGTGTAGATTTTATTTATTGTTGTTCAGACTACCTACAGGCTTGTTGTAGGAGTCTTGCTTTGTCTTTTTTGTTCATGTATTGACTTGTAACCCTTTGGGGAATTTGTTTGTGCTCTAACTTTGGCCGTCAGTGGGTTATCCATGTTATGCAATGTTAGATTCCAATTACTATTTCCGAGTACGCGAAGCTTGTTTGTCTGAGACTGCTAAGATCTGAACACTCTTCAAAGGGAGAGTTTGAAAATTAATGCTCAAAGTGGCTATCTGGAGCAAATACCAGAACTAGGGCATATAAACGCCTAAACTTGGAAACATGCATAGTTACATTGCATGCATATAACGTGTTTGTTTGTTTTGCAGGTAGTTCATCAGTTTCTAACGTTTATGTCCTTTCAGGCACTATAGCTCCCCGGAAGGTTCGAGAACAGCCCACTGTACACAGATATCCCACAAGAGTAAACAGAGAGAGAGATGGATCAAATGCAGGCTGATTTGGCTGACTTGAGAACGAGAATGGACAATTTCATGACCCTTATGGCAGGGATAGGTCAGACTCAGGAGCGCTTGCGCGAGATGGTGGAAAATAATCAGACTAGGAACAATGGGACTGCTGATGGAGGTAATCGCAACAGGGCTGGCACTCGTCACGTTGAAATCCCTGTGGTACAACCAGGGGTTACCATTATCAATGATGGACTAAACAACATGCAGATGGATGGTCAAGATGAACAGTTTACTTTGTTGGACGAGGAAGAAGGCCAAGGGGCTGAAATGAATAGGAAGTTTGAAGAGATGGCTGAGCAGATCCGTGCCATTCAATCTCAGAGCTCCTTGGGGTTTAATATTACTGACTTGGGCTTAGTGCCAGGGGTTAGAATCCCCTACAAGTTCAAGGTCCCTACTTTTGATAAGTACAACGACACGACTTGTCCGAAGACTCACCTCCAGTCCTTTGTAGGAAGAATTGCTGCCCATACTGATGACGAGAAGCTATGGATGTATTATTTCCAGGATAGCCTGGTGGGGGCCTCCTTGGAGTGGTATATGAAGCTGAGCAGGGTTAACATCCGAAGATGGAAAGATTTAGCAGAGGCATTCGTGAAGCAATACCAGTACAATTTGGACATGGCTCCAAATCGCACTCAGCTGCAGACCATGTCTCAAAATGCTAAAGAGGGGTTTAAGGAGTATGCTCAAAGGTGGCGTCAGCTCGCTGCCAGAGTACAACCTCCCTTGCTGGAAAATGAGATGGCTGATATGTTCATGGGAACACTTCAAGGGGTGTTTATCGAGAGGTTGGCGTCTTGTTTAGCAACTAAGTTTAATGATATTGTGATAGCAGGAAAGAGGGTCGAAACTCTGTTGAAGATGGGGAAGATTCAGGACACTGGTGCAGGTAGCTCAAGCGGTGTAAGAAAAGCTTTTAATGGACCTCCGAGAAGAAGAGAGGGGGAAACTAATGCTGTGTATGGCCGAGGATGGGGCCGAGGATATAGAAGATCATATGAGCAAGTGGCAGCTGTCACTATTCCTTTAAGTCCTGTTCAAAAAACTCAACCCCCACAATAGCAACAACAACAACAGCCACAACGTAACAGTTATCAGCAAAGACCCTATCAACCGAGACAAGCTCGTCCGGCTAATAGGGTGCTTGAAGCCATTCCGATGACGTATACGGCATTGCTGCAGAGGTTGTTAGACTTAAACTTGGTACAACTAAGGACACTAGCACCACCTCCACCTGGAGAGCTTCCATTGGGGTATGATGCTAACGCGAGATGCGCCTTCCATTCAGGAGCACCCGGGCACTCAACTGAGAAGTGCAGGGCGCTACAGCATAAAGTTCAAGATTTGATCGATTCAAAGGCGATTAACTTTGCACCACCGCCTAATGTTACATCAAACCCTATTCCAAACCATGGAGGGGCGAGGATAAATGTTGTTGATGGTGATGAGAAGTTAAGCTTGATTCTGAAAGTAGAAGAGGTGAAGACTCCATTGCTGGTGGTGAAAGAAAGACTGTTGAAAGGACAAGTGTTCCCGGGGTGTGGTCATGATTGTGAAGGATGTTTGAGTTCAGTGAATGGTTGTGAAGACTTGAAGGTTGGACTGCAATATCTGATTGACGAGGGGTTGCTGTAGTTTGATAGGGTTAATGATAGAAGTGATCGTGTGGCTACCGTAACGATTTACTTTGATCCAGCTGAAGTACCTGCCCGAAGAGAGCCCGTGACTATATATGTTCCAGAGGTTAGTCCTGTTACTATTACTGTTCCAGGGCCTATTTCTTATGCTGATGATAAAGTTATCCCGTGGCATTATGGCTCAGATGTGTATGTGGAAGGTCAGAAGGTGGAGAGTAAGGCAGTAACAATTGACCCGACTGTGGTGAACGTCGGAGGAGTTGGTGGTTTTACAAGAAGCGGGCGTCTTTTTGCTCCTCAGGCTCTCAGAGGAGATCCTGAAGCTATTGCAAAGGCTAAAGGAAAGCAGATAGCGACCGAAGAAATAACAACTCTAGCTGCCGGGCAGGGTACTTTCGAAAAAGAAGTTGAGGATTTTATGAGGATAATAAAGAAGAGTGACTATAAAGTAGTTGAATAGTTGAATCAGACTCCATCTAAAATATCAATCCTGTCTTTGTTCATGTGTTCTCCAGCTCATAGGGAAGCTCTACTGAAAATGCTGCAGATGGCATACGTCCCATAGGAGATAACGGTTAATCAATTGGAGGCTGTAGTGGGCAGTGTGAATGCTAGCCATGGGTTAGGCTTCACAGATAGAGATCTTACTTCTGAAGGCCGCAATCACAACAAAGCCCTGCATATCACCATGGAGTGTAAGGGTGATGTCCTATCACATGTCCTAGTTGATACATGCTAGTCTCTCAATGTACTCCCTAAGAAGGCCTTGATGAAGCTGAATGTTGATGGCATTGTCTTGCGACCCAGTGATTTAATCGTGAAAGCCTTTGATGGGTCCCGAAGGTCTGTGTTCGGGGAAGTTGAGCTACCTATGAAGATAGGATCTCAAGTGTTCAAGAGCACGTTCTATGTCATGGATATTCAACCTGCGTACAGTTGCTTGCTGGGACGTCCCTGGATCCATGCTGCAGGCGCAGTGACATCCATGATGCATCAGAAGCTGAAGTATGTGGTAGATGGTCAGGTGATCACTGTGTGTGGAGAAGAAGACATCTTTGTGAGTCACTTGTCGACTTTCAAATACGTGGAAATGGACGGAGAAATCTATGAAACGTTGTGTCAAGCCTTTGAAGCAGTCAATGTCAGCATTTTGGCTCCGGCAGAGAGGAACAGTGAGAAGGAAGGGACCTCCATTCAATCCTACAAACAAGCCAAAGAAGTGGTTCAATCTGGAAGCGCCCAAGGCTGGGGCAAGTTGCTGGAATTAGAGAAGAAAGATGACATGTTCGGTCTTGGTTACCAGCCTGGTGGGTCTAACTGGCCTCAGGGTGGTAAAGCCATAACTTTCACAAGCGTCGGAATGCTTGATCGCAACAACATCTGTGCAACAAGTGAAGAAGGGGATAGTGACTGCGACTGGGATAGCTGGATACACCCATGTGCACCTGGGGAGGAGCTCAGGAACTGGTCTGCCGAGGATTTCGTTCAAGTTACCTGGCAATCAAAGTAATTTACTTGTTTCCTTTTTATCATGCTGCATGTCAATCCTGCACTCTGCCCAAGGTGCACAAATCCATTTGTAGGGCCACCATGCTTTCAATGCATTTATATTTTTCCATGAAATAAAGGACATTTTTTCGAGCAAATTTTGTTCTCTTTCTTTCGTTTTAAATTTTTCCCACAAAAAATAAAATGGCAAAGTTTTTCCTTTTCTTTTGTCTGTGTGTTTGCATCTCTTTTGAAAAAAAAACAGATTCTGAAATAAGCACATCATTTGTGCAGTGTTGACCATCCAGATTCTAGTGATAACATTCCTGCTATGAACACGCATGACTTCGACAATCCTATCTACCAAGCTGATGAAAGGGTTGAGGAAGACTGTGAACTCCCCAAAGAATTGGTCAGGTTGTTGAAACAAGAGGAAAGGGTCATTCAGCCTCATCAGGAAGAGATAGAGATTATCAACATCGAGACTGAAGATGTGAGGAAAGAGATAAAGATTGGGGCCAGTCTGCAGGCCGAGGTAAAGAAAGAGTTAATTGGTATGCTACATATATATGTGGATATCTTCGCCTGGTCGTATCAAGATATGCCAGGGCTGGATACTGACATTGTTGTGCATAAGCTACCACTAAGAGAAGACTGTCCTCCGGTGAAACAAAAGCTGAGAAGAACTCGTCCTGATATGGTGATGAAGATCAAGGAGGAAGTTCAGAAGCAGTGGGATGTCGGATTCCTTACCGTAACTAGTTACCCACCTTGGGTAGCTAACATTGTGCCTATACCAAAGAAAGATGGCAAAGTTCGGATGTGCGTTGATTATCGGGATCTAAACAGAGCAAGTCCAAAGGATGACTTTCCATTACCTCACATTGATGTGCTGGTAGATAACACCGCTCAATTTTCGGTATTTTCCTTCATGGATGGCTTCTCCGGGTATAATCAGATCAAGATGGCACCAGAAGACATGGAGAAGACAACGTTCATTACCCCGTGGGGTACATTCTGCTATAAAGTTATGCCCTTTGGATTGAAGAACGTCGGGGCAACGTATCAGCGGGCTATGGTCACATTGTTCCACGACATGATACACAAAGAAATTGAATGTTATGTGGACGACATGATTGCCAAGTCCCGAGACGAAGAAGAGCATTTGGTCAATCTCAAAAAGCTGTTTGACAGATTGATAAAGTATAAGCTGAGGTTGAATCCAAACAAGTGCACTTTCGGAGTGCGTTCCGGAAAATTGCTAGGTTTTATTGTTAGCCAGAAAGGAATTGAGGTGGATCCTGCAAAAGTAAAAGCAATACAAGATATGCCTGCACCGAAAACAGAAAAAGAAGTGCGCGGGTTTTTAGGGAGATTGAACTACATTTCACGGTTCATATCTCATTTAACTGCCACGTGTGAGCCAATATTCAAATTTCTAAGAAAAGAGCAAACGGTCAGGTGGAATGAGGACTGTCAAAGAGCCTTTGAAAAGATAAAAGAATGTTTTCAGACACCTCTGATTCTAATGCCTCCAGTTCTAGGACAGCCACTTATCATGTACTTGACTGTGCTAGAAGGGTCAATGGGGTGTGTTCTAGGCCAACATGACGAGTTTGGTCGAAAAGAGTATGTTATTTACTACCTTAGCAAAAAGTTTACCGACTGTGAATCTCGTTACTCACTGCTCGAGAAAACTTACTGCGCTTTGGTATGGGCTGCTTGCCGACTGAGACAGTATATGTTGACCCATACCACACTGCTAATCTCAAAAAAGGACTCTGTCAAGTATATTTTTGAGAAACCAACATTAACCGGAAGGGTTGCAAGGTGGCAAATGATCTTAACAGAGTATGATATACAATATACTTCCCAGAAAGCCATCAAAGGAAGTGTATTGTCAGATTATCTTGCACAGCGACCTCTTGAAGATGATTATCAGCCAATGAATTTTGATTTCCCTGATGAGGACATCATGTACCTCAAAGCAAGAGATTACGCGGAACCACTTCCGGAGGAGGGGCCAGACCCTGAATCCAAATGGAAGTTGATGTTTGATGGGGCAGTCAATATCAACGGACATGGAATTGGTGTTGTTCGTATCACTCCTGAAGGTGTTCACTTTCCCTTCGCTGCCAGAACTACTTTTGGCTGCACCAATAATGAAGAGGAATACGAGGCGTGCATAATGGGAATAGAGGAGGCTATTAATCTTCGGATTAAGACCCTCGATATATTCGGAGATTCAGCCCTCATGATCAATCAAATTACTGGCAAGTGGTATACACATCAAGAACACTTAATTCCTTATAGGGATTATGCTAGAAGACTGTTGACATTCTTCACAACGGTTAAGCTTCAGTATATACCACGAGATAAGAATCAATTTGCCGATGCATTGGCTACTATTTCTCCGTCCATCAAAGTCTTGTGTTGGAATTATGTGCCCAGGATTGACATTTCCAGGCTTGACGCACCAGCTTACGCTTTCTCTGTAGACGCAATGTCTGATGAGAAACCTTGGTACTTTGATATCAAGCTTTTCCTGAAAAAACAAGAATACCCAACTGGGGCATCATCCAACGACAAGAAGACCTTAAGACGACTTGCTGCTAGCTTCTTCTTGAATACAGACGGGGTTTTGTATAAGAGAAACTTTGACATGGTCTTGCTCAGATGCGTGGATAGACACAAAGCAAGCCTGTTAATGCAAGAAGTCCACGAGGGATCTTTCGATACTCATGCAGGGGGGCATGCAATGGCTAAGAAGTTATTGAGATCAGGGTACTATTGGCTAATAATGGATGCAGACTGTTGTTCGTACGCACGTAAGTGCCACAAATGCCAGATATATGCAGACAAGGTGCATGTTCCTCCTAGCCCGCTCAATGTCATGTCATCTCCTTGGCCCTTTTCTATGTGGGGCATTGACATGATCGGGAAAACAGAGCCTACTGCTTCAAATGGTCATCGTTTCATTTTGGTTGCGATCGATTACTTCACTAAGTGGGTTGAAGCATCATCCTATGCCAATGTCACTCGTCAGGTGGTAGCCAGGTTTTTGAAAAGAGACATTATTTGCAGATACGGAGTGCCCGAGCGAATCATTACTAACAATGGTTCCAATTTGAACAACAAGATGATGGCAGAGTTGTGTCGAGACTTCCAGATTCAGCATCACAATTCTTCTCCTTACCGACCAAAGATGAATGGTGCGGTACAGGCAGCTAATAAGAATATTAAGAAGATTGTGCAAATGATGGTTTTCACTTACAAGGATTGGCATGAGATGTTACCATTTGCGCTGCATGGGTACCGAACGTCAGTCAGGACGTCAACCAGGGCAACTCATTTCTCATTGGTATATGGTATGGAGGCAGTGTTGCCTGTCGAGGTGGAAATTCCTTCATTGTGTGTGATGATCGATGTGAAGCTAGATGAGGCTGAGTGGGTACGTGCCCGATACAATCAATTATGTCTAATTGAGGAAAAGAGATTAGCGGCTATCTATCATGGTCAGCTTTATCAGAGGAGAATGAAGCGAGCATTCAACTAACGAGTGCGTACTCAGGAGTATCAAGTAGGAGAGCTTGTGCTCAAGAGGATCGTTCCTCCAGGTTCAGGTTCAGATCACAGGGGCAAGTGGACCCCAAACTACGAAGGACCATTCATAGTGAATAAAGTTTTCTCAGGAGGAGCACTGATGCTCACCACTATGGATGGAGAAGATTTCCAATCCCTTGTTAACTCAGACGCAGTTAAAAAATACTTCGCATAAAAAGACCCGCTGGACACAAAAACAGAATTAAAGTCCAGGAAAGAAAAGGGCATCCCGGCGATCTAAAAACAGAATAAAAAGCTCGGGCAAATGTTAGGGAAAATAAATAAATAAATGTACACCCGCTGAGTTAAAAAACCACATAGGATGGCTCAGACAAAAAAGGGTATCCCGGTGGATTGAAAACCCAAATGGGCGATCCATGCAAAACAAGGGAATAAGCGAACAACTGCGATCCGAGTAATCTAAACCAAATCATCGTTTCGTACAGCCTGACAATATCCAATGGATAGGAATCAGTCCCTTCATCTGCTCAGAAAGCAAAGGCAAGAATGGAGAGTTTTGAAGACATGCTGGTCATAGCAAGAAGAAAACTCATTGGGATGCCGTGCCCATTGCCATTAGGATAGTTTATTTTCTCAATTTTATGGTAGCTACCTCTTTCCAGGTGGTTGCTTCCTGATGTAAAAACTTTGCCTATTCAGAGGCCTTTCAATGAAAGAATATTCAGTCAAAAAGCTGTGTTGTCTTTATTTTTGTTTGCAAAAATGTCCTGAATTTTTGGCAAATAATAACTTTGCATTTAAAACATGGTGATTAAAAGAAAAATGACACGGCAGGGAAACATTTAAAACCATCTTTGAGTGTCGGGTGACTGTGGATGAACAGATCATATCACGCAAGTCCCCGGGGCACATATGTGTTTTCTGTTGTTGCAGGTTTTGCAGGATGGCGTCACATTCTTCCAAACAAATTTTCCCCAGCTGAGCCAGAGCAGGTGAAATCCCCAAGCAGATCATCTTTACACATGTGGAGTATGCCCAGCAGGCAGTGGGAGGGTCATTCCCCACAGAGTCAGAATTGTCAGAATATCTTTCCTAGCAAAGGATATTTGAGGAAACATCTCCCCAGCCGTGTTGGAAGATCGTCATTCCCCCGCAAAGTTTCATGATTGAGATACAACTATCATTGAAATATTCCCCAGCACTCGTTTGTGTTCACACATTTTTGTTGCTCGTCTGCATTTCCCAACACTCGTCTGTGTTCACACTTTAGTATTGCTCGTTTGCTTTCCCCAGCAGTTGCCCATGGTTGTAATTGTTGTTGCTCGTTTGCACTTCCCAGCACTCGTCTGTGTGTAACTTCTTTTTGATGCTCGACACTTGTCTGTGTTTGAACTTATGTAATGATCGTGTGCATTTTCCAACGCTCGTATGTGTTTATTATCTGTTTGAAGCTCGTCTGCATTATTTGGATACTCGTCTGTATCATCCCTCACACTCGTCTGTGTTATCCTGTATCCTTATGTGTTGATTGGATAATCATTCTGGTACTCGTCTGTATTTCTACTCCAGGCGCACGTCTGTGTTGGGTTTCTGGTATTCGTCTGTGCCAATGGTTGATATTCGTCTGTATCATCGCCTGAAGCGCTCGTCTGTGTTTCTTAGATCATTGTCTGATATTCGTTTGTATGATTGACTTATGGCACTCGTCTGTGTTATCTTGATGATCATCCAATGCTCGTCTGTATTGAAGAGGTTTGAAGTCCTGACGGTGGGATTAAACGTCAAAATGGTTACCAGTCCTGGCGTAACAGGTTATCCAAAGAAGGCTCGTTTGTCTTAGACCATATATCCACGGATTATATATGAGGAGGGTTCGTCTATCCTGATTATGCATGTCTATCCCACAGACTTAAGTGCATTACCGGTCCTGGCGTAACAGGTTTATCCGAAGGAGGTTCGTCTGTCTCAGGTTATATGTTGCTAAAACGTATGCGGGCTCGTATGTCCAGCACCTGGCGTAACAGGTTTGTTTGAAGAGGGCTCGTATGTCCAGTACTTGGCGTAACAGGATTGTTCGAAGAAGACTCGTCTGTCTAAGTTTTTCTTATCTAGTGTAACAGTTCAACTTGGAAGGAGCTCGTCTGCTTTCTCCACACTTTAGTCACCAAAGCGTCATTTGGTTGGGTTTATTTCCCAGTGCTTGCATTCTCCAGCAGAGTGCAAATTTCAGGTTTTCTTGGTATTCAACCACAGTTTATCTTGAACGGTCGATAGCCCGGGCTATCTTCCTTTTCGGATTAACAGTTGTTTGAATAGGGGCAGCTGTAACACCCCAAATTTGCCCTCTTCTTTTTAAGCATCATCATCATATCATAATCATCATAAGCATATCATATCTTTGGCATTTTTGCATGAAAAAGTAAAGCATAACATTCTCATGTTCTAGCATTGGGCATATGATCAACTATTGGTGGATTTGAGGCATTACAAGCTATAGCAAGAGGCCTAGTGGACTTGTCCAAGTCCCATGAAGAGTCTACATGACATTCACAAGCCCAAGATCATTCACAAAAGCTCAGAAGGTTGAGAGATCATCAGGGAATTCAAGCTAGGGCAAGCTCCTACACAATGATCCCAAATTAGGGTTTCACTTTCAGGCTTGATTTCTTTGTAACTTTGGCCATTTCATGTGGGCAAAGTCTTTCATAGGACAAGAGGATCCTAGGGATGAAATTTGGTGAGAAAATTCCTTAGGGAAGTCAGTTACTTCATCAGTTACTTGAAAGTGAAGCAAGAAAGTCAATTGTGTAGTCAAAAAAGTCAACATGAGGATTTCAGGGTTTTTTAATCAGGATCACCAATTTTTGAGGTCATATCGTGTCAAGGAATAATTCAGTTGAGCTCAAATGTCAAAAGTCGGGAGTATGCAAAAAGTTGCTAAATTTGGAAGTTTAGAAATTTCCATTTTTGGAAATTATTTGTCCATAAACTTCAAGCTGTTATTTCATGTGCGAAAAAGCTCCGAATGATTTTCCGGTGAACACGAAAGTTGTAGAGCACGATTTTCCCTTTCCGAAAAGTCGTAGAACATTTTCATAGCATTTTTAGAACTCAAGTTATGATTTTTTGAAGTTTAATGCTTTTTTAGGGTTTTGGTGCATACTTGTCATTTTCTAATTGGTCCACCTCTTTTTTCCTTTATTTTTTTCCATAGTTCTTATTATTATTTTTCTCACACTTTTTTTCAATAGGGCATTAGTTTTTTACATGACCAAATGGATGTGGGTGTTACTTGTATGTGTGTGTTTCGATTTTTTAGTATAAGTGTGGCAAATAAATGATAGCACTTGGATGGCACATGGGAAAGAAGGAATCAGCATATACATGTACATCACTTGTCAGCTCTCTCATTGCCACTCAAGTCATGATTTCCTCACTACCCTCACACGAGTGCAGTACAAGAAAAAGAAAAAATTCACGTGAAGCACAACTACGTCACCATCAGCTTCTCATGTTTTCCATCTTCCAAAGTGACAACAACACCTGCAGAGTTGCACCAAACGTATCATGCACCACCATTCACTGGATTCAGTTTGAAAAAAAGAAAGAGCCTTACGCGGGCTCTGCGTTTTGGATGAGATAATAGAATTGGTCTTCACACTCCCAAGTGCACCACACACCCTGCATAATATATAAAGCTTCATTCACGATTTTAGGGCAAAAGGGCTTCATTCTACACTGAAAAACACACAGCAACTTCACTCTCTCTCTCTCTGCAGATTCTCACATTCTTTGAAGAGAATTCTGAATTCTGAAATTCTTCATTCATTGCTTCCTTCGATCCAGTGGCATCATCATCAACATCACTACACTTCCATCATCATTATCAGTTGAAATCTGCAGTGGAGTTGAGGATTCAACATCATCTTCGGATCGTTCATATTTCTTCACATCCTTGCTCATAAAGCCTTTATTTGGCTCAAAGAAGATTCAAGGAAGCTCAAGGAAGCTCTCAACACCTCTGGTTTTCTCAAATTCTTCCAGAAATTACAATCTCAGGTTTGAGTTTCAGATCTGTTTTGCTTCGATTTGGCCTCAATTTTGTTTGTTTTGGCTTGCATATGGTTGATATAAGTTAACTGAAGTAAGATGAAGCTTGTGCACGTCTTAAATTATAGATTTCAGTTTTCATGCTTGAACTTGTTTCGATCGATCTGCTCTCTATGATGCTTGTTTGTGAAAACTATTGGCATATTCGTGTTCCTCTTGTTTCGGACTCCATTTTTGGGTTTTACATTTTTTATTTTCATTAAGAGTTGAGGAAGTTATGTTGCTCTGAATTGATGATGGTATGCGGATTTGTGGTTCTGTTTTGCTGGTTTCCTTTCGAGTCCTTCATGAGCAAGAGGTAGGAGACGATGAGGTGGTGTGTTGTGAGTGGCTGCATTGAGTTTTTTGTCTTGTAGTGACTAAACCCTAAGTTGACCAGTTGATATTAAGTCACATAACTTTTTTTCATTTTCATTTTAATAAAAAATATTAAGAACAAGTAACAAGTCTGATTTTATTGGTGAGGTTTTTGGAGATTTCGGATGGGCCTAAGGCCAGTTGCTAAGTGCACCCCCGCTGTTTGGGCCCAGGTTATATTGAACTGGTTTAATTGCTGTCTACACCCTTGGCTTCATTTACTTCTTTTTTTTTTTTTATTTTTGTTTACAGTTTGGATTTTAATTTTTAAAAATAGAAATAAGTTCACAAAAATTCCCAAAAATATTCATGGATGATCTTTTGAGTTTTCTCTAATTTTTGACATTTTTACTTTTCATTTATTTTCATTTGCCACGCTGGAATTAATTTTCTCTTTTATTAATTGTTTTTATTTCACTTTTAAAGCATGTTGTCTTGTGCAATTTCTATCTTGATCATTAATTGGAGTTTTGAATTGATTCGTTTTGCTCTGGATTCACATGGGGATGTAGTTTGTTGATGATTTTTATTCTGATTTTTAGAAGTTTGCTTAATTGGTTTTGGTCTTTAACTTGTGCATGAAGTCTCCTAACCCTAATCCATGTTTAAGCATTTATTTGACTTGCTTAGGTTCTGATTTTAATTCTCTCCTTTTGGCATGTCAATATTGTATGTTTGAAGAGTCTTTGTGCAAGTTTGTGGAATTTTTGGATGTATACTTGATTTGATTTGAATTTTTGTTCTTTGCTTATCCTCTTTTGCTTCTTTTGGTCATATGTTCAATCCTTAGGATAGAAGGGCACTTGTGCCAACTTCTTTAGGTTGTTTAGAGCCCATTTAGGATGATAATCCATCTCTGGTCTTGAGTTGATGTTTTAACTTTGGAGAAATTTTATGATTGTTTGCTTTTGAAGTTCATTCACTTTTATACATGTTCACCTCACTTCTTTTGCTTCTTTGCTTCTCATGATGTTAATACTTGAGTTTGTATGCTTCTTCTTTTCATCTCTTATGTTGCATAGGCACATTCTTGACATGTTAGGGTTCTGGTCTTGAAGCTTGTGATGTTGCTTTGTCTAGTTTGCTTTGTGTATCTCATGTTTACTTTGCTTTGTCATGATAATCCATAATGCTTCATGTTGAATTGTATAGTCCCTTTCTCATTCTTGTGTTGTGTGTTTGCATTTTGCATTTGTAGTTGAGATTTCACTTCTGGTTGTGTGGCTTTGGTTTGTTCTTATGCCCATTGTATTGCATTTATTTTTATGTTGCTAACCATTTCAGGGGCTTTGGTAAGTGAGAGGTGTGGATGTGATTCCCACATCTCCAAGTCTTATCTCTTCTCTTTTTCTTATTGATATTATCTTACTTGTGATTGTTGGGGCTTAGGCCTTAATTCCTCCTTCTTCTTTTCTTCATCCTTCTCTTTCTTTTCTTATCTCCTCCTCCTTTAGGATAGTAAACCTCACTAACTTAGGAGTTTCATGCATGATAACATTAGAATTTGTTAGTCCCCCATTAGACTTTTACCTTTAAGATCCTTTGGTTTCTATTCTCTTCTCATCTTAAAACCCTAAATAAGGATTGAAGTGGTCTCCTGTGCAATAGCCTTATTCCATGAAACACTTGTAGTTTTCCCATCTTGGGATAGTACAAGCTTGTTCATCATGATGCACAAGTCTGATCGGGATACCATCTTCACCAAGAAAAATCATAAAAAAGACTTCTTCATGCAAAAATACAAAAACACTTAATAAATTCAGTGAGTTAGTGAGCTTAGGCCCTAATCTCTGGAACCAAGTTTTGGGGATCTTCTCCTTACTTGAGTGTGCTTGATCTATTATTCCATCTTGGAATGTAGTGACAAGCACACATTCCATGGAAAAGAGCTTGAGTTCACTTCCTTGTGACACACTCATAAAAAGCTTCTAAAAAACACAAAAAAACAATAAGCGTCTTTCCTTCGGGAATTTTTTTCTCATCTCCTTCGCTCCGTCCGCGAACTTGCTCCTACTTGTCACTTTGCAAGACGGTAACGCACTCGTCATCCGAGCCTGCAACACCGGAGCATTGGCATAGGCAGTTCAAGCCTTAAGACACATGCAATCTTTTCTACCCCTAGTTAGGGGAACTACGGCGACTCTGATCCTCATTGTCCAGATGAGGTACATAGGCAGCGGGGTAGGGCCCGTTCGAGCACAATCTTTATTTGCCCTACATTTTTCCTTTTCATTTCTTTTTCAGTTCCCTTTTCTTTCCTTTTTATCCAGTTTCAGTTTCATTTTTGCAGCAGCTCTCATTTCTTCACCCTTTGAAACAGATTTCTTTGCAAGCGTGGATCCCGTCGGGTACAGCGGACGATCCGGGGTGCTAATACCTTCCCAGGTCGTAACCGACTCCCGAACTCAGTTTCTTTGGTTCGCAGGACCCGTGTCCTTCCTTTTCTTTTCCTCTGGTTTGTGCAGCATTACCATTCCCATTCCTTCGGGATAAAAATTCCTGGCTAGCGACTCTACCTCTTTCCGCGCCACTTTCGCGTTTGTACCAGGATGGAAATCCGGGGAGCGACAGTGGTGAGAATATATTTTATATGCATTTTATATGTTGAGATATATAATTATATGCAATGTTATTATGATAATGATTCTCACCCTTCTGCTGTTTTATGATGCTCTACGAGGCATTGCAGAGTAGGTTGCTGGATGGTATTTTTGTGAAGCTCGTCTTCATCATTTGGTCGGTCGGCTCTGATATGTAGCACTGGGTAGCTAGGGTCGGCTTGATGCCTTTTTGTGAATGCATTTGTATATGTATTTTGATGATAGATGTTTTATGTAAACATGGCATTATTTTGGTGATTCAAACTTGTGGATATATTTATGATAAGTATATAAGTTTGAAATCGTTATGTGGTTTCCGCTGTTATTTGAATTATATGAATACGGGTGTAAGGATGAAATCCTTCGTGTTTGCAAGTTACCCCGTTTGTTGCATATCATAATGAGCAGGTGTTGTATGTTTTAAATATTCAAGTAATGTGGCATTGCTCCTTTTATACCATGTATCGAATATTACTCTGATGGAATTTTTAGAATGTGCCTAAATGATTTAATTGCTTATTTGGGGTATAGAAAGGGGGTGTTACACTCGTCGATTTTATCCGAGTTTGCGCCCTCCCCATAATAATGTATGAGTCCATGCCCTCATTCTCATGGTAGATTTGTGAAGTTATCCACTTGAAAATGACAAATTTCCGTTACTTAATAAAATTAATCAAAATCAACCAATATTTACTATTTGTACCACAAACTACGGGGTTTTGATCTTACATTGCACATTGTGGGTACATAGGAATGAGGTGGTAAACCTCTCCAAACACAAAAACATTAAAAATCAATTCTTTTCTCATCCCCCACTCTCATTTAACAAACCATTTTCAAACCAAATTCAATAAAGTTTTAAAACTCCCGTGGAGTACCATAGACATCTTGGGTGCTAATACCTTCCCATTTTGTAACCAACCCCCTTACCCTTTCTCTATTTGTTTATTTAGCTTTTTTCTTTTAGATTCATTTTAGGATTTATTCGCTCTTTTTTTCCTTTTGGAATAAAACAAAAGCGCGATGACGACTCTGTTTACTTTGATTTAAGTTAATTAATAGCTTGCACTCACGATTTTACCACTACAATGTCCTAACAGGGTTATTCGACATTTGTGTTTGTTACAGTTTTTAAATCTGCTATTATTTGTACATATCAGAATATTCTTTGAATATTATCGATCCTAGATGGCGTCCAATAATGAAGATTTTCAGAGATTCAGTTTGGAATTGAAGATTTGCGCTTTTCTAATCATGGAAACATTTTAGGAAACTCAAGATTTAAAATTCTATTTTCTTGGAGAATATTATTCGGATTCAGTGCAACCAGATATTCTACGATTTGAAGCCCATAATCCAATATGATTTATAGTTATAAATAGGATGGATTAACCTTTGTTTTAGATGAGAACACATATTGATATTAGTGATTATTAGGGTCTGTGTTTTGTGAGCCTCTTTTGTATCGTGTTGATGCTAAAAGTTGGACTGTTTTATTGAGTTTTAAAGTGTTGATCACTCTTAAGATTTTAAGCATATAGTGAGTGTGATCATGTGGTGATTAAGCACAGGTAGTGAAATTAAGCACGGGTAGTGATTAAGTGACAAGTTATAAATCAGAGGTTGTTTAGCTTCGAATTAATACTATCTAGTGGATTTCATTCTTAGCTTGGTAGCCCCTAGACGTAGGTGTTGTTGTACGATGATCTGGGTAAACAATTGACTGTGTGTTCTTTATTTTCTGCAATTATATTTGTGTGTTCATCCTGTCATTGTGCACTAAAAGCAGAGATCAATGTCTCGACATCTCATAGGACATCTGAGATCTGCTACACTAGAATTTCAGAAATGTTGGACATCAAAGAAGCATTTAATAAATAATTTAAAATCAAAGACCTTAGAAAACTAAAATACTTTTGTGGAATAGAAGTTGCTCACTCTAAGTATGCTAGTTACAAACCATCTAATCCATAATCAAAATTGCATAAAGACAAGAACCTATCTTATCCTGACAATCCTGCATATAGAAGATTGGTTAGTAGACTCCTATATCTTAATGTTACTAAACCTGATATCACCTTTATCACGCAACATTTAAGCTAGTTTTTATCTACACTAACCATAAACTATTTTTTATGTTGCAACTCGTGTTCTAATATACTTGAAGTCTTGTCTCAGCAGAGGGATATTCATGCCAAAAAAACTCATAAATTCAACTACAAAAGGTTACTCAAATGCAGATTGGTCTGTCTACCTTGATTCTAGACGGTCTATCTCATCCTAATGCTTCTTTTTGGGAAGGCCACTTATTTCATGGAGGAATAAGTAGAAATTTATTATTTCTTCAAGTGAAGTTGAGAACAAAACATTAACTGTTGCAACTTGTGAGTTTCAGTGGCTACTCTATTTGTTAAGGATTTAAAATTTGAATGCATTAGAACACCAATTCTCTATTGTGACAACCAAAGTACTCTCTACCTCACAACAAATTCAATATTTCCTGAAAGGAAAATATATTTGTAAATTTAATATCACATTGTTAGAGAGAAAATGTTTTCCAATGTAATAAAAGTGTTACCATGTTTTTCCAAAGAACAATCAGCAAAGTTTTTCACAAAATCTTCTCTTCCACGACCTTGCGCAGAAATGTGGATTTGGTTTATTCTTTTCTCGATTTTGGCAGCAGTGATAGTAGATCCAATGATAAGGAGTGTGGTCATGTGGTTTGGGTTTATTCATGTTGGTGTATTTGGCTAGGAAGAAATAATCTTCATTTTAGTGTTGTTCCCCTTAATGCTTCAGATGTTGTAAATAAGGTTAAAGTTCTTTCTTGGAGGTGGCTTAGTTCTTCAGGGTTGCTTAATACTAACAACTCTTTCTACGAGTGGTTCACGAACCTTTTTTGTTGTATTAAGCGGAAGTAGTCTCGTTATCGGTTTGTAAGGGTTAGAGTACCCCTTGTACTCCTTACTTTAATCCTATTGCCTTTAAAAAAAAGTTGATATATATATATATATATATATATATATATATATATATATATATATATATATATATATATATATATATATATATATATATATATATATAAAGAGAATATATTATTTTGGTCTGACCTTTTTATTTCTTCTAAAAATACCCTTATTTTATTTTTTTAATAAATAATAACAAAACACAATCCATAAAAGGGGTGGTTATTACTAATAACTTCTGTCGCTTTCCACTAGAAAGAAAAGTTAACTTGCATCCTTCAAAATAACCCCTTCAATAAAAAAACTATATATTCCATCAAATATGTGACTCCATGTAAGAGAAATAGATTAAAATAGATATAAGAATACATGTTGTCACTGCATGAACTTCCATTAGAAAATCACATGGGACAAAATTCATCTTCTATTTCTTTTCTTTTTCCATCTCTTCTTTTTAATTGAAATATTTTTATTCTATACTTTTTTGCATTCTGA
Source organism: Lathyrus aphaca (assembly GCA_963966055.1). Taxonomy (NCBI): domain Eukaryota; kingdom Viridiplantae; phylum Streptophyta; class Magnoliopsida; order Fabales; family Fabaceae; genus Lathyrus; species Lathyrus aphaca. The sequence continues at coordinate 275,447,149 of OZ014519.1, read as the reverse complement.
TTAGTTTTTGTTGCTGTTAATTTGTATTCTCAATGTTTAATCATAAGTGAATTGATTTCACAAATTTATATTTACGTAAAGTTGTTGTTGTTTTTCTATAGGATGGTGATATCTATGGCAAATTGAACAAGTCATATAATCATTAACAAAGCTTTCATTTATTGCTTACATTTATTAAAAATAGTGATTATTTTTGCTAATGTTTTTCTTTAATTTTTCTCTTGGTTTAAAAATAATTATTATATTTGCTAATATTTTAAAATGTTTTTTCTTTGTATTTTTATATTTATTTTTCCTATATTAGTCTTGTATTTTATTATTATTTGTTATGATTATTTTATTGTTATTTTCTTCTTCTTATTTTCAGTGATATATAATCATAAGGATTGGAAGAATATAAAAGTCAATAAATTGTAAGATATATATTATGGGGCAAGGAAAAACCCTGATTCCATTGTTAATAATATTACTTTCTATTTCTTATGGAAATCTCTAACAAAATAAATGTTATCTATTACTATATATAAAGAGGATACATTGTGTTGGTCTGGTCTTTTTATTTCTTCCAAAAATACCCTTATTTTCTTTTTTTATTAAATAATAACAAAATACAATCCATAAAAGTGGTTGTTATGGCTAATAACTTCCGTCGGTTTCCACTAGAAAGAAAAGTTAACTTGCATCCTTCAAAATAACCCCTCACTAAAAAACTATATATTCCATCAAATATGTGACTCCATGTTGTGTGACATGACATGATTTTTAATTTGTCAAAAACTTGGCATGATTGAAAGCTTAAGTGGTTCTCTAAGAAAAAGCAAGAATTGCATGATTTTTAATGTGTCAAAAACTTGGCATGATTGAAAGCTTAAGTGGTTCTCTAAGAAAAAGCAAGAATTGTCATTTTTGGAAAAATGAACTGAATGAGCCGACTCAAATTCCACAATGAGCCGACTCATTCAGTGTAATTTGGTGCCAAACGCACGGGTACCAACAGGCTGCCTGAAGCATCAATTTTGGTCGACTCATGGGTATGGATGAGCCGACTCAAAACCCTTCATGAGTCGACTCATCAAGAAGTCTTTTCTTCTCATTTTCTACGGGTCTCAACAGGCTACCTCTCTGTTGATTTTGATCGGCTCATTTGGTATTTTGAGCCGACTCATTTAATGATTTGAGTCGGCTCATTACTGTGTTGACTCATTTTTTTCATTTAATTTTTCCCTCTATTATGTTACTTTCTCTAACCAATATAAATAGCTGTTTTATTTGATTTGAGAAGGTTAACAAGGAAAGTGAAAGATATACACATAACTCTCTTCATCTTCTTCATTCTTGCATCAATCAACAATCACACACAACAATCTTTGTTTGATTACGGTGCTTGTTTCGAAGATAACGTTCAATCGTGAATTAGAGTTTCAGATTGGGTTTAGAGTGTGTGGGTTTTCCTTGGAAAAATCTGAAGGGTTTTCTCCTCCAAGATCATTGAAGATTTGGGGGTTTTGCACACATCGATCGTTCGTAGATTCAGCCGAGTGAGGTAGATTGAAGATCAAGTGGATCGTTCTCTCATATCACGGTAGACAGAGGATTGCGAAGGTCTTTGTGGGTTCACAAGTGTTGGAGAAACTCAGTTGTGCTCAAAGTTTGGAGAATCGTGAATTCTTGCAAGAAGGGAGCAATTAATCGGAGGCTTTCTCGACACGCGTGGAAGACTTGATTCTACTTTGGATCAAGGGACAAGAAGAAGATTTGACAGCATATTCAACGCGTTTTGGTTTGTTGGTTCATTTATCTCTTCTTGTAAAACAATTGCGATTTAATAAAATTGCCCAATTCAATTTCGAATTGGGGGCAGAGTACTTCGAGCGAGGACGACGAAGGAACTGCCTCAACAAATTCCTTGTGTTCTTTTCATTTCTCGCATTTTACTTTTGTTCATATTGATCTTGTGTGCTTGAAAATTCTGGTGTATCAAATTAGTGCACTCAAAGTGTTTGATAAATTGTTCCACTTAAAAGTGATAACTAGAATGGGTAAAATTCTGCACTATTTGATACAACAAAATTATCCTTGGTGTGTGCACTCCAAGTATTTGGTAAAAAGCCTAACCACACAAAATCAATTTGATTGTGCTTAATTTCTTCTCCATATCATTGTTAAGAATAGTTTTATCAAGTGCTGAATTATCAAGTGAATCATTTGTGCAATATTAATTCTTCTAGTCATCATTTCATTCAAATTGGATTTTACGCATATCCGATCTCCGGTGACTTCAAATTTGAACTAGACGATTTTCCGGGAAACTTCCGCAATACTTTTTCAACTTATTTTTGAAAAGTAAATTTTAAAAAGGGATCTATTCAACTCCCCCCTTCTAGATCCGCGCTATCGTCTAACAAGTGGTATCAAGAGAACTGGTTCATCTAATGCTTCACATACAACTTATTGGAAAATGGACAACGATCCAACGGGGGCGTATAATAGAGCTCCAGTTTTTACCGTAGAAAACTATAGTCACTGGAAAGATTGTATGCGCATCCATATCAACTTTGTTGATAGAAAAATTTGGAAAGTTATTCAAAAAGGCCCTTTTCAAATAACCATGACCGGATAATATCCAAATTGAAAAACCGGAAGCACAATGGGATGATAATGATGAAAAGAAATATAGCTACGATTCGAAAGCTCGGAACATACTCATAGCTTCCTTGGGAGCGGATGAATATTTTCGAGTTTCTCATCACACATCGGCTAAAGCTATGTGGGAAGCCTTACAAGTTTCCCATGAAGCAACCAATGATGTTAAGCTTGCTCGAATTAATACTCTACAACAAGAGTTCGATCGATTTCACATGAGCCAAGGGGAAACCATTGCTGAAATAGGAAAAAGATTTTCTCACTTGACAAATCGATTAAATGCTCTTGGTAAAACTACTCCTAATGATGTAGCAACTAACAAGATTTTGAGATGTCTTACTAGGGAATGATTGCCAAAAGTTACGGCAATCAAAGAAGCCAATGATGTAAGAACTTTGGATCTAACTACACTCATTGGAAAACTACAAGAGCATGAACAAGAGCTCTTAAACTTAAATGAGCATGAAGACAAAGAAAAGAAAGAAAAGATCGAGAAAAATAAAGATCATGAGAAGAAGAAGTTTATTGCATTAAAATCTTCTTCCTCAAAATCCTCCACCAATAAAGATAGTGGGAGTGATTCAAGTGATGATGAAGACGAATAAAACGAAGATATGGGTTTATTCGTAAGAAGATACAATCGATATCTTAAAAAGAATGAGATTTGCCATTCGGACAAGCGTCTCATCAACTATCGAAGAAAATCTAATCCTTCCAAGCAAGAGTTTGTTAAAAGTACTAAAGGCAAGGGATCTTGTTACAACTGTGGAAAACCAAGAAATTACAAACCGGATTTCCCTATGCTAAAGAAAGACAAGACAAATGACAAATATCAAAGAAAAGGTAACAAGGCTAGAAGAGCATATATTTCTTGGGAAAGCGATAGTGATTCGTCTAGCAAAGATACCTCAAGCGATGAGGAAGATAGAGTAAATTTTTGCCTCATGGCTCATAAGAAAGGCAAGAAAGAGGTAAGACATGCTAAATATGATTATGCTGAAAAATTGTCTTATAATGATTTGCTTAGTACTTTTAATATTCTCCATCAAGAAGCTAAAGAAGCTTTCAAGCGCATTCGATCCGACAAAAGAATTTTTGCACATTTAGAGAAAAAGGTTTCAGATAATGAAAATGCTATGAAAGCTCTTAAGGCATGGATGGTAGAATCTATAGTAAAAGACAAGTGAGAATGGCACAACTTTCATAGTTGTGAAACATGTTGGATTTGGCAAAAAGAGGTTAAAACTCTTCAAGCCAAACTAGACAAGTTGTCACAACCAAAAATGACATTCACTATTGATCGTTCAAACTTTAGAGAATCAATGAACAATCCATATAACAAATATACCTATGTTGTGAAGGATCAAAATAGTCAATGCAAGTCTAAACCATTCTTGAAATGTCACTATTGTTGCAAGGAAGGTCATACAATTGCCAAATGTCGGTTTAGGAGATACTTAGTCCCTAAAGGCATTTGTCAATGGTTTCCTAAAAGCAACAAAAGTTTCACTCACACTCTAGGACCCAATGAAAATTGGGTACCTTTCTCTCTTGTCTAATCATGTAGGTGGAGTGTCTTGAGACTATAGAGAAACGATGGTTTCTTGATAATGGATGCTCAAGACATATGACGGGTGATATATCCCTATTCTATGACTTTGTGGCTAAGAAGAAGGGCTTTGTTACCTATGGTGATAACAACAAGGGAGCTATACTCGGCAAAGGTACTGTAGGTAATCCCTCTTCTACATCTATCTCTAATGTCATTTTAATTGAGGGTCTTAAACATAACCTTGTTAGCATTAGTCAATTATGTGATAAGGGATATAATGTCTCATTCTCTAAAGAAGGTTGCATAATTGAACATAATGAAAAAAAATAGGATGTGTTTAAAGGCTTGAGGGTTAATAATGTTTATATGCTTGATTTGAATTCGATGACCTTGAGTGATCCTAAATGTCTTATTTCCAAAAATGAAGAGTCTTGGCTTTGGCATAGACGTTTAGCTCATATCAACTTTGACTTGCTAAATAAGGTTGTGTCCAAAAACTTAGTAGTCGGTTTTCCTAACATAAAGTTCACTAGAGATCATCTTTGTGATGCTTGCCAAATGGGAAAGCAAACCAAGATATCTTTTAAATCAAAAAATTTAGTCTCTACTTCTAGACCTCTTGAACTTCTACACATGGATCATTTTGGTCCTTCTAGAATCAAAAGTATAGGAGGGAACTATTATGGTTTTGTTATTGTTGACGACTACTCTCGATTTTGTTGGACAATCTTCTTAGCTAGTAAAAGTGATACCTTTTCGGCTTTTGAGACTTTTTCCAAATTATCTCAAAATAAACTTGGCACAAACATTGTAACTATTAGAAATGACCATGGAGGTGAGTTTGAAAATCATCTCTTTGAAAATTTTTGTGAAAACCATGGCATTGATCTTAACTTCTCCGCTCCTAGAATACCACAACAAAATGGTGTTGTGGAACATAAAAATCGTGTGTTGGAGGAATTGGGAAGAACTATGATTAATGATAGCGGTCTTCCTAAATATTTTTGGGCCGATGCTATTAGCACCGCTTGCTATGTTTTGAATAGGATCACTATTCGACCTATTCTAAACAAAACGCCCTATGAACTATTAAAAGGAAGAAAGCCTAATGTGTCACATCTTCATGCTTTTGGTTGCAAATGCTTTGTGCTAAATAATGGAAAAGAAAATCTTGGTAAATTTGATTCAAAGGCGGATGAGGGCATCTTCCTTGGATACTCTAATTCAAGCAAAGCATATAGAATATACAATAAAAGGTTGCTTATAGTTGAAGAATCTGTACATGTATCTTTTGATGAAACTTATCTGAATGTTGTCGAAAAAGGTAGTGTTGTTATTGGTGCAGGTGCCTCCTCTAGTGAGATTGTTAAAGACATTGATATTTCTCGTGTGGAACCCTTTCTGGATTTTGTTAATAAGGAGCCGGTTGATGTGTCTAGTCTCAAAGATGAAGGTCAAGCATCCTTTCAAAATGATCTACCATTGGAATGGAAGACATCAAAAGATCATCCTATCGATAACATCATTGGAGATATCTCAAAGGGTGTCATTACTAGATCAAAACTAAGTAACTTTTGTTTTTATCATGCCTTCATATCTCAAGTTGAGCCTAAAAATGCCAAAGAAGCCTTACTTGATGAAAATTGGTTCCTAGCCATGCAAGAGGAACTAAATCAATTTAAAAGAAATGAGGTTTGGGACCTTGTTCCACCTCCGCGAGATCATCGAGTAATTGGCACCAAATGAGTTTTTAGGAACAAATTGGATGAAAACGGCACTATTATTCGCAACAAGGCCCGTCTTGTTGCTCAAGGGTATAACCAAGAGGAAGACATAGACTATGAGGAAACTTATGCTCTTGTTGCCCGCCTTGAGGCTATACGCCTTTTACTTGCATTTGCTTGTTCACAAAACTTCAAATTATATCAAATGAATGTTAAGAGTGCCTTCCTTAACGGATATATAAATGAAGAGGTTTATGTGTGTCAACCTCCTGGATTTGAAAACTTTGAAAAACCAAATCATGTTTACAAACTAAAACGTGTTTTATATGGTCTCAAACAAGCTCCTAGAGCTTGGTATGAGCGCCTAAGAAAATTTTTAATCAATCAAGGTTATTCAAGAGGAAAGGTTGACACTACTCTCTTTATTAAAAGTGAAGGAAAACATTTTATATTAGTTCAAGTATATGTAGATGATATTATTTTTGGATCTACTAACATGAAGTTGGTCAAAGAATTTTCAATTTGTATGCAAGGTGAATTTGAGATGAGTATGATGGGGGAGCTAAATTTCTTCCCCGGACTTCAAATTAGACAACTTGAAGATGGAACCTTCATAAGTCAGACTAAATATTGCAATGAGTTGCTCAAAAGTTTTGATATGACAAACTCCAAGTCTATTGATACACCAATTCCTACTGCGGCAAGTCTTGATCGTGATGAAAAGGGTAAGGATGTAGATATAAAAAGGTATCGAGGTATGATCGGATCTCTTCTTTATCTTACCGCATCGCGTCCAGATATTATGTTTAGTGTATGTATGTGTGCTAGGCTTCAATCTTTCCCTAAGGAATCACATTTAAAATTAGTTAAACGCATACTTAGGTATCTTTGTGGTACGTCTAAGTTTGGTTTATGGTATCCTAAGGGTAGTGATTGCTCTTTGCTAGGTTTTTCCGACTCCGACTTTGCCGGTTGCAAAGTGGATAGGAAAAGCACAAGTGTAACTTGTCATTTCTTTTCAAACTCTCTTGTTAGTTGGCATAGCAAAAAGCAAGTTTATGTTGCTTTATCAACTGCAGAGGCGGAGTATATTGCAGCCGGAAATTGTTATGGCCAAATCCTATGGCTAAAACAACAATTGCTCGACTTCAATATCTCTCTCAAACAAATTCCAATTTTGTGTGACAACACTAGTGCAATTAATCTTTCCAAAAATCCTATTCTTTATTCACGCACTAAACATATTGAAATAAGGCATCTTTTCCTTGGGGATCATGTAGAGAAAGGTGATGTGGTGTTTGAGCACATTGATAGTTCAAATCAACTAGTCGATATTTTTACAAAACCACTAGCTACCGATCCTTTCTTCTTTATCCGTAGGGAATTGGTGTTCTTGACATCTCGGATAGATCTTAATAATCATTGCTTTGTTTGTATATTATTCTTTGGTTCAACTTCTCTTGTTTCTAACTTCTTGTCGTATAGTGTTATCGTACATCTATTTATCATATACTCGAGGTAATATCCTTCTATACTTTGTTATCTCTATTCATTCATGATATATATATATATAGTAAAATTGTGTTGCATTGCTTATGTTTGTATATTTATCTATTTCTTCTATTCTCTTGGATTATGATTGATTGTTTGACAAATAATTAGCATAAATGATGATATTTTCATGATTTGAGGTGTTTTAAGTGGCTTTTGGTGAATTTTTTTTTAAAAACTGTCGGGTCCCAACAGGCCGACTCATGAGTCGGCTCATGGAACCTTATGAGTCGACCTCTCTGCTTCGTTGAGCCAACTCATTTCAAATTCAAATTGAGTCGACTCATTTTACAATTTGAGCCGACTCATTGTCGCGTCAACTGACATTTGGCAGTCTTGAAAAGACGCGCCGCCTGCCATTCCCTCTCCCTAGGTCGGCACATCATGGAACCTTATGTTGTTTATGTTTTTTTTGTATGAACTCATATTTCCTTTGATTAAATTGTTCTGTTTATTGTCATTGTCTTTACTCGCTTTTCCAAATTGTGTGTTTGTGAATGCGTGTTTCTATTGCAATTGGTTTCTCATTTGAAATTAGGTTTCACATGCTATTTCCATTGGTGGATTAACTCATATGTTTCATCTTCTTTTTGATGTTGTCAAAGGGGGAGATGATATTGATATTGATAGTATATAAGATCGGGTCATATAATCAGGGGGAGCTTAACAACAACATATGGTGATTGATTCATCAAGTTTTTGCCATCATCAAAAAGGGGAAGTTTGTGTGACATGGCATGATTTTTAATGTGTCAAAAACATGGCATGATTGAAAGCTTAAGTGGTTCTCTAAGAAAAAGAAAGAATGGCATGATTTTTAATGTGTCAAAAACTTGGCATGATTGAAAGCTTAAGTGGTTCTCTAAGAAAAAGCAAGAATTGACATTTTTGGAAAAATGAACTGAATGAGCCGACTCAAATTCCACAATGAGTCGACTCATTCAGTGTAATTTGGTGTCAAACGCACGGGTCCCAATAGGCTGCCTGAAGCATCAATTTTGGTCGAATCATGGGTATGGATGAGCCGACTCAAAACCTTTCATGAGTCGACTCATCAAGAAGTCTTTTCTTCTCATTTTGTACGGGTCTCAACAAGCTGCCTCTCTGTTGATTTTGGTTGGCACATCTGGTATTTTGAGCCGGCTCATTTAATGATTTGAGTCAGCTCATTACTGTGCTGACTCATTTTTTTCATTTAATTTTTCCCTCTCTTATGTTACTTTCTCTAACCAATATAAATAGTTATTTTATTTCATTTGAGAAGGTTAACAAGGAAAGTGAAAGATATACACATAGCTCTCTTCATCTTTTTCATTCTTGCATCAATCAACAATCACACACAACAATCTTTGTTTGATTACGGTGCTTGTTTCGAAGATAAAGTTCAATCGTGAATTAGAGTTTCAGATTGGGTTTAGAGTGTGTGGGTTTTCCTTGGAAAAATCTGAAGGGTTTTCTCCTCCAAGATCATTAAAGATTTGGGGGTTTTGCACACATCGATCGTTCGTAGATTCAGCCGAGTGAGGTAGATTGAAGATCAAGTGGATCGTTCTCTCATATCACAGTAGACAGAGGATTGCGAAGGTCTTTGTGGGTTCACAAGTGTTAGATAAACTCAACCGTGCTCAAAGTTTGGAGAATCGTGAATTCTTGCAAGAAGGGAGCAATTAATCAGAGGCTTTCTTGACACGCGTGGAAGACTTGATTCTACTTTGGATCAAGGGACAAGAAGAAGATTTGACAGCATATTCAACGCGGTTTGGTTTGTTGGTTCATTTATCTCTCTTCTTGTAAGACAATTGCGATTTAATAAAATTGCCCAATTCAATTTCGAATTGGGGGCAGAGTACTTCGAGCGAGGACGACGAAGGAACTGCCTCAACAAATTCCTTGTGTTCTTTTCATTTCTCGCATTTTACTTTTGTTCATATTGATCTTGTGTGCTTTAAAATTCTGGTGTATCAAATTAGTGCACTCAAAGTTTTTGATAAATTGTTACACTCAAAAGTGATAACTAGAGTGGGTAAAATTATGCACTATTTGATACAACAAAATTATCCTTGGTGTGTGCACTCCAAGTGTTTGGTAAAAAGCCTAACCATACAAAATCAATTTGATTGTGCTTAATTTCTTCTCCATATCTTTGTTAAGAATAGTTTTATCAAGTGTTGAATTATCAAGTGAATCATTTGTGCAATATTAATTCTTTTAGTCATCATTTCATTCAAATTGAGTTTTACGCATATCCGATCTCCGGTGACTTCAAATTTGAACTAGACAATTTTCCGAGAAACTTCCGCAATACTTTTTCAACTTATTTTTGAAAAGTAAATTTTAAAAAGGGATCTATTCAACCCCCCTTCTAGATCCGCACTATCGTCTAACACATGTAAGAGAAATAGATTAAAATGGAGAAAAGAATACATGTTGTCACTGCATGAACTTCCATTAGAAAATCACATGGGGCAAAATTCATCTTCTATTTCTTTTCTTTTTCCATCTCTTCTTTTTAATTGTAATATTTTTATTCTATACTTTTTTCATTCTGAATAGTTTTTTTTGTTGTTATTTTGTATTCTCAATGTTTAATCATAAGTGAATTACTTTCACCAATTTATATTTACATAGAGTTTTTGTTTTTTTTTTACAGGGTGGTGATCTCTATGGCAAATTGAATGAGCCATATAATCATAGACAAACCTTTCATTTATTGCTTACATTTTTTAAAAATAGTGATTATTTTTCCTAATGTTTTTCTTTAATTTTTCGTCTATTTCAAAAATAATGATTATATTTGTTAATGTTTTAAAATATTTTTTCTATGTATTTTTATATTTGTTTCTCCTATATTAGTCTTGCATTTTATTATTATTTGTTATGATTCTTTTTATTGTTATTTTTTTCTTCTTATTTTCAGTGATATATAATCATGAGGATTGGAAGAATATAAAAGTCAAGAAATTGTAAGATATATAATTGGAGGCAAGGAAAAAATCTGATTCTATTGTTAATAATATTACATGGAAATCTCTCACAAAATAATTGTTATCTATGATTATATCTATGACTATATATAAAGAGGATACATTGTTTTGATCTGGTCTTTTTATTTTTTCCAAAAATATCCTTATTTTCTTTTTTTAATAAATAATAACAAAATACAATCCATAAAAGGTGTGGTTATGGCTAATAACTTCCGTCGGTTTCCACTAGAAAGAAATGTTAACTTGCATCCTTCAAAATAACCCCTCACTAAAAAAAACTATATGTTCCATCAAATATGTGACTCCATGTAAGAGAAATAGATTAAAATGGATACAAGAATACATGATGTCACTGCATGAACTTCCATTAGAAAATCACATGGGGCAAAATTCATCTTCTATTTCTTTTCTTTTTCCATCTCTTCTTTTTAATTGAAATATTTTTATTTTATACTTTTTTGCATTCTGATTAGTTTTTTTTGTTGTTAATTTGTATTCCCAATGTTTAATTATAAGTGAATTGTTTTCACCAATTTATATTTACATAGAGTTTTTGTTGTTTTATTACAGGGTGGTGATCTCTATGGCAAATTGAACGAGTCATATAATCATAGACAAAACTTTCATTTATTGCTTACATTTTTTAAAAATATGTATTTTTATATTTGTTTCTCCTATTCTTGCATTTTATTATTATTTGTTATGATTTTTTTTATTGTTATTTTTTTCTTCTTATTTTCAGTGATATATAATCATGAGGATCAGAAAAATATAAAAGTCAAGAAATTGTAAGATATATACTAGGAGGCAAGGAAAAATCCTGATTCTATTGTTAATAATATTACTTTCAATTTCTTATGGAAATCTCTCACAAAATAATTATTATCTATTACTATATACAAAGAGGATACATTGTTTTGGTATGGTCTTTTTATTTTTTCCAAAAATATCCTTATTTTCTTTTTTTAATAAATAATGACAAAATACAATCCATAAAAGGTGTGGTTATGGCTAATAACTTCCGTCGGTTTCCACTAGAAAGAAAAGTTAACTTGCATCCTTCAAAATAACCCATCACTATAAAAACTATATATTCCATCAAATATGTGACTCCATGTAAGAGAAATAAATTAAAATGGATACAAGAATACATGTTGTCACTGCATGAACTTCCATTAGAAAATCACATGGGGCAAAATTCATCTTCTATTTCTTTTCTTTTTCCATCTCTTCTTTTTAATTGAAATATTTTTATTTTATACTTTTTTGCATTCTGATTAGTTTTTTTGTTGTTAATTTGTATTCTCAATGTTTAATTATAAGTGAATTGTTTCCACCAATTTATATTTACATAGAGTTTTTGTTATTTTTTTACAGGGTGGTGATCTCTATGGCAAATTGAACGAGTCATATAATCATAGACCAAACTTTCATGTATTGCTTACATTTTTTAAAAATAGTGATTATTTTTGCTAATGTTTTTCTTTAATTTTTCTCCTGTTTCAAAAATAGTGATTATATTTGCTAATGTTTTAAAATATTTTTTCTATGTATTTTTATATTTGTTTCTCCTATATTTGTCTTGAATTTTATTATTATTTGTTATGATTTTTTTATTGTTATTTTTTTCTTCTTATTTTCAGTGATATATAATCATGAGGATTGTAAGAATAAAAAGTCAAGAAATAGTAAGATATATACTATGAGGCAAGGAAAAAAAACTGATTCCATTGTTAATAATATTACTTTCTATTTCTTATGGTAATCTCTCACAAAATAAATGTTATTCTATTGATAGTGATTGTGAGTATCATTTTAGACTAAAAAACCAAACACATTCACATAAAACAATTATGAAGTATAATTATATTTAAAAACTAGTAAATACATAAAATTGAAGAAATTGATTTAATCTCCATCAATTTGGATATACCAAAGTAACACCTCATGAAATAAGTTAGATATAACTTTTACTAAGAACAGGAAAAAATCAATTGAGATTTTTGACACAATTAATTGAGATTTTTAAGCATGTGTGCAGTAAAAAGTATTAGTTCTGCATATGATTTCTCACTTACAAGTTTTGTCTAATGCATCTTAATAAAATATTTCTAACCACAAAGTTACTTAAGGTCGGAATAAAATTACTAATAGTATTAGACTTTAAGATATACATTCATTGTAAGCTGATGTTCTTCATGGCCATTTTAAAATATCTACACACCTCCTGCTTGATAGTAACTACATACAAAATTGCAGCAAATTACACAACTAAACAAGAAAATAATTTTGTTTTTTTTTAAAAAGAGAATGGTGATACAATATGGTTACTTTCTCTTTATTGTGGTTTACTATTACAGTAATATTTAGCATACAAAAAGTGATGTAAAAAAGTGATACAATATTTATACAATATGCTCTTTTTTTTGTTTATGATGTTCAATACTAGGTCACCTTATTAAAATATGTCAAAGATTGAAAAAAAATTATTCATAAGTTACATAGTGCATTGCAACAAAAACAAACACAAAAATTCGAGAAAAACACATTACAAGTGAGGATTGAGAGAGTAAAATATTAAAATATATGGAACATGCGTATATATTAACTGATTTTTAATTTTAATTATTTAAATAAAGTATTTTTACTTTTAATTCTAATATATGTCTAAATAATTTACTTTTCATGTCATGTACACAATAAGTCTTATAAAATACATAATGACGTGAAGCAGAAACGGATACAAAAATCATAAAAAAATTTAACTTAATAATAATATGAGAGAGAGGGGGCATGGAGAGAGAGAGAGAGAGAGAGAGAGAGAGAGAGATGGATGGGGATGAGGAGAGAGAGAGAGAGAGAGAGAGAGAGAGAGAGAGAGAGAGAGAGAGAGAGAGAGAGAGATTTTCGAACTTAATCAAATTTTAATGAGACAAATACCAAAAATCTCCTTTAAGACATACACACGTTAGCGCAATAAAAAAAGTTGAATCAAGAATCCAAATCAATAAGGTCGCAGAAATCAATCAAAGTTCTGAACGAAGAAGAAAGATGAAGTTAGGGGTTTGGATCGGAAGCGATGATCCAGAACTCACTCATGTGAGCTCTGATACCATTTTGAGAATCTGAGAGCAGGACGAAATAAAATGTATTATGTATATTGAATTAGTTTTAGCATGACGTATACCAAAAACTTCTTAAAAGACATATACGTGTTAGCGCAATAAAGTTCATATATATAGTTCATTTATTATTCCAATTTTAAATTGTCTGTTTATTGTCTTGATTTTAAGTCTACTTGACGGTTTCTAAATAATATCATTTATTAATGCAACATATAAAAATAACATCATAAAAAGATATACACACATTTATTTGGATCTCTGTGTCTAATACAATTAGTTTTAGCATGACATAGATCTCATCATATAAATAATTTATGTTAAAATCAAATAAAAATTGATACTGCTAATATTTCTACGCGGTGCATCTTAAAAAAACGGACTAACGGACACTAACTTGTGAAAGGATGTTACAAAATAGTTTAGTTACTTCAAAAGCAAACAACAACTTAACAATGACTTGTAAACCATGAAACCATGATGACAATATAAGTAATCGAGACTAATTGTGTAACTAACTGATTTTAGTTTGTTATGACTATTAAGAGATGATTGAGAAACTAACTGATTGTAGTTTGTTATGACTATTAAGAGATGATTGAGAACTATGCTATGATAAGTGTTAAAGCATAAATAAATTATTCCAAGAGTACTCACTAATTTTCTCTATAAGTAACATTGTACTCTTTTTATAAAATAATTATTCAATGAAGTTTCTTTCCTCTATTAAATATAATTTGTGATTGATTAATAACGTAACATTTTTTAAATTAACGTTGTGTGAATAATTATGTTAAGAGTTTTTTGTTTTATTTTTTATAAAGACTAAAAGTAGATAAGAGCTAAAAATAGGATACTCCATGTTTGCTTTAATAACCTTATTAAGTCTACTTTGAGGAAAAAAGAACATTATTTAATGTCTTAGAAGATACTTTATTGATAACATTATTACTATTTTTAGCCTTTGTGTGGGGTCTCTCTGTCTTTCTTTTCATCACTTTTTCCGCTCTTTTCCAAATACAGCATCATAAACCCTCCAACTATGAAAACTAGCTGTCTCATTATACTTGTAAAATATCTAACTCATTCACTCGCACAAAACATCACACACTCACAAATACTCTCACACTGTTACCTCTTTCCTTCAACTTCAACCATGGTTCCCTATATATACAACACCTTACTCTTCATAATCTTTACACCACCAACTCTATCTTCAGCACCTCAATTTCAAAATCAAAACCTTTTTATACTCTCTCCAACACACAATTATGTTTCCATCTAACAACCCTTCCACTTCACAACCTACTTCTTCAAAACCTTCCACTTCCTCCAACAGATCATTACCAAATTTAGATGTCTCTCATAAGATGCCAGTTTTCAACGAGGAAGTGCGATTAGCTGCGTCTACACCGAAGAAGCGTGCAGGAAGGAAGAAGTTCAAGGAGACTCGCCACCAGGTGTTCAGGGGTGTGAGGAGGAGGAACTTGGATAAGTGGGTGTGTGAAATGAGAGAGCCTAACAAGAAGACTAAAATTTGGTTAGGGACTTTTCCAACAGCCGAGATGGCAGCCCGAGCCCATGATGTCGCAGCATTAGCATTGAGAGGTCGCAACGCCTGTCTCAACTTTTCAGACTCGGCGTGGCGACTTCCTGTTCCTGCCACAAGCGCAACAAAAGATATACAAAAGGCGGCTGCACAAGCTGCCGAGGTTTTCAGACCGGACAAGATTTTTAGACCGGACAAAACTTTAAAGACGGATGATATTGACACCGCGGTAGCCCCCTCCGTTGCTACAGAGGAGCAGCTTATGTTTCGTATGGAAGAAGAGGATGAAGTGTTGAACATTCCAGAATCCTTGAAAAATATGGCTCTTCTGTCCCCTACACATAGCTTGGGGTTTGAGTATCAAGATATTAATACAGACTTTGAAGATGTTGAGGTGTCACTATGGAGTTTTTCTCTTTGATTTGTTTGGTTTGCTTTTACTTTTTATGAAGTTTGTTTGTATTTTGGGATTGTAGAATGTAAAATAGTTTGTCCTGTAACATTTTTTTGAGACTGTAGAATGGAAAATAGTTTGTGGTGTACCATTTTTTGGTACTGTATATATTTAGGTTGAAATTGAAAAAGATATATTTTTTTTTTGGTTAATTATATAATATCCCTGCCGATAGGGTGAAATTTGATTTTGTCTCTTGAAGAAATTTTTTTTTTGAATACTCCCTTATAAAACCAAAAATCAATTTTTTATCACACCCTCTTACTGATTTGGATGACTGAATTTGTTGAGTGTGTAATTAAAAATAATTCAATTGCTAACTGGACAAAGATTTAATATAATATTATACTGTTGCAGTGAAATCTGGGTTTCAATGTTTTCCACTTTCCTCATCCCCACCTCCTCAAAACCCGTTTCCCCCATTTTCCACAATTCTCACAAAATTTGTTTCTTTAGTTAGGTTTAATGTCTCACAAAGTTTGTTTCTTCAGCCGAAACCCTATTTGAATCACTATGAAGCTCGAACAAATTCCTCAGCCGAAGAAACGAAAAGGTAATGGAAGGTGAAAGGAGATCGAAGAGGTGGAAGAATGAGGGATTCGATACGCGGAAAGCGTCGAGCCATCATGAATCAGAGATGGATGTGGAGGAAATGAAACGGCGGAACCAGGAGGTTTGTGGTTGGGGCGAACTAGGGGGAAATGAATCGGAGATGGATGTGGAGGAAGTGAATCGAAGATGAATGTGGAGCCTCTGTATTTCTTCCGGAGGTTTCTTTACTCTCCATCACGGCGGCGTCATCATCCTCTATTAACGGCGGAGGTTTGTAGTGTTGTTGATAAATTTTGAAAGGTTTGTAATTTTGGCTCTTCTAAGGTGCGATTTTTTCTACACGATCTTTACTCATTATTTTAAACTCTTGATCTGTGGTGATTGTCTTACTGCAGAGTAAGAATGACTGTTTTTTAGAAAAATTTGTAATAATTTATCAGCTCTTTCAAATAGCAATGTAATCGAATGGAAACCATTTTTTCTCTCTTGATATGCTTTAATGAAATATTATAACTACATCTTGCTATTGCTTTAATGAAATGTTTTAATGAAAAATCCTATAGTTACTTTTTGCTACTGGTTAACTGGATCTTTATTTACCGAGCCAAAGCAAACGATATTTGAGTTGGATGTGGTTGTCCTCTTAAGAAATTGACAGACATAAAAATATGAGAAAAGCATAACAGGCATAAAAATGAAATAGGTGAATGAGAGATAGATGTTGTGGGAGAGATCCAGATCCGGTGGCAAACCAGACAAGGATTACAGAACAAACCAAAACGTCAAGTAATTATCACAACATGATAGCAACTCCAATCTTCTAGTCACCAACATAGTAAAAGAGTGTGGTAAAAGACGATTTTTGGTTTTATAAAGGGAGTTAAAAAAAACTTTAGGGGGTAATATCAAATCTCGCCTCAATGATAGGGGAATTTCATATAATTAAAGTTTTTTTTTTGGTGTAGTTTCTCTGTGAAAGTAGATAATCAAGTATAAAGTGCATCACATGCGTTTTTAAATATTTCAATATGACAGTTCTTTATTCCACTACCTTAAGTGATGATATTGTTAATGATTTCTTTTGTCTGTAATAATAATATGAAATGTCAAAGGGAATTAAGTGTTTTGACATCAAGTTAAAAATGAATAGAATATGTGAATTTAATGGGTAGATATTGTATATAGTAACTTTTATGACTAATAACATGTTCTAAACAATTTACAATGGGAACAATCGATGATGGCTTGTTTTTACAATAAGATATACTAATGTCAACCACAATTGATGAGTTGATATATCCATATAGCTATTGTTTAACTATACGCACCTCCATAACATCTCTATGGGAGAACCCAAAAAAATCATTCCACAATATTTTCGAATTCAAGCTTTCCAGTGTTGCCTTTTAAAACCAATTGTTGTACAAAATCAAGTTGAGACTGGAACAATGGAATCTTTTGGGTGCAACCTCGGTTTTTCAATCTGTCAATATCAACCCCAAACAATTAAGATAAAACATTAGTCAGCATTTTTATATTCTTTCTAAGTGTAAATAGAAAAATATATATTAACTAATATTTCATCTGAAATAATCTCCACTGAGTGTTTTAGACCATTGAATGAATATTTCTCATGCACAACAAATGAGAAGCTGTATATTATAAGCAGAATTAGCCAATGATCTACATTCATTCTTTCTGTACAAAGACCAAGTTTATGGCTTTTTGGCACATTGTCAAAATCTAGTTACCAAGATTTGATCTTTTTCCGTTGCAAAGAATCAAACGGAGTACGAAAATGTCCAAAGCACTACATCTCATTTGCACACTATGTTATGTTCTTTGCATCATTTATGTTTTCGAACAATCACTTTAACTTTTAACTTTAGAATTACAGGAAGATATCATAACACCTTCCAAGGACGGCCCTTGATGCTCATACCACATTTAGAATCAACATCATTCACTTTGATGTGTAATGCCCCACACCAAGGGACTCATCATGCTCTTCAAAAAAAAAAAATTCAATATATAATCATTAGGTCATACACATTTTCTAATACCTACCAGATATCCATCAGTAAAAAAATCTTCTTCTACTCATAATTACAATGCAACAATGTATTAAATTTAGAATGCATGCCTTTAAACAAGTTACAAATTTCATTGAAACTTTTGTCCATCAACCTAATTTTTTGACCTCAATACCACTGAAAACCGTGTGAAAAATATCGTACATCAAATAAAAGGACTATTTTGTGTCTCTGCTCAAAGTATTATACTCATGTTGTTGAAAAGACTTTTAACCAATATCACTAATCAGGTCATCTAGTTAATTATCAATGTCTACTTCAACTTCATGTTTAGCGATGTATAATCTCATGTCCATTTTGCATAACTCTAATTTGGTTTCAACATACTCTTAAATATTCTCATGTTTTTCGGCAAT
Source organism: Lathyrus aphaca (assembly GCA_963966055.1). NCBI lineage: Eukaryota > Viridiplantae > Streptophyta > Magnoliopsida > Fabales > Fabaceae > Lathyrus > Lathyrus aphaca. Next base: position 275,428,569 of record OZ014519.1, on the reverse strand, counting down.
CAACAATAAACACTATGACGGCAACAAACTTGCAATCTACTAAATAATAGAAAAGGACACACTCAAAGTCAATTTCTAAACCATGGCATGGAACTCTATTTACTCTTATAAAATAAACAACAATTTCATTTAATCAATATCATTTATTATGAATGATATCACACTTTAGTTGTTTAAGATCTAACTAACCAATTTCCTGACAATACAATGACCAAAACCAGTGTCTCCATGCCTGAAATAAGTCCGAAAACAGATGCACATAACGCAAAAGTCATTACCTTCTCAGACAAGTCAGATTTCAGGCTATACTTAGAGCCTAGTTCCACTCTTATCCCAAAATCCAAACGGATGAAGAAGCTTCCTCAAGACTATGAAACACTTACACACAAATGGACGCTTAATAGTAATTTGAAATAAAAAAAAGTTAATTGAATATAAATCACATACTGAGTCCTCAGGTATAATAGCGTGATCAGCAGTCCAAAAAATAACAACAAAAAAACAAGTTACAACAGCAAAAATACCCAAATCAGAAATTTAACACAAACAATCTTTATGCAGAAATAATAGAAAAGACTAAAGTTTCCAAATATTGGAGATTGGAATTTTTACTCAATATGTCCAAAACTCAGAATTAAGACGAAATAAAAATGAGAAATAAGGGAAAATCAATCCATTTCAAGGCAAAAGTGATCTTTTCTCGGATTATAGAGGAAAAGAGAGATCAGAGTTTTCAAGTGAAACAGTCTCAATTGATTTTGCAGCATGAAATGAGAAAGGTGAAAATTTTAAACAACAAAATCTATTCCAAAATGGTGTATTTTCAGATTTAACCGGAGAATTAAAAAAAAATTAGGGTTTTCAACAAAAAATAGGGATTTTTAATTTTGAAGCATGAATTGAACAAAAATAAAGGACGAGGAGACTAACCTTTGAAGGAGAAGAAGATGACGGTGGAAGGAGAATACCGGCACGGTGGTAACGTCGGGAAAAAATTCTGATAGGAAATAATAAGCATAAAAACGGAAGAACTAGGCAAATTTAAACAGTAAAAATGGAAACCGAAAGTGTTAATGTTAAAAGTGTTGTGTACACGTGGAAAACAAAAGTGAATAAAAAAACAATTGAAATTTTTGTTGGGAAAGAAAAAGAGTGAAAGGGATAGGATATTATTTCACAAACGCGTGTTTGGTTTGAGAGAAACTGACGCGACAGAAGTAGGAGCCACGAATAATTGCAAAATGGAACATTTTTTTCTATTCTTTTAAAGTGTCAATTTTTTTAGTGTTTTTTTCGCCACTTTGTTTGTTGTGAGAAGGAGAGACAAATAATATAGTTTAATATTATTCCCGAATGCATTAATAATCCATATATAGAATAATATTCTAAATAAAGAAAAAAAGAGCAACAAGTTAACGAGATATTGACATCTGAAACATGTGGCTGTTATAGTCACACAAGAAAACAAGAAAACAAGAAAAAAGATGTGGCTGTAAGAAAGGAAATCAATTATCCTTGTACATAATTCAAGCATGGATTATTTTTGCCCACGCGCGAAAAAAAGGAAAAAGAATGTTACCGAGTCAACTCACTTATTTATATAAATAATTTAGTGAGTTAACTAACTTTTATAATTCATACACAATTCCAAAATCACATATTTATTTTGAAAAGCAAAAGAGAACACTTTATTGACAGAAGGCATAAAAAATGCTCCAAAATTACAAACAAAATCCAAACCAGACCCAAACAACAGTTTACATCCAAAACTTAGCAAGAACAAACCAAAACACTAAATGAAAACAAACCAAGACACACACCAAGCTCTAGAACAACATTGGAGAAAGAATCACCAAAAAAAACAAACAGAGAATAAGATTGAACCTATCCAGAACTCCTTATCATAGCCAACAAATTACACCACATTAATCAGTCAAACAATACGCAGACTCTGAGTCAAACGATCAACCACACCCCTACAAAACCCGCCTCCTCTACACCAGAAAACACCAATAAAAACCTATGTCACAAAAAACAAAACAAATCACCTATTCCAGACAACGAAACCGCTTATAGAAGTCAAAGCTTCTACACAAAACACCCTGCTAACAAACCAGTACTGCAATAGCGCCAAGACTGGATTAGACCCAATCTCCAAAACATAAACAACCAGCACGAGCACCTGCAATGCAAAAATGAAAGCACTGATACCGTAGACCACACACCAAACAACAAGGATGTTGAACCAGTTACACGCTAGAGCCTGCCTCCCCAACCAACAAAACGAACCACTGTTGAAACAACAACACAAAATACAACCAATCAACGAAGATCGACTTCATCCAAGACTATCCTTTGAATGTGAATTCCTTAGTATACATCGAATGAGAATCCTATTATCTCAGTCTTCAACCACCTCCATGATGAGGATTATATCTCCTCTATACTTTTGATCGAACAACTATCCTCCTGGAGAAAATACTTCCCATTCTCCCGGCGCCATGTGGACCGCACACACGAACCAAGTTGCCAACACCATTTCTCTATGCACTATCCCTCCATTGTAAATACATGTAAATTGATGGAATTTTGCACGACAGTTATGTGAATAACATAATCAATACATAGTCAATCTAGGACCTCGCTTCATGTCAACCAAACCGACAAACACTCGAAGAAAATGTGAGTACATTTTCCTCTATACCGCAGTTGAACGAACATGAATTTTTAGATTTTACTAGATAGCCCCATCTGAATAAATTGTCTCTACTAAAGATCCTAAATTGCAAAATTCTCCAATCCAATATTGAAACCTTTAGCGAAATAAACTTAATCCAAACCTCTTTCGATTATATAATTTCTCCTATTTGGGCTAGCACACCCTCCATAATTGCCAATAACACCTCTTTTATCGTATATGGTTTCCAACTCCACCACCATTTATCTAACACAATTACCTTTAGCATTATACACTTATCTTGCTTTTGATAACTACTGCAAACCTACCAACTTCCTCGTTTAGTTTGCTAACAGCAACAAAAAACCAGGTACCACTGCTAACAGAGCACACCAGCCAAAGGAAACACCAGGAACAAAAAAAACACCAGAATGCATGACCGTTTTGTCTGCATATTTTTGTGAGACGGCCAAAATGTGTTCACTTTTTCTATTTCGAAAATTAATAATTTAAATAAATAATTTTTAGTTTTTAGAAATGTAATGTCTGCATGTTTGTGTCCTTATTTTTTTAGGAGGAGCCTTCATGGTATGTCACTTTTGTTGGAAACATGCTCATCAAATATCAAATACATATTTAGTAATGGGTATTTTTTTGTTGGGAATTCTTTACGCGTGTCTTTACATTAGGGGTGTTCAAAATCGAACCAATCCAATAGAAAACCGCAAACCAAATCAAATCGAAACCACAAAAAACCACATTTGTTTCGGATGTGTTTGAGCATTTATTAACAAAACCGCGCTATTTTGTTTGGTTTGCGATTTGTATTTTTCAAACTTAACTAAACCAAACTAAATTGCATTATGTTAGAACCTAAACTTCATTTATCTCATATACAACCCAAAATCCAAACCTATTATGCCTTAACCTTACAAATATTTTATTATTCACACATAGAGTTTTATTTTCAACCTTCTCAAATCTCTCATAATAGTATCACACATTCTTCTAATCTTCTTTGTCATGTGCTTCTCACATCTTTTACTCTAATCTCTCATCTCTTATGTTCTTTATTTTTCATTTTCTCATTTCTATGTTATTGTTTCCTCTTCCAATTATGTTTTTTATCGCATATTTCTTCTCTAATCTCACATCTCTTATGTTCTTTCTTTTTCATCTTCTCTAATCTCTATTATCTTCTATTTTTTTCATTTTTATTATAATATTTTTTATATTATTTTATGATACTATTTTATGTTTTTTACTCCACTTTTGTCTAATCTTATTTTTCTATATTGAATGAGAATTTTTTTGTCAAAATATGATGATTTTTATTGTTATTTGATAATGTATGATTGACTAAACACAAAGTTATATTATTCTCTATAGATGTATGTATGACTCAATAAAAAACCTATAAAAGACGAACCAATCAAACCAACCCAAACCATATTAGTTTGATTTGGTTTGGTTTAGTTTAATTTCTAAAGTCAATTGAACCAAACTGAACCACATACTTTTTTCTCTTGCGGTTCGAATGATTTTTAGCATCAAAACCGCCTAACCGCACCACGAAGACCCCTACTTTACACTAGTCAGTGATGATATTTATTTTCCCTTATGATACTCGAGTGCCTCAAACATTTTGCGAAGAGATCTTGATCATTGATGTTGTGGTTTTATCTTCTTAATACAGGGGATCATACAGTCCTTTGTGGTTGAGGCACATGTAAAGAGTTCCTGAAGTATTGTTTTCCTTTTTTCGTCATTTGTGAATTGTAGAAGTTTTTCCTCTTATGTATCATCAACTTCCCTCTTTCTTGTGGCACATAGACAATGGACTCTATTTCCTTGAGATAAGGCCTATATTTTCATTTTTTTCTACTTTTGCTTTTGTTATTAGGGTTTTTGGGGTTTTTGATATTCGAAGTTCTATTATTGGTATGCTTAAACAAAATGTTGAATCTTTACCCTTGAATGTATAATTTGTTGTTTCATCATATTTTTCTTTACTGTGTTGCCAATGCTCTTCATAATGAAGATTCCCTTACCAGACTTCATAAAGTAAAAAGGGATAACCCGTCGGAGCAGGTGAATCATGAGGCGTTGGATGTCGCCTCCACTTTTGTTTGTGAGGAAGTTTGTATTATGGTTTTACTGAGGTGGGATCTTCATCTTATTAGGGAGTGCTTGTTCCTGACAAAGATAAAATGGTATGCAACTAGTATGATTGGTGTTTCATTCCTCTTCACGAGTGTGTGTTTTTTATGATAGGCTTTCGTCTTCCTTTCATGATTTCGAGATTGACGGTCTTAACCACTTGTTATTCGCCCCTTCATGTCGCTCCCTGGATTTCCATCCTGGTACAAACGTGAAAGTGGCACGAAAAGAGGTAGAGTCGCCAGCCAGGAATTTTTATCCCAAAGGAGCGGGAATGGTAATGCTGCACAAACCGAAGAAAAGAAAGGAAGGACAAAGGTCTTGCGAACCAAAGAAACTGGGTCCAAGATGTAATACCTCAAAATTTTTCCTCATATTTAATACCCTAACTGGTTTTTCGCTTCGCATTCACCTGCATTTCTCCATTAGGTCATAACATCATAATCGTGCATTTCATGGGCTCATAAGGCATGGGATCAAAAACATGTTCTTGGGATCTGGAATCTTCCTATTCATATGTGATTTATCTGGCTATTAAATCTGAGATCAGGACAAAGGATGAGTTTCCAACATCATGAGTATTTTCCTATTGAAACATCAGGTTACTTTCTCCAAAATATTTCTCAAAGACCTCAAGTGTCATGGATTTCAATCGAGAGGACTTGGTGCAAAGGTTGTTGATTTTTCACGTCATGAACTATCCTTATTTAATGTGGATATCAAGAAGGAAATTAGGTTTTGTTGTTCATCATAATTGAGTTTGTTCGGTGTTCAACAATTAGAGATCATAAGGTTACATGGTTTATTGATTGGAGTTAAGGATTTGTGGAGAATACATTTTTTACTCTGGATTGGAAGTTTGGTATGGATTGAAGGCACTGAGATATGGTCAGGAGAAACACTTGAGATTTGAGATACGAGTCTATCAGAACCGTTTATTCATTTCGAATTTAATTGTCCACTCGTCTTAAAATCTCCTTTCAGACCTATTTCAAATATCCATTTTTCTTTTTTAATCCAAGTTTTGTTAAGTCCAAAATTCTTGTTCTATATCGTGAATCAATTTTTTCATCATAGCTACATCCATTAACAAATCCCAAATCCAAAAGTCTGACATGCCATAAATCATCTATAACATGTAGTCACTTTATTATTTAAGATTCAAGCCCATTACACATTTTTTTCCATTGAAACCATAAATCGTTGTTTTGTCGTACCAAAAACCCATCATCCTTTCTAACATTAATTTTAGGCCCATTTTCCTTTTGTTTGCAACAATTGCCAAAAAAAAATAAAAGAGTCATCAAGTGCTGAAAGAGTGGTGCGCATATGAAATTCAGAGAAGAAAAAAAGATTAACGAAATTGAGAAAAAATTCATAACAGAAAAGTTCTACAAGATGAAATAACTGATAACCGTAAAAGGATAGAAATCCAAGAAGAAGAAAAAAAACAGTTACAGAAAGACACAGAAAATCCCTCTTCTACAAACTCTCATAATCTCTCTCCCTAACTCTCCAATTCTGCATCATCTTCATCAATGATACGGACCAAAATTCTCCAACAAGCTTTCAGGAAACGAGACTCTTCACCGCCGTTTTCATCAACTATTCAACAACTAAATTCCGAACTTTCATCATCAATCTGCATCAAGAACAATACCACGAAATCAGCCACAACAATAACTCAGTAAGAAAGCATAATCACCATGAAAATTTCATCACCTCACAATGAAAGCAAGCGCATCTATCTATAGCAACAACATCAGATTGCTATTCACACCAGAAAATGAAGAAGAAAAGAGAGCCGAAGTGATATACCTTGTTGTGTTCATGCTTTGAATTCGGCTTTGCCTCGAAGGTTCCTTCCGGTTTGAGGATGCTTGGTGACAATGATAATGGTAGAGAGACAGTAATGAATAGGCAATGTTTACTTCGTGAAAGCACTTCCTATCACCAATGATGCGTCATCAATCCTTCGAATCCGCGGTCAGCTTCAATCATTGTCATCAATATCACTGTGTCTTCTGTAACTTCAGCAGCCAAATAATCTTCAATCTCCTCACAGCATTCAACATCAATACCTCACAACAAGAGGAGTATTCGTTCTGCAAATTTCAGACGCCACAAAAAGATCAACAAACTTCATCGATCTTACTTTAATCTTTAGCTCAAAAAACAATCATGTAAGTGCAAAAGAAACCAACAAGAGATCACTTAACAATGAAAGATGTGGAAAAATAACTTAACAGAAAATCAAAAAGTCTAACCCTAACCGATTTCATAACTAACTAACAGAATCATAACAAACTTTTAACCAGAAATTCTTCTGGAAACTTCACCTGAGTTTTCACAAGAGCTTATCCAGATCTCTATAAATTAGAAACTCGTCACCATTCTTCTGGTCTTTGAATCTTCTCATCACTTCTTCTTCCCTCAATCATTCTCTCCTTCAATCTCTTTTCACCAATCTTCTTCTTCAATTTCATCGTCCATCATCAACCTTTGATCACTCTCCAATCCTCTTCACAAAAAATCTGAATCCTTCTTCACCATAGTTTCTGACTTTTCTTCAAACCATAATCTTTCATCCACCATTTTTTTCGCTCTTCTCTTCCTCTTTGAATCTCTTCTTCCATCTTCATCTCTTACTCCTCATCATCGTTACAACATCAACTTCATATCAACCTTCGTTGACTACACTTCAACCTTCTATAGGAGCTCAATTCCTATGCGTAAGACCTGCAGAAAATGGACACATACTCTTGATTCAGCATCGCACAAGAGCACCAATATATATTTGTAAAGATTCAACACGATTTCATAAGAAGAAGCACTGAGATCATAGAGAAGACGAAGAAGAATCAAGGCAAACGGATCAAGAAACAAAAACATCACCTGAGAATCTCGCCGAGATCACGACCTTGAATTAATTTTTCCAGGTAACTCCTTCACTCTATAGTTTGATTAAAGCGCCTCGTATCGCCTCTTTTGTTGCGGTTGGTTGAGTTCGTCAAGTTTCACTTCAGAAAGGTCATCGATCCCGTCGTATGTTTGAGTCATTGATGAAGCTAGGACGAAAATTTAGTTAGGGTTGATGAAGAGTAGTTGCGGTGGCGCGGCGGTTCTCCAGAAGAGGAATTAGGTTTCTAGTGACGATTAAGGTTGGCAGTGGAAAGAAGATGATGTTGGTGATGGAAAAAGGTGGAGATGGTGTCGGAAAGTGGAAGAAGATGGAAGAGGTGATGGTGATATGGTGGCGGTTTGGAAGAAGAGGGAGAGAGACGATGAGATGGAGAGGGCGGCGAAGAGGGGAGAAGGAGAAGAACTTAGGGTTTTTGCATTTTGATGGTGTATGTGTTCTTTTAGTTTTTACTTTTGTATTATAATTATAATTGTAAATCTTGAATAATTAAGTTAATTTAATTATAGATTTAAAGGAATATCAAGGAGTTGAAAAGAGAATTAAGAGCCTTAATTTGTCATTAATCCTCACAATATTCCCTATAAAAAAGAGCACCGTTAGAGAATCAAAATGAGATAAGATGGGTGTTTTTTTTAGATTTCCCAACCACGCCGGCGGTGACACGTGTCACCGTCCGGTTGGCCCTTCTGGCGGTGGTTTATGTGTGCCTACCGTCCACCTTAGCTATCATAGGCTTGCATTGTGGAACGTTCGATTTGAATACTATTAGGATGCCTAGATCATGCGGCCATCATTGAGTCAAGACAATTGACCGAATTCCACCATATGTTCCCTCAATTAGCCTGCAAATGGGCCTAAAATTCTGCTTTTTACACTCCCTGTAATAAGCCCACTTAGCATAATGACTAGAAGAATCACTAAATGCACCCCTTCCTCTGTTTCTTTTAGATTTTATTTTAGTTTTAATATAGATTAGAAATAATTCCATAAAAAATAATAAAAATCATAATAAGATTCTACAAAAATTCCAGTAGGTTTATAATTCATTTTAGAAATTTGTGACAATTTTATTTTCTGAATTTTGGCTATTTTTTATTTAATTTTGATTTTTCATGTAATTAGCATTTTATTGAATTTCTTTAATTGCATATGATTTTGTTCATTTTATTTCTCCCACTTCCTGTAGGATTTTTAGCCCATTATTTTTTCTATGTTTAGAGGACTAATATTAGGACTTCGGATATTTTTTGGTAGATTTTTAGGTCATTTTATCCACTGTTTTGGTAGCTTAATTCATGCAAAATTGTAGTTAATTCTTAGGTGGATTTAAGTGACTTTTAGGCATAGTTAGCTTCTGAATTTTTAGGATTTTTTTAGCACAATACTATAGTCAGGTTTAGGACTTTAGAGAATTAATTTCATATTTTTTCCAGGACTTTTACTATTTTTAGTATATTAATCTTTAGGCTATTTTTACATGATAAATCCATTTAGTTTAGTTTCATTAAGGATTAGCTTAATTAGGCTTAGTCTTAGGATATTAAAATGACTTAGTATAGTTTAATTACTGATTTTTAGATGATAATATTAGATAATTCTCTTAGTTTTAGGACTTAGGCTTAGAATTTCTATTAAATAAGTTTAGACTTACTTTTAGTTTTAGGCCTTAATATGCATTATTTAAGAATTTATTTTTATTCCAATTTTAATGCTTTTGCCTTATTATTTGAATTTCTCACTTGTATAGGTTTCCCCATTGTTCTTAGAATCAACTTAACTTCCTTAGGAAGTAAGTTGAATTCTAGTAGTTTCTAGTTCCCTTTCATTCATTAGGCTTAGAAAACCACATAAACCATTAGGACCACTTTTGAATAAATAACTAAAATTAGGATTGAGTCTTAGTCCCTTAGTTTTTACCTTTTGCAACTTGAGTCCTTCATTCTCATCTTTCAACAAAATCCAAAAACACTTAACAAATAAATGAAAGGATCCTTTGTGTATAGCCTTATTCCATGGGGCACTTGCATTCATTCCATCTTGGAGTGGTGTAAGCTTGTCTAGCATGATGTACAAGTCTCATCAAGGGGTTGTTTCAAAAAGAGATAATCTAAAAGATACTTCTTCATAAAAGCAACAAAAACATGTAATAAAGTTCAACAAGCTAGTGAACTTAAACCCTAATTCATGGAAACCAGTCTTGGATAAATTCTCCTTGCTGGGTGTGCTTGTTCTATTATTCCATCTTGGAATATAGTGTAAAGTACACATTCCATGGAAAAGAGTTTAAATTCACTTCCTTGTGCCGAATTCAAAACAAAACTCATAAAAGACAAAAAAACAAACAATAAGCGACTATCCTGCGGGAACTTCTCTTTCTCACCTCACTCACTCACAACGCAAACTCGCGACGACTTATCTCACATGCAAGACGGTAAATGCACTCGTACCATACGAGCCTGCAACACCTGAGCATAGACATACGCAGTTCCAGCATAAAAAAACATAAACAATTAGTTCCCGCCTTAATTAGGCGAACTACGTCGACTCTGATCCTCATTATCCCGATGAGGTACGTAGGCAGCGGGGCAGGGCCCGTTCGAGCACATTCTTTATTTTCCCTACATTTTCCCCATTCTTTCTTTTTGTTCTCTTTTCCAGTTCCCTTCTCATTTCACTTCCATTCCAATTAGCAGTTCATTTGTTCAGCAACACTTTATTTCTCACCCTTTAAAACAAACAAGCAAGCGTGGATCCCGTCGAGTCCGTGGACGGTCTGGGGTGCTAATACCTTCCCAGGTCGTAACTGACTCCCAAACCCAGATCTTTGGTTCGCAAGGCCCCGTCTTTTCCTTCTTCCTCAGGTTTGTGCAACATTACCTTTCCCATTCATTCGGGATAAAAATTCCTGGCTGGCGACTCTACATTTTCCGCGCCACCTTCGCGTTTGTACTAGGATGAAAATCCCGGGAGCGACACAAGAGTCGGTTACGACCTGGGAAGGTATTAGCACCCCAGATCGTCCGCCATACCCGACAGGATCCACGCTTTCAAAGACAATGTTTCAAAGGGTGAAGAAATGAAAGTTGCTGCAAAAAGGAAGACTGAAACTGGATAAGAAAAGAAAAGAAAGGGGGAAAATGTAGGGAAAATAAAAGAGTATGCTCAAACGGGCCCTACCCCGCTGCCTACGTACCTCATATGGACTTGAGGATCAGAGTCGCCGTAATTCCCCTAACTAGGGAGGAAAATGGCTTGTGTTTTAAAAGCTTGAACTGCTTATGTCAATGCTCAGGTGTTGCAGGCTCATCTGGCACGAGTGTGTTACCGTCTTGCAAAGTGACACGTATGAGTAAGTTCGTATGTAAAGAATGAAGGTGATGAGAAAAGAAGCCCCAAAGGAGATATGCTTATTCTTTGTCCAGTGTTTTTTAGGAGTTTTTGCTTTGAGGTTTGCATAGGTGAGTGTACCTAAGTCTTACTTAATGGGACGTGTACTTCTTACATCACCCTGAAATGGAATGCGCAAGAATCCCACCTATATATGGGGGAAATCCCCAAATCTAGTCCCACAAGTTAAGGCTCAGACACACTGACCTATTGGCATTTATTAGGTGTTTTTGTGATTTTTGATTAAGAAGTGTTTTTTAGATTTTCTTTGTGAAGTAGTCTCATTCTAAGACCTATTCATCATGATAGATATCCTACACCTTTCCCCGAAATGGAACGCGTGCAAGTACCCCATGGCAAAGTCTCATGGCACATGAGAAGACTTGTCATTTATTAAGTGACTTGAAGTTATGTTTGAAGATGAGAAGAGAGAGCACCAAAAGGACCTCAAAGGTAAAAGAATAAAGGGTACTACTCAAGACCTAAATGTCATCATGCATAGGAGTCCTAGGTTAGTGTGGAGTTAACTATCCTAAAGAAGAGAAGGAAAGAAGAAGAAAGAAGAAGAAGAAGAAGAAGAAGAAGAAGAACAAGGAAAGAGAATCAACTTACTTATCCTAAAGAAGTTAAGTTGTTCTCAAAGGGGGATGGAAAAAGTTGTACAAATGATAATAAAGGCACATCTTAAAGATATACATGAAATCATAAGTGAGAAGGGAAAAGAATTGGAGATGTAGAAATCTCATCCACACCTCTCACTTACCATAGCCCTTAAAACAAAGGTTAGTGAACCACATAAGCCTAAGGTGAAAATAAGAAGATTCAAACAATACGCAAACCAAATACGAAGGTCACAAACCAAACACACTCAATAAAGTCAGAACCTAAACCCTATAGGTGACCTAAAACAACTACCAAGTAAACCTAATAGGATGGCATAAATGCCTTCCTCAAACTATGTTAGAAATAGGTTGCTTGAGTTTGTTATTAGTAAATCACTGGCTATTGTAAGTTCTGTGGCGTTACTACGTTTTATTGATGGAGACCTTGTGTTGACAAAAATCTCGAGTGAATGGAAATTTTGTAAAGAGAATTAATATGGAGCATAGTAACCATAGTCAGATTGGTTAAGCTTAATTGGATAAATTGTTTCGAGTTTTGAATGGAATTGGAATTGTATCGGTTATGATTGCAGCAGTACAACTCTGGTATCTCTGTTATTAGAGAGTGTGGACCGATGTTATGATCTTGTAGTTAAAAAGTGAATTGTTCTATCATTGCATGTTTGCAGGATCTTATTTTATTGGTTAGTGAGAGCTCCGATGGATAAGTGTTTTCTCCGCAGACTATCAGCTGCTTGGTATTGCTTGAGAATTCATGATATCTCCACTGTTAGGCTTTGGAAGCATAGTGGAAGGAAGCATATAAAGGAGTTCGGTCAGATTATGAAAAATTGAAGAGACTTATTTATAAGTGCTGAAGTAAGAGAATCTTGTTCTAAGTGGGGGATCTATGGTAAGATACCGAAGAAATGAAGTGTCCGATGTGAATGGTTACCGTTTGATATAAGACCAAGTGGAACTGGTAATAAATTTGTTTGACAACCTTTGAAATGTCTTTAGTGATTGACGGATTGTAATAAGTGTTTCGGTATGAAGAAACAAATGAATTGCGGAAATAGTGAGTTGGGAGTTAACCCAATGTTGAAAACGAGCGTATGAGTAAGGACGTGAGATTTGATTTGTTATGAAACGAGGACTTTGAGCCGCAGACTCAAATTGGGATTTAATCATGTTAGAATATGTAAGAGAATTAAGGATAAGTGTGGATCTAAGACAGTGTCGTAAATTGTCGTTGAGGATGAGTAAAGGAAATTCGAGGACGAATTTCAATTTAAGGGGGAAAGATGTAATACCCCGTATTTAATTAAGTGCTCTGGATAATATTAATTAAGTTTAATAGGGTTCCGGTGTACTCTGAGAGCTTTCAATTAAAGTAATTAGAGCAAGCGACGAACTTAAATTAATTAATTAATTAAGTATTATCTGACACAGAGGCTTTATCAAATATTCGACTCAGAGGAATTTTTGGATACTCTCAAATTGGACCAGTTAGTGTTACTAACTAATGAATGGTATTTATTTTATAAGAAGAGAAAATAAGTGTTTATAAGGAGAAAGAAAAAGAAAGTTGGTAAGAGAAAGAAAAAGAGAAAGAAGGAAAAAGGAAAGAAAGAAAGAAAGGGGGAAGAGAAGAAGAGGAAGAAAACCTAAGAAGAGGGAAAACTTGGATCTTCATCATTTCTTCATCAAATCTTCATCTTCACCAAACTCCTCTTCATTGGCAATGTGGGTTCATAGTTAGAAACTTTTCTTTTGAGTTTTGGTTGAGATATTGAGTTTTAGGGTTTTGTAGAAAATCTTAGAAATTGAAAGATTAAACGGTTAAAACTCGATTAAATGAAAGTATAATGACTAATATATGATGGTATTCATGTTTAGTGTTTGGTTCCTCTGTTTGGGTGATGTTTTGGTTGAGTTAGGCATGGAAATGGGTGTTTCCCATAAGCCTGGATTTTCTGGAATCACAGAGCTCACTCAGTGAGCAGATGAAATTCTGCAGAAGAAGTTGGTGATTCTGATTTAGCTCGCTCAGCAAGAAAAGACAGGGAGATTCTCGCTCAGTGAGCTGAGGGCTCGCTCAGCTAGACCTGGAAGTTCAATTTTCATTTAATTCATAACATGTGATTCGGGTATCCGTTTTTAGTGTTCCAGATATCTATTCGAAGCTAAAAACATGAATTATCTAATGATGTTGAGAAATATTATTTAGAGTCGAGTTTTACCCGACTTTTCTGATTAACTGTAATTATGTTAGTTAAGGAATTTGGTATTAGTCAAATTGTGGAACATGCGTTAATTGTGGAAAATGTATTAAATCATTAGAATTGATTGAGAATAGAGACAATGAGATCATTGTGGGATTAGTTTAATGATGATAATTAAACTAGAATATTAGAGTTATATGTTTAAAAACTATATAACCAAAAGTATCAAGAATGAAGAAAGAGTGAAGAATCTTACCATAAACTAATAGTGTGGCCTAGTAGTGTAACTAGAAATTGTTAGATGGTATGACTATGAGATGATTAGGTTTATCCTAGGTTGTTGCAAATCGATGACACGTAATACGCGGTGTCCTTCGAAAAGTCTCGAGTAAGTCTTGAGGTGGGTATTACACTGAGTCCCACGGGAAGCATCATATTTTTTAGGCTTGAGGTGGGTATTACATTGAGTCCCACAGGAAGCATTGAGTAAGTCTTGAGGTGGATATTACACTGAGTCCCACGGGAAGCATTGAGTAAGTCTTGAGGTGGGTATTACACTGAGTCTCACGAGAAGCATCAGATTGTTTAGGCTTGAGTGGGTATTACACTGAGTCCCACGAGAAGTATTGAGTAAGTCTTGAGGTGGGTATTACACTGAGTCCCACGGGAAGCATTGAGTAAGTCTTGAGGTGGGTGTTACACTGAGTCTCATGGGAAGCATCAGATTGTTTAGGATTGAGGTAGGTATTACACTGAATCCCACGGAAAGCATTGAGTAAGTCTTGAGGTGAGTATTACACTGAGTCCCACGAGAATCATCAGATTGGTAGTCGCTCGAGGTGGGTATTACATTGAGTCCCACGTGAAGTGTTGAGAATGTTGTTTTGGTTATTCCATCTCGTTTTGATTTTTACTTATGGAGAAGTGACCTTAGGCTTGATATGGGTGTTATACCGAGTCCCATGAGAAGTATAAAGGTAATATTCTAACTAGTGATAATAGGATTTGTAGAACTCTTGGACGTGGTTCCAATGAGTGCGAGACGTGTGAACTCAATATCGTTTCCCTTTTCTAAGGACTTGAGTTAGGTTTTGATAGAACCCTTAGAGCCGAGAGAACTCTAAGATAGGGAATTCACTGAGATATTCTTATCTCACCCTACTATTGTTGTTGTTTTTCAGGTTTCTTTTGTAGGTTTGATTTACAAGTTGAGCTATGCATAGGATGTTTCAAGTGAAGCATAGTTTTAGTCTTCCGCTATGTATTTATGTATCTTGTTACAATAATGGATATTGTATCTGATCTTAGTATTTTTGTGTTAGCATAATTTTCCATGTCTTGTGCCTTGTTGTATAAATTTTTTATAGTTGGTCAAGAATGTGAATTATACTATTAGGCACTTATAATGGTGTCAGTACCAAAAATTAACACTTGTATGATATTATTCTATATATAAATATATTATATGGGGTGTTACATGTAACATACATCAAATAAATCATTGTACTTTCAATACTTTGTTATCATCAAAATCCAAAGAGAATATGGGAGAAGGGACCACTAATTATAGGCTAGAGGTTGACACAAAAAGGAATTTCAAATAAATGTTTTTTATGACAATCTAATTGTTAGCCACATGTTTACAATCAATTAGAAGTTTGAATATAATAGATTTGTAAGTTTAAAAAAGGAAGGAAAAGATATCTAGTCATTGCATATCATTAAAGTGTTGTCGTAATCGCTTGTGACTCAATTTTGAACTGAGCTAATTGATTAGACAAAATCTCAAATCGATTAGATAAATTAAAATTTTGCCTATAGCAACTTTAACAGTTCCCAATTCATTTGGAAATATGTTTGTATGTGTGTGTGCGCGCGATTTAGCCATACACTTTTACAATAAAGTCCTTTTGTAGTACAATTGTTTCACTCATTGCTAAATTAGGATTGTACTAAGCACTTCATGACTTTTCCAGATACTTTCTCTTTTGTAGACTCTTTCTTGAGCAACTTTGCGATGTGGCTTTAATTACATTCCATTTGATTGCCATCATCGGACAATCAAGTTCATCAAACTCTAATACTTAAGTTTGCATTTTTATTCGCTTAATCGTTCATGTTTGACTTATCATAAGACATTAGTTGTCATCATTAAAAGTTAATGTCTTTATTAAA
Organism: Lathyrus aphaca; assembly: GCA_963966055.1. Classification (NCBI taxonomy): domain Eukaryota; kingdom Viridiplantae; phylum Streptophyta; class Magnoliopsida; order Fabales; family Fabaceae; genus Lathyrus; species Lathyrus aphaca. The sequence continues at coordinate 275,412,420 of OZ014519.1, read as the reverse complement.
AGTATATCACCTATAAAACAAAGTTCCACGTACCATACTTAAAAGAGAGAAGATTAAATCATATTGCTAGAGTATCATGTAAACACATCCATATTCTTTTGTTTACTAAAGCTAGATTGAATTCATCATAGTCTTTCATACCTATGCCTCCTTCTTCTTTACTTTTACAAATTTTGTCCTGACTGACTTAATTAATTTCCTTATGCACATCCTCTCCATAGAAATTGTTTCTTTTCATGTTGGTTTGAGAGTGAATAACCTTCTTTGGTGTCTTGAAAAATGATAAAAAGTAAAGTGGAATGTTGCTTAAGCCATTTACACTCAAAGTTCATTCTGCCCATCATATAATTCAGCAAACCCCAATTTACACAGTAATATGTCTTTTTGAAATTGACTTCAAATAGTCAGCACTTATCCTTTTTTTTTGTTTTGCCAAATCTATTTCGCTCACGACCACAACCTCATCTAACATTTGCGTATATGAAACAAACGTTGTCTGGCTACTAGAGATTAACTTACCCAAGATATTCCTAATTCCTGTTGCCAACATCTTTGCTATGATCTTGTAAAGGTAACCAATGAGACAAATTGGTCTATATTCTCCAAATTCTTGAGGATGTCATTGTTAGTTATTAGAGCAAGGAATGATTAAGTTATTGCGTTCGGCAATACAACATTAGAGAGGAATTCATGTAAGAAAGCAATGATGTCCACTTTGAAAATTGTCCCAACATTCCTTCAAAAAGTTGAAGGTGTATCCATTCAGGTCGGAACTTTTGATCCCATTACAATTGGAAATCACATCTTTAATTTCTTTTTCTGAGAATTGTGCTTCCAAGGCCATTGAGTCTTCAGAATCTAGTTGGTTGAAGTCCACTAAGTCGAGTATAGATCTCTTAAACTCGAAGCCTTCTAGCCAACTTTGAAAATGATTTTTTTGCTTCCTGTTTAATTTCCTCCACACCTTAAATAAGTGTTAACAAAACGATGCAGCTAAATCTCTACACTAGACATGAACTACCCCTGATGATCATGCTTAAGTTCTTCCGCCACTACTAATAATGTTTTAAATACAAAGCGTAGATAAGAGAACCGCCACTACTAATAATGTTTTAAGTACAAAGCCCAGATAAGAGAAGACTATTAAGTACAGCTGGTTATGAAGATTATATAAGGTTCCATCAAATATTCAAGATGGTAAAAAGAAGTTACTAGTCCCAAAGAAGTTTGATACATTATTATGAATGTCCTTCTGAATTTAACTCATGAGAAAACTGCTGATGAGAACATTAATCACATTGGCTTCTGATTATAATTAGCGAACTCTGTAGAGAACCACTGATTTTATTTCCTTCAACTCAATCTAATTAGCAATAGATTATTATTATATTTATGTACAAAGTTGAAATTGCAACCAAGTGCCAATACAGATAGATAGACACATATTTTGACATAAAATAATAATGTTCTTCTTTCATATAGAATAAAATGGATGAAATACACTTTATGCTTGACTAGTGTCTACTTTCCCAGAAAAGAATACAAAAAGGGTTTCTTTTCCAATTTCCATCCTACACTCCAAAAATAAATAAATAAATGTAAACCAAAAGATCAAACTTAAAAACACAGTTCCTAATGAAGAAAGCTAAAAAGTCCATAGTGATATCTCTTGATCTTGGAAGTCTTGTACATCAATATATTGATACTCATCTTGATATCCAAAACTATGTGTTGGAGACATTAGTGCCATATTCCTCCACATCTCTGGCATGCTCATCACAACCTCTTCTTCCAATTCAATGCAATCCAAAATCTGCTCCACTGTGGCGGAGGCAGCTACGGCCGTTTCAATGTGCACTTCGTTAATAGTTAAAATATTGTCAACGTCGTTGGTTGTTAAAGTCTTTTCTGGTCTGAAAGCCTCAGCTGCTTCTGTAGCCGCCTTTTGTATATCTTTTGCTTGAGTAGTAGCAGGTTTAGGGAGCCGCCACGATGAGTCCGCAAAATTGAGACAGGCATAACGGCCCCTTAATGCCATTGCAGCAACATCATGTGCTCGGGCAGCCATCTCAACCGTTGGAAAAGTGCCTAGCCAAATCTTAGTCTTCTTGTTAGGCTCTCTCATTTCACATACCCATTTATCATTGTTTCTTCTCCTCACACCTCTATATACTGGATGGCGAGTCTCCTTGAACTTCTTCCTCCCTGCACGCTTCTTCGGTGTAGTCGCAGCTAACCGAAACTCCTCGTTAGAAATTGATATCCACTGTGAACCCTCTGAATTCGGGAATGACATGTCGTCATAGGAAGAACAAGAGTTGTTTGTAGTAAACATATCCATGTTTGGAAAAAGGTTTTGACAGTGAAAGATGGAAGTGAAGATAAGAGTTACTAGTTATGGAGTTCTAAAGAGGTTATGGTTTTGATGGTAAGATTTAAGAGAGTAAAGAGTGAGATGTGTTATATATATAAGGAAGCTAACAGTGAGAGTGTAAGTGAGTTGGATATTTTGAAGCAAAATAAATATCTTATTTTTCTGTTATTTGTCCCTTACAATTCTTTCTCGTCGTTTTCATTTGAAGCAAACGCGTTAATACAGAGATAATATATTATTCCTTCCACTCGTTTTCTTTCTCAGCGCGTTAAGCAATGTGGTCACTTCCAGAGTTTTGTCGCTTCCACTTCTTTCTCTGCAGTTTCGTTTAACCCAAACACGGTCTTAACGAGATAATTTCTTATTCATTCCATTCTTTTTCTTTTCTAGTAAATATATGCTCTTAACCAAACACAGTTTTAAATAGAAAATATATTCTTCCTTCCACTCGTTTCCTTTCCCAGACAGGTAAGTTTGCACCCCACTAGTTTATTCAATTATTATTTTGTTTTTTTTCTTTTCTCTTGATTTCTTTTCCTAATGTACACAGCCTGTTGTAATTTTAAGGGGAGCAACAATTATCCTAAAGTCTATTTCTAATATAGGGTTTATTTATTTACTTTCTTTTTAAAATTAATAATTTATTTATTTTTTTAATAATTATTTAATAAAAAAGTGTCATTTAATTATTGTTAATTAGGATTTTTTATCTTCAGTCAATATTTATTTAATAAAAAAGTGTCATTTAATTATTTAATTATCGCTTAAATGGATTTTTTATCTTCCTAATTTGATATTTTTTAACTTCTAATTTCTATTTTAAAAATTAATTTTTTAATCCTTTATATTTATATCCCTCAGACTTTGTTTAGAAGTTTGGAGGAGAAGAGAATGAAAGGCTTTCGAAAACAAATTTTAAAAAATATATAAAAGTATTTGATATTTTTTGAAAGAATGATTTTGTATAAAATGATAAAAGAGTGTTTATCATTACTATATATTTAATTTTCAAAATTATTTACACTCCAACAAAAATGACATTTAACAGCGCACCTTAGACAGCGCTTTCTTAAGGAAGCGCTGTCTAAGGTTAAAATTAATAGCAAACACGGAAACTGTTGAAAAAAAATTAAAATAGCGCTGTTAAAAGTCCTACCTTAGACAGCGCTTTTGAAAAAGCGCTTTCTAAGGTAGGCCTTAGACAACGCTTTTAGAAAGCGCCTTTAAAGGTAGGCCTTAGACAACGCTTTGTCAAAAGCGCTGTCTAAAGTCTTTCAATTAAAAAAAAAATTAAAACCAAAAGCGCTGTCTAGGGGGGGGGGGCTTAGACAACGCTTTTCAAAAGCGCTGTCTAAGGCCTACCTTAGAAAGCGCTTTCATCAAAAGCGCTGTCTAAGGTCTAATTATATTAAAAATATACAGTTCTATTTTCATTTCTTCCTTCCCCTCTCTTCTGCGAACGACGAACATAAATCGCCATTTTCGCCCTAACGAGCTTCAACAATCTTACCTCCACCGTCGTCCACCACATTCTACCTCCGTGAAGTCCACCACCGTCCTCCGTCGTACAACCGTCGTCTTCCGTTCAAAAAGGTACGTTCTTGATCATGGTACTGTTCTTGTTCTTGCTTATTTTTTTGCTGAAAAGTTGCATTTTCTTGACATTTTATTGCTTGTAGTTACTATGTATATACAGTATGAACCATAAGATTCATTGATGGATAATGTTCTTGTTCTTGTTCTTTTGTCATTACTATGTATATACACCGAGTTTATATAAATATTAACACTGAGTTGTTGGCTTCATTACCTGAGAAGTTTTTTTGTTGAATCTGTAGACTGAGTTCGAAAAGCGACCGAGTTCGTCCTCCACTGAGGTACAATGTTGTTGTTATGTACGATAAGTCATAATATTTTTGTTATTTTCTTGACTGAGTTTTTGGTTGTAATCTATGAAGCACGGATAAAACATTTAGGATACGGAGATACGTTAGTCATTGAAAAATTTAAGATACGATACAATTAAAATACGTATATAAAAAATTAAAATTAAACATTAGTGTTATGTTCGATAAGTCTAATATTGTTGTTATGTTCGATAAGTCTAATATTATTGTTATATTGTTATAATGAAAGTGAACTTGAAAGTCTAATATTAGTGTTATGTTCGATAAGTCTAATATTAGTGTTATGTGCAATAAGTCTAAATTAAAATTAAACATTTAGGATACGGAGTTTTTGTTTAAAACATTTAGGATATGGAGATACGTTAGTCATTGGTGTTATGTTCGATAAGTCTGATATTGTTGTTATTATATGAAACTCTATTTTCAACTTCAATGATGTAAATATCTGTTAAATGTGAGAAAATGAAGTGAACTTGAAAGTTGTTAGAATATTCGAAGATACTACCTTAGTTATGTATTTTCGTCTGGATTTAACTGGGTTATTGTCGTTTGGAGAAACATTGGTTATGTATACGTTATTGAAGTTGATATTGATTGTTTACCTTAATAAGTATGAAAACCATGGATAAAACATGGATCTGTGCCGATCGAATGACCAAAGAGTACGAGAATGGGGTTGCGGAATTCGTTAAGTTTGTTGTTCAACACGTTGAAAACCTCCGACGAATGCATTGTCCTTGCTTGCGTTGTTGTTATATTGGTAAGGTTGACGCAGATGGGTTGAAATCGCATTTACTGAGGCATGGAATTGATCAAAGTTATCACTGTTGGATATTTCATGGTGAGAAAATTAATGAAAATGCTGAACCGAGTGGAAAAAGTAATACAACCTATGCTTCATACGACAAAGACACGGAAACATACGATTGCAATCGAGTTGAAGAGATTGTAGAAGCACTTGAAGAAGATCTTCATGATTGTCCTGAAATGTTTGAGAGGATGGTAAGCAATGCAGAGAAACCGCTGTACAAAGGTTGCACTAAATTCTCAAGACTGTCTGCGGTATTAAAGTTGTACAACTTAAAGGCGGACAATGGATGATCGGATAAAAGTTTCACAGAGTTGTTGGCCCTTATGAGAGAAATGCTACCGGATGATAATGCTCTTCCTAATTGAACCTATGAGGCAAAAAAAATGTTGTGCTCTATTGGCATGAGCTATGATAAGATACATGCTTGTCCTAACGATTTCATTTTGTTTCGTAACGAATATGCATCGTTAACTGAGTGTCCTAAATGCTGTTTGTCTCGATATAAAAAAAGATTGTCTCTCGCAAAAGTATTATGGTATTTTCCCATAATTCCGAGATTTAGGCGCATGTTTCGTAGTGAAACCTATGCAAGACATCTGACTTGACATGCAGATGAAAGAATTATTGATGGAAAGTATCGGCATCCGGATGATTCACCACAGTGGTCGAAGATTGATAATGATTATGCTGAGTTTGGAGAAGAAGCAAGAAACCTTCGCTTGGCATTATCAACTGATGGAATGAACCCGCATGGTCTTCAAAGTATCTCACATACCATATGGCCTGTGATTCTTATGATTTATAACCTACCTCCATGGCTATGTATGAAGCGTAAGTACATTATATTATCTATGTTAATCTCTGGGCCTAAACAACCAGGGAATGACATAGACGTATACTTGACACCTTTGATTGAAGATTTTAAGATTTTGTGGGAGAAATGTGTGGAGGTTTATGATGGATATAGGAAAGAAAATTTCAATTTGAGGGCGATATTGTTTGGCACAATTAATGATTTTCCAGCATACAGGAATCTATCTGGGTATAGCATTAAAGGTCAACGTGCGTGTCCTGTTTGTCAAGACGGAACCGATACGATTCGATTGGAACTTTGTCAGAAGAATGTGTTTCTCGGTCATCGTAGTTTCTTACATTCTAAACATCACTACCGTGGGTGGAGAAAAGCATTCAATGGAGACACCGAACAGCATAAAGCTCCACCCGCATTGTCAGGTGACCATGTTTTTGAAAAGGTGAAAGATGTGCGTACTGAGTTTGCCAAGCCTTTTGCACATAAGGTTACCAAAGGTGGGTGGAAGAAAAGGTCGATATTTTTTGAATTTCCATATTGGAAGTCTTTGTACGTGAGACATTTTCTCAATGTTATGCATATTGAAACAAATGTATTTGAAAGTGTTATCGGTACATTACTCAATATAAAAGGCAAGTCTAAGGATGTCCTTAAAGCAAGGGAGGACATGTTAAAAATGGGAATGAGAACTAAATTAGAACCTATGAAGAAAGGAAAACGAACATATCTACCACCTACTGCTTTTACTTTATCTAGAAAGGAGAAAACAAATTGTGTAAGTCTCTGAGTGAAGTTAAGGTTCCAGAAGGATACTCATCAGATATCAGAAGACTTGTTTCTATGAAAGACCTCAAGTTGAAAAATTTGAAGACACATGATTGCCATGTTATAATGGAACATTTTCTACCGATAGGTATACGTTCTATTTTGCCAGAAAAAGTAAGAAGTGCCATAACTAAATTGTGTTTTTTCTTTAGGTCAATCTGTAGTAAGGTGATCGATCCCGAGATCTTACCAACACTACAAAAAGAGATTGTAATTACCTTATGTGAGCTTGAAATGTATTTTCCTCCGTCTTTTTTTTGACATAATGGTTCATCTAGTTGTTCATCTTGTGAAAGAGACACAGTTGTGTGGACCAACTTATATGAGATAGATGGACCCTGCTGAACGGTATATGAAAATATTAAAAGGGTACGTGAAATCCCGAAGTCAACCAAAGGGTTGTATTGTTGAACGATACATTGTTGAAGAAGCTGTTGAGTTTTGTACTGAATATTTGTCTAACGTTCAATCGGTTGGACTCCCCAAAGTTCAGATATTCAAAAAAATGGAAGGTAAAAAATTAATTGGAAATAAAATTATGACAGTATCAAGGGATGAACGGGATCAAGTTCATTTGTATGTTCTGCACAATGATAATGAGGTTGAGCCATATGTTGAAATGCACAAGGATGTACTCCGAAGGTTAAATCCGAACAGAAATGAAAATTGGATAGTTACAGAGCACAATCAAAGTTTCATACAATGGTTAAAGGATCATATTTATTCGAAGCGCTCTTCAGATCCTACTTCGGTAACAGAAAGGTTGAGATGTTTGGAATATGGTCCAAGTTTTCATGTGTTTTCTCATAGTGCATACTCAATTAATGGATACACATTTTATACCAAAGAACAAGATGATAAAAGTACTATGCAAAATAGTGGTGTCACCGTGCTAGCTGAAGCAATGCATATATCAAGTATGAAGGACTTAAACCCCAAATATGCAAATTTGTCATATTTTGGAGTTATTGAGCACATTTGGGTGTTTGATTATGAGAAGTTTCAGATTCCCATCTTTGGTTGCAAGTGGGTAAATAGTAGTGGCATACAAATGGATAAGTCTGGATTTTTGCAAGTTGATCTTACTAGGGTGGGGTACAAAGATGAACCTTTTATTCTAGCATCTCAAGCTAAACAAGTGTTCTATGTGAATGACCCGATGAGTACAAAATGGTCTATATTGCTTTTCTCTAACAAAGTGGTTGATGATAGCGGTGTCGATCAATGTGATATTGATGTTGAGAATGAGTCATGCATTAGACGGAATGAGTTGAATATAAATGATGAAGATGAGGATCTTATAGCGGATGAGTCATATATAAGAAACGATCATAATGAGGGAATTTGGATCAATTCATCTGTACGTATTGCTAAGAAATAAGTGATTAATATTCCAACAAAGAAAAGAAAGAGATGTTAGTGAAAGAGGTAAATTATGCAATTATATCCTTGGTTTCTTGATTATAAGTTATATTTGATCATGCATGGTTTCTTTGTTTTTTTTTGTTTTCAATTGCTTTGGTTATAAGTTATATTTGATCATGCATGGTTTCTTTATTTTTGTGTTTTCAATCGCTTTGATTATAATTTATATTTGATCATGTATGGTTTCTTTATTTTTGTGTTTTCAATCGCTTTTATTATAAGTTATATTTGATCATGCATGGTTTATTTACTTTTGTGTTTCAATTGCTTTGATTATAAGTTATATTTGATCATGCATGGTTTCTTTATTTTTTTTTTGTTTTCAATTGCTTTGATTATAAGTTATATTTGATCATGCATGGTTTCTTTATTTTTGTGTTTTCAATTTCTTTTATTATAAGTTATATTTGATCCTCCTTGGTTTCTTTATTACAGGTTAGACATGGCCACTAATGATGTTTTGGGCCGATTAGAGATTCCCACCAATGTATGTATTTCTAACTTATGAGTTATTTTAATATTTACACATATCTCTCATATAATTAAATAGTTGAAATTAAATCAAACTATGTTATATTATTATGTAGCACTTTGATGAATTCAAGTGTGCATATTATACAAAAGATCAAGTGGACGAAATCAAAGAGGAATGATGTCAATTCATTATAGAGCTAGGTGTTATGTGGGGTATAATATTGTACTCTTACTTTAATTGATGAGAATTTAAATATGTGTAACGTTGTAATTTCTATAATATTGTTTATTAATTGAATTACAATCTTTGTGTTGTTTCAGGACCTATGTATATTTGAAGCAATGCTTTGGATGGATTAGATATGTGTACTTATAATATGTACATTTGTAGTAAAATGCAATGACTTGTAATTATAATAGGCCAAAATGGTTTGAATTGGTATATATATATATATATATATATATATATTGGTTTGAATTGCCAATTTTGGATTTATAATTTTGGTGCATAAATTGATATAATTTGTGATATTTGTCTGTCAAAATTTGGTTGAAAACATGTCAAAATTCTGGTTTAAAAACCTGGTACAAAAGTGGTTTCAAAAAAATTATTCAAATTTTTTTGTATACCTTAGACAGCGCTTTACACAAAAAGCGCTGTCTAAGGGGGGCTTAGAAAGCGCTTTTGGCAAAAGCGCTGTCTAAGGGGGGCTTAGACAGCGCTTTCCAAAAGCGTTGTCTAAGGTATACCTAAAAAAATTAAAATAGGAGGGGATTAGACAGCGCTTTTACCAAAAGCGTTGTCTAAGGTATACCTAAAAAAATTAAAATAGGAGGGGATTAGACAGCGCTTTCACCAAAAGCGTTGTTTAAGGTATACCTTAAAAAATTAAAATAGGAGGGGATTAGACAGCGCTTAAACCAAAAGCGTTGTCTAAGGTATTCCTAAAAGTGCTGTCTAAAGGTACCTTAGACAACGCTTTTAAGATTTAAAAAAGCGTTGTCTAAACCTTTAGCAACAGAGGTTTAGACAACGTTGTCTAAGTGAAAAAAAAGCGTTGTCTAAGGTCTTGTTTGGCATAGTGTTAACAAGATAAAATATATTTGAAAAATTTATGTAGGTCTTCCAAATCTTTTTTCAATACAAAATTTGAGTTTCCCAAATTTGAGAAATTTTGGTATTATGAATAAAACAAACTCTCCAAAACTCTCTCAATTAAAATCCTTCAATTTTATCCACTCAATTCTTTCATTTTTTTTTAAAACCCTTCAATCTCTCCCCCTTCAAACTCCCAAACAAATCCCTATAATTTTGTTGATCCACCTCCAATTTTGCACATGTGATTTCCTCATGAAGAACGTGGTATTGCTAGAAAGTACGGTCAGGTTATATTATATTTATTTTTTCATTTAATTTAGGAAATTTATAATTTAAAATTGATAAATAAATTTTTTTTAATTTAAATTAATATTATTATAAATTAAATTAGCAAAATCTAAAAAATCTTTAAATTTTCATCTTTCATTCATCTTAACGTTATAACTCATCATCTTTGATTTCTCCTTCATTCATTCTCAATCAATTAAAAGAAATGTGCAAATTTTGCAAAATCCCATCTTTTTAATTTCTCCTTCATTCATTCTCAGTCAATTTAAAGAAATCTGCAAGTTTTGGCATTTAATCTCGTAAAAAAAATCTACAAATCTAAATCAACAAACATTGAAAAATATGCAAAATCTACAAAATCAACAAATACGTAAAATCTCAAGGATTTTGATTCATTCAACCTTAAATCTCTTTCATTCAATTTATTAAAATTACATTTCAATCACCTTAAATCCCTTTCATAATATTTTAGTTTAACTGTACAAAGTGAAAAGAATGCTTCCATTACATAATAATAAATCTAAAAATCAACTTAAAATTAAACATTAACATTTCAATGCAAAAATGTTACATGCACAAAATATGAGTTAATGGTGAGAAAATATTGAGAATGCTTAACATTTCGAAAACATGAAAACACACAGTATGAGTCAATGGTGAGAAAAATGAAACATCGTCGCTCTACCGACAACAATTAGTTTTTATCAAGGGATCACCTTTTCGGTTATTGCTATCTTTTAATCCTTTCCTCCTCTTCCTTTCTCACCATGGAATCTCATCTCCTTTTCTCAAGAACTTGTCAAAACCCTAATGCTGCTACAAATGTGAAGAAGGTTAATTAACTAGTTGTTAAATCCTTTACTTTTGTCGTCTCAAACAATGTTTGTGATATACCTTTGAGTCAAATTCTGGTCCCTTGTCTTAAAGGGGATAGACTTGTGATTACCATATCGGAAGAGAGGTATAACTTTGGGGATGAAGCCTACAAGCGTCATCTTCATGGAAGAGTGGTTTGGTTCAAAGGCTCAACACCTATCACAATTGCTAATATAAAGCTCAAGCTCATCGATCTTTGGCCTTCAATCGAACAATGGGGAATTATAACATTAGGTAAGGGTTTATTTGAATTCTCTTTTCTCTCTGTTGAGGATGTTCAAATGGTGTGTTCGGTCAATGCTTGGACCATAAATCAAGGAATCCTCAATCTTTTCCCTTGGTTTAAGGACTTTCTCCCTTCTACACTTAAACAAACATCTGCCCAAGTTTGGGTGAGTATTCACGAACTTTCCCCAAGAGTATGTGAGACCTTGAATAATATTTGATATTGCAAGTAGTGTGGGAACTCCAAATTGCATTGACCTGAATCCAACAAATCTTCTTTTGAAAGATCTTTTGGTCACTTTGTGCAAGTTTCATTTGATCTGGATTTAACGACATTGAATATGAAAAAGTTCTGGATTATTCCTCTTTTACTATTGCAATGGTCATTCCTTAAGAAACTGTAAATAAAAGGATCAATCTCATGGGAAAGATCATGTTCAGAAAATAACTAGCGGGTTTTGCTTCTTTTGTCAACATTGGATATAAAATCTTAGTGGAACAGGTGGGTTTTGCTCTTTTTTTTTGTCGGCATTAAGTATTAGATATGTAAATATAGAAAGTTTATTATTAGTATTAATTACAAATGATTATTAGAATCATAACCACATAATTGTATTGTGTATATAAATGAATATCATATCAATGAAAAGGAACGACCTAAATTATCTTACATGGTATCACACTTGGTTTGATCCCAAACCCTAAAATCAGCCGCCAACCTTCTTTCTTCCTATCATTCCTTTTTTTTTCTCTTCAACCACTGCAAAACAATCATGAATACCACTATTGATTCCTCCAACAACATATATTACTCACGCTCCACCGGTCATACCGACCCTCCTCTTTCACCTCCCACTCCTACGCCAACTCACCTTGTTCTCACTGTCCCAAATATTACTATATTCATTAAGATTACTTTGAGCATTGAAAAGGGAACTTATAACACATGGTCAGAACTTTTCAAAATTCATGCTCGAGTTTTTCAAGTGATTGACCATATCATTCCCACTGAACCAGTTGCAGATCCCTATCTCAAAACTACCGATCCAAATTTATGGCTTCGTTTTCGACGCTGTCATTTTGCAGTGGATATATGGAACAATATCTGATGATTTTCTCAGCACTATCATCGAACATAATTCCACCGCTGAAATCGCGTGGAATCGCTTATTCGATATATTTTATGATAATAAGAATTCTAGGGCTCTCTACCTATAGCAAGAATTTTCGCGAACTCATGTGGAGCAATTCTCTGATGCTTCCTCCTACTGTCAACATCTCAAGTCTCTCTCTGATCAACTAGATAATGTTGGTGCCCCTGTATCAAATGAAAGTTTAGTTCTTCAACTCATTTTGGGATTAACAGATGCATATACTGCTGTGGGATCCCAAATGTGTCATGTTGATTCACTTCCTCGGTTCTATAAAGCTCGTTCCATGATCATTTTGGAAGAAACAACATGAGAGAAAAAGGTGTCAAGCTCAGTCAAAAAGTCTTCTTTCATGGCGTCTCACAATGACGCACCAATTGATTCATCGACATCCCTTCCTAACCACGAAAACAACAACAACCACAATCATGGTGGTCAAAACAATGGTAGACAGCGTAGACGAGGCCGTGTTCAGCAACAACTATGGCATTCACCAAATTACCCGCATCAACCGTGGGCTTATCCGCTATATCCAAATTAATATCAATAGTGGAGCTCCCCGCCATGGAAACCATGGGCTACACCATCTTGTCCGTATACAAGTGCAAGAAATCCAAAGGAACAACCTGACATCCTTGGTCCTACGCCATCTCACAAAGCTCATGTCGCAAATGTAGCACCAACCTCCTCATATGCTCCAACAGATATTCAAGTTGCCATGCATACTATCTCACTATCTACTCCTGATGATCAGTGGTACATGGACATTGGAGAAACCTCGCATATGACGGCCAACAGAGGTAATCTCACGTCCTACTTCAATATGAGTAATAATATTACTGTCAGTAGTGGTCAAAATATTCCTGTAATTGGTTGTGGACATGCATCATTACCAAATTATTTTCATCCTCTAAAATTACCTAACGTTTTACATGCACCAAAACTCATAAAAAATCATATCTATGTTCGTAAATTTACCATAGATAATGATGTGTCGGTTGAATTAGATCCTTTTGGTTTTTCTGTGAAGGATTTTCATACAGGAATTCTGTTAATGAGATGTAATAGTTCTGGTGACCTCTATCCCATTGCCACAAGACCACCTAATAATAGGGTCAATCTCATGTGGGAAAAAATCTACCCATGTGGGAAAATTTTCGGATTATTGCTCTTTTTTCACTTGCACTGGTCATTACTTTCACTTGCACTGTTCATTCCTTAAGCAACTGTAAATGAAAGGGTCAATCTCATGTAGGAAAAAATGTACCTGTGGAGAAGGAAATAAGATTATTCTGGAACCCGTAATCAAATTTAATGTTGAAACAACTCAAGTTTTAGACACAATAGATTTGAGAACAACTTCTTTGTAGATCATGGAGATAATATTCAACCAAGAGAAATAGGGGGAAGCACTATAAGTGAATTCATTGAAGCTACTCAAGTAGAAATGGTTCCTAAAACTCAAGTAAAGGTGTAAGTTTAGAAATATCTAGTGAAAGATTTCTTGGAACAATCCTGGGGAAACATGGCAGAATTGGCAAATGATGAATATTTAGATTATATTCCTGAAAATTAATTTCAAGTGGTTACTTCAAGGATAAGAAACAAGAAAGAAAGATAAAAATATGTTAATAATACTAGACCTAAGTCTAGTCATCCAAAATTGTCCTTATGAAGAGCCTCTATTGGAATATTAGAGGATTTACTAAAATCTCTTCTAGGCTTTCCCTAAAGAGAGTGATCACTAAGAATAATCCCGATTTTGTGTTCATAAATGAACCTTGGATGAACTTTTCTAATTTCCCTCATAACTAGCTTAATTCTCTTGGTCTCAAGCCTTTTGATTTCAATCAAAGAATGTACCTTTTTCCAAATCTTTGGTGTTTCTATAAGTCTAATCTTAACCATTTCATTGTTAAATGTGATGATTAACATGTAGTTTTCACTCTTAATATTCATAATAAGCTTTTAGGATTTCCTATAATTTATGCTTCCACTTGCTATATGCATAGAAGAACCCTTTGGAAAAATCTCAGTGTTCAATCTCCTAATACTCCTTGGTGTTTTATAGGAGATTTTAATCCCATCATTAGTAGAGGTGAATATAGGGGTAGTCATACTCCTGCTAGCATTCCTATGATTTATTTTTTCAATTGGTCGAATTCAAATTACTTTATTCATCTCCCTATTATGGGAAGCAAATTTACTTGGACTAATGGTAGAAAAGGTAGGTAATTAACTGAAAAAAGATTGGATATAATGGTTTGCAATATGGATTGGATATGATGTTTGCTCCAGTGTTATTTACAACACTTTACCTAAAATAAAATCTTATCTTAATCCTAATTTGATGAATTGTGACTTTGATGTGAACAATTATATCTCTCAATTTAAATTTCTCAAAATATGGTCCCTCTCTGATGAGTGCATTGAGATTATTATAAATTCTTGGAGGAATAAGGTTTTAGGTTGCCCCATGTACATTCTTGAAAAAAAACTTAGAGTATAAACTTAAAATTTGGAATAAAACTTCTTTTGGTAATGTCCAGATCAAGGTTATAGAAGTTGAAAAGCTTTAGTTGATATTTTGTAATACCCCGTATTTATTTAATGCTCTGAATAATATTAATTGTGTTCAATTGGATTTTAGTTTACTCTGAGAGTTCTTTGTTAAGTTGATTAGAGCAACTGATGAGCTCATATTGAATTGATTAATATTATTCGACTCTAAGGTTTTTATTAATTGGTGCAATAGAGATATTTTTTTGGATACTCTCAATTTTGGACTTGTTAGTGTTGCTAACTAAATGATATTTTCTTCTATATCATTTCTTTCCTCTCATTTTCCAAACAAAATAAAAAAATAGAAAGAAGTTAGAGAGAAGGAAGAGAAAAAAGAAGAATGAGAAGAAGAAAATCTAGAAGAGGAAAATGATTGAATCATCACCATCTTCTCTTCACCAAATTGTCTCAACTTCTTCCTCTTCATTCCTTGATAAGGCGGGTTCTAGATAGATGCTTTACGTTCTAGAAATTTTCATTATTTGAACTTCGGTTAAGTTTGAGAGAAAATGATTAAATTGATTAATCGATGTTCTAACGGTTAAAATGTGAAAATAATCGGGTAGAATAGTCGGGTAATAAATATATTGAACCTATATTACTTGTTGTGTTGTTCTATTGAGATTACTAGTTCGCGTTGTTTCGCTGGGCGAAATTGCTTCACTTGTATCTTGTTGGGTGGTTGAAGAGGCAATGGAAATTATGAGCTAGTGGAATTGGTATTTTGATGTTTGTGGTGTTTCGCCTCTGCCTCGCCGCACTGGGAGAAAGAGAGCTCCGTCGGGCGAAACTGGAGGAATTCTTACCTTTTTATTTTATATTCTAAAATTCATATCTTTTGACTCGGGTGTCCGATGAAGGCGGTCATGGTATCAATATAAAGCTATGGAAACATACTACCCAATAAAAAGTAAAGATATTGGCTTTGATGTGGAATTTATTTATTTACAGTATTTAAATGATTATATCAATTATGTGAATTGTGGAATTGTAAAACTAAAATTATATTGACTTAGGGTTGGTGAGGAAAACCTTATTACACTACAATAGTGAGACCTAGGGATGTAACTAGGAAGTCCTAGGAAACAAGATGGCGATGCTCGTGCATTCGATACTTAGGTTTGTATCTTCAACAAGTAAGGGTCTATTAGAGAGTGAGATACTATATGGAACATGTGTGATCTTGTGTTTTGTATGAAAAGGAGGATGTGGCCTTGTGATTGTCATATGCAATCACAGTTATGTTTAATCACGTAATCAAAATTGTTTCCCTTGAGAATGTCGTTTCATGAGCTTAGGGCTCCTCTGGAATGTATGCATGCTTACTTGACAGGTTTGATTCCCGTGTGTCATACCCTAAATTTTGACCATACTTTTTAAATTTTTTTTTTCATTTCTCTAGCGTATTAACTTTTCTTATTTTCTTATGTGATTTCTATCACTCTTTCTTTTTTTAGAATTTGTTTAGATTGTTTGTCCCATTGTTTTAGTTTAATTATTCTTCACATATTATTTTTTATTTTTTATTTTTTTTTAAATCTTTATATTTTTTTTAATCTATACCTCTTTTGGTTCAATTTTATTTACCGCTTGTCTTTTTTTTTATGTTAACTTCTTTTTTCTTTTATTATCCCAAAATTCTCAAAAATAGGAGTTTAGATTAATTTAGGATAATTTTAGAATTAATTTATATACTTTTAAAAAAAGGGATGGTTCATTTTTTTTGTTTACTCAAATTATTTCTAGTTTTAGTTTTGATTTTATTTATTCTTAAGTTTAGAATATTTCAATCAGAATATTTTAATTAGATTAGTTTTAGTTAGTGTAATTATTTTCTTTCAATTAATTTGTATCTAGAATTTAATTTTTAGGATCTTGTTTGTTTCTTATACCTTGTTCCTTTTAGTTATTACTATTTATTTTACCACTATTGTTATTGACAGAAATTCAATATTATTGTCAAATTCTTAACAAATACAATACCCTTTGTTCTTTTTCTTTCTTTTCTGTCTTAAAAAAAATTTATTACAGTAGAATCTGAAAAAGTCACAAGTTGACGGGTCCCAATGACTTGCATTTCTTTTGTTTTTCCATACGTCAACAACAATACCAGCCAGGAACATTTCAACAGGTTTGTTTTGAATAGCGATACAATCACCTTGTAGTTAAATTCCAATTCAGTTTGTGCGACAATTAGTAGCTTGGCTTTGGCTTCAACAACCTCTTCATAATCACTGTTTGATTCAACATTCAACCTCTCACCAAAGATTCAATTTTGTAATTCAACCAATTGTGTTAAGCTTCACCCTCAGTTGGTCGTAATTCTCAATGTTCACCAACTGTTTGATGTTTTGCTTCTGTGAGCATTGTTCACATTTTTGGTCTGCAAAAATAATTATTTTTTAATCCTGGAATTCTTATACTTGTTACTTATAACAACTGCTTCTTTTTCATAATGTTGTCCTTGCTTGCAAGAAAGGCCGCTTCCATACACAATCAACGTTTCATAGTGAAGTTGAATGCATTCAATCTATGCTACAACTCTCTCACCACTGTTCCCAATGAGGATGCTGCTGCTGCTTCAACGAGTTCTCTTTCCGAACCACCTTCTGAGTATAATCTAGAGTTTCACAAGAAGAAATCATCTCAAGACTTGGTCACCTCACAAGACGACTTTTGCCCGTCGTTTCTTCGGATTCTTGCGGCCTTTCGATGTTGGAAGTGCTCCAAAGGACGTGAGCATTCGCACACCATTCCCGCACCACTTGCTCCAGCCCGTATTTCACCTGTGAAAGATTTTGTATCAAGCTAATTCTTTCCAACCCCTGCAAAAGAGGATTTTTTTACCACAGTTAAAAAAAGGAGAACAAGCAGTGAAAGGAGGATATCATGACAGTTAAAAAAAATGCAGACTGAATTAATTGAGAAACAAACTATCCCAATCTAAACTAAATTGTTTCAGTTCACTTCAAACCAGAGAAACCAAGTCAACAAAGGTACAGTAACCAAGAAAATAAGAAAAGTAGGGCAGAAGATACAAGACCAAAGGTTTCACAAAATTGGCAAAAAACAGGTTTTGACGCAGAAAGCACATAGCAGCATAACCAAAATGGGAATTCTCAGCAAAGTTTTCAAAGAGAAGAACCCTAGTTTTTATCAATATAAAAGGGGAACATTCATACGAAAAGAAGGGGGCGACACTGCACAAAGTTCACAAAACACCTTACTAAAACGCTGTAAAAAACATCGTTCTTCAAAACCCTAAAATCACCATCTAAAACTCAGGTCCTTCGATAAGATCGTTGTTTTTTCATTACGAAACTCAATGATTTTGAGCAAAACCTCATCCATTCAGACCAAGTATGCATAGAAAAGGCAAGGCGAAGTAGAAGAAGAACATACAATTAAGCAAAGAAGGAAAGCTAAGCACCTGTTAAAGCATCTCGATTCGGTAGATTGTCTTTTCTTCGTTTTTTATTTTGATTCCTCTTACATCCTTGAATGCATATGTAATCGCCTCTGAATGTAGTGAAAACAGGGTTATAGGTTTTTTTTTCCGAATTGGGGTTAAGTTTTACGGTGTTTGATTCGAGAGTGAAAAATGACGATTGAAGTGAGTGAGTGTTTTGATAGATAGAATTCTGAGCGGGAGAGGTGCAAACGGGAGAGTTGAGCGTGAGAGAGTTGTTGAACATTGAGAGAGAATCGAGCGGTTGAGAGGAGGAAGTACTTCATTTCTGAAAATGGGAGAATACTCAGCGGTTAGGTTTTGATTGAGAGTGTTCTTTTTTTCCCCCTTTTAGCTTTGGACCCGACCTAGATGGCCTTCCCCAACCCGTAGGCTTGTTGGGTCTTTTTTCCTTTCAACACCCCGTTTATTTTCTAATCCAGCCCATTCCTTTTTTTGCTTGTTTGTTTTTTTTATTATAAATTTCTAAAAAAACAACATTAGAATAATCTTTATGAAAATTAATTATCTCATTTTTATTTTGTTTGTTTGTTCCTTTTATAAAATTTCAAGAAAGAATATAAGAAATGTTACATGTAAATCAATTACTTTAAATTTTGTTTTATTTATTTTCTAGTTAATTTATTAATTGTTTTATTAGGGAATTTTTTTTTTGGAATAAACTTCTACCTGTTTTCTTTCTTCTCGTTCATGTGATGATCATTGGTATATACTCGAAGATTATTTGCTCATTTATATCAGTTTGAATCTCGTGCACACTTGTATGATTTATTTTCGGCATTTTTGATCATAAATTGTTAAGTAAATAATGATAAATACATTTTTTCCCTATTTGTTTCAAAATTTAAAATTAAAATTTCTTGGTCCAACGCCAAGCAAGCCGCCCACATTTTTGCACACACGTAAGTCGGTCCCTATGTGATCGCCGTCTGCACGACTTATTGCATGTTTTAATTAACTTAACAAGGAATAGAGCTCCGGAGTCTAGCACTCCGCACGTTCTGAAACAAATCACAACCGGGCTAGCCCCACGCGTAATGTTTTGTTCACTCCTTCGTTATTAATTACATCAATTCTAAAACGTCTAAAACAATTATTCAACTTATTTAAAAAAATTTAAATACGGAAACAGAGCTCCGGAGTCTAGCACTCCGCACGTTCTAGAATGGACTGCTACTGGGCTAGCCCCACGCATTGTGGTCCATTCGCCTTCCGTATTTCGAAATAAGTAATCGCATAAATTAACATACGAAAACAGAGCTCCGAAGTCTAGCACTCCGCACGTTCTGGATTGGATCGTTCCTGGGCTAGCCCCACGCGACGTGGTTCAATCACCGTTCGTATATCAAAATATCTCAATCATTCTACAAACTAAATACGAAAGAATAGAGCTCCGGAGTCTAGCATTCCGCACGTTCTAGAATGAATCGTTCCTGGGCAAGCCCCACGCGACGCGCTTCATTCACTCTTTCATATCTTAAAACGACTTAAAACTTACCAACCAATTTAAATCATTTTCATAATTAATCAGCGAAAGACAGAACTCCGGAGTCTAGCACTCCGCACGTTTTGGAATGCAATCGCTCCTGGGCTAGCCCCACGCGACGTGGTTCATTCTCCCTTTCATTTAAAACACCTTAACAAAAGTCAAACACTTTTCTCTAAAACGAACTTTGTTTAAATCATTCTATCTCGCAAGCAAGCTAGCGCTTCAGCCTCCATCGCGAGTATAAGCCAACGCTTAGCAGTAGAATGCATTTTAAACAATAGTTCAATTAAAAAATCACAAACCGTAGTCGCACGAACTACGAAACTCTGAATTTCCCATTGCACAAGGGAATACGTAGGCACGGGGATTTTAATCCTTCGCGAGCACCCTAATAAAAAATTTAATTATTTTCTCATTTTAAAACACAATAATAACAAACTTTTAATCTTTTCTCCGACTTATTAATAATATAACTTTAAATCCTTAGAACAAGCATATTAACAATCGTTTAGAAGACAAAGACTTAAGATCAAACATTTAATCGCATAATTAGCTAAGAGGTTCCCATTGAGTACAACGGACGTGAGGGGTGCTAATACCTTCCCCTTGCGTAACCGACTCCCGAACTTAGAATTTGGTTTTGTAAACCATTTCTTATCCTTTATTAGGTTGTATCTATATCTCCCCTTTCTCTCGTAGAATAAATAGAATTAGGTGGCGACTCTGTTGTTTGTTTTAGGATCGTATTTTTTCGAGGTACGACACCGTGGTTTAGTATGAATGGAGCCTACGGGTAAAGATAATTGTGATGGTTAACAGACCATGGGAAGTGACAATTCAAAGGTTAACAGTCCTAGAATCCGAATCCATTTTGTATGTCAAGTAAATTACAAAGATCCATGACTCATATTGACTCTTAGACATAGGAGAGGACGAGAATAGAGGATACCTTCGTGAGGTTTCATATTAGTGATATTTTGAGTTGGTGAACTCATGAACATGTTCCCATATGAGTGTGAGATTAAGAACTCAAGGTCTTATTTCCTACCCCCAACTTTAGTTAGGATATTTAGAATCTTGTAAAACTGAGAGAATCCATAAGATAGGGAAGTCATTGAGATTTGTCATCTCACCTCATGTTGTTGATCATATTTTTGGTGCTTCAGGTTCCATGAAGGGTAAGTGTAAACACCCCAAATTTGCCCTCACCCATTCACACCATGGCTTATGGTCATCTCATATGCATAAACACAAACATATCATCTCATATCTCACTTTTGTTTCACTGCATAGTTTCTAAGGCATCTGCACCTAGGGTTTGTGATCTGAGCAATCCAAGGGCATCTTGAGCCATTCCAAAGGCCACCAATCACTTCAAAGGGGTCCATGTGTGTTATTACATCATATTCCATCTCCTCAAAGTCAAAAATGCAGAGGAATCACAAGAACTAGGGTTTGAGTGGATGCAGAGCCAGGATGAACTGCACAGTTGACTGAAAATTAGGGTTTTGGTTTCAGAGGCCATAACTCCAAATTTTTTGGTCATTCTTGTTTTCATTGATCTCTATATGGTATAGGGAGTATACATATCAATTTTCATGAAGAAATTCCATGGGGAAGTCATCTGATCAAGGGTTGACTTTTCAGACAAGTCAGTGTAAAATCAGGGCATCTGAGGTCCCCAATGACCCAACCAATGGGTGATCTTCATCATTTTGAGTGTATATGATCTTTATTTGATCATATAAGAAGGTTGAAGTTCATAGAAATCAAGAATTTAGGGTTTTTGCAAATGTTGACTTTTTGGGCATAGTTGACTTTTCAAGAATGCATCATTTTAGGTCATTTTTCAAGCCATGATTTTGGATCCAAAAATGCTTCAAATGGAAAAACTTTGGTCATGAAAGTTGTAGATCTCATCTTTCCCTTTCCAAAAAGTACAAGAACATGATCTAATTCATCTTGGATCAAAAGTTATGGTTTGTTAAAGTTGGCAAAAATCACTAAATTTCAAGTTATGCACTAAATGGAAAACTTGCAAATTCATGTATCAAGCATTCTAGTGACTTCAAAGTGACTTCAAAACTTCATCACATGATCACATATGCCCTAAAAAACAGAATTGGCCCAAGGGATTCTTCTTTGTTTGCCTTGATTTTCAAGAAATCCATAAGACATTTTCCATTACAAGTGCAAAGTTGGATTTTTGGCATAGTCATTTTCCAAGGAATTATGTGGTCTCTAGCTGACTCTTAAACATTGCCATGACTAAAAGAAGTGTTATGCTACAAAATTCAGCAAGAAGATTCACATGTACTTAGCATAAACTCATGAGAAAACACAAGTTGTCAAGTTGCAAAAGCTAGCATAGCTTGTCATCCACATGCTGCAGACATTCTCAAGCCATCCAAGGGTTGTCCCTGACTCAAGCTGAAGCAAGACATGCCCTAACATAGCTGCTGCCATAGCCCATGCTGCAAGTACAACAACTTTTGACTTTTTGGCCAATTGCTCCATACTTTTCCCACAGTGCATGTCAAGTCTTCTGACTGGTTCCAATAGATTAGGGATAATGTATGGATCATAAAACACACCATTCACAAGGCAGAAACCTCCCACAATCCAGCATCCAAGAAATCTGACCAAAACTTCTCCTCTTCGAATCTTCACACACAGCCATCAAACTTCATTTTTTCTTTCACCAATAAGTCACAAATTGTCCCAAGAACAAAAGCCACCCCTCAAAGCAGCCTGAAACATCACATACAAGGATCCCCATTTCTGCTACACCAGAGCTGAATCTTTCAAACCAGCCACTCCACAAGCTTTCTAAGCTCCATTCCATCCTCAGGAGGTTCAAGGAAGCAAGCTTGCGCAAAAGAAAAGCCCAGAAAGCTCATAAACAGAGAAGCTTCATCTCAGGTAACATGAAGAACATTTCTCCCAGAAACTGATTTTTAAGTTCTTTTATGATGCTATGTCTTCTCCTGATCATGGATATGTGTTTATTTTTTGAAATAGTGAAGAAACCAGCATGTATGGTATCTCTGAATATTTGCCCGTATTTTGTATTTTGCTTCGATTCAAGCTTGTGAGTGAAAATAAATGAGTTTTGGGAGAGGGGTTAGGTTTAGATTGAGGAGAAGACCATTTTGGTGGAAGAAATTTGTTGATTGGTGACCTGTAGAAAAACCTAGGGTTTTGGCTCGCCGGAGAAGACGACCGGAAGTCTTCTCCGGCAGCCTGAGAGTCATTAGCCCTAATCCGAGTGATTAAGTGAGGTTTAAATCTTGAGCGTTGGATCAGCTGACTGGCATTGACTTCGCGCGTGCACGTGTGGTCCAGATGAGCCCTTTTTGCCCTAATCATCATTAGCCTGATTAATCCACTTAATTAATTCATAAAACTTAATTAAAGCCAGAGTCAATCCAGACCATGCATCTGCGCGCCAAGTCAATGGTTCCCCTTCAACTTTAAATCTCCACCATCAGATCTGATTACTTTTTATTTTATTTGTTTTTATTTCTTTTTATTTCATTTGTTTTGCACAATTAATTTAAAATAGCAAAAAATTCTTAAAAATTATGAAACTTTTTCTTTAAAGTTTTATTAATTTTTAAGACCCAAAAATATTTTTATTTTATTTTTTATCATTAAAAAGTATTTTTAAATATTTAAAAGATTATTTTTAATTGATTAATGAGAATTAATTAATTAAAAATACTTTTAGGTATTTAAAAATTACAAAAAAATTCATGAAATGTTCTAAGACATTTAGAAACATTGTCCAACCTTCAAACCAAATTTCTTTTTTGATCTTGATGCATTTTGAGAATTTTTCATTGAATTAAATCATATTTTGTGCATTATTTTGATCATAAGTTCAAAAAATCATTTCTGCCTATTGGATGAGAGTTGGACATTGATTCTTCTTGCATTGTCTTTTGTTTTGCATGTAGTTCCTAGGATAAAAAGGCCATGAATTGTTCTTGCATTTTCTAATTGATTGGCATTTCTTTTGTTAAGAACCCTAAAAAACCCTAATAACTTAGGAAATTCATATCTTGAGTTTGGTTGAGAGTTGAGAGCTCCCCTTTGGGCAGTGGTTTATCATAGGTCTAGGGTTTCTTTGAGTGCCATTTTCCATTTTTTTATCATGAGGTTTGCTTCTGTTTTGGGTTTTGGTTTGATGTTTGTTCCATGAACCCTAATTTGGGCTTTCTCTTGCATCCTTCTTGCATTTCCTTGCATAACATGACTTGTCTTTGCATTTTGTGCATGCTTATGATTCATTTGACATCTTAAGACATGTAGAAGGCATGTTTGATCATTGCATTGCATATTTGCCATGTCATTTGTCTTGTATGCTTCATAACATTTCATGTTTATTCATGCTCCTTAACTTGCATCATTTGCATTCATAATCTTGTATGAACATTCCCATATGCTGCCTCATGTTCATAGCATCTCATAACATCATAATCATCATCAACATGCTTCTGGTTTTGCTTAGTATCATATCATTTCATCTCATCTTGCATTGCATTGCATTTTCTTTCTAACATTGCAGGTGGTAAGTAAACTTGAGAAGTGGATTTGCCTTCACTTCTCATACCTTTTCTTTTCATCTCTCTTGCATCCATTGCTGCATTTCTATTTGTGTTTGAGATTGAGCTTGCTCATTCTTGCTTCTCCCACTTTCTTTCTTCAAGTGACTTGACTTCTTGAATGAAGCAAGTCACTTTGCTTCTCTTGATCCTGTTCATCTGCTTCCTGGTGGTTCTTCTGAAGATTGTTCTTGGTAGACCTCACAAACCTTAGGAACAACCAAGCATGACAATGATTAGGGTTTTGATTAGTCCCCCGCTTAGTTTTTACCTTTGTGTCTCATTGAGTCTTCTCTTCTCACCTCATAATCAGGGACTAAACCCTAAAGGCTTTAAGACTTTGTGATTAAGCTTATGCCTGCATCCTTCTCTTAGGATGGAGTGTATAACTTTAATCCTAAGTCTTGAACCCTTAATGTGTTTAAATCTCTTAATCAATCCACTTAATAAATATCAAGACATCACACTTGTAACTTGGGCCTTGCATTAGGGTTCTAATTCTTCCTTAAGTGGTTAAGAAGGACTAACCCTAGTGTTAATGGACAAGTCCCCCTCAAGTTGTCTTACAAATCATAAAAATCACTTCATCACCATATCATTAAATAAAATCCACTTAATCAAAGGCTTGTTTTGTCATGAGTTTAATCCCTAATCATGGATTAAGTTGAGGAGTTTTCCTCAGCTTAAACATTCTCATCTATTATCCTTCTATTAGGATGGTGTAATGAGTCTGTTTAATCCTTGATTATGGCTTAACCTCATTACTCAACACTAAACAAAAACAACAAAAACATCTAAATGATCACAAGTAGGTTAATGATCTTAACCCTACATCAAAGGTGATTAAGTGTGAGAATCTGACTTCACACTTAAGGTATTCTCATTACCCCTAATCAGAGGGAAGATGTGATGAGTTTGCTAAATCCATTGGTTTAGGCTTAAGCTCATTAACTTATGACAAACTTCAAAAACGATAAAAGACTGAAAACTCAAAAACAAACAATAATCGTCTCCTCCGGGATTCTTTTCTCATCATCTTCACTCACAATCGAGAACTTGCTTCTTCCGTCTAATGCAAGACAGTTAGCACCTGAGCCAGACAGGTCATACACTTGAGCATAGGCAAGCAAGCAGTTCGCAAGTCAATTCATCTTTCAGTCTCTTTGGGTCGAACTACGGTGTTCTGACTTCCTCATTGCACGAGAGGATACGTAGGCATAACTTAACGGTTATCGAACAAAAGTCTCTGTATATTCCCCCTCCTTCCAGCATTATTCTTTGAGCCTCATGGTCATGAGCATTTCATTCCTGATCTCACACTGACACTGTACATTTATACACATCACATTTCTTTACACTGACACCTGTACATCCTTTTCCAGCTCTTTGACACACAAATTGCAATGACACTACCCCTTTATAACACAAATCTTTAAGCGTGGATCCCGTCGAGTACGACGGACAATCTGGGTGCTAATACCTTCCCAGGTTGTAACCAACCCCCTTTCTCAGTCTCTCTGGTTCGCAACCGTCTTATCTGTATCTTTCTAGGCCTATGCAGCATTGCCTTTCCCCCGGGATAAAAATGCCTAGCTGGCGACTCTATTCATCTCCAGTGAGTTCACGGCTGTGTGTTCTCACCGTTCCCTTCGCCGACCGTTCGCGCTTGTACCAGGATGCAAATCTTTGGGAGCGACAGCTTGGCGACTCTGCTGGGGACCCTTATACTGCAACCAGGGCTTCTGGTTCTTTTTGTGGGTTACTCCTAGCGCTTGATTGATTTGTGTTTACTGGGGTGTTATGTGCTTGTTTGTGCTTGTTTTTATTTTTGTTTACTGCTTTATGTACAGTTACTTTACTGCTTTCTTTATTTGCATTTATATATCATACTGTCATTGTTGCTGGCTGGATTTGGTTTTTGTTTTGGTGGATGGGTGTTCCATTGAGAGTTAAGATCCTATACCTGGGACCTGAGTGACACCTAGGCTAGAGTGAATCATATTCTTTCCCATTCCATTTCGGTCTGGTGCGGGAATATGAAACACGGTTCAAATATGGGTTTCTTCTTGAGAACTCTGTGTTGCGGATTTCCTGCAATGCTAGGGCTATCTGGGAAGCCTGCTAAGTCTGGATGACCTTTTAGTATTGAACTTCAGAAACTGAGGTGAATTAGAGGAGGAACTTTTATGGTTATTGTAAACACTGTACCTCCGGGTTAGAAGTGTTTACACTTCTCATAACTGATCCAAGTCTGAGGATCCTTGTTCTAGATCACCACCTGTGAGGGGGTTGGGCTGTTTACAGGTTTGCAGGTACCTTGACCTCAGAATACCCTGTTACTTTGACTTTTTTAAGAATACTCCATGTTGGACAGTTCTTGTGATTCTAAAAAAACCCTGGACATGTGGCTCTTTATTTGAGTCCCCCACCCTGGTTACTGGATTTTTAGACCTCCATCTGGAATTCTTGAACACACATGGACTTATATCAGGGCATTTTGATCAGATCCAGCTCAGTCACAAACCCTTGCATTTCATTTGCATACATACCCATTGCATCATATTAACATTTGCTTATTTGTGTTTCAGGGTATCCACCTTCATCTTTGGTTTTGGTTTTGACCCCATCTGCAGTATTGACCTATCTCCACCAGCACTTGCTTCAGTTTGTCAGCCATATACTTCAGATACTTGCACCAGCCAGCCAGTGGCCCACTCCTCAGCATCTTCATCAGCACTCTACTTAATCTTCAGCATCATGGCTCCAAAGAAAAGCAACATCACTTATCATTTCTTCCAACCAGACTTATCAGACATCAGGAGGATCCAAACCCTGATCACTCCAGAGCACATACCTTTGTTCAGGGAGCATTATGGGGATATACTTGACTTGGTCATGGATCTGGACCCATCTCAGAGGAGTTTGATCCACACCTGCATCCAGTTTTATGACCCCCCATTGAGATGTTTCACCTTTCAGGACTTTCAGTTGGGGCCTCTTTTAGAAGAATACTCATCATTGATTGGTTTGCCTATCAAGAGAGAAATCCCATTCAACCCTGAAATGGTCTTTCCTAGCAATGGAGAGGTAGCAAAAGCTTTGTATCTGGAGCCTGTTTTGATTGAACAGCACATGACCTCTAAAGCTGGAATCCCTGGTTTTCATCTTGACTTCCTGATTTCTCAAGCTAGTTTGAAGGCCTCCCTGGGGGAGTGGAAAGCTGTTTGTGCTCTGTTGGCCTTAAGTGTATATGGAATTGTGTTGTTTGCAGATGAGCCTCGATTCATTAGCAAGAATGCAATCCATTTGTTCATCCTGAAGAACCCAGTGCCAACTTTACTGGGTGATCTCTATTACTCAGTACACCAGAAGAATGAGAAGCAGAGGGGAAGATTAGTGAGGATTTGTGCTCCATTATTCCATGCTTGGCTTCTCAGGCATCTACCCAGGACAGATGCATTTCTAAATCCTCATCAGCAAAGCAACTGGGCTAAGAGGCTCACTACCCTCACTTCAGCAGACATCAGATGGTGTACTCAGAGCACCAAGGGCAGAGATATGATCACCAGCTGTGGGCACTTTCCCAATGTGCCTTTGATAGGAGTTAAGGGAAGTATCAACTACAACCCTCTGCTGTTCAGGAGACAATTGGGCTATGCACTGGTCCACACTCCTAGGGAACAAGACTTGGTTGAGACCCTCTACTGTGAGAACAAGGTTAGTCTGGCAACTGTTAGGCAGGCTGTTTGGGCCTGGGATCATGTTCAAACCAAGGGAATCACCATTTTGGGGAAGTGCAATAATGTGGCATCAGTCCAATATTATGAGTGGTCCCATGCTAGGGCCCAATTCTCTGGAATGCCCTTCACCATAGAAGACATGCCTGAGTCATCTTCAGCACCACCCCCTGTCACTATCAGTTTGGAAGAGTTTGAGAGCTTGAAGGAAAGAAATGAGAAGTTAACCCAGGCTTTGCAGAAGACCCTCCGGGAGAGGAGTGAAGGTATGAGGGAAATTGAGAGATTGGAGAAGCTGAGGGTGGAACACTTGACTAAGATTGAGAAGTCTGGAGATTATATCAAAAAGTCTAAAGCTGGTGAACAGATTCTGAAGAATGCTTGTAAAGAAGCCCAGTTCCAGAGAGCAAGGACAGACTTGTATTTAAAAGAGAGTCAGGCCAGGTGGGTCCGAATCACTGAGGCCCGTACTCTAGAAGACAAGAGAGTTCAGGACAAGATGGAACAGATGGAAAAAGCCCTGGCAGCAGCCCAGAAGGAAATATCAGAGCTAGAAATTAGAGCTGGAGTGAAGAGGTCTAAGGACCAAAGTCAGAACAAGAAGTTGACTGCAGCTGTTGCAACAAGAAACCTTCTCATCAGAAGTCTCACGGAGCATCCGGCTGATCCTGTGACCGAAGCACTTCTCAAGGAAGTTCGTGAGGATGAGTTTGGCCTTGGAGTTTGATCATTTGCTTGTTGTTTTTTTTTATTCCATGTGCTTTTACTTTTGGTGATGTATTTTGACCCCTTAGAGGGCTTGTGTTGTAGTTAAGAACAAATTGTATTATTTCACCTTTGTAATATATTTGTGTTGGTTTCTATCTGGGTTCACTTCAACAGCAATTTCAACAGCAGCATCTTCGAGGGTCTGGAAGGGTCAAAACTGAAGGCCAAACCGGATACCTTGAGAACAAATAAGCATAACTGCATTGCATGCTAACCCTTCTGTTTGTTTTGTAGGTTTTTGTTTTGTTGTTGCTAACCTCTGTTGTGATGTTCAGGAATTATTGCTCGCCGCCGGGTATTTCCTCTCAACAGGCCACACAGGTACCCAACTAGAAACAACCTTCCGGGAATTCAGATGGATCAGATGCAGCAGGACCTTACGGAGGTCAGAAACCAGATGGCCAACGAAAGGTTGGAGATGAGAACCCAGATAACACAATTCATGGAAGTGATGAACAACTTAGCTCAAAGCCAGGAGAGGCTCAGAACTTTGGTAGAGGGGAGGAATCAAGAGGAACCCCATGTGGGAACTGCTGGCACAAGTAACAATGAACGGGTACAACCCCATGTTAATCCTCCTGTGTTTGGCCCACATCTACATCCTGAGATTAACATTCCTGCAAATGTTCAAGGAACAGCCACTGCAGCCAGAGTACTTCAAGAAGATCCTCAGGAGGACCAGTATACAGTAATGGGTGCCGGAGAGGAAACTTATGATAGACGATTGGAAGAGATAGCTGAGAAGTTGAGGTCCTTAGAATCTCAAAATTCTTTGGGTTTCGACGTCATGGACATGGGATTGGTAGACGGGGTCAGGATCCCCCATAAGTTCAAACCTCCTTGTTTCGAAAAGTACAATGGGACTTCATGCCCCCGGACTCATCTACAGTCATTTCTGGGAAGGCTGAAGGCCTATACAATGGATGAGAAATTGTGGATGTTCTATTTTGAAGATAGCTTGACTGGAGCATCAAGGGAATGGTATTCCCATCTGACAAGAGCAACTATAAGATGCTGGAAGGACCTGGCAGAAGCCTTCATCAGACAGTATCATTATAATCTAGATATGGCACCCAACAGGACCCTCCTAATGGGAATGTCACAGTCGTCCAGGGAGAGCTTCAGAGAATATGCCCAGAGATGGAGGCAACTGGCTGCTGCTGTTCAACCACCAATGTCTGAGAGAGAAATGGCAGACATGTTTATGAATACTCTTCAGGGAACCTATATTGACAAGTTAGCTGCTTTCTCTTCCACTAGCTTTGCGGATGTTGTTATAGCTGGGGAGAGAATTGAAAGCCTGTTAAAGATGGGAAAGATCTCAGACAATGGTGCAAGCTCGTCCAGTAGTACAAGAAAGCCTTTTGCAGGCCCGAGAAGAACTGGCGAGACCAATGCCATCCACTCAAACAGGGGTAGGCCCCAATATGTTCAAAGGTCAATAGCAGCAGTTACTATCCCTGCTCCAGCTCATCCTCAGCCAGTCTATCAACCTCCTCAACAAAACTTCCAACAACAACCTCAATATCATCAGAATCAATATCCTCCAAGAAACTTCAACAACAGCAACACCAACAACAACAATCAACAGAGGCCATTCCAACAGAGGCCCTCTCAAGCTAACAGAGTGATCGACCCGATCCCAATGCCGTATGCTGCCTTGCTGCCACAACTTCTGAAACTCAACCTAGTTGAGCTAAGAACGTTGGCACCTCCGGATCCCAACAGTCTACCAAGGAACTATGACTCCAATGCAAGGTGTGCTTTCCATTCAAACGCACCTGGTCACAGTACAGAAAAATGCAGGGCTCTGCATATGAAGGTACAAGACTTGGTAGACTCCAAGGCTCTGAATTTTGCACCTCCGCCCAATGTCAATAAAAACCCAATGCCAAACCATGGTGGTCCCCGAATTAATGCTATTGAAGGAGACCAACCGTCTTATTTGATAACTAGTGTGGATCAGATCAGGACACCATTGGTGGAAATCAAAGCTCAACTCCGTGAAAACAATATATTTCCGGGGTGTGAACTAGGGTGTCCCTACTGCAATATTTCATGGAATGGGTGTGAAGACCTGAGGAATGGCATTGACAGCCTTATTCAGAGTGGCCTACTCCAGATCACTACATCATTTCCGACAAATCCGGCAGCTTCATCAACAACGGTTCCAGAACCTCCTACAAATGCAGCAACTATTGTTCCCGACAATTCATCAGCAACACCGACAAGTACTTCATCTGTCCTTCCAAATGATCAGTTTTCAACAGTTTCTCCTGCTACAACTTCAGCTTCATTCCATTTCGAATCTCCATCAACAACAACATCAGTCCTTCCAACAACACCTCCTACAACACCAGCAATCGATCATGAAGATGTCTCCACTGTTACCATATTCTACGATCCTGAAAATAATTCCGCCTACCATTCAGAAGGTGCTGCTCCCACCAGAGCACCAGTTACAATCTTTTATGATCCACAAACAATTACAGTCCCTTCAGCAGCAGCAATCAGTCCAGTCACTGTCACGGTGCCTGGACCAGTACCATATGAAAGCAATAGGGCCATCCCATGGCACTATGGCTCTGACGTGTACTGTGAAGGAAAAAGAATCACTCTTGAAACATCAGCACCTGCACCACAAGTAGATAATGTGGGGGGAGGCGGAGGCTTCACTCGAAGCGGACGTCTCTTTGCTTCACAAGTTCAAAAACCTACTGCCGAAGCAGAAGCTGCTGCCAAGGCAAAAGGAAAAGGCCCGGTGCAGGAAGATTCAGCTGCCAAAGAAACCCTGAAGACTCCATTCGATCAGGAAGTTGATGAGTTTATGCGAATCATCAAAAAGAGTGACTACAAAATTGTGGATCAACTTCACCAGACGCCATCCAAAATCTCCATCCTCTCACTGCTTATGTGCTCCGAAGCCCATCGGAATGCACTACTTAAAGTCTTGCACGTAGCTTACGTGCCTGAGGAGA
The DNA here is from genome assembly GCA_963966055.1 of Lathyrus aphaca. Lineage (NCBI taxonomy): Eukaryota > Viridiplantae > Streptophyta > Magnoliopsida > Fabales > Fabaceae > Lathyrus > Lathyrus aphaca. The sequence continues at coordinate 275,380,544 of OZ014519.1, read as the reverse complement.
TTACTGTCAACCAATTGGAAGCCGTGGTTGGAAATGTTACTGCTAGCAATGGGCTAGGGTTTACCAATTCTGACTTGACAGCGGATGGCCGCAACCACAACAAAGCCTTGCACATAACCCTGGAATGCAAAGGAGCTGTCCTTTCTCATGTGCTGGTGGACACAGGTTCTTCCCTGAATGTCTTACCAAAGAAGGCTCTGGTGAAGTTAGAATATGATGGATTGGCATTGAGACCCAGCAACCTGGTGGTAAGAGCCTTTGATGGTTCGAAGAGATCGGTTCTGGGAGAGATTGAGCTGCCCGTGACAATTGGCCCGCAGACCTTTAAAACTATCTTTTATGTGATGGACATTCAGCCCGCCTACAGCTGTTTGTTGGGTAGACCCTGGATTCACGCCGCCGGCGCAATAACGTCTACCCTTCACCAAAAGTTAAAATTCGAGTGGGAAGGTCAAGTTGTCACAATCTGTGGGGAAGAGGATATCTTTGTTAGCCATCTGGCTACCTATAAATACATTGAAATGGATGGGGAGATCCATGAAACAATGAGCCAGGGGTTTGAAGCCTTGAATGTCAATGAAGCATCTGCTGTATCTGGTATCTCCATGTCATCTTACCAACAAGCCCGGAAGGTTGTTGAGGAAGGAACTGCCCTTGGCTGGGGCAAGGTCTTAACTGTGGAGGAGAAGAAGGACAAATTTGGGTTGGGTTACAGACCAACTCGACATCAAGCAAAGGCTGCTGCAGAGCCTGGTTTTGTCAGTGGGGGGATGCTTACCCCCGATGCTATCAACTGTCTGGAAGACGAGCTGGAAGAGGAGCGCAATCTGGAGAATTGGATTCGTCCAAAGATCCCGGGGAGCAGTGTCTCGAACTGGTCTTCCCAGGAAATTATAAGAGTTACTCAATCAGAGTAATTATTATTTCCTGTATTTTTTTAAGCATGCATCAAAGTCTTGCATCTTGCCCAAGATGACAAGACTCATTTTGTAATCAGGGCCATCTGTACTTTTGTGCAAACAAGATTAAATTAATGAAATATCAGACATCTTTTTGCAAACGAGTCTTTTTCTTTTCTGTTCACTGTTTTTCCATTTCTCTTTTTGTACAAAAATAAATGGCGGTGTTTTCAAAATGATAACTTCATTTCACTTTTTCTAAAGCAAGATTAAAATCAATCACTAAAATGAACAAACTTAACCCTTGCAGAGAGTGCCTTCCTGACAGCACCGACAACAGCACGGCTATGACATCGTATGACTTTGACAATCCGATCAATCAAGCTGATGAAGGGGTTGATGAAGAATATGAGCTTCCTGAAGAGCTAGCCAGGTTGTTGAGACAGGAGGAAAAGGTTATTGCTCCTCATCAGGAGGAGGTTGAAGTAATCAATCTTGGTACAGACGAAGACGTGAAAGAAGTTAAAATCGGGGCCTGCCTGCAAGACTCAGTGAAGAGGCAACTGGTAGATCTGCTTCAGGAGTATGTTGATGTGTTTGCTTGGTCGTATCAAGATATGCCAGGGTTGGATACCGACATTGTTGTGCACAAGCTGCCTCTGAGGGAAGAATGCCCGCCAGTTAAACAGAAGTTGCGCCGAACTCGCCCAGACATGGCTATGAAAATCAAGGAGGAGGTACAAAAGCAATGGGACGCCGGGTTCCTTGCTGTAACTAGCTACCCGCCGTGGGTTGCTAATATAGTGCCTGTACCTAAGAAGGACGGTAAAGTAAGAATGTGTGTTGATTACCGGGATCTGAACAGAGCCAGCCCAAAAGATGACTTCCCATTACCTCACATTGATGTATTGGTGGATAACACGGCTCAGTTCTCGGTATTCTCCTTCATGGACGGATTTTCAGGATATAATCAGATCAAGATGTCACCTGAAGACATGGAGAAGACAACATTCATCACACCTTGGGGCACATTCTGTTACAAAGTGATGCCATTCGGACTGAAGAATGCTGGTGCCACATATCAACGGGCTATGGTGACATTGTTCCACGATATGATCCACAAGGAAATAGAATGTTATGTGGATGATATGATCGCCAAGTCCCTTACAGAGGAAGATCACCTGGTGAATCTGCTGAAGTTGTTCAAGCGTCTGAGAAAGTATCAACTAAAGTTGAACCCCAACAAATGCACATTCGGGGTGAGATCTGGTAAGCTGCTGGGCTTTATTGTAAGTGAGAAAGGGATTGAGGTTGACCCTGATAAAGTCAAGGCTATACAAGAAATGCCTGCACCGAAAACTGAGAAAGAAGTTCGAGGGTTCTTAGGTCGATTGAACTATATCTCACGGTTCATATCCCACCTTACAGCAACCTGTGAACCCTTGTTCAAGCTGCTAAGAAAAGAACAAACGGTCAGGTGGAACGAAGATTGCCAGAAGGCTTTTGACAAGATCAAGGAATATCTGCAAGAACCTCCAATCCTCATGCCGCCAGTTGAAGGAAGACCTCTGATTATGTACTTGACAGTGCTAGAAGAATCAATGGGGTGTGTGCTGGGCCAGCATGACGAGTCTGGTCGAAAAGAGTATGCAATATAATACCTAAGCAAAAAGTTTACCGACTGTGAACAACGTTATTCACTGCTCGAGAAAACTTGCTGTGCTTTAGCGTGGGCTGCTCGCCGACTAAGGCAGTATATGTTGACCCACACTACCTTACTGATCTCAAAGATGGATCCAGTTAAGTACATTTTCGAGAAGCCAGCTCTTACCGGACGGGTTGCAAGATGGCAGATGATTCTCACAGAATACGACATACAGTACACATCTCAGAAAGCCATCAAGGGCAGTGTACTATCTGAATATCTTGCTGAGCAACCCATTGATGACTACCAGCCTATGAGATTTTACTTCCCTGATGAAGACATCATGTTCATTAAAGCAAGAGATCACGAGGAGCCTACTCACACCGAAGGGCCTGACCCGGAGGAAGAATGGGCTATGATGTTTGATGGGGCTGTTAACATGAATGGCCATGGTGTTGGTGCAGTACTCATTACACCTAAAGGAGTTCACATGCCTTTCTCGGCAAAACTCACTTTCAACTGCACTAACAACGAAGCTGAATACGAAGCTTGTATTATGGGTCTTGAGGAAGCTATTGACCTCAGGATCAAGACGTTGACCGTATTCGGAGATTCAGCTCTGGTAATCAATCAAACCAACGGCAAATGGTACACCCACCAGGATCATCTGATACCTTACAGGGATTATACGAGAAGGTTACTGACTTTCTTCACAACAGTCAAGCTTGAGTACATCCCTCGAGACGAGAATCAGTTTGCAGATGCTCTTGCTACCATTTCATCCATGATCAAAGTTCAAACGGCTAACTTTGTTCCCCAGATTTCAGTGTCTAGACTTGACAGGCCAGCATATGTATTTGCAGCAGAAGTTGTCAAGGATGATAAGCCCTGGTTCCATGACATTAAGTGCTTCTTGGAGGATCAAACATACCCACCTGGGGCATCTTCCAATGATAAGAAGACTTTGAGAAAGCTTGCTGGCAGTTTCTTTCTGAACACTGATGGGTCTTTATACAAGAGGAATTTTGACATGGTACTCCTCAGATGTGTTGACAAGACGGAAGCAGATTTGTTGATGCACGAAGTGCACGAAGGATCTTTTGGTACCCATGCTGGAGGGCATGCCATGGCTAAGAAATTGTTAAGATCAGGTTATTACTGGATCACAATGGATGCAGACTGTTGTGCTTACGCCAGAAAATGTCACAAATGCCAGATCTATGCAGATAAAGTGCATGTGCCTCCCAATCCTTTGAACATCATGTCTTCACCCTGGCCCTTTGCCATGTGGGGCATTGATATGATTGGCAAGATTGAGCCAACTGCTTCGAACGGCCACCGATTCATCCTGGTCGCCATTGACTATTTCACCAAGTGGGTTGAAGCAGCCTCATATGCAAACGTCACAAGGCAAGTGGTAGCCAGATTTCTGAAAAGAGATATCATCTGTCGATATGGAGTTCCCGAGCGAATCATTACTGATAATGGTTCCAACTTGAACAACAAAATGATGGCAGAACTGTGCCGGGACTTCAAGATCCAACATCACAATTCTTCTCCTTACAGGCCAAAGATGAATGGCGCTGTTGAGGCAGCTAATAAGAATATCAAGAAGATTGTGCAGAAGATGGTAATCACATACAAAGACTGGCATGAAATGCTACCGTTTGCCTTGCATGGGTACCGCACGTCAATCAGAACGTCCACTGGGGCAACACCGTATCAGCTTGTGTATGGTATGGAAGCAGTCCTACCTGTTGAAGTTGAACTACCCTCGTTACGGGTGTTAATGGATGTTAAACTGAGTGAAGCAGAATGGGTTCGGGCCCGATACGAACAACTGAGTCTGATTGAAGAGAAAAGATTGGCTGCAATCTGTCATGGACAGCTATATCAGAAGAGAATGAAGAGAGCCTTCGATCAGAAGGTCAGGCACCGAGAGTACCAAGTGGGAGATCTTGTGCTGAAAAGAATCCTCCCTCCTCATACAGACCACAGGGGCAAATGGACTCCAAATTATGAAGGACCATTCGTTGTAAAGAAAGTTTTCTCTGGTGGAGCACTGATGCTCAGCACCATGGATGGTGAAGATTTCCCGTCCCCTGTGAATTCAGATGCAGTTAAAAAATACTTCGCATAAAATGACCCGCTGGACATAAAAACAGAATGTAAGTCCAGGCAAAAATAGGGCATCCCGGCGAGTCAAAAACAGAATAAAAGACTCGGGCAAAAATAAGGGAAATAAATGAAAAATGTACACCCGCTGAGTTGAAAAGCCTCATTGGACAGCTCAGGCAAAAATGGGTATCCCGATGGATTGAAAACCCGAAAGGGCGATCCATGCAAAATAAGGGAATAAGCGAACAACTGCATTCTGAATTCGTCTGTATCACCTACAACTTGGTAAGCTCCAAAGGATCAAGCTTCAACCAGAATCAACTCTCTCCAGAAAGCAAGACGAGAAGAACGTCATTGTCATGCGAGTCATAGCAGAAGAGGAAGCTCCTTGAAGGCGTCGTCAGCATCGCCAGCATTTTGTTTCTCAATTTGTAACAATCTCTTCATTTCAGGAGATATGTTTCCTTGACTGTATCTTGCCAATTCAGGGCACATGAATTAATAAAATCAGATTTTCGGTCATGTTTCGTTTTTACGTTTATGTTTTGCAAAGAGTTGTCTGATATCTCTAAAAATACAATTGCATAAGTACAGATGCCTTTCTCTAAAAAAAAAACAACACATGTTTACAGGGAATATACTTACTCTTGAGAGTGCTTGACTCCTATGACGGAATCCAGTGAGGGATACCTCGGGACCTTTTGTACGTTTCCTTACCTTTGCAGGATTGCAGGTATCCAGAACGCAACCTGGGGCATGCAAGTTATGTCTCAGCAAGTAGGCGAATCATTATCAACTCGGTCTATCTTCCACATGGCACTAGAAGGTGCCCATTTCCCCAGCGGAGCTGCCAAATCAGCATACACTCAATATCAGCATCCGAGATGCTCTGTCCCCAGCTGAGTTGCTCCCCATTGCTTTCCCCAGCAAAGTTGCCAAATCAACTAACAGGATGTTTTCTCGCCAGCCGAGTTGCCTCTCATTACTCTCCCCAGCTGAGTTATCAACAGCATTCCCCAGCTGTAGTGCCAACCATTCTTCCTCAGCAGAATGCAGAAGTCAGGGAATCATATCCCCACAGAATCTTCAGCCTCTATCCAGAAGAGCAACGCATGAAGAGATCACAACAGAGTACGGAAAGCTTCTACAAACCCCAGCTGGGTCCCATATTATAAGGATATGTCAATCAGTGACATATATCCCCAAGCAGATGCATCACTAGATCTACCAATGATCTCATCCCCAGCTGGGATGTTCACTTCAAGCAGATCATCCAGAGATCTTCGCCGCAATAGGATCCGAATTCCGGATCGGTGCCTCTTCGCATAATCATAGCATTCGCATCATATTATACCCTCAGAGCGTAGCATTCCGTCTAATACGGAGCATTACGGCAAAAATCAAATGCATAGCATAATCATAAGTCATGTTGTGAATTGAACACTTGTGAATAATAAACCGTTCATCATCATTATACAAACATCCCCATCAGAGTCCCAGCAAAAGCAGCTGCCCTTTCAAATCACAAACACCAGTATATACACCTTTTGGCACCCGTCCGTGTCATCCTTCCCCAAACAGGTCGCCTGAATACACTCAACAAACAAAATCACTCGTACTACAGATACTTCCTGACACCCGTCCGTGTCAAATCACCAGCAAAAAGCCAAAGACATCCTCTTTGCACTCACATATACTTGTATATACACTTTTTGACACCCGTCCGTGTCATATCCCCAGCGCAGTCGCTTACACTTACATCACCCATATACTTGTTAATATTATACTTTTCTCTCTTGACACCCGTCCGTGTCACTCTCCCCAGCAGATAAACACTCATCTATACAATACAACACTTACTACTCATGGTACACTTGTACAGATACTCGTCCGTATCTTGTATACATCACCACTCATATCCCCACAGATTCGGCAATAGTCCTTGTTCTTTGTTAACCAGTTGGTACTCGTCCGTACCATCATCTCAGAACATTGCGTCTAGTGTTTGTTTCTACATGATACTCGTCCGTATCATAGTCTTAAGGATGCTCGTCCGCATCTTTAATCCATACACTGTGTCAAACACTTGTGTCTTCTTGAATATAGATACTCGCCTGTGTCTATTATTCCCCGGAAGAATTCTTTCAGATGCAACACTCGTCCGTGTTCTTTGTTAACCAGTTGATACTCGTCCGTATCATCATCTCTGAACATGTGTCAGTTTGTTTCTACGTGATACTCGTCCGTATCATAGTCTTAAGGATGCTCGTCCGCATCTTTAATCTATACACAATACCAAACACTTATACCTTTTGTTTCTTGGATGTAAACGCTCGTCCGTGTTTACTATCTCCCCAGTAGATCGCCAACAAAACAATTTTTTTCTTTTATCTAACACTCGTCCCGTGTTATGATAACCTTGAGAGCAGCCGTCCCCTGCTGAGTGGTCGTCCTCCACTTCTTGATGGTCGTCCTCCATCATGCTCATCCGATGGCCGTCCCCATCGTTGATTTTTAGCAGCCGTCCCCTGCTAGGTGGTCGTCCTCCACCTTTTGATGATCGTCCTTCATCACTTTATCCAATGGCCGTCCCCATTGTTGATTTTGGTTATCTGGCATTCGTCCTGTGTCATGATAAACCCTGAGAGCAGCCGTCCCCTGCTGAGTGGTCGTCCTCCACTTCTTGATGGTCGTCCTCCATCTTGCTCGTCCGATGGCCGTCCCCATCGTTGACCTTTTCTATCCGATGGCCGTCCCCATCGTTGATATTTTCGGCAGCCGTACCCTGCCAGGTGGTCGTCCTCCACCTTTGATGGCCGTCCCCATCATATTTCTTCTATCCCCAACAGAGCAGCCGTCCCCTGCTAGGTGATCGTCCTTCACCTTTGATGGCCGTACCCCATCATCTGTTTATTTCATTTATTCTTTAACCCGATGGCCGTCCCCGTCGTGGTCCCTTTTCCTTTTTAGCCCGATGGCCGTCCCCATCGTTGGTTACTTGACCTTTATGAACTTGATGGCCGTCCCCGTCATGTTTCATTAATCCCCAGAGAACTTTGCAGCTTTATCTTGATGGCCGTCCCCATCATAATATCCTATTTTTCCTAGCTAGTCGGCCGTCCCCGTCTTAGCTTTACTTGTTTTTCCCCAGCTAGTCGGCCGTCCCCGTCTTAGCTTTACTTTTTATCCCCAGCATGTCGGCCGTCCCCGTCATCGCTTTATTTCCTGCACTTTACCAGCACGTCGGCCGTCCCCGTCATCGCTTTGCTTCACATACCACTTTACCCAGCAGTCTTTCTCTGCTCGACGGTCGTCCTCCGTCGCCTACACTTTACAATATACTTTATTTTTCTTTTTACAATCTATATCCCTTTTCTTCTTCATTCCGTGAGTGCAAATTTTGGACTGTCTTTGGTATTCAACCACAAGTTATCTTGTTTGGCCTGTTAAGCCGTCGCTTACATCCTGCACAGCTAACTCATGTTTGAATAGGGGCAGCTGTAAACACCCCAAATTTGCCCTCACCCATTCACACCATGGCTTATGGTCATCTCATATGCATAAACACAAACATATCATCTCATATCTCACTTTTGTTTCACTGCATAGTTTCTAAGGCATCTGCACCTAGGGTTTGTGATCTGAGCAATCCAAGGGCATCTTGAGCCATTCCAAAGGCCACCAATCACTTCAAAGGGGTCCATGTGTGTTCTTACATCATATTCCATCTCCTCAAAGTCAAAAATGCAGAGGAATCACAAGAACTAGGGTTTGAGTGGATGCAGAGCCAGGATGAACTACACAGTTGACTGAAAATTAGGGTTTTGGTTTCAGAGGCCATAACTCCAAATTTTTTGGTCATTCTTGTTTTCATTGATCTCTATATGGTATAGGGAGTATACATATCAATTTTCATGAAGAAATTCCATGGGGAAGTTATCTGATCAAGGGTTGACTTTTCAGACAAGTCAGTGTAAAATCAGGGCATCTGAGGCCCCCAATGACCCAACCAATGGGTGATCTTCATCATTTTGAGTGTATATGATCTTTATTTGATCATAGAAGAAGGTTGAAGTTCATAGAAATCAAGAATTTAGGGTTTTTGCAAATGTTGACTTTTTGGGCATAGTTGACTTTTCAAGAATGCATCATTTTAGGTCATTTTTCAAGCCATGATTTTGGATCCAAAAATGCTTCAAATGGAAAAACTTTGGTCATGAAAGTTGTAGATCTCATCTTTCCCTTTCCAAAAAGTACAAGAACATGATCTAATTCATCTTGGATCAAAAGTTATGGTTTGTTAAAGTTGGCAAAAATCACTAAATTTCAAGTTATGCACTAAATGGAAAACTTGCAAATTCATGTATCAAGCATTCTAGTGACTTCAAAGTGACTTCAAAACTTCATCACATGATCACATATGCCCTAAAAAACAGAATTGGCCCAAGGGATTCTTCTTTGTTTGCCTTGATTTTCAAGAAATCCATAAGACATTTTCCATTACAAGTGCAAAGTTGGATTTTTGGCATAGTCATTTTCCAAGGAATTATGTGGTCTCTAGCTGACTCTTAAACATTGCCATGACTAAAAGAAGTGTTATGCTACAAAATTCAGCAAGAAGATTCACATGTACTTAGCATAAACTCATGAGAAAACACAAGTTGTCAAGTTGCAAAAGCTAGCATAGCTTGTCATCCACATGCTGCAGACATTCTCAAGCCATCCAAGGGTTGTCCCTGACTCAAGCTGAAGCAAGACATGCCCTAACATAGCTGCTGCCATAGCCCATGCTGCAAGTACAACAACTTTTGACTTTTTGGCCAATTGCTCCATACTTTTCCCACAGTGCATGTCAAGTCTTCTGACTGGTTCCAATAGATTAGGGATAATGTATGGATCATAAAACACACCATTCACAAGGCAGAAACCTCCCACAATCCAGCATCCAAGAAATCTGACCAAAACTTCTCCTCTTCGAATCTTCACACACAGCCATCAAACTTCATTTTTTCTTTCACCAATAAGTCACAAATTGTCCCAAGAACAAAAGCCACCCCTCAAAGCAGCCTGAAACATCACATACAAGGATCCCCATTTCTGCTACACCAGAGCTGAATCTTTCAAACCAGCCACTCCACAAGCTTTCTAAGCTCCATTCCATCCTCAGGAGGTTCAAGGAAGCAAGCTTGCGCAAAAGAAAAGCCCAGAAAGCTCATAAACAGAGAAGCTTCATCTCAGGTAACATGAAGAACATTTCTCCCAGAAACTGATTTTTAAGTTCTTTTATGATGCTATGTCTTCTCCTGATCATGGATATGTGTTTATTTTTTGAAATAGTGAAGAAACCAGCATGTATGGTATCTCTGAACATTTGCCCGTATTTTGTATTTTGCTTCGATTCAAGCTTGTGAGTGAAAATAAATGAGTTTTGGGAGAGGGGTTAGGTTTAGATTGAGGAGAAGACCATTTTGGTGGAAGAAATTTGTTGATTGGTGACCTGTAGAAAAACCTAGGGTTTTGGCTCGCCGGAGAAGACGACCGGAAGTCTTCTCCGGCAGCCTGAGAGTCATTAGCCCTAATCCGAGTGATTAAGTGAGGTTTAAATCTTGAGCGTTGGATCAGCTGACTGGCATTGACTTCGCGCGTGCACGTGTGGTCCAGATGAGCCCTTTTTGCCCTAATCATCATTAGCCTGATTAATCCACTTAATTAATTCATAAAACTTAATTAAAGCCAGAGTCAATCCAGACCATGCATCTGCGCGCCAAGTCAATGGTTCCCCTTCAACTTTAAATCTCCACCATCAGATCTGATTACTTTTTATTTTATTTGTTTTTATTTCTTTTTATTTCATTTGTTTTGCACAATTAATTTAAAATAGCAAAAAATTCTTAAAAATTATGAAACTTTTTCTTTAAAGTTTTATTAATTTTTAAGACCCAAAAATATTTTTATTTTATTTTTTATCATTAAAAAGTATTTTTAAATATTTAAAAGATTATTTTTAATTGATTAATGAGAATTAATTAATTAAAAATACTTTTAGGTATTTAAAAATTACAAAAAAATTCATGAAATGTTCTAAGACATTTAGAAACATTGTCCAACCTTCAAACCAAATTTCTTTTTTGATCTTGATGCATTTTGAGAATTTTTCATTGAATTAAATCATATTTTGTGCATTATTTTGATCATAAGTTCAAAAAATCATTTCTGCCTATTGGATGAGAGTTGGACATTGATTCTTCTTGCATTGTCTTTTGTTTTGCATGTAGTTCCTAGGATAAAAAGGCCATGAATTGTTCTTGCATTTTCTAATTGATTGGCATTTCTTTTGTTAAGAACCCTAAAAAACCCTAATAACTTAGGAAATTCATATCTTGAGTTTGGTTGAGAGTTGAGAGCTCCCCTTTGGGCAGTGGTTTATCATAGGTCTAGGGTTTCTTTGAGTGCCATTTTCCATTTTTTTATCATGAGGTTTGCTTCTGTTTTGGGTTTTGGTTTGATGTTTGTTCCATGAACCCTAATTTGGGCTTTCTCTTGCATCCTTCTTGCATTTCCTTGCATAACATGACTTGTCTTTGCATTTTGTGCATGCTTATGATTCATTTGACATCTTAAGACATGTAGAAGGCATGTTTGATCATTGCATTGCATATTTGCCATGTCATTTGTCTTGTATGCTTCATAACATTTCATGTTTATTCATGCTCCTTAACTTGCATCATTTGCATTCATAATCTTGTATGAACATTCCCATATGCTGCCTCATGTTCATAGCATCTCATAACATCATAATCATCATCAACATGCTTCTGGTTTTGCTTAGTATCATATCATTTCATCTCATCTTGCATTGCATTGCATTTTCTTTCTAACATTGCAGGTGGTAAGTAAACTTGAGAAGTGGATTTGCCTTCACTTCTCATACCTTTTCTTTTCATCTCTCTTGCATCCATTGCTGCATTTCTATTTGTGTTTGAGATTGAGCTTGCTCATTCTTGCTTCTCCCACTTTCTTTCTTCAAGTGACTTGACTTCTTGAATGAAGCAAGTCACTTTGCTTCTCTTGATCCTGTTCATCTGCTTCCTGGTGGTTCTTCTGAAGATTGTTCTTGGTAGACCTCACAAACCTTAGGAACAACCAAGCATGACAATGATTAGGGTTTTGATTAGTCCCCCGCTTAGTTTTTACCTTTGTGTCTCATTGAGTCTTCTCTTCTCACCTCATAATCAGGGACTAAACCCTAAAGGCTTTAAGACTTTGTGATTAAGCTTATGCCTGCATCCTTCTCTTAGGATGGAGTGTATAACTTTAATCCTAAGTCTTGAACCCTTAATGTGTTTAAATCTCTTAATCAATCCACTTAATAAATATCAAGACATCACACTTGTAACTTGGGCCTTGCATTAGGGTTCTAATTCTTCCTTAAGTGGTTAAGAAGGACTAACCCTAGTGTTAATGGACAAGTCCCCCTCAAGTTGTCTTACAAATCATAAAAATCACTTCATCACCATATCATTAAATAAAATCCACTTAATCAAAGGCTTGTTTTGTCATGAGTTTAATCCCTAATCATGGATTAAGTTGAGGAGTTTTCCTCAGCTTAAACATTCTCATCTATTATCCTTCTATTAGGATGGTGTAATGAGTCTGTTTAATCCTTGATTATGGCTTAACCTCATTACTCAACACTAAACAAAAACAACAAAAACATCTAAATGATCACAAGTAGGTTAATGATCTTAACCCTACATCAAAGGTGATTAAGTGTGAGAATCTGACTTCACACTTAAGGTATTCTCATTACCCCTAATCAGAGGGAAGATGTGATGAGTTTGCTAAATCCATTGGTTTAGGCTTAAGCTCATTAACTTATGACAAACTTCAAAAACGATAAAAGACTGAAAACTCAAAAACAAACAATAATCGTCTCCTCCGGGATTCTTTTCTCATCATCTTCACTCACAATCGAGAACTTGCTTCTTCCGTCTAATGCAAGACAGTTAGCACCTGAGCCAGACAGGTCATACACTTGAGCATAGGCAAGCAAGCAGTTCGCAAGTCAATTCATCTTTCAGTCTCTTTGGGTCGAACTACGGTGTTCTGACTTCCTCATTGCACGAGAGGATACGTAGGCATAACTTAACGGTTATCGAACAAAAGTCTCTGTATATTCCCCCTCCTTCCAGCATTATTCTTTGAGCCTCATGGTCATGAGCATTTCATTCCTGATCTCACACTGACACTGTACATTTATACACATCACATTTCTTTACACTGACACCTGTACATCCTTTTCCAGCTCTTTGACACACAAATTGCACTGACACTACCCCTTTATAACACAAATCTTTAAGCGTGGATCCCGTCGAGTACGACGGACAATCTGGGTGCTAATACCTTCCCAGGTTGTAACCAACCCCCTTTCTCAGTCTCTCTGGTTCGCAACCGTCTTATCTGTATCTTTCTAGGCCTATGCAGCATTGCCTTTCCCCCGGGATAAAAATGCCTAGCTGGCGACTCTATTCATCTCCAGTGAGTTCACGGCTGTGTGTTCTCACTGTTCCCTTCGCCGACCGTTCGCGCTTGTACCAGGATGCAAATCTTTGGGAGCGACAGTAAGGATAAATTTTCTTGATTATCCTTACTTGTCTTGGCTTTTGGGATGGCGTAGCTTCTGTTTTAAACCTTTATTTTGAGATCGTTGTTCGATCTAGTTCTTAGTGCATTTTGGACATCTTGTATAGATTATGCCATTGTTTTTAACTTTGTGTATTTTGGGCATGTAAAGTATATAATGTGTTAACTAGGAACTTATTGGTATTTCAGTACCAAATACATGGATTCATGTATAATATATATGCTTTTATGTATGTTGTTATATATGGGTGTTATAGTTGGTATCAGAGTAGGTTGTATCCTCGACCTAGCCATGAAATATTATAAGTATTTTTTTTCCAGTTTCATATGTGTGTTGTCACCATTGTTCTTAAATGTTATAATTATGGTATTGAGCCTGATCAACTTAATCCTATATGTATGACGTTTAGAAACATGGTTGGCAGATGTAGAAGCAACCATGGTAACCATGGCAGTCCCAAAGCTTAACCTGCAACAAATCCTCTTAGTGGCGACGAGGGGTTCTGTGGCCCTTAATTTATGCAACAGATTCAACAACATCATAATCAATTTATTGAATTGATGATGCATCATGTGAATGGAGGTGTGATTCCTCCATTCACATGCATGTTGTCACCATTGTTCTTAAATGTTATAATTATGCTATTGAGCATAATAAACTTAATCCTATTTGTATGACGTTTAGGAACATGGCCGACGGACGCAGAAGCAACCATGGTAACCATGGCAGATCCAGAACTCAACCTGCAGCAAGTCCTCCTGGTGGCGACGAGGGTGTTCCGTGGCCCTAATTTATGCAACCGATGTAGCAACACCATAATCAATTTATGGAATTGATGATGCATCATGTGAATGGAGGTGTGAATCCTCTAGTGGTTGTTACAGAGGCTGTAGGTGGGAATTTTAGGGATTTCATCTGCATGAATCCCCCTGAATTTCATGGAGAATTAGACCCTGTGAAGACTCATGAGTGGGCGACTGGTATGGAGAGAATCTTTCTGATTATTCAATGTAGTGAGGAAAACAAAGTAGTGTTTGCTTCTCACTTATTGAAAGGTCATGCTATGAGGTGGTGGGAGAGTGATTCGGCTTTGATAACTATTCAAGATATACCTAAGGAGTGGGAACAATTCAAGACTATCTTCATGGAGAAGTATTTTCCTAGCTCTTTAAGGACCCAAAACGAGTTTGAATTCCAACAGTTGAGACAAGGCAACATGATTATGGCCAGTTTTACTGATAAGTTTGAGGACATGGCTGCTTACTCTAGGTAATCTATATATGCTCCGGATGAGAAATTGAAGATTGACCAATTTCTTTTTGGATTTAGAGTTGGAATCTCCCAAAGTGTGTCGCAGAGGGAATTCACTACTTATTCTGAATTGTTAAGGCAATGCTATGTGGTTGAAAGTAGTTTAAAGAGAGTTAAAGCTAAAGGAGATTTGAGTAGGATGAATCAGAATGACCATGAAAGATCAAGACAACAATTTAGGCCTATACCATAACCTTTCAAAGGGAAACAAGTACAGAGTCCTAGAGCCAGTTCACCTCATGTATGTCGTACTTGTGGAAAGAGTCGTTTTGGGAGGTGTGGCATGGAAGGAGTGAAGTGTTATTAGTTCTAGAAAGTGGACATATAGATAGAGGTTTTCCTCAGAGTAGGAACCAAGCTCAAGGTAAGAGCATCGGAAGAGTTTATACTTTGGATGCAAGGAAGGCTAAGGGTGACAACTCCTTAGTTGCTAGTACGTGTTTCCTAAATGGGCATCCTTGTTTTGTATTATTTTATTATGTAGCAACACATTTTTTGTGTGTCAATTCAATGTATGAAGCGACTTAGGTTGCAAAATCTTCCGTTGTCTCCTCCTATGGTGGTTACTACCGCCATGGATGAAATGGTCAAGACACCATTAATGTGTGAGAATTATGTTTTATCTGTGGATGTTAGAGTTTTTTAGATTGGTCTTATTTTCTTACCACTTAAGAAATTTGACACTGTCTTGGGGATGGATTGGTTTTCTGTTAACTTAGTGTTTATTGGTTGCAAAGAGAAGCTAATCATCATTCCATCTGCTGAGGCTACCCCAAAGGATGTTTTAACTACGATTTTAGAAGGTACGATTGGAATAAAAAAATTATTGTTTGAGAAGGAAAAACATGTTCTTTTGGTTCTTACTAAGGAGACTAGTAGCAATTAGAAAATGCTGCATATTCCTATAGTCTGTGAGTTTCCAGAAGTTCTTCTCGAGGAAGTCATTTCTCTTCCTCCAGAAAGAAAAGTAGAATTCTCTATTGATCTGGTACCGGGAACGACTCATATATTCGTTTCTTCGTATCAGATGACACCACTGGAGTTAAGAGAATTGAAGGATCAATTGTAAGAGTTAATGGTAAAACATTTCGTTCGACCTAGTGTTTCACCATGGGGAGCTCCAGTGTTGTTAGTAAGGAAGAAGGATGGTGGGATGTGATTATGTATTGATTACCGTCAGTTGAACAATGTCACCATCAAGAACAAGTACCCCTTACCCAAGATACATGACATGTTAGGTCAATTGAAAGGAGCCTCTGTGTTCTCGAAGATTTATCTACGGTCAGGTTATCACTAGATTCGTGTAAAACTGTAGATGTGCCAAAGACCATGTTTATGACCCGTTATGGCCATTACGAATTCTTAGTAATGCCTTTCGGTGTAACAAATGCTCCAATTGTTTTCATGGATTATACGAATCGGATATTTCAAGCTTACTTAGACCAAATTGTTATGATCTTTATAGATGGAATTCTTATTTATTCTCGTACTCCATAAGACCATGGAGAACATCTAAGAATTATTTTATCGGTATTGCAAGAGAAGAAACTTATTGCTAAGTTAAGTAAGTGTGAGTTTTGGATGCCAGAAGTTAAATTTCTTGGTCATGTTATATCTTAAGGTGGCGTGGTAGTAGATCCATCGAAAATATAAGCAATGATTAGTTGAGAATGACCAAAGAATGCTTCAGAAGTTAGAAGTTTCTTAGGATTGGCTGGTTACCATAGATTGTTTATCAAAGGCTTTTCTCATTGAACACTACCAATTACAAAGCTTACTCGAAAAGATCATGCTTATGAGTGGGATTTACATTGTGAGAAAATTTTTATGAGTGCTTACCTTGAAAAATGGTAAATAATCAAGGGTCCTCTAAAAACACTAAAAGTTCTCTGTTACTCACAAGATCAACCAGATTGATCCTAAGACATGTGCTATAAATCGTTTTGTTTAGTGTTTGGTGAACTATCATGAACACTTTGACAAAATGCATGAAAGGGTTTGATATCAAAAGGTAAAATAAAAATGAAACAAAACTCAAAACATATTAAAGTCAAAGGAAATGCAGGAAGATAAGCGTGTAAAAGAATTTAAACGAAAGAAAGTAAACGAAAGCGGTTAAATTGCTGGAAATGTAACTTGCATAAAAGTGAATGCAGAAGATAAATGCTATAAAGAAAAGACTTTAAAGAAATTTGCATTGAATATAAAGATGGTAGTGTTTACATCATGTACATTCTTGCTTTCACTCGCTTCTCTACATACGGGTACTTTGAGTGGATATGGAGTAACTTGTACAATATGATTTTCACACACATTTTAACACTAGAACTACTTATTTATAACAATCGAAAATAACGTTTATCAACGATTTACTAATAGAAATATGACACATGTCACTCTGCATGTCTTCCACCTTTGGATGTGCGCCACTTGTCTCTTTTTCAAATTAGGAGAAAGACAAACTTCCCTCTAACATTTGAATTTAAATGTCACGTGTCGAACACCTTTAGTAGTGTTCAATCGAACCACATTTCCTTATACTTAGAAATATTCTAAGACCAGAAACTTGTCTTTCCTTGTAACACACAAGTCTTCGACTTAGGCTTTCAACATGGTTCTACCGAAGCCTTCTTTTAGCCTTCTTAAAGAATATAATTCTTAAATTACTATTCTTTAAAATAAGATGAGCATCGAAATTGGGAGCTAACGAATTTCCCCCTAAAAATTTCCTTTCGACAGAACTAAAAGAAATGTCTTTTTTTATCAAAGTCTTTCAACTCTTACTTCTTGACTGTGCTTAGGTATGGTCATAACTGACTACCCCATGATCCAAGAAACTATTCAATTTCTTTTAAACCATGCTGATGACATCATGTCATAATGGCTTGTAGAAGTAAGCTTCTCAAATTATATTTTGACGATAACAACAAATCCATCAAGTCTTGAAAGCAAGCAAAAAGGATCATTCAAGCTTCATTCTAATAAGGTCTTCATAAAGAAAAGGTTTTCTCGTCGGAAGGTATAATTCTATTTCTCACAAATCAATAATGTTTATTAAGTGTTCAAATTAGGATGCACTCACATTTGCTATCTCTAAAAAAATCATTATGCATGCCTTATGTTACTGATCTTAAATTTAAAAGAATTTTTTCTGGTTTTTGATCAAGTAACTGGTTACCTTGTAGGTAGTAACCAGTTACTTCAGCCCAATTTTGAAAAATCCTTTTAACGTTACAACAAGTAACCGGTTACCCATGGGGTAGTAACCGGTTACCACTGTTCAAATTTCCAGAAATTATTTCATTCAAATTTTGAATTTTGTCTTATGATTTTCAAATCGGATTGAGACATCCCTTCAATTTTTGTACCTTTTCTAAAAGGTGTCTTGTCTCTATTTAAAGTTCTTTGTGCATAATTTTTTAGATACTTCCTACAATTTTCATAAAACATTTTCTTACTCAAAAATCTCAAACTTTCAAAATCTATCAAAGTGCACTAAATTCATTTGTTTACAAAGTTAAACTTTGTATACACTTTAGTGAACACTTATATTCATTATTTTTGAGTGAGAAATATCAATCAAAGGAGAAGATCAACATTGCTTGATATTACAAGACTTCATCATTTCTACATTTCATTTTATTCAAAGAATTATTTCTTGTATTGACTTGTGATACATGATTGTTGGACACAAGGGTTTGTGTGGCAAGAGGATTGTTCTTGCACACTTGATTGTTGTGTAGTTGTCAGAACGTAGGCTTCACCAGTTTATGGTGTGATAGGTTGTACAATCTAAAACTATAATAAAATCTCTTACAAGGTGTAACACGGTGGGAGAACTGACTTTTAGTCATGTTGTGGATAGCAAGAGTCGCCACCGACTTTTATTTTATCCAAATGGAAAGAACATAAAAGAACAGGAAATACCTATTTTAAAAGACTTGGGTTCGGGGGGTAGGTTATATAAAGGGAAGGTATTAGCACCCTTTATATCCATGGTTATCCATGGGCTCTTAGTTACTTAGCTCACTTAAATTGTTTTTGAAAAGTGTAGTGTGTGATTAGAAATTTTTCTAAGTACTTTGTAATGATCCTTGTATGGATGTATACAAAGCCTTGTTTTGAAAAATGTTTAAGAAAGTATTGTGAGGTGTGAAAAGTAGTTTTGAAGAGTGAGCAAGTAACTATGAAGTACCTACCCTAGATTAAGTCTTTCTTATTCTCTTATGTTCTTTCAATGGTAAGACTATCCCTATTATTAAGGAATAGGTAGTCATTACCTTGGATGTGTTAAGGGACAAGCGTAGGGTCGTCGTATGGTCATAGAAGGCAACTTAAGGGATGTCTTTAGCAATTCGTAGGGACTATTATCATTTATTCGAAGGGACAAGATCATTATTCCATAGGCAACCTCGAAGGGACTTGATCTTTTAAACTGTAGGGACTCGATGATTTTATTAAGGGACTTTGCTTAAGACACCCCTATATTCGAGGGACTTGACCATATTTAAGGCAACTGAGAGGGGTAACCTAGGAAGTGCAAGATGGCGATCAAAGATCGACTTACGTGTGTAAGTGTTTATATTCAGGTATTTATCTTATTTAAATTAATGTTCTAAGTTATTTTTAATCACATTTAGGTTATGCACACCCTAAGATTACTAACCATACAATAAAATATTTACGAAATAAAATAAAGACGGAAAATAAACCTACAAGTATTACATGGCTTTAGCAGATACATAATAATCAAATAATAATAATAATAATAAATATAATAAGAATAATAAATAAACAATAATAAAATATTAGCAATAACGAAATAATAGCAATAATAATAATGATAATAATAGTGAATAAAGAAATCAAAATTAAAATTAAAAAAAAAAAAGAGAAATTATTTTTAGGTTAAATAAATATTAGAACCTTTTTTTAAATATTAATTAAGAAAATAAAACCAATTTAATAACAATAAGAAAAATATTAAATTATTTACATATTAATAAGAATAAAGATTAATTTAGGGGTTAGAAAAAATAAGCTAAATTTTTAGGGTTAATAGAAAAATTAGGATTAGTATTTTAATTAAGAAAATTAGGGTTAAGAATTTAGGTTTAGAAATTAATTAAGATTTAAATAAATTATTTACAAATTACACATAATAAAATTTATATACAAAATTATTTATAAAATTAATTAAATGACTAATCAAGAAAAATTATGAGATTAATGAAAATAT
The DNA here is from genome assembly GCA_963966055.1 of Lathyrus aphaca. Classification (NCBI taxonomy): domain Eukaryota; kingdom Viridiplantae; phylum Streptophyta; class Magnoliopsida; order Fabales; family Fabaceae; genus Lathyrus; species Lathyrus aphaca. The sequence continues at coordinate 275,360,688 of OZ014519.1, read as the reverse complement.
AAAGTTTAATTATTATTTTAAATAAAATTAATAGTTTTAATATAAAACAAATTAATTAATATTTAATTATATAAAATAAATGAAATAAGTGATAAAAAAGAAAGGTGGGGAGGTCTAGTTTTGATCCCAGGACCTCCCCCTTACCACAACAAAACCAGACCACTGGGCTAGCGCATGCTAGCTAGTGAACAAAGAGTGAATCCAAATCAATAAATATGAAACCTGTTAAATATGATAAAATAAAACAACAAAATGGCAAAACCTGGGAATCGAACCCAGGTCAATTGGTCTTTACACGCACACGCATTACCAGTTGAGCTACCAGCCTGCTTTGACAATATAACCAAAACAAATCATAATAAAATAAGACAAGTTTTCAAACTGAATTTCCGCACCAAACTTCATCTTCTTCGTTTGAATTTCCTGCGAATTTTCATACGATTCTTCCTGCAAATTTACCTGCGGGTGAATTTAACAGAAGAACCTAGGTTTTTTTTGAAACCTTAGAAACACGTAAAATCAGAGAAAATTGATAATGGCAAATGATTTCCCATAGTTCATACAATTCAAACACAGTCTTAAAAAGTATTTAAATGGTCTAAAGGGGAAGATCCCAATTCAAAGGTCCAAACCCTAGCAATGGTGATACACGGATATGGCCATGAAACTTCAATAAAACCGTCCAGAAATCATCTATGTAACCTCACAAACAATAAACCAAAGTCAAATCACATTAACAATGCATAAATAATCGAAATGGAAAAATCAAATTTTCAAGAACAAGAACATTTCGGTTAAAGTATATGAGTATGATTTTGGTGCATATGATGATTGGATTATGTTCAGGAGACCTCAAGGAACGATTCTACATCTTTAATTCTCTTGTTAATGCCCTAAATTAATGAAACCGAATTTCACTTTTCTTCAATTTTTTGAAACTTCAACTCTCTTACCTTGCCTCTGATTTTCGTCCCCTAGTATTGTGTTGTGTTCATGTACATATAGTGAATGCAATTAGGTCAAAAAACTTGTCCCTTCTTTGGGCTTTTGGATAACTTGATGGTGAAGAAAGATATGATCTTAAAAGTGAGAAAAATCAAATATTTTCTTACTCTTAAAGCCTTGCACGAATTTGGAGTGTATCCAATCAAGTTAAATGGTGTTTATGATCTTCTAGAACAAGAATCAAATCTAAATATTGACTTTTCATATTTTATTTTGATTTAAATTGATTTTTAATGAATAAAATTAAAATAAATAAAAAATAAACTATAAAAATCTGAATAAATGAGAATTGAGTAGTGCATGATGTCATGGTAAAGATGGGATCATAAAATTGCAAGCCCATGTGAAAAGAATTGGTTCTAAGACCCCATTTGCTCAATATACCTCTCAAAAATTTCCCAACTTTGCAAAGGCACAAATACCTCAATTTTAAGGCTATGAAGGTGTTCTTGGACATTTTGGAAAGCTTATAGAGTCCTCTAAGCAACCTCTTTGGTCTCATGTCCATATCCTTTACCATTTTCAAATTATGTCCTTTGGAAGATGTTGACGTTTTGTTGACTTTTAAAATGACCTATAATGTTTTAGCTCATACCTTCCAAATAAAGCATTTTTGGGCTTGGCTTGTGTGACACAAAGTTGTAGAGAATTCAATTTACTTCAAAATGAGCTTTGGATGGAAAATATTTGATGAAGCATGTGAAAGTTTATGGCTGGTCAAAGTTCATATGACTTTTCCTATGAAAACCCTAATTTAGAAACTCCTGATTATTGATGATCTGAAATCTCCTTGATGAATCATGATTAACCCTTGATCAAATGATGAATTTTACTTCATAAACTTGATGTTTGCAAAAAATCATGAAGTTTGACTTTGGTTTGACCACAATTGACCTTAGTTTGACTTTTTATCTGCTTTGACTGACTTTTGCATATATGATCATCTGACTAAGCAAACCTTTGGGAAAGCCTTGAAACTTGAACTAGGGATTCTTGAAGACATATAGGATGTTATGAAGCTCACTTGAAGCCTTGGAAGTTCATTTAGCCTAATGAAATTCAAAACCCTAGTTTATGATGCATTGCTTAGGAGGATGCTTTGTCTGAGGGAATTGTTAAACTTTCTGACTAATTGTGAACCTTGTGAACCTTTTGGGGTACCTTGTGAACCTTGTGAACCTCTTGGGACACCTTGAAACACAATGCCTTGATTAAGGGAGGGCAAATTTGGGGTGCAACAGCTGCCCCTATTCAATTTTCTAAAACCTGAGGAGTTAGATTGGCCTGTACACCATTCGTGACTTGGAAGGTTGAAGGGGATTGAACACAAAAGCCCAAAAATTTGCACTCGCCGGTGCGTAAAGTATTACTGCTGATTGGTTGTATATGCTGGAGTCGGAGGGACTGGAGATGGGCTTATAGATGCCATCCATAATATCAGAAGGTGATAGTATCTTTATGTTGTCACTGGATATTAGCACTAGGTCTTCGTATAGGCCGTCTTTGAATCATTCACATAACATGGTTTGAGTTGAATGTAAACACTAGATCTTCGTATAGATGGTTTCTGCATTATCTCTGGGGGAAAAGAATATCCTTCATTAGGTGTCAGTACTTAGATCTTCGTGTAGATCGGCTTTGAACCATCTTTAGGAACATACTTTAATTTAAGCATCAGAATCAAATCTTCGTGGCGATTTTTTCTGAATTGCTTTTGGTAATATCTTGGGCTAAGTACAAGATCTTCGTATCGATCATTTATGTACCATTCATAGATAGATTGTTTCATAGACCAATAGAAATAAATCTTCATAGCGATTATCTCTTCTGGAAATATCTCGGATTAGGTAATAGATCTTCGTATAGACCATTTACATACCTTCCCAAGGACAAAAAGAATATCAGGATCAAATCTTCATGGCGATTATCCCTGAACTTCTTCTGAAAGAATCTCTTGGATTAAGTGCTAGATCTTTGTATAGATCATTTACGCACTATCCCCAAAGATAGTTGACCATCAGAAATAAATCTTCGTAACGATTATCTCCTCTGGAAATACCTGGATTAAGCACTAGATCTTCGTATAGATCATTTACGTACCCTTCCAAGGACAATTTGTTGAATCATCAGAAATAAATCTCCGTAGTGATTATCTCTGAATTAAGTATCAGCACTAGATCTTTGTATAGATCGTCTCTGAACTGTTTGATAGTGTTTATCTGCCTGCAACTATCCTGAAAAGAAAAGGTTAGTTTATGCCAGATTATTTTGATGTATGCATGTATGGCATGATGCTTTTGAGTAAGAATGTCATATGGGTTATGGATGCGTATGTTATGATATGATGTAAATGATGCATGTATGAATCATGTAGCCTGAAGTGTCCGGGTATCTCTATATAACAACTGTTGGCTAGGGAGAATAAATCTCGGTTCGTTGCTGAGGAATATGAGGACTTCGTTCCCATTTTGTTTAATAATATGGTACTTAGAACCTCCCGTTTTTGTTCGTTGTACTTCTTATTGAAGGATTAAGTTCTTGAATATCCTGACTGAGGATAAAAGAGATGGACATAGATCCGGGAGACTTAATTCTTCGGAGGATATGAAACTGCTTGCAGACTTCGTCGAGTGGGAAGTATAAGATATTACTGTATGGATATTGTAAAGATTACCCTGTGGGGATGAACCGGTGAAGCTTCGTTGAATCCCTACCTTCGTTCGTCCTTAGTAAATACTATTACTGCATTTTATGCATTTCTGGTAAACATCAATCATATTCAAAAGCATACATACATTCAAACACAAACAATGGACGTTTCGCTTAAGTAAACAGGGGAAAAGTAAACTTGGATTAAAACATGAGACTTTATTTATTTAGAAAGTGGCTTATACATAGGCAAGTTTGTACAAGGAGACAGAAATCCTAGTAAGAGGAATTCGTCATAAAAGTTTTTACAAAAAAGAAAGGAAGCTATGTGAAAAATAATCCTATTGAGTTTCAATTCCACTATTGCCATTATCTTCAAGTATCTCATCTTTTGCTGTCGAGATGGAAATGATTGGATTGATCTTTATTTGTTTGAACTTGATCCAGGTAGCACAAATAGTTGGAGTTACATGAGTGATCCAACGAGACATAGTTATACGCTTTAATCCCTAACTTTTGCCTAGATTGCCTTTTCAAGTTTTCAATCCACCGGGATACCCTTTTTTGCCCAAGCCGCCTTTTCAGGTTTTCGACTTGTTGGGTGTACATTTTTTTATATATATCCCTAATTTTTGCCCGAACCTTTTTGGTTCGCCGGGATGCCCTTATTTTTTCCTAGGCCAGTCAACCTAGCGGGTCTCTTTTTATGCGTAGTATTTTTTAACTATGTCTACGTTTACGGGCTGTGGGAAATCTTCACCATTCATAGTGGTAAGCATCATGGCACCTCTTGAAAATACCCTTTTGACTACAAATGGTCCTTCATATGTAGGAGTCCACTTGCCCCTAGGATCACCATGTGGTAATATGATACGCTTGATTACCAAGTCTCCAGTCTGATATACCTTTTGCTTAACCTTCTTATTAAAAGCTTTGATCATCCGTTTCTGGTACATCTGACTGTGACAAACAGCTGCCAGCCTTTTCTCATCAATCAAATTTATCTGGTCAAGTCGAGTCTGAATCCACTCATCTTCATCTAAGTCTGCATCCTTCATGATTCTTAAGGAGGGTATCTGAACTTCAATGGGTAGAACTGCTTCCATACCATAGATTAAGGAGAATGGGGTTGCCCCTGTTGAAGTACGTATTGTAGTACGATAACCATGAAGAGCAAATGGTAACATCTCATGCCAATCCTTATACGTAACAGTCATCTTCTGTAGAATCTTCTTGATGTTCTTATTAGCAGCTTCTACTGCCTCATTCATCTTTGGACGATATAGAGAAGAGTTATGATGCTTAATCTTGAACTGCATGCAGAGATCAGTAATCATAGTGTTGTTCAGATTTGAGCCATTATCTGTGATAATCCTTTCAGGGATGCCATACCTACATATGAGATTATTCTTAATGAATCGAGCCACAACATTCTTAGTAACAGATGCAAATGAGGCTGCCTCCACCCACTTTGTAAAGTAATCAATGGCAACAAGAATGGAACGATGCCCATTGGAAGCAGTAGGCTTGATCTCACCAATCATACCAATGCCCCACATGGAAAAAGGCCAAGGAGCAGTCAACACATTCAACGGAACTGGAGGTACATGCACCTTATCAGCATAAATCTGACATTTGTGACATGTTTTGGAATGTTGATAGCAGTCAACTTCCATGGTAGACCAATAGTAACTTGCTCTCAATGTCTTTTTTGCCATGGTATGACCACTAGAATGAGTGCCAAAGATTCCATCATGCATGTCTTCCATAATCTCTGTTGCGTCCTTCTTATCCACACAACGGAGCAAAGTCGAATCATGATTATGCTTGTACAAAATTACATTACTCAAGAAGAACCTAGCAGAAAACCTCCTCAGAAACTTCTTATCATTGACAGATGCTCCTTCAGGGAACTCCTGAGCTTCGAGATACCTCATTACCTCATAAAACCAAGGCTTTCCCTCTACTCCTTCAGTATCAATCTCATTACAATATGCAGGCTTCTCAAATCTATCAATAGTGATTTTGGGAGCTTCATCATCCCAACTAATCTCAAACATAGATGCCATGGTGGCTAATGCGTCTGCCAACTGATTCTCTCCTCGTGGAATATGTCCAAAGGTAATCTCTTCAAAATATGGGATCAAAGACAACACATGCTCTCTGTAAGGAATGAGATTTGCGTGCTTGGTATCCCAATCTCCTTTAATCTGACTAACTACCAGGGCTGAATCTCCATATACGTCCAGAAAATGAATCTTCATCTCAATGGCAGCTTTGATGCCCATGATACATGCTTCATATTCAGCCATGTTATTGGTACAATAGAAACAAAGTCTAGCAGTAATTGGGGTATGACAACCTTCCGGGGAAACGATCACCACACCAACACCATTACCAAGCGCATTAGAAGCTCCATCGAAAACCATAGTCCATCGGGATCCCTGTTCGGGTCCGTCATATTGTCTAGGTTCTTTAGTAACAATCATAATATCTTCATCCGGGAACTCAAAATTCATTGACTGATAATCATCCACTGCTTGATGAGCTAAATGATCAGCTACCACACTGCCCTTAATTGCTTTCTGAGTGGTGTACTGTATATCATATTCTGTTAAGATCATTTTCCATCTCGCTATTTGTCCGGAGAGAGCAGGTTTCTCGAATATGTACTTGATTGGATCCATCTTTGAAATCAACAAGGTAGTATGAGTTAACATATACTGTCTTAGTCGGCGAGCAGCCCATGCCAAAGCGCAACAAGTTTTCTCGAGTAGTGAGTATCTTGTTTCACAGTCGGTAAACTTTTTGCTAAGGTAGTATATTGCCTGCTCTTTTCGACCAGACTCGTCATGTTGCACCAACACACACCCCATTGAGTTGTCTAATACTGTTAAGTACATAATCAAGGGTCTTCCATCAACTGGTGGCATCAAAATTGGAGGTTCTTTGAGGTATTTCTTGATCTCATAAAAGGCTACCTGGCACTCGTCATTCCATTCCATTACCTGATCTTTCTTCAACAACTTAAAGATTGGCTCACAGGTAGCAGTTAGCTGGGAAATAAACCTGGCAATGTAATTCAGTTGTCCCAAGAAACCTCTGACTTCCTTCTCAGTACGGGGAGCAGGCATCTCTTGTATAGATTTTACTTTTGCAGGATCTACTTCAATACCTTTTCCACTGACAATGAAACCCAGGAGTTTACCAGACCTAACTCCAAAAGTACATTTGTTTGGATTCAATATCAGTTTATACTTCTTCAACCTCTCAAATAACTTGTGCAGGTGATCAAGGTGTTGTTCCTCATTCTGGGACCTGGCTATCATATCATCCACATATACCTCTATCTCATGGTGAATCATATCATGAAACAAAGCCACCATAGCACGCTGATATGTTGCCCCAACGTTTTTCAAACCAAATGGCACCACCTTATAACAAAAGGTGCCCCATTGTGTAACAAATGTAGTCTTCTCCATATCTTCAGGCGCCATCTTAATCTGATTGTAACCAGAGAAACCATCCATGAAAGAGAATACCTTATGCTTAGCAGTGTTGTCTACCAAAACATCAATATGTGGAAGTGGAAAGTCATCTTTAGGACTGACCTTATTCAAATCCCTGTAAGCCACACACATGCGTACCTTACCATCCTTCTTAGGTACCAGTAACACATTTGCAACCCATTGAGGATAAGAAGTCACAGCTAAAAACCCTGCATCAAATTGTTTCATCACCTCTACTTTAATCTTTTCTGAAATTTCAGGACGCATGCGACGAACCTTTTGCTTCTTTGGACGACAGTCTTCTTTTACCGGTAGATGGTGAACCACAATGTCAGTATCCAACCCTGACATATCTTCATAAGACCAAGCAAAGATCTCCACATAGTCACGTAACATCTGGATCAGTCTGTTCTTAACACCATCTTCTAGTTCAGCCCCTATCTTGACCTCTTTCCTGTTTTCCTCTGTTCCTAGATTCACAACTTCGATTGGCTCTTCGTGTGGCTGTATAGCTTTCTCTTCTTGTTGTAACAACCTAGCAAGCTCTATAGGTACTTCACAATCTTCCTCCTTTCCATCTTCAGCTTGATAGATCGGATTCTCAAAGTCATAATTGGCAATAGTAGAATTGTTATCAACAGGATCCAGAGTGGATGAGGATCTGCATTTTAGTGATGTGGGTGTGTGTAAGAACACCTAGCTGATAAAATAATAATAAAAGAAAAGACAAAGAGCACAATATTTACGAAAACGAAACGTCCATTGATTTTATTGAATGAAGTATGCAAATGAAATGACATCCTGAAACAAGCATACCATTGTGCCCCGGGTAAGACACAAGGCTTAAAAGGTTTTATTGTTTGAAATTACAAACTTAAAACAAAACACAATAATAGTATTTACTCCTGACTAAAGGAGATAGGAATAACGTCTTCAGTCTTCCAATTGTTGAGCCCATCACCCATGGTAGGAAAGATCCAATCATCCAGGTTGTAATCTTCATCATGGTCACCCACAACATTGATTTGATCTCTTACGACCCCTTGATTAGTGATATGAACAGCACGAGCACGACGAATAGTCCTCTGAGATTCTGCAGTGAAACCCAAACCAAACTTGTCATACTTCTAAGGGATGTTGGGAAGCTGACCCCAAATATCACAACCACCTTTTTCGACCACAACCTTAGCATCCTTGAGGGAGGCCATTGCAGGAGGTATTCTAGTAACCACAGGATCTCTTTCAGAAGCAGGGACAGACTGAGGAACAGGAGCAGAGCAAGGAACAACTTCAAATGTTTGACACGGAGTTTCAAGTATTTCACCCTCCATTTCTACATATTTGAAAGTATTCACATGGCTAACCATGTATTCTTCTTCACCATAGACAGTGACAATTTTGTTTTTCACCGGATATTTCAACTTTTGATGTAAAGTGGAAGTCACAGCACCTGCCCCATGGATCCAAGGGCGCCCAAGAAAACAAGAATACGCAGGACGGATATCCATCACATAGAAAGTAGAGTTGAAGACTTGAGAGCTTACTTTGATCGGGAGGTCTACTTCTCCATGTACCACTCTTCTTGAACCATCAAAGGCCCTTACCACTACATCACTTGGTCTTAACACAACATCCTCAGGACTGAGCTTGTCCAGAACCTCTTTAGGGAGCACATTTAATGAAGAACCATTGTCCACCAGTACATGAGACAAATTAGTGCCCCTACATTCAATGGAGATATGCAGAGCTCTGTTATGATTTCTCTTGGCAGGAATCAGATCAGCATCAGAAAAGCCCAGACCATTATCACTAGTCAGATGTGCAACACAATTCTCAAATTGATCCACAAAAATTTCATTTGGCACATGAGCAGTCTTTAAGAACTTGATTAAGGCTTTAGCATGGGCTTCAGAACACATCAGCAACGATAACATGGAGATTTTGGAGGGAATATGCCCCAACTGGTCAACAATATCATAATCACTTTTGTGAATGATCTTCAGTACTTCTTCCATATGTTTAGAAAGATTTTCAGCAGTCGGTGCCTCAGCTTGGACAGGTTCAATCACAGGACCTTTGCCCCGGGCATCAGTACTTGGCCCAGAATTAGAGGTATGAGCTGGAGTAACTGTACTTTTAGAGGTGTCTTGAGGGGAGAAAATTCTTCCACTTCTGGTGACCTTACTAGATCTAGCAATATTGTCAACATCAAGGCTGACATCAGTAACAGGTGCATCAATCAAAGGTTCTTGTTTGACACCATGGATATAAACATCAGAACCATAATTCCAGGGTATAGCTTTATCAGAAGTATAAGGAACAGGGCCAGGAATGGTAATGATCATGGGGGCCACTCTAGCTTCAGCAACAGTCTTCACAGGGCCTTCAATAGTAATCTTGACAGGACCTTTAGAGGTGATCCTGACAGGACCTTTGGAGGTAATCTTCACTGGTACTTTATCAATCATAGCTACATCTTCAAGCTTCGTGTTTTGAGTCAGATGTTCACACATACTTTCCACAGAAGGAGTCCTCTCAAACAATATAGTGTAATTGTCCATGAGGCGTTGAATACCATCCTTCAACTTCCAGCAACTATCAGGTTTATAGGCACAGTAAAAACAGTCTTCCTTGCAACCTGGAAAGAACCCAGCCTGCACCAGCTTCTTCTTGATAATGGATAGAGGAGTAGTCACATCTGCTACTGAGGAAACATAGGAAACCTCATCAACAACATTAACAGTCTTCTCATGATTGGGAATTGGAGCAGTGATCACATTTGGGGTCCCAGGAGGGTCAAATTCAATTTCCCCAGCTTCGATCATGTCTTGAATCTTGTTTTTCAACACCCAGCAATTGTTGGTGTCATGTCCTAGACTATTAGAATGATATGCACATCTTGCATTAGGATTGTACCGAGGAGAGGATGTATTAGGATTCTGAGGAAGATCCCTTAAAGTAATTAGCTCCCCTTTCAACATGTGTTGAAAGGCTTGGGCCAGTGACATGTTGAACTTGGTGAACTGTCTTCTAGGCTTCTGTTGATTGTTCTGTTGTTGATCTGGTGCTGTAGGGGCAGAATTGGAGATGTGAACTGCTCCCACAGATTGGTGACTCCTGTTACGACTATGTTGACCATATACAATATTAGACTCCTTCTTTCCACTAGGGGTTTTTTTAGCAGTGCTTGATGAAGAGGAACCTACTTGTATCTTACCACTTCTTATCCCATTTTCCACATGTTCTCCAGTCATTATCAGTTCAGTGAAACCAGATGACGAGCTTCCAATGAGCAGTTCAGTGAAACCAGATGACGAGCTTCCAATGAGGTGACTATAAAAAGGACCATTCAGCATACTCATAAACATATCCACCAGCTCCCTGTCAGTCAGAGGGGGTTGAACTCTGCCAGCCAGGTCTCTCCATTTCTGGGCATACTCTTTGAAACTCTCCTTAGCACCCATAGACATGCTTTGGAGCTACATGCGAGTTGGTGCTAAATCAACATTATATTGGTATTGCCTATAGAAGGCCTCAGCAAGATCGTTCCAATCACGAATATTAACACTTTCAAGTTGATAATACCATTCCAATTGAGCTCCAGATAAACTCTCTTGGAAGAAATGAATCCGCAGCTTCTTGTCAGCAGTATGTGGTTGAATCCTCCGGACATAAGAACTCAAATGCTTTTTAGGACATGAAACACCATCATACACCACAAAAACAGGAACCTTGAAGCCAATAGGTATAACCACTCCATAAACTAAACTCAAATCTTCAAAATCAAGCCCAAAAGATTTTTGTAGTTCCATAGCGTTCATTTTGTCCACCAACATCTTATACTTCTCCTCACTAGCAGGATCATGATAATAATTCTCCTCAAAATCAGAATCTTCCACAGTACCATGAAGACTACCTCCTTCTTTCTCAGAATTTTCAGACTCAAAATCCTCAACCTCTTCTTTTGTCTTGATAGGACCTCTGAATCTTCTACCCAGGTTGATGAGGCCCCCTGATTTTCTAGTCTTCTTCTTCTTCTTAGTCAGAAGTGCCTTCAGCTCATCTTGTCCTTTGGACAAGTTCATGATCATTTCTTGAAATTGTGCATTCTGGGTCTGGAGATCCTTAACAGTTTGTTCGAGAGCCATTTCTGCTAAAATAAACAGCAAGAAGATAAGATACTTGTTCATAATAAACCTGTGATGCAATGATATGGTATGTAGATGCATATGCAATGTTTTCAAGGACCGCATGATTTAAATTTGTTTAAACAACCATAAATGAAACTTTTATTAGTAAGCAATAAACTTGTTTGCCTCTTGGGCTTACAATAAAATGAAATAAATACAAAGATGGGGTTTTAAGTGCCCCATGGACGTTTCCTTTTTGTATGGAGGTATGTGTTGAGATTCCGCTCCTCGTGAAGTTGTTTTGTCAGCTCCAGGATTCTTTCTTGACTAGCTTTGAAATGAGTCTCAAAAGTATCCCTTTTCTCCTTCAACTGGATCCAGGACCTCTGCAACTCTTCCATGTCAGTGGGCATATCTGGATGAAGGATGATATAAGGAGTATCTCCTTCAGCAACAGGCTCCATGGTAACTAGAAGGATAGCAGGATATGGCATCATAAGAGTCTGAGCACGTGCTCGTACCCATCTGAGTTAAGGTTCCATAGGAATGGAGTACTTTGGTTCCAGAGTCTTGCTGTCAACCTTGTTCACTTTACCCCAAGCTCGTATGAACCTTTGACGGTAACCCTGCAGATCGTTGTCGTAGTCGAACACAATACCCTGAATAAGCATGTCATGAGGACCATCACTCCGAGCATAACCAAACTGGCGTAGAGCTAAAGAAAGGTTATAAGTGATGCCCCCTCTTATGCCAAGGAGTGGCACATTAGGGAACTCTCCGCAATGGTCAATGATAGTAACATTCTCTATAGATCGAGAGCACCAATGAATATCTAAATGAGAAACTGACATAATCCTCTTAGACCACCTTAACCCTTGTTCATTCTTCATTACTGATCGAGGAAGGTGAGAAATAAACCACCTAGACAATAGAGGTATGCAGCACATCAGAATTCCTCGTGCCTTTGTAGTACATGCATGGAGAGAATGTAAGATGTCTCCAAGTAATGTAGGCACTGGATTGCGAGTCAGAAATATATTGATGACGCGTACGTCTATGAGCTGGTCTGGATTAGGGAACAACACTAGGCCATAGATTAATAAGGCCAAGATCTCCTCAAAAGCATCATAACTCATAGCCTTTAGGAACACTTGAGCTTTCTCCATCAATACCTTAGCAAGGATACCCTTAACTCCACTTCTCGTTTCTAGGACAATGTCTGATTTCTTCAGATGTAGGGCTGCAACAATGACTTCAGGTTTAGGCTCTTTTCTAAGCCTGTGAAAAGTCTCTGATCAAGGATAGGTATACCAATAGTTTGGAGAATTCTTCCATTGTAGGAACCAACTGATAGTCGGGGAATGTGAAGCAATGATGTTTAAGGTCAAAGAACTGAAACAGAACACTCATCATGTCTTCATTGAACCCTGAAGTGACTAGATCCAGTAGGTGACCATGGCTCTTGATGAATTGGGAGTTTTCAGAAACTTGAGAGACCAATTCCTTAAGCTTAGGAGGTATTCCTACAAAGTTGATCCGAATAGTATTCCTACGAGCAGAAGCCATGACCTGCAACAAAGAACAAAGATAAATCCTTTGGTCCTTGAAATGGTTAGTGAAAATGCTATGCTTATGATGCATGATGATGCTATGATGTTATGCTTAATCACAAACATGTGGCACACACAAACAAGTCACACAATAGCCCTAGGTTTGAAGGCTTGCATGAGGTTTAAAGGTAAGTACCCTCCCTTGAAGTTTAGATGCTTCATCCTGTCCTATAAAGTAACCAGGTTCTAAGGGATCTCAATATCATTGATCCTTCCCAAGGGTGGTTGTTCAGTAGGCAACTTACTTGCCAACCAAAACCCTCCAAGTTTAGGATCTCAATGAGCGTAGTATCGAGTATCAACCAACTTCAGTCTTCACCAAAGCTGGTTATCTCACTACTTTTCTAAAGGCCAAGATGGGATGACTAGGGTTCTAAAATTCAGTTAGTGTATTGACAACATATGGCAGCCTCATATTATCCTCAACTTACTGAAGGAACATAAGCACTAACCAAGAAGTCACACTAACTATGGCCACCAGATCAACCATATCGGTATACGCCGTACAATTTCCTTGGTCTATTGCCATTTACCTAAGGTACACTAGATCCGGGTTAGGATCTTTCACACATAAAGCCCAACAAGTAATATAAAGCAAACAAGGCAAACAATTTAAGTGATCTAATTCCTAAGGGTACCCCTCTTTTATTAAATCCCCATCAGAGTCGCCAGTTCTGTAACACGATGGGAGAACTGACTTTTAGTCATGTTGCGGATAGCAAAAGTCGCCACCGACTTTTATTTTATCCAAATGGAAAGGACATAAAAGAACATGAAAGACCTATTTTAAAAGACTTGGGTTCGGGGGGTAGGTTATATAAAGGGAAGGTATTAGCACCCTTTATATCCATGGTTATCCATGGGCTCTTAGTTACTTAGCTCACTTAAAATGTTTTTGAAAAGTGTATACAAAGCATTGTTTTGAAAAATGTTTAAGAAAGTATTGTGAGGTGTGAAAAGTATTTTTGAAGAGTGAGCAAGTAACTATGAGGTACCTACCTTAGATTAAGTCTTTCTTATTCTCTTATGTTCTTTCAATGGTAAGACTATCCCTATTATTAAGGAATAGGTAGTCATTACCTTGGATGTGTTAAGGGACAAGCGTATGGTCATCGTATGGTCATAGAAGGCAACTTAAGGGATGTCTTTAGCAATTCGTAGGGACTATCATCATTTATTCGAAGGGACAAGATCATTATTCCATAGGCAACCTCGAAGGGACTTGATCTTTTAAACTGTAGGGACTCGATGATTTTATTAAAGGACTTTGCTTAAGACACCCCTATATTCGAGGGACTTGACCATATTTAAGGCAACTGAGAGGGGTAACCTAGGAAGTGCAAGATGGCGATCAAAGATCGACTTATGTGTGTGAGTGTTTATATTCAGGTATTTATCTTATTTAAATTAATTTTCTAAGTTATTTTTAATCACATTTAGGTTATGCACACCCTAAGATTACTAACCATACAATAAAATATTTACGAAATAAAATAAAGACGGAAAATAAACCTACAAGTATTACATGGCTTTAGCAGATACATAATAATCAAATAAAAATAATAATAATAAATATAATAAGAATAATAAATAAACAATAATAAAATATTAGCAATAACAAAATAATAGCAATAATAATAATGATAATAATAGTGAATAAAGAAATCAAAATTAAAATTAAAAAAAAAAGAGAAATTATTTTTAGGTTAAATAAATATTAGAACCTTTTTTAAATATTAATTAAGAAAATAAAACCAATTTAATAACAATAAGAAAAATATTAAATTATTTACATATAAATAAGAATAAAGATTAATTTAGGGTTTAGAAAAAATAAGCTAAATTTTTAGGGTTAATAGAAAAATTAGGATTAGTATTTTAATTAAGAAAATTAAGGTTAAGAATTTAGTTTTAGAAATTAATTAAGATTTAAATAAATTATTTACAAATTACACATAATAAAATTTATATACAAAATTATTTATAAAATTAATTAAATGACTAATCAAGAAAAATTATGAGATTAATGAAAATATAAAGTTTAATTATTATTTTAAATAAAATTAATAGTTTTAATATAAAATAAATTAATTAATATTTAATTATATAAAATAAATGAAATAAGTGATAAAAAAGAAAGGTGGGGAGGCATGGTTTTGATCCCAGGACCTCCCCCTTACCACAACAAAACCAGACCACTGGGCTAGCGCATGCTAGTGAACAAAGAGTGAATCCAAATAAATAAATATGAAACCTGTTAAATATGATAAAATAAAACAACAAAATGGCAAAACCTGGGAATCGAACCCAGGTCAATTGGTATTTACACGCACACGCATTACCAATTGAGCTACCAGCCTGCTTTGACAATATAACCAAAACAAATCATAATAAAATAAGACAAGTTTTCAAACTGAATTTCCGCGCCAAACTTCATCTTCTTCGTTTGAATTTCCTGCGAATTTTCATACGATTCTTCCTGCGAATTTACCTGCGGGTGAATTTAACAGAAGAACCTAGGTTTTTTTTTGAAACCTTAGAAACACGTAAAATCAGAGCAAATTGATAATGGAAAATGATTTCCCATAGCTCATACAATTCAAACACAGTCTTAAAAAGTATTTAAATGGTCTAAAGGGGAAGATCCCAATTCGAAGGTCCAAACCCTAGCAATGGTGATACACAAATATGGCCATGAAACTTCAATAAAACCGTCCAAAAATCATCTATGTAACCTCACAAACAATAAACCAAAGTCAAATCACATTAACAATGCATAAATAATCGAAATCGAAAAATCAAATTTTCAAGAACAAGAACAATTCGGTTAAAGCATATGAGTATGATTTTGGTGCATATGATGATTGGATTATGTTCAGGAGACCTAAAGGAACGATTCTACATCTTTAATTCTCTTGTTAAGGCCCTAAATCAATGAAACCTAATTTCACTTTTCTTCACTTTTTTGAAACATCAACTCTCTTACCTTGCCTCTGATTTTCGTTCCCTAGTATTGTGTTATGTTCATGTACATATAGTGAATGAAATTAGGTCAAAAAACTTGTCCCTTCTTTGGGCTTTTGGATAACTTGATGGTGAAGAAAGATATGATCTTAAAAGTGAGAAAAATAAAATATTTTCATACTCTTAAAGCCTTGCACGAATTTGGAGTGTATCCAATCAAGTTAAATGGTGTTTATGATCTTCTAGAACAAGAATCAAATCTAAATATTGAGTTTTCATATTTTATTTTGATTTAAATTGATTTTTAATGAATAAAATCAAAATAAATAAAAAATAAACTATAAAAATATGAATAAATGAGAATTGAGTCGTGCATGATGTCATGGTAACGATTTGATCATAAAATTGCAAGTACATGTGGAAAGAATTGGTTCTAAGACCCCATTTGCTCAATATACCTCTCAAATATTTCTCATCTTTGCAAAGGCAAAAATCCCTCAATTTTAAGGATATGAAGGTGTTCTTGGACATTTTGGAAAGGTTAGAGAGTCCTCTAACCAACCTCTTTAGTCTCATGTCCATATCCTTTACCATTTTCAAATTATGCCCTTTGGAAGATGTTGACTTTTTGTTGACTTTTAAAATGACCTATAATGTTTTAGCTCATACCTTCCAAATAAAGCATTTTTGGGCTTGGATTGTGAGACACAAAGTTGTAGAGAATTCAATTTCCTTCAAAATGAGCTTTGGATGGAAAAAAATTGATGAATCTTGTGAAAGTTATGGCTGGTCAAAGTTCAGTTGACTTTTCCTATGAAAACCCTAATTTAGAAACTCCTGATTATTGATGATCTGAAATCTCCTTGATGAATCATGATCAACCCTTGATCAAATGATGAATTTTACTTCATAAACTTGATGTTGGCAAAAAATCATGAAGTTTGACTTTGGTTTGACCACAATTGACCTCAGTTTGACTTTTTAACTACTTTGACTGACTTTTGCATATATGATCATCTGACTGAGCAAACCTTTGGGAAAAGCCTTGAAACTTGACCTAGGGATTCTTGAAGACATATAGGATGTTATGAAGCTCACTTGAAGCCTTGGAAGTTCATTTATCCTGATGAAATTCAAAACCCTAGTTTAGGATGCATTGCTTAGGAGGATGCTTTGTCTGAGGGAATTGTCAAACTTTCTGACTAATTGTGAACCTTGTGAACCTTTTGGGGTACCTTTTGGGACACCTTGAAACACAATCCTGCGAGGAAAGCTGTTAATGATGCACTGGCTCTAAACTGCCGCTATTGCCAAAAATAAATTGGACTTCAAGTTTGGAGAGCCAAGATCCTGCTGGAGATGGATCCTTCTTGCACTCTGGTGGGAAGTGGAGACCTCCTGACTTGGCTGGGAACCGGAGGTATGGCTCTGCTTGAGGAAGCAAACTACTGGGAGAGGAAAGACACTCCTTACATTGCTGGGAATTGCCCCTGTATTGAAGGAAAACTTCTGCTTGGGGAGGGCAAACATCTCTTGCCATTAATGCTGGAGAAGAAATTCAACTTCACTTCCACTGGGGATAACTGAAGACATCTTGGAAAACACCTGTTCTTGTTCAAGCATAAAGAAATGTTCCTCCTGGAAATCTGCTTTTAGCTCTATTAGCAACACATGTACCTGTACCTGCATAAACACAATCGATAGTGCCTGCAACATGGAGAGTTAGTTTGGAACTGTATGCCCCAGGCTCATAGCATGAATCATTATCTGGGCACCTTGACACCTTTTCAGAGTTGTATTAAATGTTTTCGTCCTCCTGCGTGAGTTAAAAAGCATTCAAATGTTCACAACACAATATAAATCACAATTTGCTGGACGTTTTCGCAATCAATCAATGCTAGATGAAAAACAAAACCCAGAAGCGAAATAGTCACAAGTGTAAACACCCTAAATTTTCCCTCACCCATTTCACCATGGCTTGTGATCTTTTCATGTGCATAAGTTCAATCATAGCATCTCATAGTGCATTTTTGCTTCACTGCATTAGTTCTAAGTCATCTGCATCTAGGGTTTGTGATCTGAGCAATCTAAGAGCCATTTGAGCCACCCCAAAAGTCATCAATCACTTCAAAGGGGTCCATGTATGTTCAAGCATCATATTATATCCTCACAAAGTCAAGGAAGCCAAAGAATCACAAGAACTGAGAAAGACATGGAAACAGAGCCATGTTTAACTGCACAGATAACCTAGAATTAGGGTTTTGGTTTCAAAGGCCATAACTCCAAATTTTTTGGTCATTCTTGTTTCTATTGGTCTCTATATGTTATGAGGATCATGCATATCAATTTTCATGAAGAAATTCAATGGGGAAGGCATCTGATCAAGAGTTGACTTCTTGAGCAAGTCAGTGCAAAATCAGGGCATTTGAGGCCCCCAATGACCCAACCAAAGGGAATTCTCCATCATTTTGATTGTGTATGATCTTTATTTGATCATAGAAGATGTTAGAAGTTCACAAAATTGGAAAATTTCAAGTCATTTGCAAAGTTGCCCTTTTGGAAAGTGACTTGTAATGAAAACTTGCCATTTTAGGAAAGTTTTTCAACCTCCTCTTTTGGATTCAAAAATGCTTCAAATGAGAAAACTTTGGTCATGAAAGTTGTAGAATGGATCATTCCCTTTTCAAAAAGTACAAGAACTCATTCTAATTCATTTTGGATCAAAAGTTATGGCTTGTCAAAGTTTGACAAAATCACATAATTTCAAGTTTTACACCAAAGAGGCAAAGTTGCAAAACCTCATGCCAAGGAAAAATGTGACTTCAAATGGACTTCTATGCATTACACAAACATAAACCATGACCTAAAAATCAGAATGCACCAAAGAACCTCCAAGTTTCATGACTTATGCTTCAAGAAATCACAAAAGGGCCAAACTTTGTGAAAATTGCAAAACCTCACATAAACCCTAATCCACTTGCTGCATTGCCTCAAATTCATTTCCATGGTCCTCCTTGAAGCATGCTGATCCAAGCCATGCCCTTGTACCTTGACTGAACCAGCCCATACCTCTTCTTACACAAAAGTTGACTTTATGCAAAATGGCCCATACCAATCAAGCTAGGCCAGCAACAACTCTCTGACCAATCACAACTTCACATACATGCCTCATGGATTACATTTCACATAATCTTGGAAGCTGAAGCCTCTCATAAGCCATAGTTCCCAAAACTCACCTCTTATGCATTTTCATTCGAATCCCTCCATACAGGCTTCAAACATCAAAACAAACTTCACAAAACCATTCACCATGTTCCTCTGATCATTTCCCAATCCTCATTTGTCCCTGAAACCACCCCAAGCAGAAATACGATTTTTCACCCCTCCTGAACAGAACTTCATCAAACTCTTAAACCAGCCACATTAAACTCCAACCAAGCCTCAAAGCTTCCTCAAGAAGATCATTGGAGCCATTTTGAGGCAAAGAAGCAGTCAGAAAGCTCCTGGATTGAAAGCTCCATTTCAGGTGAGCTCAAGAACAATTTTTCCAGAAACTTGTTTTTAAGTTACTAAATGATTCTTTATGCTTCACTGATCATGTTGATGTGTTTTGTTTTGGAAATGGTTGAGAAATGAGTATGTATTCGTGTTCTGAATTTTTTTGACCTAGAACTGTTTTGATTCGATTCTCACTTTTGATGCGTTTTAAATGTTGTTTGTTTGATGATTCTTAATGTATGATGTATGGGGATCATTTCTGGGCAGAGAGATTGGATTTTAGAAGCTTAAGGAGAGAGATAGCAAAATCTCAAGGGAGGTGTGGCCGGAAAAGATGACCGGGGGTCATTTCCGGCCACCTGAAAGTCATTAGTTCATTAATTACGTTTAGGGTTCAGTTTGAATGTGGACCATGGATTCTGTTGACCAGTGTTGACTCCCGCGCGTTTGTGTGGCTCAGATCACCCCATTAAGCCCTAATCCACGTCATTAACATAATTAATTGGGTTTTATATTTAATTTGGTCAGTTTGAATTACAGCCAATGGATCTGGCGCCAGTCAACTCCCTCCAAAACCATTTAAATCTCAGCCATGGATCTTGCATACTTCTCATAATTTTATTTTTAATTCATTTATTTTGTATTTAACTTCTACGAATTATTTAAAATAGTAAAAAACATTTAAAAATTCTGAAAATTTTTGTCAAACATTTCATTATTTTTCAGAACCCAAAAATATTTTTTATTTTTATTTTTTGCATTAAAAATCATTTTTAAATCATTTAAATGTTTATTTTTAATTAGTTAATGAGAATTAATTAATTAAAAATGCATTTAGGTATTTAAAAATCACAAAAAATTCATATTGCATTTTAAAACATTTAGAAACATTATCAAACCCTCAAAACAAATTTCGTTTTGGTTCTTGAACTATTTTGACCTTTTTCATTGGAATTAAATTCTTTAAAAGGCAATATTTTTGTTCAAACTTGAAAAAATCCATTCTGCCTAACCATTGAGAGTTTGATGATGGTTCTTCTTGCATTGCATCCTTCATAGCATGTAGTTTATAGGATAAAATTGGTTTGAATTTATCTTCCATTTTCATTTTGTTTAGCATTTTTCATTGTGAGGTGTCCCAAAACCCTAATTGACTTAAGAAATTCATAACTTTCACTAGGTTAAGAGTTAGGTCCCCTCCTTTGGGCATTGAACTTGTGTAGGTTTAGGGTATCTTTGATTGCATTTTCAATTTTTTGTCATGTCATTTGCTTCTGGTTTTGAATTTTTGCATTGCATGTTATGTATAAACCCTAATTCTTGCCTTCCTTTGCATCCATCTCTCATTTGCTTGCATACATGAACTTGCCATGACATTTTGTGCATTCACATGACTCCTAAGACATATTAGGACACATTAGAATCATGATAAGTCATTTCTTCATCCATTTTCCATGTTATACCTCCATTGCATTTCATAAACTTTCATGAACTTTCATGGTTCAAAACATGCTTCATTTGCATCCTCATCCTTGTATGATCATCCACAACTCTTGTCTTGTGTTTGCACTATCTTATAAGCATCATTGACATCATGTTTATGCTTCTGACTTTGGTTGCATCCTTGCATTTCATCTCATTTTCATTTCATTTCATTTCTTGTTACTAACTTTTCAGGTGGTAAGTCATTGAGAAGTGAATTTGCCTTCACTTCTCATAATCTCTTCTCATCTCTCTTATGCATTCATTGCTGCATTTTAATTTGGTATTGGAGTGATCTTGCTCATCCATGCTCCTTCCCCTCTTTCTTTCTTCAAGAAACTTATCTTCTTAAATGAAGTAAGTTGGCTTGCTTCTTCTGCTTCTCTTCCATCTCTGCTTCTTCCTTGATGGCTCATCTTGAAGATCCTTTCTCTTAATCCTAACAAACCATAGGATACCCAAGCATGATCACAATTAGGGTGTGATTAGTCCCCCCATTAGTTTTACCTTTGTGTCATCTTTGAGTCTTCTCCCCTCACCTCATAATCAAGGACTAAACCCTAAAGGTTTTAAGGCTTTGTGATTAAGCTTATACCTGCATCCTTCTATTAGGATGGAGTGTATAACTTTAATCCTAAGTGTTGAACCCTTAATGTGTTTAAATCCTTTAATCAATCCATCTAATAATCATTAAGACATCAAGCTTGTAACTTGGGCCTTGCATTAGGGTTCTAATTCTTCCTTAACTGGTTACGAAGGACTAACCCTAGTGTTAATGGACAAGTCCCCCTCAAGTTGTCTTACAAATCATAAAATTCACTTCTTAATCTTACCATTAACTAAAATCCACTTTAATAAAGGCTTTGTTTTGTCATGAGGTTAGTCCCTAATCATGGATTAAGTTGAGGAGCCTTCCTCAGCTTAAATGTTCTCATCTATTATCCTTCTATTAGGATGGTGTAATGAGTCCATTAAATCCTTGATTATGGCTTAAACTCATTACTTAACACTAAACAAAAACAACAAAAACATCTAAATAATCACAAGTAGGTTAATGATCTTAATCCTACACCATGGTGATTAAGTGTGAGGTGCTTACTTCATACTTAAGGTATTCTCATTACCCCTAATCAGAGAGAAGATGTGATGAGTTTACTAATCCTTGGTTTAGGCTTAAGCTCATTTTCTTATGACAAACTCCAAAAAGCAATAAAAGATTGAAAACACAAAAACAAACAATAATCGTCTCCTCCGGGATTCTTTTCTCATCTCATTCATTCACAAACGAGAACTCGCTTCTTCCGTCTAATGCAAGACAGTTTGCACCTGAGCCAGACCGGTCATACACTTGAGCATAGACAAGCAAGCAGTTCACAAGTCAATTTATCTTTCAGTCTCTTTGAGTCGAACTACGGTGTTCTGACTTCCTCATTGCACGAGAGGATACGTAGGCATAACTTAACAGTTATCGAATAAAAGTCTCTGTATATTCCTCCTCCTTCCAGCATTTCTCTAAGCCTCATTATCTTGGGCTTTACACTCTTGTTCTCACACTGACACTTCTCTTATATACTTCACATTTATTTTACACTGACACTTGCATTCTTTCCAGCTTTTATACACAGATTGCACTGACACTACCCCTTTAAAACACAAATCTTTCAAGCGTGGATCCCGTCGAGTACGGCGGACAATCTGGGTGCTAATACCTTCCCAGGTTGTAACCAACCCCCTTTCTCAGTTTCTCTGGTTCGCAACCGTCTTATCCATATCTTTCTAGGTTTATGCAGCATTACCTTTCCTCCGGGATAAAAATGCCTAGCTGGCGGCTCTATTCATTCCTGAGTTCACCCTTGTGTGTTCTCTCTCTCGCCGACCATTCGCGTCTGTACCCCTCTTGACCTAGGTGTCATTTGGTGGGAGCGACAACAAGCTGAATGAAATTGAATTTTTATTGATTTGGAAAAATGGCCATGAATAGGCATTACAAAGGAAGCAATTCCCTGGAAAGAGGAAATAGCCAAAAAGGAAAACAAATTATCCTATTGACAAAGTAAGAAGTGGATCTCATCAAGTTTCAACCCGGTTATGACTCGTATATCTTCAAGACTATCCACTTGCTCTGCCTCTTGAGAAAGGTGATTGAACTGGTATTCATCCTTTAGAATAACCTCAATTGCAGATGAGTTACGAATCTCGTAGATCGCAGTCGTTCGTGTTAGTCCCTCTTTTGCATGGATCGCCCTTTCAGGTTTTCAATCCACCGGGATACCCTTTTTTGCCTGAGATGTCCGATGTGGCTTTTCAACTCAGCGAGTGTACATTTTTTTCAAGATTTCCCTAATTTTTTCCCGAGCCTTTTATTTTGTTTTTGGCTCGCCAGGATGCCCATTTTTGCCTGGATCTTTATTCTGTTTTTATCCAGCGGATCCTTTTTGCATGAAGTATTTTCTTACTGTGTCTGCGTTGACAGGGGACTGGAAGTCTTCTCCATCCATGGTTGTCAGCATCAAGGCTCCACCTGAGAAAACCTTTTTAACCACGAACGGTCCTTCGTAATTAGGTGTCCATTTTCCCCTGTGATCGTTAAGAGGAGGAAGAATCCTTTTCAGCACCAAGTCACCTGGTATGTACCTTTGTGGTCGTACCTTCTTGTCAAAAGCCTGCTTCATCCGCCGTTGATACAACTGCCCATCGCATACAACTGCTAGATGTTTTTCTTCAATGAGGCTCAACTGATTATATCTGGATCGGAGCCACTCAGCTTCATCTAGCTTAATGTACATCATTAACCTCAATGAGGGGATTTCCAGTTCAATTGGTAAGAGTTCCTCCATACCATATACCAGTGAGAACGGGGTTGCCCCTGTTGAAGTACGCACTGACGTTATGTACCCATGTAAAGCGAATGGTAGCATTTCATGCCAGTATTTGTATGTTACAACCATCTTCTACACGATCTTCTTGATATTCTTGTTGGCCGCCTCGATGGCGCCATTCATCTTCGGACGATATGGAGAAGAGTTGTGATGTTCTATTTTGAAATCCCGATACAAGTCAGCCACCATCTTGTTTTTGAGATTAGAACCATTATCAGTAATGATTCTTTCGGGAATTCTGTACCGGTAAATGATGTCTCTTTTAATAAATCGGGCTACCACTTGTTTAGTAACATTGGCATAAGATGCCGCTTCGACCCACTTCGTGAAATAGTCTATAGCAACCAGGATGAAGAGGTGACCATTGGAAGCTGCCGGCTCGATCTTGCCAATCATATCAATGCCCCACATGGAGAACGGCCATGGTGAAGACATGAAACTCAAAGGATTCGGAGGCACATGGACCTTATCGGCATAAATCTGACACTTATGACATTTACGGGAGTATTTACAGCAATCAGATTCCATGGTGATCCAATAATATCCCGATCTCAACAATTTATTGGCCATAGCATGTCTTCCAGCATGGGTACCAAAGGAGCTTTCATGAACCTCTTGCATCAACAGGTCTGCTTCGTGTCTATCCACGCATCTTAGCAGAACCATGTCGAAGTTTCGTTTGTATAACATTGTTGCACCCCAAAATTTGCCCTCACAATACAAGACTTTGTGTGCTAAGAAGGTTCACAAGGTTCACAAGTTTCTCAATGCTTATATAACCTTTCATGAGGTTCATGAAGTCTACAAGTCACTTCTTGAAGGTTCACAAGGTTCACAAGCTTCTCAACATTTACAAGACCTTTCATGAGGTTCATAAAGTCCACAAGTTACTTTATGAAGGTTCACAAGGTTCACAAGTTCCACAATGCTTTCAATACCTTTCATGAGGTTCATGAAGTCTACAAGTTACTTCTTGAAGGTTCACAAGGTTCACGAGATTCACAATGATTACAAAGCTTTCCTGAGGTTCATGAGGTCTACAAAGCCACTTCATGAGGTTCACAATGTTCACAAGCTTTACAATACCACCCATGAGGTTCACAAGACATTTTATGAAGGTTCACAAGGTTCACAAAGTTCACAATTGGTCAAAAGAGTTGACAATTCCCTCAGACAATGCATCTCCTAAGCAGTGCATCCAAAACTAGGGTTTTGACTTTAATCAGGCTAAATGGACTTCCAATACCTCAAGTGAGTTTCATAACATCTTATATGTGTGTAAGAACCCCCATGACAAGTTTCAAGACTTTTCTCAAAAGTTTGCTCAGTCAGATGATCAGATAAATCAAAATCAGTCAATGCAGTTAAAAAGTCAAACTGAGGTCAACTGTGGTCAAACCAAAGTCAAACTTCATGATTTTTTGCCAACATCAAGTATATGAAGTAAAATTCATCATTTGATCAAGGGTTGATCATGATTCATCAAGGAGATTCCAGATCATCAATAATCAGGAGTTTCTAAATTAGGGTTTCCTCAGTAAAAGTCAACTGAACTTTGACCAGGCATAACTTTCACATACTTCATCACCAAGTCTCCATCCAAAGCTCATTTTGAAGGAAATTGAATTCTATACAACTTTGATGTTGAAAGTTAAGCCCAAAAATGCTTCATTTGAAAGATATGATCTAGGACATTATAGGTCATTTCAAAAGTCAACAAAAAGTCAACAACTTCAAAAGGGCATAACTTGAGATTGGTAAATAGTATGGACCTGAAACCAATGGGGTTGTTTATAGGACTCTTCAAGCTTTCCAAAAAGTCCAAGAACACCCTCATACCTTTAAAATTGAGGGAGATATTCCCTTGCAAAGATGGGCAATTTTGTGATGGTTTATGTTGAAAATGGAGGTTTAAAATCATTTCTTTCCAAATGGGCTGCCCAAGTTATGATCCAATCCATACAACAACATCATGCACGACCCAATGGTGAGAAATTCTGATTTTTATATTTTTATTTGATATTTATTTGAATTTTATTCATTTTAAATCAAATTAAATCAAAATAAAATCTAAAAAATCAAAATTGGAACATGATTCTTTTTCTAGAAATTAATCAATGCTGTTTAACATGATTTGATCTTGTACAAATTCGTCCTAGATCAAATTGGAAGGCAAATATTTGATTTTTTCACACTTTAAGATCATGACATTCCTTCACCATGAAGTCTTCCAAAAAGCCCATGAATCCATCATCTTTTGACCTAAATTCCATCTCATATAAGAATGCAATAAGAACCAAAGCGAGGGGACGGATTCCAGCAGCCAAAGGTAAGCTTCAAAACTCAAAAAAATCCTTCACAAACTCATATTCGGATTTGGAGATTCAAGGCTCTAAAAGGTAAAATAAGAACATGGTTGGCTTCCTTGAACCTCATGGAGTCGAAACTGATCTTCTATTGCATCAAAACTAGACTGTATCATGCTAACCGAATCCTCATTTTCTTGAAATTTTGAGATTTTCGATTTATTTGATTCATCTAATTTAAATGATTTTTATGCACTAATTCTTGTTTGTGAATGTCTCTGGAATGTTTCTGCATACTTGAATTGAATTTTTATTACAGAATCGAAGAGATGCCATGGCTAGGGTTTGAAGTTCAAAGTTGGGATCTTGAGTTTTAGGACACTTAAATAAAACCTAAACACATGGCCGTGATCTATAACCTTTGTGTAATTAATCTGGGTTTTCAATTTGATTGGATGTTGCGATTTGAATGGTGTTCAAAAAAACATAGGAATGCTGGTTTTGAATGTGTGCAGGTAAATTCGCAGGAAAATTCAAAAAGAAATTCGCAGGAAATTTGAACGAAGAAGATGAAGTTTGGCGCGCTGCTGGAGAATTCAAAAATTGATTATAATATTTTATTAACTTGTTTCCATTCTTAATCACACAAACACTTGTGTCCTAGTGGTTGAAGGCGTACGCGTATATTGGCCAGAATTGGCTCTTCCAGCCGGGTGGTAAAGTATGCGCGTGAATGATCAAGAGGTCCTGGGTTCAAGTCCCACCCCAGGCCTTTTTGTTTCATTATTTTTTTGGATTTTTCAAGCAAAGCACAAAACAAACTCTCCTCCCTTCATTGTTGCCTGCGTATGGGCTAGCCTGGTGGTTATTGCTGTTGCTGGCAAGTGTGAGGTCATGGGATCAAATCCCAGCCAGGTAAGTTTCTCTTTTTTTTGCAATTTTTTCTATTTTCTTTTTATTATTAAAACCATATGTATATAAATATAATTAAAATAATATTATATATGTTCAATAAAATTCAAATTCTGTATTTCTTTTTTTTCTGAAAACTATTTTTATAATCATGTAAATAAATTATAGTATGTATATTAATTAAAATAATCTTATATTAAAAAACCCTAAAAAAAATATGTTCTAAGATAAACCCTAATTTTCACAAACCCTAAATATTTTCTAAATGAACTTTAATCAAACCTAATTTTATTTTTCCAAATAATTTTTATTTTTCTAATTCTTAATATAGTTAGTATGTATATATTATAACTTTTTTTTTGTAAATAAAATTAAATCTTATAAATACTTAATATAAAATTTTGTAAATATGATTATTGTTTGTTTAAAATTTATTTTCTCCATAATGTGTAAATATTTTTTTTTATATAATTGTTGATATATAATTAGAAATAATTAAATTTTGTAAATAATTAAAAATTTATAATTATGTTATATTTAGAACTTTATATATTAGTAATTATTTAATTATCTATGTTTCTAAGTTAAAATCAAATTTTGTGTTTAATCATGTTATTATAATGTTTTCTCTATTTATTTCTATTAATTATTATTGCTAATCATATTTTTATATTTTTTTGCTTATTATTATCTTAAAATTTTTATCTTATTATTTTTTCTAACTTTGCCTATTTTTCTAATTATCATTGTTTCATCTAATTATTTTCACTAACTTTATTCTTAATATTTCTACTAACCTTATTTAATTTTTCTTATTATTTACTAACCCCTATTTTATTTGCTTATTTATTATCTTTGCTTATTATATTTATTTTGCTATATATTTATATTTTGCTATTTATTTATTTGGTTTATTATAATTATGTTGTAATTGCTTCCTGGATGTAAATTTTGTAATGATTTAATTATTATTGTTATGGTTAGTAATTAGGGAGTGCAAAAACATGTATTGTTATTTAAAATTAACTTAGATCATTATAATAATAAGATAATTAAAATAAACACTCACACACACGTAAGTCGATTTTTAATCGCCGTCTCACATTTCTAAGGTTATCCCTCAAGTTGCCTACGAATAAGGTCAAGTGGGGTGTATAAAGCAAGTCCCTTTAAAACGAAAAATCATCAAGTCCCTCATGGTTGCCTTTACGAATCGAGTCCCTTCGAATAAATGATGATAGTCCCTCCAGTATGCTTATTACACCCCACAGTTGCCTTCATATAAACAGATGTCCCTCTCATGTCCCTAACATCCAAGGTAATGACTACCTACTCCTTAATAGTAGGGATAGTCTTACCAATGAAAGGATAAAGAACAAGAAAGACTTTAAACTTTAGGGTAGGTACCTCCTAGTTGCTTGCTCACTTCAAAAAACTTTTCACACTTAACAATTTCAAACAAATTTTCAAAAACAAGTTCTTACACATCCGTACATGGATTATTATCAACTATACTGAAAATTTTTCTATTCACACACTACACTTTCAAAAAACAATTTAAAGTGAGCTAAGTAACTAAGAGCCCATGGATAACCATGGATGTAAAGGGTGCTAACACCTTCCCTTTATATAACCTACCCCCCGGACCCAAAATATTCTCTTAAGGTCTTTCCTGTTCTTTTATGCCCTTTCCTTTTGGATAAAATAAAAGTCGGTGGCGACTCTTGCTATCCGCAACATTACTTAAAGTCAGTTCTCCCACCGTGTTACAGAACTGGCGACTCTGCTGGGGATCTAAATTAAAGAGGGGTACCCTTAGGAATTAGATCACTTTAAATTGTTTGCCTTGTTTGCTTTATATTACTTGTTGGGCTTTATGTGTGAAAGATCCTAACCCGGATCTAGTGTACCTTAGGTAAATGGCAATAGACCAAGGAAACTGTACGACGTATATCGATACGGTTGATCTGGTGGCCATAGTTAGTGCGACTTCTTGGTTGGTGCTTATGTTCCTTAAGTCAAGTTGAGGATAATATTGAGGCTGCCACATGTTGTCAATGCACTAACTAACTTTTAGAACCCTAGTTAACTCATCTTGGCCTTTAGAAAGTAGTGAGGTAACCGGCTTTGGTGCAGACTGAAGTTGGTTGACACTCGATACTACACTCATTGAGATCTTAAACTTGGAGGGTTTTGGTTGGCAAGTAAGTTGCCTTCTGATCAACCACCCTTGTGAAGGATCAATGATATTGAGATCCCTTAGAACCTGGTTACTTTATAGGACAGGATGAACCATCTAACTTCAGGGGAGGGTACTTACCTTTGAACCTCATGCAAGCCTTTAAACCTAGGGCAATTGTGTGACTTGTTTGTGTGTGCCACATGTTTGTGATTGAACATAACATCATGACATCATCATGCATCATGAGCATATCATTTTCCCTAACCATTTCAAGGACCAAAGGATTTATCTTTGTTCTTTGTTGCAGGTCATGGCTTCAGCTCGCAGAAACACCATCAGGATCAACTTTGTGGGGATACCTCCCAAGCTTAAAGAGTTGGTTTCTCAAGTGTCTGATCACTCCCGGTTCAACAAGAGACATGGCCACCTATTGGATCTAGTCACTTCAGGGTTCAATGAAGACATGATGAGTGTCCTGTTTCAGTTCTTTGACCCTAAGCACCATTGCTTTACATTCCCTGACTACCAGCTGGTTCCAACCATGGAGGAGTTCTCTAAGCTTCTGGGTATACCTGTTCTTGATCAAAGACCCTTCACAGGCTTGGAGAAAGAACTTAAACCAGAGGTTATTGCTGCAGCTCTACATCTGAAGAAGTCTGACATTGTTCTAGAAACGAGAAGTGGAGTCAAGGGTATCCTTGCCAAGGTATTAATGGATAAAGCTCAAATGTTCTTGAAGGCCATGAGCTATGATGCTTTTGAGGAGATCTTAGCCTTGCTGATATATGGCTTAGTATTATTCCCCAATCCAGATCAGTTCATAGATGTTCATGCCATCAACATTTTCCTGAGTCACAATCCAGTGCCTACATTGCTTGGAGATATCCTGCATTCTCTTCACACCCGTACTACAAGGGCAAGAGGAACTTTGATGTGTTGCATACCTTTACTCTCTAGGTGGTTTATTTCTCACCTTCCTCGCTCAGTAATGAAGAATGAGCAAGGGTTCAGATGGTCCAAGAGGATCATGTCACTTTCTCACTCAGACATCCATTGGTGCTCCAGATCTATGGAGAATGTCACCATCATTGACCGTTGTGGGGAGTTTCCTAATGTGCCACTTCTAGGCATAAGAGGAGGCATCACCTACAACCCCTCTCTAGCTTTACGACAGTTTGGTTACGCCAGAAGTGATGGTCCACATGACATGTTGATTCAGGGCATTGTGTTTGATTACGACAACGATCTTCAAGGTTACCGTCAGAGATTCATACGAGCATGGGGAAAAGTAAACAGGGTTGACAGCAAGACACTGGAGCCTAAGTACACTATTCCTATGGAAGCTTATCTCAGATGGGTACGATCTCGTGCTCAGACACTCATGATGCCATATCCTGCCATCCTACCAGTTACCATGGAACCTGTTGCTGAAGGAGACACAGCTTATACCATCCTTCACCCAGACATGCCTACTGATAAGGAAGACTTGCAGAGATCATGGATCCAACTAAAGGAGCAAAGAGATACTTTCGAGGCTCATTACAAAACAAGCCAAACAAGAATCCTAGAGCTAACAAAGCAGCTTCACGAGGAACGAAACCTCAACTCATACCTCAACACGAAGAGGAAACGTCCATGGGAGACTTAAAACCCCATCTTTTGTACTTATTTCATTTTCATTTTTTGTAAGCCTAAAAGGCAAAACAAGTTATTACTAATAAAAAGTTACTTTCTTGTTTGTTTAAGCAAATTTAAATTCTGCGGTCCTTGAAAACATTGCATATGCATTCCCATATCATTTCATTGCATCACAGGTTTATTTGTGCACAGGTTTCTCATCTTCTCGCTGTTTATTTCAGCAATGGCTCTTGAACAAACAATTAAGGATCTCCAGGCACAAAATGCACAGTTCCAAGAGCTGATCCTGAACCTGACCAAGGGGCAGGATGAATTGAAGACACTGCTGGCTAAGAAGAAGAATCCTGAGGACAACAAGGATGATCAGCTGAAACAACTACAAGCTGAGATGACAGGAATGAGGATCCAGATGAATGGCCAGGGGGATCTTATTCAAAGTTTAGCTCAGGGGCAAGAAGAGCTGAGAACCTTTGTCCACAAACTTCAAAGTGATAGAGTCAGGGATCTAGTTGTCAGTCAACCTCCGTTAAAACAAGTTGATTTGGTTGAAAGGAGGATGAGGATAAAAGAGGGTAAGAGACAGGTTGTCATTGACTATTCTTCAATTGAAGAAGAAAGACCTGATAAGGTTAATCCACCTCAACACCAGAAAGGTAGAAGGCAGTTTATCAAGTTCAGCACTCCAGTGTCACAAGTTTTGCAATGCCTGTTGGAGATGAAGCTGGTTTCCTTGGAAAAGTCTCCTAAAAATCCTAAAACTTCCTCTCCTCGCTATAATCCCAGGGCAAGGTGTGAGTACCACTCCAACAGTCCTGGACATGATACAAATAACTGTTGGGCATTGAAGAAAAAGATTCAATACCTGATTGATGAAGGAATCCTAGAGGTTACTTCAGAGGGTCAAGTTGAGTTCTACTATCATCCAGCAAACACCGAAGCTGCAAGACAAGTTGCCCAAGTTTGCAAGAAAGAAAGCCTACCTGTTCCTGTTGAAATATGGGGCACCTTGGGACATCCAAGTGGTAAATTTGATTTCATGGTGAAGTATACTGCTCCTCAAAGTTCACAGATTGCAATTGAAGACATTCAGCCAACTGGATGGGACAACATTTGAATTTTTCATTTGTAATTTCTTTTATTTGTTTGAACACTTACTATTATGTTAAACTTTTGTTTTCTTTAATGCATTGCATATGTTTGTCTTGAATTAATCCATTCGTTCCACTATATTTTGAATTATGCTTCTTATTTCTATCTTGTGATATTTAACTCCTGATAAAGCTATAAGCCTGTAGAGGGAGGATGACGAAAACAATACCATAATCTTATGCAGTATGCTTTTGAACAGACTATGCTGACGATGTACAGGCATTGTTTCAATTCCTAAACAGTGGAGATATAAGGAAGTTAATCCCTAGTCAACCCTTTTGAGCCTATGAAGTAGGAGTTTTTATTCTCGTACAAATTAAAACCCTTATTCATAACCTGGGGCAGGGTAGTTACTCAGTTAACTCAGACATGCCAATTATTTGTGTTGTACACAACTAATGATGGTTCTCTGTAATCATTAACCCTGACAGTCAATATCCAGCAAAAGAAAAGCTCACTAAGTCAAAACCTATGAAGGAGACTTAGTAAAACATCAAGACATCCCGTTGACTGTAACCTTGAAATAAACAGTTCAGGCAAAAGGAAGGGATAATAATAAAAAAAAAAAAAGAGGTCACTATGAATCCTCAACAAAGAAAGATGACTGAATGTTCAAATAAATGTTGGGTTTCTGAACCATCACAAATGTCAGTGTTGCAATTCCAAACTGCTATGGAACCTCAGTGCATGAGTTAACTGAGCATAGGACTGGAGAACATCATGGAGATTGGGTTGGGTACAAATAAAATTTGAGCCTTTATCCTTTGTTTCTTAAACCATGAACCAGGCCACGTTATAACCCTTTAAAAGTCCTAACTGAAGCATGGTTAGTTCGAAAGCGTACTGCTACACAAAGGTATCCTGACTCCTTTAGGGCTTGCCATAAAATTTGAGTTAATATCACAGTTTTTTCTATAAAAAAAAAGGGGGTTTTAAAATAATTCTTTTTCAGAAACTTCAAGACAGACATAAGCATTGCATTTTTGAATATATTTGTTTGCATATACCTGAGTGTTTGACAAATGGAGAAGCTTACAGGATGGATGTTCAATGAGTCAAAGTCCATGTATACAAAGGGGCATAGTCATGACCTCCCAATCAAGGGGGAAGGCCATGATATTTCCTAACTCATTTGGGGCAATCAGGATAAGATTCAACTATGTTTAAGCAGCCAGAGGCAGATCTCCTCATCTATCTGAAATGCCAAAGGCATAGTCACTGTTTCCCAGTCAAGAGGCATACCAAGTTACTGTTTAATTCAGTTGGGGCAATTAGGTCCAGATTCAGCTATGCTTAATAGCCATGGGCATTTTTCCCCATACAGTTGAATTACCAAAGGTGACATTACAGAGTTCACAATGCCAGGAGCATTTTTCCTCATACAGTTGAATTACCAAAGGTGACATTACAGAGTTCACAATGCCAGGAGCATTTTTCCTCATACAGTTGAATTACCAAAGGTGACATTTCAGAGTTCACGATGCCAGGGGCATATGCCTGTGGGGCATTCTGCTTGTTTCTCTTGAGATAGCTCATTACAGATACTTCCGTTTTGGGACAATTCATCCTCAACCAAGGGGCAATGCTTTCTCTTCAAAATACCCGGAGCGTATATGGTTCATCACAATTTGAAGACACATTCCTCTCATTACATTACCTTGATATTGGATTCTCAGCAGAAGCCATTATGGAAGTTAATTGTCTATGCCAGTAGTATCAGATGGTGTCAGTATCATGTCTTCAAATCCAGCTATGAAGATTTCTGGGAAGGTATTCAGGAAAGTTATGGATTTCATGAGCTCCAAATACAATTGGTTATACACTCTTGAAGTTGAAACGGTTCTGTTTTCAAGTTCAGCTTTACTTTTCCCTCTGAATCCAGATTTACTTTTACCCTAAGCGAAACGTCCATTGATTATGTTTGGATGTATCATGCTTTAGAATATGATTGATGTTTACCAAAAATGCATATATGCTTTTAATATGATTAATGTTTACCAGAAATGCATGAAAATGCGGTAATAGTATTTACTAAGGACGAACGAGGGGAGGATTTCAACGAAGCTTCGCCGGTTCATCTCCTACAAGACAGTTACAAACCCTCAGTAGGACAAATCCATCTTCATAAAGTCTCATCTCCCCTGGAATTTATATCCATCTCTTTTATCCTCATACGGATATACGGGAAATTACTTTCCAATAAGGGTACGACAAACGAAGACGGGATGTTATACTTATCCTACTATCAAACAAAGACGGAGGTTATATATACCTTACCATCCCCAACAACGGGAGGTTATATCTATACCCTGTTATCCCCAGCAGACGGAGGGTTATACATTCTTCAACAACGAATCGGGATTTATTTTCCCTGGCCAGCAGTTGTTATACGAAGATATCCAGACACTTCCGGCAGTATCATATCATACATACATCATTTACATCATACCATAGCATATATATCCATAGATACATAGTACATTACTTGAGTGCATCATGTTATACATGCATACATAATGCATAAACTAATATCATTATACAAAAGCTACCTTGTTTCAGGTTAATTATCCAACAAACAAACTTATTACTTCGGGACTGCTTTATTGTCACCTCAGGGTTACTTTATCCTCCTGATAAGCTTCTTATTACTTCAGGACTGCTTTATTGTCACCTCAGGGTTACTTTATCCTCCTGATAACTTCTCATGACTTCAAGACTGCTTTAGAGTTATCATTATTGATTGCTCTATCCTCCTGAAATCATATTATTATTTCAAGACTGCTTTAGAGTTATCATTATTGATGGCTCTATCCTCCTGAAATCATTACTTCAAGACTGCTTTAGAGTTATCATTATTGATTGCTCTATCCTCCTGAAATCATTACTTCAAGACTGCTTTAGAGTTATCATTAATGATGGCTCTATCCTCCTGAAATCATTACTTCAAGACTGCTTTAGAGTTATCATTATTGATTGCTCTATCCTCCTGAAATCATATTATTATTTCAAGACTGCTTTAGAGTTATCATTATTGATGGCTCTATCCTCCTGAAATCATTACTTCAAGACTGCTTTAGAGTTATCATTATTGATTGCTTTATCCTCCTGAAATCATATTATCACTTCAAGACTGCTTTAGAGTTATCATTATTGATTGCTCTATCCTCCTGAAATCATATTATTATTTCAAGACTGCTTTAGAGTTATCATTATTGATGGCTCTATCCTCCTGAAATCATTACTTCAAGACTGCTTTAGAGTTATCATTATTGATTGCTCTATCCTCCTGAAATCATTACTTCAAGACTGCTTTAGAGTTATCATTAATGATGGCTCTATCCTCCTGAAATCATTACTTCAAGACTGCTTTAGAGTTATCATTATTGATTGCTCTATCCTCCTGAAATCATATTATTATTTCAAGACTGCTTTAGAGTTATCATTATTGATGGCTCTATCCTCCTGAAATCATTACTTCAAGACTACTTTAGAGTTATCATTATTGATTGCTTTAACCTCCTGAAATCATATTATCACTTCAAGACTGCTTTAGGGTTATCATTATTGATTGCTCTATCCTCATGAAGACATGCTGTTACATCAGGATTACTCCAGTATCCTGAAAACATATCATCAATACCTCAGGACTGCTCCAGACTCCTGACAGCTTTCATTATACCTCCATATTTTGGACTACTTTATCTTCCAAGAAATATACCTGAAGAACTTTCCCCTAGTGGCATCTTTAAACCCACTCAATCATAGTCAACCAACCATCAATATCACTCTATGCACTGGTGAGTGCAAATTTTTGGGCTTTTGTGTTCAATCCCCTTCAACCTTCCAGGTTACGACTGGCAAATATACCAATCTAACCCCTCAGGTTTCAGAAAATTGAACAGGGGCAGCTGTTGCACCCCAAAATATGCCCTCACAATACAAGACTTTGTGTGCTAAGAAGGTTCACAAGGTTCACAAGTTTCTCAATGCTTATATAACCTTTCATGAGGTTCATGAAGTCTACAAGTCACTTCTTGAAGGTTCACAAGGTTCACAAGCTTCTCAACATTTACAAGACCTTTCATGAGGTTCATAAAGTCCACAAGTTACTTTATGAAGGTTCACAAGGTTCACAAGTTCCACAATGCTTTCAATACCTTTCATGAGGTTCATGAAGTCTACAAGTTACTTCTTGAAGGTTCACAAGGTTCACGAGATTCACAATGATTACAAAGCTTTCCTGAGGTTCATGAGGTCTACAAAGCCACTTCATGAGGTTCACAATGTTCACAAGCTTTACAATACCACCCATGAGGTTCACAAGACATTTTATGAAGGTTCACAAGGTTCACAAAGTTCACAATTGGTCAAAAGAGTTGACAATTCCCTCAGACAATGCATCTCCTAAGCAGTGCATCCAAAACTAGGGTTTTGACTTTAATCAGGCTAAATGGACTTCCAATACCTCAAGTGAGTTTCATAACATCTTATATGTGTGTAAGAACCCCCATGACAAGTTTCAAGACTTTTCTCAAAAGTTTGCTCAGTCAGATGATCAGATAAATCAAAATCAGTCAATGCAGTTAAAAAGTCAAACTGAGGTCAACTGTGGTCAAACCAAAGTCAAACTTCATGATTTTTTGCCAACATCAAGTATATGAAGTAAAATTCATCATTTGATCAAGGGTTGATCATGATTCATCAAGGAGATTCCAGATCATCAATAATCAGGAGTTTCTAAATTAGGGTTTCCTCAGTAAAAGTCAACTGAACTTTGACCAGGCATAACTTTCACATACTTCATCACCAAGTCTCCATCCAAAGCTCATTTTGAAGGAAATTGAATTCTCTACAACTTTGATGTTGAAAGTTAAGCCCAAAAATGCTTCATTTGAAAGATATGATCTAGGACATTATAGGTCATTTCAAAAGTCAACAAAAAGTCAACAACTTCAAAAGGGCATAACTTGAGATTGGTAAATAGTATGGACCTGAAACCAATGGGGTTGTTTAGAGGACTCTTCAAGCTTTCCAAAAAGTCCAAGAACACCCTCATACCTTTAAAATTGAGGGAGATATTCCCTTGCAAAGTTGGGCAATTTTGTGATGGTTTATGTTGAAAATGGAGGTTTAAAATCATTTCTTTCCAAATGGGCTGCCCAAGTTATGATCCAATCCATACAACAACATCATGCACGACCCAATGGTGAGAAATTCTGATTTTTATATTTTTATTTGATATTTATTTGAATTTTATTCATTTTAAATCAAATTAAATCAAAATAAAATCTAAAAAATCAAAATTGGAACATGATTCTTTTTCTAGAAATTAATCAATGCTGTTTAACATGATTTGATCTTGTACAAATTCGTCCTAGATCAAATTGGAAGGCAAATATTTGATTTTTTCACACTTTAAGATCATGACATTCCTTCACCATGAAGTCTTCCAAAAAGCCCATGAATCCATCATCTTTTGACCTAAATTCCATCTCATATAAGAATGCAATAAGAACCAAAGCGAGGGGACGGATTCCAGCAGCCAAAGGTAAGCTTCAAAACTCAAAAAAATCCTTCACAAACTCATATTCGGATTTGGAGATTCAAGGCTCTAAAAGGTAAAATAAGAACATGGTTGGCTTCCTTGAACCTCATGGAGTCGAAACTGATCTTCTATTGCATCAAAACTAGACTGTATCATGCTAACCGAATCCTCATTTTCTTGAAATTTTGAGATTTTCGATTTCTTTGATTCATCTAATTTAAATGATTTTTATGCACTAATTCTTGTTTGTGAATGTCTCTGGAATGTTTCTGCATACTTGAATTGAATTTTTATTACAGAATCGAAGAGATGCCATGGCTAGGGTTTGAAGTTCAAAGTTGGGATCTTGAGTTTTAGGACACTTAAATAAAACCTAAACACATGGCCGTGATCTATAACCTTTGTGTAATTAATCTGGGTTTTCAATTTGATTGGATGTTGCGATTTGAATGGTGTTCAAAAAAATATAGGAATGCTGGTTTTGAATGTGTGCAGGTAAATTCGCAGGAAAATTCAAAAAGAAATTCGCAGGAAATTTGAACGAAGAAGATGAAGTTTGGCGCGCTGCTGGAGAATTCAAAAATTGATTATAATATTTTATTAACTTGTTTCCATTCTTAATCACACAAACACTTGTGTCCTAGTGGTTGAAGGCGTACGCGTATATTGGCCAGAATTGGCTCTTCCAGCCGGGTGGTAAAGTATGCGCGTGAATGATCAAGAGGTCCTGGGTTC
The DNA here is from genome assembly GCA_963966055.1 of Lathyrus aphaca. NCBI lineage: Eukaryota > Viridiplantae > Streptophyta > Magnoliopsida > Fabales > Fabaceae > Lathyrus > Lathyrus aphaca. The sequence continues at coordinate 275,322,495 of OZ014519.1, read as the reverse complement.
AAGTCCCACCCCAGGCCTTTTTGTTTCATTATTTTTTTGGATTTTTCAAGCAAAGCACAAAACAAACTCTCCTCCCTTCATTGTTGCCTGCGTATGGGCTAGCCTGGTGGTTATTGCTGTTGCTGGCAAGTGTGAGGTCATGGGATCAAATCCCAGCCAGGTAAGTTTCTCTTTTTTTTGCAATTTTTTCTATTTTCTTTTTATTATTAAAACCATATGTATATAAATATAATTAAAATAATATTATATATGTTCAATAAAATTCAAATTCTGTATTTCTTTTTTTTCTGAAAACTATTTTTATAATCATGTAAATAAATTATAGTATGTATATTAATTAAAATAATCTTATATTAAAAAACCCTAAAAAAAAAATATGTTCTAAGATAAACCCTAATTTTCACAAACCCTAAATATTTTCTAAATGAACTTTAATCAAACCTAATTTTATTTTTCCAAATAATTTTTATTTTTCTAATTCTTAATATAGTTAGTATGTATATATTATAACTTTTTTTTTGTAAATAAAATTAAATCTTATAAATACTTAATATAAAATTTTGTAAATATGATTATTGTTTGTTTAAAATTTATTTTCTCCATAATGTGTAAATATTTTTTTTTATATAATTGTTGATATATAATTAGAAATAATTAAATTTTGTAAATAATTAAAAATTTATAATTATGTTATATTTAGAACTTTATATATTAGTAATTATTTAATTATCTATGTTTCTAAGTTAAAATCAAATTTTGTGTTTAATCATGTTATTATAATGTTTTCTCTATTTATTTCTATTAATTATTATTGCTAATCATATTTTTATATTTTTTTGCTTATTATTATCTTAAAATTTTTATCTTATTATTTTTTCTAACTTTGCCTATTTTTCTAATTATCATTGTTTCATCTAATTATTTTCACTAACTTTATTCTTAATATTTCTACTAACCTTATTTAATTTTTCTTATTATTTACTAACCCCTATTTTATTTGCTTATTTATTATCTTTGCTTATTATATTTATTTTGCTATATATTTATATTTTGCTATTTATTTATTTGGTTTATTATAATTATGTTGTAATTGCTTCCTGGATGTAAATTTTGTAATGATTTAATTATTATTGTTATGGTTAGTAATTAGGGAGTGCAAAAACATGTATTGTTATTTAAAATTAACTTAGATCATTATAATAATAAGATAATTAAAATAAACACTCACACACACGTAAGTCGATTTTTAATCGCCGTCTCACATTTTTAATCGCCGTCTCACATTTCAAGTTGCCTACGAATAAGGTCAAGTGGGGTGTATAAAGCAAGTCCCTTTAAAACGAAAAATCATCAAGTCCCTCATGGTTGCCTTTACGAATCGAGTCCCTTCGAATAAATGATGATAGTCCCTCCAGTATGCTTATTACACCCCACAGTTGCCTTCATATAAACAGATGTCCCTCTCATGTCCCTAACATCCAAGGTAATGACTACCTACTCCTTAATAGTAGGGATAGTCTTACCAATGAAAGGATAAAGAATAAGAAAGACTTTAAACTTTAGGGTAGGTACCTCCTAGTTGCTTGCTCACTTCAAAAAACTTTTCACACTTAACAATTTCAAACAAATTTTCAAAAACAAGTTCTTACACATCCGTACATGGATTATTATCAACTATACTGAAAATTTTTCTATTCACACACTACACTTTCAAAAAACAATTTAAAGTGAGCTAAGTAACTAAGAGCCCATGGATAACCATGGATGTAAAGGGTGCTAACACCTTCCCTTTATATAACCTACCCCCCGGACCCAAAATATTCTCTTAAGGTCTTTCCTGTTCTTTTATGCCCTTTCCTTTTGGATAAAATAAAAGTCGGTGGCGACTCTTGCTATCCGCAACATTACTTAAAGTCAGTTCTCCCACCGTGTTACAAACACACCATATTGATTCAAGAAGAAACCACCTGCTAGTCTACTGAAGGTCTTCTTGTCTTTACTGGATTCCCCAGCCGGGTATTCTTGAGTCTTCAAGAATTGCTTGATATCATGATACCAAGGTTTGTTATCTTCACCATCGTCAACTGCAAATACATAAGCAGGTCTTTCAAGACGGGAGACCATGATTCGAGGCACAAAATTCTCTTGACAAACTTTAATCATAGATGACAAAGTTGCTAGAGCATCAGCGAACTGGTTTTCATCTCGAGGAATATAATTCAACTTGACCTCGGTGAAGAAAGTTAACAGCCTCCTAGTATAATCCATGTAAGGAACCAAGTGAGGTTGATGAACTAACCATTTGCCATTGACTTGGTTCACTACCAGAGCAAAATCTCCGAAGATCTCGAGGTTCTTGACTCGCAAATTGATAGCTTCTTCAACCCCCATGATGCAAGCTTCATATTCTGCCTCGTTGTTAGTGCATTCAAAAGTCAACCGAGCAGCTAAAGATGTATGGACCCCTTCTGGTGAGATGATAACAACACCTACCCCGCTTCCGTCCATGTTCACAGCTCCGTCAAACATCAACTTCCATCTGGATTCAGGGTTTGGCCCCTCCGCTCTTCACAGTCTTTCAACTTGAGGAACATGATATCCTCATCCGGAAACTCGAATTTCATGGGTTAATAATCATCGATTGGCTGCTGAGCCAAGTATTCCGACAATACACTTCCTTTGATTTCCTTTTGCGAAGTGTAATGTATATCATACTCTGTCAGTATCATCTGCCACCGAGCTACCCTTCCTATTAGAGTCGGCTTCTCGAAGATATATTTCACAAGATCCATCTTGGAAATCAAGATAGTGGTGTGAGTCAGCATGTACTGTCTTAGTCGGCAAGCAGGCCATGCCAAAACTCAGTAAGTTTTCTCGAGTAGTGAGTAGCGTGTCTCACAATCGGTAAACGTTTTGCTAAGGTAATAAATGGCATGCTCTTTTCGACCAGACTCGTCCTGCTGACCCAGCACACATCCCATCGATCCTTCAAGCACGGTAAGATACATGATCAAAGGTCTCCCTAGTAATGGAGGCATGAGAATTGGAGGTTCTAGCAAGTACTCCTTGATTCGGTCAAAGGCTTGCTGACAGTCTTCATTCCATTTAATGGCCTGATTCTTCCTCAAAATCTTAAAAATGGGCTCACACGTAGCCATTATGTGAGAGATAAACCGTGCAATGTAATTTACTCTCCCTAAGAAACCACACATTTGCTTTTCAGTCTTTGGCTCAGGCATCTCTTGGATGGCTTTTACTTTGGCTGGATCAACCTCAATTCCTCGCTCACTAACAATGAAACCAAGTAACTTGCCGGAACGGACCCCAAAGGTGCACTTGTTCGGGTTCAACCTCAATCTGAACTTCCGGAGTCTGTCAAACAACCTTGCTAGATTGACCAAGTGCTCTTCTTTTGTTTGGGATTTTGCTATCATATCATCAACATAAACCTCAATTTCATGATGAATCATGTCGTGAAATAGCGTCACCATCGCCCGTTGGTAAGTGGCCCCAGCATTCTTCAGACCAAACGACATGACCTTGTAACAAAAAGTTCCCCAAGGCGTGATGAAAGTTGTCTTCTCCATATCATCGGGCGACATCTTGATCTGGTTATAACCTGAAAACCCGTCCATGAAAGAGAACACAAAAACTGAGCAGTATTGTCAACGAGCACATCTATGTGAGGCAGAGGGAAATCATCTTTAGGGTTGGCCCTGTTCAAATCCCTGTAGTCTACACACATCCTAACCTTACTGTTTTTTTAGGGACCGACACAATATTGGCAACCCACGGAGGGTAACTTGTCACGGCCAAGAAATCAGCATCAAATTGCTTTTGTACTTCCTCTTTTATTTTGATTTCCATATCAGGGTGTGTGCGCCTCAACTTATGCTTCACCGGAGGGCAGTCTTCTCTCAGAGGCAACTTGTGTACCACGATGTCAGTGTCTAAACCAAACATATCTTGGTAGGACCATGCGAAGACATCAACATACTCTCGAAGCATAGAAATTAAACGAGTCTTGATAGATTCTTCTAATGCAGCCCCGATCTTAACTTCTTTCTTGTCTTCTTCGGTACCCAGGTTTATCACTTCGACGGCCTATTCATGCGGCTGAATCATCTTTTCCTCCTGTTTAAGCAGTCTGGCCAATTCTTCAGGTAGTTCGCAATCTTCTTCACCTTCCTCATCGGCTTGATAAATTGGATTGTCAAAGTCATACTTAGCCATAACAGGGTCGTCATTGATAAGATCTAATGATGAGCACCTGCATGAATGGTGATTCATGCAAGGATTTAGAAAAAGCTTGAGAAAATGAGAAACATTGCCATTTTAAAACTTTTCTTTCTTTTTTTGAAAAACAAAAGCAAAAAATGAAAGGCAAAGATCAACATGGATGAATGTGAAACGTCAGCTTTATTTATGATTATGAATTGTGTTAGGAACAAAAGAACCCTTACAAAAAGCTACTATGCCCCGGGCAAGACATAGTGCTTGAGTACAGGAAAGACAAAAACAAATATTATTACTCTTCGAAGAAGGTGACTGAGATAAGCCTTTCAAATGACCAGTTGCTAAGTTGAGTCCTTGGAACAACAGGCCTGATCCACTCATTTAAGTCACAGTCACTATCAACTGCGTCGTCTTGCACGACACTGATGCTTCCGTAATCCACCACTCCCGCACTCGTGAAAGTAATCGGGCCTTGACGACCTCTAGTGCTCGGTCCAGATGATGACTTCCCAGGATGGTAACCAATCCCAAACATATCTTTCTTTTCTGGCACTTCTATTGGACTGCCCCGACCTTCTCGTATCCCAGATTCTACCACTTCAAGAGCTTGCTTATAAGAGGCTATAGAAACCCCCTTCTTTGGTTCTTCAGAAGAAGCTGCCAATGAAGATGCTTGTTCAGTCTTCATGGGCTCAAAAGCCTGACATGGAGTTTCAACTATCTCGCCATCCATATCCATATACTTGAATGAAGCCAGACGAACAACTATCTCCCCACTGACTGTTACAATTTGGCCTTCCCAAATGAACTTTAGCTTTTGATGAAGTGTGGATGATACTGCTCCTGCTGAATGTATCTGTAAACACCCCAAATTTGCCCTCACCAAGTTCACACCATAACTTGTGATCTTTCATGTTTGCATTAGTAAGCATATCATATCATATTGCATTTTTGTTTCACTGCATAGTTCAAATTCATCTGCATCTAGGGTTTGTGATCTAAGCAATCCAAGATCCATCTGAGCCACTTCCAAGGTCTTCAATCATCTCAAGAGGGTCCATGAATGTTCAATCATCATATTTTATCCTCCAAAGATCAAGGAAGTCAAAGAATCACAAGAACTTGCAAAGCATGGAAGCAGAGCCAGGGTTTAACTACACAGATGACCTGAAATTAGGGTTTTGGTTTCAGAGGCCATAACTCCAAAAATTTTGGTCATTATTGTTTCTATTGGTGTCAATATGTTATGAAGATCATGTGTACCAATTTTGATGAAGAAATTCATTGTGGAAGTCATCTGATCACTGGGTAACTTCTTGAGCAACTCAGAGCAAAATCAGGGCATCTGAGGCCCCTACCCATGGAACCAAAATGGATTTTTTTTTATCAAATTGAGGTTATTTGGTCTTTATTTAATCATTGAAGTGCTTAGAAGTTCACAAAATTGAAGAAAAGTGAGCTAAACCAAAAGTTGCCAAAAATGGAAATGACTTGTAATGTAAACTTTCCATTTTGGGAAAGTTTTTCAACCTCCTCTTTCTCAACCAAAAATGCTTCAAATGAAAAATTGTTGGTCATGAAAGTTGTAGATTGGATCATTCCCTTTTTAAAAAGTACAAGAACAAGATCTAATTCATTTTGGAACTCAAGATATGGCTTGTCAAAGTTGGTAAAAATCCCATAATTTTCAAGAATGCACCAAAAAGGGATTATTTGCAATACCACTTGCCAAGGCTTTTTGTGACTTCAAACACACTTCTATGTATCATAACATCATTGGACATTTCCTTAAGATCAGAATTGCCCAAAGAATTGCAAGATTTCATGCCTTGAACATCAAGAATTCTCAAAGGGGCCAAAACTTCACATATTTGCAAAAGGTCCCATAACTTTGTTTCCACTTGCTGAATTGCCTCAAAACCATTTCCATGGACCTCCTTGATCTCAGCTGCACAAAGACAAGCCAAAAAGCCAGCTGCACCATTGCCCATACCTCAAGTACACAAGTTGGTGACTTTTTGCAAGAAGCCCATACCAATCACCATAGGCCACAACCACTATTCTGACCTATCACAACTTGTTATGTGGACCAAATGCAGATCATAACACACAAGATTGCAAGCTGAAACCTCAGAATCCTCAAGGTCCCAAAATCTCTCCCTCTTGCATTTTCCTTCGAAACTCTCAACTCACTTACTCAAACTCAAAACCAATTCCACCATTCATCTCAAAATAACTCACTGACCCCAAAGCAACCCTCAAGTCAGCCAAGAACACCTCATATACAAAACACGATTCTTGGCCAGTTCATTTGCTACAACACAAACCAACCATTCTCAAAGCCTATGAAGCATTCCATTAGCCTCATGAGGTCAAAGGGAGTCATTTTGCACAAAGGAAGTGGCCAGAAAGCTCAAGTTTGGAAAGCTCCATCTCAGGTAGTCATCTGAATTCATTTTTCCAGAACTCCCTTTTTATGTTACAATATGAAAAAGCATGCTTCACTGATCACTCTGAGCTTTGAATTTTCGAAAATGGTGTAGAAATGAGTATGTACTGAACCTCTGAAATTTTTTCCATTTTTGATCTTTTCTTCAAATCTTAGGATTGAGCAATAGGAAATTTGTTTTGAGGGTGGATTTGAGTTCAGGGGGATGAAAGGAGTTGATCTGGAGCTTTAGAGCTCTAGAAATAACCTAGGGAGAGAGTTTGAGATTTTCAGGGGAGGGTGTCACCGGAGAAGACGACCAGAGCTCTTCTCCGGTGACCTGAAAGTAATTAGCTGGCTAATTAGAGTTAGGGCTTCTTTTAAATGTGAACCCTTAGATTTCCCTTTCCCGCGCGTGTTGTGTGGCTAGGATCAGTTCATTAACTTTTAATTAGGGTTTAATAATTAATTAAATGAGATTAAGTGGATTTGAATATTGGCCATCAGATCTGGCGCGCAGTCAACCCTAGATACCTCCAGATTCAATCCCAGCCCTTGACTCATCATACTTCTGTTTATTTTATTTTTTATTTCAATTTTTCTTATTTGTTTTGTACCATTTATTTAAAATAGCTAAAAAATTCTAAAAATATTTTTATTCTGCATTTTCACTTCAAATAATTTTCTCAACCCAAAAATATTTTTATTTTTATTTTTTACATTAAAAAATCATTTTTAAAACATTTAAATGTTTATTTTAATTAATTAATGGAAATTAATTAATTAAAATATCATTTAGGTTTCTAAAAATACCATAAAAAAATCACATTGCATCTTTAAACATTTAGAAACATTATCATACCATCCACACAAATTTCTTTTTGGTTTTGAACCATCTTTAATAATTTTCTTGAATTTAGGGTTCATAAAATTCCTATTTTAGAACCCTAACTTCAAGAATTCTTTTCTGCCTAACCAAGAATGGTATGACAATGGTTCTTTTTGCATTGATCTTCATTTGACATGTAGTTTCTAGCATAATTTTGTCACAAATTTCTTCTGCATTTTTGATTTGATTTGCATTTTTTTCCTTTTAGGTACCTTAAAACCCTAGATAACTTAGAAAAATCATAACTTCCTTAGGGTTAAGAGTTAGGTCTCCTCCTTTGGGGTGTGATATCATATGGGGTTAGGGATACTTTGATTGCATTTTCAATTTTTTATCTTGTCATTTGCTTCTGTTTTTGACTTTTGCATCTCATGTTGTATGAAAACCCTAATTTCTCACCTTCCTTTGCATACATCTTGCATAAGCATTCATATAATAACTTGCCATGACATTTTATGCATCCACATGACTTCTAAGACATCATAGGACACATTAGACTCATGCTTGATCATTTCCTCGGCCATTTGCCATGTTATGCATTCATTACATTCCATGAACATTCATGAACTTTCATGAACTTTCATGCTTCTTTCATGCTTCATTTGCATTCTCATCACTTGTATGATCATCCATTGCACTTGACATATCTTTGCATCATCTCTTAGCATCATTTACATCATGAACATGCTTCTGGTTTTGGTTTGCATCCTTGCATACATTTCATTTCTTCTTTTGCTAACTTTTCAGGTGGTAAGTACTTTGAGAAGTGAATTTGCCTTCACTTCTCACTTCTCTTCTCATCTCTTCTTTTATGCATTCTTGCTGCATTTTGTATTTGTCTTAGAGTGAGATTTCTCATTCATGTTATCCATTCACTTTCTTTCTTCAAGTAACTTATCTTCTTAAGTGAAGTAAGTTAACTTGCATCTTCTGCTTCTCCTCCTTCGATCTTGCTTTCTCCTTGGTGGATTTTCTTGAAGATCTCTTGCAAGCCTCATAAACCCTAGGAACACCCAAGCATGATAAATATTAGGGATTTGATTAGTCCCCCATTAGTTTTACCTTTGTGTCATCTTTTGTGTCTCTCCTCTCATCTCATAATCAGGGACTAAACCTTTAAGGTTTTAAGGCTTTGTGATTAAATCTTAGGATGGAGTGCATAATTTTAATCCTAAGTGTTAAACCATTGATGTGTTTAAATCTTTTAATCAATCCATCTAATAATCACTAAGACAATAAGCTTGTAACTTGGGCCTTACATTAGGGTTCTAATTCTTCCTTAATTGGTTAAGAAGGACTAACCCTAGTGTTAATGGACAAGTCCCCCTCAAGTTGTCTTACAAACCATAAATTCATTTCTTAACCTTACCATTAACTAAAAACCACTTTAATAAAGGCTTTTTTTTGTCATGAGGTTAATCCCTAATCATGGATTAAGTTGAGGTATCTTCCTCAGCTTAAATTTTCTCATCTATTATCCTTCTATTAGGATGGTGTAATGGGTCCATTAAATCCTTGATTATGGCTTAAACTCATTACTTAACACTAAATAAAAACTCCAAAAGTATCTAAATAATTGCAAGTAGGTTAATGATCTTAATCCTACATCATGGTAATTAAGTGTGAGGTGCTTACTTCATACTTAAGGTATTCTCATTACCCCTAATCAGAGGGAGGATGTGATGAGTTTACTAACCCTTGGTTTAGGCTTAAGCTCATTTTCTTATGAAAAACACAAAAAGAAATAAAAGATTGAAAACATCAAAAACAAACAATAAACGTCTCCTCCGGGATTCTTTGCTCACCTCATTCACTCACAAACGAGAACTCGCTTCTTCCGTCTAATGCAAGACAGTTTGCACCTGAGCCAGACAGGTCATACACTTGAGCATAGACAAGTAAGCAGTTCATCAGTCAATTTATTTTCTAGTCTCTTTGAGTCGAACTACGGTGTTCTGGCTTCCTCATTGCACGAGAGGATACGTAGGCATAACTTAACAGTTATCAAACAAAAGTCTCTGTATATTCCCCCTCTTCCAGCATTATTCTGTAAGCCTCATTTCTGACCATTCACTTCACTTCTTTGCACTGAAATCTATACATTCTTTTTCCAGCTTTTGCACACAGATAACACTGACACTACCCCTTTAAACACAAACTTTCAAGCGTGGATCCCGTCGAGTACGACGGACAATCTGGGTGCTAATACCTTCCCAGGTTGTAACCAACCCCCTTTCTCAGTTTCTCTGGTTCGCGACCGTCTTATCCATTTCTTTCCTAGGTTTATGCAGCATTACATTTCCTTCGGGATAAAAATGCCTAGCTGGCGACTCTTTTCAGTTCCTCTTCAGGTTCTCTCTCTTTCACCGACTGTTCGCGTCTGTACCCCTTCTGGCCCTGTGTCATTTGGTGGGAGCGACAATATCCAAGGCCTTCCCAGCAAACAACTGTATGCAGGCAGTATATCCATTATGTAGAATGTGGTATTGAAGATTTGTGGACCTACTTTAATTGGTAATTCCACCTCTCTGAATACTGATCTCCTTGACCCATCAAATGCTCTAACTACCAGGTCGCTAGGCTTTAAAACCACTCCATCATAATCCAACTTCATCAATGCCTTCTTGGGAAGAACATTCAATGATGATCCGGTATCTACCAACACGTGAGTAAGTACCGCACCTTTACATTCTAAAGAGATATGCAGTGCCCGATTATGAGCACGCCCTTCAGATGTTAGATCCATGTCTATAAAGCCCAATCTGTGACTGGAATTGACACTAGATACCACCACTTCTAACTGATTTTCCGAAATATCCTGAGGCACATAAGCCTTGTTCAAGATATTCAAGAGAGCCTTCCTATGGGAGTCGGAACACATTAGTAAAGACAAGATGGAAATCTTCGACGGGGTCTGTTGCAGATGGTCCACAATCTTGTAATTGCTCTTTTTGATAATTCTCAAAAATTATTCAGCTTCTTTATAAAAGGTAATGTCTGGATCAGTCACTGGCGTGGGCTCATTGACAACCACTGGCTGCTTCCCTCTTGCCTTGGCCTGGGCTTCTGTGGTGTCTCTGGGTGGTATCACACTATTTCTTAGTGTTTCTGGCGCAAATAATCTTCCACTTCTAGTAAAGCCCCCTACTCCAACATTTTCTACTTGAGTTGGGGTCGTACTAGACGTGGCCAAATCTTGATTATGGCCGTTACAATATACTTCGCCACCATAATTCCAGGGAATGGCTTTATCACTCTGATACAATACTGGTCTGGAAGTGGTAATCGTTATCGGTGCCACTCTGGCCTGTGTAGGAACTTGAGATGGATCGTAGAAAATAGTTACCGTGGAGACTTCGCTTTCTTTTACAACTTTGTCAAACTGCAACACTCCTTCATTAATCATACTTTGGATCTCTGTTTTCAACTGCTCACAACCATTTGGAGCTTCAACACACCCTGTACAATCACTCCCACAACCTACAAACACACCCCTCTGGGCCAAACATGCTTTAACAACACTCAACGAAGTTTGCAGGTCGTCGATATCACACACCAAGTTTATATTCTCCCCATCGTCAAGTGCCCAACTGTACCCCCGTGAGGAGTCATAGGGTTTTGTATTACATTAGGAGTAGGAGCAAAATTAATCGCTTTAGAATCCAATAGGTCTTGAACAACATGCTTCAGAGCTATGCCGTTTTCTGTGGTATGCCCGGGAGCTCTAGAATGAAATTCGCATCTGGCGTTTATATCATAACCCTCAGGGATTTGGCCTGGCTTCGGAGGTTGTAGAGTTTGGAGTTGAACCATTTGGAATTGTAGGAGATTCTTCAAAAGCTGTGAATAGGACATCGACGGAGTTTTGAGATGTATTTCTCTGGTCTTCTGGGGGTAATATGAACGAGGAGCTCTTTGTTGATACCCTTGTTGGCGTTGCGGCTATGGTGGTTGGACTTGTTGTTGAACAGGTTGAGTTGAGATAGTGACAGGGGCCACTTGTTGATAAAACCCTCTGTTGTTTCCTCTCCTCTGCGCGTACACTTCCCTAGTCTCTCCTTCTCTCCTCTTCACGAAGGGTTTCTTGACACCAGAACTCGAAGCGCCCCCATTCTGAATCTTCCCTTGCTTGATCCAACTTTCTACCCTCTCGTCAGTCAAGATGATATCTGATAACCCACTTGAGGAACATCCAGCTAGCCTTTCCATGAAATGCCCAGGGAGGGTATCCAGGAACAGGTCTACCATTTCTCTCTCCAACAAAGGTGGTTGTACTCTAGCGGCCACTTCGCGCCACCTTTGTGCGTAATCTTTGAAGCTCTCGGAGTTCTTCTGAGTTATACTTTAAAGTTGAGTGCGACTGGGTGCCATGTCTATATTATATTGATATTGCTTGAGGAATGATTCTCCCAATTCCTTCCAACTTCTCACATAGCTTCTCTCTAGCTTCATATACCATTCCAAGGATCCTTCGAAGAGACTATCCTGGAAATAGTACATCCAGAGCTTTACATCCCTAGTATGGGCAGCAATTTCCAGTAGAATGCCTGCAAGTGAGTTTTAGGGCAGGAGCTACCGTTATACTTGTCAAAAGTAGGTGGCCTGAATTTGTGAGGAATAACTACCCCGGGGACTAGACCCATGTCAGACATATCTATCCCCAAAGTATCTCTACACTAGAGGGCTTTGACTTTCTCCGCAAGCATAAAAAAGTCTTGAAGATTTCCTTCTCTGCCGAACCCAATGTCATTGTTGAAAGATGGGAACTGATCCTCCTACCTGTCTTGTACTGGAATGAAAGTTGTTGTGCCCTGTTCTGGAACTTGAGGTCCACTTGGGACATTGTTGGTGTTGGGAGGAGTTACTTGGACATCAGGAGTGGTTACAGGGATATTAGTCTGAGGAGGGTTGAGCCCCTGAATTGCATTTCTTAACTCTTGTTGTCCCTGAGCCATCCCTTGCATCATGACCATGAACTCTCCTATTATGGTGCGAAACTCATTAAGCTCAGTTTGCATTGCATCCATGATTGTCCTCTGGTTGTTATGAGTTGCGTAACGATGCGGGATATTCTGTCAAGGATGAAGAGTCTTAGCGGCCCTCACAATCTTTGCCTGAAATGCAAATAAGTTAAGAAACTTTTAGAAAACATGCAAAAAAAAAGAAATGCAAATGATGTGTATGCAATGCAATGTGTTCCTTTTATTCCCAAGGCTTCCACTACTTTCCCATTCTGGTGTTGAGAAAAAGATCCCTTGCAAGAAAATCCTGTGTGACATTCAAACTTGAAGTGGTGGCATTTATTTTGTATCCGTGCAACAAATATAACCAGAGACTTCAAGTAAACCAGAAGATAATTGAAACAGCAAAAACCCTCACAGGGTGCAAATTCATATGTCAAGAGAAAAGTACATCAGGAGAGAGGGGATTCCCACAACAAGCCTGTGGGTAATCCAAGTCATATGAATACAAGACTAAAGCTTAGGAAAATCTACATCCTGTAACCTCCAACTAAGGAACTTGACACCTTGCAACAGCTGAGCTACATCTGGATATGTAGGTTCCTGTACGAGCTTCTGAATTAAGATATCCCTAAGGTCAAAGGAGGCATTCAACTCCTCAATTTTTTGTAGGAACACCTTTTCACGTTTCGGGCTTGTAATAGGATCAACCTTGGCTCTCTTCACGTCAGCTTTCACTTTCAAATATTCTACTTCTTTCCGAGCTTCCTTTACTGCTTGTTGGCTTTCTAATAAACTTTGGAGACGACTCTTATCTTGATGATAAGCCTTCTGAAGGAGTTCTCTCTGTCCATCCAAATAATCTTGAAGACTCTTGACTTCTAGCTTGTGCTTGACCTCCAGCTCCTTCTTCTTCCTCAAATTTTCTTCCCACTTCTCTTGCCATAAGGTGACAGCTTCATTGGCTTCATTCAAATCTTTCCTCTCCTTCCGACGTTGGGCCGCCTTGTGAGTTTCAGCTAATCCCCTTTTCTTGAAGTATAGCTCTCTCTCTTGAAAATATTGCTGCTTGAGCCGAACCATCTCTTCAGCTTTGTGATCTCTTTCCTCCTACTTTTGATTCTGCATCTTCAGTTTCTGGCATGAATTGTAAGCTTCTTGATTCTCCAACCCGAGCTGTTGAACCAAGGCTTCCAACTTTTGATAATCTTGAAGAGGCACTGAAGTTGTGGGTGCTACCTCCTTAGGGTAGAGAGGTTTTTCTCTGGAAAATGGGAGTAACAAGGTCTTCACACGATCCTCCAACCAGCTGGCAAAAGGATCATAAGTGTTGGGATCCACTCTCCCAAAGTCTTTCTTCCCTTTTATCACTCTAACTTCCCAAGCTTGGGATAACAGCATGCTCTTCTTGAGATTTCCTTCTACATGGATCCATCTGTAGGGCCACCATGTTTTAATGCATTTACTTTTTCCATGAAATAAAGGACATTTTTCAAGCAAGTTGTGTTCTCTTTCTTTCATTTTATATTTTTTTCACACAAAAAAACAAATAAAATGGCAATGTTTTCTTTTCAATGTTTTTGTGTGTTTGTGTCTCCTTTGAAAGAACATATTCTGAAATAAGCACATCATTTGTGCAGTGTTGATCATTCGGATTCTTGTGATAACGTTCCTGCTACGACTATGCATGACTTCGACAATCCTATCTACCAAGATGATGAAGGATTTGAGGAAGATTGTGAACTCTCGGAAGAATTGGCTAGGTTGTTGAAACAAGAGGAAAGGGACATTCAGCCTCATCAGGAAGAAATAGAGATTATCAACATCGGGTCTGAGGATGTAAATAAAGAGATAAAGATTGGGGCCAGTCTGAGGGCTGGGGTAAAGAAGGAATTAATTGGCATGCTTCGTGAATATGTGGATATCTTCGCCTGGTCATATCAAGATATGCCAGGGTTGGATACCGACATCGTTGTACACAAGCTGCCACTAAAGGAAGATTTTCTTCCGGTAAAGCAAAAGCTGAGAAGAAATAGCCCCGATATGGCTATGAAGTTCAAGGAGGAAGTTTAAAAGCAGTGGGATGTCGGTTTTCTTACTGTAACTAGTTATCCACCTTGGGTAGCTAACATTGTGCCTGTACCAAAGAAAGATGGCAATGTCCAGATGTGCGTCGATTATCGGGATCTAAATAGAGCAAGTCCAAAGGATGACGTTCCATTACCTCACATTGATGTGCTGATAGATAACACCGCTCAGTTCTCGGTATTTTCTTTCATGGATGGCTTCTCCGGGTACAATCAGATCAAGATGGCACTGGAAGACATGGAGAAAACAACGTTCATTACCCCGTGGGGGACATTCTGTTATAAGGTTATGCCCTTTGGATTGAAGAATGTCGGGGCAACGTATCAACGGGATATGGTAACTTTGTTCCACGACATGATACACAAGGAAATTGAATGCTATGTGGACAATATGATTGCAGAGTCCCGGGATGAAGAAGAGCATCTGGTCAATCTCAAAAAGTTGTTTGATAGATTGATAAAGTATAGGCTGAGGTTGAATCCAAACAAGTGCACTTTCGGAGTGCGTTCCAGTAAATTGTTGGGTTTCATTGTTAGCCAGAGGGGGATCGAGGTAGATCATGCAAAAGCAAAAGCAATACAAGACATGCCTGCACCGAAAACAAAAAAAGAATTGCGTGGGTTTTTAGGGAGATTGAACTACATTTCGCAGTTTTTATCTCATCTAACTGCCACATGCGAGCCAATTTTCAAATTGTAAAGAAAAGAACAAACGGTCAGGTGGAACGAGGACTGTCAAAGAGCCTTTGAAAAGATAAAAGAATATTTATAGGAGCCTTCGATTCTAATGCCTCCTGTTCCAGGACGGCCACTTATCATGTACTTGATTGTGTTAGAAGGGTCGATGGGGTGTGTTCTAGGCCAACATGACGAGTCTGGTTGAAAAGAGTATGCTATTTATTACCTTAGCAAAAGGTTTACCGACTGTGAATCTCGTTACTCACTTCTCGAGAAAACTTGTTGTGCTTTGGCATGGGCTGCTCGCCGACTGAGACAATACATGTTGACCCATACCACACTGCTAATCTCAAAAATGGACCTTGTCAAGTATATCTTCGAGAAACCAGCATTAACCGGAAGATTTGCAAGGTGGGAAATGATATTAACAGAGTATGACATACAATATACTTCCCAGAAAGCCATCAAAGGAAGTGTATTGTCATATTATCTTGCACAGCAACCACTTGAAAATGATTACCAACCAATGAAGTTTGATTTCCCTGATGAGGAGATCATGTACCTCAAGGCAAGAGATTGCGAGGAACCACTTCCGGAGGAGGGGCCTGACCCTGAATCCAAATGGAAGTTGATGTTTGATGGGCAGTCAATATCAACAGACGCGGAGTTGGTGTTGTTCTTATCACCCCCGAAGGTGTTCACTTTCCTTTCGCTGCCAGAATTACTTTTGCCTGCACCAACAATGAAGCGGAATACGAGACGTGCATAATGGGAATAGAGGAGGTTATTAATCTTAGGATTAAGACCCTCGATATATTCGGAGATTCAACCCTCGTTATTAACCAGATTACCGGCAAGTGGTATATGCATCAAGAACACTTAATTCCTTATAGGGATTATGCCAAAAGACTGTTGACGTTCTTCACAATGGTTAAGCTTCAATATATACCACGAGATGAGAATCAATTTGCCGATGCATTGGCTACTCTTTCTTCATCCATCAAAGTCTTGTGTTGGAACTATGTGCCCATGATTCACATTTCCAGGCTTGGCGCACCAGCTTACGCTTTCTCTGTAGACGCAGTGTCTGATGAGAAACCTTGGTACTTTGATATCAAGCTTTTCTTGGAAAAAAAAGAATACCCAGCTGGGGCATCATCCAATGACAAGAAGACCTTGAGACGACTTGCTGCTAGCTTCTTCTTGAATGCAGACAGAGTTCTGTATAAGAGGAACTTTGACATGGTCTTGCTCAGGTGCGTGGATAGACACAAAGCAGACCTGTTAATGCAGGAAGTCCACGAAGGATCCTTCGGTACTCATGCAGGAGGACATGCAATGGCTAATAAATTATTGAGATCAGGGTACTATTGGCTTACAATGGATGCAGACTATTGTTCGTACGCCCGTAAGTGCCACAAGTGCCAGATATATGCAGACAAGGTGCATGTTCCTCCTAGCCCGCTCAACGTCATGTTATCTCCTTGGCCCTTTTCTATGTGGGGCATTGATATGATCGGGAAAATAGAGCCTATCACTTCAAATGTTCATCGTTTCATCTTGGTTGTGATTGATTATTTCACCAAGTGGGTTGAAGCAGCATCATATGCCAATGTCACTCGCCAAGTGGTAGCCAGGTTTCAGAAAAGAGACATCATTTGCAGATACGGAGTGCCCGAGCGAGTCATTACTGATAATGGTTCCAATTTGAACAACAAGATGATGGCAGAGCTGTGTCGGGACTTCAAGATTCAACACCACAATTCTTCTCCTT
Organism: Lathyrus aphaca; assembly: GCA_963966055.1. Classification (NCBI taxonomy): domain Eukaryota; kingdom Viridiplantae; phylum Streptophyta; class Magnoliopsida; order Fabales; family Fabaceae; genus Lathyrus; species Lathyrus aphaca. The sequence continues at coordinate 275,305,442 of OZ014519.1, read as the reverse complement.
ACCGGCCAAAGATGAATGGCGCGGTAGATGCAGCTAACAAGAATATTAAGAAGATTGTGCAGAAGATGGTTGTCACTTACAAAGATTGGCATGAAATGTTACCATTTGCGCTGCATGGGTACCGAACGTCAGTCAGAACGTCAACTGGGGCAACTCCTTTCTCCCTAGTATATGGCATGGAGGCAGTTTTTCCTGTTGAGGTAGAAATTCCTTCGTTACGTGTGATGATGGATGTGAAGCTTGATGAGGTTTAATGGGTACGTGCTCGATATAATCAGTTGTGTCTAATTGAGGAAAAGAGATTAGCGGCTATTTGTCATGGTAAGCTTTATCAGAGGAGAATGAAGCGAGCATTCGACCAACGAGTACATACTCGAGAGTATCAAGTAGGCGAGCTTGTACTCAAGAGGATCATTCCTCCATGTTCATATCACAGGGGCAAGTGGATCCCAAACTACGAAGGCCCATTCATAGTAAAGAAAGTTTTCTCAGGTGGGGGACTGATGCTCACCACTATGGATGGAGAAGATTTTCAATCTCCTGTTAACTCAGACGTAGTTAAAAAACATTTCGCATAAAAAGACCCGCTGGACACAAAAACAAAATTAAAGTCCAGGCGAGAAAAGGGAATCCCGGCGAGCTAAAAAACAGAATAAAAAGCTCGGGCAAAAGTTAGGGAAAATAATGAAAAAATGTACACCCGCTGAGTTGAAAAGCCACATTAGACAGCTCAGGCAAAAAAGGGTATCCCGTTGGATTGAAAACCCGAAAGGGAGATCCACGCAAAACAAGGGAATAAGCGAACAACTGCGATCCGGATAATCTGAACCAAATCACCGTTTCGTACAGTTTGGCAATATCAGAAGGATAGGAATCAGTCCCTTCATCTTCTTCAGAAAGCAAAGGCAAGAACAGAAAGTCTTGAAGACATGCTGGTCATAGTGTTGCACCCCAAAATTTTCCCTCACCAAGACAAGACATTGTGTACTAAGGTGTCCCAAGAGGTTCACAATTAGTCAGAAAGTTTGACAATTCCCTCAGACAATGCATCCTTCTAAGCAATGCATCCTAAACTAGGGTTTTGACTTTCATCAGGCTAAATGGACTTTCAGGGCTTCAAGTGAGCTACATAGCACCCTATATGTCTTCAAGAATCCCTATGTCAAATTTCAAGGCTTTCCAAAAAGATTTGCTCAGTCAGATGATCAGATAGGCTAAAATCAGTCAAAGTAGTTAAAACGTCAAACTAAGGTCAACTGTGGTCAAACCAAAGTCAAACTTCATGATTTTTTGCCAAAATCAAGTATATGAAGTAAAATTAATCATTTGATCAAGGGTTGATCATGATTCATCAAGGAAGTTTCAGATCATCAAGAATCAGGAGTTTCTAAATTAGGGTTTTCACAGGAAAAGTCAACTGAACTTTGACCAGCCATAACTTTCACATGCTTCATCAAAAATTTCCCATACAAAGCTCATTTTGAAGGAAATTGAATTCTCTACAACTTTGTGTCTCACAAGCCAATCCCAAAAATGCTTCATTTGGAATATGAGCTAAGACATTATAGGTCATTTTAAAAGTCAACAAAAAGTCAACAACTTCCAAAGAGCATAATTTGAGAATGGTAAACGATATGGACATGAGACCAAAGATGTTAGTTAGAGGACTCTCTAAGCTTTCTAAAATGTCCAAGAACACCTTCATAGCCTTAAAATTGAGGGATTTGTGCCTTTGCAAAGTTGGGAAATTTTTGAGAGGTTTATGAAGCAAATGGGACTTTAGAACCAAATTTCTCCAAATGGGCTTGCATTTTTATGACCCAAACACTTCCATGACATCATGCACGAATTAAAAATCATTTATTTAAATTTTTATTCATTTTATTTTATTTATTATGATTTTATACATTAAAAATCATTTTAAATCAAAATAAAATATAAAAGTTGCAATATTTGATAAGATTTTTGTTCTAGAAAGTCATGAAGGTCATTTAGAAGTGATTGAGATTATACAAAATCAGATCAACCAAAAATAGTAAGGATATATCAAGATTTTTCAATATTTGGAAGCATATCTTTTTCAATCTCAATTGATCCAAAAATCCAAAGTTTGGTCTGATTTTTTGACCTAATTATGTTCTACTATATATGTACAACTCATACAAACACAAAGGGACGAGATTGGCACCCACAAGCATCATATTCAAACTTCAAAAATTCACCAAAAAACTCACATTTGGATTCTTGGATAGAGATAATTTCAAGGTGTTTCAAAGGTTGCAATACGTTTATAGGTGATCATTGAAGAATTCTGGATCATTTGCAGCATCAAAAGCATTGCCATGAGCATAAACCGAATCAATATTATCACACTTTTATGATTTTTTTCATTTTCTATTGTTTGTGCATTATAAATTTTGTTTGATGATTGTTTTGTGTTTGTGACAAGCTTAGGAACGTTTCTGGGCAATCTAATTTGAGTTTCGATACATAATCATGATGTTGCCATTGTTAGGGTTTAGAGTGGCCGTTTAGGGTTTCTCATTTAAACCAATATAAATGAATTCTAAAGACGTCATTGAATTGGATTTGATGTGTGGATCATGTTTGTATAACAAATTTGTTGAAATTTTACGTGTTGTGAGAGATTCAAATTCGCAGGTTCTTGAAGGGAAGAACTCGTAGGAAATTTCGCAGGAAATACTGAAGGAAATTTCGCAGGAAATTTGAGGAAGAAGATGAAGTTTGGCGCTGAAAACAAAATTCAAATAATTGTTTTAAAATATAATGTTTTGTTGTTGATTTCATGTTGAACGCGCCCCATGTGGCTCAGATGGTTTGTGTGTTTGCTTGTGTATTGAATGGTCCTAGGTTCGAATCCCCCCCAGGCCATTTTGTTTTGCTTTTATTTTTGAAATTTTTGCAGATTAATAAGAAAAGGAATGGTTGCCCCTACACTAACACCAGCGTGCGCCTGGCCTGGTGGTTATGCTCTTGGTCTAAGATGAATGAAGCCTAGGGCCTGGGTTCGAATCCCAACCCCAGGTATGTTTATTTTCTCACTTTTTTTTTATGATTTTGTTTATTTTATATTATATTTGTTTAATTTAATTAATTTTCTTAAATAACTCTTAAAACCAAATGTCCATATTATTTTTATATATAAGAACTTATATATATTTTTTTATTCATAAATTATTTTCTCAAAAATCAAATTATTTATATTTATTATATGTTCATATTATATATATATATATATATATATATATATATATATATATATATATATATATATATATATATATATATATATATATGTTGTAAATAAATTGATTTTTTGTAAATTTACAATTAAAACCCTAATTCTTCTTAAATAAATCCTAATTTTTTCAAAACCCTAATTTCTAACCCTAAATATTTTATTAACACTAATTTTCATTAACTTTAATATTTAATTTTTGTTATAAATTATAATGAAATAATTAATCATTTTTTTGTAATTATTATTTGTTTATTATTATAATTATTCTATTTTCTTCTAAAAAATTTCTAAAATGTTTATTTAACTTAAAAAATAATATTTTCTCTTAAATTGTTATTTTTCTTTATATTTTTGCTAACCCCTTTTATTATTATTACTAACCATTTAAATTATTGCTTATTTATTATTATTTATCGTTATTCCGATTATAATGTAACTATCCCAAAGCTTTGTAATAGTTTGGTTTATATTTTTGCTTTATTTTTATTGTAAACTGTATGGTTAGTAACTATAAGGTGTGCATAACATGTTTGTGATTTAAAATTAACTTAGAATAACTAATTAAATAAGATAAATACTTGAACATGAACACTCACACACGTAAGTCGATCTTTGATCGCCATCCTACACTTTCTAAGGTTACCTCTCATGTTGCCTATTTCTAAGGTCAAGTAAGGTGTCTTAAGCAAAGTCCCTTCATAAATATCATCAAGTCCCTTCAGTTTATAAGATCAAGTCCCTTCGAGGTTGCCTATGATAAATGATCTTGTCCCTTCGAATAAAAGATGATAAGTCCCTACGAATTGCTAAAGACACCTTGCAGTTGCCTAAATTCAGATGTCCCTTCACATGTCCCTTATCACATCCAAGGTAATGACTACCTATTCCTTAATAATAGGGATAGTCTTACCATTGAAAGAACATATAAGAACAGTAAAGACTTAATATATGGTAGGTTCCTCTTAAGTACTTGCTCACCTTTTCAAAATACTTCATTACACTTCACATTTCAAACAAATTTTCAAAACAAAGTCTTTATATACATCCATACGAGGATCATTACAAAGCACTTAGAAATTTTTTAATCACACACTACACTTTTCGAAACAATTTAAAGTGAGCTAAGTAACTAAGAGCCCATGGATAACCATGGATATAAAGGGTGCTAACACCTTCCCTTTGTATAACCTACCCCCCGAACTCAAAATCTTTTTAAGGTCTTTCCTGTTCTTTTATGTCCTTTCCTTTTGGATAAAATAAAAGTCGGTGGCGACTCTTGCTATCCGCAACATTTATAGAAAAGTCAGTTCTCCCACCGTGTTACAGAACTGGCGACTCTGCTGGGGAAAATATTAAAGAGGGGTACCCTTAGGAATTAGATCACTTTAAAATTGTTTGCCTTGTTTGCTTTATATTACTTGTTGGGCTCTTATGTGTGAAAGATCCTAACCCGGATCTAGTGTACCTTAGGTAAATGGCAATAGACCAAGGAAACTGTACGGCGTATACCGATATGGTTAATCTGGTGGCCATAGTTAGTGTGACTTCTTGGTTGGTGCTTATGTTCCTTAAGCAAGTTGAGGATAATATGAGGCTGCCATATGTTGTCAATACACTAACTAACTTTTAGAACCCTAGTCATCCCATCTTGGCCTTTAGAAAGTAGTGAGATAACCGGCTTTGGTGAAGACTGAAGTTGGTTGATACTCGATACTACGCTCATTGAGATCCTAAACTTGGAGGGTTTTGGTTGGCAAGTAAGTTTCCTACTGAACAACCACCCTTGTGAAGGATCAATGATATTGAGATCCTTTAGAACCTGGTTACTTTATAGGACAGGATGAACCATCTAAACTTCAGGGGAGGGTATCTACCTTTAAACCTCATGCAAGCCTTCAAACCTAGGGCTATTGTGTGACTTGTTTGTGTGTGCCACATGTTTGTGATTGAGCATAACATCATGGCATCATGCATCATAAGCATAACATTTTCACTAACCATTTCAAGGACCAAAGGATTTATCTTTGTTCTTTGTTGCAGGTCATGGCTTTTGCTCGTAGGAATACTATCCGGATCAACTTTGTAGGAATACCTCCTAAGCTTAAAGAATTGGTCTCTCAAGTTTCTGAAAACTCCCAATTCATTAAGAGGCATGGTCACCTACTGGATCTAGTCAATTCAGGGTTCAATGAAGACATGATGAGTGTTCTGTTTCAGTTCTTTGATCCTAAACATCACTGTTTCACATTCCTCGATTATCAGCTGGTTCCTACAATGGAAGAATTCTCCAAACTATTGGGTATACCTATCCTTGATCAGAAACCCTTCACAGGCTTAGAGAAAGAGCCTAAACCTGAAGTCATTGCTGTAGCCCTACATTTAAAGTAATCAGACATTGTCTTAGAAACAAGAAGTGGAGTTAAGGGTATTCTTGCCAAGGTATTGATGGAGAAAGCTCAAGTGTTCTTGAAGGCTATGAGTTATGATGCTTTTGAGGAGATCTTAGCCTTATTGATCTATGGCTTAGTGTTGTTCCCTAATCCAGACCAGTTCATAGACGTACACGCCATCAACATATTTCTGATTCATAATCCAGTGCCTACATTACTTGGAGACATCTTACACTCTCTTCATACCCGTACTACGAAGGCACGAGGAACTCTGATGTGTTGTATACCTCTATTGTCCAGGTGGTTTATTTCTCACCTTCCTCGATCAGTGATGAAGAATGAACAAGGGTTCAGGTGGTCTAAGAGGATTATGTCACTTTCTTATTCAGATATTCATTAGTGCTCTAGATCTATGGAGAATGTTACTATCATTGACCGTTGTGGGGAGTTCCCTAATGTGCCACTCCTTAGCATAAGAGGGGGTATTACCTACAACCCTTCCTTAGCTCTACGTCAGTTTGGTTACGCTCGGAGTGATGGTCCTCATGTCATGCTTATTCAGGGTATTGTGTTCGACTACGACAACGATCTGCAAAGTTACCGTCAAAGGTTTATACGAGCATGGGGTAAAGTGAACAAGGTTGACAACAAGACTCTGGAACCCAAGTGTCGCTCCCACCAAATGACACAGGGCCAAGAGGGGTACAGACGCGAACGGTCGGCGAAAGAGAAAGGATGAAAAAAGTCGCCAGCTAGGCATTTTTATCCCGAAGGAAAGGTAATGCTGCATAAACCTAAGAAGAGATGGATAAGACGGTCGCGAACCAGAGAAACTGAGAAAGGGGGTTGGTTACAACTTGGGAAGGTATTAGCACCCAGATTGTCCGCCGTACTCGACAGGATCCACACTTAAAAGATTTGTGTTTAAAAGGGGTAGTGTCTGTGCTATTTTGTGTGCAAAGGCTAGAAAAGAATGCAAGTGTCAGTGCAAAAGAAGTGTGAAGTGAATAAAAGGAGTGTCAGTGTAAGGAAAGAGTGTGAAGCTCAAGACTATGAAGCTTAAAAGATAATGCTGGAAGAGGGGGAATATACAGAGACTTTTGTTCGATAACTGTTAAGTTATGCCTACGTATCCTCTCGTGCAATGAGGAAGTCAGAACACCGTAGTTCGACTCAAAGAGACTGAAAGATAAAATGACCTGTGAATTGCTTACTTGTCTATGCTCAAGTGTATGACCTGTCTGGCTCAGGTGCAAACTGTCTTGCATTAGACGGAAGAAGCAAGTTCTCGTTTGTGAGTGAATGAGGTGAGAAAAGAATCCCGGAGGAGACGATTATTGTTTGTTTTTGTGTTTTCAGTTTTGTTATTGCTTTTGTGTTTGTCATAAGAAAATGAGCTTAAGCCTAAATCAAGGGCTAGTAAACTCATCACATCTTCCCTCTGATTAGGGGTAATGAGAATACCTTAAGTATGAAGTAAACACCTCACACTTAATCACCATGATGTAGGATTAAGAACATTAACCTACTTGAATTTATTTAGATGTTTTTAGAGTTTTTGTTTAGTGTTAAGTAATGAGTTTAAGCCATAATCAAGGATTTAGTGAACCCATTACACCATCCTAATAGAAGGATAATAGATGAGAACATTTAAGCTGAGGAAGGCTCCTCAACTTAATCCATGATTAGGGATTAATCTCATGACAAAACAATGCCTTTATTAAAGTGGATTTTGGTTAATGACAAGATTAAGAAATGAATTTTATGGTTTGTAAGACAACTTGAGGGGGACTTGTCCATTAACACTATGATTAGTCCTTCTTAACCAATTAAGGAAGAATTAGAATCCTAATGCAAGGCCCAAGTTACAAGCTTGATGTCTTAGTGATTTATTAGATGAATTGATTAAAGGATTCAAACACATTAAGGGTTTAACACTTAGGATTAAAGTTATACACTCCATCCTAATAGAAGGATACAGGCATAACCCTAATCACAAAGTTTTAGAACCCTAAGGGTTTGGTCCTTGATTGAGAGATGAGAAGAGAAGACACAAAGATGACACAAAGGTAAAACTAATGGGGGGACTAATCAAACCCTAATTGTTATCATGCTTGGGTATTCCTAGGGTTTATGAGGCTTGCAAGAAGATCTTCAAGAGAAAAGCCACCAAGGAAGAAGCAGGATGAAGGAAGAGAAGCAAGAAGAAGAAAGACAACTTGCTTCACTTAAGAAGACAAGTTGCTTGAAGAAATAAAGTGAGGAGGGAACATGAGTGAGCAAGCTCACTCTAATACAAAAGTAAAATGCAGCAATGAATGCATAATAGAGATGAGGAGAGATTATGAGAAGTGAAGGCAAATTCACTTCTCAAACACTTACCACCTGAAAAGTTAGCAAAAGGAGGGTAATGAAGTGAAAATGAGATGAAATGCAAAGATAAAAACCAAAGTCAGAAGCATGTCATGGTGAAAATGATGCTATGAGATGGTATGAAAGCATGTCAAGAGATGTGGATGATCATACAAGCAATGAAGATGCAAGTGAGACATAAAAGGAAACATGAAAGTTCATGAAAACTTATGAAATGCAATGGATGCATAACATGGAAAATGGATGAAGCAATGATCAAACATGATTTCAATATGTCCTAAGATGTCTTATATGTCATGTGGATGCACAAAATGTCACGGCAAGTTCATGTATGCAAGCATATGAAAAATGAATGTAAATGAAGACAAAAATTAGGGTTTATGTACAAGATGCAATGCAAAATTCAAAATCAGAAGCAAATGACAAGATAAGTAATTGAAAATGGGATCAAAGGTACCCTAAGCCTATATAAGTTCACTGCCCAAAGGAGGATACCTAACTCTTAACCCTAAGGAAGTTATGATTTTCCTAAGTTTGCTAGGGTTTTGAAGTACCTCACAAGGCAAAAATGCAAAACAAATAAAAAATGAAAGATAAATTCATGCCAATTTTATCCTAGAAACTACATGATATGTGGGATGTAATGCAAAAAGAATCATCATCAAACTCTTCATGGATAGGCAGAAAAGATTTTTCTAAGTTAGGGTCAAAATATTGATTTTTAAGAACCCTAAATCCAAAGAAAAATGTCAAAATGGATCAAGAACCAAAAAGAAATTTGTATGAATGGTTTGATAATGTCTCTAAATGTGTCAAGATGCAATGTAATTTTTTTGGTGATTTTTAGAAACTTAAATGGTATTTCCATTAATTAATTAAAATAAACATTTAAATATTTTAAAAATATAAATTTTATGCAAAAAATAAAATAAAAATTATTTTTGGGTGAAGAAAAATATTTGAAGTGAAAATGCAAAAGGAAAATATTTTTGGAATTTTCTAACTATTTTAAAAAAAAAATGATGCAAAACAAATGAATTTAAATGAATAAAAATAAGAATTAATGAAAGTATGCGCATCTAAGGGTCTGGATTGAACCTGGGGAATTTTAGTTTGACCACGCGCCACATCTAACGGCCATAATTCAAATTCAGCTAATTATCATTAATTAATTAATTAAACTTAATTAAATCAGAATTAGGGTTAATGAAAAGATCTCAGCCTTTGAAACGCGCGCGGGAAGCAAGATCTGATGGCTCACGTTTAAACCTCACTAATTACACTGATTAGGGCAAATTACTTTCAGGTGACCGGAACATTGTTCCGGTCATCTTCTCCGACGAGCCAAAACCCTATCTCCCTCCCTAAGAATCTAAAACATGATTTCTCTGCCCAGAAATGAACCCCACGCATCACTAAACCTAAATCCCCAAACAAAAACCATTTATCATTCATCAATCAACCAAATCGAAAAAAAACATTTCTAGGGTTGAAACTTTCAGAGACCTCATACATGCTCAATATCCCACCATTTTGAAAAATAAAATCATCAGCATCATCAGCACAACATAAGGATTCGATTAAGAACTTGAAATTAAGCTTCTGAGAAAAAAGTTCTTGAGTTATACCTGAGATTGAACCTCCTAATGCTGAGCTTTCTGGATCCTTCTTTGGTGCAAATCCCCTCCTATGAACCTCCTGATGAAGAAATGAAGCTTAGAACAAGCTTGTATGGCCTGGTTTGAAGGTTTTGGCTCTGGTGTAGCAGATTTGGAGGGTTGTGTATGTGGTGTTTTAGGCTGTTTCAATGCTTGATTCTTGATCCATGGATGGTATGTGACTTATTGGTGAAGAAAAGTTTGAGGTTTGATGACTGTGGGCAGAGTTTCAAAGAGATGAAGAAATTTGCAGTTTTTGTGAATCCTGAGTTGTGGGAGGATGCTGGCTTGTGTGTGTGTGTGTATGTTTCAAGTCCTTGATGTCCACATATTATGTTCTGATTGGGCAGAGGGTTGGTAATGTCACAGTTTGATTGGTATGGGCAAAGATGCAAAAAGTCAAGATTTTGTGTACCATAGTTTTGGCTCGGGTCAGAGGAGATCTTAGGGCTTGTCCTGCTTCAGCTTGAGTCATGGGGGGCCTTTGGATCAGGTTTTATGAACTGGATGGTCTTGATCAAGAGTTTCCAATGTTCTTGCATATTTCCCTCTTTGGAGTTCCTTGTGAATCAAGGCAAGGAAACCTATGAACTCTTGGGCAATTTGTAGAAAAATGGACCACATGAAGTTGTTATGGTGCTTTGAGATCACTTAGCAACTAATCCAATCATTAGAAGTCCCTTTTGCAAAAATTCCATTCTTGAAGATTTATGAGAAATGCCTTATGGTGACTTGTAATTCAAGGCATGAAAGTGAGAAATTCCTTGGGAAATTCTGAATTATAGGTCATGTATTATGTTTGTGTAATGGTTAGAAGTCAATTAGAGGTCACAAATTGCCTTGGTATGAGTTTTTGCAAGTTTCCCTCTTTGGTACATAAGTAAAAGTTTGTGATTTTCCCCAACTTTGCAAGGCCATAACTTGAGTTCTATGATGAATTAGATCAAGTTCTTGTACTTTTTTAAAAGGTAATGATCCAATCTACAACTTTCATGACCAAGAATTTTTCATTTGAAGCATTTTTGAATCAAAAAGAGGAGGTTGAAAAACATTCCCAAAATGGCAAGTTTGCATTACAAGTTACTTTCCCAAAATGGAAACTTTGCAAATGGCTTGAAATTCTTCAATTTTGTGAACTTCTAACTTCTTCTAAGATCAAATAAAGATCATATACATCCAAAATGATGGAGAAGACCCTTTGGTTGGATGATTGGGGGCCTCAGATGCCCCGATTTTGCACTGACTTGTTTAAGAAGCCATCTATTGATCAGATGCCTTCCCCATTGAATTTCTTCATGAAAATTGGTATGCATGATCCTTATATCATATAGAGACCAATAGAAACAAGAATGACCAAAAAATTTGGAGTTATGGCCTCTGAAACCAAAACCCTAATTTTAGGTCATCTGTGCAGTCAAGCTTGGCTCTGCTTCCATATCTTTCTCAGTTCTTGTGATTTTCTGACTTTCTTGATCTTGGGAGGATATAATATGATGCTTGAACATACATGGACCCTCTTGAGATGATTGGAGACCTTTGGGGTGGCTCAGATGACCCTTGGATTGCTCAGATCACAAATCCTAGATGCAGATGAATTTGAACCAATGCAATGAAACAAAAATGCAATATGAGATGATATGATTGAACTTATGCAAATGAAAAGATCACAAGCCATGGTGAAATGAGTGAGGGCAAATTTGGGGTGTTTACAGCTGCCCCTATTCAAACATGAGTTAGCTGTGCAGGATGTAAGCAACGGCTTAACAGGCAAACAAGATAACTTGTGGTTGAATACCAAAGACAGTCCAAAATTTGCACTCACTGGTTGTGAAGAAGAAAAGGGATATAGATTATAAAAATAAGTAAAGTATGATCATAAAGTGCGGGCGACGGAGGACGACCGTCGAGCAGAGGACGACTGCTGGGGAATGGTAATGACGGGTACGGCCGACATGCTGGGGAAACAAAGAGATTATGATGGGGGACGGCCATCAAATACAGTAACAGGGTTTTCTGGGGATTTAAAGGTTAAGTTAATGACGGGGACGACTGTTAGGTTGAGGAAATAAAATGATGAGGGACGGTCATCAAAGGTGAAGGACGATCACCTAGCAGGGGACGGCTGCTCTATTGGGGATAAGGATGAGGGATGATCATCCAAGGTGAAGGACGATCACCTGGCAGGGGACGGATGCCGAAAATATCACGACATAGGGCGAATTCCGGATAGAAAAGGTCGACGATAGGGACGGCCATCGGATAAGCATGATGAAGGACGATCATCAAGAGGTGAAAGACGATCACCTAGCAGGGTACGGCTGCTCTCGGGGTTTATCATGACATAGGACGAATGTCAGATAACAAGGTCAACGATGGGGACGACCATCAGATAAAATTATGAAGGAGGATGATCAAGAGGTGAAGGACGATCACCTAGCAGTGTACGGCTGCTCAAATATCACGACTTAGGACGAATGCCATATAGAAAGGGGTTCCAATAATGGAGACTCCGCTAGGGAAATGATGAAGGACGATCATAAAAAAAAAAGTGAAGGACGATCACCTGGCAGGGTACGGCTGCCGAAAGTATCATCACATAGGACGAATGTCAGATAGAAAAGAAATTTTCTTTTTACTGGGGATTTGCTGGGAACTCTTCTGGGGAAAGGTAGACATAGACGAGTGTCTAGATTTCAAGAAAGAAAAGGTATAAGTGTTTGACACTGTGTATGGATTAAAGATGCGGACGAGCATCCTTAAGATTACGATACGGACGAGTATCGGTAGAAACAAACGCTGACTCATGCTCAGAGATGATGGTACGGACGAGTACCAACTGGTTAACAAAGAACACGGATAAGTGTCGACTCTGAGGGGAAATAAGCGTGTATACAAGATACGGACGAGTATCTGTATGAGTCTAAAGTAAACATGAGTGAGACACAGACGAGTGTTTAACTTGCTGGGGAGAGTATGACACAGACGAGTATCATAAGAGAAAGTGTGTAAGTTACAAGAGATATTCTGAAGATCTGAGGGGATAGGATGACACAGACGGGTGTCGGAAGAAGTGTGTTATAAACAAGTGTTTGATTTACCATAAGTGTTTAGGCAACCATGCTGAGGAATGGTGACACGGACGGGTGTCGATGGAGTGTATAGAAATATGTATTTGTATTTGTGAGTGCAAAGGGGACGCTTCGGCTTTCTGCTGGGAATATGACACCGACGAGTGTCAAGAAGTATCTGTAATGTATAAGTATCTGTTTGTATGGGATGTTCTGGCGACTTTCTGGGGAAAGATGATATGGATGGGTGTCAAAAGGGGAATGTATTTGTATCTTGGGAATTGCAAAGAAAATGCTTTGGCATTCTGCCAGGGAATTTGAGAGGTATTTTGTATGTTGTTGATGGTATGTCAGCATTCACAGATGACTGATTCAAAACATGGCTTGTGATTATGCAATATGTTTGATTTTTGCCGTAATGCTCCGTATTAAACGGAATGCTACGCTTTGGGGGGTAAATATGATGTAAATGTTATGATTATGCAAAGATACCAATTCGGGATTCGGATCCCGTTGTTGTGAAGATCTCTGGCTGATCTGCTTGAAAGAATATCCCAGCCGGGGATGAGACCATTGGTAGATCTGATAAGATGTATGACTCTACTTGGGGAAATAAGTTACTGATGGACCTATTTTGGTAATCGGGAGCCCAACTGGGGTCTTGTGGAAGCTTCCGTCACTTTGTTGTGAGATCTTCAGACATTGTTCTTCTGGGTAGAGGCTAGAGCTCTGCGGGGAGATGGTTTCCTGTCTAACACTTGGCTCTGGGGAGGAATGATCACTGAACGATCTTCCTAGAGATTTCTGTGGGGATCCTGCTGAGGATGATGAAATTAGCTGGGGAAATGATCCCCTTCTGATGCTGCTCCGATGGGGAGGAGCTTTCATGCCCCTATGTTGCGCTTTGAATACCTGCAATCCTGTTATGATAAAGAAACATACAAGTACCCCGAGGTATCCCTTACTGGATTCCATCATAGGAGTTTAGACACTCCCAGGAGCAAATATATCTCCTGTAAGCATGTAATTTAGAAAAGACGCATCTGTATTTATGCAACCATTATATCCAGGATATCAGACATTTTTGCAAATAAAAATGAAAAATGTACAAGAAAAAATGTGACTGAAAATCTGATTTTATTAATTTGTGTGCCCTGAATTGGCGAGTACAGTCAAAGAAACAGATCCCCTGAAATGAGGAGATTGTTACAAATTGAGAAAAGTAAAGATGCTGGCAATGTTGACGACGCTTCAGTGCTCCCCTTTTGCTATGACTCGTATGACATTGACGTTCTTCTCATCTTGCTTTCTGAAGAAGGCTGATTCTGACCGATGCTTTAGCCTTTCGAAGCTTGCCATGTTGTAAGTGATACAGATGAATTCAGAATGCAGTTGTTCGCTTATTCCCTTATTTTGCGTGGATCGCCCTTTCGGGTTTTCAATCCACCGGGATACCCATTTTTGCCTGAGCTGTCCAATATGGCTTTTCAACTCAGAGGGTGTACATTTTTTATTTATTTTCCCTTATTTTTGCCCGAGTCTTTTATTCTGTTTTTGACTCGCCGGGATGCCCTATTTTTTCCTGGACTTACATTCTGTTTTTATGTCCAGCGGGTCATTTTATGCGAAGTATTTTTTAACTGCATCTAAATTCACAGGGGACAGAAAGTCTTCACCATCCATAGTACTGAGCATCAGTGCTCCACCAGAGAAAACTTTCTTTACTATGAATGGACCATCGTAATTTGGAGTCCACTTGCCCCTGTGGTCTGTATGAGGAGGGAGGAGTCTTTTCAGCACAAGATCTCCTACTTGGTATTCCCGAAGCCTGACTTTCTGATCGAAGGCTTTCTTCATTCTTTTCTGATACAGCTGCCCATGACAGATTGCAGCTAATCTCTTCTCTTCGATCAGATTCAGTTGTTCGTATCGGGATCAGACCCATTCTGCTTCATTCAGTTTGACATCCATCAGTACTCGCAAGGAGGGTAATTCAACTTCAACAGGTAGGACTGCCTCCATACCATACACAAGCTGATACGGTGTTGCCCCAGTGGATGTTCTGATTGAGGTACGGTACCCATGCAAGGCAAATGGTAGCATTTCATGCCAGTCTTTGTAGGTGACCACCATCTTTTGCACAATCTTCTTGATATTCTTGTTAGCTGCCTCTACAGCGCCATTCATCTTTGGCCTGTAAGGAGAAGAGTTGTGATGTTGGATCTTGAAGTCCCTGCACAGTTCTGCCATCATTTTGTTGTTTAAGTTGGAACCATTATCAGTAATGATTCGCTCGGGCACTCCATGCCGACAGATGATGTCTCTCTTCAGGAATCGGGCTACCACTTGCCTGGTGACATTTGCATATGAAGCCGCTTCAACCCACTTGGTAAAATAGTCAATAGCTACCAGGATGAATCTGTGGCCATTTGAAGCAGTCGGTTCAATCTTGCCAATCATATCTATGCCCCATATGGCAAAGGGCCATGGTGAAGACATCACATTCAACAGATTTGGAGGCACATGCACTTTGTCCGCATAAATCTGGCATTTATGGCATTTCCTGGCATAAGCACAACAGTCTGCATCCATTGTGATCCAGTAATAGCCTGATCTTAACAACTTTTTAGCCATAGCATGCCCTCCAGCATGGGTACCAAAAGATCCTTCGTGCACCTCGTGCATCAACAAGTCTGCTTTTGTCTTATCAACACATCTGAGGAGTACCATATCAAAGTTTCTCTTGTACAAGGAACCATCAGCATTCAGGAAGAAACTACCAGCTAGCCTTCTTAACGTCTTCTTGTCATTGGATGATGCCCCAGGTGGGTATGTTTGATCCTCCAAGAAGCATTTGATGTCATAGAACCAAGGCTTATCATCTTTAGCAAGGTCTGCAGAGAATACATATGCTGGTCTATCAAGTCTGGATACTGAAATCCGAGGCACAAAGTTGGCAGCTTGAACTTTGATCATGGATGAAATGGTAGCCAGAGCATCTACAAACTGATTTTCATCTCGAGGGATATACTCAAGCTTGACTGTTGTGAAGAATGTAAGCAACCTTCTTGTATAATCCCGGTATGGTATTAGATGCTCCTGGTGAGTGTACCATTTGTCGTTGGTTTGATTGATTACCAGAGCGGAATCCCCAAATACAGTTAAAGTCTTGATCCTGAGGTCAATGGCTTCCTCAAGACCCATAATACAAGCTTCGTATTCAGCTTCGTTATTAGTGCAGTTAAAGGTGAGTTTTGCCGAGAAAGGCATGTGAACTCCCTTAGGTGTAATGAGTACTGCACCAACACCACGACCATTCGTATTAACAGCCCCATCAAACATCATAGTCCATTCTTCTTCTGGGCCAGGCCCTTTAGTGTGAATAGGCTCTTCATGATCTCTTGCTTTTATGAACATGATGTCTTCATCAGGGAAGTCAAATCTCATAGGCTGGTAATCATCAATGGGTTGCTCAGCAAGATAATCAGATAATACATTGCCTTTGATGGCTTTCTGAGATATGTACTGAATGTCATATTCTGTGAGAATCATTTTCCATCTTACAACCCGTCCGGTAAGTGCCGGCTTCTCAAAAATGTACTTGACTGGATCCATCTTTGAGATCAACAAAGTAGTGTGGGTCAACATATACTGTCTTAGTCGGCGAGCAGCCCACGCTAAAGCACATCAAGTTTTCTCGAGCAGTGAATAACGTTGTTCACAGTCGGTAAACATTTTGCTTAGGTAGTAAATTGCATACTCTTTTTGACCAGACTCGTCATGCTGGCCCAGCACACACCCCCATTGACCCTTCTAATACTGTCAAGTACATTATTAGAGGTCTTCCTTCGACTGGAGGCATAAGGATTGGAGGCTCTTGTAAGTATTCCTTGATTTTGTCAAAAGCCCTCTGGCAGTCTTCATTCCACCTGACCGTTTGTTCTTTTCTTAACAACTTGAACAAAGGTTCACAAGTTGCTGTAAGGTGAGATATGAACCTTGATATGTAGTTCAATCTACCTAGGAACCCTCGAACTTCTTTTTCAATCTTAGGTGCAGGCATTTCTTGAATGGCTTTGACTTTGTCAGGGTCAACTTCAATCCCCTTCTCACTTACGATAAATCCCAGCAGCTTACCGGATCGCACCCCGAATGTGCATTTGTTGGGGTTTAACTTCAATTGGTACTTCCTCAGACGCTTGAATAACTTCAACAGATTTACCAGGTGGTCTTCTTCAGTGAGGGACTTGGCAATCATGTCATCCACATAACATTCAATTTATTTGTGGATCATATCATGGAATAATGTTACCATAGCCCGTTGATAAGTGGCACCATCATTCTTCAGTCCGAATGGCATTACCTTATAACAGAATGTGCCCCAGGGTGTGATGAAAGTTGTCTTCTCCATGTCTTCAGGTGACATCTTGATCTGATTATATCCTGAAAATCCATCCATGAAGGAGAACACCGAGAACTGAGTTGTATTGTCGACCAATACATCAATGTGAGGTAAAGGGAAGTCATCTTTCGAGCTGGCTCTGTTCAAATCCCGGTAATCCATACACATCCTCACCTTGCCATCCTTCTTAGGCACAGGTACAATGTTAGCAACCCACGGCGGGTAACTGGTCACAGCAAGGAAATCGGCGTCCCACTGTTTTTGTACCTCTTCTTTTATCTTCATGGCCATATCCGGACGAGTACGGCGCAACTTCTGTTTTACCGGAGGACAGTCTTCTTTCAGAGGCAGCTTGTGCATAACAATATCGGTGTCCAACCCTGGCATATCCTGATAAGACCAAGCAAAAATATCCACATACTCCCGAAGCATGTCAATAAGTTTCTCTTTTATTGAATCTTGCAGACAGGCCCCGATTTTAACTTCTTTCAAGTCTGCTTCCGTATCAAGATTGACCGTCTCGACTTCCTCCTGATGAGGAGTGATAACCTTCTCCTCTTGTCTTAACAACCTGGATAGTTCTTCAGGTAGCTCATAATCTTCTTCAACCCCTTCATCATCTTGATTAATCGGATTGTCAAAGTCATACGAAGTCATAGCAGTGTTGTTGTCGGTGCAGTCTGGAGGGCACTCTCTGCAAGGGTTTAGATTGGATCATTTTAGTGACCAGTTTTATCTTGTTTAGAAAAAGTGAAAATGAAGTTATTATTTTGAAAAACATTGCCATTTTATTTTTGTACAAAAAATGAAAAATGAAAAACAGTGAGCGGAAAAGAAAAGACTCATTTGCAAAAGATGTCCTGATATTCATTAATTGATCGTTTGCACAAAATACAAGATGGCCCGATTACAAAATGAGCCCTGACATCTTGGGCAAGATGCAGGACTTGATGCATGCTTAAAGACAGGAAATAATAATTACTCTGCAGGAGTAACTCTTATAATTTCCTGGGAAGACCAGTTTGAGACATGGTTCCCTAGGATCCTTGGACGTATCCAATTTTCCAGGTTGCGCTCATCTTCTAACTCATCTTCCAAACTGTTCACAGCATCCGGGGTGAGCATTCCCCCGCTGACAAACTTGGGCCCCGTTGCAGCCTCTGGTTGATCTTGTCGAGTTGGTCTGTAACCCAACCCGAATTGGTCTTCTTTCTTCTCAACTGGCAGCAGCTTGCCCCGGCCTTGGGCGGTACCCTCCTCAACAACCTTTCGGGCTTGTTGATATGATGTGATGGAAGTCTCAGATACAGCAGATGCTTCATTAATATTAAGGGCTTCAAACCCTTGACTCATTGTTTCGTGGATCTCCCCATCCATTTCAATGTATTTGAAAGTAGCCAGCTGGCTAACGAAGATATCCTCCTCCCCACAAATGGTAATGACTTGGCCTTCCCATTCAAATTTTAACTTCTGGTGAAGGGTCGACGTCACGGCGCCAGCGACGTGTATCCATGGTCTACCCAATAGACAGCTGTAGGCAGGTTGTATATCCATCACAAAGAAGGTCGTTTTGAAAACTTGTGGGCCAATCATTATTGGCAATTCTATCTCTCCCAGAACTGATCTTTTAGAACCGTCAAAGGCTCTCACTACCAAGTTGCTTGGGCGTAGTGCCAATCCATCATGCTCCAGCTTCACAAGGGCTTTCTTGGGTAGGACATTGAGTGATGACCCTGTGTCCACCAATACGTGAGAAAGAACTGCACCTTTACACTCCAAGGTAATGTGCAAAGCCTTGTTGTGATTGTGACCTTCCGTTGTCAGATCAGCGTTGGTAAATCCTAGACCATGACTAGCGTTGACATTTCCAACCACGGCCTCTAACTGATTGACAGTAATCTCCTCCGGCACATAAGCTGCATGCAGGACCTTTAATAGTGCATTCTGATGAGCCTCGGAGCACATTAACAAAGATAGTATGGAGATTTTGGAAGGTGTTTGGTGAAGCTGGTCCACCACCTTATAATCGCTCTTCTTGATTATCCGCATGAATTCATCAACCTCTTGATCAAAAGGAGTCTTCACAGTTTCTTTAGCAACTGGTTCTTCTTGCACCATGCTCTTCCCTTTTGCCTTAGCAGTAACTTCTGCTTCAGCAATGGGTCTTGGTATTTGCGAGGCAAAGAGACGTCCGCTTCTAGTGAATCCTCCGCCTCCCCCACATTGTCTATCTGAGGTGAAGAAGTTGATGACTCTAAAGTGATTTTCTGCCCCTCGCAGTATAGATCTGAGCCATAATGCCAGGGGATGGCATTATTGCTTTCGTAAGGAACTGGCCCAGGCACTATGATAGTGACCGGACTGATAGCAGCTGCAGAGGGGACCACAATGGTGTGTGGATCATAATATATGGTAACTGGAGCTCTGACAGGAGTAGCATTTTGTTGTGAGTTGTTGGAAGGAATATTTGTGGGATCGTAGTATATCGTAACCGTTGAGACACTTTCATTAACTTGTGCTGGTGTTGTAGACGGTACTGATGACTAGACGGGTGTTGAAGTTGTAGCAGAAACTGATGAAGTAATGGGTGTTGTCGTTGTAGAAGGAATTGTGACTGAACTTGTATCCGTTGAAGTGATTGATTGAGTAATTGTTGGAGTTGTAGCAGAATCTGTTGGAACAAGGGTTGCTGATGTTGTAGGAGTATCTGTGATTGTTGATAAAGGAATTGTTGGAGTTGTAGTCGCTGTTGTTGTAATCTGAAGAGTGCCATCCCTAATGAGGCCATCTATGTCGTTTCTCAGTCTCTCACATCCATTAACGGCAATATTGCAATATCCACAGCCGACCTCACACCCGGGGAACACTTGGCATTCTAACAACTGAGCTTTGATTTCAACCAAAGGTGTTCGGATTTGTGCAACACTACTAATTAATGTGGATGGTTTGTCCTCCTCTATAGCATTAATCCTAGGCCCGTTGTGACTGGGCATTGGATTTCTTGTGACGTTCGGAGGAGGTGCAAAATTGAGAGCTTTTGAGTCCACCAAATCCTGGACTTTCATCTGTAGGGCCCTGCATTTTTCAGTATTACGCCCCAGTGCGTTTGAGTGGAATGCACACCTGGAATTTGCATCATAGTTCTTTGGTAGATTAAGAGGATCTGGAGGTGCCAATGTCCTTAACTCAACAAGGTTGAGCTTTAGGAGTTGTGGCAAGAGTGCAACATACGGCATTGGGATTGGGTCAATTACCCTGTTTGCTTGTGATGGCCTCTGTTGGAAAGGACGCTGTTGTTGATTACTGTTGTTGTTGTTATACGACCTTTGTTGCGGATAATGAGCTTGTTGTTGATATTGTGGTTGTTGTTGCTGAGAATACAATGGTTGTTGCGGAATTGGAGCTGGGATGGTAACAACTGCTACTGACCTGTGAGCATATTGGGACCTGCCCCTGCTTGAATGAATGGAGTTTGTTTCACCTGCCCTTCGGGGTCCTGCAAATGGTTTTCTTGGATTGCTAGAGGAACTTGCACCACTGTCGGAGATTTTTCCCATCTTTAAGAGACTTTCAATCCTCTCACCAGCTATGACCACATCAGCAAAACTGGTAGAGGAGAAAGCAGCCAGTCTATCAATATAAGTCCCTTGCAATGTATTCATGAACATGTCAGCCATTTCCCTTTCTGACATGGGTGGTTGGACAGCAGCAGCAAGCTGTCTCCACCTTTGAGCATAATCCCGGAAACTCTCTCTATAAGACTGAGACATGCCCATTAGAAGAGTTCTATTGGGAGCCATGTCCAGGTTGTACTGATATTGACGGATGAAAGCCTCGGCCAAATCCTTCCAACATCTTATGGTGGCCCTAGACAAATGCGAATACCATTCCCTCGAAGCTCCATTCAGACTGTCCTCAAAGTAGAACATCCATAACTTTTCATCCATAGTATAAGCCTTGAGCCTACCCAAGAAAGATTGCAGATGAGTGCGAGGACAGGAGGTACCATTGTACTTTTCAAAGCATGGGGGTTTGAATTTGTGGGGGATTCTCACCCCATCCACTAGTCCCATATCCATCACATCGAAGCCCAAAGAATTCTGAGATTCCAAAGATCTTAACTTTTCAGCAATCTCGTCCAATCTTCTGTCATATACTTCATCTCCAGCCCCCATAACAGTAAACTGTTCCTCTTGGGGATCCTCTTGCAGGATTTTACCCCCAGCAGTATTACCTTGCACATTCCTCGGGATGTTAACTTCTGGATCCAGATGAGGTCCATATACTGGTGGGTCAATACGAGGCTGGCCCCGTTCATTGTTGCTAGTTCCTCCTGTTCCAAGATGAGGTTCCTCAGGAGTTTGTCTTTCCACCAGCTCTCTTAACCTTTCTTGACTCTGGGCTAAGCCAGTCATCACTGCCATGAACTGAGACATCTGATTTCTCATCTCTACTCTCTCACTGGCCATCTGATTTCTGACCTCAGTCAGGTCCTGCTGCACTTGCTCCATTTGAATGCCGTGAAGGTTGTTACGAGTCGGGTACAGGTGCATGCGGTTGACAGGGAACACTCGGCGACGAGCAATGTTTCCTGAGATCACAACAAAATTAGAAACAATAACAAAACCTACAAAACAAAAACAAAGTTAGTATGCAATTCAGTATGCTTATTTGTTTTCCAAGGTATCCGGTTTGGTTCTTGGTTTTGACCTTTCCAGACCTCGAGGAAGATGCTTGATGTTGTTTGAGAGAAAGCCCAA
The DNA here is from genome assembly GCA_963966055.1 of Lathyrus aphaca. Classification (NCBI taxonomy): domain Eukaryota; kingdom Viridiplantae; phylum Streptophyta; class Magnoliopsida; order Fabales; family Fabaceae; genus Lathyrus; species Lathyrus aphaca. The sequence continues at coordinate 275,283,529 of OZ014519.1, read as the reverse complement.
ATGAAAACAAACTAAAATATATTACAAATGGTGAACAATACATAGTTTGTTTTACAATACATGCCCCTGAAGGGTCAAAATACAACAAAAGGAAAAGTACATCAAATGGAAATAAACAACAAGCAAAGAATCAGACATCCATTCCAAACTCATCTTCTCTTACCTCCTTCAGGAGTGCCTCAGTCACTGGACCAGCTGGGTGCTCTGTAATGGTCCTAATGAGGAGGTTCCTAGTAGCAATGGCAGTAGCCAACTTCTTATGCCTATCCTGGTCCTTTGATCTCTTCAATCCTGCTCTAAGCTTCAACTCTGATATCTCTTTCTGTGCAACCAACAAAGCTCCCTGCTGCTTCTTCTCATTGGCCTCTAGCTGATCAATCTTAGCTTGAGTCTTCTGGTCTTCTTGTGCACGGGCTTCCGTGATCCTGACCCACCTAGCCTGACTCTCTTGCAGATAGTGCTCAACCCTAGCTTTCTGAATCTTGGCCTCCTTACAGGCATTCTTCAATATCTGTTCTCCAGCCCTTGCTTTCCTTATGTAGTCCTTTGTCCTTTCAATTTTGGCAAGGTGCTCAACCCTGAGCTTCTCCAATCTCTCAATGTCCAGACAACCATCACTCTTTTCCCAAAGAGTCTTCTTCAAGGCCTGAGATAACTGCTCATTCCTTTCTTTCAACTTTTCAAATTCCTCCAGGCTAACTGTTGCTGCAGGCTGTACTGTAGATGGTCCAGGTATGTCTTCCAAGGTGAAAGGCATTCTGGTAATTTGAGCTCTAGTACGGGACCAGTCATAGTACTGAGCTGAAGCAACATTATTACATCTTCCAAGAATAGCTACCCCTTTTGTCTGGATATTATCCCAAGCCCAAGATGCTTGTCTGACAACAGCTGAATTAGGTTGCACTTCACAATACAGGGTCTCAGCTAAATCCTGTCCTCTGGGAGGGTGAACTAAGGCATAGCCCAACTGTCTCTTAAACAGTAAAAGGGTTGTAGTTGATGCAACCCTTCACTCCTATCAGAGGCACATTTGGGTATTGCCCACAACTGGTGATAATGTCCTTGCCCTTGGTGCTCTGGGTGCACCATCTGATATCATCTGAAGTCAAGGCAATGAACCTCCTGGCCCAATTCCTTTGCTGATGTGGGTTCAAGAAGGCATCTGACTTAGGCAGGTGTCTGAGCAGCCAGGTGTAAAAGAAAGGAGCACAACATCTTACCAACTTCCCCCTTTGTTTCTCATTCCTCTGATGAATGGAGTAGTAAAAATCTCCTAGCAGTGTGGGTACTGGTTTCTTCAGAAGAAACAGGTGGATGGCATTCTTGCTGACAAATTTAGGCTCATCTGCAAACAGTATGGCCCCATATATGCTGAGGGCTAACAGTGCACAGACTTCCCTCCACTCTCCCAATGAAGCCTTCAGGATGGCCTGAGAAATCAAGAAGTCCAAATGCAAACCAGGAATCCCAGCTTTTGTTGTCATACTTTGCTCAATCAGGGCAGGCTCCAAGTACAGTGCCCTTGCTATCTCTTCATTTCTGGGAGTAGTCATCTCTGGGTTGAAAGGGATTCCACCTCTGATAGGTACTCCAATCAATAAAGAAAACTCTTCCAGCAAAGGCCCTAGCTGAAAGTCTGGAAAGGTGAAACATCTCAATGGAGGGTCATAAAACTGCAAGCATGTGTGGATCATGCTCCTCTGAGAAGGGTCAAGGTCCATAACCATGTCTTGGATACCTCCATAGTGTTTTCTGAACAGGGGGATATGATCATGGGTGATGAGTGACTGGACCTGCCTGATACTAGACAATACAGGCTCAAAGAAGTGGTAGGATATGTTGCTCTTCCTGGGAGTAGCCATGAGTGCTGCTGAAGAAACTGTAGACAAATGCTGATGAAGATCACAGAGTGAGATGCTTAAGGTGGACCACTGACAAACTGAAGTTGGTGAGGATGGAGATAACTGAAGCTGATAACTGATGAAGACAGCTGAAGCATAGGTTTATGCAGAAGAAGGGGTCAAAACCAAAACCAAGATATAATGAAATGGATACCCTGAAAAGCAAATAAACAAATGTCAAATGATGCAATGATGATATATGCAAATGATATGCAAGGGTTTGTGATCAAGCTGGATCTGATTATCTGTCTTGATATAAGGCCCATGTATGTTCAAAGGTCCAGATGGAGGCTCAGAAATCCAGTAACCAGGGTGGGGGACTCAAATAAAGAGTCACATGTCCAGGGTTAATCACAAGAAATGTCCAAAGTGGAGTATTCTTAAACAATACAGTAATAGGGTATGATGTGGCCAAAGGTTCCTGCAAACCTGTAAATAACCCATCCCCCTCACAGGTAATGTTCTAGAACAAGGATCCTCAGACTCGGATCAGTTATGAGAAGTGTAAACACTTCTAACCCGGAGGTACAGTGTTTACAATAACCATAAAAGATCCTCCTCAAATTCACCTCAGCTTCTAAAGGTCATAATAAAGGTCATCCAGACTTAGCAGGCTTCCCAGATAGCCCTAGTACTACAGGAAATCTGTAGCACAGAGTTCTCAAGAAGAACCCACATCTGAACCGTGTTTCATATTCCCGCACCATACCGAAATGGAATGGGAAAGAACATGAATCACTCTAGCCTAGGTGTCACTCAGGTCCCAGGTATAGGACCTTAAACTCTCAATGGAACCCCATCCACCAAAACAGCAAACCAGATCCAGCAAATGACAGTATGAAATATGCATAAGACTGTAAAGAAATCAATAAATAAAGATGTACATAAAGCAGTAAATAAAGCAAAATAAATAAACACACATAGCACATAACACCCCAGTAAACACAAATCAAACAAGCGCTAGGAGGAACCCACAAAAAGAACCAGAAGCCTTGGTTGCAATATAAGGATCCCCAGGAGAGTCGCCAAGCTGTCGCTCCCACCAAATGACACAGGGCCAAGAGGGGTACAGACGCGAACGGTCGGCGAAAGAGAAAGGATGAAAAGAGTTTCCAGCTAGGCATTTTTATCCCGAAGGAAAGGTAATGCTACATAAACCTAAGAAGAGATGGATAAGACGGTCGCGGACCAGAGAAACTGAGAAAGGGGGTTGGTTACAACCTGGGAAGGTATTAGCACCCAGATTGTCCGCCGTACTCGACGGGATCCACGCTTAAAAGATTTGTGTTTAAAAGGGGTAGTGTCTATGCTATTTTGTGTGCAAAGGCTAGAAAAGAATGCAAGTGTCAGTGCAAAAGAAGTGTGAAGTGAATAAAAGGAGTGTCAGTGTAAGGAAAGAGTGTGAAACTCAAGACTATGAGGCTTAAAAGATAATGCTGGAAGAGGGAGAATATACAGAGACTTTTGTTCGATAACTGTTAAGTTATGCCTATGTATCCTCTCGTGCAATGAGGAATTCAGAACACCGTAGTTCGACTCAAAGAGACTGAAAGATAAAATGACCTGTGAACTGCTTACTTGTCTATGCTCAAGTGTATGACCTGTCTGGCTCAGGTGCAAACTGTCTTGCATTAGACGGAAGAAGCAAGTTCTCGTTTGTGAGTGAATGAGGTGAGAAAAGAATCACGGAGGAGACGATTATTGTTTGTTTTTGTGTTTTCAGTTTTGTTATTGCTTTTGTGTTTGTCATAAGAAAATGAGCATAAGCCTAAATCAAGGGCTAGTAAACTTATCACATCTTCCCTCTGATTAGGGGTAATGAGAATACCTTAAGTATGAAGTAAACACCTCACACTTAATCACCATGATGTAGGATTAAGATCATTAACCTACTTGCATTTATTTAGATGTTTTTGGAGTTTTTGTTTAGTGTTAAGTAATGAGTTTAAGCCATAATCAAGGATTTAGTGAACCCATTACACCATCCTAATAGAAGGATAATAGATGAGAACATTTAAGCTGAGGAAGGCTCCTCAACTTAATCCATGATTAGGGATTAATCTCATGACAAAACAATGCCTTTATTAAAGTGGATTTTGGTTAATGACAAGATTAAGAAATGAATTTTATGGTTTGTAAGACAACTTGAGGGGGACTTGTCCATTAACACTATGATTAGTCCTTCTTAACCAATTAAGGAAGAATTAGAATCCTAATGCAAGGCCCAAGTTACAAGCTTGATGTCTTAGTGATTTATTATATGAATTGATTAAAGGATTCAAACACATTAAGGGTTTAACACTTAGGATTAAAGTTATACACTCCATCCTAATAAAAGGATACGGGCATAACCCTAATCACAAAGTTTTAGAACCTTAAGGGTTTGGTCCTTGATTGAGAGATGAGAAGAGAAGACACAAAGATGACACAAAGGTAAAACTAATGGGGGGACTAATCAAACCCTAATTGTTATCATGCTTGGGTATTCCTAGGGTTTATGAGGCTTGCAAGAAGATCTTCAAGAGAAAAGCCACCAAGGAAGAAGCAGGATGAAGGAAGAGAAGCAAGAAGAAGCAAGACAACTTGCTTCACTTAAGAAGACAAGTTGCTTGAAGAAAGAAAGTGAGGAGGGAACATGAGTGAGAAAGCTCACTCTAATACAAAAGTAAAATGCAGAAATGAATGCATAATAGAGATGAGGAGAGATTATGAGAAGTGAAGACAAATTCACTTCTCAAACACTTACCACCTGAAACGTTAGCAAAAGGAGGGTAATGAAGTGAAAATGAGATGAAATGCAAAGATAAAAACCAAAGTCAGAAGCATGTCATGGTGCAAATGATGCTATGAGATGGTATGAAAGCATGTCAAGAGATGTGGATGATCATACAAGCAATGAAGATGCAAGTGAGACATAAAAGGAAGCATGAAAGTTCATGAAAACTTATGAAATGCAATGGATGCATAACATGGCAAATGGATGAAGCAATGATCAAACATGATTTCAATATGTCCTAAGATGTCTTATTGTCATGTGGATGCATAAAATGTCATGGCAAGTTCATGTATGCAAGCATATGAAAAATGAATGTAAATGAAGACAAAAATTAGGGTTTATGTACAAGATGCAATGCAAAATTCAAAATCAGAAGCAAATGACAAGATAAAAAATTGAAAATGGGATCAAAGGTACCCTAAACCTATATAAGTTCACAGCCCAAAGGAGGAGACCTAACTCTTAACCCTAAGGAAGTTATGATTTTCCTAAGTTTGCTAGGGTTTTGAAGTACCTCACAAGGCAAAAATGCAAAACAAATCCAAAATGAAAGATAAATTCATGCCAATTTTATCCTAGAAACTACATGATATGTGGGATGCAATGCAAAAAGAATCATCATCAAACTCTTCATGGATAGGCAGAAAAGATTTTTCTAAGTTAGGGTCAAAATATTGATTTTTAAGAACCCTAAATCCAAAGAAAAATGTCAAAATGGATCAAGAACCAAAAAGAAATTTGTATGAATGGTTTGATAATGTCTCTAAATGTGTCAAGATGCAATGTGATTTTTTTGGTGATTTTTAGAAACTTAAATGGTATTTTAATTAATTAATTTCCATTAATTAATTAAAATAAACATTTAAATATTTTAAAAATACAAATTTTATGCAAAAAATAAAATAAAAATTATTTTTGGGTGAAGAAAAATATTTGAAGTGAAAATGAAAAAGGAAAATATTTTTGGAATTTTCTAACTATTTTAAAAAAAAATGATGCAAAACAAATGAATTTAAATGAATAAAAATAAGAATTAATGAAAGTATGCGCATCTAAGGGTCCGGATTGAACCTGGGGAATTTTAGTTTGACCACGCGCCACATCTAACGGCCATAATTCAAATTCAGCTAATTATCATTAATTAATTAATTAAACTTAATTAAATCAGAATTAGGGTTAATGAAAAGATCTCAGCCTTTGAAACGCGCGCGGGAAGCAAGATCTGATGGCTCACGTTTAAACCTCACTAATTACACTGATTAGGGCAAATTACGTTCATTGTTCCGGTCATCTTCTCCGACGAGCCAAAACCCTATCTCCCTCCCTAAACATCTAAAACATGATTTCTCTGCCCAGAAATGAACCCCACGCATCACTAAACCTAAATCCCCAAACAAAAACCATTTATCATTCATCAATCAACCAAATCGAAACAAAACATTTCTAGGGTTGAAACTTTCAGAGACCTCATACATGCTCAATATCCCACCATTTTGAAAAATAAAATCATCAGCATCATCAGCACAACATAAGGATTCGATTAAGAACTTGAAATTAAGCTTCTGAGAAAAAAGTTCTTGAGTTATACCTGAGATTGAACCTCCTAATGCTGAGCTTTCTGGATCCTTCTTTGGTGCAAATCCCCTCCTATGAACCTCCTGATGAAGAAATGAAGCTTAGAACAAGCTTGTATGGCCTGGTTTGAAGGTTTTGGCTCTGGTGTAGCAGATTTGGAGGGTTGTGTATGTGGTGTTTTAGGCTGTTTCAATGCTTGATTCTTGATCCATGGATGGTATGTGACTTTTTGGTGAAGAAAAGTTTGAGGTTTGATGGCTGTGGGCAGAGTTTCGAAGAGATGAAGAAATTTGCAGTTTTTGTGAATCCTGAGTTGTGGGAGGATGCTGGCTTGTGTGTGTGTATGTTTCAAGTCCTTGATGTCCACATATTATGTTCTGATTGGGCAGAGGGTTGGTAATGTCACAGTTTGATTGGTATGGGCAAAGATGCAAAAAGTCAAGATTTTGTGTACCATAGTTTTGGCTCGGGTCAGAGGAGATCTTAGGGCTTGTCCTGCTTCAGCTTGAGTCATGGGGGGCCTTTGGATCAGGTTTTGTGAACTGGATGGTCTTGATCAAGAGTTTCCAATGTTCTTGCATATTTCCCTCTTTGGAGTTCCTTGTGAATCAAGGCAAGGAAACCTATGAACTCTTGTGCAATTTTCAGCAAAATGGACCACATGAAGTTGTTATGGTGCTTTGAGATCACTTAGCAACTAATCCAATCATTAGAAGTCCCTTTTGCAAAAATTCCATTCTTGAAGATTTATGAGAAATGCCTTATGGTGACTTGTAATTCAAGGCATGAAAGTGAGAAATTCCTTGGGCAATTATGAATTATAGGTCATGTATGATGTTTGTATAATCGTTAGAAGTCAATTAGAGGTCACAAATTGCCTTGGTATGAGTTTTTGCAAGTTTCCCTCTTTGGTACATAAGTAAAATTTTGTGATTTTTCCCAACTTTGCAAGGCCATAACTTGAGTTCTATGATGAATTAGATCAAGTTCTTGTACTTTTTGAAAAGCGAATGATCCAACCTACAACTTTCATGACCAAGAATTTTTCATTTGAAGCATTTTTGAATCAAAAAGAGGAGGTTGAAAAACTTTCCCAAAATGGCAAGTTTGCATTACAAGTTACTTTCCCAAAATGGCAACTTTGCAAATGGCTTGAAAATTTTCAATTTTGTGAACTTCTAACTTCTTCTAAGATCAAATAAAGATCATATACATCCAAAATGATGGAGAAGACCCTTTGGTTGGATGATTGAGGGGCTCAGATGCCCTGATTTTGCACTGACTTGTTCAAGAAGCCATCTATTGATCAGATGCCTTCCCCATTGAATTTTTTCATGAAAATTGTTATGCGTGATCCTTATATCATATAGAGACCAATAGAAACAATAATGACCAAAAAATTTGGAGTTATGGCCTCTGAAACCAAAACCCTAATTTTAGGTCATCTGTGCAGTCAAGCTTGGCTCTGCTTCCATACCTTTCTCAGTTCTTGTGATTTTCTGACTTTCTTGATCTTGGGAGGATATAATATGATGCTTGAACATACATGGACCCTCTTGAGATGATTGGAGACCTTTGGGGTGGCTCAGATGGCCATTGGATTGCTCAGATCACAAATCCTAGATGCAGATGAATTTGAACCAATGCAATGAAACAAAAATGCAATATGAGATGATATGATTGAACTTATGCAAATGAAAAGATCACAAGCCATGGTGAAATGAGTGAGGGCAAATTTGGGGTGTTTACACCAAGTACATTATTCCTATGGAACCTTATCTCAGATGGGTGCGATCTCGTGCTCAGACTCTTATGATGCCATATCCTGCTATCATGCCAGTTACCATGGAGCCTGTTGCTAAAGGAGATACTTCCTATATCATTCTTCACCCAGATATGCCCACTGACATGGAGGAGTTACAAAGGTCCTGGATCCAGTTGAAGGAGCAAAGAGATACTTTTGAGACTCATTTCAAAGCAATTCAAGAAAGAATCCTGGAGCTAACAAAACAACTTCACGAGGAGCAGAATCTCAACTCATACCTCAACACAAAGAGGAAACGTCCATGGGAGACTTAAAACCCCATCTTTGTATTCATTTCATTTTTATTGTAAGCCTAATAGGCAAACAAGTTTATTGATTACTAATAAAAGTTTACTTTTTGGTTGTTTAAACAAATTTAAATCATGCGGTCCTTGAAAACATTGCATACGCATTTACATACCATATCATTGCATCACAGGTTTCTTATGAACAGGTATCTTATCTTCTCGCTGTTTATTTCAGCAGAAATGGCTCTTGAACAAACTGACAAAGATCTCCAGGCTCAGAATGCACAATTCCAAGAGTTGATTATGAACTTGTCCAAGGGACAAGATGAGCTGAAGACACTTTTGACTAAGAAGAAGAAGACTAGAAGATCAGGAGGCCTTATCAATCTAGGAAGAAGGTTCAGAGGTCCTATCAAGACAAAGGAACAGACTGAGGATTCTGAGTCTGAAAATTTTGAGAAAGAGGGAGGTAGTCTCTATGATACTGTGGGAGATTCTGATTCTGAAGCAAATTATTACCATGATCCTGCTAGTGAGGAAAAGTACAAGATGCTGGTGGACAGAATGAATGCCATAGAATTACAAAAATCTTCTGGGCTTGACTTTGAAGATCTGAGTTTAGTATCTGGAGTGGTTATACCTATTGGCTTCAAGGTTCCTGTTTTTGTGGTGTATGATGGGGTTTCATGTCCTAAGCTGCATTTAAGATCCTATGTCCGGAGGATTCAACCACATATTGCTGATACGAAATTATGGATTCATTTCTTCCAAGAGAGCTTGTCTGGATCTCAATTGGAATAGTATTACCAACTGGAGAGTGTTAATATCCGTGATTGGAATGATCTTGTTGAGGACTTCTACAGGAAATACCAATATAATGCTGATTTAGCACCTACTCGCATGCAGCTCCAAAGCATGTCAATGGGTGCTAAGGAGAGTTTCAAGGAGTATGCCCAAAAATGGAGAGACTTGGCTGGCAGAGTTCAACCTCCTCTGACTGACAGGGAGCTAGTAGATATGTTTATGAGTACGCTGAATGGTCCTTTCTATAGTCACCTTATTGGAAGTTCATCATCTGGTTTCACCGAACTGATAATGACTGGAGAACGTGTGGAGAGTGGTATAAGAAGTGGTAAGATACAGGTGGGTTCCTCTTCATCAAGCACTGCTAAGAAGCCCCCTAGTGGAAAGAAGGAGTCTAATGTTGTGTATGGTCAACATAGTCGTAACAGGAGTCCCCAATCTGTGGGAGCAGTTCACATTTCCAATCCTACTCCTGCAGCACCAGAGCTACCACCAAACAATCAATAGAAGCCTAGAAGGCAATTCACCAAGATCAACATGTCACTGGCCCAAGCCTTGCAACACATGTTGAAAGGGGAACTCATTACTTTGAAGGACCCTCCTCAGAATCCTAATACTTCCTCTCCTCGATATAATCCTAATGCATGATGTGCCTATCATTCTAATAGTCCGGGACATGACACTAACAACTGTTGGGTGTTGAAAAACAAGATTCAAGACATGATTGAAGCTAGGGAGATTGAATTTGACCCTCCTGGGACTCCAAATGTGATCACTGCTCCTATGCCCAACCATGAGAAGACTGTTAATGTTGTTGATGAGGTTCCCTATGTTTCCTCAGTAGAAGATATGACTACTCCCTTATCCATTATCAAGAAGAAGCTGGTGCAGGATGGTTTCTTTCCAGGTTGTAATGAAGACTATTTTTATTGTGCCTACAAACCCGATAGCTGCTGGAAGTTGAAAGATGGTATTCAACGCCTCATGGAAAATTACACTATATTGTTTGAGAGGACACCTTCTGTGGAAAGTATGTGTGAACATCTGACTCGAAGTACGAAGCTTGAAGATGCAGCTATGGTTGATAAAGTGCCAGTGAAGATTACCTCCAAGGGTCCTGTCAAGATCACTCCTAAAGGACCTGTCAAGATTACTGCTGAGGGTCTGGTGAAGACTGTTGCTGAAGCTAGAGTGGCTCCCATGATTATTACCACTCCTGGCCCTATTCCTTATACTTATGATAAAGTTATACCCTTGAATCATGGTTCTGATGTTTACATCCATGGTGTTAAACAGGAACCTTTGACTGATACACCTGTTACTGATGATAATCTTGATGTTGATAATATTGCTGGATCTAGTAAAATCACTAGAAGTGGAAGAATTTTCTCTCCCCCGGTTACCTCCAAAAGTGCAGTTACTCCAACTACTACTTCCACTTCTGAGCCAAGTACTGATGCTCGGGAAAAGGTCTTGTGGTTGAACCTGTGCAAGCTGAGGCACCGACTGCTGAAAATCTCTCTAAACAGATGGAAGAAGTGCTGAAGATCATTCGCAAGAGTGATTATGATATTGTTGACCAGTTGGGGCATACTCCTTCCAAAATCTCCATGTTATCTTTGTTACTGTGTTCTGAGGCTCATGCTAAAGCCTTAATTAAGTTCCTGAAGACTGCTCACGTACCAAATGAAATTTCTGTGGATCAATTTGAGAATTGTGTTTCACATCTGACTTATGATAATGGGTTAGGCTTTTCTGATGCTGACTTGACTCCTGCCAAGAGAAACCATAACAGAGCCTTGCATATCTCCATTGAATGTAGGGGTACTACCTTGTCTCATGTACTGGTGTACAATGGTTCTTCATTAAATGTGCTCCCCAAAGAGGTTCTGGACAAGCTCAGTCCCGAGGATGTTGTGTTAAGACCAAGTGATGTAGTGGTGAGGGCCTTTGATGGCTCAAGAAGAGTGGTACATGGAAAAGTAGATCTCCCGATCAAAGTAGGCTCTCAAGTCTTCGACTCTACTTTCTATGTAATGGATATTCGTCCTGTGTACTCCTGTTTGCTTGGACGCCCCTGGATCCATGGGGCAGGTGCTGTGACTTCCAATCTACATCAGAAGTTGAAATACCCGGTGAAAGGAAAGATTGTCACTGTTTATGGTGAGGAAGAATATATGGTCAGTCATGTGAATACTTTTAAATATGTTGAGGTGGAGGGTGAATATATTGAGACTCCTTGCCAGACATTTGAGGTAGTTCCTTGGGTCGTTCCTACTACTGAGGCTCCCCCTGCTGTTAAAAAAGTTCTTGTGGTTACCAGAGTACCTCCTACAATGGCCTCCCTCAAAGATGCTAGAGCTGTGGTTAAAGAAGGTGGTTGTACTATTTGGGGCCAGCTTCCTGACATCCCTTATAAGTCTGATAAGTTTGGTTTGGGTTTCACTGCAGAATCCCAGAAGGTTGTTCGTCGTGCTCGCGCTGTTCGTATCACCAACCAAGGGGTCATAAGAGATCAAATCAATGTTGTGGGTGACTATAGTGAAGACTACGACCTGGATGATTGGATCTTTCCTACTGTGGGTGATGGGCTCAACAATTGGAAGACCGAAGACGTTATTCCTATCTCCTTTAGTCAGGAGTAAATACTATTACTGTGTTTTTATTTTTAAGTTTGTAATTTTAAACAATTAAACTTTTAAGCCTTTTGTCTTGCCCGGGGCACAATGGTATGCTTGTTACGGGATGTCATTTCATTTGCATACTTCATTCAATAAAAATCAATGGACGTTTCGTTTTCGTAAATATTACGCTCCTTGTCTTTCTTTTATTTTTATTTTTTGTTTATCAGCTATGTGTTCTTACACACACCCACATCACTAAATGCAGATCCTCATCCACTCTGGATCCTGTTGATAACAGTTCTACTATTACCAATTATAATTTCGAGAATCCGATCTATCAAGCTGAAGATGGAAAGGAGGAAGATTGTGAAGTACCTGTAGATCTTGCTAGGTTATTACAACAACAAGAGAAAGCTATACAGCAACATGAAGAGCCAATCGAAGTTGTGAATCTGGGAACTGAAGAAAACAGGAAGGAGGTCAAGATATGGGCTGAACTAGAAGAAGGTGTTAAGAGCAGACTAATTCAGATGTTACGTGATTATGTGGAGATCTTTGCTTGGTCCTATGAAGATATGCCAGGGTTGGATACATACATTGTGGTTCACCGTTTACCAGTAAAATAAGATTGTCGTCCAAAGAAGCAGAAGGTTCGTCGCATGCGTCCTGAAATGTCAGAAAAGATTAAGGAAGAGGTAATGAAACAGTTTGATGCAGGGTTCTTAGCTGTGACTTCTTATCCTCAATGGGTTGCAAATGTGGTACCAGTACCTAAGAAAGATGGAAAGGTACGCATGTGTGTGGATTACAGAGATTTGAATAAGGCTAGCCCTAAAGATGACTTTCCACTTCCTCATATTGATGTTCTGGTAGACAACACTGCTCAGCATAAAGTATTCTCTTTTATGGATGGTTTCTCTGGTTACAATCAAATCAAGATGGCACCTGAAGATATGGAGAATACTACATTTGTTACATAGTGGGGCACCTTTTGTTATAAAGTGATGCCATTTGGTTTGAAGAATGTCGGGGCAACATATCAGCGTGCTATGGTGGCTTTGTTTCACGATATGATTCATCATGAGATAGAGGTATATGTGGATGATATGATAGACAGGTCCCAGAATGAAGAGCAACATCTTGATCATCTGCATAAGTTGTTTGAAAGGTTGAAGAAATACAAGTTGAGATTGAATCCAAATAAGTGTACTTTTGGAGTTAGATCTGGTAAACTCTTGGGTTTCATTGTCAGTAGAAAAGGTATTGAAGTGGACCCTATGAAAGCTATACAAGAGATGCCAGCTCCCCGTACTGAGAAGGAAGTTAGAGGTTTCTTAGGACGATTGAATTACATTGCAAGATTTATTTCCCAGTTAACTGCTACCTGTGAGCCAATCTTCAAGTTACTGAAGAAAGATCAGGTGATGGAATGGAATGACGAGTGTCAAACAGCCTTTGATGAAATCAAGAGATATCTTCTAGAACCTCCAATTTTGATGCCACCAGTTGATGGAAGACCCTTGATTATGTACTTAACAGTGTTAGACAACTCAATAGGGTGTGTGTTGGGGCAACATGACGAGTCTGGTCGAAAAGAGCAGGCAATTTACTACCTTAGCAAAAAGTTTACCGACTATGAAACAAGATACTCACTGCTCGAGAAAACTTGTTGCGCTTTGGCATGGGCTGCTCGCCGACTAAGACAGTATATGTTGACTCATACTACCTTGTTGATTTCAAAGATGGATCCAATCAAGTACATATTCGAGAAACCTGCTCTCTCCGGACGAATAGCAAGATGGCAAATGATCTTAACAGAATACGATATACAGTACACTACTCAGAAAGCCATTAAAGGAAGTGTTGTAGCTGATCATTTGGCTCATCAAGTAGTGGATGATTACCAGTCAATGAGTTTTGAGTTCCCTGATGAAGACATTATGATTATTACCAAAGAACCTGGACAATATGACGGACCTGAACAAGGATCCCAATGGACTATGGTTTTTGATGGAGTTCTAATGCACTTGGTAATGGTGTTGGTGTTGTGATCATTTCCCCTGAAGGTTGTCATACCCCGATTACTGCAAGACTTTGTTTCTATTGTACTAATAACATGGCTGAGTATGAGGCATGTATCATGGGTATCAAAGCTGCCATTGAGATGAAGATTCAGTTCCTGTACATATATGGGGATTCAGCCCTGGTAATTAGTCAGATTAAAGGATATTGGGATACTAAACATGAAAATCGCATTCCCTACAGAGAGCATGTGTTGTCTTTGATCCCATATTTTGAAGAGATTACATTTGGACATATTCCACGAGGAGAGAATCAGTTGGCAGATGCATTAGCCACCATGGCATCTATGTTTGAGATTAGCTGGGATGATGAAGCTCCCAAGATTACTATTGACAGATTTGAAAAGCCTGCATACTGCAATGAGATTGATACTGAAAGAGGAGAGGAAAAACCTTGGTTCTATGAAGTGAAAAGATATCTTGAAACTCAGGAGTTCCCTGAAGGGGCATCTGTCAAAGATAAGAAGTTGCTGAGGAGGTTTTATGCTAAATTCTTCTTGAGTAATGGAATTTTGTACAAGCGCAATCATGATTCGACTTTGCTTCGTTGTGTGGATAAGAAGGAAGCAACAGAGATTATGGAAGACATGCATGATGGGATCTTTGGCACTCATTCTAGTGGTCATACCATGGCAAAGAAGATATTGAGAGCATGTTACTATTTGTCTACTATGGAAGGTGACTGCTATCAACATTCCAGGACATGTCACAAGTGTCAAATCTATGCTAATAAAGTGCACATACCTCCAGCCCCTTTGAATGTGTTGACTTCTCCTTGGCCTTTTGCCATGTGGGGCATTGATATGATTGGTGAGATCAAGCCTACTACTTCTAATGGGCATCGTTTCATCCTAGTTGCTATTGATTACTTTACAAAGTGGGTGGAGGCAGCTTCATTTGCACCTGTTACTAAGAATGTGGTGGCTCGATTCATTAAGAATAATCTCATATGTAGGTATGGCATCCCTGAAAGGATTATCACAAACAATGTCTCTAATCTGAACAACACCATGATTATTGATCTCTGCACGCAGTTCAAGATTAAGCATCGCAACTCTTCTCCGTATCGTCCGAAAATGAATGGGGCAGTAGAAGCTGCTAACAAGAACATTAAGAAGATTCTACAGAAGATGAATGTTACTTACAAAGATTGGCATGAGATGTTACCATTTTCCCTTCATGGTTATCGTACTACAATACGTACTTCAACAGGGGCAACCCCATTCTACTTAGTCTATGGTATGGAAGCAGTTCTGCCCATTGAAGTTCAGATCCCTTCCTTAAGAATCATGAAGGATGCAGGCTTGGATGAAAATGAGTGGATTCAGACTCGACTTGACCAGATAAATTTGATTGATGAGAAAAGGCTGGCAGCTGTTTGTCATGGCCAGATGTACCAGAAACGGATGATCATAGCTTTTAATAAGAAGGTCAAGCAAAAGGTATATCAGGCTGGTGACTTGGTAATCAAGCGTATCATATTACCACAGGGTGATCCTAGGGGCAAGTGGACTCCTACATATGAAGGACCATTTGTAGTCAAGAGAGTATTCTCAAGAGGTGCCATGATGCTTACTACTACGGATGGCGAAGACTTCCCACAGCCTGTAAACACAGACATAGTTAAAAAATACTACGCATAAAAAGAGACCCGCTAGGTTGACTGGCCTAGGCAAAAATAAGGGCATCCCGGCGAACCAAAAGGGTTCGGTAAAAAATTAGGGATATATATAAAAAAGTGTACACCCGGCAAGTCGAAAACCTGAAAAGGCGGCTTGGGCAAAAAAGGGTATCCCGGTGGATTGAAAACCTGAAAGGGAAATCCAAGCAAAAGTTAGGGATTAAAGCATATGACTATGTCTCGTTGGATCACTCTTGCAACTCCAATTGTTGATGCTACTTAACTTAAGTTCTAAAAGATAAAGATCAATCCAATCGTTTCCGTCTCAATAGCAGAAGATGAGATACTTGAAGATAATGACAATAGTAGAACTGAAACTCAATAGGATTATTTCTCACATAGCTGTTTTCTTTGTTTTGTAAAAATTTTACGACGAATTCCTCTTACTAGGATTTATGTCCCCTTGTACAAACTTGCCTATGTATAGGTCACTTTGTAATATAAATAAAATTTCATCTTTGAATCCAGATTTACTTTTACCCTATTTACATAAACGAAAACGTCCATTGGTTGTGTTTGAATGTATGTATGCTTTTGAATATGATTGATGTTTACCAGAAATGCATGAAATGCAGTAATAGTATTTACTAAAGACGAACGAGGGTAGTAGTTCAACGAAGCTTCGCTTGGTCATCCTCACAAGACAACTACAAATCCCCAGTAGAGCAAATCTATCTTTATAGATACTTCAAGTTACGTCTCCCTTGAATTTATGTCCATCTCTTTTATCCTCAGTCAGGATACTCAGGAACTTATTCCTTCAATAGAAGTACGACAAACGAAGACGGGAGGTTATAAATACTATACTATCAAACAAGACGGGAACGAAATCCTCATATTCTTCAGCAACGAAGCCGGGATTTATTTTCCCTAGCCAGCAGTTGTTATACAAAGATATCCAGACGCTTCAGACTGCATGATTCATACATACATCATTTACATCATACCATAGCATATCCATAATGCATAATACATTTACTTAGGTATATCATGCCATACATGCATACATATTGCATAAAATAACCTTTTCCTTACAGGATGGTTATATGCAGATAAAATACTATCAACAATTCACAACAGGTCAGAGACGATCTATACGAAGGTCTAGTGCTGATACTTAATTCAGGGATGATCGCCACGAAGATTCATTGCTGATAATCATTACTCAAGTTGTCCTTGGATAGTAGGCAAACGGTCTATACGAAGATCTATTCCCTAATCTAGGATGTTTCCAGAAGAGATAATTGTCACGAAGATTTATTTCTACTGGTCTATTCAACAATTCACAACAGGTCAGAGACGATCTATGCGAAGGTCTAGTGCTGATACTTAATTCAGGGATGATCGCCACGAAGATTCATTGCTGATAATCATTACTCAAGTTGTCCTTGGATAGTAGGCAAACGGTCTATACGAAGATCTATTGCCTAATCCAGGATATTTCCAGAAGAGATAATCGTCACGAAGATTTATTTCTAATGGTCTATTCAACAATTCAAAATAGTTCAGAGACGATCTATACGAAGATCTAGTGTTGATACTTAATTCAGAAAGAAATCGCCACGAAGATTTGGTTCTGACACTTAAATTAAAGTATGTTCTTGGATATGGTTCAGAGACGATCTATACGAAGATCTAAGCCCTGACACTTAATGAAGGATATTCTTTTTCCCCAGAGATAATGCAAAGACGATCTATACGAAGAACTAGTACTAGCATTCAGTTCAAACCATGTTGCATAAACGATTCAGAGACGGCCTATACGAAGACCTAGTACTGATATCCAGTATCAACATCAAGATATTATCACCTCTTGATATTATGGATGGCATCTATAAGCCCATCTCCAGTTCTTCCAAGTGGCATCTTCAAGTCCACTTAAGCATATACAATTAATCATCAGTGTTATTTTACGCACCGGCGAGTGCAAATTTTTGGGCTTTTGTGTTCAATCCCCTTCAACCTTTCAGGTCACGAATGGCACATATACCAATCTAACCTCTCAGGTTTCAGAAATTGAACAGGGGCAGCTGTTGCACCCCAAAATTTGCCCTCACCAAGACAATACATTGTGTACTAATGTGTCCCAAGAGGTTCACAATTAGTCAGAAAGTTTGACAATTCCCTCAGACAATGCATCCTCCTAAGCAATGCATCCTAAACTAGGGTTTTGACTTTCATCAGGCTAAATGGACTTTCAGGGCTTCAAGTGAGCTTCATAGCACCCTATATGTCTTCAAGAATCCCTATGTCAAATTTCAAGGCTTTCCCAAAAGGTTTGCTCAGTCAGATGATCAGATAGGCTAAAATCAGTCAAAGTAGTTAAAAAGTCAAACTAAGGTCAACTGTGGTCAAACCAAAGTCAAACTTCATGATTTTTTTGCCAACATCAAGTATATGAAGTAAAATTCATCATTTGATCAAGGGTTGATCATGATTCATCAAGGAAGCTTCAGATCATCAAGAATCAGGAGTTTCTAAATTAGGGTTTTCATAGGAAAAGTCAACTGAACTTTGACCAGCCATAACTTTCACATGCTTCATCAAAAATTTCCCATACAAAGCTCATTTTGAAGGAAATTGAATTCTCTACAACTTTGTGTATCACAAGCCAAGCCCAAAAATGCTTCATTTGGAAGGTATGAGCTAAGACATTATAGGTCATTTTAAAAGTCAACAAAAAGTCAACAACTTCCAAAGAGCATAACTTGAGAATGGTAAAATATATGGACATGAGACCAAAGAGGTTGGTTAGAGGACTCTCTAAGCTTTCTAAAATGTCCAAGAACACCTTCATAGCCTTAAAATTGAGGGATTTGTGCCTTTGCAAATTTGGGAAATTTTTGAGAGGTTTATGAAGCAAATGGGACTTTAGAACCAAATTTCTCCAAATGGGCTTGCATTTTTATGACCCAAACACTTCCATGACATCATGCACGAATTAAAAATCATTTATTTAAATTTTTATTCATTTTATTTTATTTATTATGATTTTATACATTAAAAATCATTTTAAATCAAAATAAAATATAAAAGTTGCAATATTTGATAAGATTTTTGTTCTAGAAAGTCATGAAGGTCATTTAGAAGTGATTGAGATTATACAAAATCAGATCAACCAAAAATAGTAAGGATATATCAAGATTTTTCAATATTTGGAAGCATATCTTTTTCAATCTCAATTGATCCAAAAATCCAAAGGATGGTCTGATTTTTTGACCTAATTATGTTCTACTATATATGTACAACTCATACAAACACAAAGGGACGAGATTGGCAGCCACAAGCATCATATTCAAACTTCAAAAATTCACCAAAAAACTCACATTCGGATTCTTGGATAGAGATAATTTCAAGGTGTTTCAAAGGTTGCAATACATTTATAGGTGATCATTGAAGGATTCTGGATCATTTGCAACATCAAAAACATTGCCATGAGCATAAACCGAATCAATATTATCACACTTTTATGACTTTTTTCTTTTTCTATTGTTTGTGCATTATAAATTATGTTTGATGATTGTTTTGTGTTTGTGACAAGCTTAGGAATGTTTCTGGGCAATCTAATTTGAGTTTCGATACAGGATCATGAAGTTGCCATTATTAGGGTTTAGAGTGGCCGTTTAGGGTTTCTCATTTAAACCAATATAAATGACTTCTAAAAACGTCATTGAATTGGATTTGATGTGTGGATCATGTTTGTATAACAAATTTGTTGAAATTTTACGTGTTGTGAGAGATTCAAATTCGCAGGTTCTTGAAGGGAAGAACTCGTAGGAAATTTCGCAGGAAATACTGAAGGAAATTTCGCAGGAAATTTGAGGAAGAAGATGAAGTTTGGCGCTGAAAACCAAATTCAAATAATTGTTTTAAAATATAATGTTTTGTTGTTGATTTCATGTTGAACGCGCCCCATGTGGCTCAGATGGTTTGTGTGTTTGCTTGTGTATTGAATGGTCCTTGGTTCGAATCCCCCCCAGGCCATTTTATTTTGCTTATATTTTTGATATTTTTGTAGGTTAATAAGAAAATGAATGGTTGCCCCTACACTAACACCAGCGCGCGCCTGGCCTGGTGGTTATGCTCTTGGTCTAAGATGAATGAAACCTAGGGCCTGGGTTCGAATCCCAGCCCCAGGTATGTTTATTTTCTCACTTTTTTTTTATGATTTTGTTTATTTTATATTATATTTGTTTAATTTAATTAATTTTCTTAAATAACTCTTAAAACAAAATGTCCATATTATTTTTATATATAAAAACTTATATATTTTTTTTTATTCATAAATTATTTTCTCAAAAATCAAATTATTTATATTTATTATATGTTCATATTATTAAATATATATATATATATATATATATATATATATATATATATATATATATATATATATATATATATATATATATATATATATATATATATATGTTGTAAATAAATTGATTTTTTGTAAATTTACAATTAAAACCCTAATTCTTCTTAAATAAATCCTAATTTTTTCAAAACCCTAATTTCTAACCCTAAATATTTTATTAACCCTAATTTTCATTAACTTTAATATTTAATTTTTGTTATAAATTATAATGAAATAATTAATCATTTTTTTTGTAATTATTATTATTATAATTATTCTATTTTCTTCTAAAAAAAAATCTAAAATGTTTATTTAACTTAAAAAATAATATTTTCTCTTAAATTGTTATTTTTCTTTATATTTTTGCTAACCCCTTTTATTATTATTACTAACCATTTAAATTATTGCTTATTTATTATTATTTATCGTTATTCCGATTATATTGTAACTATCCCAAAGCTTTGTAATAGTTTGGTTTATATTTTTGCTTTATTTTTATTGTAAACTGTATGGTTAGTAACTATAAGGTGTGCATAACCTGTTTGTGATTTAAAATTAACTTAGAATAACTAATTAAATAAGATAAATACTTGAACATGAACACTCACACACGTAAGTCGATCTTTGATCGCCATCCTACACTTTCTAAGGTTACCTCTCATGTTGCCTATTTCTAAGGTCAAGTAAGGTGTCTTAAGCGAAGTCCCTTCATAAATATCATCAAGTCCCTTCAGTTTATAAGATCAAGTCCCTTTGAGGTTGCCTACGATAAATGATCTTGTCCCTTCGAATAAAAGATGATAAGTCCTTACGAATTGCTAAAGACACCTTGTAGTTGCCTAAATTCAGATGTCCCTTCACATGCCCCTTATCACATCCAAGGTAATGACTACCTATTCCTTAATAATAGGGATAGTCTTACCATTGAAAGAACATATAAGAACAGTAAAGACTTAATATAGGGTAGGTTCCTCTTAAGTACTTGCTCACCTTTTCAAAATACTTCATTACACTTCACATTTCAAACAAATTTTCAAAACAAAGTCTTTATATACATCCATACGAGGATCATTATAAAGCACTTAGAAAATTTTTAATCACACTCTACACTTTTCAAAACAATTTAAAGTGAGCTAAGTAACTAAGAGCCCATGGATAACCATGGATATAAAGGGTGCTAACAACTTCCCTTTGTATAACCTACCCCCCGAACTCAAAATCTTTTTAAGGTCTTTCCTGTTCTTTTATGTCCTTTCCTTTTGTATAAAATAAAAGTCGGTGGCGACTCTTGCTATCCACAACATTTATAGAAAAGTCAGTTCTCCCACCGTGTTACACATAGCAGGAAGGAAACTCATGGGAATGTTGTGTACATTGCCATTAGGATAGTTTCTTTTCTCAATTTTATGGTAGCTACCTCTTTCTAGGTAGTTGCTTCCTGATGTAAACTTTGCCTGTTCAGAGGTCATTCAATGAATGAATATTCAGTCAAAAGCTATATTGTGTTGTGTTTACTTTTGTTTGCAAAAATGTCCTGAATTTTTGGCAAAAAGAACATTGCATATGAAACATATTGTTTTTCTAAGAAAATGACATTGCAGGGAAACAATTAAAATTATCTTTGAGTGTCGGGTGACGATGGATGAACAGATCATACCATGCGATTCCCCGGGGCACATGTGTGTATACTGTTGTTGCAGGTTTTGCAGGATGGTGTCATCTCTCCCCAAGCGGAGGTTGTTCTCCACAGAAAGACATGGTTATCCCCAGCTGAGCTAGAGCAAGTGGAATCCCCAACAGAATTCCGAACCTAATTGAAGGGCTTTCATCCCCAAGCGGATTACCTTTCCAACAAGGGAATTATCCTCAGCGGGCAACTGAAGGCCTGATTTCCCCACGGAGTCAGAATTTTCAGAATTCTCTCCCCAGCTGAGCTAGAACCAAGCATCTTCCCCAGCCGAGTCTGAAGACAATTAATCCCCACAGAGTTCATGTTTGGGGATTTGCTCCTATTCATTGAAATATTCCCCAGAGAAGTCGCCAATTTATTTTTGGCCATCGTGATGATACATACAGTTATTCATCTCCTCAACTAGAGTCAAGCATCGTCAAAGCCTCTTGACCTGGTTCTCCCCTGCAGAGTCGTGATTTTTGTTGCAAATCAGGGAACTTCGTTAGATGCTTGTCTGCATTCCATAACACTCTTATGTGTTTGATAGTTGTTGATGCTCGTCTGCACGCCCCAGCACTCGTCTGTGTTGGATATCTATTGATGCTCGTCTGCATTCCATGACACTCGTCTGTGATTGATAGTTGTTGATGATTGTCTACATTCCATGATATTCGTCTGTGATTGATAGTTGTTGATGCTTGTCTGCATTCCATGACACTCGTCTGTGTTTGATAGTTGTTGATGCTCGTCTACAATCCATGACATTCGTCTGCGTTTGATGGTTGTTGATGCTCGTATGCATTCCTGGCGCTCGTCTGTGATTGATATCTGTTTGATGCTCGTCTGCATTTCCCAACACTCGTCGGTGTTTGATATTTGCTTTTGCTCGGCTGCATTGCCCTAAAACTCGTCTATGTTTGATATTTGCTTTTGCTCGTCTGCATCGCCCCATCGCTCGTATGTGATATTTGCGTGTTGCTCGCCTACATTCCCCAAAACTCGTCTGGTTGGAGCTCATTTGCATTGCTTGGATATTCGTTTGTATCGTCCTTCACATTCATCTGTATTGCTATTCCAAATGCTCGTTTGTGTTAGATTTCTGGTATTCGTCTGTATCAGTGGTTGATATTCGTCTGTATTATCGCTTGAAGCGCTCGTATGTGTTTCTTAGATCATCGTCTGATATTCGTTTGTATCATTGACTTATGGCACTCGTCTATGTTCTCTTGATGATCATCAAATACTCGTTTGTGTTGAAGAGGTTTGAAGTCCTGACCGTGGGATTAAACGTCAAAATGGTTACCGATCCAGGCGTAACAGGTTTATCCGAATGAGGTTCGTCTGTCTCAGAGACCACTTATCTACGTAAGATTTGTGAAGAGGGTTCGTCAAATCCTAATGTTGCACCTGGCATAACAGGTTTGCTCGAAGAAGGCTCGTCTGTCTAAGACCATATATCCAAGGAGGATATATGAAGAGGATTCGTCTATCCTGATTATGCATGTCTATCCCACAGACTTAAGTTCATCACCGGTCCTGACGTAACAGGTTTATCCGAAGGAGATTCGTCTGTCTCGAGTCATATGTTTTGGTAAAATGTCTGAAGAGGGCTCGTATGTCCATTTCTTGGCGTAACAGGGTTGTCTGAAGAGGGCTCATATGTCCATTTCCTGGCGTAACAGGGTGGCTTGAAAAGGGCTCGTATGTCCAATTCCTGGCGTAGCAGGTTTGCTTGAAGAGAGACTCGTCCGTCTAAGTTTTCTTATCCGGCGTAACAATTCAATTTGGAAGGAGCTCGTCTGCTTTGTCCTCACTTCAGTCACCCAAAGCGTTATTTGGTTGGGCTTATTTCCCATTTCTGCATTCTCCAGGAGAGTGCAAATTTCAGGTCTTCTTGATATTCAACCACAGTTTATCTTGAACGGTCGATAGCCGTGCTACCGTCCTTTTCAGATTAACAGTTGCTTGAATAGGGGCAGCTGTAACACCCCAAATTTGCCCTCTTCTTTTTAGCATCATTATCATATCATAATCATCACCAGCATGTCATATCCTTAGCATTTTGCATAGAAAGATGAAGCATAACACTCGCATGTTCTAGCATAAGGCATATGATCAATCATTCGGGAAATTCGAAGCACTACGAGTCAAAGCCAAGAGCATGGTGACCTGGCAGGAAGCTCACAGGACCTTTTTGAACAAGCTTGGTATCATAGTCAAAGCCCTAAAAAAGATTGAGGATCAAAATCAGATCAGAACGGTTGGCGCCAGGTTATATTGAGAGTTTCCCACCAAAAGGAGGGAGAATTCAAAATTTACTGGCGTTAACCGGTTAACGCTTTGGTTAACCGGTTAACAGCTACGAATTTTGAATTCCAACAGCAAATTCAGCATGTGTTTTGGCTCCAATTTTTCATTTTTCTGATTTTATTCATTTTTGAATTAAGTGGGAATTATGGAGAAGGATCTAGATGACTTTCCAAGCCTAATTCCAAAGCTAGATCTTAATCACTTTCTAAGCCAATTCCAAACCATATTTTTTGGATCCCAAACCAAAATTTTGGGCCCCAAACCTAAATTATATTTATTCCATTTCCCTCCAAACCAAGAGGGAGCTCTCTCATTTTTCACTTCTCATTTTTTCTAAATTTTCTACTCTCTCACCATTCTCTCATTTTCTCTCCCAATTTTCCAAATCACTCAAAGTTCCTCTTTGAAGATCACAAAACTTTGCATTAAAGTTTGTAGATCTTGGAACTAAACCTCCATCCATAGCTTCTTTACATCAATTTTCTGGTTTCTTTACTTGGTTCAGATCTGATTTGGAGATTATAAGTGCTTTAGGAGCCAACTTCTTCATCAAGATCCTTTGCTTGCATTTATTTTGCATGATGTGTGAAGATTAGCACCGTATCTTCGAAGTTTTCTGCACGATTCCTCATTTCCAGCTCAAACAACAATTACCAAAGCATACCTCAGCTTTGTAGGTTGGTTAAGTTCATATCTAGCTCTGTTTTTTAGCTTATTTGCATGCTTGTGCTTAGATCCACCATGTGCTTGTGTATTTGCTTGTCTTGCTTGAATTGATTGGTTGATTTGCAATCAAATCTATGTGTTAATGTTCATGAGCTTAATGATGTTTGATTAATGTGAATAGATCCAACTATTTCATGCATAATTGACTGCTGGTTTGTTGTGGAATTATTTGGATAAGCTGGTTTGGAGCTGATTTTTCTGCAGGAATTGCTGCTACTTTCTCAGTGTTAACCGGTTAACGCTTTGGTTAACCGGTTAATACATCTGTTTTCTATGTTGTTTTCTGCAGGTTTGAACTGGTTAACTGGTTAACACTGAAGCAGAATGCCATATTTGAGTTGTTTTGAGCTTGTTTGATTCTCTTACTTGCTTTATTCATCATGGATCATGGTATGATCATTTGGCATGCTAGTTTAGGGTGATTTGCTTGATGGTTGATGTATGCTTTCATGTTCTCGATGCGTAAATTCATGTATTTGCAAAGCTTGCATGTTGTTTGATTTCATCTTTTTGAAACTTTGAGCATGTTTATTCCATGAATTGTGTTGATGCATATGTGCTGGAATTTTGCTAACATTTGTAGATGCAATGGTAAGTGAAGTGTGGATGTTTATCCACATTTCAACTCTTCATCTCTTCTTCTTACTTTGCTTTCTACTTTGTGGTTTTTGATGAGCCTTATGCCATCATGTGATTCAACTTTGCATCTTTTCCCCTTAGGAGCAACTTATCTCCTTTACAGGAGTAAGTTGTTCTCTAGCTTTCCTTTCCTCTCTTTTTTCTTCTCCTTTGGTTCTTCTTTTCTCTTAGGATAGTTTCAAACCACACTAACCTTAGGACCATTCTTTGCATGATAACTTTAGGTAGTCTTTCCCCATTAGACTTTGGCCTTTTGCTCCTTTGGTTCTTTCTCTTCTCATCTCAAAATAAAACCTAAAAAACCTTAATAAAGAAAGAAGTTACTTCTTGTGTAATAGCCTTATTCCATGGGGCATATGTATTCATTCCATCTTGGAATAGTGCATTTGTCTAGCATGATGCACAAGTCGGATCATGAGGTCATCTTCATCAAGAAAACCATAAAAAATACTTCTTCATTTTTAATCACTAAAAAACTTAATAAATTCAACAAGTCAATGAACTTGGGCCCTTGCCCTTGGAAACAAGTCTTAGATAAATTCTCCTTACTTGGTGCACTTGTTCTATTATTCCATCTTGGAATGTAGTAGCAAGTACACATTCCATGGAAAAGAGTTTGAGTTCATTCTCTTGTGCCACACCAATAAAAGACTTCTAAAAAACACAAACAAACAACAAGCGTCTCCTTCAGGACTTCTCTTCTCATCACCTTCACTCTTTACGTAAGAACTTGCTCCTACTTGTCATTTTGCAAGACGGTAACACACTCTTCGTTCGAGCCTGTAACACCTGAGCATTGACATAGGCAGTTCAAGCCTTAAGACACAAGCAATCTTTTCCACCCCTAGTTAGGGGAACTACGGCGACTCTGATCCTCATGTCTAGTGAGGTACGTAGGCAGCGGGGTAGGGCCCGTTCGAGCAATCTTTTATTTTCCCTACAATTTCCCCTTTCTTTTCTTTTCTTTTCCAGTACTAGTCCTTCTTTTTGCAGCAGCTTTCATTTCTTCACCCTTTGAAACATTTTCTTTACAAGTGTGGATCCCGTCGGGTACGGCGGACGACCTGGGGTGCTAATACCTTCCCAGGTCATAACCGATTCCCGAACCCAGTCTCTTTGGTTCGTAGGACATGTGTCCTTCCTCTTCTTTCTTCTGGTTTGTACAACATTACCATTCCCATTCCTTTGGGATAAAAATGACTGGCTAGCGACTCTCCCCTTTTCCGTGCCACTTTCACGTTTGTACCAGGATGGAAATGCAGGGAGCGACACCTTGGAGTCTATCAGGTCTTGGATGACATGCTTCAAAGCCTTGCAATTTTCAGTATTATGGCCCGGAGCTCCGAAATGAAACTCGCAGCGGGCGTTAGCATCGTAACCCTCAGGAATCTGTCCTGGCCTTGGAGGCTGCAAGGTTCTCAATTGGATCATTTGAAGATGAAGAAGATTTTGTAGTAACTGGGAGTAGGACATCGGAGGCGACTCGATATTCCTATCCTTTGGTCTGGGCGAATAGTACTGGCTGGGAGCCCTCTGTTGTTGGTAATTCTGATGACATTGTTGTTGTGGTTGCTGAACCTATTGCTGATTAGCAGGAGCAAAAATAGTGACAGGAGCTACCTGATGATAAGCATTCTGATTCCCTCTCCTATTTTGAGTATATACAACTCAAGCTTCACCTTCTCTTCGCTTCATGAAAGGATTCTTGACCCCGAAGGTTGATGCTCAGCTGCTCTGAATTTTCCCTTATTTCATCCAACTCTCGATTCTTTCGCCCGTTAAGATGATATTAGAAAAACCGCTGGAGGAATAGCCTGCCAGTCTCTCCCTGAAATGCCCCGGGAGGGTATCCATGAAGAGATCAGCCATTTCCCTTTCCAACAACGGTGGTTGAACTCTGGCAGGAACCCCGTGCCACCTCTGCGCATAGTCTTTGAAACTTTCAGTTGTTTTGTGACAGGCTTTGTAGTTGAGTCCGGCTGGGAGCCATGTCGATGTTATATTGGTACTGCTTGAGGAAAGCCTCTCCAAGCTCCTTCCAATTACGAACATAGTTATTCTCCAATTTCATGTACCACTCTAGTGAGCCCCCACACAGGCTGTCCTGGAAGTACTACATCCAAAGCTTCTCATCTTTGGTATGTGCAGTGATCTTCGATGACCACCCCTGAAACCAAGCCCATGTCAGAAACTTCGATGCCGAGGGTATCTCTGCATTCTAAGGCCCTCACCTTCTCATCCAACATTTGGAAGTCTTGATTATTAGTTTCGGTACCAAACCATATGACTTCACTGACCAGGGTGAACTGGTCTTCTTGACGGTCTTGTACGGGGACAAGAGTAGGGCCACCAGTTTCTGGAGTTGGATGTCCATCCCCTCTATTGTTGATTGGGTTGCCTTGATCATCCAAGGTGACCACCGGAGGATCTGTCTATGGGGGGTTAAGCCTTTGCATATCAGCCCTCATCTCTTGCTTCCCTAGAGCTATACCATGCATCATTGTCATGAACTCCCCCATTCTGGTGCGAAGTTTGTTCAGCTCGATTTGTATTGTATCCATGACGTTCCTTTGATTATGGCGAGTAGCATACCGATGTGAAGGGATATCGTGCCTGAGAAGACGAGTCTTTGAGGCTCTCGCAATCTTTCCTATAAATGCATATAGGTTAGGAACTCTGAATAACTTGCAAAATAAAAAATGCAAATGATGTGAATGCATGCAATGTTGTGTTCTTTTCATTTTTAAGGTTTTTTTTTTACATTCCCATTCCAGTATTCGAGAATTCAGATAGCCTTTCAGATTCTAGGGAAGAAGACCCCGCATAACGTTCAGATAAGATGATAATCGTGGAGAAATGGTGCTTAGTACCCCGTGTCAGTGCAAGAGATAACAACCAGAGATTCAATACAAATCAAGCATATCATAAACTGAGGTCTGAAGATAACAACGCCCCTGAAGGGTGTCAATTCATACATCAAGAGAATAGAAAAGTAAAGTAAAGAGGAATCCCACAACAAGCCGGTGGGTAATCCAGGGATAAGAGTATGAGACTAAACCCTAGGAAACTCCATGTCTTGCAGCCTCCATCTAAGACGCTTGACACCCTAGAACATTTGGGCTATGTCTGGATGATTTGGCTCCTGGATGAGCTTCTGAATAAGAAGATCCCTTAGATCAAAAGAAGCATGCAGTTCGTTTATCTGTTGTAGGAATACCTCTTCCCTTTCATTTGTAGGGCTTGACTCAGTCTTGACTTTCTTAACATCGGCCCAAAGCTTCAGCTCTTCTACCTCCTTCCGGATGTCTTCAGCTGCTTGTTGACTTTTGGCCATCTTCTGAAGGTAGTCTCTTTGCTGCTCGTGGGCTTTCTGAAGCAGCTCTCCCTACTCGTCTGGAGTCTCTTGGAAGCTTTAGATCTTCAGTTTATACCAAATCTCCATCTCTTTCTGCTTTCTCAGATGGTCCTCCCACTTCTCTTGCTAGAGGGTCACGGCTTCGTTGGCTTCGTCTAAAGCTTTCTTATCCCGCCAGCGCTGACTCGCCTTGTGGGATTCATACATCATTATCTTCTTGAAGTAGAGCTCTCGTTCTTCAAAGTCCTGTTGTTTGAGTCTGACTATCTCTTCATCTTGATGGGCTCTCTCTTCTAGATTTTTGTTCTGGATCATTAGCTTCTGGAAAGAATTGTAATCCTCTTGGTTTTCAGCTCTAACCTGTTGGACCAAAGCCTCCAACTTCTAGTAGTCCTCCAATGGTACAATAGCAGGAGGTGGGATTGGTGCTGAGTAAGGGATTAAGGATAACTGAGCTTTCTCCCTTATCCGGGCTTTGAACTCGGGGAACATTTGATTGTTGCTCTTGCCCAAGCACTTTATACCATTCCTTTTGATAAGTTTCTAGGCACCTGCAGCTTCTCGGACCAAGGGAAGATTATCCTTCACAGAGAAATAGAAAGTATGAACTAGCTCTGATTCTTTGGGAACAATCTTGAGTGCATATCCCAATTTTCTTCTCAGGAGAATGGGGTTGTAATTGATGCCCCCAGCTTCTCTTAAGAGTGGAACATTGGGATAACCCCCACAGCTAGAGATGAGATCTTTCCATTTCAGCTTCAAAGTGAACCACCTGACGTCCTTGGTAGACAACCTTCTTAGCTTCTGGGCCCAGATCGCCTTGGGATCAGTGAAATCTTCAGTAATGGGTAGATTTCTCATAAACCATCTGTAGAATAAAGGAGCACAACACCTAACCAAACCACCTCGCTTCTTCTCATTTTTTAATGTACCGAATAATATAGATCACCCAAGAGAGTGGGTATCAGATTCTTCAGCATAAACAAATGGATAGCATTGATATCTACGAATTTATCCATGTCAGCAAAGAGGATGATCGCATAGATGGATAAATCCAAGATAGCGCAAACTGAAACCTATTGACCAACAACAACAAGTTCTCCATCTCTTCTTACCAAGAACTCCAAAGGAATACCAAGCACCCCAGCTTTGGTAGCAATCAGGTTATCAGATACCTCTAATGGGCTCAAATAGGAGCTTTGGCAATATCAAAATGAGTTGGTCTGGTCATCTCTGAATTAAAAGGAATATGATCTTTGAGAGGCACCCCTAAAATCTCAGCATACTCTTCAAGCAGGGGACCTAACTGGAAGTCAGGAAACGTGAAGCATCTGAGCCTATGATCATAGTACTGCAACAAAGTATGAAGGGCACTCCTTTTGGAACTATTCAGGTTAATTACCAGATCCAAAATGTCACCATAGCTCTCTGTGAAGTATCCGAGATGACCCGGGGTAATAAGAGACACCATCTGATTAAGAAAATCCTCTTTGGTATCAAAGAACTTGTAGTACACATTCCTATTTCTGGTATCTTCCATTTCTGAAACAGAAGTATGACTGGGAATCGGGAATAGTGTGAACCCTGAGAATGAAAAAAAACACAAATGATTAATGATGTTATGATGCATATGCAAGGCAAGGCATGTGATCAATGACATGTTTGTGGTGTGTCAATCATATAATCATGTGTCTGTGCAGGGTCACAACATCACAATAACAGTTCCTCTGAACAGGAATCCCATATCTCAGAACCAAGGAACCAAAAGAACCACCAGATCACAATACTGAACAATACTGGAAAAATGGGTATGTTGAAAGCTTTAGGGTTCCAGCAAACCTGTAAAACCCTCCCATCTCACGGGTGTGCTACTCGGGTCAACATCACAGACTCTCAAAGACGAATAACAATAATACATTCACCATTTCCAAGAAATAGCTCATGACCAAATCAGGGAATCGATTTGGCATTATGTACTACTCAGGGAGGTCTCAGCTGAGTCTAAGGTAACAAGCATCCCTCATAAGTCCCCAGCTTCAAGCACTGAATCAAGAAACAATAATACATTCAGCCATTAGGATACAGTACTATCGTCATACGAACAGTTTTCTTTAACTGAGTTCCTATGAGAGAACCAGACCATCCTAAGCGAGTTCCCAGTGGGCCCTCGGATGTGAGTGGGTTTGCCAACAAATATGGTCTGCCACTGTCATCACTAGGTAGGGTTGTTTCCACTAAGGTCCTTAATGATCGGTCACCATATACACATAACTATCAAGGTCGTACACTGAAGTGGAGTAATCTCCACACGGAATAGTTCCAAGACAATCGCAATCTGGGTGTGGAACACATTGCCACTCATCATGGTGAGATACCATGGGAGTACAATGTTTGTCCACACTAATCCTATGGTGCACTCAAGCCGGGTAGTTGGCTTATCTCACAGTAACTCCCACCCACAGAAAAAAATGCAAACAAGCACAGTCCAGTATATATGATGCATGGAAAATAAATACTGAAAACGGTAAACAACTGTTGTAAAATAAAGCTGTAAATGAAAATAGTAAAGCTAAACTAAAATACACAACAAAAAATAGATAAACACCCAAAGAAACAGAAACATACAGGCACTAGGATTGACTCTCAAAGGTGAAACCATATATTCTGGGTTCGATCCCAAGCAGAGTCGCCAGCTGTCGCTCCCGGTATTTTTATCCTAGTACAAACGCGAAAGTGGTGCAGAAAAGGTAGAGTCGCCATCCAGGCATTTTTATCTCGAATGAATGGGAAAGGTAATTCTGCACAAATCAAGGAGAAAAGGAAATGACAAGGTCTTGCGAACCAAAGATCTGGGTTCGGGAGTCGGTTATGACCTGGGAAGGTATTAGCACCCTAGATCGTCCGACGTACCCGAAGGGATCCACGCTTGTTAATCTGTTTCAAAGGGTAAAAGAAATAAAATGCGGCTGAATGAAAGAACTGCTAACTGGAACTGGAATGAGAAAGGGAACTGGAAAGAGATCGACAATAAAGGGGAAAATGTAGAGAAAATAAAGAATATGCTCGAACGGGCCCTACCCCGCTGCCTACGTACCTCATCGGGAAAATTAGGATCAGATTCGACGTAGTTCACCTAACTAAGGCGGAAACTATTTATTTGTTTTTTATGAGCTAAAACTACTTATGTATATGCTCAGGTGTTGCAGGCTCGCCTTGAACGAGTGCATTTACCATCTTGAAAATGAGACAAGTCGTTGCAAGTTCGTGTTGAGAGTGAATGAGGTGAGAAAAGAATTCTCGCAGGAAAAGATGAGTGTTATTTGTTTACTATCTTTTAAAGAAATGTTTTCTGTTTATTGTTTGTGAAACATTCTCATACTAAGACTTGTTCATAGTGGTAGATGCCTTAAACCTCTCCCCGAAACAGGACGTGCATAAGTAACCCACGGCAAAATCTCCTGTCATACGAGAACATTCAACCTTTATTGGGTGTCTTACTGTTTTTCTTTATGAGATGAGAAAGAAGGACTCAAATTGCAAAAGGACAAATTAAGGGGACTAAGACACGGCCCTAAATTGTTTATTACATGCAAAAGAAGATCCTAATGGTTTGTGTGGTTTTCTAATTCTAATGAGAAAAGGAAAAGAAGATCTTAGAACTCAACTTACTTCCTAAGGAAGTTAAGTTGTTTCTAAAAAGGGGGAAGCCTATACAAGCAAAGCACAAAGTGCTAAGGCAAATTCAATTAGAAAGCATAAAGATATGAAGAATAAGTTGTATGAACAAGGCTTACCTCAACCTCCCTACAAAACAATGATTAGCTTTACAAAGAAATTTGAAAGCATAAAGCATGGCAAAAGGCTCAAACTAGTTCAAACTAGCTAAGGGAAAACACTAAGGACTTCCTAGGATTAAGACCTAAAGATAAAGGATACTATAGGATAACAAGCTTCTAAAGTCAGTAGCTAAACCCTATTAAAGTATTCTAAGGTTAAGAAATCACACAATCACAATTTATGCCCTAATGAATTACTAAACCCAAATGGACATCAAGGTGAATTTAGATGGAGAAGTTGAATGATTATGCAACATAAACTTGAATTAGGTCAAAGGTGAATGTTAAAACCAGAACCTAACACTAAATGAAATCATCTCAATATTTGAACCAAAGTAGGAACAAAGATATTCAAGTGAGAAATATTCAAAGATAAGATTAAATGGTGAAAGAATGAGAATATATGAACATGTTATTTCTAAAGAAGAAAAGGACTTAGAAAGAAAGAGTCAAACATGATCAATGAAACTTGAATTTATCATACAAAAACCAGGGGCTTAATGAAAAGTTAATATGAAGATTAAACTCAAAAATTAACCACATAAGAAATATAATGAAATGCATTAGGGTTAAGGAACAAAGAAATTTGATTTTGAAGCTTTAAAGTACCAAATGAGGCCAAATGAAGCACTGAGACTTATGGAATGAAGTGAAGACATGAAGAGGGATGTGGGAAACTTGCAAGATGTATAAGAATGATGTAACATGGACACCATACTCACAAGGTTGATTGAGAAGTGTTAAGATGGAATAAGAATGTGAATTAGGTCAAATGGAACATATGTGAATACGAGTAAAGCTTATGGAACAAGTAAACCAAAAATTCAAAGTGTGATGACTTAAAATGGATACAAGTGATCTAAATACGTCAAAGGGGACCCTAAGAACTCAAATTGAGAACCTCAAATGAATGGCATAAATGCCTTATCAAAATGGAAGGAAGAGGATGAGAAAATAAGGACCAAAATGTAACTTGTAACCCAAGGTACCTAAAAAATACCACATGACATGGAAAAATTATGAGACTTAGGGTTCAAAGTCATAAACCAGGGAATAACAATGTTCTAAAATATCTCAGAAAAATGTGCATTCTAACTCAATCAAACAAATGTACAATGTGAATTAGGGTTTAGAAGGGTAAGGCTCAAAGAATGGACACACAAAGGGACTAATCATGGCCTAAAAAATATGGAAAAAAATGTTTTTAAGGATCTTGAGGTGTAGTATGGATAAGGCAAAAAGAATGGTATCAAAAATATTTTTGGTATATGAGAAATAAAATTATGAAGGCAAGGTGTTCAAGAATAGTGAAATTCCAAAAGAAATAAAATGGAAATTAATTTCTAGTAAAAAAAAGAAAATGGAATTTAAAAATTATGGAAAATTTGGTAAAATGTTAAAAATGAAGAGAGAATTTATTTGGAATTTTTGGATCCTATTTGGTATTTTTAGAAATTAACAATGGGAATGGAAATTGAAAAGAAATTAAAAGAATAGAAAATAGGAAAGGGGTGTGAAAAGAAACAAAATTCAGTTGAACATGGTTGGGCCTTTATATGCAGGGGTGTGAAAAGCAATACAAATCCCAATCCAAGGGTGCTGAATACACAAGTGTTGTGGTGGAAATCAGTCAATGTGTTGACTACATCTGGACCATAGAATCAAGTTAAGGTCAAAGAAAAACAAAAAGTAAACCAATCCAATGGATGATAGGCATTGACCATAATAATTATCACACACGCACGCATACAGGGAGGGGTCAAAGTCAGCCAAGGATCTAAATGAGGCACGTGACTGGGAGGACCCTTCATTAAAGTGGTGGCACTATCCTGAACGTACAATTCAAGCAGATCAATGGCTACATTATTTTCTGGCAATGAAACCCTAACCTAAACCCTCACTGGCCGAAGACGGTTCTGGTCATCTTCTCCGACCACTCTCTGGTCATCCTCAAACGGCGGTCAATGAAAATGCAAGAGCCACCTATCAAATGAAAATCTGGCTCATGTAGACTACAAATATAGACTCAAAACTTGCATAACACATACATACACAAATATTTGAAGAGAAACAACCAAGCCTTAACAAACTGAACTATGCCTCTAATGGCCTATCAACTATCCAGATGAAACCAATGCTCCTACTGAGCTCAGATCAAGCCAAACAAGTGTGAAACAAGCTTAAATTTGTAAGTGTGAAATTTGATTAGTTGAACCTGTTCTTGCTGAATCTTCAGTTGTAAGAAATCCAGAGGTTCCACAACAACTTATTGAACTCAATTATGGCCAAATAAAGGCTTTGTAGATGATGAATTCTTCAAGATCTTGATCTTCAATTCTGAATAGAACTTGATATTGATCCTTGGAACCAATGCTTTAATAGTGTTGATCCTTGGAATCCATGCTTCAATGGAGTTGATGATTGAATGATGATGGAGAATGTGGTGCAATATAGATGAGTGCTATGAGATTCTTGCACGAAATTCAGAGATCAAAACAGAGAGAAATTGGCCAAACTATGGAAAATGTGAGCACAATGATTGAATCCCCCTGAAAATTCTGTTGGATTTTGTTTATATAGCTTGAGTTAAGTTCTAATTGTTAGAGTTAACATTTAGAACTATGGTTGAGTCAATGATGGTGCAATGAGACATTAGAGGTGAATTTAGCAATGGCAATGTGAAAGTGAATTGCAGCTTGATTAGTTTGCTCGAATTTTATTTTGTGTGATGCTGGACATGTTTGCTAGGGTGAGCTTGATGTGATGGAATGAAACTTATCAATGCAACTTGGATGCCATGCTTGGAATTTTATCATTTGGCTCGAAACTTCATGAGGTTCATGGTGATTAACATGTATGGACATGTATAAGATCCTTTGAACTTACTTGAGTGCATTGCAATATGATGCCAACATGTTAACTAGTGTATACAAGCTGACTGAATTTGAAAACATCTCATAATCCAATAACTTATGCAGCAAGGAAATAGGTTTGATGTAATGATCTTCCATTGATGATTCCTTTAAGCTCAAGCTACCAAACTATGTCATTCTTGTGCTCAAATCAAAGGGGATGATGCATACAACATGTTTGGAGTTTGTTCCATGATGGGATCATGCCTCTTAGTTGCTCAAAATGTCCATTGAACTATATAACACAATGCTGCATAATGACTTGCCTGAATTTGAACATGACTTGTGCCAATGGCCCATGGGATGATCAGTGTGAGAGCCTTACTTCAAGCTCCTATAACTTTCAAACCTTTGATCAAATGAAAAATCCTCCAACATGAAGGTTGTAAAGGAGACAACAATGAACAACTTTGATGTTGGCAAGAATTTCATTTGAGGTAATCTTGATGGAGAAAAACATCCATACATTTTGCATACCATCTGTTCGATAGATTGTCTGGCCTGGCACGCGCGCATGACTTTCTTTGGCTGACCCATAACTTGGATTTTGCCCTGGTTTCATCAAACTTTGATTGATCATAACTTCTTAAATTTTAATCCCATGAACATGTTCTACATATTTATTTGAAGCTTAGGATTCCTTCTTTCAAATAGCACAAGTGGAATTTTCATTTGACTTTTATTTTGGGAGGAGGCATCTCTTGAACTTGGCTGCAAAATGGCCAAAATTTGCCATTTTTGGAAACCCTAATTTTCCAAAAATGGTAAGTCTTGATTTTCTTTATTTTTAAGGACCCCTCCATCATTTCTTGATCAAATTAGGTCCATGGACTCCTTGTAACCTCAATTTCATGAATTTGACCTCAAAAAGTCAAGAGTTGACATTTCCTCAACAGAGTTGACTTTTCCCTAATTTCTTGATTTTCAAGTAACTGATCAATTGAAAACCCTCTGAAATGATTCAATGGATGAAATTTCAACCCTAGACACTTAATATCACGTGGGAAACAATGAGATCAAGTTTGAACCAAAATTTCATTGAGAACCTCCTTTAATCAAAAACCCTAATTTCACCCCCTTTTGTTAGGAGATGTTGCACTACTTGAATTCCTTGATCAATCCTTCTCTTTCTAAGAATTGGGGAACCCAATGAGGTCTTGCGGGATGTTGTGAACCCTTTGCACAATTTTGAGAAGCCATGAGACCCTTTTATTTCTTTTGGATGATCATCAATTTCCTCAGTCATTGATCACAAGCCATATGCCTCAATTATGATTATTATGATGCAATGCTTGGTACCATGATATGGAATTGTATATGAAATGTTATATGCTAGATGCCATGAAAATGAGAGGTCAAATTTTGGGGTGTTACAGTGCGCTGCGACAATAGTCCATGTCGAGGAAAAGATCCGGAAAAGAAGGTAGGATTTTAAGTTGTTCTCCTAAATGTAGAGCAAATGCAATAGAAGTGACAATACCTCCAAAATAGAAAGGAGTGTGACCTCGTGCATAAGTGGATTGGATGTTAGAAAGCATAAATGCAACGGGATTTGTAGGGATAGGCGTGAGAGCATAATGAAGCAAAAAGAGTTCCTTTTGGTTGACCTTGTGGTTGTTGTGTTTTCCAAAAATAATGTATCCTAAGACACGGTGAAAGTATCTAATAGCTGGGTTGTGGATGTGTGTAGCATAAAGACCATCCCAACTTGTAGCTTCAACACCAGTTAGACTCTACCAAACCCCAAATGTTGTGGCTAGCCAGTTCTCATTGTTAACGACATGATATTGAATAGTTTCTCCACGAAGGAATCCTAGCCAATCGCTTAAATCATCTTAATTCACAGAATATTCGGTGTTGAACATCCGGAATGTGGCATAACCTGTTAGGTATTTGGTGTTGTCACTCGGTGTTGTATGAAAACGAACTTAAAAACTCTAGTGTCAATGCTTAATAAGTCGAACAGATGTTAATGCAGGGGTTCATTAGGCCTGGTGTTGTCATTGAGTTATGAAGCAATCAGACGGATGGTAATGTCCCTTAGACTGATGATGTCAAGGCGGACATCACGGAGTTCGTCTCACATTCCATTCAATTCGGCATGGAAAGCCTCTATATTAGCATTAATGTCAGCGGTGGGATTGATATCAGTATTAGTGTCAAAGGTAGGATCAGTATTATCTTCATATATTGGGGATTCTGTATAATCAAGGTAATAGTAATGCAGAGGTGTTTTAGGGTCTATTTCAGGTTCAGGAAATGTGTCTTCCGGCTCATTCACGTCTCGTGGTCCATCCAAATCATATAGTAAATTATGATGGTTGTGTACACTTATGCGGTCATGGTCAGGTAAATTAAAGTGTGACACAACTTCGTTGTTAATTAAGAGTTGGAAATGATTCGGTCCAAGCTTTATGATCATGCCTCTATTAAAACAAAATGTGATGTTCATAGGCCTAAAGTCTCCTAAAAGGTTTATCTGAGAGAGGCGCGTTCTAAATCCCATGGCGTCAACAATTTTAGTCACTAGGACACCTATTAGAATAGGACCATTTTCAGCTCGAATAATCTGAAAAAAATTGCTAAACATAAATGTAGCCCTATTAATAGGTCGAGATTGAAATACACAAAACATAACGAAGAGCTCATCTCTAGAAACAGTGTAATCACTTTCAGTTTTTCCAAAAAGGGTATAGGCCAAAATCATATGGAAGTATCTTATGGCTGGGTTATGAATATCAGTGGACAACATAGGGTGCATATCATGTCCAGATTGTCCTGAGATCTTACTCCAGAAGAAGTCAAGTTCACCTCTCATAAGCATCTCTTCTTGTGCCATAGAGAAAACAGTAGGACTATTGGGAAAATCCAACAGTTCCTCCATTTCATGGATGTTAAATTGGCAAGGGTATCCAAAAAATCTAAAGATTATCCTAATTCTAGTGAATCCTTTTCCGCGGGTGGTGTTATAACTCAATGATCTCAGAAATTCTAGAGTTAGTTTGTGATAAGTCTTATGATTCTTATTAGCAAATCCTTCCCAACCTATTTGGTTAAACATATAGTCGATGCTAGAGCCTATGCCTAAAGCAGACATGGTAGGTGCATGGGTGGATTTAGTTAGTGCCATAGGTCTACGGGATAAAGCCTCATAACGGTGCCACTAGGCAGCGTCTCTGAAAATCACATCCATATTATCCTTTTTATTCATATCTAATGTTAGTAGGAAGAATGAAATCAGAGGAGAAGGAGGAAGGTAGACAAAATTTAAAATCCTAGAAGCATATAATAAGATAATTAGCACAAAAACAAAATGAATTTACCGCATTTAAAAATAAAATATGAAAAAGAATGAAAAGAATATGAAAATAAAATAAAGTAGATGATTAAAAGAAACAAAAACAATTTTGTGGGTTGCCTCCCACGCAGCACTTCGGTTTATGTTGGGGCTCGACACGGTTTATTAGGAGTATCAGCTTAAGGTCTCTGTAGGCATTTCTGCCGGTCTTAGACTTGTCGAAAAATATATATTTTCTACACAGTAATAGTGTTTTAGACGTTGACCATTTACTATAAATGGTGCGCTAGATCTACTTTTTATTTCAATTGCGCCACTTATCAGGACTTTACTCACTTTGAAGGGATCAGACCATATGGAATGTAATTTTCCTGGGAATAGTCGAAGTCTTGAGTTAAATAGGAGTACAACGTCTCCCACACTAAATTATTTCCTAGATATACGCTTATTGTGCCATCTTTTGGTTCTTTCCTTGTGTATGCGGGAATTTTTGTAAGCGTCTAATCTTAATTCTTCTAATTCATGCAAATCTAAGATACATTTCTCACCTGCTGCAATGTAATTTAAGTTAAGGGTTTTGATAGCCCAATAAGCTTTATGCTTTATTTCTACTGGCAGGTGGCAATATTTACCATAGACTAATTTGAAAGGTGTGGTTCCAATGGGTGTTTTAAAAGTTGTTCTGTAAGCCCATAAAGCTTCGTGTAATTTAGATGATCAATCCTTCCTAGAGGTGGCAACGGGTTTCTCTAAGATCTGTTTGATTTGTCTGTTTAAGACCTTGACTTGTCCACTAGTTTGTGGATGATATGGTGTTGTGATGCGGTGTCTGACTCCATACTTTAACATCAATTTGTTGAATATTTTGGATATGAAATGGGAGCCTCTGTCACTTATGACAAGTCTTGGCACACCGAATCTAGAGAAGATTACATTTTTGAAAAGCTTTATCACTACTCGTGTGTCATTTTTCGGAGAAACAATAACCTCGATCCATTTGGAAATGTAATCGACAGCAACAAGTATATATTTATTACCAAAAGAAGATGGGAACAGTCCCATGAAAGGGAACGGTCCCATGAAATCGATCCCCCATACATCGAAAACTTCTACTTCTAAAATGCCTTTTTGGGGCATCTCATCATGTCTGGATATGTTACCAATGCGATGTGGACCTAGTTCCAAAGATTAGGCCAGATTATAATATCTTAGCACAGTTCTTAGAAGTACTTGCATGTCTACCATATGGAGCAGAGTGACAGTGAGAGATAATGTTGTCTGTTTCATCTTTTGGGATACATCGATGGAAGACACCATCGGCTCCTCTCTTAAAAATTTGAGGTTCATCCCAATAATATTGTTTTAGATCATGAAATAATTTCTTCTTTTGTTGATAATTTAGATCAGGTGGAAGTACTATGGCCGCTAAGTAGTTGACAATGTCAGCATACCATGGCAGGGTTGTATGTGCATGAATCGCTTCCACTGCTTCGCCAATTGTTGGTTTGTTTAGAGTTAAGATAGACATTTCACTTTCTACTTGGGCTATTAGATGTTCATAAGTGAAATCATCATCGATAGGCACTTTGTCTAGTTTAATATTTTTTATTCGTGATAAGTGGTCTGCTACTACGTTTTTAGTTCCATTCTTATCTCTGATCTCTAAGTCGAACTCTTGTAAAATAGGATCCACCTTAAAAGTATCGGTTTAACATCCTTTTTTCTTAATATGTATGTAATAGCAGCGTGATCTGTGTAAATAATTATTTTATCTCCTACCAGACAACATCTTTCATTAATAGACCGGTTAGCAGTTTCATGATTTTTGAGAAATCCTTAATGAATCGTCAGTAAAAACCGGCGTGTCCTAAGAAACTTTGTATTACTCATACGGTTTTAGGAGGTTGAAGGTCTTTCATAAATTCTATTTTGGCTTTGTCAACTTCAATCCCCTTGTTAGATATAACGTGTCCTAGCAAGATTCCTTGTTTGACCGTGAAATGGAACTTTTCCCAGTAAAGTACTAGGTTCACGTTTACACATCTCTCGAGCACCATTTCTAGGTTTGACAAACATCCTTCGAAGCTCTGTCCTAAAATGGAGAAGTCTTCCATGAACACTTCCATGATGTCATCTATAAAGTCAACAAAAATTGACATCATACATCGTTGAAATATTGTGAGAGCGTTACATAATCCAAACAACATTCGTCGGTAGGAAAATGTTTCGTAAGGACATGTGAGGGTAGTATTTTCTTGATCATCGGGATGCATAGGAATTTGGAATAATCCCGAATAACTGTCTAGATAGCAAAAATAAGAGTGCTTAGCCAGTCTCTCCAACATTTGATCTATGAAGGGTAGAGGGAAGTGATATTTCTGAGTAGCTTTGTTTAATTTTCTGTAGTCAATGCACATTCTATGGAATGACTTATTCCTTGCCACCTCTATGAAGGGTAGAGGGAAGTGATCTTTCTGAATAGCTTTGTTCAATTTTCTATGGTCAATGCACATTCTACAACATCATTGACCTTAAAGGAATAAGTCATTCCATATGTATGCATCATTGACGAGTAGCTTTGTTCAATTTTCTGTAGTCAATACACATTCTACTTCCTGTCACCACTCTTTGTGTTATAGACTCACCTTTTGAGTTCTTAATGACTGTAACTCCCCCTTTCTTGGGTACGACATGTATTGGGCTAACCCATTGATTGTCAGAGATTAGGTATATGATTCCAATGTCTAATAACTTTTTCCTTCATCCTTGACTACAATGCTTAGGATTAGATTAATCCTTCTCTGATGTTCTCTAGAGGATTTGTAGTCTTTCTCTAGCATCATACGATGCATACATATGGAATGACTTATTACTTTAAGGTTAGTGATATTGTAGCCTAACGCAGTTGGGTATTTTCTTAATACATCAAGTAATTTTTCGGTTTCGATCTGTCATAAGTCTGCATTGACTATCACTGGTCATTCGTGTTTTGTTTCTAGGAATTCATATCTCAGACTTTTAGGTAATACTTTAAGTTCTAGAGTTGGTTTCTTTGGTCAAGGCATATGATCAGGCGTAAGTGCTAAGCATTTGCTTAGACTATCATCTTAGAAAGATTCACGCCAATTATCATCTTCAAAGATCGGAGGAATTTGGATTTTTATTATATCAGAATCTGTAGTTTGTTCCATATCTATTTATCTTACGCATTCGTCAATGACATCTAACAGATAACAAGTGTCGTCCATTGCTGGTGCTTGTAAGAATTGCGTCAAGATGAATTCGGATTTCTCTTCTCTGACTTCAAATGTTAGCCTACCTTTCATCAAGTCTATAATAACTTCGACGGTATCTAAGAATGGTATTCCTAATATAATAGGAGTATTGGCACCCTCTTTAATGTCCATGATTATGAAATCAGTAGGAATATAGAATTGGCCTATTCGTACCAGAACATTCTCTAATGTACCAATGGGATATTTGACAAATCGCTAGGTGAACAAATATCTTAGTTGGTCTTAGTTCTCCCATATCAAGCATTTCATGTAACACCCCATTTCTACCCGCAGACAATTATAAAATAAATCAGAGTTCAACGAAATAGGGTATCGCATTTTTCTTCTTTAAAACAATTCATCACAACATATCAACTAATAAGTCATGTCTTTACTATGCAACAGAATCATTTAAATCATAACAACTCATCTTAAAATCAACTTCATAAGTAATTCATCAAAATCCAAAAAAAACATCATCTTTTAAAAGGAACATCTTTATCCAACCGTAAACAAAACAAATGTTTAACTTAATTCAAACATTCTCTAATAACCCCGAAGTGCTACATATCAGAGTGACCAACGACTCAAACCATCTAACTGACACTTCGCTACTCGGGATCACCTGCACGTTACCAACAAAGGGTAACATTCAAACAGAAGGGGTGAGATATCGAAAATTATAAACAGGATATAATAATCAACATATATAAGTTAAAGTCATTCAATCACCCATTTACATCATATTCACCATAAACACCGCATCATCACAACATTCATAAAAATTTCATCACTCATTCAATGATGCAATTCAAATGTGACTCGATAATGCATGCATGTGGTACCATTCGGAGTGAACTCCCATCTTAAAATTCATGCCATTTAGGTGGGCATCAGCAAGATATAAGTCTTCATCTTAAACTTTATGTTTTCCATTCCGCCATCTTAATAATGCAAATGTATGCGGTATGAAAAAGGCATACACAAAATTAAACATCATAAACATCGTTCAATCACATCATCTTAAATCATCTTACATCATCATAGCATCGCAACATCGTTGGTCATAAGACCTACATCAAAATACATCATCATAACAATGAAAAAATCATCTTAATTGTCTTAGCTTATCATCTCTAAATTCATCGTCCAAAGTCGTTCAACAATAATTGTTAAATAATCATATTATTGACCTCTAATTACATCTATCATCAATTACTAGTTCTTAGTCATCTTACGGAACATCAGAAAGAGGAACGGACACGAATCGATAGGCGAAATGCTATGAAATCACCAAAAACGCATCTTTGCTGCCCAAACGCGTACTAAACGCATAACAGCCTCC
Source organism: Lathyrus aphaca (assembly GCA_963966055.1). Classification (NCBI taxonomy): domain Eukaryota; kingdom Viridiplantae; phylum Streptophyta; class Magnoliopsida; order Fabales; family Fabaceae; genus Lathyrus; species Lathyrus aphaca. The sequence goes on along the minus strand of OZ014519.1, from coordinate 275,240,310 downwards.
TATACGTGTACACATTACGCTCATACGTGTACCATACGCAAACGACCAGAGAGCCTGAAAATTCACTCTCCATACGCGTAACATGCGGCGTAACATGCGGCGTAACCACCAGTTGTTACGCATAACACATTTCCCCATACACGTATACCAGATCCCTTACGTTAATCACCAGAGACCATCTCATTTCATCTTTTGATACAGGTTCATTCATTCTATCACTCCAATAAGTCCTAATTGGGTTTCTACCATCTTTTAGACTCATAATTCTTCATCTTATTACTCATCTAACATTACTACACATTTTTATTAACCTATTATCATCATCTAATTCAGATTCGTCACAATTATATCACACATCTCGGAACATAATCACAACAATCATACATGAAAACAATCAAAAGAGGATTTACATCAGTCATACAATCATCAATTCTCTTAATTCATACGAAATCGCACAGAAAACATCATACAAACAACAACAAGGAAATCAAACCACCTTCTCCTATACATACCGATTATTTTCTCCCGGTTATAAAATACGAATCTCACCCTTACCTTTGGATTGAATGTAGCTCGAATATATAGGTTCAAATTCCTACGAAAATCCCCTTGCAAATCCTTAGCCATAGCTCTTGATCTCCAAAGACTTATTTTTCTCTCCAAATTCTGATTATGACTAATTCCCTCTAAACCCCTTACTAATCCTGTTTTCATTATTTTAATTAAAATGTATTAAAAATAATACTAATGTTATTATAACTAAAAATTATTTAATCAATCTACTAATGGGCTTCTATTTACACCTTTCAACGTTACTACTAAACCTCTCAAAAATAAGTCTAACCCACAACTCAACTTAAAACAAATTAAATCGCTTAATCATCTTATTATCAAACATCACACATCTCAATTAACAACAATTCTACTCAAAAATAATTTAATTAAACAATTTAATTAAATCGGGGTGTTACAACTCTCCCCCTCTAGAACATTTCCGTCCTCGAAAATCTTACCTCGCTCAAACAACTCAGGGTAAGACTCCTGCATCTTGCTTTCCAATTCCCACGTCATACTCTCTCTAGCAGCTCCTAACCAAACAACTGTCACTAACGCGATATCCTTGCCTCGCAAAGTTTCATCTCTCGATCCTCAATACATACCGGCATAATCTCCACTGTGAGATTATCCCGTACTTGTATATCATCCATACTAACAACATGAGATGGATCGGGAATATACTTCCAGAGTTGCGAAATGTGAAATACATCATGAAAATTTGAAAAATTAGGCGGTAAGGTCATTCGATAAGCAACTTTTCCAATTCTCTATTCAAAATCTGATACGGACCAATAAATCTCGGAGTAAGCTTCTTAGATTTCAACGCTCTTCCAACACCGGTTACAGGCGTAACTCTCAGAAACACATGCTCACCAACTTGGAATTCTAAGTCCTTTCTTCACTTATCATGGTAACTCTTCTGTCTATTCTGAGACGCTTCCATCTTTGCTCTGATCAACTTAATCTTCTTTGTAGTCTCTCAAACTATCTCAGGTCCAAGCATTACACCTTCACCAGATTCATGCCAACATAACGGAGTCCTACATCTCCAACCATACAACGCCTCAAAAGGTGCCATCCCAATACTAGAATGATAACTTTTGTTATACGTAAATTTTATCAATGGAAGATAAGTATCCCACGAACCTCCCTTCTCAAGAACACATGCTCTCAACGAACCATAATATCTACACGCTTTACATCTAACTTCTAAGCCTCTCTGATATTATTCAAAAAATCATTATTAATCTTCAACATACCTAACTTTACACTCTACAATGTCACTTCGCAAACCAAACTCATATCACGGAATTGCTCGATCAACTCTAACTCCTTAATCATCATTGTCGACATATTCAAAGTCTTTCGACTTAATGCATCAGCTACAACATTAGTTATACCCGGATGGTAATTCAAACCAAAATCATAATCCTTCAACAATTCCAACCACCTGATTTGCCTCATATTCAATTCTTTCTGATCAAATAGATACTTCAGACTCTTATGATCACTAAACACTTCAAATCTAGAACCATAAAGATAATTCCTCCAAATCTTCAGTATGAAAACAACTGCAGTAAGTTCCAAATCATGCGTAGGATAATTCTCTTAATGCACTCGCAACTGCCTCGACGCATATGCAATAACTTTATTATTCTACATAATCACACCTCCTAAACCCATCAACGAAGCATCACAATACACCACAAACTGTTCATCTGGATTAGGCAATGTAGAAACCGGAGCCGACGTTAACCTCTTCTTTAACTCTGCAAAACTCTCTTCACAACGGATATCCCAAATAAAAGCTTTACTCTTGCAAGTCAACCTAGTCAACGGAAGTGCCAACTTAGAAAACCCTTCAATGAATCTTCTGTAATAACCAGCTAACCCCAAAAAGCTCCTAATCTCAGTAGCCGATCTTGGAGTTTCCCACTGTAACACAGCTTCTACCTTAGAAGGATCCACTGAAATACCACTACCTGAAATTACATGACCAAGAAAGCTCACTTTCTCCAACCGGAATTCACACTTGGACAACTTCGCATACAACTTCTTATCTCTCAAAACATCTAACACGGTCCTCAAATGTTCTTTATGTTCCTTTTCTGACTTAGAGTAAATCAGAATATCATCAATAAACACAACCATAAAACGATCCAAGTACGTATGAAAAATACGATTCATGTACTCCATGAATACTCCCGGTGCATTGGTAACACCGAAAGGCATCACCGAATACTCGTAATATCTATGTCGTGTTCTGAACGCGATCTTCTGAATATCCTCATCTTTTACTTTGATTTGATGGTAACCTGACCTTAAATCTATCTTACTGAATACACAAGATCCTACGAACTGGTCCATCAAATCATCAATCCTCGAAAGCAGATACTTATTCTTGATCGTCACTTTATTTAACTGTCTATAATCCACACACAACCTCATACTTCCATCTTTCTTCTTCACCAACAACATTGGAGCTCCCCACAGCGATACACTCGGCCTTACAAACTTTTTCTCAAGCAAGTCTTCTAACTGCTTCTTCAACTTTGCTAATTCTGATGCAGACATCCGATATGGTGCCATGGAAACAGGTCTAGTACCAGGTACAAGATCAATCGTAAATTCAACTTCTCTTTCAGGCGGCACATCAGGAATTTTATCAGGAAAAACCTCAGGAAATCACTTACTACTTGCAGTTCCTCAATCTTAGCTTTGCTTTCAATAGACAACGTTTACATCAAGGAAAACATATGAGTTTCCTCCTTCATCAATTTCTGCAACTCTCTAAAAGACAACAACCCAACTCCTTCCTCTTCTAGAATAGAAAACCTCATTGACTTACGATAACAATTTATATGAACATAGTTATACTCTAACCAGTTCATACCTAGGATTACATCCATCCCAGTCAACGGCAGACAAACCAAATCAACCAAGAAATCTTTATCGAAAATCGACAAAGGACATTTCAAACACACGAGAGAAGTAGTCACTGATCCCGAAGCCAGAATCTCGACGATTAACTCTCCATTCATAGCAGACAACTTAAGACCCAATCTCTTAACACAATAAGTAGAAACAAAACAATGCGTTGCACCAGTATCAATAATAGTAACTAAAGGAATACTATTAATGAAACATGTACCTCTAATAAGCATGTCCTTGCTAGAGGTCTGAGTTCTTGCCAACTCGAACAATTTTTCCGTCTGAGCTTTCTTCGGTTTCTGACACTTGCTACCAATGTGTCCCTCTTCACCATAATTAAAACATATTACATCTTTATGCTTACAGTCATTCACTGTATGCCCAATCTTGCCACATCGAAAACACCTCTTAACCTCAGCAGTACAAACATTACAATTGTGTCCAGCTTACCCTTCCATCACTCGGAAAATCCTTTCGATCTCCTTCAACCATTCCAATGCTACATCAGGGTCATACTTACCCTTGAAAGTAGGCAGATTCTCCCTCTGAAAAGTCGCCAAACTACGAGATTCCTCATTCTCGCCAGCATTCGGTAGGTTCTGCACAACATGAGCCATTGCTTGCATTGCAGCAGCCGTAACAACGTCGTTTCTTCCAGCCATCTCAACTTAACACCACAACAAGAACAAAGATCAACACAAAAATAACAATACTCGATAGTTAAACAACTACGACTGGACACTTGGTCGGACAGACCGACCTGCTCTAATACCACTAATGTAACACCCCATTTCTACCCGCAAACAATTATAAATAAATCAGAGTTCAACGAAATAGGGTATCACATTTTTCTTCTTTAAAAAAATCATCACAACATATCAAGTAATGAGTCATGTCTTTACTACGCAGTAGAATCATTTAAATCATAACAACTCATCTGAAAATAAACTTCATAAGTAATTCATCAAAATCCAAAAAAAACACCACCTTTTAAGAGGATCATCTTTATCCAATGGTAAATAAAACAAAGGTTCAACTTAATTCAAACATTCGCTAATCCCCCCGAAGTGCTACGTATCAGAGTGACCAACGACTCAAACCATATAACGGAATCTTCGCTACTCGGGATCACCTGCTCGTTACCAACAGAGGGTAACATTCAAACATAAGGGGTGAGATATCGACAATTATAAACAGGATATAATAATCAACATATATAAGTTAAAGTCATTCAATCACCCGTTCACATCATATTAACCATAAACATCGCATCATCACAACATTCATAAACATCTCATCACTCATTCAATGATGCAATTCAAATGTGACTCGATAATGCATGCATATGGTACCATTCGGAGCGAACTCCCATCTTAAAATTCATTCCATTTAGGTGGGCATCAGCAAGACATAAGTCTTCTTCTTCAACTTTGTGTTTGCCATTCCAGGCCATCTTAATAATGCAAATGTATGCGGTATGCAAAAGGCATACACAAAATCAAACATCATAAACATTGTTCAATCACATTAACTTAAATCCTCTTACATCATCGTAGCATCATAACATCGTTGGTCATAAGACCTACATCAAAATACATCATCTTACGGAACATCAGAATGTGGAACAGACACGAGTCGATAGGCGAAACGCTACGAAATCACCAAAAATGCATCATTGTTGCCCAAACGCGTAACAGCCTCCCATACGCGTACACATTACGCTCATACGTGTACCATACACAAAATAATAGAGAGCCTGAAAATTCACTTTCCATACGCGTAACAGACGGCGTAACCACCAGTTATTACGCGTGACACATTGCACCATACGCGTACCCCAAATCCCTTACGCAAATCACAAGATACTATCTCAGTTCATCTTCTACTACGGGTTCATTCATTCTATTACTCCAAACATTCCTAATTGGGCTTCTACCATCTTTTAGACTCATAATTCTTCATCTTATTACTCATCTAACATTACTACACCAATTTATTAACCTATTATCATCATCTAATTCAGATTCGTCACAATTCCATCACACATCTCAGAACATCATCACAACAATCATACATAACAACAATCAACAGAGGATTTACATCAGTCATACAATCATCAATTCGTCTAATTCATACGAAATTGCATAGAAAACATCATACAAATAACAAAAGGAAATCAAACAACCCTCTCCCATACATACAGATTATTTTCTCCCGGTTATAAAATACGAATCTCAAACTTACCTTTGGATTGAATGCAACTCAAATCTATGTGTGCAAATTCCTACGAAAATCCTCTTGCAAATCCTTATCCCTAGCTCTTGATCTCCCAAGACTTGTTCTTCTCTCCAAATTCTGATTATGACTAATTCCCTTTAAACCCCTTACTAATCATATTTTCATTATTTTAATTAAAATGTCTTAAAAATAATACTAATGTTATTATTACTAAAACTTATTTAATCAATCTACTAATGGGCTTCTATCTACACCTCTCAACGTTACTACTAAACCTCTCAAAAATAAGTCTAACCCACAACTCAACTTAAAACAAATTAAATCGCTTAATCATCTTATTATCAAACAAGATTTTAAAAAATTATGTTTTTGTACAAACGCCAGTGCAAAACTATATTAGAAAATGCTAAAACAAATATTGTTATTTATTATTTTATAGTAAAAAAATAAATTGTAATTAATTTAGACAAACCGCAATCAATATTGCAAAATATGTAATGCAAAATTTATTACACAACAGCAATGCGAAAAAGACATTTATTTAAATTATTCCAAAAAAGCAACAGAGTTATTAGGACCAAATTAGCTTACTTTCAGATTATGGAAGAATGATAGAAAAGATTAAGACCAAACATGAATTGAACAAAATAAGAGACTCACATTTGAAGAAGGAGAAGGAAATGATGGCGGTAGGAGAGTTCCGGCGCAGTGGCTCGTCGTAATAAACTCTAATTCGAAATAAAAAATATAAGAAAATGTGAAAAGTGAAAGTGAAATAGTTCATGTGAAAAGTGCGGTTTAAATTTGGAAAAACTTAAGAAAAAAATAATAATAATTGAATAAGCTTGTGGAAGGAAGAACATATTTTCTCGTTAAAACCGTGTTTGGTTTTAGAGAAACTGCCGTGGAAGCAGTATCAGCAATAGAAAACTGAAAAGTGGGCTCAGAACTTACTGGTAAAGGAAACAAATGGAAGGAATAAGAAATTATCTCATAAAGCACGTGTTTGTTTTAGAGGAAATTATCGAGAAAGAAGTTGAAGCGACAAAAAAAATGAAAATGAACTCATTGCTTAACGCGCTCAGAAAGAAAACTAGTGGAAGGAAGAATATATTTTCTTAAGATTAACGCGTTTGCTTTTGTAGAAAACAACAAGAAAGAATTAAAAGGGACAAATTACAGAAAGCTAAGATACTCAAACTCACACTCTCACTCTCACTCTCACTGTTACCTTCCCTATATATATCATACAAGTTACTTTTCACTCTTCTTAGTCTTAACACCAAAACCACAACCTCTTTACTACTCTATAACTAGTAACTCTTTTATTCACTTCCATCTTTCACTAATAAAACCTTTTTCCACTCTCTCCAATACATGGATATCTTTACTTCAAACAACTCTTGTTCTTCCTCTGACACCTCATTGCAGAATTCAGATGGCTCTCATTGGATGTCAGTATCAAACGAAGGAATTCGGTTAGCTGCGACTACCCCGAAGAAACCTGCAGGGAGGAAGAAGTTCAAGGAGACTCGGCATCCGATATATAGAGGTGTGAGGAGAAGAAACAATGATAAATGGGTATGTGAAATGAGGGAGCCGTACAAGAAGACCAAAATTTGGTTAGGGACTTTTCCAACAGCCGAGATGGCTGCCCGAGCACATGATGTTGCTGCATTGGCATTAAGGGGCCGTTTCGCCTGTCTCAATTTTGCAGACTCAATGTGGCGGCTCCCTAAACCGGCTAGTACTGAGGTAAAAGATATACAAAAGGCGGCTACAGAAGCCGCTGAAGCTTTTAGACCAGACCAGACTTTACCGACTAATGATGTTGACAAGACTTTGACCGTTAATGACATTGACACGGCGGAAGTTGTGGCCACCACAGAAGTGCAGAATATGTTTTCTATGGAAATGGAAGAAGAGGGAGTGATGAACACAGAGGAGCAGATTATGCAGTGCATGGAAGTGGAAGAAGAGGGAGAGATGAGCATGCCAGAGATGTGGAGGAATATGGCACTAATGTCTCCAACACATAATTTTGGATATCAAGATGAGTATCAATATATTGATGAACAAGACTATCAAGATCAAGAGATATCACTATGGACTTTTTAAAATTGGATATTTTAATTGGTTTACATTTATTTATTTATTTGTTGATTGTTGGATTGTTGAATGGAAATTGAGAAAGAAACCCTTTTTGTATTCTTTTCTGGGTATGTACTAGTCACTAGTCAAGCATAAAGTGCATTTCATCACTTTTATTCTATAAATATCTGTCTATGCATCTATCTATATTGGCACTTGGTTGTAATTTCAACTTTGTACGTTATAAAAATATTATAATGTATTGCTACCCTTGCTTAGGTGATTACATTAAGTTAAAGGAAGTAAAATCAGTGGCTCTACTCTCATGAGTTTCATTTAGAAGGGTATGTATAATGTATCTAGCTACTTTGGATTTAGAGTTTGCTGCATTTATAGTCTTGTCTTCTCTACTCTTTCTTTATCTCCATTTAGGTTAAAAACAGATATTAACATCACACTCTCTAAACACACATGTTAAGACACTATATTGTATTGATTAAAATTTATATAGATCCAATCAATTTTTTGTATGAAACCCATTTAATTTTATGTGGTCTATTTTAATTTTAAGAGATGATATTTATGATGTCTTTAAATTAGTAAATATACAAGTAGTACTCACAGCTAATTTTCACTCTACTAGAAAATGTAATTAAATTTTTAACTTTTATTGGGTGTTAGGTAAATTATCCAAAAGTTTTTGAAAGGTAATTTAAAGAAGAAAAAAAAACTATTTCAATCTATAAAAGAGTCTCTTAGAATATCGATATTAGATTCTCAACTTTATTCTATTATAAAATGAGTTTAAAGACAATTTAAATTTAAGGATGATTAAATTTTACATAGTAAAGTTTTAATTAGTATACTTAATATTAATTAAGAGTGTTATGGTATGGGAAAACACTTAAATAGTTAAGACTCAATTCATCTCAAATTTATTCTACTCGACTCAAAATATTGTTGGAATTATCCCAAAACCTATGGGAATTCCGTAACTATCACGCAGTAGAAACATTAAAAGAAAAAAAAATAGAGAAGAAAATTAGGGTTCTTGAAAAAATTGAAAAGATGAATGTTGTTGCCTACAAACTGTGAGACTTTCTTTCTCTTATTGCTACACACTCTGCAACTGCAAAACTGTTAGTGAAAATAATGTTGTGTTATTTTACAGTGAGGGAAACTCCCTATTTATAGAATTAGGGTTGCTTGCATCTCAAGACAAAGTCCAAAACTATAAAAGCCCAAAATATCTATTTTGAATTAAATCTAATCTAGATCAAATCAAATATTTCCTTCTTTCGAGCAACCTGCTTCGACACAAGGAATTACAATTTAACACACCACCTAATCCATTGTGTCTAAGCTATCTACGTTCATCATAGACCTTACCTTCTTGAATACTTCGACCTGCACTCCTTTCGTCATGATATCTGCAATCCGATTCTCAGTTCTGCAGTGTTCCAAATTCATCTTCCTATCTGCAACCTACTCTCGAAGATAATAGAACCTTATTTCGATGTGCTTGCTTCGACCATGTGCTATCGGATTCTTTGCCAAATTGATAGCTGACATGCTGTCGATCTTCATGGTAATCACTTCATGACTCTTTGCTGTAATCTCTTCGACCAGATTCACCATCCATGTTTCTTGACATGCACAGAGAGAAGCGATTATATACTCTGCTTCGCACGATGATAATGTCATTACTGGCTCCTTTCTCGAACTCAAGCAACTGGTGCACCACCTAACATAAACACATATCCAGCTATGGATTTTCGATCCTCAACATCACTACACCAACTGGAATCTATGTATCCCCCTAAATTGCATTCTTTTCCTTCACCAGCTGCTGGAAACAAAATGCCATAGTCGAGAGTTCCTTTCAAATACCTTAGTATCCTCTTCGTCGCTGCTAGGTGTGATACCTTTGGCTTCTACATGAATCTACTCACCATACCAACAATGTATGCTAAGTTGGGCCTTGTTTGACAAAGGTATCGTAATGACCCAATAAGTCTTCTGTATTGGGTTGGGTCAACATCATCTTCTTCTAAATCCTTCGACAGTTGCAACCTGGGCTCAATCGAAGTCGAAGTTGGGGTTACAATCTTGCATCTCAAATCTCTTGTGTATTTCGCCTGCATATCTTCTTTGATGCATAATAAAACCTCTACAACTCTTGTAGAATTCGATGCCAAGAAAATATGAGAGATTACTCAAGTATGACATTTCAAACTCCTCACTTAGGTCATGTTTGAAATCTTCGATCTCCTTTTTGCAACTTCCTATTATCAACAGGTCATCAACATAGAGACACAGTATAAGCAATTTACCATTGCTTCTTCTTACATATACTCCATGCTCAGTGGTGCACTTCAAAAATTCTTTCTCCCTTAGAAAGTTGTTTATCTTCTTATTCCAAGCTCTTGGAGCTTGCTTCAGTCAATATATGGCTTTATGCAGTCTGTACACCTTTCTCTCTTCGCCTTGTTTCACAAACCCAGTTGGTTGTGCAATATAAACTTCTTCATCTGAGGGGACATTTAGGAATGCACACTTCACATCCATCTGACACATCTGCCAATTGTTCATGTTTGCTAGACCAAAAACCAACATGATTGTTTCAATCCTAGTAACAGGAGCAAATACTTCGTCGAAGTAGATTCCTTCCTTCTGAAGAAAACCTTTCGACACAAATCTCGCCTTGTGTTGAGTCACTTCCCCTATGAGATTCAGCTTCACCTTGTATACCCACTTCACATCAATTGCATTCTTTCCTAGAGGAAATTCGACAAGTGTTGTTGACTTCGATGGACTTTATCTCCTCATTCATTGCTTTCACCCACTTCAAATATTTCAATGCCTCAGCTACATTGACAGGTTCGACATCTGCATAGAAAGCATAATGTGTCAGCTCACTTTCTTCATCGACCACATCATCTGATGTAATCACACATTCTTGCAACCTTGTAGGCATGTGTCTTGTTCTTTGAGGTCTGCTTGGGCCTACTTCACCTCTAACATCTTCTCGTCGAGCATCTCTTTCGACTTCACTAGTTGGTTCTTCACATAAGAGTTCAACTGAATCTTTCTTGACATTTTCAGTCCAATCCCATTGTTTAAGCTCATTTATGATCACGTCCATGCAGATGACAACCTACTTGTTTACTGGGTCGAACAACTTGTAACCTTTATTCAAATGATATCCTATCAGAATAATTTGAATAGACTTGTGTTGCACCCCAAAATTTGCCCTCCACAAGACAAGACTTTGTGTACTAAGATGTTCACAAGGTTCACAAGACATCTCATGAGGTTCATAAGGTTCACAAGATTCATAATTGGTTGACAAGTTTGACAATTCTCTCAGACAATGCATCCTCCTAAGCAATGCATCATAAACTAGGGTTTTGACTTTTATCAAGCTAAATGGACTTCCAAGACTTCAAGTGAGCTTCATAGCCTCTTATATATGTTCAAGAATCCCCATGTCAAATTTCAGGACTTTCCCAAAAGATTTGCTCAGTCAGATGATCAGATAGGTTAAAATCAGCCAAAGTAGTTAAAAAGTCAAACTGAGGTCAACTGTGGTCAAACCAAAGTCAAACTTCATGATTTTTTGACAACATCAAGTATATGAGGTAAAATTCATCATTTGATCAAGGGTTGATCATGATTCATCAAGGAGATTTCAGATCATCAAGAATCAGGAGTTTCTAAATTAGGGTTTTCACAGGAAAAGTCAACTGAACTTTGACCAGCCATAACTTTCACATGCTTCATCAAATTTTTTCCATCCAAAGCTCATTTTGAAGGAAATTGAATTCTCTACAACTTTGTGTCTCACAAGCTAAGCCCAAAAATGCTTCATTTGGAAGGCATGAGCTAAGACATTATAGGTCCTTTTAAAAGTCAACAAAAAGTCAACAACTTCCAAAGAGCATAACTTGAGAATGGTAAAAGATATGGACATGAGACCAAATAGGTTGATTAGAGGACTCTTTAAGCTTTCCAAAATGTCCAAGAACACCTTCATAGCATTAAAATTGAAGGATTTGTGCCCTTGCAAAGTTGGGAAATTTTTGAGAGGTTTATGAAGCAAATAGGGTCTTAAAACCATAATTCACCAAATGGGCTTGCTTTTTTGTGATCCAATTAGTTCCATGACATCATGCACGAAATTAAATTAATTTATTCATTATTTTATTTATTTTATTTTTATTTATTATGATTTTTTATGTTAAAAATCATTTTAAATTCAAATAAAATATAGAATAATGGATATTTAAATTGATTTGGTTTCTAGAAAGTCTTAAATTATATTTGGACTTGATTGATACAAGAATAATGAAGATCATCCTAAAATAGCAAGGCTAGATCAAGATATTTCAAAATTTAAGAACCAATCTTTTTCAATCTCTATGGATCAAAACATTCAAAGGATGGACCAATTTTCTGACCTAATTTGATTGACTCATATATAAACAACCTTTAACAGCCTCAAACTCACGAATTTCCAGCCTCTTACACATTGTTCAAACTTCACAAAAATCATTCAAAACTCAAATTCGGTTTCATCTTTACAAGGTGTTTAAAGGTATTTTAAGGACATAGGAAGGATCCTTGGACATCACTGATCATGTATCAATACTCATATGCATCCAAAACCTCATGAATGACTCAAACCGAATCCAACTTTTAACACTTTTATGAATTTTTCGTTCTCATATATATATGCAATATAAATTGAATTTGATCATGGTTTTGTATTTGTGACAAGCTTGTGATTGTTTCTGGGCGATTTAATTTGATTTTTGGTACAGGATTGAAGAATCACCATTGCTAGGGTTTTTCGGCCAATTTAGGGTTCTTCGATTTATTAAATATAAATGAATTTAGAAGACATGGTTGTGTTGTATGGATCTTGAGGATCATATTTCATTCATTAATTTAAGAAAATTTTACTGTTTTCATGATGATTGAGAATTGGCAGGAATTAGCACGCAGGAAAATTCATGGAAGAATTCGCAGGTAAATGCGAAGGTCAGGAGGTAGAAGATGAAGTTGACTGGCGCGAAAATACAATTCAAAAATTAAGCTTATTTTATTATGATTTTGTTTTGATTATATTTCACAAGTGAGCGCGTAGCTCAGTTGGTTTTGGTGTGCGTGTGGTGGACTGAAGGGCTTGGGTTTGAAACCAGCCAAGATGCATTTTTTTGTTTGATTTATTTTGTTTTCAGGATAACAACAAAACAATTTGGAATGTGTTGCTATCACAGGCGCGCAGGTGGTCTAGCTGGTTTTGGGAAGTCTTCATCCAGGTGAAGGACCTGGTTCAAATCTCAAGTCCTGTTTTTTTTTTGTTTTTGTTTTCATTTATTTTGATATTCCTTTATTTTATTCTTTAATTAATTAAAATAATTTCTAAAAAATATCTAAATCATTTTCTAATTAAACTTCATTTTCTTTTAAAATTTATATTATTTTCTCAAAAAACTCAATTAATATATTTATTTCTTTATATGTTTTTTTTTAATAATATTTATTAATATTTATATATTTATTTAATAATTAAATTAGTATTATAAATTAAATTAGAAACCCTAATATTTTTATATATATAATTCTAACCCTAATTTCTAAAAAAACCTAATTTTCTTTAAAAAAAACTTTAATTTCTTATTATTTGTTTAAATATTAAACTTAATAAATATTTTTAATATATATATTTAAATCATTAATCATAGTTTATTTTATGAATAAATTAATATATGATTTATTATTATTATCTTTATTATTCTATTTTCATCTCAAAAAATTCTAAAAAAATGTCTATTTAATTTTAATTAGCTTGTATATATTTTATATTTTGTGCTAACCTATTTTTTGTCATTATTTTATTACTAACCCTTTTATTTATTGCTTATGTTTATTGTTTTATTTTATTATTATTATTATTTAAATTGTTGTTATTATTATGTAACTGTACAAGCCATGTAATAGTCGTAGTATTTTACTGTTTATTTATTTATAAATATATTGCTATGGTTAGTAAAATAGGGAGTGATAACATGTTTGCTTTTAAAATTAATTTAGATCACTAATTATAAGATAAATGTATGAACTTGTACACGCACACACGTAAGTCGATCTTTGATCGCCATCTCACTTCTTAAGGATATCCCTCATGTTGCCTAAATAAAATGGTCAAGTAAGGTGTCTAAAAGCAAAGTCCCTTCGATGTTGCCTACGTAAATGATCTTGTCCCTTTCGAATAAAAGATGATAAGTCCCTTCAAATTGCTAAGACACCTTACAGTTGCCTAATCACAGATGACCCTTCACATGTCTCATACAACATCCAAGGTAATGACTACCTATTCGTTAATAATAGGGATAGTCTTACCATTGAAAGAACATTTAAGAACAGTAAAGATTCAAATTAGGGTAGGTTCCTCTTAAGTACTTGCTCACTCATTCAAAAATATTTCATAAACACTTCACATTTTCAAACAATTTTCAAAACAAAGTCTTTATATATATCCGTACAAGGATCATTATAAAGTACTTAAGAAATTTTTTAATCACACACTACACTTCTCAAAACATTTTAAAGTGAGTTAGGTAACTAAGAGCCCATGGATAACCATGGATGTAAAGGGTGCTAACACCTTCCCTTTACATAACCTACCCCCGAACCCAAAAAATCTTTTAAGGTCTTTCCTGTTCTTTTATGCCCTTTCCTTTGGATAAAATAAAAGTCGGTGGTGACTCTTGCTATCCGCAACATTTAACTAAAGTCAGTTCTCCCACCGTGTTACAACTTGTCATCAAGCTTCCTTCTCAACTGATCTGGAACATGCCTATATGCTATAGATCTAAATACCTTCAGATGACTCAAGCTAGGCTTTACACCAGACTAACACTCCATTGGCGTAACTCCTTCTAGCTTCTTCATTAGACATCTGTTTAAAATATATGTTGCATTCGACATAGCTTCTCCCCGGAGTTCTTTGGGTAGATGCATGCCATTCAATATACTTCTTACCATGTTCATGCTGGTTTGATTCTTCCTTTCTGCAATCCCATTCTACTGTGGAGTGTAGGGTGGAACCACCTCATGCATAATCCCTTCTTTTACACATAATGCATCGAAATCTTTTGACACATACTCTCCACCACCATCAGTCCTTAAAATATTGAGCTTTCAACCACTTTGTCTTTCAACCATATATTTTAAACTTGGTAAATACACTGATCACTTCACTTTTCTTCTTGATCAGGTAAGTCCATAACTTTTGACTAAAATCATATATAAAAGTGACAAAGTACCTGTTACCTCCAATCAAATCCACCTGGATATGACCACATACATCAGAGTATATGACTTCAAGAATTGCCTTTGACCTGCTTCTTGCATCCTTGATGAAGTTATTCTTGTGTTGTTTCAACTGAACACATTCTTCACACACTTTGTTTGGGATGGCGATTTCTAGAAATCTTGAAACCATATTTCTTCTCTTCAAATATGTGATGTATTTGAAATTGAGATGACCAAGTCTATAGTTCCATAACCATTCATCTTTGCTAGTTGCACTTGCAAGACACTTATGCTCCATCACATTTAGTTCAATCTTGAAGGTTCTATTTTGAGACATTAGAGCCTTCAAGATTAACCTACCACATGCGTCGACGACTCTCACCACCTTATCTTCGACTGACACCTTGTAGTTCTTTTTCGACTAATTGCCTTATACTGAGCAAATTGCTCTTCATGCCTGGTATATAAAAAAACATTTGAAATTACTGACCTCTTGCCATCTTTCCTCTTAATCAGAACATCACCAATACCTTCAGCTGCTAGAGTATTGTCATTTGCAAATTTCACCGTGTTCTTCATTGAGGGCTTCATGTTGACAAACCAATATTTCTTACCAGTCATGTGTGATGAGCATCCTGAGTCAAAGTACCATTGTTCTTGGAATCTCGCTTCATCTCTTGTTGTGACCATCAGCAACATCTCTTCTTCTTCATGTTTTTCGAGCTTAGCATCAGAATCTTGATTCTCTTTCTTTTCAAGACAACCACTAAAATATTGACCATGCTTCTGACAACTGAAACACTGAATGTGACTCTTGTCTGGCTTTCGACCACCGCCTTTTTCCTCTACCGGTAGCACCGCCTCTTTGGTTGCCTTGGTTCCAGGGGTTTCTCTGATTCGACCAGTTTGCTTCTTGTTGATTTTGACTATTCGAACTGTTATAGCCACCTCTGCCTTTGTTGTCGAACACCTTTCCATTGCCTTTCATATCTCTTGCTAATTGAGCATGCAAAGCCACATCACTCTTCGACTTCCATGCTGCTCTTTTAGCCATTCTTTGTTCATGAGATTCAAGCGTCCCTTGAAGCTCTTCTTTTGTCACCTTTGACAAATCTTTTGATTCTTCTATGGCTACTACAACATGGTCAAACTTTGGAGCTAACGATCTCAAAATCTTTGAGACAGTTGCTTTCGTCGTTAGCACTTCTCCACATGCTTTGATTTGATTCACAAGTTTTGTAACTCTTCTAAAGAAATCTGTTATGCTTTCGTTGTCTTCCATCTGAAGCAATTCATAATCCCTTTTGTGAGTTTGTAACCTCTTTCACCTTCTCTGCACCTCCAAACAATTTCTCAAGAATCTCCCATGCTTCTTTTGCAGACTCTACATCATTAACTTTTTCAAAGTTATCCGGATCAACACATTGATGGATTATAAAGAGAGCTTTATAATCTTTCTTCTTAAATTCTTTGTACGCATCCTTTTCCTCTTCCGTTACGTTCTTTGCAAGTGTTGTTACTCCTTCCTTCACAAGATCCCATAAATCTTGATAACAGAAAACAACCTTAATCTACTTGCACCAATTCTCATAGTTATCTTTCTTGAGAATCGGAAGACTCGCCATAAAATGCACATTCGGATGATTCATTGACATCGCGTTTTTGCCCTTGAGTCTCTTTAACCAGAGCTCTAGATACCATATGTTGGAATTATCCCAAAACCTATGGAAATTCCGTAGCTATCATGTGGTAGAAACGTTAAAAGAAAAAAAATAAAGAAGAAAATTAGGGTTCTTGAGAAAATTTAAAATATGAATGTTTGTGCCCACAAACTGTGGGACTTTCTTTCTCTTATTGCTACTCACTCTACAACTGCAGAACCATGAGTGAAAATAATGTTGTGTTATATTACAGTGAGGGAAACTCCCTATTTATAGAATTAAGTTTGTTTGCATCTCAAGACAAAGCCCAAAACTATAAAAGCCTAAAATATCTATTTTGAATTAAATCTAATCTAGATCAAATCAAATCTTTCCTTCTGTCGAGCAACCTTCTTCGACACAAGGAATTAGAATTTAATAAATATAAAGTCAACATATACAAGAAATAAGGTACACACTTTCTAATCTCCATTTCCACTATGATCATCTTGAATTTTGAAATGACATAAGAGTTGGAGTGCTAATCATGCAGGTCTAACACGTGTTGTCGTTGCCATCATGGAGATCTCCTGCACTACTTCAAGATATACAGTTCATCAACTACATTAATTTATGGTTCCTGAACATAATAGTGGCACCATCTATGCAAAATGACTTTTGATTCCTAAGATTTCTATGGTTTCAGATTCAATATCAAATTTACCTCTGATCGTAACCTCCTTAGGTCACCGAATCAAGAGCACTCGGAATCGAATGTAGAGATTTGTCGCATTTAATCTTGTCGGATATTATTTCAACTACGATTCACCAGATCTCCAAATCTCTAATTCCCATTGGGAACTCCTCCGCGAACTAGAAGAAGAAAGGATCTTAGATCCAAATCCAGAGCTATAGAATAAATGCATTTTTGCGTATCTGATACGACTTAAATGCATTTCTTGCATGACTCGCACCCGATACATAACACATGAATTTCTTCTTGTCTGATACAACTTAAACACATTCGTGCATAGTTGAGGTACCCAATTCGAATATAGCTTATCTAAGGGAATAAACAGTGGAGTCTAGAGACATCCACCTTGATCTGAGCCAAGCCTCGAAGAAAGATACGGGGATCCTACCCTTGGTCGAGAAAAAATCCTCTATAAAGAGAATCATAGTACAAAGAGATGAACGAAACTCATCAGTCTCGCCAACTAGAAGCCCTGTCATGGGAAACATAAGTGTCACAATCAACACGATGCACAAACCAATACACTACTATAGCAAACACTAAATACAGCAGACAAATATAGCAACCAAAAGTGGTAGTTAACGACCTTCACTATGCTGAGCCGCAAATCACGAAGACCATTGTCAATAAATTGAAAAGAGCACGTCAAGGACCCTGTCACAACGAGGAATCTCTTTCCCTCCTAAAGGAAAGTGTTAGGGGTTCCAACACCCTAAGCAGAAAATCCTTTGTAAACGCTGACGCATAGCTCCCAAATCATCAGTAAACACTGGAAATGTTGTGTAACTCATAAAACTTTCATTGCAAAGATACCTAGCAAATCCTAGTGTGACAATAACCTACACACAACATATGTTGCATTAGAGAAACATTATTAAATTTTGGACAACTCAAAGCTAAATAATTCACAAATGATTGAGGTAAAAATAATTGTATAAATATTAGTCTTACATCTAAGACACAATGGCCTAGAAAATGTTACAAGAAAAAATAAGTACAAAATAAAAGAAATGGTCAAGTCGAAGCATTAAGAGTCAGTTTACTAAGACCGCCATCTTGAATCCCCTCGGGGGAAGCCTAGAAAGGGTTCAACTCTTCCACAAGAATCTCGGTAGTGGGGCAGAACCTTTTCGCCTATTCCATCACCCGGTCGTGAACCTCAAACACAACTTGCATAATCTGTTGGAGGGAATTTTGAAGTGTCTCCTTTAGACCAACAAACTCGTCTTCAAAAGTTTTCAAGGCCTTGACAAGAGCCCTAGCCTCCTGACGAAAAGTCTTCTGACCCTCCTCCGCACAATGGGTCATCTTAGCAACAGACTTAGAGGCATCCTGACACCACTTCTCCTCTTCCTTAGTGGTAACCTCTAGCTTGGTTACCCAAGCCCCCAAATTAGTAAGGGAGTTGTGGATTATTGCCTCATCTTGCAAAGAGCTTGCAAGACCAAAATTTTCTTGTAGGTTGGCCAAATCCTTTTGAAAAGCAGAACAATTATGCTGTAAGGCTTCACATTCCCCCTCCTAATTGTCCATTTCCTTGGAATGATTGTTAGGAGTTAGGATGTCTACTCAACCAACAACGACAAGGGAGACCAAAGGTGCAACCCGATATATGCTATGAGTGACCCCAGAAACAAGTTTCATCTTCTCCCTCATAGAGATTCTAAATGAAGGGCAAGTTCGACGTTGAATGGTAGTGGTAACCTCTTTAGGAGTACATACAAACTGGGATAAGAAAACTTCGTGAATCCACAAGAAGAGAGTTATCTCCTTTGAAGCCTTGTCCCTAGAAAGACGAGTCCTTTTAGGAGAAACTTGCCCTAGAAAGGGATATTGGCCTTCATCCCGCCCCCACTTTGTTGAAATTGGGGACAAAGACGCCTTTTCCTCCACACTAAAGTAATCTCAAAATCGACAAGTTGTCCAACCTCAAGTGCAAGAGTTGATGTCTCGGTAGCTGAGATGGGAGTAGGGGTCATAATAGAAGCAATAATCGTCGGAAGGGGCATAACAACCATGATGTTATGAGAATTATTAAGAGCATACAACATCTCAAACTTGTCCATATTATCTGCATAATGAAATCACACATGTATAAAAAAAACTATAGGACCCCGTCTTCATCGAAAATCTCTTTCCTCTCATCTCGGTTGACTCCACTCACAACTGCATAGATGTCAATCAATCTTTTCCTCACTTTTGTAGGGCCACCACGCCGAGATCAAAACTTTCATCATAGTTAAGCCCCTAAAATCAATAATATAGGTCTTCCTTCATTACCACCGCATTAGGGGAAATAAGACCTAGCTGGGTGCGGTAGTAATGGACGTCCCAGTCATCAAAGGAATTACATATCCTCTTATCCAGGCCTACTAGAATAGATGACCATTCTAGGGGTCACCGACCAAGTAACTTACAACACCTATATTTTCCCATTTACTCATAATAGATGGAGTACCCATAGCTTTATGTCTATCAAGTCTTATTATACTTCGTCATCAAATGTTGTTCAACAAATGAATTCAAGCACAATAGGGGGTTGTACATATGTGATCCAGATAGGTCCTTATGGCCTTCTGCTGGGGCTGCAACAAAGATTATAGGAGAAGGGGTGGTGTACCTGCAAGGTACTTCGACGCTCAAGTAAGTTTCAGGGTGAAAGCAAGCTAAAGCGTTGAGAAAGTTTGTAAGTGATCGGAATTGAATACCTAACCCTCCAAAGGAGGAGGGTATTTATAAGGGGGCCTGGCCATGATATGCGGGTCCATGGCCCCTGACTAGGTCCAATTTCCTCCAAAAACTTCGAAGGGGAAGTTCGCCGCGTAATGGTCATTAAACGCGTGTAGGTGGGTCCCCAACGACTATATCCAATGACTATATTCCTTGATAGGTCGTGCACAAGTATTGATTGGGTTGGGCCTTGCCCAACTAGGGGCAGTTTCTAGTCTAGTCCAGAACAAGAGCCCCCCGAGTCGTTTCCCTTGTTTAAATGGAAATGACTTAGATGATGATCCCGTTCGATGAGGAATAGACTCGCAGGGATGTTTCAACGTCTTTCCCAAAAATGCGCCTACCATTTAGCGAGGTTGAGTTCGTAAAACTTACACTTTAATCTTCGATCAGGTGTGCACGGGGAGCTTGAAACTTGCCTTTTTCTTGGAAGGCGTTGAGTTATCTTGAGAAGCTAGAACGTTTGGTTTTTTGCTGACACGTGCGACGGTGCATTAATTGCATTGATAGTGCCTATGGAATCTAGGCTGCATGTAATGATGATTTTCCTATTGCGCTTCCCCATGCGATTAAGGTCCCTATAAAAGAAGAAACTTAAGCCCATTTGCTTATTCATACAAATTTCTCCTCCCACCAGAATCTTGTGCTCTGCAACTTCCCCTTCGCCGGAAGCTCTGTCGGCACCATCTTATTCTTCATCTTCAACCGTTACCTTCAAAAAATACATCTTCTCTAATAGATCAAGGTACATTTCCAGTTGCTTTGTTCATTATTTTCTGTAGAAATGAAGAACATTCATGATTCTTCATGAAATTTCTGGATGAACTTCATGAGTTCTTCTTAGAACGCATGAATTTTTGGAAATTCCATGAAGAACATGAAAAACGAGTGAATATTAGGAGGAAGGTTAGGGTTAGAGTATAAGATGAGTCTTAGATCTCTGTAGGATGCCTGTTAGGAAACTTTCGTGTTTGTAGTTGTGCATTAGTCCTATCTTGACCTTGGTTGCTCGCACGTCGGGGATTTTTCACTAGAACCCTCCTCGTTGATGATTTTGATAATATGTGTGCGAAAAGGGGTCTTCCTCGAGGGGGAATCCATTGTCGAGCTGGAAATATTTTTAAGGGATGGGTCGAGGACATTTCCTCTACCTTTGCATCGCCCTTTCACTTGACTTCACAATGGAAGGATGGATTTGACTTCTTCGAATTCCCTTGTGCTTCTTTGTTATTTAGGTGAAAAGGTTGATCACGAAGACGACTGTATCATGGAGGAGAGCGCTGCCCATGATGACGGGGTTGGGGATGCTGACATCCCTGAGGAAGATCGTTCATAGATAATGCTCGAACCACAGAAGATGACCTCGGTCTTTTCGGTAGATGACTCTGATGCCTTTAGCATGGTTGAAAACTGGAAGGAAGGGAATCCAGTCAATTGGCAGGTATTTTTCTCCTAAACCCGAACACAGGATTTGCTTGCACTACCAAAGAATAAAGTTTCATATGCACGAGTTTGTGTTTCGAGAGGCTGAATATCATCTCCCCTTTACAGATTTTCAGCAAGCGGTCTTCACACACCTACTACTCGCACCTTCTCAACTACACCCGAATGCATTGGCGTTCATCCAGGCGTTCAAACTGGAGTGCTGATACCCAAAGATTGGCACTATCATTATCTTATTCTTCCGGGTCTTCCATATGCAATGGAAGTCGCAGGATGGTCGGCACAGTTGGGTGTCATTTAGCAACCGAGCAGGTTCTTCAAAGCGTATTTGGAGTTTGTTTGTGATTTTAAACCTTGATTTTATGTATCAAGCCCTGGTCGCCAGAGGGAAAAAATTCTTTGAACCGCAAAGAGCTAGTGGACGGTGTGGAGAAGATGGTGTCCTTTTTTCCTACAGAGTGGGTAGAGGCCCATTTCACTCATGGAAGAAATCACTACATCACGAAGCCGGACGAGCAAAGCACTGGTGATAGGGAGGCGTATGTGAAGCTTGTTAACTTCGTTGTGGGTTTTCGTCCAACATTTCTTATGGAAAGTGATGGTTACTCCCTCTTGACTGAAGATGGGACACCCGCTATGTCGGCCAGGTTGATTAGCTGCAAGGCTTTCCTAAATTGTGAGGATGACGAGGCGGCTCTAGAACTCCTAGGTGGAGTTTATGTTTTATCGAGTTCATGTTTTAGTTTTGGAAGTTATATAACTTGTATATATTTTTTGTTTGTCATGTAGATAAGATGGCCGAAATGTGCGAGCGCCTGGTCAAAGCAAATCAGCAAAATCTGAAGAGGGGCCCGAAGACTAGGGCTAAAACTGTTAAAGACCAAGCCACTCTGGAGAAATTTTTCTCCTCAGGCACTCCTTCACCGGGAAGCACCTCCGCTAGGGTTTCTCCTCTTGAAAAATATTTGAGGCAAAGAGTCGAAGAGGAGTGTCCTTACCTAAAGTAGGCGATTGACGCTCCTGCGGGCAAGGTTGTGCTACCTCCTTGCTACAACCAAACAAACTGTTTTGATGAAGGGATGTCCATTGTGGTCCCCGAAATGGACGTTGTTGCTATCCTAACTACTGATTGTAAGACGAGAAGGACAGAGCTATGTCGAGATGCA
The DNA here is from genome assembly GCA_963966055.1 of Lathyrus aphaca. Lineage (NCBI taxonomy): Eukaryota > Viridiplantae > Streptophyta > Magnoliopsida > Fabales > Fabaceae > Lathyrus > Lathyrus aphaca. The sequence goes on along the minus strand of OZ014519.1, from coordinate 275,217,436 downwards.
GCAGGGATGATGAGTATCCTTGAGATTGCTCTGAGTTTAAGTGATATGGAGATAACTCCTAAGAAGGATCAGATCACAACTAAGAAGAAGATATCTGATCTTGAGGAGGTGTTGGTTGGAGATTTTGACCCAAATAATGAATTATTTATGTTTAGAGAAAATCCATAAAAACATCAAAGAGGAGTGGTTCGAACCAACTAGGAAAGGGTGTAAACACCCCAAATTTGCCCTCACTAAGTTCACACCATGGCTTGTGATCTTTTCATTTGCATAAGTTCAAACATATCATATCATATTGCATTTTTGCTTCACTACATTGGTTCAAAGTCATCTGCATCTAGGGTTTGTGATCTAAGTAATCCAAGTGCCATCTGAGCCATTCCAATGGGCTTCAATCATTTCAAAAAGGCCCATGTATGTTCAATCATCATATTACATCATCTCAATATCAAGAAAGTCAAAAATCACAAGAACTGAGGAAAGGCATGGAAGCAGAGCCAAGCTTAACTACACATATGACCTAAAATTAGGGTTTTGGTTTCAGAGGCCATAACTCCAAATTTTTTGGTCATTCTTGTTTCTATTGGTCTCCATATGATATAAGGATCATGCATACCAATTTTCATGAAGAAATTCAATGGGAAAGGCATCTGATCAAAAGATGACTTTTTGAGCAAGTCAGTGCAAAATCAGGGCATCTGAGGCCCCCAATCACCCAACCAAAGGGTCTTCTTCATCATTTTGGGTGTATATGATCTTTATTTGATCTTAGAAGAAGTTGGAAGTTCACAAATTACAAGCCATTTGCAAAGTTGCCATTTTGGGAAAGTGACTTATAATGCAAACTTGTCATTTTGGGAAAGTTTTTCAACCTCCTCTTTTTGATTCAAAAATGCTTCAAATGAAAAATCCTTGGTCATGAAAGTTGTAGATTGGATCCTCCCATTTTCAAAAAGTACAAGAACTTGACCTAATTCATTTTAGAACTAAAGTTATGGCCTTGCAAAGTTGGGAAAAATCATGAAATTTCACTTATGCACCAAAGAGGGAAGTTTGCAAAAACACTTGCCAAACCAATTTGTGGCCTCAAAGTGACTTCTAAGCATCACATAAACATAACATATGACCTAAAACTCAGGATTGCACAAGGATTTCCCAAGTTTCATGCCATGAACTTCACAAATTCCAAAAGGGGCCAAACTTCCCCAAAATTGCAAAATGGATCAAATCTCTTCATCCACTTGAGCCAGCTCACTAAATCAGTTTCCATGGACCTCCCTAAAGTCAGTTGACTCAAGCCATGCCCCTAAACCAGCCTGCCACTTGCCCATACCTCCAAGTACAACTTGCTTGACTTTTTGCAACTTAAGCCATACCAATCACACTTCTCCACAACAACTCTCTGCCCAATCAGAACATGTTATGTGGACCTCAAGCTAGCCATTTCACACAAGAAGCAAGGCTGAAACCTAAAAGAACACAACATTCACCAAAACCTCCCTCTTGGCCTTTTCATTCGAATCTCATCACACAAGCCTCAAACCTCAAAGCAAATTCCACAGAACAATTCACCATAACCCTCTGATCATTTCCCAACCATCACTTTGCCCTAAAAAGCCCAGAATCAAAAATACGATTTTCACACTTCATGAACTGAGCTTCTGCCATTTTCATTTTGGGGCCATTTAAACTCCAACCAAGCATTGCAAACTCTTGAGGGAGATCATTGGAGAGATTTTGAAGCAAAGAAGCAGCCAGACAGTGCCATTTTCGAAAGCTTCAGTTCAGGTAACCTCAAGAACAAATTTTCCAGAAACTTGATTTTAGTTTATAGATTTGTTCCTCATGTTACACTGATCAGGCTGATGCTTTTCTTTTTGAAAATGGTTGAGTTTTAAGAATTTTATGTTGCTCTGAAACTTTGCTCGTGAAATGAGATTTGATTTGATTCTCATGATTTATGAAAAATAAATGATTTTTGTTGTGGGGTTTATGTTTAATGATGTTCAAGGGTTGATTCTGGAGAGTTTGATGAGTTTTTATGGCGTTTTGAGAGAGATTGAGAGAAGAGCTGGCCGGAGAAGATGACCGGAACATTGTTCCGGTCACCTGAAGGTCATTAGGGTTCAGATTAGGGCTTAATTGCGTAATTAAGTGAGTTTGAATGTGGGTCGTCCATTAGCGCACAAAGTCAATTCCCTCCCTTTCCCTTTTGAACCTCAGCCACTGGATCTGATTACTTTCATTAATTCGCATTTTAAATTCATTTTAATTGCATTTTCTTTATTATTTTATTAAAAATAGCAAAATACATCAAAAAATTCTGAAAATTTTTATTAAATCTTTTATGAATTTTCAGAACCCAAAAATATTTTTATTTTTATTTTTTGCATTAAAAAATATTTTTAAATCATTTAAATGATTATTTTTAATTAGTTAATGGGAATTAATTAATTAAAAATACATTTAGGTATTTAAAAATTACAATTAAATTCACATTGCATTTTAATACATTTAGAAACATTATCAAACTCTCCAAACAAATTTCTTTTTGGTTCTTGACATATTTTGGCATTTTTCTTTGGAATTAAAGTTCTTAAAAGTCAATATTTTTGTCTTAACTTAAAAAAATTCATTCTGCCTAACCTTGAAGAGTTTGATGATGGTTCTTTTTGCATTGCATTCTTCACATCATTTTCAATTTCAATTTGATGTGCATTTTCCCTTTTGAAGTGTCTTAAAACCCTAGCCAACTTGAGAAAATCATAACTCCCATTAGGTTAAGAGTTATGTCCCCTTCTTTGGGCAGTGAACTTATGTAGGGGTAGGGTTCCTTTGATCCCATTTTCAATTTTTTATCTTTTCATTTGCTTCTGATTTTGGATTTTGCTTTGTGACTTGTGCATAAACCCTAATTTTTGCCTTCATTTGCATTCATCTCTCACTTGCTTGCATACATGAACTTGCCATAACATTTTGTGCATTCACGTGACTCCTAAGACATTTTAGGACACATTGGAATCATGTTTGATCATTGCATCATTCATTTGCCATGTTGTGCATTCATTTCATTTCATAAACTTTCATGAACTTTCATGGTTCAAAGCATGCTCCATTTGCATCCTTATCCTTGTGTGATCATCCACAACTCTTGACTTGTGTTTGCTTTATCTCCTAGCATCATTAACATCATGTTTGTGCTTCTAACTTTGGTGTGCATCATTGAATTTCACCTCATTTTCATTTCATTTCATTTCTGGTTACTAACTTTTCAGGTGGTAAGTCATTGAGAAGTGAATTCGCCTTCACTTCTCATAATCTCTTCTCATCCCTCTTATGCATCATTTCTGCATTTTACTTGTGTATTAGAGTGAGCTTGCTCATTCATGTCTCTTTCTCACTTTCTTTCTTCAAGCAACTTATCTTCTTAAGTGAAGTAAGTTGACTTGCTTCTTCTGCTTCTTTCTTGGTGGCTTTCCTCTTGAAGATCTTTTGCAAACCTCATAAACCCTAGGAACACCCAAACATGATCACAATTAGGGTTTGATTAGTCCCCCATTAGTTTTACCTTTGTGTCATCTTTGTGTCTTCTATTCTCATCTCATAATCAAGGACTAAACCTTAAAGGTTTTAAGGCTTTGTGATTAAGCTTATGCATGCATCCTTCTATTAGGATGGAGTGCATACCTTTAATCCTAAGTGTTAAATCCTTAATGTGTTTAATTCCTTTAATCAATCCATATAATAATCACTAATACATCAAGCTTGTAACTTGGGCCTTGCATTAGGGTTCTAATTCTTCCTTAATTGGTTAAGAAGGACTAACCCTAGTGTTAATGGACAAGTCCCTCTCAAGTTGTCTTACAAACCATAAAATCCACTTCTTAATCTCACTATTAAATAAAATCCACTTTAATAAAGGCTTTGTTTTGTCATGAGGTTAATCCCTAATCATGGATTAAGTTGAGGAGCCTTTCTTAGCTTAAATTTTCTCACCTATTATCCTTCTATTAGGATGGTGTAATGAGTCCATTAAATCTTTGATTATGGCTTAAACTCATTACTTAACACTAAACAAAAATAACAAAAAACATCTAAATAATTGCAAGTAGGTTAATGATCTTAATCCTACATCATGGTAATTAAGTGTGAGGTGTTTACTTCATACTTAAGGTATTCTCATCACCCATAATCAGAGGGAGGATGTGATGAGTTTACTAACCCTTGGTTTAGGCTTAAGCTCATTTTCTTATGACAAACACAAAAAATCCATAAAAGATTGAAAACACCAAAAACAAACAATAATCGTCTCCTCCGGGATTCTTTTCTCATCACATTCACTCACAAACGAGAACTCGCTTCTTCCGTCTAATGCAAGACAGTTTGCACCTGGGCCAGACAGGTCATACACTTGAGCATAGGCAAGTAGGCAGTTCACAAGTCAATTCATCTTTCAGTCTCTTTGAGTCGAACTACGGTGTTCTGACTTCCTCATTGCACGAGAGGATACGTAGGCATAACTTAACAGTTATCGAACAAAAGTCTCTGTATGTTCCCCCTCCTTCCAGCATTATTCTTTGAGCCTCATGGTCTTGAGCTTCTCACTCTGTCCTTACACTGACACTTCATATATTTCACTTCACTTTCTCCCAGCACTGACACTTGCCTTCTTTCCAGCTTTGATACACAGATTGCACTGACACTACCCCTTTAAACACAAATCTTTCAAGCGTGGATCCCGTCGAGTACGACGGACAATCTGGGTGCTAATACCTTCCCAGGTTGTAACCAACCCCCTTTCTCAGTTTCTCTGGTTCGCGACCGTCTTATCCATCTTTTTTCTAGGTTTATGCAGCATTACCTTTCCTTCGGGATAAAAATGCCTAGCTGGCGACTCTTTTCATCTTTCCTCTTTCGCCGACCGTTCGCGTCTGTACCCCTCTTGACCAGGTGTCATCTGGTGGGAGCGACAAAGGGGAAACGTAACAAAGGGTCGACGGGCAGAAGAAGCGAAGGAAAGTCCATCCTATGAAAGGAAGACGTCGATGCATTTTGACATTCCCAGGAGAACCAGCGTGTCAAAGACCTTTCGACACACCATTTAGAATGCTATGAAGAAACTTCTTAAGGAAGTGGGGCAAAGTAGTGGAAAATTACCATAAGAGTGGGGTGACAGGTGTCAATTTTAGATTCGTTAGAGAGCGTTCGGTGGTTTATTTTTCATGTCTATTTAAGTAAATTTTATTTTCAAAATTCAAGGTTGCATTTCTTTACATTGTAAAAGGGACACACTCAAAGTACCAAGCGTTAAGAGAAACAAGTTAACTCCCTACACAAAATGTATGATAGCGTCCAAACACTTATCTTTTCAAGTTATTTCAATTCCAAGAAATTTTAAATACTTGTCTTTGTTTTTATCTTTTTTCCTGCTTTTGTTTCTTTTCCTTTTACTTGAGCATTCCATGACCGTTTGCACAAACACAAACAAATTACAAAAATCCCCTTACCATCTTACACTATAAAAGTCCACTGTATACATAATCAGACAGAGAAGTCCTAGGACTCATTTGGCTGGTCCCATAAGTAAACACTTCGGACAGGAGCCCAGCGACTTGTTCGCACAAAATCCACGTGCGAACAAATTGGCACGCCGGATGGGACCTGTTGGGTTAGGTATATGCACTTACGCAATGGTAAGATGGTAACACCATGTCCAAATGAAGAACCGTCTTCGACAAGAATTTCCGTTGTTACGAACAAAAGTGAAACAATTACAACAGTAGTACCGACTACTACGAGTGGATCATCCACTGCTCCATTTAGACCTAAATCGATCAAGTTAAATGTAGGTGGATCTTTGGGGCCACAATGGCCTAGTTTCACCATTCCTTTTTCTAGAACATTGGGCATGTCGCCCGAATTCATGCCAAGTTTCCATAACTCTGATTCGACACTTGTAGATAGTTCATTAGGAATTTTTTCCCCATATTAGGGGCTAGGGTCTTTAACCAACTAATACTGTTGAACGATCTGATACAAATTTTTATCTCATTCCATACCGACGTTTACTCAAAACTCTATGGCAGTAGTAAGACAACATATGGATGAGAGTAACCATGAAATGGTCCACATGTTGATGCAACAGATGGGGACCATTTTAAGACCTTTGATACAGGATTCGACGTAGATTTAACAACAATTGGCAACTCTAATTACTCGAATAGGGGATTTTTTTGGGGCACAAACGACCCCACGTCGTTGAACCCCACCTCTTTGACCAGAGACACTGGTTCAACAAGAGGAAGAGCTTGTAGAGATACTCGAACAAACTTATCAAGAGGCTGAACATATACCTAAGTTGGCCCAAAAGCCTCCCGTCGTGATGTTGCATCGACATCAAAACTCTAAAGATGTGATAGGGAAGGTGTCGCTCCCGGGATTTTCATCCTAGTACAAACGCGAAAGTGGCACGGAAAAAGCAGAAGAGTCGCCGACCAGACAATTTTATCCCAAGGAAGGGTAAGGTAATGCTACACAAACCAGTAGGAAAGGAAAGAACAAGGTCTTGCAAACCAAAGAGAACGGGTAAGGGAGTCGGTTACGTGAAGGGAAGGTATTAGTACACTTTCACGTCGATCGTACTCGACGGGATCCACACTTGCTTTTACTGCTCAAAGAAAGAATGGGAAAGGAAAAAGAACAAGAAAAATGTAGGGAAAAGAAAGAATTATGCTCGAATTGGCCCTACCCCACTACCTACGTATCTCAACGGGTATGAGAATCAAAGCGACATAGCTCCCCTAACCTAGGGATGCAATTTTTCTTGTTTGTGTTTTTTAAAGGAATGAACAATGTTCTAGCTTAGGTGTTGCAGGCTCGTTGAATCGAGTGTGTTACTATATTGCACGAGAGCATGAAGAGGCATGTTCTTATGATGAGAGTGAGTGAGATGAGAAAATAATCCATGAAGGAAAGACGTCTTTGTTTTTTTTGAAGTGTTTTAATAGTTTTTTATTTGAAGTGTTTTGCGTAAGCAAGTGTACCAAAGTCTCTTAAAATGGAGTGTGTACTACATACATCACTCCAAGATGGAATGATAATGAAGCACACTAAGTATGAGGAATACCCTCACACTTATTTCCAATGCTCGAGGCTTAAGCACGCTAACCTACCTCCTTTATTAAGTGTTTTTGTTGTTTTAGAATAAAGAAGTGTTTTTGGTTTTGTTTGTGATACAAATCATTGCTAAAGACTTGTTCAAGATGCTAGGAAACTTATAACACATTCTAAGATGGAATGTGTATAAGCACCCTATGGTATAAGGCTCTTGGCACATGAAGATATATCAACCTTTATTATATGTTTTTGAATTTGTTGAGATGGGAGAAGAAGACTCAAATGGAAACAAAGGTAAAAACTAAAAGGGGACTAAGACCTTACTCTAAAGTTATCATACATGGATGTTCCTAATGTTTAAGTATGGTATAAGAAACCTAAGTCAAAAAGAGAGAAGATAAACAAGTTCTAACTCACTTCAAAAATTGAAGTTGAGTTAAGAACTCAAAGGGATGAAGAAAGATTAATTGTCAAAGAAACATTGAAATGCTTATCACAAACACGAAAGATAAAGAATTAAATAGATGAGAGAAGAGATGTATGTGGATTCACATCCATACATTTAACTCACCATTAGCCCCTATAAGAAAAGGTTAGCTAAACAATTGAATATGAAAGCAAAAGTGAAAGAAAGAAGAAATTAATCATCACACATCTTATAAAGTGAAACTAGGGTTCAGACAAAGCCTAAACCTAAGAGGTAAGGAGTCCTAAGGGTTATAATACCTATAAAGTAAGTAATTATGTCCTAAGAGTGTCCACTAATGGTAGGGTACCTAATAAGATCAAATTAGGTCAAGATGGATACTAAAAGATCACACAAGTTCAAGTTATGAACCAAAGATGAAGTATGAATGCATATGGCATATGAACATGAATGGATGCATGAAATTAACATCAATGTCATTAGTGAATGGATATAAATTTGGATGAATGGACATACATTTATGTTTGCAATGGTTTAAGAAGATGAAGCAATAATAAGAAGAAGTGAGAAGAAATGAAACAAGTATCACATAAGATCAACAATGATGCAAGTTGAAGATGAATGACATATGAATATGCATGATATGATTATAGGCCAGTAGGATACAAGGTATGAAATGCAATTATAATGCATGGATATGTATTTATCATTCACACACAAGCCAAGTAAATAATTAGAAGAGAAGAGAAACAAGTTTAGCTCAAACATGTTCAAGTAAGGATGCAATTTGAAAACAAAAACACAAACCAAATGAAGATGGTTCATACATAACTTCTAAAGAAAGTAAAGTGACCTATAATGTTCATGAAATAACATAAAAAGATACACAAGCAATTCCTAATAGGATGGCATAAATACCTACCTAAAACTAGTGTTTAAAAGTTAGTGAAGTTCACACAATCACTGGTCTCAAAAGTAAATTAAATCAACACAGTGATGAGTACTTCATGAAAATATTGTTGTAAAGATTTAGTTCATAATGTCAAGTCTGATGTTCTAACATGTGATTACAGAATTGGAGAACACTCAGTTCAGAATGTTGTGTTTCCTGATGAGAGATTCCTGGTGAAAGAAGAGGTTGGAGCCAAAGCAAAAAAGTATCACTATCAAATATTTCATGTGGGAGTGAAGATCTTGATAAGTTATCTCTTAAGCTTATTTGTGGTGACCTAATTAGGAGAATCTTCCTGGTTATAGTGTCCAATGTAGTTCAGGTATAACTGAAGATGATTTCTCTTGTGAAGATACATGTTTCTGATTTTCAAAATCATGAACTAGAGGAAGTTTCATCAATAAAGAAGCTGAGTTTGATATGTCAATCCTAATGTCTCGATATCGTGCTACACATTAGCAGTTTATGGTAAATGCTAAGTCAAAGACCTATCAGATTGTAGTTGTTTTGAAGGATCTCTGAAGCTGTGAAGTTGAATACTATTTGAGATGCTACTGACGGTTATATTTGTGCAAAGTATCTTTCATAATGTTATAGAATTTCAGCTGGATCTAGTTGAAGAAAATGTAGTAATCTTGAAAGCAATAATGATTTTAGAACCAAGCTCAGTTTTGTGTTCCAGAAGAAGGAAACTGGTGTGTTATCTTGCTAACATGGTAGATGCTTTGGGTGCTAGACAAATGTGTGATGATCACATATGTTCAGAACCTACTCCTAACTTGGAAAAGGAGGCATCTATTTTATGTGTTGAAGAAGGTCTCAAGTTGAAGAAAGTAGGATTGCCTTGCTAATAACCATAGTTATTGGTGTATGATCAAGGGAAGTCTTCATCAAGCTTGGGCCCAATTGTATGATGTCCCCACATGAAGAGTATAAGATGCAGACATGTTAATGGTATGTATCATGCAAGTCACTTCATGTATTTCGGTATGATCAGAAAGGAAGATTAGCTACTGGTGAACTCTTGTATCCCTTGCAAAGAGTTGTACATGGATTGCTACTATTGTTACCCCTAAAACCATATTAAGTGTCAAATCCATGTGTTTGAGATTGTTGTCAAATATGATGTTGGAATATCATCTCAAAAATTTTGAGTCTTCAGCCAAGGAAGTTAGTTGTGCTCATGGTGGAATATCAGGTCAAGCCACTTACCTAATCTAAAGTTATAGGTGGTATGGATTAATAAAAGAGGGATCAACAAGTGCCACAAGTTTGCAAGAAAAGAATGTCAAAACAAATGTCATACCTTGTGTGAGAAGGTTACCTTATTACATATGATAAATACCTTGACAGGAGTTGAGTATTTGTCTGCTATTGATAAGGATATGCATCTAACTGATAGTGAATACTCTGACGGGAGTTGAGTGTTTATTTGTCTTTGAAAGATATTGTGCTTTCAACTGATGAGAAAATACATTGATGGGATACTATGTATATGTCTGATGTAAAAGTGAAGGACTATAGTCTGAACATCATAATTCAAGAAGTGTTGAGAATTTACTTTTATCTATGTGGCTGTATATTTCTCTTCGTGGTGTTTTAGTGTGTGATGACCTGAATTACCTACTGAATATGTGATCCTTGGAGATTGTCTTGGGAACTCTGTGCTGAAGTCCTAAATGATATTGAAACAATCATGTCTATTGGTGGATAAAAGAAGCTTCTGACTGTATCTACAAATGTGTGTGATAAATGCATGACTTTGGTCATGATTAAAGCTATCAATGTGACCAAAAATGCTAAGAGCAAGGGAAGAATGTCATATTGGGATGTATGATCAGAATGGTTGTTGAACTGGTAGTTTCTTCTACTACTAGTCATGGATAGTGGCAATCTGGATCCTATGTAGCAAGCAAACTAAGAACATTTGTTTTGGAATATGTGAGAAATTCAAAATCAAATGTGTCTTGTTGTCGCTCCCCCCCAAAAAGACACCAGGGTCCCGGGGTGCAGACGCGAACGGTCAGCGAAAAGAGAAGATGAATATGAATTGAATAGAGTCGCCAGCTAGGAATGTTTATCCCGAAGGAAAGGTAATGCTGCATAAACCTGGAAAGAGATGGATAAGACGGTTGCGAACCGGAGAAACTGAGAAAGGGGGTTGGTTACAACCTGGGAAGGTATTAGCACCCAGATTTTCCGTCATACTCGACGGGATCCACGCTTACAAGATTTTGTTTAAAAGGGGTAACTGTATGTGCTATATGTCTGCAAAAGCTAGGAAAAGAAAGTACAGGTGTTAGTGCAAAAGGTGAATTGCTCAGGAATTGAGGCTTAGAAAAGAATGCTGAAAGAGGGGGAAGACAAAGAGACTTTTGTTCGATAACCGTTAAGTTATGCCTACGTATCCTCGCGTGAAATGAGGAAGTCAGAACATCGTAGTTCGACTCAAAGAGACTGGGATGATTTGTTGTGAACTTCTTACTTGTCTATGCTCAAGTGTATGACTCGTCTGGCTCGAGTGCTAACTGTCTTGCATTAGACGGAAGAAGCAAGTTCTCGTTTATGAATGAGTGTGATGAGAAAAGAATCCCAGAGGAGACGATTATTGTTTGTTTTTGGTGTTTTCAGTCTTGTTATTGTTTTTAGGTGTTTTGCATAGGATAATGAGCTTAAGCCTAAATCAAAGGGTTTGCAAACTCATTATATCCTCCCTGATTAGGGATAATGAGCATGCTTAAGTATGAGATAAGCACCTCAACTTAATTACCATGATGATGTAGGATTAAGATCATTAACCAACTTGTGATTATTTAGATGTTTTTGGGTTTTTTTTAGTGTTAAGTAATGAGTTTAATCTCTAATCACAGATTAGTGAACTCATTACACCATCCTAATAGAAGGATAATAGATGAGAACACTTAAGCTGAGGAAGATACCTCAACTTAATCCATGGTTAGGGATTAAATTCATTATATAACAAGCCTTTATTAAATGGGTTTTGATTAAAGGATGAGATTAAGAAGTGGATTTTATGATTTGTAAGAACTCTGAGGGGGACTTGTCCATTGAACACTAGGGTTAGTCCCTCTTAACCATAAGGAAGAGATAGAACCCTAATGTAAGGCCCAAGTTACAAGATAAAGTCTTGGTGATTATTAATGTGTTTTGATTAAGAGGTATAAACAAATTAAAGGTTTAACACTTAGGATTAATTTATACACTCCATCCTAAGAGAAGGATGCAGGCATAACCCTAATTCAAAGTCCTAAAGCTTTAAGAGTTTAATCTCTGATTATTGAGATGAGAAGAGAGACTCAAGGAGACTCAAAGGTAAAAGACTAAAGGGGACTATATACAACCCTAAAAGTTATCATGCTTGGGTATCCTATGGTTTTGTAGGCTTAAGAGAAAAGGATCTTCAAGGCCACCAAGGAAGAAGCAGATGAAAAGAGAAAGAGAAAGCGGAACAAGTTACTTACTTCCTGAAGAAGATAAGTAACTTGAAAGAAAGCGAGAAGGATGGGACACAAGTGAACAAGTTCACTTCAAAGACATGTAAATATGCATATGAAAAGGAAAGAAAATATGGAAAGTGAAGGCAAATCCACCTCCCAAATAACTTACCAAAAGTTCCTGAAAATGTTAGTATGAATGCATAAGACATAAAACATGAAGAAATGAATTGAAATGAGATGCAAAGACCAAAGTCAGAAGTGATTATGCAATGCAAATGGCATATGAGATGATGCAAAGCCATACAAGATACATGTGAATGATCATACAAAGATGGGATGTCATGAAAGCATGCTTAGAAACTTGAAAACACTTGGATGTTTATGAAATATAATGAAAGCAAGACATGGAAAATGAATGAAGAAATGATCAAGCAATATTCTATCATGTCCTAAGGTGTCTAAGGTGACATATTAATTCTTGAAATGTCATGGCAAGTTCACATGATGATGATATGAAAAGTTGAATGCAAATGAACATGAGAAATTAGGGTTTTATGAACATATGAGATGAAAATGAACAAAACAGAAGCATACAACATGATAAAAAATTGAAACCAAGCTCAATCAAACCCTAAACCCATATAAGATCACACCCTAAAGGAGAAGGTCAGAAGCTAATCCTATTGCAAGTTATGATTTTTCTAAGTTTGCTAGGGTTTTTGGGTGATTCTCAAAGAAAAATGAAAATCAATTTGAAAATGCAAGATAAATTCATGATGAAAATAACCTAGAAACTACATGCAATATGTGAAACAATGAAAAGAGAATCAAATTCAAACTCTTCATGGTTAGGCAGAAATGAATTTTTCAAATTAGGGTTACAAAATGTGATTTTTAAGAACCATAATTCAAAGAAAATTGTGAAATTATGACCATAAAAGGAAATTTGTATGAAGAGTTTGAAAATATCTCTAAATGCATTGGAATGGTTCATGATTTTTTTGGTGATTTTTAGAAACCTAAATGTATTTTTAATTAATTAAAATCTATTAATTAATTAAAAATAAAATTTAAATATTTTAAAAATACTTTTTAATGCAAAAAATAAAATAAAAATCATTTTTGGGTTGAGAAACATATTTGGATCAGAAATGCAAAAGGAAATATTTTTGTGATGAGTTTTACTATTTTAAATAAATTATGCAAGAGAAATAGAATAAAATGAATTAAAAATGGATTTAATGGGAAGTCAGCGCATCCAAAGGCCCAAATTCAAACAAAATTGGAGGGAGTTGACTGACGCGTAAATGGGTGGTTGGGATTCAATCTGAGTAATTTAAATTAATTAACTTAATTAAATGAGATTAGGGTTAAGTGGATCAATCCTGGCCATCCATTCACGCGCTAAATCTAATCCTACGGCCCACATTCAAACTGACCCCCTAAACCCTAATTAGTGCCCTAATGATTTTCAGCTCCGGTCATCTTCTCCGGCGAGACACTCAACCCAACTTCTTCCCTAGGTCAAATTAAACCCTCTAAAGCTCCATAAATGATCCTCTAACACCCCTAAGCAAGAATCCATCATCAAATAACATTTATATCACAAAAATCAAGCAAATCGAATCAAAAACATTTTCACGGGCAAAGTTTCAGAACAACCATACATGCTCATTTCTCAACCATTTTCAATTCTAAACATATCAGAGTGATCAACTAAGCATATATAATCATTTAGGAACTTAAAATAAGAGTTCTGGAAAAAAATGTTCTACATGATACCTGAGATGAAGCTTTGCAGTTTTGAGCTTTCTGGCCTCCTCCCTTGCGCAAACCAGCTCCAATGGACCCCCTGAGGATGTTGTGATGCTTAGAACAAGTTTTTAATGGCTGGTTTATGAGTTTCAGTTCTGAGTATGCAGAAACCGTGTTTTGGTTTGAGCTGGTTTCAGGCCATGGTGAGGGGTGGGAAATGATCCTTAGGTTGTGTGTGGTTGAATGGTGAAAGAAATTTGGAGTTTTGATGGCTGAGGTGTGAGAATCGAAGAAGGGAAGTTTTTGACAAATTTTGTGCAATCTGAGTTCCAAGATGTTTCAGACTTGTGTGTTATATGAAAATGAGATCCATAACCTTTGTTTGTAATGTCTTGATTGGTCAGAGAGCGGTTAGTGGCACAACTTGATTGGTATGAGAGGTTTTGCAAAAAAGTCAAATTTGTGTACTTGAGGTATGGGCATGGTGCAGAGCTGTTTCAAGGGGTGTCTTGGCCTCAGCAGAGTTTGTGGATGGCCCTTGGATCAAAAGAGTGCAGCTGGAAGGCTTGGATGAATAGATGTCATGTGTTTTGCAACTTTCCAACTTTGAAATTTCTTGTGAATCAAGCCATGAAAATGCCAAATTCTTGGGCCAATTCTGGTTTAGGAAAGTTGTATTGACATGTTATGAAGTGTTTGTGTACATTAGAGGTCACTTAGAAGCTTGAAATGCCAATATGCAAAAATCCCTCTTTGACATGAACTTGAAAATTATGTGATTTTTGCCAACTTTGAAAGGTCATATCTTGAGTTCTAGGATGAATTAAGACATATTCTAGTACTTTTTGAAAAGGGAAAGACCTAATCTACAACTTTCATGTCCAAGAATTTTTCATTTGAAGCATTTTTGGTCATGAAAGAGGAGGTTGAAAATCTTTCCCAAAATGGAAAGTTTCCATTACAAGTTATTTCCAAAAATGGCAAGTTTGCATTTGGCTCAAAATTCTTCAATCTTGTGAACTTCCAACCACTTCTAAGATCAAATAAAGATCATAGAACCCCAATTTGATGAAAATGATCCTTTGGTTCCATTGTTGGGGCCTCAGATGCCCTGATTTTGACTTAACTTGCTCAAGAAGTTACCCAATGATCAGATGACTTCCATAATTAATTTCTTCATAAAACTTGGTACACATGATCCTTATAACATATTAAGAACATTAGAAACAAGAATGACCAAAAAATTTGGAGTTAAGGCCTCTGAAACCAAAACCCTAATTTTGGTCATCTGTGCAGGAAAAACCCTAGCTCTGCTTCCATGCCTTTGCCAATCTTTGTGATTTCTTGACTTTCATGAACTTTGGGGGAGAATAATATGATCATGGAACACACATGGACCCTCTTGGAAAGCTTCAAGACCTTTGGGATGGCTCAGATTGATTCTTGGATTGCTCAGATCACAAACCCTAGATGCAGATGAAAATGGACTATGCAAATGAAACAAATATGCAATATGAGATGTAATGCTTATGTTAAAAAAAAATGAAAGATCACAATCTATGGTGTGAGGAGAAGTGAGGGTAAATTTGGGGTGTTTACACTTGTGTGGATATATAAGGATATTTATCAGTTGTGCTCTTTGTGGTATTCTAAGAGAGCTAGTGTATCTAAATTTGTAAAAGTCATGATTGATTTTTTAGTTTGAGAGTATGTTCATCAGGGGTGTGAAGCTAAGAATTAGTGGAGTTTATGCTCAACTAGAGTATTGTTTATCCATGACATGGGGAGAGCTTGTTAATCTTATATGTAGCTAACCTTAAAATCCTTCAAAATTAAAAGATCAGACTGCTGTAGAACTATCTGGTAAGGTTATTATACAAGGATTTAAGATCAATTATTTTTTGTGGAGTTCACAAATATTTGATTAATTATCCTTATGATTCAATATTGGTGATGTTCAAAAAGATGTTTGGAACATCTCATCATCAGAGTTTGTGCAGAATCATAGGAGGGGTACTACATAAGCTTTAGCATATGTTATTTCTTGGGAGTTGGCCTAAGAATTGGCTTCAGTCTTGTGTGACATGAGTTGTGTATTTCTGGAAAGTTTCCTGGCAAGCAGCTGGTCAGGATATTGTTGATGCTGAAGATGGAGATGAAAGACTATGAAGACATCATACTCTTGATGACTAATTTGATTGGTTTATTTTTGATCCAGGTGTAATACAAAATGTTCATCATGGAGTTAAGATAGGTGGCAATATCAGAAATTTATGAAGACTGCTTTACACAAGGAAAGGTGGCATCCTTGGTATAGCTATGCGGTGTAGTTATTAACTATTTCTTTTGAAGATTCAGACAGTGGCAGGTTTGAGGGTTGTGGAGAAGAAATGGAAGATTTTCATCAATGTGTGAGATTGGTTAGAATTACTGCAAAATCAACAGAATGGAGGTTGTCTACTCAAACTTGGTTGGTGAATCAAGTCCATAAGAGTGTGTAATTCTTGTTCTATTAAGGGAGAAAGTTCTTTCAAGTGGAAGAAGAAGGAGTTGAATTCAATAGTTGGATGTTGACTCATAATGTTCTAACATCTAGTTCAACATCATAATCTTAGTTGGTGAAATGGCACATCAACTTAAGATAGGATGATCTACGGGAATGAGAAATTGAATGCTTCAAAAAGATTGCTCTCTCGACAGTTTGGTGGAGCTGCAAGAAGAATAAGATATTACATGTATTAGAGATTCGAAGTGTGTTTGATAATAAGCAAGTGGAACATGTGATTTGAAGATCAATTTTAGTGGGTAGATCAGGATATCTTTGTGAGAATATTGACAAACATGAAAAAGACAATTTGTGGCAACTGGTTAGTCTTGAGGATTGTCTTGGAACAAGTTACTCTTGGGAAGAAGGGTGATGAGTTGAATACTCAAAGAGTTTTGTTATTCTTGAAGGTGGATGAGAGTTTATTTCTCTTAGTTCTTGGATTACTATGCCATAGAAAGTCTAGTTGGTGGAGCATATCAAGAATCATGGTGATGATGTCTTGGTGTGTGGAATATGTTCTAACTTCTGTTAGGACATTATCTGGGATGCTTGTCAACATTGTATATAAAGAGAGTCTACCTAATCATACATGAGAATGATGAAGTAGAAGGTCTGCCTTGGAAGGAGAATGTAGAGAAGACTGAAGTAGATCAGGTAGTGATTGCTTGAGAGTTTGAATGTGGATATTCATTAATTGATCTGAATGTCAAAGTTAGATGATTGGATGTGCATCGTTTGGATGATATTGCTAAGGTCATAAGAAAAGCTTGTTGAGGGGACATAGCCCCATTGTCAAGTCTTTCTAGAGAGAAGTTGATCAGCTTGGCAATACATGGAGTTTTGGAGCATATGAAGATAACAAACCAAGAGGAAATCATGTGAGTATTGGTACAAGGGATGATTATGGTATCATGGTTGAAAAACGAGTGAGATCTTGAAGACTTGAAGATGTGTCTTATGTTTTCCATTCATCAAGGTACAAAGGAGCACATGTCATCCTTGATAGGGGGAGTGTCACAATTTTATGTAGGTGGACTTGTGAAGTTAAGGGGGAGCAGTGTTCTTATTGGTGTTGTAGCTGGTGCATGTCATTTTTTGGGTTTCTCCTATTATGGCTAAAAAAAGGGAGAAGTAAGTAAAATCATGTGTCCCTTGGTTGAGATCAGGCGTCCCTTGGTTGAGGAGGAGTTGGATGGGTGTTCAAAAGGTTTTAGCCAAAATGTGCCAAAGGGGAAGATTGATAGTTTTATAGCTTTTGTGTTGGCATTCATTTTGGTAAAACTGATTGTGATTGATATATGCCTATAAAGATGTTCTGACTTCTGTTTTTTGCTGCTGCATTTCCTTCGAATATGATGTGTATGATCAAATTATGTTTTGGCCAAAACTTTTCCAAATGAGGGAGATTGTAAGTTCTGAGTTGGCAGCAATTTTTGCAAAATATGTTGCTTGAGAAAATGTTATGAAGAATATCTTGACATAAGAATAGAATACCACTATAGGTGGTACAAGATGTCAGATCAGAAGTCCTGACATAGTCACTCAGACATCAGTACAAATACTGAACTTGATTTTAAAACATTTTCAACTGTCATGACAGTACTGCTGTCATGTGTTACAACAGATGTCATGACAGAAGTTGAAGGAGGTGTCAAAACATCCTTGTCTGCTATAATAGAAATTGCTATTGTAATTTACAATACTGAAGGTGCTTATGATATGTGTGCCTTAGACAAATGTCAAAGAAGATGGCATGACATATGTCTCTGTTACAAAAGGTGTTGTTGTTGTTGTTTATCTCTTGACATATCAGATTTAATTTGATGAGCATCTCTTGGATACACCTCATCAATATGTGCAGGTCAAGGAGATTAATTAGGAGCAAGTCCAGATTTAATTGGTTTTCTGAAAAAGGATCTTGGGAGACTATTAGGAAACTAATGATTTAAATGTTCCTATTTTTATGGAGAAGATCTTGCAACTAATGATTTAAATGTTCCTATTTTTATGGAGAAGATCTTGCAATTGATTTAAAACGTCTGGAAATATTATGGTGCTGATTTAAAGGTCTGGAAGTTTCAATCAGAATTCAAAAATAAATATATACTTTCTAAATAAGGCGATTATTTAGGAAACTAATGATTGAATACCTATTTTCTTGGAGGTTAGTTTGCAGAATTTGTAACAGCAAATATGTTGTGTTTTGAAGGCCCAAATCCAGTTGGGAAATAGGCTATAAATAGAAGCATTATAACCTAGTTTTATTAATAAGTTGTGAATAGAAAAGATGTAAACATTAGGGCTTTGTTTGTGAACCACTCTCTAGGAGAGTTGGTATTTATGAGCCACTCTTTTATCATTCTGATATTAGGGTTGGACTGAGTTTATTGAGTTATATGTTATCCACTCTAAGCTTTTAAGCATGAGTGTTTGTGTTCTTGATTGAAGCTTTTAAGCAAAATCAAGTTTGTCTTGGTTGAAATGTTCTTATCTTTCTTTGTTAGGTTCTATTATAATCACAGTGTGTGATCGAAGGGAAGTGAGTGGGAATGCTCATATACTAGGAGTGAGGAACTCTTAGGTAGAAGTTTCATTGTGTAGGGATTATGTGAGAAGTTATAAACTGAGATTATTTAGCTTTGAATTGATACTACAATAGTGGATTTCCTTCCTGGCTTCGTATCCCCCCAGAGTAGGTGAGTTTGCACCAAACTAGGTTAACGATTACTTGTGTAGTTTATGCTTTTCAGTACTGTTATTGTTATATGCATTGTGTAAACACCCCAAATTTGCCCTCACCCATTCACACCATGGCTTGTGATCATTTCATATGCATAAATCCAATCATACCATCTCATATCACATTTCTGTTTCACTGCATAGATTCAAAGTCATCTGCACCTAGGGTTGGTGACCTGAGCAATCCAAGAGCTTCTTGAGCCACTCCAAAGGCCACCAATCACTTCAAAGGGGTCCATGTGTGTTCTTATATCATATTATATCCTCTCAAAGTCAAAGAATGCCAAAGAATCACAAGAACTGGGATTGGTATGGAAGCAGTGCTAGGCTTGACTGCACAGATGACCTAAAATTAGGGTTTTGGTTTCAGAGGCCATAACTTCAAATTTCTTGGTCATTCTTGTTTCTATTGGTCTCTATATGGTATAGGGAGTATGCATATCAATTTTCATGAAGAAATTCCATGGGGAAGTCATCTGATCAAGAGTTGACTTTTCAGACAAGTCAGTGTAAAATCAGGGCATCTGAGGCCCCCAATGACCCAACCAAAGGGTGATCTTCATCATTTTGAGTGTATATGATCTTTATTTGATCATGGAAGAGGTTGGAAGTTCACAAAATTCAAGAGTTACAAGTTTTTTGCAAAGTTGACTTTTTGGGGTAAGTTTGACTTTTAAGGAATTTGTCATTTTAGGCAACTTTTCAACCCTTACTTTTTGATCCAAAAATGCTTCAAATGGAAAAACTTTGGTCATGAAAGTTGTAGAATAGATATTTCCCTTTTCAAAAAGTACAAGAACATGACCTAATTCATTTTGGATCAAAAGTTATGGTTTGTCAAAGTTGGCAAAAATCACTAAATTTCAAGTTATGCACCAAATGGAAAACTTGCAAATTCATGTACCAAGCATTCTAGTGACTTCAAAATGGCTTCAAAACTTCATCACATGATCATACATAACCTAAAAAATAGAATTGGCCCAAGGGATTTTGCATTTCTTGCCTTGGTTTTCAAAGATCCTTAAGTCATTTTCCATTACAAGTGCAAAAGATGGATTTTTGGCAAAGTCATTTTCCAAAGAGCTATGTGATTACCAACTGATTTCTATGTATTGTCATGACCAATTGAGACATCATGTAACAAAATTCAGCAATAAATGCCTCATGTACATAGCATAAAATCTCAAGAAAGCACAAGTGGGCAAGTTGCAAAAGCTAGCATAGTTCATGATCCATATGTTGCAGTCAGCTACAAGCAATCTAAGGGTCATCCTTAACCCAAGCTGAAGCAAGACAAGACCTCAAACTGCTGCTGCCATAGCCCATGCTGCAAGTACAAGCCAACTTGACTTTTTGGCAAAAACTCCCATACTCATGGAACAGTAAGCAGCCACCCCTACTGACCTGCTCCCCAGCCTATTCACACATTGTGGGAATGTTATAGCACAACATTGGCCCTTGAAGCAAGCCAGAACACAGCCCTCACAAAAACTGTCAAAGAGCTTCCTCTCTTCGAATCACTTTCCACAGCCATCAAACATCCAATTTCTCTTCACCAACAAATCAAACACACTAAAAGGAACCAGAATCAACCATTGGTAGAGCTTAAAACCTCATACACACAGACCTCATTTTCTGATACACCAGAACTGGACCTCTCAAAGTGGCCTGTTTAAACTCCATCTAAGCTTACCATTAGCACAAGGGGGATCATTGGAGTAAGTTTGCACCAAAGAACAACCCAGAAAGCCCAGAAACAGAAGCTTCCATCTCAGGTATGGCCATGAACTTTTTCTCTAAGAGCTTGCATTTTATGTTATAATTTGATTATGTATGTCTTGCTGATAATGGGGATGTGCTTAGAATTAAAAATGAGTGAGAAATGAGAGTTTACCAAGGCTCTGAAATTTTTCCCGTGAATCTTGTTGGCTTCGATTCTTTCTATTTGTGCATGATAAATTTAGTTTGAGAGGTGATTTGAGTGGGGTTTGGGTAGAGGAACATTTCCCAGCTTTCAATTTGGTGAATGGTGGCCTGAATCTTGATCTAGGGTTTTCAACCCGCCGGAGAAGATGACCGGAGCTTCCCTCCGGTCACCTGAATGTTGTTAACCCTAATCCTGTAATTAAGTGAGGTTTGAATTCAGAGCGTTGGATCCGTTGACTAGCCTTACTTCGCGCGTGTATGTGTGGTCCAGATGTGTCCAATTTTCCCTAATCTCACTTAACTTAATTAATCTCAATTAATTAATTCGTAAAACCTAATTAAGTCAGAGTCCATCCTGACCCTTGTTTCACGCGCCAAGTCAATGGTCCTCTCCCAGCTTTGAATCTGATGCGTTGGATCAGATTACTTTTCATTTTCTTTTATTTTAATTCATTTGTTTTATATTTACTTTGTACAATTTATTAAAAATAGCAAAAACACTTTAAAAATTCTGAAATTTTTTGTACAAGTTGTTATTTAATTTCAGAACACAAAAATATTTTTATTTTTATTTTTAGCATTAAAAAAGTATTTTTAAATATTTAAAAGTTTCTTTTTAATTAATTAATGAGAATTAATTAATTAAAAATACTTTTAGGTATTTAAAAATCACCAAAAAATTCATGAAACCTTTAAAAACATTTAGAAACATTGTCCAACCCTCAAACCAAATTTCTTTTTTGATCTTGATGCATTTTGAGGATTTTCCATGGAATTAAAATCATTTTGATGCATTATTTTGATCCAAACTTCCAAAAATCATTTCTGCCTAACCATTGAGAGTTGGACTTTGATTCTTTTTGCATTGAGTTATGCATATCATGTAGTTTGTGAGATTAATTTAGCATGAATTGATCTTGCATTTTCCATTTGTTTGGCATTTTTCTTGTTAAGGAACCCTAAAACCCTAGAAATTTTAGGAAAATCATAACTTGAACTTGGTTAAGAGTTGGAACTTCTCCTTTGGGCAGTGAGTTAGTATAGGATTAGGGATTCTTTGAGTGCATTTTCAATTTTTTATATTGATGTTTGCTTCTGATTTTGTTTTTTTGTTTGATGCTTTGAACATAAACCCTAATTTGGGCTTCCATATGCATCCACCTTGCATTTGCATTCATACCTTGACTTGCCATGACATTTTATGCCTCCATGTGATTCATTTAACATCATAAGACATATTGAAAGCATGTTTGACCATTACATCTTGCATTTGCCATATTGTATGTCATTTGCATTTCATAACTTTTCATGTATGTTCATGTGTCTTAACTTGTTTCATCTGCATCCATGAGCTTGTATGATCATCCCCATGTGTTGTCTCATGTTTGCATCATCTCATAACATCATTATCATCATGAATGTGCTTCTGGTTTTGATTCTCATCATGCCATTTCACCTCATTTTGCATTGCATTGCATTTCTTTTCTAACTTTTCAGGTGGTAAGTGAATTTGAGAAGTGGATTTGCCTTCACTTCTCATAACTTTCTCTTCATCTCTTTTATGCATCCATGCTGAATTTTGATATGTGTTTGAGATTGAGCTTGCTCATCCTTCTTCTCCTTACTTTCTTTCTTCAAGTGACTTGACTTCTTGAATGAAGCAAGTTACTTTGCTTCTCCTGATCCTTTCATCTGTTTCCTGGTGGTTCCATTGAAGATTGCTCTTGTAAACCTCACAAACCTTAGGAACAACCAAGCATGACAATGAATAGGGTTTTGATTAGTCCCCCACTTAGTTTTACCTTTGTGTCTCTTTTTAGTCTTCTCTCCTCATCTCATAATCAGGGACTAAACCCTAAAGGCTTTAAGGCTTTGTGATTAAGCTTATGCCTGCATCCTTCTATTAGGATGGAGTGTATAACTTTAATCCTTAGTGTTAAACCCTTAATGTGTTTAAATCTCTTAATCAATCCACTTAATAACTATCAAGACATCACACTTGTAACTTGGGCCTTGCATTAGGGTTCTAATTCTTCCTTAATTGGTTAAGAAGGACTAACCCTAGTGTTAATGGACAAGTCCCTCTCAAGTTGTCTTACAAATCATAAAACTCACTTCTTCATCTTACCATTAACTAAAATCCATCTAATAAAGGCTTTGTTTTGTCATGAGGTTAATCCCTAATCATGGATTAAGTTGAGGAGCTTTCCTCAGCTTAAACATTCTCATCTATTATCCTTCTATTATGATGGTGTAATGAGTCTGTTTAATCCCTGATTATGACTTAAGCTCATTACTTAACACTAAACAAAAACACCAAAAACACCAAAATAATCAAGTAGGTTAATGATCTTAATCCTACGTCAAGGTGATTAAGTGTGAGAATCTGACTTCACACTTAAGGTATTCTCATTACCCCTAATCAGAGGGAAGATGTGATGGGTTTACTAAATCCATTGGTTCAGGCTTGAGCTCATTAACTTATGACAAACTTCAAAAGCAATAAAAGACTGAAAATACTCAAAAACAAACAATAATCGTCTCCTTCGGGATTCTTTTCTCATCTTATTCACTCATAAACGAGAATTTGCTTCTTCCGTCTAATGCAAGACAGTTAGCACCTGAGCCAGACAGGTCATACACTTGAGCATAGGCAAACAAGCAGTTCACAAGTCAATTCATCTTTCAGTCTCTTTGGGTCGAACTACGATGTTCTGACTTCCTCATTGCACGAGAGGATACGTAGGCATAACTTAACAGTTATCGAACAAAAATCTATGTATATTTCCCCTCCTTCTAGCCTTATTTTTTAGCCTCATTATCATGAGCATTTCACTTTTGTCCTTACACTGACACTTCATTTATGCACTTCACACTTCTTACACTGACACCTGTACATTCTTTTCCAGCTCTTTACACACAGATTGCACTGACACTACCCCTTTAAAACACAAATCTTTTAAGCGTGGATCCCGTCGAGTACGACGAACAATCTGGGTGCTAATACCTTCCCAGGTTGTAACCAACCCCCTTTCTCAGTCTCTCTGGTCCGCAACCGTCTTATCCATCTTTTTCTAGGTTTATGCAGCATTACCTTTCCTCTGGGATAAAAATGCCTAGCTGGCGACTCTTTTCTTTTCCAGTGAGTTCACTGCTGTGTGTTCTCATTGTTCCTTTCGCCGACCGTTCGCGTCTGTACCTTCATTTGACCTGGCCTCATTTATCGGGAGCGACACATTACCTTGTTGTTTCTGTCAGACTAGATGTCTCAAAATCCTGTAGGACATCTGGGATCTATCATACCATAATTTCAACTTTATTCTTATTTGGGTCTAGGGAGTGTCGTCCTAGGCGAGGAGGGAAACGACCATGTTTCTTGGTGGCTTCTGGTTGAGTCCTCTCAAGATGAGGTCCACGTCTGTGACCGCGGGGAGAAAGGTTACATGAACGTCGAGGTCTTCGTTGAGAAGAGTCAGCATGACAGTTGGTTTCTAGTAGGGCGATTCTCTCGTGTTGTTTGAACAACATGAGGTTTGTATGGTTGAGGACATGGACCATGGCTATCATCGTCGGGTCCCCCTCGATTGGTATCAGAATGGACTCGAAAGAGGCTGATGTGTGTTGTTGGGCAGATCCGTTGGCAACTGGTTCGGACGATGGGGTGGCAGTTTTCCCATCTTTGGAGTTGACTTCATGGACGACTTAAAGGTTGTCGTCGTCGCTGGTGGCGTAGTTGACGAGGGTTGGGTCGTGGTTGTCACCGTGCTTGCTAGCCATGTTGGTCAGTTGATAAAGGGTTTGAAGCTTTGGTCCTTTATTTCAAGAAAGGAGGGGGAGCAATGAAATTCCCACAAACGGAGTCACTGATCTCACCTGATCAAAATGGACCTTCTAGACTAGCACAACTTCTGTTATTGGAGGGGAAAATGAGGAGCTGTACCTGCAAGGTACTCTGATGCCAAAGTAAGAATAAGTAACAAAGTGAAAGCAATTGCAGATAAAGGTAGTAGTGAATAAAATACCTGACCCTCTAGTGAAAGAGGGTATTTATAATGTGCCCCCAGCGCTAGGCCAAGGTCCCTATTATGGACTGGATCAGTTAGGGCCACGATGAGGACTTCAAGGGTTTGCGAAGAAGTAGGGAAGACTTAACACGTGGTATTCGCCCTTATCCAACTGCTCCTAGAATCCAAGTAGTGAGGCTATTATTATGGAGGAAGTAGTTTACTGATTAGTTGAGGTGTACGTGGGGGAGGTGCTCCCCATGCCCATCTGATTATGGACCTTGGATTTGTGCACACTGGATTGGGTTGTACCCGACACGTCTGGCGCAAGGCCCGGTCCAGAACATGATGTATCATGGGCAAGAATGTCATTACTAGAATACAAAAGTGGAATAAAATGTGGCCCAGTTAAATGACAGGTATGTCTTCATCTGGATGATTCCCGTCATCCCCCTGACTCTTCTAAATAATATTAAATTGCAATGCTAACATCCGAGAGTGATAGTGATGATATTTTTTTTCTTTCAAACCGCATTTCACATTATCTTTTTCATATTTGGTCCAATCCTTTTCCAGTTTGTCTACTACAACACCATCAACATTGTGTGTATGGACAAATATACCTTCTTTCATAGCCTTCCAAGTACCACGATATGTCCCTTATATGGAAAAAAATCATGTTCTTTTTCCATAAAATGCACCCGTATCCATTGAAGGATGGGGGTTTTTATATTATATACCTTGAAGACATTTTTTCCTCTTGAGACCATTAGTCCTTAACAGGAGTTAGGCTCTGATGCCACTTGTTGGACAAGTGACTTCAAGCATAAGAGTGAGGCGAATCGTGGTATTTTTAAACTCACGATTAATTTTATACTTTTCTCGATTAGGATATTGTTAGAGAGATTGCACTGGATATTTATACATTGTCTTGTCCCCGAGAGGTCTTCGTGAAAGTTTGACTATAAACTTTGAGCATTTGAAGGTTATGCCCACAAACCTTTATACAAGCTGATCTTGAGTTTTAACAAGTTTATCCCTAACCACAAATAGCTTTTAATCACTTGTCTTGGCTTAGAAAATAATTTTCAAGAAAAGAACATTTGAAAAATATATTTTAGTGTGTGTGTGTATGTGTGTGTGTGTGCGCGTGTGCGCACGTGTAGGAAAAGAACTTATTGACTTGTTTTCTAGCATTAACCTTATGCCCTTGTTATTTTTCATAAAAATTGGCGATCTCGAACTGAAAAAGACAAGGATGACTATGCAGCTAACAAACAAATATATAAAGAATCCCTCTGGTATTGCTGAAAATTTATTGGTAAAAGTGGACAAATTCTTGTTTTTGACAAATTTCGTAGTGTTAGATATTAAAGAAGATGATGAAGTTTCTTTAATCCTAGGAAGACCCTTAATTAAGACAAAACAAATGCTAATTAATGTCGACAATGAACGGATGAAGGTCATAATGGAGGATGAAGAGGTAAGTTTTAATCTTTTGAATCTATGAAACATTCTAAGGATAATGGTTTTTTTTCTTCAAATATATGCCACATAAGAGGCTTTATAAGAAGTTAAAGAACGATTGCATGACCCTTCTCCTCTAGAACAAACATTAATATGTACTTACAAAAGGCTTGGTGCAAAAGAGGAGTAAGAGGTTAAATAAAAGTTAAAATAACTGTATATTTTGAGTGTAACTCTTCCCAAGGAATCCCAAATAGAAAAATTAAAAGAAAATGCATATCATACAACCTCAAACTAAAAATGAAAACATTTTCCTCAACAAGAAAGAAAAATAGTTTAGATACTAAAGAGAAACAAATAAGCAATAGTTTGGGAATCGTCTAATTTAATTGGAATTAATCCATCATATTGCATGCATAAAATTATGTTGGAAGAAAATTCAAAACCTATATCCCAATCCTAAATGCATATGATCCCCACTATGAAAAAAGTTGTCAGGAAATAAGTAGTCAAGTTACTTGAGGCATGAATGATATACCTAATATTAGATAATACATTTGAATGTCATCATCAGAGAGTTGAAAGTTATTGCCAATATCTATAATAATCATTATTGTCATCATCAAAACATCAAAAATAATCTTTTTACAGGATTATCAACTTTATACCTGCTTGCACATAGATTCACGTTATCCTTTTTTTTTAATGATGACAATACTTCTCTTTGAGAGATGGTAAAAAAATACTAGATAGATATGTAATTGAAGTGATTAAACTTCCTTCCATTAAGTAGAATATAAACTTCCTTCCATTAAGTAGAAGTATATTCTAATACCTTAAAATCTTTAAATATTGTGAATAATTTATCTAAAATCAATGAAAATTAACCATCTTACTAAATTTAGAAATGGAGTAAGAACTAGCTACCACTTGTAAATTTATTCAAATGCAAGATATGCATTCCTACTAGTTGAAATTCATGAGTCACACCAAATTATGTGAATCACATAAATTTTGTTGAATTTATATGAATATTAATCAATAGAATAAGGTGTGGTAGAATGCATATTTAGAAAGCGTGCGGTTAGTATAATTATTTTTAACTTAAATGCAGACAAAGAATGAGTAAAGAGAAGGCTATATATACTGCAGCGAAACATGAAGATAAGGTTCCATCAAATATACAAGATGGTAAAAAGAAATTTATAGTCCAATATGCATACCCTTCTAAATAAGGAAATTGCTGATGAACATATTAATCATACTGGCTTCTGATTATTATTTACAAACTCTGAAGACAGACACTAATTTTACTTCCTTCCTTCAACTTAATGTAATCAGCTAGGCAAGAATAGATTAATATATTTTATGTACAAAGTTGAAATTTCAACCAAGTGCCAATATATATTACATAGACAGATATTTTGACATCAAAAAAGTATATTCTTAATTTATATAGAATAAAAGGGGATGATGAAATGCACTTTATGCTTGACTAGTGACTACATTCCCAGAAAAGAATACAAAAAGGGTTTCTTTTTCAGTTTCCATTCTACAATCCAAAAATAAATAAATAAATAAATGTAAACCAAAAGATCAAACATAAAAACACATCCTCAGAAAGAAAACTAAAAGCTCCATAGTGATATCTCTTGATCTTGATAGTCTTGTACATCAATATATTGATACTCATCTTGATATCCAAAACTATGTGTTGGAGACAATAGGGCCATATTCCTCCACATCTCTGGCATGCTCATCTCTCCCTCTTCTTCAACTTCCATAGAAAACATATTTTGATCTACTGCCTCTTCTTCCACTTCCATAGAAAATGTGTTCTGCAATGTATTCTGCTCTTCTGTGGTGGCGGCAACTACCGCCATGTCAATGTCATTAACCGTTAGAGTCTTGTCAGCATCATTAGTTGGTAAAGTTTGGGCCGGTCTGAAAGCCTTGGCGGCTTCTGTAGCTGCCTTTTGTATATCTTTTGCCTCCGTACTAGCTGGCCTAGGGAGCCGCCACGTTGAATCTGCAAAATTGAGACAGGCGTAGCGGCCCCTTAATGCCAGTGCAGCAACGTCATGTGCTCGGGCAGCCATCTCGACTGTTGGAAAAGTCCCTAACCAAATTTTAGTTTTCTTGTTAGGCTCTCTCATTTCACATACCCATTTATTATTGTTTCTTCTCCTCACACCTCTATATACTGGATGGCGAGTCTCCTTGAACTTCTTCCTCCCTGCGCGCTTCTTCGGGGTAGTCGCAGCTAACCGAAACTCCTCATTAGAAATTGAAATACAATTTGAGCCATCTGAATTCTGGAATGAAGTGTCAGAGGAAGAACAAGAGCTGTTTGTCGTAAACATATCCATGTATTGGAAAGAGTGGAAAAAGGTTTTGATAGTGAAGAAAAGAGTTAAATAATGGAGAAATAAGAGGCTATGGTCTTGAATTTTGATGCTAAGGTTTAAGAGAGTAAAGAGTGAGAAGTGTTATATATATAGGAAAGCTAACAGTGAGAGTGTTTTGTGTGATTGAGTTGGATATTTTACATGTATGAAAAAGCCAGCTGGTTTGCCTAGTTGGAAGATTTGTGATTGGTTAGAATTTTGAAAGAGAAAGGGAAACCAGTGAGAAAAAACAAGAGAGAGAAAAATATGCGTGTTTGTAAAAATAAAATACTTTACCAAGTGTTTTTATTTGATAAAAAGAATATCCTTCCTCTTTCTAATGTTTATTATCTCCATCCTTAAGCATAAAACATTTAGAATAAATTATAGAAATTAAAAAAATTGATTGTATATTCAGATTGGTGAATATTTTTAAAATTTAAAGAAAAATAGATTAAAAAAATTGTGTAAGCAAGATATATTAAAAGGGAGAAATAATGGTTCTCTAATTTGTTTACATTAAAAACATGAATTACCCGATAAAAAGAGATATTACAAATTAATTAGGATTACAAAATAAACAGGAAAAAGTCTTTACTAAATTCGTAGAAACTACAATGAGATGAGTAATTTCTCAAAAAAAAAAAAAACTATTTTCAAATTAATACTTTAATTTTCCACAATATCTAATTAATATTCTATTTCTCCGTCCAGAAACAAACATCATTCTTTATAACCCTAAACTTTAAAAAATGGTTAGCCAAACAATCCTAAAAAATATTATTTACTATTTGTATCGAATTATTTGATTTATATTATATAAAAAATGTAAAATAATTTAGATTATTTGGATAAGAAAATTATTAATATCTATTTAAAAATTTGAAAATAATCTGATAAAAAAACTGAAGAAAATCTTATATTAAAAAACGGATGTAATATAAATTATAAATTATACGTGTAAATATAATTATTTTTAGTAACTACAAAATAATGAATTTATAAATATAATTCATATTATATTTTAATCCTTTGAATATTTACGTTTGAAAGAATATTGTCTACTTCGATTTTTTTTATATAAAATTTTTATATTTCTAAGTTTTTAAATAGTTTCTATAAACTGTAATATAAGTTAAAAGTGATTTATGTTTTTGAAGATTGAATTAAAAATTACTCTTTTGTAAGAATTAAAAATATAAAGTTTTGTATTATGAGTCATGTTAACTACTTTTGTAATAGTTATGTCTTATTTAAAAAAAAATTGTAAAATTAATGCATAATTTTTAATTTAAGTTTATATTTAGTTCATCAACATGTTTTTTATCAGTATTTTCTTTAAGTATTTTAGTTTTGGTTATTTGTGGCTCTTACTTTCAAAAAATAAAGAAGAAAAGTAAAATGTAAAAAAGGAAACTTAAGAAAGAAGTATTTAAATTCTCATATAAAAATCTTGTTTTTCAGTTATTTGTCCCTTCTACTTCTTTCTCGTGATTTTCCTATAAAGCAAACGCGTAAATTGTGAGAAATACTATTCTTCCTTCCACTCATTTTCTTTCTGAGCGTGTTAAGTAATGAACAACTTTTCAGTTTTTTTATCGCTTCTACTTCTGCTCCCGTGTTTTCTTTTAAAGCAAACACGTGTTTTACGAGATAATTTTATATTCAATCCATTCAATTTCTTTCTCAGTAAGTACTTAGCTCCCTTTCAGTTTCCTGTCGCTTCTTTCGCGACATTTTCCCTTCAAGCAAACACGGTCTTAACAAGAAAAACTTTTCTTTCTTCCACGTGTATGCAACACTTTTAACGTGAACCGTTTCACTTTCACTTTTCCCTTTTCACACTTTCTTATATTTTTCGATCCACACTTTTAGTATTTTTATTTCGAACCTGAATTTTTATTACAACGGAACCACCGCGCCGAAACTCTCCTCCGCCGTCGTATTCTTCTTCTACAAAGGTTAGTCTCCTATAATCGTTTATTTTGTTCAATTCATGCCTCAAACCTATAATTCCCTAATTTCTCCGTATGTGTCTCAAAATCAATAGAAATTATGTGTGTTTTATTTGAAAAATCCCAATCTCTCTTCTTCGGTAATCTGAAAATGAACTCTGATGGATTAATTATCACTTGTAATTCATTTCAATTTTGAATTTATCTCAATTCTTATTGTGTATGGTGTTTAATTTGTGATTTAGTTCTTTTTTCTGTTGGTGGATTATTTTGTTTGTTTTATTGTTTGGACGACTGATCACGCTCCCCTTTGCTTGCAGTGAGCTTCACTACCTAAGACAGATTCTTCGCCTATTCGAATTCGGGAGAGCCGAGAGTCGTGATATCAATCTTGCAGTTGAAATGTCAAATGAGAAATTGTGAAATTTAAGGTGAGAGAATGAATATATGTATTTGGTGTAGAGTTGTTTGTTAGTATGTATGCCTAGGGTTTAATTATAATCAAATCATAACTTGTATTACTTGCAATTGCAACTGAAATAATGTTATTTTACAGTATGTGACTGGTTACTTAGAATTGTATATTTGTATCTCTTGAGTTTCAAATAAGTAATGTGTGATTATCATTCATGATAAACGGTAACAGTTTATGCTAGAAGAGTAAACATGGTTCCGAGTCATGATATAGAAATTGACTTTGTGTGTCCCTTTTCTATTATAAAGTAGATAGTGGGTTTGTTCTCATCATAGTGTTTATTGTAGATTGCCGGAAAACTTGTTAGAACTAGTTAGGAGTATGTTAAAATCAAATTTGAGTGATGCAAAATGGATATGTCAGACATTGTATATCCTTAAACATGCCAAGTGTAGAGGGGAAGTTGAAGAAGACACTGAAGCTTAACTAAATGATATGATTAGTGAGATTGATTGAGAGTATTTTCAGCAATATGTGTGTGATCCTTTGAGCAGTGACAAGAAATATTCTTCTTATTTGAAACATAAAGGCAAAAGTTTCACAGAAATGTGTGACTTGTTTAAAGGCATGCTTTCAGAATTTAATACATTGTCATAATGTAATTATGAGATGTTATGGTATTGTCTAATAATTCTATGGTTTAAGTGATTGTTTGCAAATATAAATGATACAAAGAACATAAATAGCATGCAAAGAGATATACTACGCCGGAAAATTTCACACACAATCCAAATGATTATGTGCTGATGGAAAAAAAATTAGGTTCTTGTTTCTACATTTTGACAATTGTGGTTGACATAACTATATCTTGATTGTAAATTTAACTAACTAATTAGTTTTCATTTATAATAATTAACATTTTTTTGATAATACTATGATTAACGAAATTTAGTGCTTAGTGTTAAATTATAATTTGGGGGGAATTGTTGTTGTAATCTCTAAACTAAATTCAAGGTAATAAATAATTCAATCTTTTGTCTTTTTTTATTTGTTTGATTTGATCCTTTATATTTTAAAATCTTAAACTGATAATTTTTTCTTCTAGTTGCATAATTTTCAAGAAAGCAATAAAGTTTCATCCTCTATTTTAAGCTAAGAATAATCATGGAAAAAACTCCATATATAAAACTATATACGTAAGAACCAATTATATAAACTACAAGGACTAGAGAAATGTAGCTATGGGGAAATTTTTAAGGTTAGGTAGTATTTTATTTTTTTTGGAGTTATTGTTGAGAATAATTCAAGTCTTTAATAGTTTAGAGCATTTTTAATTGTTGAAAACCCTGTAGTACTAGTGTAGTAATGCATCAATGTTTCCTCTAGACTTTTTCTTTCTTGTGAGCAAGAAAGAATCGATAGGTGCAACATGAATCAAATATCTTGCATCCTAGGGAACCTAAACTGGTTGTCGTATTTTAGCTAGAATGAAGATGACATGACTTGTGCATCAGATGTTACTGCTACCAAAGGCGTTTCCATTGCAAAAAGGTATTACACTTATCTCCATTTATATGCCGGTGTGCTGGTATGCAAGACTAAAAATTCACTTTTTTTTCCTTTGTAGTCTTTGTTAATCTTTGTTCTTAGATATGTTATAATTACCAAATTAACTCATAAGTGAAATGGTATATCTGAATATAATATCATTGTAAATTGTAATTCATTCATTATTTTCTACATTAAATATATATGTTGCTTTTTATGGTGTGGAAAATTATTGGTTGATAGTGTTTCCATAGATTTCCAAATTATTGTACTTTACAATGCATATCTAAATTTTTGTGTGGATCTACAAGATATGACGGGGAGTTTATTCTGTGGGAGATCATCTATAGTGTCTACATTCTATATTTTCCTTTCGGTTTTTTATTTCTCTATTATTGTTTCTGTTTCAAGGATTAGTACATCCACAAATTTTATCTATTTTTGTGAGAGCAAGTAGATCCTATCCTTTTGGGCCATATCACAATGCATTAGTGTGCGTCAAGGTTGTGGTAGGCTTTCACATTAGCTTCTTGAGATGCTTTCACTTTGTTATAAGTTTATAACTGCTTTTTTTTGTTTGTTTAAGAAAGCTATAATTTTTTTTACTTACCTAGTTTTGCATTTTGAACAATGTAGTTATAGCAACTAATCAGCAAGCACCTTGTCATTTTGGTTCATCTTGATAATATTGTGTAATTATTTGATACTTATTGTATTCCATTCTCAATATGCAGTGGTGTTATTGTGTTTCTTATTTGCTCAATAGAGGGTCCACATCTTGATTTTGTGAACCCCATCAATCCCATGAAAAGTTAGAAGGTGCTGATAAGCACAAAAGGAAACTTAGGTTCTATAACTCAGAGGTAAGTATGTGGCCCTTATGTTGCATTTACTTAATTTGTTGGTATGAGTTTTGTAACAAAATATGTCCGTTAAGATTGTATATCATCAGGAAACCTACAATAATATGTCTTTTAAGATTGTATATCACCAGGAAACCTACACGCAAGAAAGATCTAATGACCGTTTTGTTATGCAGATGCATTCAGCTGCTTTTGCACTGCCTGCTTTTCTGAAAGAATAAGGTGAGCTTGCTCGGTGGTTATTCTCGTCAGTAGTGATGGTTGTTTCTGTATTGTACCACAAGTCATTTGGGGAAACAGATCAATGTGGGAGAAATAGGGAACTGGTGTGGTTATTTATATGAGAAATAGAAATCTCTGG
Organism: Lathyrus aphaca; assembly: GCA_963966055.1. Classification (NCBI taxonomy): domain Eukaryota; kingdom Viridiplantae; phylum Streptophyta; class Magnoliopsida; order Fabales; family Fabaceae; genus Lathyrus; species Lathyrus aphaca. The sequence continues at coordinate 275,183,515 of OZ014519.1, read as the reverse complement.
TGTGGTTATTTATGAGAAAAATAGAAACCTGGTGTGATTATTTGTCATCCAATTCTATTTGTAAACTCATTTAGCTTTATTGAACTTAATGTATTGAAATAATTTGCTTCGCATAGTGTGTGAATTTAACAAATATAATTTCACAATTAAAAATAAAATATCACATTGAAAGTGTGTTTAGCTTAGATCATTGGTCTCTTAGATTTGTGGCTTTACTAATCATTGTTTATACAAATAGATAAAATTATATGGAAATATTTGCTATTTTTGTGAGAACAAGTCTGCTATAGAAATTTCTCATACTCCAATTCAACATGATCATACAAAACATGTTGAAGTGTTAACTCATACTCCAATTCAACATGATCATACAAAACATGTTGAAGTAGATTAACACTTTATCAAATAAAATTATGGTGTCTATGTTCATTAATGATTCAAATGGTGAGCAACAATGCCCTTTGAATTGCTACAAACCATGATCTTAAGCCCAAAAAACATGTAGACGTATTTAGAATTAAGGATACACGTTGAACCCAGAAAATCTAGGAGTTTCTATGAACGTGGCTTGCGCATTTGAACAAAAACTGAAGTGCTCATGAGGAACGCTTACACCACACGATAATGCGAGTAGAACATTCAACAATGGTTATGCTATCTCAAGTCATAAAGGCATAATAGCAAAAGGAGGGGGACACAATCAAACTGACTGGAAGTAATAATAAAACAAATTATCCACCATTTACCAAAAGATTAACACGTGCGGAAATGGAGGAAATAAGGTTAAAAGGGTTGTGTTACAAATGTGATGAGTCCTTCACAACATGATATAAATGTAAAAAGTTTTTTTGATTGAAGGGATCGAGGAAGAGGACAATGAGTCAAAGGACGAAGCTATTGCAGATCCTCAAATTTCTCGGCATGCCATTAATAGAAATCATGATTCTTGTACTATGAAGTTGCTTGCGAAGTGGCTGGAGTAACAATATCAGTTCTAGTTGATTCAGGGAGCACACATAATTTCATACATGAAGATTAATTCCATGTTTGGGGTTAAATGTATGGAAAAAAATCGAGGCTGCGAATATATGTTGCAAATGGGGATTAGATAACTAGTATGGGAATTTGCAAGTTTGTCCCATATTTTGTGACATAATAATGGTTTCAAACAGATTTCTATACCATTCCGCTTGTGGGATTTGATGTGATTTTAGGAGTCGAGTGGTTTTTCACATTGGGTTCAATTTTATGGAATTTTAGTTCCTTAAGAATGAAGTTTACGATGAAGGGGAAGAAGGTATAATGGACAGGTAAACTCCGAACATAGACTGAATTTGATGTAGGGACAAAATTTCACATTAGTGATCTTAGAGAAATTGTTGGCTAACTTTGCAGACTTCTTCATGGAACCATCTTGCTTACCACCTAGTCGTAATTGTGATAATTGCATTATGCTTAATCCGGGCAAAATAAATACAAGACTCATGAAAAACAATTGCATTCAGATACTCATTCTAAGCTACAAACTCTTCTTCGGTTAAGATGGCATCGATAAATACTAATCTTGCACACTAAGGATATCATAAGAACATTAACCTGCAATTATGCAGTCATGATATTATGCCTAAGCATAACTTACTCATCCTCCTTTTTGCATTCTTTCATTCTAGCGCAATCACATTAAACTTGTTATCTCCACAAACTCATAGTAAGGCAACCAGTTAGTGACTCTAATCCTTTTGCACGGGTACTGGTAACTAAGTAGCATAACTCCTTGTTTACCTAATTGTAGTTACAGGGGATCAGACCGTAATCCGCCCTAACAAGTTCAACACCAAAAAACTCGGAACCAACCAACAACAGGTGTTATTATTATGTTTGTGTAGGCTCCACAACTGTTGGGTTAAGTGATCAGATGAGGGTCACCCAACTTAGAAGGTGTTTCCCTATTTTTTTCCAATTAAAGCAATAAGAACTTTGGATCACTCACTTATATTCATCGGCTTCCCTAAGTAGAGCGTGTGTGAGATGGTGCTTACTGTTAAGATAAACTACTCAAGAGTTATTAAAGGATGAGAGCTCAAGGCTATGTCATAACAAGTATTTAAATTGATTTCCATATTCAGGAAACTTAATGTGTTATAACGATACGATCTTGTGAACTTTTCCCAAGTCTCCACTACTAACCTCAAAACAATCTATAACCTAAATCTTTCAACAAAAATCCATAGTTTTTCTAAGTCTAATTTTTTTTCACTTAAAGAAACAAAGAAAACACAATAAAACAAAAGAAAAATAAAGAAAATAGGTGATTCCCTCGCCCACACTTAAATCAAGCATTGTCCTCAATGAAAGAAACAAGCATAAAATAAGTGAGAAAAGAGAGAGGAAAGAACACACCCAAGGATTCAAGGCGGATAAATGACCGCATAAGCAACCATTGCTAGTGAAGGCTCTTCTACAGTATCTCCTTTCAAGATGGAGTTCTTATGGAGTAGCTTCGAGTAATGCTCATCGTCTGTAAAAATTTAAATAGTTCCTTCGCCTTTTATTCCAGGATCAAAGAACGATCTCAGATGAGTAAAAGTGTCGAAATGAAAGGGTTTCTCAATGGATGGTGTGGTTGGTGCAACAGAGATGTTGAGAGCTTCAGCTGCATAAACAGTTTCTTCATTTATAACTTGACATGTTGGAGAAATGTGAACCTGCGGGCCAACCTTAATCTCAACAAAAATAGAGGAAGAATCACATGAGTAAGTATTATCAAAAGTAGACAATGATGGGATATCAATTGACAACAAATTAGAATATGTATCATCAACCGACTCAGGAAGCACTCCGATGTGAAAAATAGAATGTTCTTCCACAGGATGTTTCATAACATCAAAAAGGTTAAATTTAGCAATGGTACCACCGAACTCCATGGACATTGTTCCATCATTAACATCGATTTTTCCTTTTGCCATTTTCATGAATAACCTGCCTAAAATGATTGGTGAGCTGCTTAAATTTGTTTCTCCAGCTATGTCTATAATGTAAAAATCTGCAGGACAAAGTAAGTCATTAACTTGGACAAGCACATCTTCCACTACTCTAATGGGGCAAGTATTACTTCCGTTTTCCAGCTGAATAATCAAAGTTGTATTCTACAAAGATCCAAGATCAAGGTTATTATCAACAAAAGTAAGCATAACATTAATGGAAGCTCTTAAGTCTAGCATGCAATTTTCGAATTTACTATCCCCAGTGGTACATGGAATATAAAACGTTCCTGGATCCTTGCATTTCTGGAGCAACATGCCATGATTGAGGGTTGAAACATTATCCTTTTCAGGTGCATGTTTAGGTTGAATGAGGGCTGAAACATTTATTCTCATGTTCACCCTCTCATTTCCCTACATTCTCCTCTTGTGTGCACAATTCAATAAGAACTGTTGCAGACTGCCACTTTTATGAATACATCCAAAATCTTTCTTTCTTTGTCTTCCTCAAGAATATTCTTATTTTTCTGTACTCTTTGTGGGAAAGGGATCAGAGGTACATATTCTCTTTCAGGCTCAACAACAATAGATGATCCAAGTGCGACCTCATCTTTCTTATTTTATTCAAGGGTTAGTTCTGTAACCTTTCAGGATCGTAAGTAAATTTCACTCACATTAGCATTAAGACCCTTTGGATTCACATCTGTTTGGGTAGGAAGTTGGTTCGATCCTTGGGCTTGCATGACATTCATTGAGGTGACAAGTTGTCCAATCTGTGTCTACAAGGTTTAAATACTGGATTTTGTTCTTTGTTTAAACTGAAGATTGTTAACAGCTAGTTGCTTGACCATGTCCCCTAATGAAGGTCTAGAAGGTGCATAAGTGGTAGCTATGGGAGTAGCTATTGGTTGGGTGGGTTGTTAGTTCCCATATCGAAGGTTGGGATGGTTCCTCCAATTGGGATGATATTTGTCGATGGAAAGGTCAGGAGTGTTGTTGTACATGTTCTGATTGTTTCCTTGAGTGTAAAGATTTGCTGCATAAGCTTGAGGAAACTGAATGATCAATTTATCTTGTAAAATGGGACAAGTATCAGTTGAGTGTTCAAGATAAGTACAAATACCATACAGGTTCACTACTTGAGTCTTACCTACTGCCAATTATTTCACTAAAGAGGTAAATTCGTCAATTCTGATTTCTAGAGCTTTGTTGGAAGAAGATTGAATTTCATTCACACCATTGGTTTGAACATAATTTTTTCTAGTGGTGAACTGTTGGGAGTTAAGAGACATGTTTTCAACCAAAGCTTTGGCGGGAGCTGGAGTTTTATCAACAAGTGCTCTGCCGCTAACAATATCAAGAATGTTTCTATCCATCAATAACAAATCCTCATAGATTTACTGAATACGAAATTGCTTAGTGATCTGGTGTTGAGTACAATTAGACACTAATTTCTTGAATATTTCCCAATACTCAGCTAGTGACTCATTGTCCTGTCTGTAAGAACAAAAGTTGTCTCTGCATTCCAGATCTATGTTTTGATGATAACAATAGAGTATTCATGATAGAACCATTTTATGTTCTGATGTTTCTTAAAGTGCTGGTCATGAATATTATATATTAAGATCAAACAAACATTATGAATGAGTACGCAAATACTAATATGCGAAGTTATTATGTGTAACATTAGTCGCAAGCGTACTGAAGAAGCCAACGTGCTTCTGAATGTGAACATAATAAAAAAGATCTAAGGATGTGGATGTTATGTTGGCAATGCTTTTATGGATGATATTCTGAATGTGGTTCTGATTAGATAGCGAAGCGAAGCTTCTGAAATTAATCTTTTGAAGAACTAAGTTCAGAAGACAATGATGACTTGAAGTTCTGAAGACTTAACGTCTGAGACCAAGTGCCTGAAATATTCTAAATACTTACGAGTTCTCAAGATTAAGGTTCCAAAGAACCAAGTGCTGAAGACTCTGAAGACAATGTTCTATGTGAACAAAGTTCTAAAGACTCTAAGACTTGAAGTTCTGAAGATCATGGGTTTCAATCCAAGTGTTGAAGTCCTGAAGAACATAGTTCTATGTGAATAAGTTCTGTAGACTAAAGACTTAGGTTATCTGAAGACCCAAGTATCATCGTCTCTAGCTCATACTTTATTCATTGATTTATAATCAGAAGCCTCTAAAGTTCAAATGGAAATGTTTCCATTGGCAAGGATACTACACACTACGATAATGTTTTATCCCACTACCTCTCCATTATCTTTGAATTGTGGAAAAGGACAATATGTGGTTGTACTATTTGATTCCTTGTGTAACAGATTCCTTAGTAGCTGAATTGGGTTGTAAAGGCTCTTTTATGTTTGTCTATAAAAGGAAAACATCACATGCTTTGTGATGTTGTTGATTCTGATAGAATCCTTGTTGGTTCCTGTGAATCCAACCGTTGACGGTCCTGATAGGATCCCAACTATTGTTGGTTTTGCTGAAGCACAACTTGGTTGATTATTGTAACACCCTAAAATTTTCCCTCTCAATTCATCGCATTTAACATATCATATTGCATACATGATCCTACATCCTTGCATAGAGAATTGAAGCATAACACTCACAACTAGAGGCATAGTGCTTGTAATCAATGACTGGTGAAATTGGTGATCATCCAAAAGAAATGGAAGGGTCATATGGCTTCCCAACAATGCTCAAATGGTTCTCAACCTCCCACAAGATCTCAAATGATTCTTCAAGTCTTAGAAAGAGGTGGATTGATCAAAGAATTCAAGCAGTGCAACACCTCCTAACAAAAAGGGATAAAATTAGGGTTTTTGATTAATAGGGCTTCTCAATGAAATTTTAATTCAAACTTGATTCCATTTTTTTCCACATGATGTCAAGTACCTAGGGTTGAAAAATCATCCATTGAATCATTTCAGAAGGTCTTCAATTGGTCAGTTACTTGAAAATCAAGAAATTGGGGAAAAGTCAATTATGCAGAGGAAAAAGTCAACTCATGACTTTTTGAGATCAAAATCCTGAAATTAATGTTGCAAGGGGCCATTGGACAAAATTTGACCAAGAAATGATGGATGAATCATCAAGAATCAAGAAAATCAAAAGTTGCCTTATTTGGAAAATTAGGGTTTCTTAAAATAGTATGTTTTGGTCCATTTTGCATCCATGTTCAAGAGAGGCCTTCTCTCAATTTAAGAGTCAAACAAAAATTCCACTTGGACTGTTTGAAATAGGGCATCCTAAGCTTCAAATCCATAGATAGATCATGTTCATATGATCAAAATTGAGAAAATTATGATAATTCAAAGTTTGATCAAACTAGGGCAAAAACCAAGTCTTGACAAGTCACACGCGCGCGCCAGGCCAGGTATTTCATCAAACATGTGATATGCAACATGTCAAGCCAAATTACTCCATTAAGGAGGCTTCAAATGAATTTTCTTTGAACATCAAAGTTGTTCATTGGTATGTCCTCTACAACTTTCATGTTTAGAGAATTTTTATTTTATCAATGGTTTGAGAAATATGAAGGGTCAAATTGGCAATCTCACACTTATTATTCCACATACATATTGGCCAAGGAATGCCCATCATTTTCAGGCCCATGTATGCAGTCTTACTTCATTGATTTCATTGACATATTTGAATGACTTAGATGCCATATCTCATCTTGGAGTGAACATCAAACATGTTCTATGGAGCATCCCCTTAATTTTGATCATAAGAAGTTCATAGATTGGTTACTTGTGCTTGAAGTTTCATCTCTTGGAAGATCACCATTTGCATTCTGATTTCTTATATGCTAAGGCATTGTATCAAATGTTTGATTCAATTCAATTCAACTTGTATGCCTCAGTTAACTTGTATTGATCACAAAGCATCATCATTTGGAGTGCAAGTCATCACATACATGCCCATACACATCATGCTACCATGTACCTTTGAAAATTCACATAAGTGAGAGGAATTTCATTGAACTTGAGTTGCATTGATCTCAGCTTAATCACACATCAAACTGATCTCGCCATAAGTTCCATGTTCTTCATTACACCTTAACAGTAGCCACATGTTACATGAATTCAACCTCACTCCATTGATCCAAACACCTCTCATTTGCTTCACTCACCTTAAGCTTAACTCAACTATAGTTCTAACTGTTAACTAGAGTAGTTAAGCTCTAACCACACATATATAAAGTATCTCATGACAGATGTAACACCCATATAATAAATATCTAGAATAATATCATACAAGTGTTATTTTTGGTATTGACACCATCATAAGTGCCTAATAGCATAATTCACATTCTTGACCAACTATAAAAATTCTATACAACAATGGTACAAGACATGGAAATTATGCTAACACAACAATACTAAGATCAAATACAATATCCATTATCGTACAAAGATACAGAAATACACAGCGGAAGACTAAAACTATGCTTCACTTGAAACATCCCGAGCATAGCTCCACTTGTAAATCAAACCTGCAAAAGAAACCTGAAAAGCAACAACAATAGTGGAGTGAGATAACAACATCTGACTGTGTATTTCACTCTCCAACAACAAGTGGTATTTCACTCTCCAACCTCAAGACTTACTCAAGACTCTACGGAGGACCCGTGTAATACACACCTCTGGCCTTTACGAATGCTTCCCGTGGGACCAAGATCTACCAACCTCAAGACTTACACAAGACTATTACAGAGGCCTAGTATATAGCACGCTAATGGTTCGTAACAACCTAGGGTAAACCTAGTCATCTCACAAGTTACACCATTAAACAAGTTCTAGTCACAATACTAGGCCATATTATCGGTCTAAGGTAAGATTTCCTCACTCTTTCTCCATTATTAGTGCTTGAAATCACAAAGTCCTTAAACATATAATTCTAACATTTTAGTTCAATTGTCACCGTTAAACAATTATCACAATAATCTCATTGTCTCTACTTTTGGTCAATCCTCACAATTTCGTTTATTCCACAATTTGATTAATACCATAATTCCTTAACTAACAAAATTACGGTTAAACGGAAAAGTCGGGTAAAAGTCGGGAAAAAGTCAGGTAAAAATAATATCTTTTGGCATCAACAATTAATAAATGTTTTTAGCTTCGAATCGATATGTGGAACACTAAAAAGAGATACCCGAATCATAAGTTATGAATTAAATCACAAAAACAACCCTCCCAAGTCTCGTTGAGCGAGGGGACTGTTCGCTGAGCGAGCAAGCTCCTGCATTTGAGCCTTTATAGAAATTAAATTGCTTGCTAAGAGAGACCGTGCTCGCTAAGAGAGCTATACCAGAACTCAGGTTTTTCTGCATAATCAAGCTGCTCACTAAGCAAGTCTGCTCGCTGAGCGAGCTCTGCGATTTCCAGAAAAAACATGGCTTACGGGAAACACTCCTTTCCATGCCAAACTCATCCAATATCTTCACCCAACATAGGAATCAAACACTAAACATGGATACCATCATATATTAGCCATCATACTTTCATTTAATCGAGTTTTAACCATTTAATCTTTCAATTTCTAAGATTTCTACAAAAACCCTAAAACTCATTAACTCAACCAAAACTCAAAAGAAAATTTTCTAACTATGAACCCACCTTGCAATCTATGAGGAGGTTGGTGAAGATGAAGATTTGATGAAGAAATGGTGATGATCCATGCTTTCCCTCTTCTAGGGTTTTCCTCTTCTTTTCCTTCTTTCTCTTCTATTCTCCCTTTCTTTCTTTCTTTCTTTCTTTCTTTCTTTCCTTTTTCTTTCTTCTTCTTCTTACTAACTTTATTTTCTTTTATAACCAAATAATGTATATTATACCGGTACACAATAGTTAGTATTCTAACGGGTCCAAATTGAGAGTATCCAAAATATCTCCGACTCGAATATTTAATAAGGCCTCTGAGTCAGATAATACTCAATTAATTAATTTGAGTTCGTCGGTTGCTCTAATTATTTTAACTGAAAACTCTCAGAGTACACCGGAACCCTATTAAACTTAATTAATATTATTCTGAGCACTTAATTAAATATGGGGTATTACAACAGAATTCAACTAACTTTGCCATTTGCTCGAAAATCACACTTCACATTGCTATGAATTCTCTCTACATTTTGGAAGAATCTCTCTGCAGTTTGCTCTCAATCCTAATTGTTCTTCATCAATACCTTCCAATCTTCATCAATCCTTCATCATCAAGCTCAATCTGATGAAGATCAAGCCAAATCAAGGTTGATTTAACAAGTGCAATTTCTCATCAAAATTCAAATTCTCATCTGCTTTCTTCAAGAATCAAGCATTTACATCCTTTATTTGGATCAAGAGCAAGTAGACAAATCATTGGAACCTCCTCTATGGTTTTCTTCAACATCTGAAGAGCTTCAATCACAGGTTTCATCTTGAACTTCACTTGCTCTTTTTCACCATTTTTTTTTATTGATTTGTGTTGTTTGAAAGTTACTAGAAGTATGTTGGATACTGGCTAGTTGATATGCACATTAGGTGCTTAGTTTCAGTTTTAGGGAAAAAACTTCATTGCTTCGATTTGGTTTATATGTGTGTGATAAATGGATTTTGAGGACAGATTCTTGATGTACATAATCTCCTAAACATTTTGATATCCATAGCTTGAGTTTTGATGAGGTTTGAAATTGTGCTCACCGGAGGTTCACCGGAGAAGACAACCGGAAGTCTTCTCCGGTCACCTGAATAGTAAACCTAATTATTTTTTAACTTTAAAACATGGCCATTGATTTATTGTGATCCAACGTCCCATATGTTGCTAGCAAATAAATGAATATGGTGCCATTCATGTGCCATATTTTGAGAACCTGAGTGCTAGTGTGTGTGTATCCTCATCCTTGTTGCCATGTGTCTCACATTTGGACCACTTGATTACTTTCCTTGATCAGCTTGTGAGCGTGAGATGTATTTGAGGGTTCAGGATAGGTCAATAAGTTGACTGAGGGCTTAGCATAAGTGAGTGTTCAGCATGTCCTTGGATCTGGACCTTTTTTGATAATGACATCCCTACGCATAAAGCCCAAACACCTTTGAACTGAAAATTCCTACTGATTGCACCTCCATTCATTCTTTCTTTTATTTTTAATTTCCTTTTTATATTATTTCATTTTTTATTTTAAAAAATAGCAAATTGTTCACAAAAATTCCAAAATAATTCCTACATTTTTCTCACCATTTTATAAAATTTTCCACAAATTTTATTTTATTTTGGTCATGGAATTAATTTTTCTTTTAATTTCTTTTGAGAATTTCTTCTTCATGTGTACATTGTTTTGCACATTTTATTTCTCTCAATCCAAAAATAGTTTCAAGTCCATTCTTTTTGTCTTATCTAGAGGACATGTTGAAGCTCTTAAAAATATTTTTCCATGATTTTTAGGTCCCTTTTGATGTCCTATTGAGCCATTTCTTTGAGCCATTTCTTTGAGCCTGGTTCATCAAAACCCTAACTTGACTTTGCACATCCATTTGAAAGGGTTTAATTGTGAATCTTGATGGGATTTTTTACAGTGTTGTTTTCCCCTGATTGATGACCTTAGATACCAAATTTTATAATTTCTCATGTCCAAAACCATTTATTTGATACCTTGCTCCTCGAGTCATATTTTATGCCTTCTTCTTCCATCCTTCTAACCTAATTTTGGGTAAGGCATTTGTGACATTCATTAGAGGTCTCTTGTGTGAGTTCTTAGGGTTCCATTATAAATTTACAAGTCCCTTATATTCAATCATAGGTCCTTGGCTTGAATTTTTTCGTTTTCTTGATCCATAAGTTTCATCTTTGATCACATGTATCTTCTTTGACCTAATCCTCCATCTTCTTTCACTTTAATAATTCTAAGCTTACTTTTTGAGTCTTATATCCACATCATATACTTCTTACACATTTCATAATATTTTCACTTCCATTATCATATCATTTCATCAAATCGAAAGACCATTCACTTCATTTGCTAATCTTTTGAACATGTTTGCTTCTAATTCAAGTTTTCTTTTCTCATAACCCCAAATAGCTCACATGTGTTCATTTGTGGTTAATTATTGTTTCTAATTTCAATCTTATCATACCTTCTAGCCTCTGGATTTTGTATGGAATATTCATCTTTCATGGTTCATGCTTGACTTTTATTTCAAGTTAATTCATTCCTCATAAAACAACTTGTTCAATTCTCCTTACTTCTTCTCCATTCAATCTCTTACACTTGAATAATTCTTCTTGTGTTTTTTATACACTTTCATTTTCTTTATAAGACACTTTTAATTGGTGTTAGGTTCTTATTTTATCATTCACCCATGGTTTAATACATGTTCACCTTGTACTTTCATTCAATCTTATTCATCTAACTTCACCTTGAACTTCTTTGGTGTTTAGTACCTAGTTAGGGCATAGTTTGTTAGTGTTTGATCTTATAACATTAGAAGACATTATTATGGTTTAGATATTGACTTTAGAGGAATTTTATCATTTAGGATCTTTCTCTTTTAGGATTTAGCCTTAGGGAACCCTTAGTGATATTCCTTGACTAGTTTAGTCATTACTTGTGCTTTTGCTTTGTTTTGTGCTTTCAATGTCCAGTGTTAATCTAACCTTTTATTTGTAGGGGGGTTGAGGTAAGCCACATAAAACTTCTTCCTTCATCTCTTTATACTTTCAAGTTGTGTTTGTCTTAGCACTTTGTGCTTTGTTTGTATAACTTCTTTCTTTCCCTCTTTAGAAACAACTTAACTTCTTTAGAGAAGTAAGTTGATTTCTAATTTCCTTTTCTTTTCTTCATTAGGATTAGAAAACTTCATTAACCATAGGATCTCCATGATACGAAGATTTAGGGTAAGTCTTAGTTCCCCTAGTTTTTCCTTTCTCGACTTGAGTCCCTCTTTCTCATCTCAAAGAAAAATAAAACACCTAATAAATGCTGAACTTTCACGTGCACCAGGAGACTTTGCTATGGGGTACTTGCACACGTCCCATTTTGGGGCGAGGTGTAAGGAATCTATCATGATGAACAAGTCTTAGCATAGGGATATTTCACAAACGATGAAATAAAAAAAACTTCTTTTAAAATAAAGTAAACAAACAAACGTCTTTCCTGCGGGAATTCTCTTCTCACCTCATTCACTTTAAACGAGAATTTGCTACGACTTGTCTCTTTGCAAGACGGTAATGCACTCGTACCATACGAGCCTGCAACACCTGAGCATAGGCATAAGCAGTTCAATTCATAAAAAAACACAAACAAAGTTCCCTCCTTAGTTAGGCAAACTACGTCGACTTTGATCCTCATTTTCCCGATGAGGTACGTAGGCAGCGGGGTAGGGCCCGTTCGAGCACATTCTTTATTTTTCCTATATTTTCCCTTTCCTATTTCTTTTCTAGTGTCGCTCCCGACAAATGAAAATGGATCAAATGAAGGTACAGACGCGAACGGTCGGCGAAGGGAACAGTGAGAACACACAGCCGTGAACTCACAGGAGAATGAAAAGAGTCGCCAGCTAGGCATTTTTATCCCGGGGGAAAGGCAATGCTGCATAGACCTAGAAAAAGATGGATAAGACGGTTGCGAACCAGAGAGACTGAGAAAGGGGGTTGGTTACAACCTGGGAAGGTATTAGCACCCAGATTGTCCGCCGTACTCGACGGGATCCACGCTTAAAAGATTTGTGTTTTAAAGGGGTAGTGTCAGTGCAATTTGTGTGTAAAAGAGCTGGAAAGGGATGTACAGGTGTCAGTGTAAAGAAATGTGATGTGTATAAATGTACAGTGTCAGTGTGAGATCAGGAATGAAATGCTCATGACCATGAGGCTGAAGAATGAAGCTGAAAAGAGGGGGGATATACAGAGACTTTTGTTCGATAACTGTTAAGTTATGCCTACGTATCCTCTCGTGCAATGAGGAAGTCAGAACACCGTAGTTCGACCCAAAGAGACTGAAAGATGAATTGACTGATGAACTGCTTGCTTGTCAATGCTCAAGTGTACGACCTGTCTGGCTCAGGTGCGAACTGTCTTGCATTAGACGGAAGAAGCAAGTTCTCGATTGTGAGTGAAGATGATGAGAAAAGAATCCCGGAGGAGACGATTATTGTTTGTTTTTTGAGTTTTCAGTCTTTTATTTCTTTTTGGAGTTTGTCATAAGATAATGAGCTTAAACCTAAATCAATGGATTTGGTAAACTCATCACATCATCCCTCTGATTAGGGGTAATGAGAATTACCTTAAGTGTGAAGTCAGATTCTCACACTTAATCACCTTTGATGCAGGGTTAAGATCATTAACCTACTTGTGATTAATTAGATGTTTTTGTGATTTTTGTTTAGTGTTAAGTAATGAGGTTAAGCCATAATCAGGGATTAAACAGACCCATTACACCATCCTAAAAGAAGGATGATAGATGAGGATGTTTAAGCTAAGGAAGACTCCTCAACTTAATCCATGATTAGGGATTAAACCCATGACAAAACAAGCCTTTGATTAAGTGGATTTTATTAATGATATGATGATGAAGTGTTTTTTATGATTTGTAAGACAACTTGAGGGGGACTTGTCCATTAACTTTAGGGTTAGTCCTTCTTAACCAATTAAGGAAGAATTAGAACCCTAATGCAAGGCCCAAGTTACAAGTGTAATGTCTTGATGATTATTAGATGGATTAATTAAGAGAGTTCAACACCTTAAGGGTCCAAGACTTAGGATTAAAGTTATACACTCCATCCTAAGAGAAGGATGCAGGCATGATCTTAATCACAAAGTCTTAAAGCCTTGAGGGTTTAGTCCCTGATTATGAGGTGAGGAGAGAAGACTCAAAGAGAGACACAAAGGTAAAAACTATGGGGAGACTAATCAAAACCCTAATTCATTATCATGCTTGGTTGTCCCTAAGGTTTGTGAGGTTTGCAAGAAACAATCTTCAGAGGAACCACCAGGAAGCAGATGAACAAGATCAAGAGAAGCAAAGTGACTTGCTTCATCCAAGAAGTCAAGTCACTTGAAGAAAGAAAGTGGGAGGAAGAAGAATGAACAAACTCAATCTCAAACACACATAAAAATGCAGCAAGGTATGCAAGAGAGATGAGAATAGAGGTTATGAGAAGTGAAGGCAAATTCACTTCTCAAGTTACTTACCACCTGCAATGTTAGAAACAAATGCAATACAATGCTAAATGAGATGAAATGATATGATAAGCAAAAACCAGAAGCATGTTGATGATGATGATGATGCTATGGAGTGCTATGAACATGAGACAAGACAATGAGATGTTCATACAAAGTCATGGATGCAAATGATGCAAGTTAAGGAACATGAATGAACATGAAATGTTATGGAACATACAAGACAAATGACATGGCAAATATGCAATGCAATGATCAATGATGCTTTCTACATGTCTTAAGATGTCAAATGAATCATGAGAATGCACAAAATGTAGTGGCAAGTCATGTTATGCAAGAGAATGCAAGAGGGATGCAAATGAAAGCTCAAATTAGGGTTCATGGATCAAACATCACACACAAACCAAAAACAGAAGCAAACCTTAACCTAAAAAATGGAAAATGGTACCCAAAGAAACCCTAGGCCTATAATGAACCACTGCCCAAAGGGGAGCTCTCAACTCTCAACCAAACTCAAGTTATGAATTTTGCAAGTTATTAGGGTTTTTTAGGGTTTGTAACAAAACAAATGCCAATCAAATAGAAAATGCAAGATCAAATCATGGCCTTTTTATCTTTGAAAGTTCATGCTAAATGGAAAACAATGCAAGAAGAATCAATGTCTCAACCTTCACCAATAGGCAGAAATGAGTTTTCAAACTTATGAACAAAATAATGCATCAAAAATGATTTAATTCAATGAAAAATTCTTAAAATGCATCAAGATCAAAAAAGAAATTTGGTTTGAAGGTTGGACAATGTTTCTAAATGTCTTAGAACATTTCATGAATTTTTTTGTAATTTTTAAATACTTAAAAGTATTTTTAATTAATTAATTCTCATTAATCAATTAAAAATAATCTTTTAAATATTTAAAAATACTTTTTTAATGATAAAAAATAAAATAAAAATGTTTTTGTGTCATAAAAATTAATAAAACCTTAAAGAAAAAGTTTCATAATTTTTATGATTTTTTTAACTATTTTAAATAAATTGTGCAAATAAAATGAAAGAAAAATGAATTAAAATGAATTAAAACTGAAGTATGCAGGATGGATGGCCAGGATGCGTCCAGGATTCAAATGGGGTTGACTGCGCGCCAGAATGAGAGGCCCAGATTGCTTCAGATCAAATTAAATAAAACGTGGTTAATTAACCCTAACACGTGGATTAGGGCTAATTGCAATGATCTGGACCTTTCAATCTGGAGGGAAGTCAATGGGTCAACGCATATCCACGGCCAGCATTCAAACTTACACTAATTATGGGATTAAGCCCTAAATAATCTCAGGTGGCCGGAGAAGACTTCCGGTCGTCTTCTCCGGCCAGAAGCTTGCCTGAAAAAGTTCAAAACCTCTCAAAACGCAAAATAAATGAAAACTAAGCCATGGGAAATGATTCCCAACACCTCACGAATTAAAACCCTCTCTCAAAACAAATTTATCTAACCTAAACAAGTTGAATCGAAGAAAACAAAATCTAGGGTTCGTGAGCTTCAAACAGCAATTAAACTCTCAAAACGCAACCATTTTCAAAACCAATGGTACCAGAATGGTCAGCAAGACATGTAGAGCAAGTTTGTAACAATCAAATTGATTTCTGGAAAAATTAATTTGGAGTTACCTGAGATTTGCAACCTTTGATTTTGGAACTTTCAGGCCTCCTCTCCTTGCTCAATCTGCTCCTCTTGGTCCCCCAAAGTTGCTTGAATGCTCAAATGGAGTTTATATTTGTTGGATGAGGAGTTTCGAAGAGAGCTGCTTCAGTTCAGTCAACAATGGTAGATGAGTTCTTGGCACTTTCAGGCTGTGAAGAGGGGTTGTTTATGACCTATGAGGTGTGTTGAGAAGGTTTATGGTGTTGGTTGATGTGTTTGTGGCTTGTGGAGAGAGATTCAATAGAATCTGCAGCAGGAAGGTGAGCAATGGCAGTGAGGGTTTCTGGCTGTTTTTGGCTTTGTTTCTTGATGCTTTGTGTTCTATAGATCAAGGTGAGATGAAGGGAGGCAAAAGTTTGGGTGTTTGCAGGCTGTGTAATGAAATTCGAATGAACTTGCAAGATGGAAGGTTTTTTGTGAAAGTTGTGAATGGTATGTTTTCAGCCTTGGTTCTTGTTATGTTCAGCTTGCAAGTGGATACAATAAACAATTCTGATTGGTTGCTTGATGTGACATGGCCTGCTATGATAGGTGAGGCTACTTTTGCTAAAAATCCACTTTTGTGTAAGATAGGGCATGGCTCAAAGTTAAGCAAGTACAAGGCATGGCTGGTGCAGCAAAAGGTGATGGATAGGCCTAGCAAAACTCAGCAGCCAATGTCATAAGTTGGTGAAGTGGTCATGAGTGAAAATGCAAGTTGGCTAGCTTTATGGATTTCCATGAGAAAAGTCAAATTACATGAACCAAACCATGAGCAAACTTGGTCCATTTCTGATTTTTGTGACTTAGAGGATGTTCACATGCTGGTTTGTCATGAATTTGAGGCAGCAATCATGCATTGATTCAAGACTTAGCAAAATTTCCACTTGGTGCATAACTTGAAAAACAATGATTTTTGGCAACTTTGCATGGCCATAACTTTTGATCCAAGAAGAGTTTGATCATGTTCTTGTACTTTTTGAAAAGGGAAAGATGAGATCTACAACTTTCATGACCAAAGTTTTTCCATTTGAAGCCTTTTTGGATCATGAATCAAGGCTTGAAAATTGACCTAAAATGGTGCATTCTTGAAAAGTCAACAAAACCCAAAAAGTCAACTTTTGCAAAAACCCTAAATTCTTGATTTCCATGAACTTCAAACTTCTTCCATGATCAAATAAAGATCATATACACTCAAAATGATGAAGACCACCCATTGGTTGGGTCATTGGGGGCCTCAGATGCCCTGATTTTACACTGACTTGTCTGAAAAGTCAACTCTTGATCAGATGACTTCCCCATGGAATTTCTTCATGAAAATTGATATGCATACTCCCTATACCATATAAAGATCAATGGAAACAAGAATGACCAAAAAATTTGGGGTTATGGCCTCTGAAACCAAAACCCTAATTTTCAGTCAACTGTGCAGTTCATCCTGGCTCTGCATCCACTCAAACCCTAGTTCTTGTGATTCCTCTGCAATTTTGACTCTGTGAGGATGTAATATGACATAAGAACACACATGAACCACTTTGAGTTGATTAGTGGCCTTTGGAATGGCTCAAGATGCCCTGAGGCTGCTCAGATCACAAACCCTAGGTGCAGATGCCTTAGAAACTATCCAGTGAAACCAAATGAGACATGAGATGATGTGATTGTGTTTATGCATATGAGATGATCATAAGCCATGGTGTGAATGGGTGAGGGCAAATTTGGGGTGTTTACAGCTGCCCCTATTCAAACATGAGTTAGCTGTGCAGGTTGTAAGCGACGGCTTAACAGGCAAACAAGATAACTTGTGGTTGAATACCAAAGACAGTCCAAAATTTGCACTCACAGAATGAAAAAGAAAAGGAATATAGATTGTAAGAGCAAAACAAAGTATATCGTAAAGTGTGGGCGACGGAGGACGACCGTCGAGCAGAGGACGACTGCTGGGTAAGGTGGTATGTGAAGCAAAGCGATGACGGGGACGGCCGACATGCTGGTAAAGTGTATAAAGCGACGACGGGGACGACCGACATGCTGGGGATAAAAGATAAAGCTAGGACGGGGACGGCCGACTAGCTGGGAAAACTAAGATAATATGATGGGGACGGCCATCAAGATAAAGTAGTAACATTCTCTGGGGATTGGTGAAGCATGACGGGGACGGCCATCAAGTTCACAAAGGTAAAGTAACCAACGATGGGGACGGCCATCGGGTTAAAAAAGAAAAGGGACCACGACGGGGACGGCCATCGGGTTAAAGAATAAATGAAATAAACAGATGATGGGGTACGGCCATCAAAGGTGAAGGACGATCACCTAGCAGGGGACGGCTGCTCTGTTGGGCATGAAAGAAATATGATGGGGACGACCATCAAAGGTGGAGGACGACCACCTGGCAGGGTACGGCTGCCAAAATATCAACGATGGGGACGGCCATCGGATAGAAAAGGTCAACGATGGGGACGGCCATCGGACGAGCATGATGGAGGACGACCATCAAGAAGTGGAGGACGACCACTCAGCAGGGGACGGCTGCTCTCAAAGTTTATCATAACACAGGATGAGTGTTAGACAACTAAAATCAACAATGGGGACGGCCATTGGATAAAGTGATGAAGGACGATCATCAAAAGGTGGAGGACGACCACCTAGCAGGGGACGGCTGCTAAAATCAACGATGGGGACGGCCATCGGATGAGCATGATGGAGGACGACCATCAAGAAGTGGAGGACGACCACTTAGCAGGGGACGGCTGCTCTCAAAGTTTATCATAACACAGGACGAGTGTTAGATAAAAAGGAAATTTGACTGCGATCTACTGGGGATATAGTAAATACGGACGAGCGTTTACATCCAAGAAACAAAAGGTATAAGTGTTTGGTATTGTGTATAGATTAAAGATGCGGACGAGCATCCTTAAGACTATGATACGGACGAGTATCATGTAGAAACAAACTGACACGTGCTCAGAGCTGATGATACGGACGAGTATCAACTGGTTAACAAGGAACACGTACGAGTGTTGCATCTGAAAGTATCCTTCTGGGGAATAGTAGACACAGACGAGCATCTATATTCACGAAGACATAAATGTTTTGACACGGTGTATGGATTAAAGATGCGGACGAGCATCCTTAAGACTATGATACGGACGAGTATCATGTAGAAACAAACATTAGACGCAATGTTCTGAGATGATGGTACGGACGAGTACCAACTGGTTAGCAAAGAACAAGGACTACTGTCGAATCTGCGGGGATATACATGGTGTATATAAGATACGGACGAGTATCTGAGTAGGTGTACCAACGAGTAGTGAGTATATAATGTATAGGTGAGTGTTTATCTGCTGGGGATATGACACGGACGGGTGTCAGGAAAGTGTATATACAAGTATAGGCGACCACGCTGGGGATATGACACGGACGGGTGTCAAGAAAGTGTATATATAGGTATATGTAAGTGCAAAGAGGGTGTCCTTGGGCTTTCTGCTGGTGATATGACACGGACGGGTGTCAGGACGTATCTGTAATACTGGTGATCTTGGTTTGTAAAGTGTATTCAGGCAACCTGCTGGGAAATGATGATACGGACGGGTATCAAAAAGGAGATATGCACTGGTGTTTGTGATATGGGGCAACTGCTTTTGCTGGGACTCTGATGGGGATGTATTCTGTATGCCGACAGATTATCAATATTTACAAGTGTTCAATTCACAACATGACTTATGATTATGCTATGTATTTGATTTTTGCCGTAATGCTCCGTATTAGACGGAAT
This sequence comes from Lathyrus aphaca, assembly GCA_963966055.1. Lineage (NCBI taxonomy): Eukaryota > Viridiplantae > Streptophyta > Magnoliopsida > Fabales > Fabaceae > Lathyrus > Lathyrus aphaca. The sequence goes on along the minus strand of OZ014519.1, from coordinate 275,163,925 downwards.
GCTACGCTCTGGGGGTGAATATGATGCGAATGCTATGATTATGCAAAGAGGCACCGATCCGGGATCCGGGTCTTGTTGCCGCGAAGATCCCTGGGTGATCTGCTGAGGAAGACATCCCAGCTGGGGATGAGGTCACTGGTAGATCTAATGATGCACCTGCTTGGGGATATAGGTCATTGGTTGACATATCCTTATAACACGGGACCCAGCTGGGGTTTGTAGAAGCTTTCTGTACTCTGTTGTGATCTTCTATGCGCCGCTCTTCTGGATAGAGGCTGGAGCTCTGTGGGGATGATTCCCTGATTTGTACTCAGCTGAGGGCGAGATGACAACTCGGCTGGGGAGAGAGAGAGGCATCACTGAAAGATCTCCCTAGAAAATCTGTTACGGTGACTTCTTGACTCCGCCGGGGATAAGGGCATCTTCTGTGACACCTGCCCATTCTGATGGGGATAAGTAATAAGCGGCCAACTCAGCTGGGGAATTGTGAGAGGCAACTCAGCTGGGGATAGAGCATTTCGGGTGCTGATGTTGATTTGGCAACCTTGCTGGGGAAGTGGGCACCTCCCAGTGCCATGTGAGTTGACAACGATTCGTCAGTTTGCTGAGACGTAACTTGCATGCCCCAGGTTGCATTCTGGATACCTGCAATCCTGCAAAGATAAGGAAACGCACGAAAAGGTCCCGAGGTACCCCTTACTGGATTCCGTCATAGGAGACAAGTACTTTCGAGAGTAAGTATATTCCCTGTAAGCATGTGTTTTTATTTTTAGAGAGAGGCATCTGTACTTATGCAATTGTATTTTTAGAGATATCAGACAACTCTTTGCAAAACATAAATGTAAAAACGAAACATGACTGAAAATTCGACTTTATTAATTTGTGTGCCCTGAATTGGCAAGATACAGTCAAAGAAACAATATCTCCTGAAATGAGGAGATTGTTACAAGTTGAGAAATAAAGTGCTGGCAGTGTTGGCGATGCTTTCAAGGAGCTTCCTCTTCTGCTATGACTCGTATGACAATGACGTTCTTCTCGTCTTGCTTTCTGGAGAGAGTTGATTCTGATTGCAGCTTGATCCCTTGGAGCTTACCAAGTTGTAGGTGATACAGACGAATTCAGAATGCAGTTGTTCGCTTATTGCCTTATTTTGCATGGATCGCCCTTTCGGGTTTTCAATCCATCGGGATACCCATTTTTGCCTGAGCTGTCCAATGCGGCTTTTCAACTCAGCGGGTGTACAATTTTTTTATTTATTTTCCCTTATTTTTGCCCGAGTCTTTTATTCTGTTTTTGACTCGCCGGGATGCCCTATTCTTGCCTGGACTTACATTCTGTTTTTATGTCCAGCGGGTCATTTATGCGAAGTATTTTTTAACTGCATCTGAATTCACAGGGGACGGGAAATCTTCACCATCCATGGTGCTGAGCATCAGTGCTCCACCAGAGAAAACTTTCTTTACAACGAATGGTCCTTCGTAATTGGGAGTCCATTTGCCCCTGTGGTCTGTATGAGGAGGAAGGATTCTTTTCAGCACAAGATCTCCTACTTGGTACTCTCGGTGCCTGACTTTCTGATCGAAGGCTTTCTTCATTCTCTTCTGATATAACTGCCCATGGCAGATTGCAGCCAATCTCTTCTCTTCGATCAGACTCAGTTGTTCGTATCGGGTCCGAACCCATTCTGCTTCGTTTAGCTTAACATCCATCAGTACCCGTAGGGAGGGTAGTTCAACTTCAACAGGTAGGACTGCTTCCATACCATACACAAGTTGATACGGTGTTGCCCCAGTGGATGTCCTGATTGATGTGCGGTACCCATGCAAGGCAAATGGCAACATTTCATGCCAGTCTTTGTAGGTGATTACCATCTTCTGCACAATCTTCTTGATATTCTTATTTGCTGCCTCAACAGCGCCGTTCATCTTTGGCCTGTAAGGAGAAGAATTGTGATGTTGGATCTTGAAGTCCCGGCACAGCTCTGCCATCATTTTGTTGTTCAAGTTGGAACCATTATCAGTAATGATTCGCTCGGGCACTCCATACCGACAGATGATATCTCTCTTCAGAAATCTGGCTACCACTTGCCTTGTGACATTTGCATATGAGGCTGCTTCAACCCACTTTGTAAAATAATCGATGGCGACCAGGATGAATCTGTGGCCGTTCGAAGCAGTTGGCTCAATTTTGCCAATCATGTCAATGCCCCACATAGCAAAGGGCCATGGTGAAGACATTATGTTCAGGGGATTGGGAGGCACATGCACCTTGTCTGCATAAATCTGGCATTTATGGCATTTTCTGGCGTAAGCACAACAGTCTGCATCCATTGTGATCCAGTAATAGCCTGATCTTAACAACTTCTTAGCCATGGCATGCCCTCCTGCATGGGTACCAAAGGATCCTTCGTGCACTTCATGCATCAGTAAATCTGCTTCCGTCTTGTCAACACATCTAAGGAGTACCATGTCAAAGTTCCTTTTGTATAAAGATCCATCAGTGTTCAGAAAGAAACTCCCAGCAAGCCTTCTTAAAGTCTTCTTATCGTTGGAGGATGCCCCAGATGGGTATGTTTGGTCCTCCAAGAAGCACTTGAGGTTGACCCAGCAGCTTACCGGATCGCACCCCGAATGTGCATTTGTTGGGGTTTAGCTTCAATTGGTATTTCCTCAGACGCTTGAATAATTTGAGCAAGTTCACCAGGTGTTCTTCCTCTGTAAGGGACTTGGCGATCATATCATCCACATCTAGTTCTCTTTCTCATTTCCATTCCTGTTCTTTTACTCAGCAGCAAATTTATTCCTTACCCTTTGAAACAGACTAACAACCGTGGATCCCGTCGGGTACGGCGGACGGTCTGGGGTGCTAATACCTTCCTAGGTTGTAACCAACTCCCAAACCCAGTTCTTTGGTTCACAGGACCTTTGTCCTTACTTTCCTTTTCCTTAGATTTGTGCAACATTACCTTTCTCATTCATCTGGGATAAAAACGCTTGGCTGGCCTCTACCTTTTCCGCGCCATTTTCGCGTTTGTACTAGGATGAAAATCCCAGGAGCGACAACTGGCAACTCTGCTGGGGATCGAACCCAGAATCTCTAGTTTCCCCTTTGAGAGTCAATTCTAGCGCTTGTCTGTTTTTGTTTTTTTGGGTGTTTAGTTGTTTTCTATTGTGTGTTTAGTTTACGGTTTTTATTTATAGCTCTACTTTACAACCTTATTTACCGCTTTCACTATTTACTTTCCATGCATCATATATATATATATATATATATATATATATATATATATATATATATATATATATATATATATATATACTGAACTATCTGTGCTAGTTTTGTTTTGGTGGGAGGGGTTACTGTGAGATGAGCTCGTAACCGGAGCTCGAGTGCACCCTAGTACTTAGCATGGACAGACATTGTACTTCCATGGTATTTCACCATGATGAGTGGCGATGTGTTCCACACCCAGACTACGACCGTCTTGGAAATATTATGTGTGGGGATTTCCTCCACTTCAGGATATGATCTTGATAGTTATGTACATTTGGGGACCGATCATTGAGGACCTTAGTGGAAACAACCCTCTCCAGTGATGACGGTGGCATACCACATTTTTTGGCAAACCCACTCGCATTCGAGGGTCCACTGGGAACTCGCATAGGATGGCCTGGTTCTCTCATAGGAACCCAGTTAAAGAAAACTGTTTGTATGACGATAGTATTGTATCCCAAGGGATGAATGTACTATTGTTTCTCGATTCAGTTCATGAAGCTGGGAACTTATAAGGTATGCTTGTTTTTCTGGACTCATCTGAGACCTTCCTAAGTAGTGTATAATGCCAAACTGACCCCTTGATTTGGTCATGAGCCATTTCTCGGAGATGGTAAATGCATTTTCGCTATTCAACTTTGAGAATCCGTGATGTCGACCTAGAGCACACCCGTGATATGAGAGGGATGTTTACAGGTTTGCAGGAACCCTAAACTTTCAACATACCCGCTTTGCTAGTGTTATTTTGTGATATGATCTGGTTCTATATGGTCCTTTGGTTCCGAATTTTGGGATTTCTACACAGAGATACTGATATTGTGACTCTTCACAGACCCTTGATTATATGATCAACACCAACACATACACGTCACTGATCACATGCCTTGCCTTGCATAACTTCATCACATCATTAATCATTTGTGTTTTTTTATTCTAAGGGTTTATATATTGTTCCCAGTTCTGGTCGGATTTCTGATTCAGAGATGGAAGACTTCAGAAAAAAGAATATTCACTACAAATTCTTCGATACTAAGGTGGACATGATAAACAAAATGGTGTCTCTCATTACCCCAGAACATGTTGGAGGTTTCCGAGAAAGTTATGGATATATTCTGGACATGATGGTAAACCTGGATAGTTATGAGAGAAGCGTCATTCATACCTTATTGCAGTATTATGATCTCATCGGCTCAGATGCTTCACATTTCATGATTTCTAGTTGGGTATTTTACTTGAAGAATATGCTTTGATTTTGGGGGTGCCGCTTCAGGATCAGGTTCACTTCAACTCATAAATGACAAGGCCCACTCATGCTGACATATCTAAAGCTCTTTATTTGAGCCCATCTGAGGTGACTGGAAACCTGAGTACTACCAAAGCAGGAGTACTTGGCTTTTCTATGGATTTCTTGGTTAAAAGGGATGAAGAACTTACTACTGATGCTCAATGGGATTCTGTCTGTGCTATCATGGCCCTCTCTATCTATGGGATCATTCTGCTTGCATACATGGACAAATTTGTTGACATAAATGCCATCCATCTTTTTGTGCTGAAGAATCCGATACCCACTCTTTTGGGAGACCTTTACTATTCAGTGCATTATAAGAATGAGAAGAAACGGGGAGGCTTAGTACGGTGTTGCGCTCCTTTATTTTACAGATGGTTTATGAGGCACCGACCCAATATTGAATCTTTCAAAGTCCCTAGCCTGATATGGGACCAAACGTTGAGCATGTTATCTGCCAAAGACATCAAATGGTTTACCCTGAGGCTGAAAGGGAAAAACTTCATCTCCAGCTGTGGGAGTTATCCCAATGTGCCACTCTTAGGAGTAACAGGGGACATCAGTTATAACCCCATTCTATTGAGAGGGCAATTATGATATGCACTTAAAGGCGCTCCTAAGGAGTTAGAGCTAATTCATACCTTTTACTTCCATGTAAAGGACAATCTTCCTTTGGTTCGAAAATTTGCGGGTTCTTTGAGACTCATCAGAAGAAAGGGTGTGACATGTTTGGGTAAAAGCAATAATCAGATGTTTCCCGAATATGAGGTTTGGTTAAAGGAAAAAACCCAGGTGGTTCTAATTCCCTTTTATGTACCAACTCTTCCTCTAGTGATTGAACCTAAAGCTACTGTGACTTTGGAAGATTATCAAAAGTTAGAAGCTTTGGTCCAGTAACTCAGACCAGAGAATCAGGAAGCTCACACTTCCTATCAGAGGATGGCGACCCTTAATCAAAAACTAGAGAAAAAGGCTCAAAAATCTTAAAATATAGTGAAGGACAAACAAAAAGACTTTGAAGAAAGAGAACTTTATTTCAGGAAGAAGGGTTTGGCTGAGATCCACAAAGCAAGTCAACATCAAAAGGACAAGAAGTCTCTAGATGAAGCCAACAAATCCATAACTCTCTGACAAGCAAAATGGGATGCAAATCTGAAGGAGCAAAAGGAAGTGGAAGCTGAATACAAGCGGAAAATTAAAGACCTTCAAGAGCTATTGGGTGAACAGGAAGAGCAACTCCAACTAGCCTACAAGCAGCGCCTAGACTACCACCAGAAGATAGCACAGGGACAACAATCAGTTGAGAATGCTCAAAAAGAGGTAGATGAGCTCAAGATCCGTGCAGAGGTCAAGAAAGCTAAGCTTGAGTCGAGCTTCAACAAGGAGAATGAAGAGGTTTTCCTGCAGTAGATTAGTGAACTTCACGCTTCCTTTGATCAAAGGGATCGCCTCATTCAGAAACTCATTGAGGATCCAGTTCATCCAGATGTAGCTCAGTTATTCCAGGTGGTCAAACGTCTCAGCTGGAGGTTGAAGGACATGGAGTTTCATAGAACTTAGTTTCATTTATTTGTACCAGATTACCCACAGGCTTGTTGTGGGATTCCTTTATGCTTTGGCTAGTTTCTTGCTTTAAGAATTCGCACCCCTCGGGGAATTTGTTGTCATTCTTAGACTTCATCTTATGCTATTTGATATGGTTTGAATCTTTGGTTGTTATCTTTGCACTGACACGGTGTAACACGGTGGGAGAGCTAACTTTTAATTTATGTTGCGGTAAGCAAGAGTCGCCACCGACTTTTATTTTATCCAATAAGGAAAAGGAATAAAAGAACAGGAAAGACCTTTTTAAAAGATTTGAGTTCGGGGGGTAAGTATACAAAGGGAAGGTGTTAGCACCCTCTGTATCCATGGTTATCCATGGGCTCTTAACTACTTAGCTCACTTTACTTTTGTTTGAAAAATAGTGTAGTGTGTGTTTAGAAAATATTTTCATAAGTCTTTAACTTTGCAATGATCCTCGTATGGATATATACAAAGTATTTAGTTTAAAAGTATTTTGAAAAGTGGGGTGTAAAGAGCGTTTTGAAAAGAAGTGAGCAAGTACTTAAGAACTACTTACCCTAAGTTTGTAAGGTCTTTCTTGTTACTTATTTCCTTTAAGGGTAGGAGTGTCCTTACTATTAGTGAGTAAGTAGTATTTAACTTGGATGTTTTAAAGAGACGGGCGTATGGTCATCGTATGGTCATAGAAGGCAACCTGTAAGGGTATCTTAGTAATTCGAAGGGACAATCATCATTTTTTCATAAGGTCATCGAGGGACAAGATCATTTATTCGTAGGCAACTCGAAGGGACTATAATATTTTATTTAAAGGGACTATGATGATTTTTTAGTCGTAGGCAACTTTTACTAAGATACCCCCATGTTAAGGGACTTGACCATATTTTGTAAGGCAACCAAGAGGAGAAACCCTAGGAGGTGCAGATGGCAATCGTATAACGATCGACTTACGTGTGTGAATATAAATTTCAATTATTTATCTTGAATTTAATGGTCTAAGTCCAATTATTTAAGCATACAATCTCTTACACACCCTATTTTACTAACCACGCAATAAACTTTGCAGAAAATAAAAGCAGGAAGTAAAGTCCTACGCTATTACATCACAGGGAGGGGGTACATTTGTCTTTTAAGGGGATTACGGAAATTAAAATGCGGAAAGTAAACCTAATTAACTATTACTCATATATGAGGAGCAATTAAATAATCAGAAAAAGAAGTGCAAAGAAATAAAATTACATAATATCGTGCGTCCTATACAAATTTTCTAATAAAATAAATAATTAAGACAATTTAAATAAATTAAGTTAAGAAAAGAGATTAATTGTTTTTTTAAAATTAGGGTTATGAAAAAAATCAGGGTTGATTTAATTAGGGTTTTAGGAAAAAAAAATTAGGGTAGACTAAATTAGGGTTTTCATTAAAATTAATCTAAACCTAATTATTAAATTGATTTACAAATTTAATTAAAACAAAACCTAAGAAAACTAATTTTCATTTACAAGAGAAAATATTATTTGAAAATAATTGGGAGTTCATTATTGAAATAAAATTAAGGTGATTAGTGAATTAATTAATTAGTTAGGGATAATTAGAAAATTAATTAATTAAGACATAAGAAAACTAAAAAAATAAACAAAGAAACAAGTCATAAAAAAATATGGGGGAGCCTGGGTTCGAACCCAGGTCCCTTTCCTCAAACGCATCTCTCTTATCCACTGCGCCACTTGCATTCCAAGTGATAACAAACACAAACAATTAATTATAAAATAAGATAAATTTTAAATTCTGAAGATTCGCGCGCAAGGAGTCATCTTCTTCGTGGATCCGTCTGGTTAGACTTTTAGTTACACTTGTCTGTCGCTAAAGCCTGTAGTGACAGATTTTGTCTGTCACTACATATCCTGCAGATTCAGACATTTAAAATACATGAAATAAATGCATTCTAGTTATACAAATCAGTCAATGTTGGTCTTCTAGGTCCAAATAAATCATTAATTTCGTATGAAATCACGTTTAACCGTAATCCCCCAATATTGAACTTTCGAACCCTAACAATGGCGTGCTACCTTTCATGCGTTGAAACTTGAATCAAACCAACCAGAAACATTGCAAAGATCGTTATAAACAATATTACACAATCAAATTTAGGTTAGAAAGCATGTATTATGGAAATCGAAAATTGAAAATTTAAGGTAAAATGTCAATTCGGTTTGTATGATTCATGGGGTTTTCGATGATGGTGATGATTGGTATAGATTCAGAACACATCAAGGAACATAATGGAATCTTTAAAACCTTTGAAAAATTGCTATAATGATGAAATCAAATGGCCACTTTTCTTGGAAAATTTGAAGTTTGGCGAGGTTGTTCTAGCTCTCCAAAATCGTCCCTTGTCCTCCTTTGTATGTGTTATACATTTATAAGGGATATAATTAGGTCAGAATTTTGGGCTTGATGGATTGGTTTTAGGTTGCTTGAAGATGAAGGAAAGTGATTTCTAAATATGTTCAAATATTTGATAAAATCATGCCTATTTGGTTTTGCACGAATTTGATCTTTTCCAATCATCATAAATATCACATATATGATCCCAAAATAGATTTTAAATCAAATATTTGATTTTTTTTATATGATTTATCTTAATTAAAATTGAATTTAAATGTTTTAAATTAAATATAATATAAAAAAAATAAAAAAATCAGATAATATGATCAATGGGTCGTGAATGGTCTTATAATTGAGTTTGGGTTGAAAGATTATGGGCCCATTTGAAGAAAACTTGAGTTTTGGCCTTTTTTGCTTCATACACCTCCTCAAAATTGCTCAACTTCAACAATGCATAACTCCCTCAATTTTTATTCCATGAAGGTGTTATAGGACTTTTTAGAAAGATTAGAGTGTCCTCTAACTTCTTCTTTTGGTCCCATGTCCATTTGATCTTCATTTTTTAAATTATGAGCTTTTGAAAAAGTTGACTTTTTGTTGACTTTTAAAAGGACATGTAATGTCTTGGCTCATATCTCTCAAATGAAGCATTTATGGAATTGGCTTGTGAGACAAAAAGTTGTAGAGAATTGAATTTCCTTCAAAATGAGCTTTGGATGGGAAATTTTGATGAATCATGTGAAAGTTATGTTTGGTCAAAGTACAGTTGACTTTTCCTACATAAAACCCTAATTTAGTAACTCTTGATTCTTGATGATTCTGAGGTTTCCTTGATGAATCATGATCAACCCTTAATCAAATGATGAATTTCACCTCATAATCTTGATTTTTACCAAAAATCTTGAAGTTTAACTTTATATTGACCATATTTGACTTGTTGGCCAAGTTAACTGATTTTTAAGTATCTGAGCATCTGATTGGCCAAACTTGTAGGGAAAGTCTTGAAACTTGATATGAGGATTCTTTGAAGTATGTGGGATGTCATGAATTCTACTTGAGTCTTTGGAAGTCCAATTTGCATTGAGAAACACAAAACCCTAATTTAAGATCCATTGCTTAGGAGGAGGCTTTGTCTGATGAAAACTTGAATTCTTTTGAGAAATTGAGAATCTTATGACCATTAGGAGACCTCTTGAGACATATTGTCTTAAAGATGTGAGGGAAACTTTTGGGGTATAACAACTTTCCCACTTTCATTTTTCTGAAACCCGAGGAGTTAGATTGACATGTACGCCATTCGTGACCTGAAGGTGGAAGAGGATTGAACACTTAAGCCCAAACATTTGTACTCGTCGGTGCGTAAAGTAATATTGTTGTCGCTCCCGAGATTTTCATCCTAGTACAAACGCGAAAGTGGCACGAAAAAGGTAGAGTCGCTAGCCAGGCATTTGTTTCCCGAAGGGACGGGAAATGTAATGCTACACAAACCTAAGGAAGAAGGAACGAACGAGGCCTTGCGAACCAAAGATCTGGGTCCGAAAGTCAGTTATGAACTGGGAAGGTATTAGCACCCCAGATCGTCCGCCGTACCCGATGGGATCCACGCTTGTTAGTCTATTTCAAAGGGTGAGAAATAAGATGTTGTTTGAACGAAAGAATTCCTAACTGGACTAGAACTGAAATGGAAGTGGAAAAGAGATCAAAAAGAAAGGGGGAAATGTAGGGAAAATAAAGAATGTGCTCGAATGGGGCCTACCCCACTGCCTACGTACCTCATCGGGAAAATGAGGATCAGAGTCGCTGTAGTTTGTCTAAATAAGGCGGGAACTTGGTTTGTGTTTTTTAGGATGACGTTGCCATAGCTCTAGCTCAGGTGTTACCGGCTTTAACTCGAGGGTGTTTACCGTATCGCTGTTTGAACTATCGAGGCATGTCGTATTCGTCCGCAAAGAGTAGGAGATGAGAAGAGAAGACGCGATGTCTTGGTTGATTGTCTTTTATGAAAAGTGTTTTGAGTTTATTATTTGTGAACATTCTCATACTAATACTTATCCATCATGATAGATAACCTACACCCCGCCCTGAAACGGGACGTGCATAAGTACTCCGCAACAAAGTCTCATGTCGTATGATAACATTAAACCTTTATTAAGTATTTTATTATTTTCTTTATGAGATGAGAAAGAAGGATTCTAGTGGAAAAAAGGAAAAAAAACTAAGGGAACTAAGACTCAACCCTAATTTAGTTATTATATTCGAAAGAGAAATCCTAATGGTTTGTGAGGTTTTTCTATTCCTAAGGAAGAAAAGAAAAATAAGAAAGGAACTAGAACTCAACTTACTTCCTAAGGAAGTTAAGTTGGTTCTAAAGAATGGGGGGAAGCCTATACAAGTGGAATAAAAATATTAAGGCAAAAAAAAAAACATAAAAAAAAATGCGGAAGTATTAGTTCCAAAATGCAGATTAAAGCACATAAAACAAAAATAAAGCTAAACGCATCATGTAAACACACTTGAACGATTTCTATGCCTAACTCCTAAAACTAAAGGGTCTTACTTAATATCAACATTCTAAAATCAGTAGCTAAACCATACTAAGGCCTCCTAACATTCTAAGATCAAGCCTAATTAATCTATCTCCTAATACACCATAAGAACCTAAGCTAAACTAGATGGATTTACAATGGAAAAGTTGAATAGAATCAAGACACTAAAAAAATAAAAAGTCCTGGAAAAAATATGAAATTAATTCCCTAGGGTCTCTAACCTAAATCTAATATTGTGTTAAAAATCTCCTAAACATTCAAAGCCTAACTATGTCAAATGGTCACTTAAATCTACCTAAGATCTAATCACAATTTTACACAAACAACACTACCAAAACAGTGGATAAAATGGCCTAAAAAATATACCAAAAATTATTCCAGGTTCTACTATTAGTCCTCTAATCATAGCAAAAATAATGGGACAAAAATCATACAGGAAGTGGGAGAAATAAAATGTACAAAATGAAGTATAGATAAAAGAATTCCATAAAAAACAAATTAAATGGAAAATCGAAATAAAATTGAAAAATGGCAAAAATCAGAAAGTAAAAATGTGGAAAAGTTCTAAATTGAGTTAATAGGCTTATGTAATTTTTGGGGAATTTTCTTACGAGTTTTTGTATTTTTTATGGATTAAAATTGAAAAGATATTAAAACAGAAAATTAAAAAAGAAAGGAAATAGAAGTGGAGGTGTAAATAAAGTAATTCCTTGTTAAAATGACATTTGGGCTTGAAAAGGGAGGTGCGAAGAGTAACAAAATTAGGCCCATTAGCGCAGGAGTCTTGAGGGTCTACGGTGAGGGTCAGTCAACATTATTTACTTCAATCAGGACCATTAGATCGCGTGGACTTACAAATTATTCTCATCAGGTGGATCCTGAGGCGAAGAACACATTAACTATGGTAAATGGCCTACACCTGGTCATCCGCAAGGAGATCCTATCTTGCTTAGAATCAGAAATGGTGAATTGATTTGTTTTTCATTATTCTTTTAAGACTCTTTAATATTATTCCATTAATTTCCTATAAAAATTGAAATAACTAAAATCCTATAAAATTCAAGAACCAACAATTACATACACAAAGAACCATTGAAAAACCTAAGTCCTTACTCTCTCTCTTCTTGCCTCCATGGCGCATCCCCTTCTTCCCTTACCTTCATTCGCCGCCGCGAACCAAAGCAACGGAGGAAGCCACGCTTCGGTGACCTCATCCATAACCTACGATCCTCACAAGAATTCTATCTAAACCCTATTTCACTTCTAATCTGAAACCTAACAAAACACAAAGACTCTCTCGAATTCAAGAACCACAAACAAGCTCAACAATGATTTCATACATGAGGTGCAGATTTGTACCTTGTTAATTGAGGTTGCACCGACGTTCTCAACGATGGAAGAATGCCGTTGTCGCTTTTTTCAATGACGTTGCGAGAGCGGTGAAGATGTCGACGGTACGAAGAGGAACGTTGCAAAATTCGGTTCAGGTATGCACTTCGACCACACTTCTCGCACTCTCTTTCTCATTTTGCTTTATGCTATTGAACACTTGCTATTGAAATTGAAATCGCGATACGTTTGAATCTGTTGCAGGTTAGCATTGCATCTTCTTGATGAAGCTTATGCAGTGGCGTCAATTAGTTGCTGATGAAGCTATGAAGGTTGTTGTTGGTCGTGCGATGAAGTGGTTGAAACGGAGATGATGAGGATTCAGATCAAGAACTGAAGAAGTATCAGGACATGTTCGATCCGCGAGAAGATTGATAAATCTAGGATTTAAGTTTATGGTGATGAAGCTATGGAGGTTGTAGACTCTTGAAGGTGAAAAAAGAAAAATAGTGAATGAGGAAGAAAGAAGAAGTTGAAGATTAGATAGAATGAGAAATGAAAATGGACGGAATAATGGAGACTGAGGGAAGAATCTTGAGAAAAATGGTGAAGAAAGTGGTTGAAGAAGAGTGAAGTTCTGATTTATAGAGATGAAGATCATGGGTGGTTTGGTCAATTCAGGTGAGTTTGTTATAAAATCAGTTATGCTTTCTGTTAATTTGTTTTCACTTAACTGTTATTTGGTTAGTTTGAATTCAATTAGCAGCTTGTGAGGGTTTTGGTTCGCTAGAATTTGTATTGGGATTTTTGGTTTTGTTATTGAATCTTGCTTTTTCTCTGATAAATTTTAAACAGATATCCCTCTGCATAATCAGCTTTCTCTCAGTTATATCCATTCGTTTCTCTTTTTTTTGTGATATTTCTCCTCTGAATTTTTCTGTTAGTAGCTCTTGGTTTGCCTTATGCGTGTGTTTTGTTGTTGATGTGTATCGAGTTACAGGGGAATTTGAAGTTGTCGTGATTCTGATTATTGAAGTTGATTCTTATTGTTGAATCTTTTGCAGGTTTCGTGGCGGTTGCAATCTTGCCTTGCGTTGTGAATCGTTGTTACGCACTCATGAATTGTTGTTGAAGTTGCAACAGTGATTCACGAGAATGTATGAAGAATTTTTAAGAAACTCATTGAAGACATACACCCGAGGAACTCTCGATTCCGAATTTTGTATTTTTGTTGAATTTCTCTGTTGTATCAACATTGTAACTGTCTTTTCCGGTTTCTGCGTTTTTCCTGCTTGTAATTGACTTTCCGTTGAATTTTCTCCTTTGTAATTTTGTTATATTAATGTAACCGAGTTCCTAATCAAGAATCTTCTTATGGTTTTTTTGTTTATTTTCTGGACTGATTTTCTGGTAGCTTCCTCTAACTGAAATTCGGTTAGATTCTGTTACAATATTTTTCCTGCATTTTGCCTTACTCTCCATTGCATTTTTAATTCCAACCTCATTATGCGTGCGATGTATTCGTGTGGAAGCTACCTTTTGGTTGGCTTTTGTTGCAAGCTGAGATACGGTTCTCGTGAAAATTTGCTTGGAGAATTGAAGCTGAAGTGTGCTTTGGCTGGAGTTGTTACCGAAAGGGCTTGAAATTGGGTAGCCGAATTAGTTAAGAGTGAGAAGGATTCACGCTGCAGTGTCCATAAGCAAAATTTCCATAAATTTTTCAATTTCCTTTTTTTTATTATTATGTATTGGGCTCATTGCACCTGTAATGGGCCCATGAATCATTTTGTAGTTTTCTTCCAACCTGCTATGATACGGCCTAATGGTTATAGGATTAAGATAACAAGATTATGAGTTTTGTGATAGGGACTTTTAATGGATAAAACTAGGTTTGAAACACGAATTGGGCCATAAACTCAAAAATGGTTAATTGGACCGAAACCTGAACTATATTCATTTTGGGTTTTACAAAAAGAAAAGGATAAAAAATATGGTTTAATAATGAAATAGAATTATAATTAATACGGATAATTTGGGTAATTGGACTTGAGATGAAGATATGGGCCAAGTGTGAACTTATGCTGAATCTTGTAACTAAGGCCCAAAAAGATAATAACTAAATTTACTATTAAAAGAAGCAAACTTCAATTAATAATAAATCTAATTAAATCGATTAATGGTATGGAGGTCCTATCAGTGCAATGACGAAGAATGGTGACTTGCTCACTCTAACTAGGTCAACGACACACCACTTTGTATGAATGGATTCCAAATCTTCCTCTCCATGCTCTATAACAGAACCTCAAATATACCTCGAATCAAATACCTTCTGAAATCCATATGATTCTTTTTATGATTGAAACTTCCAGACTTTGAGGATCAACTTAGTAAACTTGAGTACAAAGGACAAAACCTAAACCATAATCGGTATTTTCCAAACTTTATCACTGGATTGACCTTTGTGGAAAACTATTCATTATGATAAGAGTTTAGCCTTTGTATCAGTCTTGAGTGCACCACACCCAGATGAATCACCTCTAAACAAGAAAAACCAAATCACAAGAGAGTGTTTGATCCCATGCCTTAGGAGCCAATGAAAATGCATGATTGTGAATGTTAATGACCTAATGGATGAGGCATAAGCTAGTTGGATGGTAATAAATAAGAGGGAAAATTTTGGGGTGTTACAGATGCCCCTATTCAATCACCGTGGACGTGAATGGATGATAGCAGTCGCTTTCATAAATTTGAGGTATACATGGATTGAATACCAGAAAAAACCAGAAAATTTGCACTCTGTGGCGGAAGAACAGGGAAATAAACTCGGCCAAATGAATTCTGCTTGGATATAATTATGATGGGAAGAGTAGTAAACAGGGGATGCCCTTTGAATAATGCTAGAAGGCTACCGACTTACCACACTGTGGGTGGACTTTGATAGACTGCAACAATGCCTTAATGATATCTATCGGATGGAGTCAGACGACTAACGACTTGCCACACTACGGGTGGACCTTTACCAATTAACGGTTGAACTTCAAGATACTTTGCCACCCTGAGGACAGACTTTTGCCAATCTACGGTTGGACTTCAGATACTTCGCCACACTGTGGGTAGACTTTGGATAATTTGTCACACTGCGGGTGGACTTTCGATATTTTGCCACATTGCGGGTGGACTTTTGAAATTTGCCACCCGAAGATGGACTTTGGCCAGTCTGTGGCTGGACTTTTGCTCACTGCGGGAGACTTTTGAAATTTGCCACCCGAAGATGGACTTTGGCCAGTCTGTGGCTGGACTTTTGCTCACTGTGGGTGGCTTTTGCCCACTGTGGGGGACTTTAGAAATTCGCCACCCGAAGATGGACTTTGGCCAGTCTGTGGCTGGACTTTTGCTCACTGTGGGAGATTTTTGCCCACTGCGGGGGACTTTAAGAATTTGCCACCCGAAGATGGACTTTGGTCAGTCTGTGGCTGGACTTTTGCTCACTGTGGGAGACTTTTGCCCATTGCGAGGGACTTTAAGAATTTTCCACCCAAAGATGGACTTTGGCCAGTCTGTGGCTGGGCTTTTGCTCACTGTGGGAGACTTTTGAAATTTGCCACCCGAAGATGGACTTTGGCCAGTCTGTGGCTAGGCTTCGCAAGATATCAAACTTGGATTATACTGCATATGTTGAACTGCACGACATGATGCCCCATGACACTAGGGATACTAGGTTTTGGACATGTCGATGAAATGGAGTAAGTGCAAAGGGAGTTCCTGATGCGGAAATAATAGGTCCCTGCTGATTCTGCTGAGCATGCAATAATCGCGAATTCGATCTCAGGAAGCCCTGCGGGGATAACATATTTGTTGGAGAAGAATGTGAATAATTCATCTGTCCCGAATGATCACCTTTTCCAAAAATAAATTGGACTTTAGATTTGCGGAACTTGCTTGAGGCTACCATAACCACCGGGGATTGAATCTCACCTATAAGATTTTGTTGGGGGATCGACAACTTTCTGACTTAGCTGGGGAAAGGTCTTGTCAAGGCTCTACTGAGGAGTACTCACCGTCTACCTGGACCTTCTGAACCTCTGTGGGGAAAAGAACTGATTAGCTGGTTGCCGGAAATACATGAACTCTTGTAAGAAATAGTTCACCGTGGGAAGAGAACTCTCTGTTTGGGGATTATCAATCCTTGTTGCTCTGCTGGAGCAAATAAATCTTCCAAGATCTGTTGGGGAAGAGAAATTTGTCGGAGATATGCTAGGGAATAGGATCCACCTTAGGTCTGTTGAGGAAAAAGATCCGGGAAACTTGTTGAAGAAAGAGTTTGGCGACTTTACTGGGGATAACTTCCATTCGTCTATTGGGGATAACAAAAACCAAAGCATGTCCTACTGAGGAAGAAGGATTTCAAGTCGTCTCATGCTGGGGATCATTTATTTTTGCCGGGACTTTGCCTTAAGAGGATTTTACAAAAGACTTAGTGTCTTTAAACTCTTAAGTATCGCAGTGACTACATAAATTAGCGTAGTAACCTTGCAGGGGGTAGCCATTTTCAACACAAATGAGCTTGGAGCTTTTGGAAGTGCTGAACGAGATAATTGGCTTGACGAGCGGCCGGTAGATGAGTAATGGACTCAATCGGTAAAATTTGTGACGAAATGGTGACATAAAAACCCTTCAAGAGCGAAGCTGTCTTGGTATTCTGAACTCTGGACATATGCTTTCGATTGTCCGTCTTCTGGAAAGAATGAATTCTCGTGCTATTGGGGTGGCCTGTCCCAGTACGAGTTTTTTTGAATAGTTTTGCACCTGACTGACTAATCTTTGCTCTTGGAGAGATTTGAATCTCGAGGTGATTGCCCCAGTTTGGCTGAATTTTGAAGAGATTGCTCGACACAACTGCCCCGGATTGGCTAGCTCTTACCATGACTAGTTGGGAAAGTCATTACTCAATGGAGCTTTCTCGGAAAAGTACACCTTGACGTGACTGTCTTTCAGAAGTTTAAACTTCTCAACTTGGCAAGCTTAAGCTTCTGGATTGAATTTCCGCATGTGAACCATTTATGATGCCAAACAAATGTATGCAAGCAAAAAATGTTTATTCTTAGAATGAAAATTCTAATGCAACACACATGTTAATCTTGAAGTCTTTATTGAAAAGGTGTCGCAAACCTTTGTGAGCGAATCACTGGTTAAGATACGACATTATTTTTTGAATGAAAGTATGTTCATGCAATACCAACAAGGATCTTTTAGCATAACTCATAGGAGTCAGGAATGCGGCCTCGTGGTAGTACGCTCTTAAATTAACCCTATTTCAGTTAGGACTTTTGAGGGTTGTATTGTGGCCTGGTTCACGGTTATAGAAACAAAGGATATAGGCTCGAAGTTTATTTGTGCCCACCCACTCTTCGTGATGTTCTCCATTCCTATGTTCAGCTAATTTTCACAAGCACTCACCTTTCATGAGGGTTTCGTATCGGTTGAGGAACCATTGCTGCTAACGGTTCAAGCACCAATCAGGTTGTCATTTAGAGTCAATCACCCCTTTGTCTTTCATGTCTGTACCACACGACTTTGTTCTTTCTTAAGGATCTTTCTTGTGTAATCCTTTTTGCAATTTTTGCCTTTCATTCTTTTGCTTATCCCTAACTTTTGCTTGGACTGATTCTTGTGAATCTTAGATTGTGAAGTCCAACGGGATATCCTAGCTTTTTCCTAAGTCGCTTGTTTTCAAGTTTCGACTTAGCGGGCTTTTCATTTTTTTTGAACAAATCATGTAACATTGTTTGTCTTGATTGCTTCGCGAGGGTTATGACTGCCTCATTCTTTTGGTCGATGAAGGATAACCATTGTGGTTTCCAATCTTTGGACCTCTTGATTTGGATAACTGTTGTGGTTTTCGGTCTTTGGACCTCTTGATTTGGATGATGGAATGTAATGGATCCTCAAATGCACTCCTTTATGAAAGTCTGAGTGCTTGGTCCAACTAGATGACACCTACCATGCCCTTGGGTTAAACGTAAGGGTTTTTTCATGCGAAAAGAAACTCCTACTTCAAGGCACAAAGGGATTAGCGAGGGTCTATCTCCCTTATATCTCCGATGTTTAGGGATTTGAAACAAAGCTTGTACATCGTCAACAGGGTCTTACTCAAGAGCACACGATTAGAGATTCTTGCATTTTTGTTTCGTCATTCTCCCTCATAGAGTTTAAGCACGACAATTGGTATTACAATGCACACATACAAAATTAAAATGAATACAAATAAAGTACTTCATGAAAACACGTGAGTTTTATTATGATTATCATTCAAAAGTAAACAACTTTCGTACATGTATAGAAATGTTTAGCAAATAACAAAAACTACAAATAGAAATGCAGTAAAGAAGCTGAATATTGTCGTTGTTCAGGAGGCTTGGCTCCATTTGGACCTGTTAGTCTTGGATACTTTTAGTGATCAATAGCTTTCTCACGGACTTGTAATCTTCAAGTAGAAGTCGTATACCCAACCACGACAATCATACCTCTTATTCTAGTTATTCTGACTCTGACACGAGACGTCTAAAGGAAAAGAGTAAAGTTGGGGTGTAACGTTGCCCCATAAGGTTGCTCGGAAAGACCTGACAATCTTCTATCTACGTATCTCCATTGAACCATGACCAATGAAGAATCAGAGCGACGTAGTTCCCCTCAATAGGGAAGAAAAAACATTGAAGAAAGACAAACACACAACTTCCATCACTAAGAGTATTTGGATACTGTTGGCTTTATTTGCTTCTATGAACACCTTTGCACCCTGGACGATTAACTCGAGGATTTCAGTTTAGAAATAGACCGTCTGGCGTGATAACCTTTGCGTCAATCAAATCCTGAATGTTGAACTTTAGAGATATAAAATCCTCTATTGTATGCCCTATAACACTTGAATGGAACTCGCAACGCGCGCTCGCATCATACCCTTTTGGTGGATTCCCTAGTGTTGGTGGTGCCAAAGTCCGTAGCTCTACCAAATTGAGCTTCAGCAGTTGTTGCATCATATACATGTATGTCATCGAGATCGGATCAAGAACACGGTCAGATTGTCGGATTTTTGTTGGACAACGCCTTTGATGTGGTTGAGCATTTTGTAGTTGGTATTGTTTTGAGCGCCTAACATGCCATTGCACTCTCTTTCTCATACTCGTCCGAGAAACGAATGACGGTTGTTGAAGTAAAACCCTTGAAGACTTATACTGAGTAATGACTCTGGAAGAAGGAAAATTGACCACCTCTTTTGTATTATTGTTTGCGTCAAGTTGCGGCACTTCCTGCCCGGTTAGCCCAAAAGTAATTACTCCTTCATCAATTAAATCTTGCACTTGATGCTTGAATGCCTTGCAATCATTAACATCATGTCCAGGAGCTCCAGAGTGAAAAACACAGCAGGCATATGGATTCCAACTTTGGGGAAGTTTACCAGAAAGAGTAGCTAACTTGCGACACTCAATCAACCCCATTTTGAGCAGTTGTGGGCATAATTCAGCATAAGACATGGGTACCAGATCAATAACCCTTTCTTTCTCCTGTTGATAACGGGTTGTTGCCAATGGAGGAGCTACAAACGAAACCTGTTGAAGTCTTTCTCCTGGAAACCAAGGCATAGCAGTTGAGGAAGATCCCTGATAAGGAAAGAAAGTGCTCATTTCTTTGGCAATGATTGGTGTAGGATCATTCAGCTCACTTGTATCAAGCAATGTGGAATCGGTTCCTATCTTAGGCTCTTCTCGACTGCCAAGTGGTGATTGCTGGTGAAGAGACTCAAACTGTAGAGGAAATCCACCTAACAACTCTTGACTTAGTGGACATCCCAAAGAGATAGGAGAAACATGACCTTCAGTTTGAAAAGCAGGCACATGGTTATTTTCGTTTTTTAACATAGCATTCATGATTCCCGTAAGCAGCTTCATCTGAGTCTTCATCAAGTTGAATTCTTCTCTCAACAGTTTTTGATCCTAGGATAACGCTCGAATGTCCACCATAAAATGCCCCAGCTGGGCCTTCATCTCAGTCACCTCCGCTCGGAGTTGTTCCATACCCATACCTTTACAATCATGATTCAAGTTGGCCATTCTATGAGAAACCAAGTCAGGATAAGAATTTGCCCTTGAACACCTGTCATGAATGCAAGGATGTATGCCAATGCCATGTTCGGTTATTTCCAAGGAATCTATCTATTTTGATTCATGTTTTAATGCAAAAAACTTGATGATTTAATTCAGGGATGTGATCCTTAGAAATAACTGAACATGTATGCTAAAATGCCATGATGTCATGTATGCAACAAACATGTGATCAACGGTCAGAGGTTGGTGCTGAGCAGATAGCCAAGCGTCTGGATAGAGTCACAATAGTAGTATAAACCCTGTATAGAATCTCAGAACTAAGAACCCAAGGACTGTAGAACTGGATCACATAATAGAATAGTCACTGATGGTGTTGAAGTTGAACAACAAGCCAAGTGTCTGTGGAGAGTCAGAATAATAGTCACAATAACAAGGTCATAATGACAATCACAGTAACGATTTCTCTGAATAGAAATCCCAGATCTCAGAACCAAAGAACCATAGAACCAAATCATGAATGCTGAATAATATTGGAAAAGTGGGTATGTATCAAGTTTTAGGGTTCCTGCAAACCTGTAAACCCCTCCCAATCTCACGGGTATGCTACCCCGGATCAACATCACTGACTCTCAAAGACGGATAACAATAATACGTTCACCATTTCCGAGAAATGGCTCATGACCAAATCAGGGAATCAATTTGGCATTATGTACTAACCATGGAGGTCTCAGCTGAGTTCGGGAAAACAAGCATCCCTCACAGGTCCCCAGCTTCAAGCACTGAATCGAGAAACAATAGCATATTCAGCCCTTGTGATACAATTCTATTGTCATACGAACAATTTTTTGCTTTAACTGGATCCCTATGAGAGAACCAGGCCATCCTATGCGAGTTCCCAGTGGGCCTTCGGATGCGAGTGGGTTTGCCAACAAATGTGGTCTGCCACTGTCATCACTGGAGAGGGATGTTTCCATTAAGGTCCTCAATGATCGGTCCCCAAATGCACATAAATATCGAGGTCCTATCCCGAAATGGAGGAAATCCCCATACAGAATATTCCCAAGACGGTTGCAATCTGGGTGTGGTTTCATATCACAACATCATATTGAAATAGCATGCGGAGAAATATGAAACCACGCTAGTCCTAGGTGTATACTCAATCCGGGTGTTTGGCTTATCTCACAGCAACTCCCATCCCATAGAAAAATGTAACTAGCACAGCCAGACAATAATAATGATGCATGATAAATACTGAAAGCAGTAAATAAACGCTGTAAAGTAAAGCTGTAAAGTAAAACTGTAAATGAAAACAATAAAGCAAAACTAAAGCACACAACAACAAACAGATAAACACCCAAAGAAACAAAAACAGACAAGCACTAGGATTGACTCTCAAAGGGGAAACCAGATATTCTGGGTTCGATCCCCAGCAGAGTCGCCAGCTGTCGCTCCCGGGATTTTCATCCTAGTACAAACGCGAAAGTGGCGCAAAAAAGGTAGAGTCGCCAACCAAGCAATTTTATCCGGAAGGGACGGGAAAGGTAATGCTACACAAACCTAAGGAAGAAGGAACGAACAAGGCCTTGCGAACCAAAGATCTGGGTCTAGAAGTCGGTTACGAACTGGGAAGGTATTAGCACCCCAGATCGTCCGCCGTACCTGACGGGATCCACGCTTGTTAGTCTATTTCAAAGGGTGAGAAATAAGATGTTGTTTTAACGAAAGAATTGCTAACAAGACTGAAACTGAAATGGGAGTGGAAAATATATCGAAAAGAAAGGGGGAAATGTAGAGAAAATAAAGAATGTACTCGAATGGGCCCTATGCCACTACCTACGTACCTCATCGGGAAAATGAGGATCAAAGTCGCCACAGTTCGTCTAGCTAAGGCAGGAACTTGGTTTGTGTTTTTTAGGATTACGTTGCCATATCTCTAGCTCAGGTGTTATCGGCTCTGACTCGAGGGTGTTTACCGTATCGCTGTTTGAACTTGTAAGCACCCCAAATTTTCCCTCACTAAGTTCACAACATGGCTTGTGATCTTTCATATTTGCATTAGTTTAAGCATATCATTTCATGTTGCATTTTTTGCTTCACTGCATTAGTTCAGGTTCATTTGCATCTAGGGTTTGTGATCTGAGCCATCCAAGATTCATCTGGGCCACTCCAAAGGTCATCAATAATCTCAAGAGGGTACATGTATGTTCCATCATCATATTATATCCTCCAAAGATCAAGGAAGTCAAAGAATCACAAGAACTGGCAAAGCATGGAGGCAGAGCTAGGGTTTAACTGCACAGATGACCTAAAATTAGGGTTTTGGTTTCAAAGGCCATAACTCCAATTTTTTTGGTCATTCTTGTTTCTATTGGTCTCAATATGTTATAAGGATCATACATACCAAGTTTTATGAAGAAATTCATTGTGGAAGTCATCTGATCACCGAGTAACTTCTTGAGCAAGTCAGAGCAAAATCAGGGCATCTGAGGCCCCCCAACATGGAACCAAAATGGTTTTTTCATAAAATTGAAGTTATATGATCTTTATTTGATCATTGAAGTGTCTAGAAGTTCATAAAATTGAAGAAAAGTGAGCTAAACCAAAGTTGCCAAAAATGGAAATGACTTGTAATGTAAATTTTCCATTTTGGGAAAGTTTTTCAACCTCCTCTTTCTCAACCAAAAATGCCTCAAATGAAAAATTATTGGTCATGAAAGTTGTAGATTGGATCATTCCCTTTTCAAAAAGTACAAGAACAAGATCTAATTCATTTTTGAACTCAAGTTATGGCTTGTTAAAGTTGGCAAAAATCACATAAATTTCAAGAATGCACCAAAAGGGATTCTTTGCAAAACCACTTGCCAAGGCTTTTTGTGACTTCAAACACACTTCAATACATCATAACATCATAGTACATTGCCTAAAACTCAGAATTGGCCAAAGAATCATGTTATTCCATGTCTTGCACATCAAGAAATCCAAAAGGGGCCAAAACTTCATGAATTTGCAAAATGGCACAAAACCTCTCATCCACTTGCCACAGATCACAAAATCTGATTCACAAACATTCCTTGATCTCAGCTGAACCAGGACATGCCCAAATCCAAGCCTGCCACTTGCCCATACCTCAAGTACAAGAAATGTTGACTTTATGCAAATTCACCCATACCAATCACAATAGTCCACCACCCACTCTCTGCCCAATCCAGACACTACAAGCATGCCCTAAGGATACATTTTCATAACACACACAAGCCAAGAACTCCAAGAACTCAGCATTGCCAAAAAATCTCCCTCTTGCATATTCCTTCGAAACTCATAACACACTTGCTCAATCTTCAAACAAATTCCACCATTCATCTCTAAATCACTCACTGATCATAAACCACCCATTAAAACAGCCAAGAACACACCATAAACAAAATATGATTTGCAGCCAGTTGAGGTGCAAACTCACAAACCAACCATCCTCAAAGCTTTCCAAGCATTGCAACCTCTTCAGGAAGGTCATTAGAGGCTTTTTGCACCAAGGAAGTGGCTAGAAAGCTCAAGGGTTGAAAGCTCCATCTCAGGTAGCCATTCGAATTAATTTTTCCAGAACTTCTCTTTTATGTTACAAAATGATTAAGCATGCTTCACTGGTCACACTGGAAATGTCAACGCTAGTCATGGACTAGGATTTACCAACGCTGATCTGACAACGGAGGGTCACAATCACAACAAGGCTTTGCACATTACTTTGGAGTGTAAGGGTGCAGTCCTTTCTCACGTACTGGTAGACACAGTGTCATCACTCAATGTCCTACCTAAGAAAGCCCTTGTGAAGCTGGAACATGATGGATTGGCACTACGCCCAAGCAACTTGGTAGTGAGAGCCTTTGACGGTTCTAAGAGATCAGTTCTGGGGGAGATAGAGTTGCCTATAATGATTGGCCCACAGGTTTTCAAAACGACCTTCTTTGTGATGGATATACATCCTGCCTACAGCTGTCTATTGGGTAGACCATGGATCCACGCCGCTGGCGCCGTGACGTCAACCCTTCACCAGAAGTTAAAATTCGAGTGGGAAGGCCAAGTCATTACTATTTGTGGGGAGGAGGATATCTTTGTTAGCCAGCTGGCTACTTTCAAATACATTGAAATGGATGGGGAGATCCATGAAACCATGAGTCAAGGGTTTGAGGCTCTTAATATTAATGAAACATCTGTTGTACTGGGGACTTCCATCACCTCATATAAACAAGCCCGGAAGGTTGTTGAGGAGGGTACTGCTCAAGGCTGGGGCAAGCTGCTGCCAGTTGAGAAGAAAGAAGACCGATTCAGGTTGGGTTACAG
This sequence comes from Lathyrus aphaca, assembly GCA_963966055.1. Classification (NCBI taxonomy): domain Eukaryota; kingdom Viridiplantae; phylum Streptophyta; class Magnoliopsida; order Fabales; family Fabaceae; genus Lathyrus; species Lathyrus aphaca. The sequence goes on along the minus strand of OZ014519.1, from coordinate 275,139,104 downwards.
ACCAACTCGACAAGATCAACTAGAGGCTTTAAAGGAGCCCAAGTTTGTCAGCGGGGGGATGCTCACCCCGGATGCTGTGAACAGTTTGGAAGATGAGTCAGAAGACGAGCGCAACCTGGAAAGCTGGATACATCCAAGGATCCCGGGGAACCATGTCTCAAACTGGTCTTCCCAGGAAATTATAAGAGTTACTCCTGCAGAGTAATTATTATTTCCTGTTTTTAAGCATGCATCAAGTCCTGCATCTTGCCCAAGATGTCAGGGCTCATTTTGTAATCGGGCCATCTTGTATTTTGTGCAAAGATCAATTAATGAATATCAGGACATCTTTTGCAAATGAGTCTTTTCTTTTCCACTCACTGTTTTTCATTTTTCATTTTTTGTACAAAAATAAAATGGCAATGTTTTTCAAAATAATAAACTTCATTTTCACTTTTTTCTAAGCAAGATAAAATTGATCACTAAAATGAACAAATCTAAACCCTTGCAGAGAGTGCCCTCCAGACTGCACCGACAAACACACTGCTATGACTTCGTATGACTTTGACAATCCGATTAATCAAGCTGATGAAGGGGTTGAAGAAGATTATGAGCTACCTGAAGAACTAGCCAGGTTGTTGAGACAAGAGGAGAAGGTTATAACTCCTCATCAGGAGGAGGTTGAAACGGTTAATCTTGGTACAGAAGAAGACCTGAAAGAAGTTAAGATCGGGGCCTATCTGCAAGACTTAGTGAAATAACAACTTATTGATATGCTTCGGGAGTATGTGGATGTTTTTGTTTGGTCTTATCAAGACATGCCAGGTCTGGACACCGACATTGTTATGCACAAGCTGCCTCTAAAAGAAGACTGCCCGCCAGTAAAACAGAAGCTGCGTCGTACTCGCCCAGATATGGCGATGAAGATAAAAGAAGAGGTACAAAAACAGTGGGACGCCGGTTTCCTTGATGTAACTATTTACCCACCGTGGGTTGCTAACATTGTACTAGTGCCTAAGAAGGACGGCAAAGTAAGGATGTGTGTGGATTATCGGGACCTGAACAGAGCCAGCCCGAAAGATGACTTCCCATTACCTCACATTGATGTATTGGTCGACAATACGGCTCAGTTCTCGGTGTTCTCCTTCATGGATGGATTTTCAGGATATAATCAGATCAAGATGTCACCTGAAGACATGGAGAAGACAACTTTCATCACACCCTGGGGCACATTCTGTTATAAGGTGATGCCGTTCGGACTGAAGAATGCTGGTGCCACTTATCAACAGGCTATGGTAACATTATTCCACGACATGATCCATAAAGAAATTGAATGTTATGTGTATGACATGATTGCCAAGTCCCTCACAGAAGAAGACCACTTGGGAATCTGTTGAAGCTATTCAAGCATATGAGGAAGTACCAATTGAAGCTGAACCCCAACAAATGCACATTCGGGGTGCGATCCGGTAAGCTGCTGGGATTTATTGTAAGTGAGAAAGGGATTGAAGTAGACCCTGACAAAGTCAAAGCCATTCAAGAAATGCCTTCACCAAAGACTGAAAAAGAGGTTCGAGGGTTCCTAGGTAGGTTGAACTACATTTCGAGGTTCATATCTCACCTTACTGCAACCTGTGAACCTTTGTTCAAGTTGTTAAGAAAGGAATAAACGGTCAGGTGGAATGAAGACTGCCAGAAGGCTTTTGACAAAATCAAAGAATACTTATAGGAGCCTCCTATCCTTATGCCTCCAGTTGAAGGAAGACCTCTGATAATGTACTTGACAGTATTAGAAGAGTCAATGGGGTGTGTGTTGGGCCAGCATGACGAGTCTGGTCGAAAAGAGTATGCAATATACTACCTGAGCAAAAAGTTTACCGACTGTGAACAACGTTATTCACTGCTCTAGAAAACTTGTTGTGCTTTAGCGTGGGCTGCTCGCCGACTAAGGCAGTGTATGTTGACCCACACTACCTTATTGATCTCAAAAATGGACCCAGTTAAGTACATATTTGAGAAGCCAGCGCTTACCGGACGGGTTGCAAGATGGCAAATGATCCTCACAGAATACGACATTCAGTACACATTTCAGAAAGCCATGAAGGGCAGTGTATTGTCTGATTATCTAGCTGAGCAACCTATTGATGATTACCAGCCTATGAGATTTGACTTCCCTGATGAAGACATCATGTTCATAAAAGCAAAAGATCATGAAGAGCCTATTCACACTGAAGGGCCTGACCCAGAAGAAGAATGGACTATGATGTTTGATGGGGCTGTTAATATGAATGGTCGTGGTGTTGGTGCAGTACTCATTACACCTAAGGGAGTTTACATGCCTTTCTCGGCAAAGCTCACCTTTAACTGCACTAACAACGAAGCTGAATACGAAGCTTGTATTATGGGTCTTGAGGAAGCCATTGACCTCAGGATCAAGACTTTAACTGTATTCGGATACCTTACCGGGATTATACGAGGAGATTACTCACATTCTTCACAACAGTCAAGCTTGAGTATGTCCCTCGAGATGAGAATCAGTTTGCGGATGCTTTGGCTACCATTTCTTCCATGATCAAAGTTCAAGCTGCCAACTTTGTACCTCGGATTTCAGTGTCCAGACTTGACAGACCAACATATGTGTTCTCTGCAGACCTTGCTAAGGATGATAAGCCTTGGTTCCACGACATCAAAAGCTTCTTGGAGGATCAAACATACCCACCTGGGGCATCATCCAATGATAAGAAGACATTAAGAAAACTAGCTGGTAGTTTCTTCCTGAATACTGATGGATCTTTGTACAAGAGGAACTTTGATATGGCACTTCTCAGATGCGTTGATAAGATAGAAGCAGACTTGTTAATGCACGAGGTGCACGAAGGATCTTTTGGTACCCATGCGGGAGGGCATGCAATGGCTAAAACGTTGCTGAGATCAGGCTACTACTGGATCACAATGGATGCAGACTGTTGTGCTTATGCCAGGAAGTGCCATAAATGCAAGATTTATGCAGATAAGGTGCATGTGCCTCCAAATTCTTTGAATGTAATGTCTTCACCTTGGCCCTTTGCCATGTGGGGTATTGACATGATTGGCAAGATTGAACCAACTGCTTCAAATGGACACAGATTCATCCTGGTAGCCATTGACTATTTTACCAAGTGGGTTGAAGCAGCTTCGTATGAAAATGTCACCAGGCAAGTGGTAGCCCGATTCCTGAAGAGAGACATCATCTGTCGGTATGGAGTACCCGAGCGAATCATTACTGATAATGGTTCCAACTTGAACAATAAAATGATGGCAGAACTGTGTCGGGACTTCAAGATCCAACACCACAATTCTTCTCCTTACAAGCCAAAGATGAATGGCGCTGTTGAGGCAGCTAACAAGAATATCAAGAAGATTGTGCAGAAGATGGTGGTCACATACAAAGACTGGCATGATATGCTACCATTTTCCTTGCATGGGTACGACACGTCAATCAGAACATCCACTGGGGCAACACCGTATCAGCTTGTGTATGGTATGGAGGCAGTTTTACCTGTTGAAGTTGAATTACCCTCCTTACGGGTATTGATGGATGTTAAGATGAACGAAGCAGAATGGGCCCGATCCCAGTACGAACAACTGAATCTGATCGAAGAAAAGAGATTAGCGGCAATATGTCATGGGCAGTTATACCAGAAAAGAATGAAGAAAGCCTTCGATCAGAAAGTCAGGTTTCGGGAATACCAAGTAGGGGATCTTGTGCTGAAAAGACTCCTTCCTCCTCATACAGACCACAGGGGCAAGTGGACTCCGAATTATGATGGTCCGTTCATAGTAAAGAAAGTTTTTTCTGGTGGAGCACTGATGCTCAGTACTATGGATGGTGAAGACTTCCTGTCCCCTGTGAATTCAGATGCAGTTAAAAAATACTTCGCATAAAAAGGCCCGCTAGACATAAAAACAGAATGTAAGTCTAGGCAAAAATAGGGCATCCCGACGAGTCAAAAATAGAATAAAAGACTCGGCCAAAAATAAGGGAAAATAAAAAAAATGTGTACACCCGCTGAGTTGAAAAGCCACATGGGACAGCTCAGGCAAAAATGGGTATCCCGGTGGATTGAAAACCCGAAAGGGCGATCCACGCAAAATTAGGGAATAAGCGAACAATTGCACTCTGAATTCGTCTGTATCACTCACAACATGGCAAACTTCGAAAGGTTAAAGCATCGGTCAGAATCAACCTTCTTCAGAAAGCAAGGCGAGAAGAGCGTCAAGTGTCATACGGGTCATAGCAAGGGGAAGCACACTGAAGCGTCATCAACGTTGCCAGCTCTTTTTGTTTCTCAATTTGTAACAATCTCCTCATTTCAGGGGATTTGTTTCTTTGACTGTACTTGCCAATTCAGGGCACACAAATTAATAAAATCAGATCTTCAGTCACACTTTTGTCTCGTACATTTTATCTTTAGTTGCAAAAAATGTCCGATGTCCTTAATATAATGGTTGCATAAATACAAATGCGTCTTTTCTAAATTACATGCTTGCAGGAAATATATTTACTCCCGGGAGTGTATGAACTCCTATGATGGAATCCAGTAAGGGATACCTCGGGATATTTGTACGTTTCTTTGTCATAACAGGATTGCAGGAATTCAAAGCGCAACATGGGGCATGAAAGCTTCTCCCCAACAGGTTGCCAAAAGCATTCTTCCCCAGCATCTTTTTCAAAGTAGCATCATGAGGGGCTCATATCCCCAGCTAAGTACATCATCCTCAGCAGACTCCCCACAGAAATCTCTGGGAGGATCGTTCAGTGATCATTCCTCCCCGGCCAAGGGCAAAGACAGGGGACCATCTCCCCGCAGAGTTCCAGCCTCTGTCTAGAAGAGCAATGCCTAAGGATCTCACAACGAAGTGACGAAAGCTTCCGCAACCCCAGCTGGGCCACTCATCATTAAAGATAGGTCTATCAGTGACCTGTATCCCTAAGCAGTCATACATCTTAGCAGATCTACCAACGATCTTATCCCCATCTGGGATATCACTGCAAGCAAATCAGCCAGAGATCTTCGCAGCAATGGGATCCGAATCCCGGATCGGTTTCTTTTGCATAATCATAGCATTCGCATCATATTTTCCCCCAAAGCGTAGCATTCCGTTTAATACGGAGCATTACGGCAAAAATACACATATGGCATAATCACAAGCTATGTTTTGAATCAGTCACCTGTGAATATTGACATCCCATCAACAATATACAAGACACCCGACAGAATGCCAAAGCATTTTTCTTTGCATTTCCCAGATACAGATACATACCCCTTTTGACACTCGTCCGTGTCATCTTTCCCCAGAAAGTCGCCGAAACACTTTCCACAAACAAGATACTTATACATTACAGATAATCCTCGACACTCGTCTGTGTCATATCCCCAGAAGAAAGCCAAAGCGTCCCCTTTGCACTCACTCGCCTATGTCACCTATCCCTAGCACAGTTGCCTAAACCTTTGCTTATTATACTTTCCAGACACTCGTCCGTGTCATCCTATCCCCTCAAGCCGTCAAACGCCTTTTACATTTATAAACTCATAACTTATACATTTTCTCTTTTGACACCCGTCCGTGTCACACTCTCCTCAGTAAGTTGAACACTCGCCTGTGTCTCAATCATACTTTTCACTCATAACAGATACTCATTCGTATCTCATGCACACCTATTTCCCCTCAGAGTCGACACTCGTGCGTGCTCTTTGTTAACTAGATGATACTCGTTCGTATCACCATCCCCGAACATGCGTTAGCATTTGTTTCTATAGATACTCGTCCATATCATGGTCCTAAGGATGTTCATCCGCATTTTTAACCTATACACAGAGTCAAAACACTTTTATCGTTCTTGCATTGAATGAAGACACTCTTCTGTATCTACTATTCCCCAGAAGAGTTCCCAACAAATTCTTGGCAAAATTTCCTTTCTATCTGACATTCGTCCTATGTCGTGATACTTTCGGCAACCGTACCTTGCCAGGTGATCGTCCTTCACCTTTTCGATGATCGTCCTTCATCATTCCCCCATCGGAGTCTCCATTATTGGAACCCTCTCCTATCCGACATTCGCCCTATGTCGTGATATTTTAGCAGCCGTCCCCTGCTGGGTGACCGTCTTTCACCTCTTGATGATCATCCTTCATCATTTTATCCGATGGCCATCCCCATCGTTGATCTTGTCATCTGACATTCGTCCTATGTCATGATAAACCCCGAGAGCAGCCGTACCCTTCTAGGTGATCGTCCTTCACCTCTTGATGATCGTCCTTCATCATGCTTATCTGATGGTCGCCCCCATCGTCGACTCTTTCTATCCGACATTCATCCTATGTCGTGATACTTTCGGCTGCCGTACCTTGCTAGGTGATTGTCCTTCACCTTAGATGACCGTCCCTCATCTTATCCCCGACAGAGCAGCCGTCCCCTGCTAGGAGATCGTCCTTCACCTTTGATGACCGTTCCTCATCATTTTATTTCTTCAACCTGATGGCCGTCCCCATCATAATCCCTTTATTTCCCCAGCATGTCGGCCGCCCCCGTCATTACTTTATCCCCAGCAGTCGTCCTCTGCTCAACGGTCTTCCTCCATCGCCCGCAATTCATAATCATACTTTACTCCCTTTTACAATCTATATCCCTTTTCTTCTTCATTCTGTGAGTTCAAATTTTGGACTGTCTTTGGTATTCAACCACAAGTTAACTTGTTTGCCTGTTAAGCCGTCGCTTACATCCTGCACAGCTAACTCATGCTTGAATAGGGGCAGCTGTAAACACCCCAAATTTTCCCTCACTCATTTCACCATGGCTTGTGATTCTTTTCATTTGCATAGGTTCAAACATATCATCTCATATTGCATTTTTGCTTCACTGCATGGTTTCAAAGTCATTTGCATCTAGGGTTTGTGATTTGAGCAATCCCTGAGCTATATGAGCCACTCCAAAGGTCTTCAATCATCTCAAGAGGGTCCATGTATGTTCAAGCATCATATTATATCCTCCCAAGATCAAAGAAGTCATATAATCACAAGAATTGAGGAAGGCATGGAAGCAGAGCCAGGCTTAACTGCACAGATGACCTAGAATTAGGGTTTTGGTTTCAGAGGCCATAACTCCAATTTTTTTGGTCATTCTTGTTTCTATTGGTCTCTATATGATATGAGGATCATGCATACCAATTTTCATGAAGAAATTCAATGGGGAAGGCATCTGATCATTAGATAACTTCTTGAGCAAGTCAGTGCAAAATCAGGGCATCTGAGGCCCCCAATCCTCCAACCAAAGGGTCTTCTCCATCATTTTGGTTGTCTATGATCTTTATTTGGTCTTTTAAGAGTTTAGAAGTTCACAAAATTGAAGAATTTCAAGCCATTTGCAAAGTTGCCATTTTGGGAAAGTGACTTGTAATGCAAAATTGCAATTTAGGGAAAGTTTTTCAACCTCCTCTTTTTGATTCAAAAATGCTTCAAATAAAAAATTCTTGGTCATGAAAGTTGTAGATTGGATCATTCCCTTTTCAAAAAGTACAAGAACTTTATCTAATTCATCATAGAACTCAAGTTATGGCCTTGCAAAGTTGGGAAAAATCACAAAATTTCACTTATGCACCAAAGAGGGAAGTTTGCAAAAACACTTGCCAAAGCCAAATGTGACTTCCAATTGACTTCTAAGCATTGCACAAACATCACACATGACCCATAATTCAGAATTTCACAAAGAAATCCCAAGTTTCATGCCTTGAACATCAAGATTTCCTAAAGGGGCCAAAACATCACATAATTGCAAAACACCCCATAACTTTCTTCTCTCTTGCTAAATTGCCTCAAGAATGGATTTGTGGACCTCCATGAAGTTAGCTGCGCATGTACATGCCCAAGGGCCAGCTGTGTTCTTGCCCATACCTCAAGTACAAGTCATGTTGACATTTTTGCAACTTGCCCATACCAATCAACATAGGCCACCACCCACCCTCTGACCTATCCCAGCATGATATGTGTACCAAAAGCAAGCCATTCCATAACATAACACAGGCTGAATCCTCCAAGAACTCAGCAATCCCAAAAACTCCCTCTTATGTAAAAGCCTTCGAAATTCATAGCTCAGCCATCAAACCTCAAAACAAATTCCACCATTCAACTCCATATCCATTGCTGATCATTTCCCACCCTTCATTTTCCCCTAAAACACCCTGAATCAAAAACACGATTTTGACATTTCTTGAACTGAACTTCTGCCAACTTCATTTAGAAACCATTTAAACTCCAACCAAGCATCACAAACTCTTCAGGAGGATCATTGGAGCTGATTTGAGGCAAAGAAGCAGCCAGCCAGTGCCATTTCCGAAAGCTTCAGTTCAGGTGAGCTCAAGAACTTTTTTTCCAGAACCTTCATTTTAAGTTCTTAATTGATTCTATGTGCTCTCCTGATGATCATGATGTCTTTACTTTTGAAAATGATTAAGAAATAAGCATTTCATAAGCTTCTGAAATTTTTGATATGTTTTCCGTTTTACTTCGATTCATGTTCTTGATGATGAATAAATGAATTTTGTTGTGTGACTCTTGTTGGGGTTGATGTGAGGATCATTTCTGGAGAGTTTGGGGGCTTGGGGTTGCGCATTGAGAGAGATTAAGTGAGAGGCTGGCCGGAGAAGATGACCGGAACACTGTTCCGGTCACCTGAAAGTGATTAGGGTTCAGACTAGGGCTTAATTGTGTAATTAGCGTAGTTTGAATTCTGGCCCTTGGATAGCGCGCGAAGTCAATTCCCTCCCCTTTTTATTTGAACCTGGACCACTGAATCAACATACTTCCATTAATTCACAATTTAATTTCATTTTAATTGCATTTCTTTGTACATTTTATTAAAAATAGTAAAACACTTTCAAAACTTTTTATCTTTTGCATTTCCCTTTCAAATATTTTTCTCATTCTGAAAATAATTTTTATTTTATTTTTTTTGCATAAAATTCGTATTTTTAAAATATTTAAATGTTTATTTTAATTAATTAATGAGAATTAATTAATTAAAATACCATTTAAATTTCGAAAAATCACCAAAAAAATCACATTGCATCTTGATACATTTAGAAACATTATCAAACCCTTCACACAAATTTCTTTTTGGTTCTTGACCTATCTTGACATTTTTCTTTGGATTTAGGGTTCTTAAAAGTCAATATTTTTACCCTAACTTAGAAAAATCCTTTCTGCCTAACCATGAAGAGTTTGATGATGGTTCTTTTTGCATTGCATTCCTCATGTCATGTAGTTTCTAGGATAAAATTGGTTTGAATTTATCCTTCATTTTCAATTTGTTTTGCATTTTTCATTGTGAGGCAACCTAAAACCCTAGTAAATTTAGGGAGATCATAACTTCTTTAGGGTTAAGAGTTAGGTCTTCCCCTTTGGGTAGTGGACTTGTATAGGTTTAGGGTACCATTGATCCTATTTTCAATTTTTTATCTCATGTCTTGCTTCTGGTTTTGAATTTTGCATTACATATTGTATGTAAACCCTAATTTGCATCTTCATTTGCATTCATTCTTCATATGCTTGCATACATGAACTTTCCATGACATTTTATGCATTCACTTGACATATAAGACACATTAAGACATATTAGAATCATGTTTGATCATTGCATCATCCATTTGCCATGTTTTTCTTTCATTTCATTCCATGTGCATTCATGAGCTTTCATGCTTCCTTTGCATTCCCATCCTTTGTATGATCATCTTCATCTCTTGATACACTCTTGCATCATCTATTTGCATCATTTGCATCATGAATATGCTTCTGGTTTTGGTTTGCATCCTTGCATCTTTCTCATTCTCATTTCATTTTCATTTCCTTTCACTAACTTTTCAGGTGGTAAGTTACTTTGAGAAGTGAATTTGCCTTCACTTCTCACAATCTCTTCTCATCTCTCTTATGCATCTTTTCTGCATTTTGTATGTGTATTGGAGTGAGCTTGCTCATTCATGATCCTTCTCCTCCTTCTTCCTTCAAGCAACTTATCTTCTTAAGTGAAGTAAGTTGTCTGGCTTCTTCTGCTTCTTTTCCTTCCATCCTGCTTCTTCCTTGGTGGCTTTTCTCTTGAAGACTTTCTTGCAAGCCTCATAAACCCTAGGAATACCCAAGCATGATCACAATTAGTGTTTTATTAGCCCCCCATTAGTTTTACCTTTGTGTCATCTTTTGTGTCTTCTCTTCTCACCTCTTAATCAAGGACTAAACCTTAAAGGTTTTAAGGCTTTGTGATTAAGGTTATGCCTGTATCCTTCTATTAGGATGGAGTGTATAACTTTAATCCTAAGTGTTAAACCCTTAATGTGTTTAATTCCTTTAATCAATCCACCTAATAATCACTAAGACATCAAGCTTGTAACTTGAGCCTTGCATTAGGGTTCTAATTCTTCCTCAATTGGTTAAGAAGGACTAACCCTAGTGTTAATGGACAAGTCCCCCTAAAGTTGTCTTACAAACCCTAAAATCCATTTCTTAATCTTACCATTAACTAAAATCCACTCTTCTAAAGGCTTTGTTTTGTCATGAGGTTAATCCCTAATCATGGATTAAGTTGAGGAGCCTTCCTCAGCTTAAATGTTCTCATCTATTATCCTTCTATTAGGATGGTGTAATGGGTCCATTAAATCCTTGATTATGGCTTAAACTCATTACTTAACACTAAACAAAAAAACTCCAAAAACATCTAAATAAATGCAAGTAGGTTAGTGATCTTAATCCTACATCATGGTGATTAAGTGTGAGGTGCTTACTTCATACTTAAAGTATTCTCATTAACCCAAATCAAAGAGAAGATGTGATGAGTTTACTAACCCTTGGTTTAGGCTTAAGCTCATTCTCTTATGACAAATCCAAAATCAATAAAAGATTGAAAACACCAAAAACAAACAATAAACGTCTCCTCCGGGATTCTTTTCTCACCTCATTCACTCATAAACGAGAACTTGCTTCTTCCGTCTAATGCAAGACAGTTTGCACCTGAGCCAGACAGGTCATACACTTGAGCATAGACAAGCAAGCAGTTCACAAGTCAATTTATCATTCAGTCTCTTTGAGTCGAACTACGGTGTTCTGACTTCCTCATTGCACGAGAGGATACGTAGGCATAACTTAACAGTTATCGAACAAAAGTCTCTGTATATTCCCCCTCTTCCAGCATTATTCTTTTAGCCTCATAGTCTTGAGCTTTGCATTCCTGTTCTTACACTGACTCCTCCCATAGTTCACTTCATATTTCTTTTGCACTGACACTTGCATTCTTTCTAGCTTTGATGTATAGATTGCACTGACACTACCCCTTTAAAACACAAATCTTTCAAGCATGGATCCCGTCGAGTACGACGGACAATCTGGGTGCTAATACCTTCCCAGGTTGTAATCAACCCCCTTTCTCAGTTTCTCTGGTTCGCAACCGTCTTATCCATCTTTTCTTAGGTTTATGCAGCATTACCTTTCCTTCGGGATAAAAATGCCTAGCTGGCGACTCTTTTCAGTTCACCCTTGTGTTCTCTCCTCTTTGTCGACCGTTCGCGTCTGTACCCCATTTGACCTAGCCTCATTTGGTGGGAGCGACAAGATGCTGGGACATAAGTCATCTATTCTGAGTTAAAAGAATTTAAATCATTGATATTATTCACCTGGAAGAAATCGGTAGATATTCTTTCAGAAGTAGATATGTTGTCGATCTTTGTTGAACTAACTCTGATCAAGTTAGCTCAGTATTTCAAGAACAAGATTGTCACTCAAACTTGTCTAAAGTTTTTTGATACTTGTCTCTAACAAAGATTTGGATCTATGTAAGGAAGCAAAATCAAAAGATCATAAGATGTCAATTAATTCTTCCTAGCACATAATATCTCAAAAGTTATGTTCAAGCTAATGGAATTATTGATATTATGATATTCAGTCTCTTGTCAAGAAGTTCTTGATAAGAAGATGAATGTTATGATGATAAGGATGCTGCAAGGAAAACCTTCAGAAGTTATAAGATATGTTCTGATCTAAATACTAGTTCTGATCGTCAAGCTCGGAGTCAACATTCAGAAGAAGAAACAACCTTCAAAACCTGGATGAAGAAAAGCTATCAGAAGCTCTGAAAAGAAGATGCTCAAGTCAGAAGTCAAAATCAAAATCAGAAAGGAAGCACTCAGATAAAGATCCATCATGAAGAACCTTCAACCTCAAGGTATGATCTATTTATTTATGTTTGAGCAGTGTCCTCTGATAAAGATACTTATACAAGCTAGATGAAGTCTTAAATCAGATGCATGATTAGTCACATATTAAGTGCAGTTCTGTAATCTAAACCTCTAGTGCTATGAAAGTTCTAATTGATGGGACATGTTCTTCCTATAAGAAAAATCTTTTGATTTTACTCTTTGGATTTTGAATAGTCACAACACTTAATTTTGAGACTGTGTAAAAAGATATAATGACATTTGTCATAAATATTAACCATGTGTAATCATACTATGACACATTGGATTTCGTAATATATCTCAAGATCCTTATGCTTTCCTTCTTATATGCATTCATGACAAAACATATATCAGGACTTGATCATTTAAGAAAGTAAGCAGTTTTCTTTTCGTGTCATTTATGGTAAAACTATCATTCACCATATCGCTTGATATCACTGTAAATGTAGACTACTCACTTCCTTTTCCGAGTCAAGTCGGTTTTTAATTCTCTTTAGGTAATCATAATATACCTAGGAGTTATTAATTGAGAGTTACAAAATTCTATTTAAATATCCACCGCTTCTCATTCTCTTCTCATTCCTGAGTCCTTGTATCTAGCCAATCAGTAAATGTATACACAATATCTTCTCAACATGTCTTAAAAAACCTTCCTTGGAGATGAATCTCTTCTGGAGATCATTCTAGAAAAACTTCTCATATTTGAGGAGCTAAGGAAGGATGGGTTAGAAATCCGTAAAAGCATGCATGTTCAGGCTTGGACTGAATACTTTGCTAATCTGAATGGATCCATTCTTCCAAATATTGTAAAAGAATTTTGGACATATGCATTCATTACAATCAAAGGTAAATCCATTTGCTCTGAGGTCCTTGGGGTTCCTCTTGATATCACTCCATCCTCCATTGCTGAAGTAATCAATTGTTCTGCTTCTGGAGTCACAGTTGAGGACTTTCAATCAAACATCAAGCTTATTAAAGAGCTAAAGGTTATTCACAGTGTGTGTCTTCAAGTCTATGGACCAACCAATCATTTTTCTCTCCTTCCTGTCTCTAGGACCTGGTTTAACTTCTTCCTCTCCAATCTTCGTCAAGGAAGAGAAGCTAGGTGCCCCATGTCGCATAATGATAGAATATTCATCTATCTTCTTATGCATCATTTCAACATTAATCAGCCTCAAACAATCTTCAATCATCTAAAGTGTTCCATTAAAACATCTAGAAGACAGATAAAATCCTATATTCCATATGGAAGGATTATATCTGAACTCTTTGTTAAGGAGGAACGTCTGGAACTAGTCCGAAGAATTGGACTAGAGACTTCCCTAGTTAAGAAAATGTGCATAAGGGAGAATGATGTGGAAAACTTTGAACAATGATATTGTTTAGGATAAATGTTTCTTTCAGTTTCTCTGTTTGTCATTCGTGTCCATTTTCGTTCGTTGTATTTTGTTTTTTAATTAATGAAATTTTTTTGTTGTTCATAAATTGCTTAATTGTCTAAGAATGTTTAATCTGATATTATTAAATCATTATGCGTAGCTCGATCTGAGAACCTCAAACTTTGCACAATAAAATTGATCAATATACATGTGCATTAAATCAGAATCATGATCATATTAAAAATCTTTAAAATGGTAAGATGCTCTAAGTTTTTGATGATGTCAAAAAGGGGGAGAAATGGAAATATGTTTTTTATAATAACCTTAAGAATGAAAACTCAAACAAATCAAATGATATAAACTGTTCATCACTAACTATTGATGTTTGATGTTTATCAGAGGAACTTTGAACAAGTTCACTATGCATTCTTAGAAATAGGTTATTTGTAAGAACTTTGTTTAAGTTCTTAAGAACTGTTTGTTCATATAATCGAAGTTATACACTTTGTGAACATATGTTCAGAATCAGATAGACCCAGTACTGTTCAAAAGTTGAGTACTTTCTGAAAGTCAAAGTTATCGTGATTTTGGTATCATAATGTTTAGAAGATGTAAATTGTCTAAGAATATGATATTCAGAACATACGAATCTGAAGTAGATGTCTTCCTGAAAGCGGTCAAGACAAAGTCTACATTCAATGACGCTTTTCAGAACAAGGAGCTAATGTAAAGTCTCAAGACTATCTGAATATCTGGATATGAAGATCCAAAAGGAAAAAGTTATGTCAAGACAAACTCTGATACTCTAGAAGTATAGTGTTTTATACTTGAAGAACTATGATGAAGTTCTGATAGACCAAGCAGTGATATTGCATTTGTATCATACTAAGAACAATCATAGAGTTATGATAGTAACTAGGTTCTAAGATGAAGGCATGTGTCTAGTCAGACTCTGATGAGTATATGGAAGTAATCTTTCTCTATCATATGTTCTGAACAACTTAAAATTTGTATTATGTAAGTGTTGGAATCATGGGGAGACTCTAAACAAGCATTAATAAAATTTTAGGGATAACACATTCAAGGGGAGTTGTTGCTCTGAAACTCTGAATATGTTCTCCCTGGTGATTACCCAGTTATTACCCTGTTACGTTTGGTGATTGCCTGTATAAAATGTTCTATCAAAATACATGGTTTTGTCATCATCAAAAAGGGGGAGATTGTAAGAACAAGATTTGTCTCTGCATTCTATCTCTAAGTTTTGATGATAACAATGGAGTGTTTATGAAAGAACCATTTTATGTTCTGATGTTTGTTTAAGGGAAGATCATGAATATTATGTATATTAAGATCAATCAAACATTATGAATGAGTATGCAAATGCTAATATACGAAGTTACTATGTCTAACATTAGTTGCAAGTGTGCTGAAGAAGCAAGCGTGCTTCTGAATTTGAACATAATCAGAAATATCCAAGGATGTAGACGTTGCATTGGTAATGCTCTTGTGGATGTTGTTATGTACGTGGTTCTGATCAGATAGCAAAGTGAAGCTTCTGAAATTAATCTTCTGAAGAACTAAGTTCTGAAGACTCTGATGACTTGAAGTTCTGAAGACTTAATGTCTGAAGACTAAGTGCCTGAAAGATTATGAAGACTTACGAGTTTTGAAGATTAAGATTTTGAAGAACTAAGTGCTGAAGACTCTGAAGACAATGTTCTATGTGAACAAAGTTATGAAGACTCTAAGACTTAAAGTTCTGATGAATGATTCTGAAGAACCAAGTGCTGAATAATCTGAAGACAATGTTAATGTGAAAAAAGTTCTGAAGACTCTAAGACTTGAAGTTCTAAAGACCATGGGTTTCAATTCAAGTGTTGAAGTCCTGAAGAACGTAGTTCTATGTGAACAAGTTCTGAAGACTAAAGACATAGATTCTTTGAATACCCAAGTATCTTCGTCTCTAAATCATGCTACATTCATTGATTTATAATCAGAAGCCTCTGAAGTTCAGACGACAATGTTACCGTTGGCAAGGATAGTACATAGTACGATAATTATTTATCCCACTACCTTTCCACTATCTTTGAATTGTGGGAAAGGACAATACGTGGTTATACTATTTGATTCTTTGTGTCACAGATTCCTCAGTAATCGAATTGGGTTGTAAAGGCTCTTTTATTTTTGGCTATAAAAGGAAAAAAATCACATGCTTTGTGATGTTGTTGGTGCGAGTGAACCCAACCATTGAAGGTCATGATATGATCTCAACCATTGTTGGTTTTATAGAACCTAATCGATTGTGCGTGAATCTCTGAAGATAAATTGAGAGGTTGTTGGAACAAAATGATACATTATCCAAACCCATAAACACAACAATAAAATTGTTGATATCTCAATTTTTCTCAACCATGATCATATCATAAATCAACAATACAACAATATGAGAGTCTGAGTTTGTGTTGCTACATCAAGATCATCATCTATAACAACAACGATCAGACATTAATAAATTGAAGTTGAAGAAGAAGAAATCAACAAGTCATCAATAAACACTAACTACATCATCTTGGAGCTCATTGAAGATCAGAAGCAAGGAGTTGTTTCTCGTAGCTTGCTCATCAATGAAGATGGAGAATTTTGAAGATGCAATTTGAATTGTAATATTATGAACATTTTAGAATTTGCAAGGAGTTGTTTGCTCATCTTATTGTAACTCTGAAGAATTACTTTGTACATAAACAGAAGAGTATATGCTTGCAAATAAGCACCTCAGTTAGCTTTGGTATGTCTATTCTACCTAATGAATTTATTCTCCTCAAGTGGATGTTATATCCTGATGGTAGGGAACGGTACAACTGTGAGTTAAGATGAAATCCCGACAGAGGTTCTGCTTGGCCAGTGACGTTATATCTAGTTGGATCCATGAATGGTTCATTGTGGAAGTCGTAGAGGTTTTTTGCAGTTAATCACGGCAGGTTTCCGCGCAAGTTCCTCCTCAAGTAGACGTTATATCCTGATAGGATCCCTAAACGGTCTAGCTGTGAGTTGAGATGAAATCCTGGCAGAGGTTATGTTGGGTCAATGAACGGTATATCCGGTAGGATCCCTGAACGGTTCATTGAGTTAGTCACAATACAGATGTGCGATTGTAATCATGGATCTTGGTTATAGTGGATTAAGTCCTTGTTTAAGGCGAAATCACCTTGGCGGGTGGACTGGACTAGCTTGAGAAGTTCTCAAGTGAACCAGGATATATAATGTGTTCTTTACTTTTGCTTTATGCTTCCGCAACGCATTCATAGCATATCTTGACGCAACTCATCAAAGTGAAAAAAGTAGCCAAGAGTGAAAACCTCAATTCAATCGCCTTTTTCTTGTGTTTTTATCACACCTTCACATAAGACATAACTCTCTAAGGGTTTCTGCTAAAGAAGACTGGTATTTCGATAGTGGATGTTCGAGATATATGACGGGTGAGAAGAAACTTATTGTCGATATCAAACCACAATCTACAGGTCACATCCCTTTTGGTGATGGATCCAGAGGTCAAGTAAAAGGCATTGGAAAACTTGACTATGTTGGTCAGCCAAAACTTGACAAGGTGATGTTTGTACAAGGATTAACAACTAACTTAATCAGTATAAGCCAACTATATGATCAAGGATACAAGGTTGACTTTAACAAGGATGAATGTCTTGTTATTAATGATGAAGGAGAGACAATCATGAAAGGAGCAATATCTAAAGACATCTTCTACTTATGGATCTCTCCTGATGTGAAATACATACCTACTTGCTTAATGTCCAAAGAAGAAGAGGTTAAAATATGGGATCAAAAACTATGTCATCTTCACTTGAAGGGTATGAAAGAGGTCATATCTAAGGAAGCTATCAGGGGAATTCCAAATTTAAAGATTGAGGAAGGGAGAGTGTGTTGTGAATGTCAGATAGGTAAGAAAATAAGGACATCACACAATATGTTACAACATAAGACTTCTTCCAAAATCTTGGAATTGCTGCATATGGATATGATGGGACTAATGCAACTACAAATTCTTGGTGGAAAAAGATATGCCTATGTGATTGTAGATGATTTCTCAAGATATACTTGGGTAAGCTTTCTTAAAGATAAATATGATACCTTTGATGTTTTCAAGGAGTTGTGTCACAAACTTCAAAAAGAAAAAGGAAGTGACATAGTCAGAATAAGGAGTCATCATGGCAAAGAATTTGAAAACAAAAAGTTCTATGAGTTATGTTCTACATAGGGAATAAACCATGAGTTTTATTCACCAATCACCCCACAACAAAATGGTGTGGTTGAAAGAAAAAATAGGACTATACATGAATGTGCTCGTGTTATGCTTCATGCAAAAAAAACTGCCCTACTTCCTATGGGCTGAAGCCATGAATATGCTTGCTATATCCTTAACAGGGTCACTATTCGGACTAGGACATCTTCCACCTTATATGAACTATGGAAGGGAAGTACGCCAACAATAAAATACTTCCATGTATTTGGAATTCAATGTTATGTCTTTAATGATAGAGAACAACGAAGGAAAATGGATACTAAAAGTGAAGAAGGAATTTTTCTTGGATATGCTACAAATAGTAAGGCTTATCGGGTTTTTAATCCAAGAACTAAAGTTGTGATATAATCTATAAATATGGTAGTAGATGATCATCCATTTGAATCTATTACTACTAAGGATATAAGAGTGTTATTCCCTCTTGATGATGAAATAGAAGATGTCCCTCAAGATGTTGAAACATCTTCTGACAATCCTGAAGACTCAGAAGACAACACCATTGTTCCTCCTATGATAAATGAGTGTCGCTCTCGGGATTTTCATCCTGGTACAAACGCGAAAGTGGCGCGGAAAAGTTAGAGTAGCCATCCAGGAATTTTTATCCTAAATGAATAGGAAAGGCAATGCTGCACGAACCGAAAAGAAAAAGAAAGGACAAGGTCCTACGAAACAAAGAACTGAGTTCGGGAGTCGGTTACGAACTCGGAAGGTATTAACACCCCAGATCGTCCACCGTACCCGATGGGATCCACACTTGTTAGTCTGTTTCAAAGGGTAAGGAATAAAATTGTTGTTGAATAAAATAACTGGGGGTACTGGAATGAGAGAGGGAGCTGGAAAAGGAGAACAAAAATAAAGGGGGAAAATGTAGGGAAAATAAAGAATGTGCTTGAACGGGCCCTACCCGACTGCCTACGTACCTCATCGGGAAAATGAGGATCAGAGTCGACGTATTTCGCCTACCTAAGGCGGGAACTGTGTTTGTGTTTTTTATGAGATTGAATTGCTTATGCCTATGCTCAGGTGTTGCAGGCTTGTTTGGTACGAATGTGTTTACCGTCTTGCAAATGAGACAAGTCGTAGCGAGTTCGTGTTGAGAGTGAATGAGGTGAGAAGAGAATTCTCGCAGGAAAAGACTAGTGTTGTTTGTTTACTATTTTTTATAAGAAGTGTTTTGAGTTTGATGTTTATGGAACATTCTCATACTAATACTTGTTCATCGTGGTAAGTGCCTTACATCTCGCCCCGAAATGGGACGTGTATAAGTAACCCACGGAAAAGTCTCCTGGCGTACGAGAAAGTTCAACCTTTATTAGGTGTTTTCTTTACTGTTTTCTTTATGATATGTGTAGCACCCCAAATTTGCCCTCTTCATTTTAAGCATCATATCACATCATATTCATCATGAACATATCATTTTCTTAGCATCCTAGCATGGAAAGATGAGGCATAACATTCTTCATGTCCTAACATCAAGCATATGATCATCTGTGGAGGTTCTTGGGTCATCACAAGCCATGACAAGGGTCCCAATGGATTTGTACAAGTCCTATGAGGGGTCTACACTCCATTTACAAGATCAAGTTCATTTGCAAAAGCTCAGAAGATTGCATGATCATCAGAGATCTCAGGATAAGGCAAAGCTCCTACATAAGGCACCTAAACTAGGGTTTGAGATTCAAGCATCAAAACCTCACAGCTTTGGCCATTTCATTTGGGCAAAGTCTTCTATATGTCAATAGGATCCTAGGTACCAATTTTCATGAGAAAATTCCATGTGGAAGTCAGAAAATTCTTCAGTTGCTTGCAGATGAAGTAATTGGTCAACTATGCCTGTAAAAAGTCAACTGTGTAATTTCAAGGGGTCTAACCCAACTTTTTTGGCCAAGGGGGGTCCTTACAATGTTATAAGATGTTTTGAATGTTCAAAGATCAAGAATAATGGAGATTTGAGGCTTTTTGCAAAATTGGCACAAAGGTGGTTTTTGAGATTTTCCATATTTGGCAACATTTGCCCTAATTTTCAAATGACCTTAACATGATAAAAAATTCTTCAAATGGACCAAAGTCAAACATGAAAGTTGGAGATTAAGGGCTCCCATTTTCAAAAAGTACAAGTACATTTTCATGGGATTTATGGTTTGTCCTAGGGGCTCTTCAAAAATCTCACTAAAACTAGGGCAAATTCAAAATTTCCATGCATGCACAAAAGCAAAAAGCTTCAATACTTAATTGTAAGACTTGAAATGGTTCAAATAAGTTTGTAAACTTAAAATACATTGCATTTGGCATGTTTTTCTCCAAATAAACTCCCAAATTCGTGCACCATAAGAAAGGCATTACATAAGTGAATATTTTGCAAAATCATGAGGAAAGTATGATAACTTTGATCTAAAGGCCAAAATTGTTTGTATTATGATCAAGGGTTGGAAAAGGATTTCACATGGGCTGAGAGGCCAAGCAAAGCATGAGGAGTGCATGCTTCCCTCACATTTTGCAAAATTTGCAAAATCACAAATTGCTCATGATCCACACGTGCAAACCTCTCAATTCTTTCAGCAAGGGTTTGTGACCTCACATAAAAGCAGCCAGGGTTTCAGAAAGCTCAAGCACTCTCTCATACTCTCATTTCCAACTTTTTTCACAATCTGCATTTTCACTTGAATCTCTTCATTCTCTTACACTCTTCACAAATCTCTTCCATATTCTTGATCAGTGAGTGATATAGATCATTATTCCACCATTCATTTGAGCTTAAGGTGCAAGAATAGAAAGGTGCCATTCAGAGGAAGCTTGCTTTGAAGCTTCAAATCCAGGTTCCATCAAGCTTCCTCCTGCATTTATTTTGCAAGAGGAGATCATAAGAGCTAGATCTGCAACCTTTGGAGCATTTTCTTGGTGGTTTCGAAGTGTCTTCACCTCAGGTATGCTCTGATATCTTTTGATCTGGAAATGAAATTGATCATGTGTTTTATAATCCTTGATGTACACTGATCATGCTGCAACTTATAGTTTTGAAAATGATGCATTGTAGCTTGAGTTATTTGGATTTCATTTTTGATGGTCACACTTTGTTTTCTTCGATCCCGTTGATTCATTGAGTTTTAGCCAATTTCATTGCCATTTTCATGATCAGAGTAGCTTAATTAGTGGATCTGGACATTTTGGTTTATTGTTGTTGTTGTTTGTTCATTCTGTGATGAATTCCGGTGCCGGAGCCCTAGCTCCGGTCACCGGAAACTGGAAAATGACCTAGGGTTTGTGCGTTGAATAAGATGACCAGCAGCCTTTGGATCTTGTTGATGTGTGTCCAGGATGCTGACACGTTGCCCTGACCACCACCTCTCTCCCACGTGATTCTTCTTATTTCATTTAATTATTAATGTTTCGCAGCCCACACTAATTGCCATGAGCCCTCACCTCACATCCAATTAACCTGCAAGTATTTTAATGAAAGCGTTTCAGGGTGCGTTGGATGCATCCTATGGTCTTGTTATTTCCCAGCTTTTTCCACTTAATTTCCACCATAAGTCCATAAACCAGCGCAGCCTCATTGGGCTCAAACCTGCTATTCACACCTCCTCAGTTTCTGGCCCAAACAATTCCAACGTGGATCCTTACTACCAGCACCCCCAGCCTCATTTCCATTTTAATTTCTTTTTCTTATTTTTCCTTTTAATTCCATTTTAGTTTCTAATTAATTAAAATAGTTCTGATTGTTAAAAAAATCCCAAAAAAATTCTTGAGTCTTCTTTTGAGTGTGTTTTATTTTTCTATATTTTTTTTTTAACTTCCACGTGTCATAATTAATTCTTTATTTCAATTAACTTCTTTTTAATCCTTTCTTGAGTACACTGCCTTGTCCATTTTCTATAGACTTCATTATTTTGAGTTTTGTACTCATTCTCTTTGCTCTGGATTCCTAAGAGGATGTAGTTCTTATGTGATTTTTCCCCTGTTTTTTAGAAATTTATTCCTTGGGTCTTGGTCCTTTGACTTGTGTTGGAAGTTATTAACCCTAGTTTGTGTTCTTGCATCCATTTGACCTAGTTTGCTTCTGAATCTTTCCAAGTCCTTTTGGCCCATTGTTATACCATGTTTGAAGATCATTTGGCTTAAGTTGTGGAATTTTTAGATGCTTGCTTGATTTAATTTGAATTTTGTCTTGAACCTTATCCCATTTTGCTTCTTTTGGTCCTTTAGGTCTCTTATAAGCTTGGAAGGGCACTTGTGCCAACTTCTTCTTCTCATTTGGGATTCCTTTGGGGTATGGGTACCTTTTTGGTCCTATATTATGGTTTGTGTCTTAGAAACGTTTGTGTTTGCTTCCCTTTTAAGTTCTTTCATTCCTTAAATGTATTCACTTCATCTCTTTGCTTCTTTCACTCTCATATTGTGTTTGTTTGGTCTTGTACCTCCATTCTCTTCATCATGCTGGCTTCTTAAGCTCTTCCTTAATTTGTGTTGGTTCTGATCTTGTACTTTGAGTCCATGTTTGTGCATTTTTGCTTTGCATCTTTCTTAAGTTTGCATTTGTTTGCCATGTGATTCATGTTGCATCATGTTAACTTGTATGCTTCATTCTTCATTCCTTTGTCTTGCATATGCATTGTACATTTGTACATATCATTTCACTTCTGTTTGTATGATGTTGGCATGTCATCTTGTTCACTTTGCTTCATTTGTATGCATGATACTAACTTTGCAGGGGCTGTGGTAAGTGTGAGGTGTGGAAGTTGAGTTCCACATCTCCAACTCTCATCTCTTCTTCTCATTTCTTATTAATGCTAACCCTTTGCTTGTTGGGCTTAGGCCTTTCTCATCTCATCTCATTTCTTCTTCTTCTTCTTCTCTTCTTCTTTCTTTCTTCTTTAGGATAGAATACCACACTAACCTTAGGATGTCCATGCATGACAACACTTAGGATTTCTTTAGTCCCCCTTTAGAATTTTGCCTTTGTGATCCTTTGTTGCTTTCTCTTCTCATCTTCAAACTTAATTCCAATTCACTTAATAAAGGTTGAGTGCTTTCATGTGACATGAGACTTTGCTATGAGATACTTGTACGCGTTCCGTTTCGGGACGAGGTGTAAGTTATCCCTCGTGGTGGATAGGTCTTAGCATGAGTACCTCACAAAGAAAAGTATAAAAAACACTTCTTAATCATAAAAACCACAAAAACACTTAATAATTGGTAATAGGTCAGTGTGTCTAAGCCTATACCTGTGGGACTAGCTTTGGGGATTTCCTCCATAGATAGGTGTGCCTCTTGCGCATTCCATTTCGGGATGATGTGAGACGTACACATCCCATTGAGCAAGACTTAGGTACACTCACCTATGCAAATTTCACTCATAAAAGCTTCTAAAAAAACACAAACAGACAATAAGCATCTTTCCTTCGGGAATACTTTTCTCATCTCCTTCGCTCTGTACGCGAACTTGCTCCTACTTGTCATTTTACAAGACGGTCACGCACTCGTCGTCCGAGTCTGCAACACCTGAGCAATGGCATAGGCAGTTCAAGCCTTAATTCACAAGCAATTTCCTTGTTACCCCTAGTTAGGGGAACTACGACGTCTCTGATCCTCATTATCCTGATGAGGTACGTAGGCAGCGGGGTAGGGCCCGTTCGAGCACAATCTTTATTTTCCCTACATTTTCCTCTTTGTTTTCTTATCCATTTTCTTTCTCATTTCTTTTATCCAGTTCATTTTATCTTCTTTTTTGCAGCAGCTTTCATACCCTCACCCTTTGAAACAATTTTCTTTGCAAGCGTGGATCCTGTCGGGTACGACGAACGATCTGGGTGCTAATACCTTCCCAGGTCGTAACCAACTCCCGAACTCAGTCTCTTTGGTTCGCAGGACCCGTGTCCTTCATCTTCTTTCTTCTGGTTTGTGCAGCATTACCATTCCCGTTCCTTCGGGATAAAAATGCCTGGCTGGCGACTCTATTCTTTTTCCATGCCACTTTCGCGTTTGTACCAGGATGGAAATCCGGGGAGCGACAGCTGGCGACTCTGCTGGGGACCGAACCCAGAGTCTCTGGTTCCCCTGTGAGTCTCTCCTAGCTCTTGTTTGTTTCTGTTTCTTTGGGTGATGTTTGTTTGCTGTGGCTTGTTGTATTTTATTGTTGTTTATTTACAGCTTTATTTACAGTTTTCATTATTTATTTTCCGCATCATGTATATCATACTGGACTGTCTGGACTGGTTTTCTGTTTGGTGGGCTCGGGTGATACTGTTTCTGAGAGATAAGCCAAGTACCCGGCTTGAGTGCACCCTAGGATTAGAGTGGACATGTTGTACTCACATGTGACATGATGAGTGGCAATGTGTTTCACGCCCAGATTGCGACCGTCTTGGAAATATCTTGTGTGGGGATTTCCTCCACTTCGGGATAGGACCTTGATTGTTATGTGCATCTGGGGACCGATCATTGAGAACCTTTGTGGAAACAACCCTCTCCAGTGGTGGCAATGGAAGACCACATTTTGTGGCAAACCCATTCGCACCCGAGAGTCCACCGGGGACTCGCATAGGATGGCTTGCCACCTTAGTGTGCTCAGAATCAAGATGGGTTTAGAAGCTAGTGAAGGGAAAGGAATTGCCTTGGACTTTCTTGTAACAGAGGCTCATTTGTTTGCTCTTGGGAACAAGTGGGAGGGATTCAATGCATTACTGGCCTTGATAGTTTACGAGATAAGTTTGTTCCCAGGGGAGAAGGGTTTAATTGGTATGGAGGCCATTTCCATTTTCATTCAGAAAAATCCAGTACCTACTCTGTTGGGAGATTTCTACTATAATGTTCATTACAGGAATGAGAGAAGAAAAGGATTTGTAAATTGTTGTGCAACTTTATTCGCTGATTGGTTTGCTAGACAACTTCCAAAGTCAGGACCGTTCAAAGATCTGAAGCAAGAGTGGAAATGGGCTAGAAGATTGATGGGTTTGACTTCAGATGATATAGCTTGGGGGAGTAACAAAGACTTATTGGGAAAAGAGATGATAATCAGTTGTGGAAAGTTTCCCAATGTACCTTTGCTTGGAAGGAGAGGGATGATCAATTACAATCCCGTGCTAGTTTGGAAACAATTTGGTTACTCTTTAAAAGATCCTCCATCTGCTGAAGAGGTTTTGGAATCACTGTATGCACCTTTGGAAGGGAATGAGAAGCTAGTCATTCAGGCGTTTCAGGCTTGGGTGGTGAGATTGAGTAAGGGAAAGAAAGAGTTGGGAAAGGTAGATCCTAGGACATATCCCCTTTTGCTGCTTGGATACAAGGTAGGGTGGACACTTTCTTCCTTCCATTTTCAGCTGAAGCTCCACTATATCCAAAAGAGGTACCTGTACAAACCACTGTTTCTCTTGAAAATTATAAGAAGTTAGAAGCTCAGTTGCATGAGGTTCGGGTATAGAATTCTGAAATGGCTAGCTTGTACCACCGTGCTAATCATGCTAAAAAAGAAGCAGAAGAAAAGCTGCAGAGGATGCAGGTCACCCAGGAAGCTAAAGAGAAAGAGTTCGCTGGAAGGGAAGCTTATTTCCAAAGGAGAGGGTTGATGGATTCAAGAAGGGAAGCAAAGCACAAGAAGCTTTATAAGACCCTTAGGGAGGCTAGACAATCCGTCACTTGGTTGAAGGAGAGGAAAGACAAAGATCAGAAGGAGTTTGAAGAGAAAGAGAAGGCGTACAAACTACAACTCAAAGAACAAAAGGTTGAATTGGAGAAAATTCATACGATAAGAAGGGAAAAAACCCAACAGTTGGCACAAAGCCAGCAAGCTTTGGAAGAGGTACTTAAGGAGAATGTAGAGCTCAATTTGAGGGCTGGGGTGAAGAAAGAAAGGGCAGAGCTGGGACTTTCAAGGGAGGAGCCAGAGTCTTCTTGTAGTTTAGAATTTTACAAGTTTTTCTTGCATTTTGGGAGTACCTACAGACTTGTTGTAGGAATCTCATTTTATTTGACCTCACACTTTATTTGTAAGGCTTGTAATCCTTCGGGAAGTTGCTGTTATTTTTGCCTATTTTTACGATCATGTTAGTTTCCCATGGTAATCTTATGAGTATGCTAAAACCTGTTTGTCCAAAACCATCAAAATTTGAATATCTCTCAAGAAAAGCTCGTGATAAGAAGTCAATTCATCTGGAGTACTTTCTGTCAAAAATACCAGAACTGGGGCATATTGATGCCTGAAAGTGGAAACATGAATAGTTACATTGCATGCATATAACGTGTTTGTTGTTTTGCAGGTAATTCATCCGTTTTCTAACATTTATGTCAATTTCAGGCACTATAGCTCCTAAGAAGGTTTAGAGACAGCCAATTGTACACAGATATCCTACAAAAGTGAACAGAGAGAGCAATGGAGCAGATGCAAGTGGATCTGGCTGATTTAAGGACAAGAATGGACAACTTCATGACCCTCATGGCTGGGATGGGTCAAACTTAAGAGCGCTTCTGCGAGATGATAGGGAACAATCAGGCCAGGAACAATGGGACAACAGATGGAGGTAATCGCAATGGGGCTGGCGCCCGTCACGTTGAAATCCCCGTGGTGCAGCCAGGGGTCACTATTGTCAATGATGGATTGAATAACATGCAGATGGACAGGCAGGATGAACAATTCACTTTGCTGGATGAGGCAGAAGGCCAGGGGTTTGACATGAATAGAAGATTTGAAGAAATGGCTAAGCAGATTCGTGCCATTCAATCTCAGAGTTCTCTAGGGTTTGACATCACTGATCTGGGCTTAGTGCCAGGGGTGAAAATTACCTACAAGTTCAAAGTCCCTACTTTTGATAAGTACAACGGAACATCTTGCCCGAAAACTCATCTTCAGTCTTTTGTGGGAAGGATTGCTGCGCATATAGATGATGAGAAGCTGTGGATGTATTACTTCCAGGATAGTCTTATAGGAGCTTCCTTGG
This sequence comes from Lathyrus aphaca, assembly GCA_963966055.1. NCBI lineage: Eukaryota > Viridiplantae > Streptophyta > Magnoliopsida > Fabales > Fabaceae > Lathyrus > Lathyrus aphaca. The sequence goes on along the minus strand of OZ014519.1, from coordinate 275,112,245 downwards.
AATGGTACATGAAGCTGAGCAGGGTCAATATTCGAAGCTGGAAGGATTTAGCTGAGGCGTTTGTAAAGCAGTATCAATACAATTTGGATATGGCTCCAAATTGTACCCAGTTGCAGACAATGTCTCAGAGTGCTAAAGAAGGGTTCAAAGAGTACGCCCAGAGGTGGCGTCAGCTTGCTGCTCGAGTGCAACCTCCTTTGTTGGAGAATGAAATGGAAGACATGTTTATAGGAACACTATAGGGGGTGTTCATTGAGTCGGGCGTCGTGTTCAGCAACAAAGTTTAATGATATCATGATAGCTGGAGAAAGGGTTGAAACTCTTCTGAAAATGGGGATGATACAAGACAGTGGTGCAGGTAGCTCAGGTGGTGTTCGAAAAACTTTTAATGGACCTCCAAGAAGAAGGGAGGGAGAAACTAATGTTGTGTACGGCCGAGGTCGGGGCCGCGGATACAAAGGATCTTACGAGCAGGTGGAAGTTGTCACCATTCCATCAAGTCCTGTGCAACAACCCCAACAACAGCAACAACAACAACAGCCGCAATGCAATAACTATCAGCAAAGACCCTATCAACAGAGACAAGCTCGTCCAGCTAACAGGGTGCTTGAAGCCATCCCGATGACGTACACAACACTACTCCAGAGATTGTTATACTTGAAATTGGTTCAGTTGAGGACATTAGAACCACCTCCACCTGGAGAGCTTCCAGTGGGGTATGATGCTAATGCAAGATGCACATTTCATTCAGGAGCTCCCGGGCACTCAACACAGAAGTGCAGGGAATTACAACATAAGGTCCAAGACTTGATTGACTCAAAAGAAATTAACTTCACACTGCCCCCAAATGTTACATCAAACCCCATTCCAAATCATGGAGGGGCCAGGATAAATGCCGTTGATGGTGGTGAGAGGTTAAACTTGATTTTGAACGTGGATGAAGTGAAGGCTTCGTTGCTAGTCGTGAAAGACAAATTTCTGAAAGGGCAGGTATTCCCAGGGTGTGATTATGACTGCGAGGGTTGCATGAATTCAATTAATGGTTGTGAGGATTTAAAAGCTGGGTTGCAGTGTTTGATTAACGAGGGGTCCCTACAGTTCGACAGGGTTGACAATAGAAGTGATTGTGTGTCTACCATAACAATTTACTTTGATCCTGCTGAAGTTCCTGCCCGGAGAGATCCCGTGACTATCTATGTTCCAGAAGTGAGTCCCGTTACCATTACTGTTCCGGGACCAGTCCTTTATGTTGATGGAAAATCCATCCCTTGGCACTATGGCTCAGACGTGTACGTAGAAGGACAGAAGGTGGAGAGTAAAACAGTGACAATTGACCCAACTGTTGTGAATGTCGGAGGAGTTGGTGGATTTACACGGAGTGGGCGTCTCTTTGCTCCTCAAGCTCTTAGAGGTGAAGCTGAAGCTGAAGCTGCTACAAAGGCTAAGGGTAAACAAATAGCAACTGAAGAGGTGACAACTCCTGCTGCTAGTCAAGGCACTTTTGAAAAATAAGTTGAAGAGTTCATGAGAATAATTAAGAAAAGTGACTATAAGGTGGTTGAACAGCTGAATCATACCTCGTCCAAGATATCCATTTTGTCACTGCTGATGTGTTCTCAAGCTCACCGAGAGGATTTGCTAAAAGTTTTACAAATGACATATGTACCACAGGAGATAACTGTTAACCAGTTGGAGGCCGTGGTAGCCAGTGTGAACGCCAGCCATGGGTTGGGATTCATAGATAGAGATCTCACTTCTGAGGGACGCAATCACAACAAGGCCCTACACATCACCATGGAGTGTAAGGGTGTTATTCTATCACACGTCTTGGTAGATATATGCTCTTCTCTCAATGTGCTCCCTAAGAAGGCCTTAATAAAGCTGAATGTTGATGGTATTGTTTTACGACCCAGTGATTTGATTGTAAAAGCCTTTGACGGGTCCCGGAGGTCTGTGTTCGGGGAGGAGGAGCTACCAGTAAAGATTGGGTCTCAGGTATTCAAGATTACATTCTATGTTATGGATATTCAACCCGCTTATAGCTATCTGCTAGGGCGTCCTTGGATTCATGCTGCTTGCGCAGTAACATCCACGTTGTATCAGAAGTTGAAGTATGTGGTAGACGGCCAAGTTGTTACTGTATACGGTGAAGAGGATATTTTTGTAAGCCATCTGTCGACCTTCAAGTATGTGGAAATAGATGGGGAGATCCATGAAACACTTTTCCATGCTTTCGAGACGGTCAATGCTAGTACTTTGTCTACGGTTGCTGCAGTTCAAGGTCATGAGAAGGAAGTGACTCCTATCTACTCCTACAAGCAAGCTAAGGAGGTATTCCAATCTGGAAATGCCCAAGGCTAGGCCAAGTTGTTAGAAGTGGAAAAGAAGGATGACAAGTTTGGGCTTGGATATCAACCTGGTGGGTCTAGCTGGTCTCAGGGCAGTAGGTCCATAACGTTCACTAGTGCTGGAATGCTCGACTACAACAACGTTTGTGCTATAGAGGAAGATGGGGATAGTGACTGCGACTTGGATAACTGGATTCACCCATGCGTACCTGGGGAGGAGCTTCAAAATTGATCTGCTGAAGATTTTTTTTCAAGTTACTTGGCGGTCAAAGTAATTTTCTTGTTTCCATTTTATCATACTGCATGTCAAATCTTGCACTCTGCCCAAGGTGCATAGATCCATTTGTAGGGCCACCATGCTTTTAATGCATTTACTTTTTCCATGAAATAAAGGCCATTTTTCGAGGAAATTGTGTTCGCTTTCTTTCGTTTTAAAATTTTTCACAAAAAAAAACAAATAAAATGGCAATGTTTTTCTTTTTCCAGTGTTTTTGTGTGTTTGCGTCTCTTTTGAAGAGAACAGATTCTGAAATAAGCACATCATTTATGCAGTGTTGATCATTCAGATTCATGTGATAACGTTCCTGCTATGACCATGCATGACTTCGACAATCCTATCTACCAAGTTGATGAAGGGGTTGAGGAAGATTGTGAACTCCCAGAAGAATTGGTTAAGTTGTTGAAATAGGAGGAAAGGGTCATTCAGCCTCATCAGGAAGAAGTAGAGATCGTCAACATCGGGTCTGAGGATGTAAAGAAAGAGATAAAGATTGGAGCTAGTCTGCAGGCCGAGGTAAAGAAGGATTTGATTCATATGCTACGTGAATATGTGGATATCTTTGCCTGGTTGTATCAAGATATATCGGGGTTGGATACTGACATTATTATACATAAGCTGCCATTAAAGGAAGACTATCCTCTGGTAAAAACAAAGCTTAGAAGAACTCGCCCTGACATGGCAATAAAGATCAAGGAGGAAGTTTAGAAGCAGTGGGATGTCGGATTCCTTGCTGTAACTAGTTACCCACCTTGGGTAGCTAACATTGTGCCTATACCAAAGAAAGATGGCAAGGTCCGGATATGCGTCGATTATTGGGCTAAATAGAGCAAGTCCAAAGGATGACTTTCCATTACCTCACATTGATGTGCTGGTAGATAACACCGCTCAGTTCTCGGTATTTTCTTTCATGGATGGCTTCTCCGGGTACAATCAGATTTAGATGGCGCCGAAAGACATGGAGAAAACGACATTCATTACCCTGTGGGGTACATTCTATTATAAGGTTATGCCCTTTGGGTTGAAGAATGTCGGGGCAACGTATCAACGGGCTATGGTAACTTTGTTCCATGACATGATACACAAGGAAATTGAGTGTTATGTGGACGACATGATTGCCATGTCCCGGGATGAAGAAGAACATTTGGTCAATCTCAAAAAGTTGTTTGACAGGTTGATAAAGTATAGATTGAGGTTGAATCCAAACAAGTGCACTTTCGGAGTGCGTTCCAGTAAATTGCTGGGTTTTATTGTTAGCTAGAAAGGAATTGAGGTAGATCCTGCAAAAGTAAAAGCATTACAAGAAATGCCTGCACCGAAAACAGAAAAAGAAGTGCGTGGGTTTTTAGGGAGGTTGAACTACATTTCTCGGTTTATATCTCATATAACTGCCACATGTGAGCCAATATTCAAATTGTTGAGAAAAGAACAAACGGTCAGGTGGAATGAGGACTATCAAAGAGCCTTTGAGAATATAAAAGAATATTTGCAGGAGCCTCCGGTCCTAATGCCTCCAGTTCTAGGACGGCCATTTATCATGTACTTGATTGTGTTAGAAGGGTCGATGGGGTGTGTGTTAGGCCAACATGACGAGTCTGGTCGAAAAGAGCATGTTATTTACTACCTTAGCAAAATGTTTACCGACTATGAATCCTGTTATTCACTGCTTGAGAAAACTTGATGCGCTTTGGCATGGGTTATTCGCCGACTGAGACAGTACATGTTGACCCACACCACATTGCTAATCTCAAAAATGGACCCTGTCAAGTATATTTTCAAGAAACCAACATTAACCGGAAGAGTTGCAAGGTGGAAGATGATATTAACAGAGTATGACATACAATATACTTCCCAGAAAGCCATCAAAGGAAGTGTATTGTCAGATTATCTTGCACAACGATCGCTTGAGGATGTTTACCAGCCAATGAAGTTTGATTTCCTTGATGAGGAGATCATGTACCTCAAGGAAAGAGATTTCGAGGAACCACTTCCGGAGGAGGGTCCTGACCCTGAATCCAAATGGAAGTTGATGTTTGATGGCGCAGTCAATATCAATGGACGCGGAGTTGGTGTTGTTCTTATCACTCCTGAGGGTGTTCACTTTCCCTTCGCTGCCAAAATTACTTTTGGCTGCACCAACAATGAAGCGGAGTACGAGGCGTGCATAATGGGAATAGAGGAGGCTATTAATCTTCGAATAAAGACCCTCGATATATTCGGAGATTCAGCCTTCGTTATCAACCAAATTACCGGCAGGTGGTATACACATCAAGAACACTTAATTCCTTATAGGGATTATGCCAGAAGACTGTTGACGTTCTTCACAATGGTTGAGCTTCAATATATACCACGAGATGAAAATTAATTTTCCAATGCATTGGCTACTCTTTCTTCGTCCATCAAAGTCTTGTGTTGGAACTACGTGCCTAGGATTGACATTTCCAGACTTGATGCACCAGCTTATGCTTTCTCTGTAGACGCAATGTCTGATGAGAAACCTTGGTACTTTAATATTAAGCTTTTCCTGGAAAAACAAGAATACCCAGCTGGGGCATCATCCAATAACAAGAAAAACTTGAGACGCGTTGGTGCTAGCTTCTTGAATGCAGACGGAGTTCTGTATAAGTGGAACTTTGACATGGTCTTGCTCAGATGCGTGGATAGACACGAAGCAGACTTGTTAATGCAGGAAGTCCATGAGGGATCCTTCGGTACTCATGCAGGAGGACATGCAATGGCTAAGAAGTTATTGAGATCAGGGTACTATTAGTTAACAATGGATGCAGACTGTTGTTCGTATGCCCGTAAATGCCACAAGTGCCAGATATATGCAGACAAGGTGCATGTTCCTCCTAGACCGCTCAACGTCATGTCATCTCCTTGGCCCTTTTTATGTGGGGCATTGATATGATCGGGAAGATAGAGCCTACTGCTTCAAATGGTCATCGTTTCATCTTGGTTGCGATTGATTACTTCACCAAATGGGTTGAAGCGGCATCTTATACCAATGTCACTCGTCAAGTGGTAGCCAGGTTTCTGAAAAGAGACATCATTTGAAGATACGGAGTGCCCAAGCGAATCATTACTCATAATGGTTCCAATTTAAACAACAAGAGGATGGCAGAACTGTGTCGGGACTTCAAGATTCAGCATCACAATTCTTCTCCTTACCGACCAAAGATGAATGGCGCGGTAGAGGTAGCTAACAAGAATATTAAGAAGATTGTGCAGAAGATGGTTGTCACTTACAAAGATTGGCATGAGATATTACCATTCGCACTGCATGGGTACCGAGCGTCAGTCAGGACGTCAACCGGGGCAACTCCATTCTCCTTGGTGTATGGCATGGAGGCAGTCTTGCCTGTTGAGGTAGAAATTCCTTCTTTACGTGTGATGATGGATGTGAAGCTTGATGAGGCTGAGTGGGTACGTGCTCGATATAATCAGTTGTGTCTAATTGAGGAAAAGAGATTAGTGGCTATTTGTCATGGTCAGCTTTATCAGAGCAGAATGAAGCGAGCATTCGACCAACGAGTACGTACTCGAGAGTATCAAGTAGGCGAGCTTGTGCTCAAGAGGATCATTCCTCCAGGTTCAGATCACAGGGGCAAGTGGACCCCAAACTACGAAGGCCCATTCATAGTAAAGAAAGTTTTCTCGGGTGGGGCACTGATGCTCACTACTATGGATGGAGAAGATTTCCAATCCCTGTTAACTCGGACGCAGTTAAAAAATACTTCGCATAAAAGACCTGCTGGACACAAAAACAGAATTAAAGTCCAGGCAAGAAAAAGGCATCCCGGCGAGCTAAAAACAGAATAAAAAGCTCGGGCAAAAGTTAGGGAAAATAAATAAAAATGTACACCCGCTGAGTTGAAAAGCCACATTGGACAACTCAGGCAAAAAAGGGTATCCCGGTGGATTGAAAACCTGAAAGGGCGATCCACACAAAACAAGGGAATAAGCGAACAACTGCGATCCGGGTAATCTGAGCCAAACCACCGTTTCCAACAGTCTGATAATATCGGAAGGGTAGGAATCAGTCTCTTCCTCAGCTTCTGAAAACAAAGGTAGGAATGGAAAGTCTTGAATACATGTCGGTCATAGCAGGAAGGAAACTCATGGGAATGTCGTGTACATTGCCATTAGGATAGTTTCTTTTCTCAATTTTTATGTTAGCTACCTCTTTCCAGGTAGTTTCTTCCTGATGTAAGACTTTGCCTATTCAGAGGCCCTTCAATGAATGAATATTCAGTCAAAATCTATGTTGTGTTTACTTTGTTTGCAAAAATGTCCTGAATTTTTGGCAAAAAGAGCATTGTATTTGAAACATGTTGATTTTTCTAAGAAAAATGACATTGCAGGGAAACATTTAAAACTATCTTTGAGTGTCGGTGACAATGGATGAACATATTATACCATGCAAGTCCCCAGGGCATGTGTGTATATTGTTGTTGTAGGTGTGGCAAGATGGTGTCATATCTCTCCAAGCAGAGAATGTTCCCCCAGCTGAGTTAGAGCAAGTGGAATCCCCAGTAGAAATTCCAAGGATAATTGAAGAGCTTTCATCCCCAAGCGGATTATCTTTTCACAAGTGAAGTATTCCCAACAAGCAGCTGAACGCCTGATTTCCCCACAGAGTCAAAATTTTCAAAATTCTCTCCCCAGCTAGAGTCTTGACCAAGAATCTTACCCAGCCAGGTCCGAAGATGGTCAATCCCCGTAGAGTTCATGTTTGGGATTTACTCCCATCATTGAAATATTCCCCAGAGAAGTTGCCAATTTATTTTTGGCCATTGTGATGATACAAACAATTATTCATCCTCCTAACCAGAGTTAAGTGTCAAAGCCTCTTGACCTGGTTCTCCCCTGCAGAGTCGTGATTATTGTTGCCAATCAGGGCACTTTATTTGATGTTCGTCTGCATTCCTCGCACTCGTCTGTGTTTGATATCTGTTTGATGCTCGTCCGCATTTCCCAGCACTCGTCTGTGTTTGATAGTTGTTTGATGCTCATCCGAATTTTCCAATACTCGTTTGTGTTTGATATCTGTTTGTTGCTTGTATGCATTCCCCAACACTCGTCTGTGTTTGATATCTAGTGCTCGTATGTACTCCCCAACACTCGTCTGTGTTTGATATTTTGATATTTGTTTGTTGATCGTCTGCATTTCCCCAGCACTCGTTTGTGTTTGATATCTTCTTGTTGCTCGTATGCATTCCTCGCACTCGCATGTGTTTGATATTTTGAAATTTGATTGTTGCTCGTCTGCATTCCCCAGCGCTCGTCTGTTGTTTGTTATCTGTTCGAAGCTCGTTTTCATTGCTTGGATACTCGTCTGTATCGTCCTTCACACTTGTCTATTTTAGCTTATATCCATATGTGTTGATTTGATAATCACTCTGGTACTCGTCTGTATTTCTACTCCAAATGCTCGTATGTGTTGGATCTCTAATACTCGTCTGTATTTCTACTCCAAATGCTCGTCTGTGTTGGATTTCTGGTATTCGTCTGTATCAGTGGCTGATATTCGTCTGTATCATTTCCTGAAACGCTCCTATGCATTTCTTAGATCATCGTCTGATATTCGTTTGTATCATTGACTTATGGCACTCGCCTGTGTTCTCTTGATGATCATCCAATGCTCGTCTGTGTTGAAGAGGTTTGAAGTCCTGACGGTGGGATTGAACGTCAAAATGGTTATCGGTCCTGACGTAGAAGGTTATCCGAAGGAGGTTCGTCTGTCTCAGGCATCACTTATCTACGCAAGATTTGTGAAGAGGGTTCATCCAGTCCTGATGTTGCACCTGGCGTAACAGGTTTGCTCGAAGAAGACTCGTTTGTCTTAGACCATATATCTATGGAGGATATATGAAGAGGTTTCGTCTATCCTAATTATGCATGTCTATCCCACTGACTCAAGTGCATCACCGGTCCTGACGTAACGGGTTATCCGAAGGAGGTTCGTCTGTCTCAGATCATATATTAAAAAATGTATGAAGAGGGCTCGTATGTACAGTTCCTGGCGTAACAGGTCTATTTGAAGAGGGCTCGTATGTCTATTTCCTGGCGTAACAGGGTTGTCTGGAGAGGGCTCGTATGTCCATTTCCTGGCGTAACACGGTTTTTTGAAGAGGGCTCGTATGTCCAGTTCCTGGCGTAACAGGTTTGCTCGAGGAAGACTCGTCTGTCTAAGTTTTTTTTATCCGAAGTAGCAGTTCAGGTTGGAGGGAGCTCGTCTGCTTTCTATTCACTTTAGTCGCCAAAGCGTCATTTGGTTTGGTTTATTTCCCATTTCTTGCATTCTCCAGTAGAGTGCAAATTTCAGGTCTTCTTGGTAATCAACCACAGTTTATCTTGAACGGTCGATAGTCGTGCTACCGTCCTTTCTAGATTAACAGTTGCTTGAATATGGGCTGTTGTAACACCCCAAATTTTCCCTCTTCTGTTTAGCATCATCATCATATCATAATCATCAAAAGCATGTCATGTCCTTAGCATTTTGCATAGAAAGAGGAAGCATATCACTTGCATGTTCTAGCATAAGGCATGTGATCGACCATTCGGGAAATTTGAAGCACTGCAAATCAAAATCAGGAGCATGGTGACCTGGCAAGAAGTTCACAGGATCTTTTATACAAGCTTTGTATCATGTTCAAAATGCTAGAAGGATTGAAGGTCAAAATCAGATCAGAACGGTTGGCGCCGGGTTATTTTTGAGGTTTCCCACCAAAAGGAGGGAGAATTCAAAATTCACTGGCGTTAACCGGTTAACGCTTTGGTTAACCGGTTAACGACTGCGGATTTTGAATTCCAACAGCAATTCAACATGTATTTTGGCTCCAGATTTCCAATTTTCTGATTTGTATTCATTTTTGAATTAAGGAGAAGGATCTAGAGCATTTATCCAAGCCTAATTCCAATGCTAAATCCTAATCACTTTCTAAAGCCAATTCCAAACCAGATTTTTTGGATCCCAAGCCTAAATTTTGGGCCCCAAACCTAAACCATATTTAATCCATTTCCCTCCAAACCAAGAGGCTGACTCTCTCATAATTTTCAATTCCCATTTTTCTGAATTTTGATCTCTCTCACCATTCACTCACTTTTTTCTCTCAATTTTCCAAATCACTCAAAGTTCCTCTTTGAAGATCACAAGACTTTGCCTTAAAGCTTGTAGATCTTGGAATTAGACCTCCATCCATAGCTTCTTTGCATCGATTTGCTAGTTTCACTACTTGGTTCAGATCTGATTTGGAGATTGGAAGTGCTTTTTGAGCCAAAATTCTGCATCAAGACCTTTTGCTTGCATTTATTTTGCATGGAGTGTGAAGTTTAGCACCGGATATTCAAAGTTTTCCGTGAAATCTCTCATCTCTAGCTCAAACAACAACTACCAAAGCATACCTCAGCTTTGTAGTTTGGTTAAATTCAGATCTAGCTTTGTTTTAGCTTATTTGCATGCATGTGCTTTAGATCCACCATGTGCTTGTGTATTTGCTTGTGTTACTTGAATTGATTGGCTGATTCGTAACCGGATCCGTGTGCTAATGTTCATGAGCTTAATGATGTTAATTAATGTGAATTGATCCATTTATTTCATGCATAATTGATTGCTGGTTTGTGATGGAATTATTTGGATAAGCTGGTTTGAGCTGATTTTTTGCAGGAAACTGTCGTTGTTTTTATAGTGTTAACCGGTTAACGCTTTGTTTAACCGGTTAACGCACCTGTTTTCTGCGTATTTTGCTGCAGGTTTGGACTGGTTAACCGGTTAACGCTTTGGTTAACCGGTTAACACTGATGCAGAATGTCATATTTGAGCTGTTTTGAGCTTGTTTGATCCCCTTACTTGTTTTAATTGCCATGGATCATTGTATGATCATTGAATATGCTAGTTTAGGGTGATTTGCTTGCTGGTTGATGTATGCTTTCATGTTCTCGACGCGTAGATGCTTGTATGTGCAAAGTTTGGCATGTTGTTTGATCTTTGTTGATTTGAACTTTGAGCATGCTAATTCCATGATTGTGTTGATGAACATATGCTGGATTTTTTTGCTAACATTGCAGGGGCTTATGGTAAGAGAAGTGTGGATGTTTATCCACATTTCAACTCTTCTTCTTTTCTTTTTAAGTTGCTTTCTACTTTGTGGTTTGATGTGCCTTATGCCATCATGGATGCAACTTTTTTCTTCCCCCTTTAGAATCAACTTGTCTCCTTTAGAGGAGTAAGTTGCTTGCTAGCTTCTTCTCCTCTCTTTTGCTTTTTTTTAGTTCTTCTTTTCTCTTAGGATAGTTGAAACCTCACTAACCTAAGGACCACTTTTTTGCATGATAACTCTAGGTTTAGTCTTTCCCCATTAGACTTTTTCCTTTTGCTCCTTTGGTTCTCTTTCTCTTCTCATCTCAAAACAAAGCCTAAAAAACATTAATAAAGAAAGAAATGACTTCTTGTGTAATAGCCTTATTCCATGGGGCATATGTATTCATTCCATCTTGGAATAGTGAATTTGTCTAGCATGATGCACAAGTCGGATCATGAGGTCATCTTCATCAAGAAAATCCTATAAAATTACTTCTTCATTTTAATCACAAAAATACTTAATAAATACAACAAGTCAATGAGCTTAGGCCATTTCCCTTGGAAACAAGTCTTGGATAAATTCTCCTTACTTGGTGTGCTTGTTATATTATTCCATCTTGGAATGTAGTAGCAAGTACACATTCCATGGAAAAGAGTTTGAGTTCATTCTCTTGTGCCACACTCAATAAAAGACTTCTAAAAAAACACAAACAAATAATAAGTGTCTCTCCTTCGTGACTTCTTTTCTCATCTCCTTCGCTCCGTACGCGAACTTGCTCCTACTTGTCATTTTGCAAGACGGTAACGCACTCGTCGTCCGAGCCTGCAACCCTGAGCTTTGACATAGGCGGTTCAAACCTTAATACACAAGCAATCTTTTCCACCCCTAGTTAGGGGAACTACGGCGACTCTGATCCTCATGTCCAGATGAGGTACGTAGGAAGCGGGGTAGGACCCATTGTCGCTCCCAACAAATGACACATGGTCAGAAGGGGTACAGACGCGAACAGTCGGCGAAAGAGGACATGAAGATGAACTAAAAAGAGTCGCCAGCTAGGCATTTTTTATCCCGAAGGAAAGGTAATGCTGCATAAACCTAGAACAAGATGGATAAGACGGTCGCGAACCAGAGAAACTGAGAAAGGGGGTTGGTTACAACCTGGGAAGGTATTATCACCCAGATTGTCTGTCGTACTCGACGGGATCCACGCTTGAAAGTTTGTGTTTAAAGGGGTACTGTTAGTGCTATTTTGTGTGCAAAAAACTGGAAAAGGATGCAAGTGTCAGTGCAAAAGAAATGTGAAGTGAAATGAAGGAGTGTCAGTGCAAGGAAAGAGTGCAAAGCTCCAGACAATGAAGCTTAAAAGAATAACTGGAAGAGGGGGAATATACAAAGACTTTTGTTCGATAACTGTTAAGTTATGCCTACGTATCCTCTCGTGCAATGAGGAAGTCAGAACACCGTAGTTCGACTCAAAGAGACTGAAAGATAAGTTGACTTGTGAACTGCTTACTTATCTATGCTCAAGTATAAGACCTATCTGGCTCAGGTGCAAACTGTCTTGCATTATACGGAAGAAGCGAGTTCTCGTTTGTGAGTGAAGATGATGAGAAAAGAATCCCAGAGGAGACGATTATTGTTTTTTTTTGTGTTTTCAATCTTTTATTGCTTTTTGGAGTTTGTCATAAGAAAATAAGCTTAAGCCTAAACCAAGGGTTAGTAAACTCATCACATCTTCCCTCTGATTAGGCGTAATGAGAATACCTTAAGTATGAAGTAAATACCTCAAACTTAATCACCATGATGTAGGATTAAGATCATTAACTTACTTGTATTTATTTAGATGTTTTTGGAGTTTTTGTTTAGTGTTGAGTAATGAGTTTAAGCCATAATCAAGGATTTAATGGACCCATTACACCATCCTAATAGAAGGATAATAGATGAGAACATTTAAGCTGAGGAAGGCTCCTCAACTTAATCCATGATTAGGGATTAACCTCATGACAAAACAAAGCCTTTATTAAAGTGGATTTTAGTTAATGATAAGATTAAGAAATGGATTTTATGGTTTGAAAGACAACTTGAGGGGGACTTGTCCATTAACACTAGGGTTAGTCCTTCTTAACCAGTTAAGGAAGAATTAGAACCCTAATGCAAGGCCCAAGTTACAAGCTTGATGTCTTAGTGATTATTAGATGAATTGATTAAGAGATTTAAACACATCAAGGGCTTAATACTTAGGATTAAAGTTATACACTCCATCCTAAGAGAAGGATGCATGCATAACCTTAATCACAAAGCCTTAAAACCTTTAAGGTTTAGACCCTGATTAAGAGATGAGAAGAGAAGACACAAAATATGACACAAAGTTAAAACTAATGGGGGGACTAATCAAACCCTAATTATGATCATGCTTGGGTATTCCTAGGGTTTATGAGGCTTGCAAGAGATCTCCAGGAAAAGCCACCAAGGAAGAAGAAAGATGGAAGGAGGAGAAGCAGAAAGAAGCAAGTCAACTTACTTCACTTAAGAAGATAAGTTGCTTGAAGAAAGAAGGTGAGGAGGGAACATGAATGAGCAATCTCACTCTAATACACATACAAAATGCAGCAAAGATGCATGAGAGAGATGAGAAGAGATTATGAGAAGTGAAGGCAAATTCACTTCTCAAGGTAACTTACCACCTGAAAAGTTAGTAAAAGGAAATGAAAATGAAAAGTATGCAATGATGCAAACCAAAACCAGAAGCATGTTCATGATGCAAATGATATTAAAAGATGATGCAAATGTATGTCATGAGATGTGAATGATCATACAAGCAATGAGAATGCAAATGAAGCATGAAATGAGCATGAAAGTTCATGAATGCACATGGAATGTAATGGGAGCATAACATAGAAAATGGATGATGCAATGATGCAACATGATTCTAATGTGTCCTAAGATGTCTTATATGTCATGTGAATGCATAAAATGTCATGGCAAGTTCATGGATGCAAGCATATACAAGATGCATGCAAATGAAGATGCAAAATTAGGGTTATATGAACATGTGAGATGCAAAAATCAAAAACAGAAGCAAATCATAAGATAAAAAATTGAAAATGCACTCAAAGAAACCCTAAACCTATACTAGGTTACCATCCAAAGGAGGAGGTCAGAAGCTTAACCTAGAAGGAGTTATGAATTTCCTAAGTTTGGGTTTTAAGGGTGATCCTAAATGTAAAATGCCAAACAAATTGAAAATGAAGGGTAAAGATGAAACAAAAATGTTTTTAGAGACTAGAAGTCATGCATAGAACAATGAAAAAAGAATCATTCACAAACTCAACTTGGTTTAAAAGTTATGAATCTTTGAAGTTAGGGTTAAAAATAGACAAATTTAAAAACCCTAATTCATTGAAAAACCAAAAAGAAATTTGTGTGGTGAGTTTGTAAATGCTTCTAAATGTTCAAAGATGTTCTCTGAATTTTTTTTGTGATTTTTAAATACTTAAATGTATTTTTAATTAATTAAAATCAATTAACTAATTAAAAATAAAATTTAAATGATTTAAAAATATTTTTTATGCAAAAAATAAAAATAAAAATATTTTTGGTTTCTGAAAATTAATAAAATGTTTAATAAAAAATTTCAGAATTTTTTGATGATTTTTACTATTTTTAAAAATTCGTATAAAATAAAATAAGAAAAATTAAATAAATTGAAAGTATGCTGAATGGATGGTGGGGATTGGTTCTGGGTTTGGGATCTGTTGACTGGCGCCACATCCAATGGCCCAAATTCAAATCCAGCTAAACCTAACTAATTATTTATTTAATCCTAAATTAAAACTAATGATCAAATCCAACGATCCAGGTTTAAACTATGCCCTAACCCTAATTAATCAAATTAATTACTTTCAGGTGGCCGGAAATGACCTCCGGTCATCTTCTCCGGCCACACCTCCCCTGAGAAATTTCCAAATCACTCCCTAGGTCATTTCTAGAGCTCTAAGGCTCCAGATTGATTCCTCTCACTGTCCAAAGATGAACCCCACCCTCAAAAACAATTTCTTTTCACTCAAACTTAAGATTCGAAGCAAAGATAAAAAATGGTGAAACTTTCAGAAACTTATACATGTTTAATACTCAATCATTTTCAAAACCAAAAGGTGCAGTGTGATCAGTGAAGCATGGAGAACAATCTAAGAACTTAAAAAATCATTTCTGGATAATTTGTTCTTGAGGTTACCTGAGTTGAAGCTTTCGAAACTTGCACTTTTTGGGCTCTTCTTTGGTGCTTTTCCACTCCCTTTGATCCCCTTATGCCTCAGGAATGCTTGGAAGGAGTTTATATGGAGTGTTTTGGAGGTTTCAGTTCAGAGGTGATGAAAATCATGTTTTTGTTTGAGGTGGTTTCAGGCTGTTTTGAGGGGTGGTTTGTGATCAGTGATTGATTTGAGGATGAATGGTGGAAGAAGTTTGAAGTTTTGTTAAGTGTGCTGAGAGTTTCAAAGAAAAATGCAAAGGAGGAGGTTTTTGTGAACTAGGGCAATGCTGAGTATTTTTTTGCTTGGTTCTTGTGTGAAATGAGTTGCATAAGGCATGTATGTGAAGCTGTGATAGGTCAGAATAGTTGGTGTGGGCTATGCTGATTGGTATGGGTGAAAATGCAAAAAGTCAAGGTTGGTTGTACTTGAGGTATGGGCAAGTGGCAAACTGGGATTTGGGTATGTCCTGATTCAGCTGAGATCAAGGAATGCTTGTGAATCAGATTTGATGAGCTGTGGCAAGTGGATGAGAGGTTTTGTACCATTTTGCAAATTCATGAAGTTTTGGCCCCTTTTGGATTTCTTCATGGGCAAGTCATGAAAATGTGAGATTCTTGGGCCAATTCTGAGTTTTAGGCATTTCATAATGTTTGTATGATGATTAGAAGTCAATTTGAAGTCACAAAATGGCTTGACATGAGGTTTTGCAAAAATCCCTCTTTGGCATGAAACTTGAAATTATGTGATTTTTGCCAACTTTGAAAAGCCATAACTTGAGTTCCAAAAAGAATTAGATCTTATTCTTATACTTTTTGAAAAGGGAATGATCCAATCTACAACTTTCATGACCAATAATTTTTCATTTGAACCATTTTTGGATGAGAAAGAGGAGGTTGAAAAACTGTCCCAAAATGGAAAGTTTACATTACAAGCCATTTCCATTTTTGGCAACTTTTGGTTTAGCGCACTTTTATTCAATTTTGTGAACTTCCAAGCACTTCAATGATCAAATAAAGATCATATAACTTCCATTTGATGAAAAATCCACCTTAGTTCCATGGATGGGGGCCTCAGATACCCTGATTTTGCTCTGACTTGCTCAAGAAGTTACCCAGTGATCAGATGACTTCCACAATGAATTTCTTCATCAAACTTGGTATAAATGATCCTTATAACATATTGAGACCAATAGAAACAAGAATGACCAAAAAATTTGGAGTTATGGCCTCTGAAACCAAAACCCTAATTTCAGGTCATCTGTGTAGTTAAACCCTAACTCAGCTTCCATGCTTTGCCAGTTCTTGTGATTCTTTGACTTCCTTGATCTTTGGAGGATATAATATGGTGATTGAACATACATGGACCCTCTTGAGATGATTGAAGACCTTTGGGGTGGCTCAGATGGATCCTGGATTGCTCAGATCACAAACCCTAGATGCAGATGAACTTGAACCAATGCAGTGAAGCAAAAAATGCAATATGATTGAACCAATGCAAACATGAAAGATCACAATCCATGGTGTGAACTTAGTGAGGGAAAATTTGGGGTTTTTACGGCTGCCCCTATTCAAGCACGAGTTAGCTGTGTAGGATGTAAGCGCCTGGCTTAACTAACAAACAAGATAACTCGTGGTTGAATACTAAGGACAGTCCAAAATTTGCACTCACTGAGGAGAAGAAGAAAAGGGATATAGATTGTAAAAGGAAGTAAAGTATGATTATAAAGTGAGGGCGATGGAGGACGACCATCGAGCAGTGGACGACTGCTGGGGATAAAGCAATGACGGGGACGGCCGACATGCTGGGGAAATAGAGGGATCATGATGGGGACGGCCATCAAGCAAATGAACAAGATTCTACGGGGATTAAAGGTAATGACAATGATGGGGACGACCATCAGGTTTGTAAAGTATAAATGAAATAGATGATGAGGTACGGTCATCAAAGGTGAAGGACGATCACCTAGCAGGGGACGGCTGCTCTATTGGGGATAAAGATGAGGGACGGTCAT
The DNA here is from genome assembly GCA_963966055.1 of Lathyrus aphaca. Lineage (NCBI taxonomy): Eukaryota > Viridiplantae > Streptophyta > Magnoliopsida > Fabales > Fabaceae > Lathyrus > Lathyrus aphaca. The sequence continues at coordinate 275,095,272 of OZ014519.1, read as the reverse complement.
CCAAGGTGAATGACGATCACCTGGCAGGGTACGGCTGCCAAGAGTATCACGACATAGGACGAATGCCGGATAGAAAAGGTCGACGATGGGGATGGCCATCGGATAAGCATGATGAAGGACGATCATCAAGAGGTGAAGGACGATCGCCTAGCAGGGTACGACTGCTTTTGGGGTTTATCATGACATAGGACGAATGTCAGATAACAAGATCAACGATGGGGACGACCATCAGATAAAATGATGAAGGACGATCATCAAGAAGGTGAAGGACGATCACCTAGCAGGGGACGGTTGCTAAATATCACGACATAGGACGAATGCCGGATAGAAAAGGGTTCCAATAATAGAGACTCCGTTGGGGGAATGATGAGGGACGGTCATCAAAAGGTGAAGGACGATCACCTGACAGGGTAAGGTTGCCGAAAGTATCATGACATAGGACGAATGTCAGATAAAAGAAAAATAATTTTACTGGAGATTTGCTGGGGAATAGTAAACACGGACGAGTGTTTATATCCAAGAAATAAAGGGTATAAGTGTTTTGACGCTGTGTATAGATTAAAGATGCGGATGAGCATCCTTAAGACTATGATACAGACGAGTATTGGTAGAAACAACACTGACGCATGTTCAGAGATGATGATACGGATGAGTACCAACTGGTTAACAAAGAACACGGACAGGTGTCGAATCTGAGGGGAAGATAAGTGGTGTATACAAGATACGGACGAGTATCTGTATGAGTAAAAATAAGCATGAGTGAGACACAGACGAGTGTTCAACTTGCTGAGGAGAGTGTGACACGGACGGGTGTCAGAAGAGAAAGTGTATAAGTTATGAATTTATAAGTGTAAAAATATTCTGGCGATCTGTGGGGGTAGGATGACACGGACGAGTGTCGAAAGAAGTGTATTATAAACAAGTGTTTGGTTTATCCTAAGTGTTTCAAGCGACCATGCTGGGGAGGGTGACACGGACGGGTGTCAGGAGAGTATATAGATATCTGTTTTGGTTTATATCTGCAGGGGAATGATATGACATGGACGAGTGTCGAAGGAGTATATGTATTTGTGTTTGAGAGTGAAAAGGGGACGCTTCGGCTTTCCGCTGGGAAATTGGGATGTATTTTGTATATTGTTGATGTGGTATTGGTATCTACAAGTGACTGATTCGAACCTGACTTGTGATTTATGCAATATGATTGATTTTTGCCGTAATGCTCCGTATTAGACGGAATGCTACGCTTTGAGGGGAAATATGATGTAAATGCTATGATTATGCAAAGATAACGGTCCGGGACCCAGATCCCGTTGCTGTGAAGATCTCTGATTGATCTGCTTGGAAGAATATCCCAGTTGGGGGATGAGTTCACTGGTAGATCTGATAAGATGTATGACTCTGCTTGGGGAAATAAGTCACTGATAGACCCATCTTTGTAAGGAGGAGCCTAGCTGGGGACGTGGAAGCTTTCGTCACTTTGTTGTGCGAGAAGTTCAGACATTGCTCTTCCGGGAGAGGCTGGAGCTTTGTGGGGGAATGGTTCCCTGTCTAGCATTCGGCTGGGGATGGAAAAAAAAAGATCACTAAACGATCTTCCTGGAGATTTCTGTGGGGATCCTGCTGAGGATGATACTTGACCACTCAGCTGGGGATGTGAGCACCTTCTGGTACTACTTTGACAGATGTGCTGGAGAAGTGATGTCTGGCAGCTCTGATGGGGAGAGGGAGCTTCTCTGGTGCTGTTTGGAAGATGTGTTGAGGAAATAATGATTTGGCAGCTTTGCTGGGGAAAACCATTCATGCCCCTCGTGTTGCGCTCTGAATACCTGCAGACCTGTTATGACAAATAAACACACAAGTACCCTGATGTATCCCTTACTGAATTCCATCATAGGAGTTTAGACACTCCTGGGAGTAAGAAATATATTTCCTGGAAGCATGTGATTAGAAAGGCACATCTGTTTTTATGCAAACATTATATCAAGAATATTGGACATTTTTGCAAATGAAATAAAATGTACAAGATGAAGTGTGACTGAAAAATCTGATTTTATTAATTTGTGTGCCCTGAATTGGCAAGTACAGTCAAAGAAACAGATCCCCTGAAATGAGGAGATTGTTACAAAATTTAGAAACAAAGCAGTGCTGGCAATGTTGACGACGCTTTAGTGCTTCCCTTTTGCTATGACTCGTATGATCTTGACGTTCTTCTCATCTTGCTTTCTGAAGAAGGCTGATTCCGAACAATGCTTTAACCTTTCGAAGCTTGTCATGTTGTGAGTGATACAGAAGAATTCAGGATACAGTTGTTCGCTTATTCCCTTATTTTGCGTGGATCGCCCTTTCGGGTTTTCAATCCACCGGGGTACCCATTTTTGCCTGAGCTGTCCAATGCGGCTTTTCAACTCAGCGGGTGTACATTTTTTTTGATTATTTTCCCTTATTTTTGCCCAAGTCTTTTATTTTGTTTTTGAATCGTCGGGATGCCCTATTTTTTCCTGGACTTACATTCTGTTTTTATGTCCAGCGGGTCGTTTTATGCGAAGTATTTTTTAACTGCATCTGAATTCACAGGGGACAGGAAATCTTCGCCATCCATAGTAGTGAGCATCAGTGCTCCACCAGAGAAAACTTTCTTTACTATGAATGGACCATCGTAATTCGGAGTCCACTTGCCCCTGTGGTCTGTATGAGGAGGGAGGAGTCTTTTCAGCACAAGATATCCTACTTGGTATTCCCGAAGCCTGACTTTCTGATCGAAGGCTTTCTTCATTCTCTTCTGATATAACTGTCCATGACAGATCGCAGCTAATCTCTTTTCTTTGATTAGATTCAGTTGATTGTACCGAGATCGGACCCATTCTGCTTCGTTCAACTTGACATCCATCAGTACCCGCAAGGAAGGTAATTCAACTTCAACAGGTAGGACTGCCTCCATACCATACACAAGCTGATACGGTGTTGCCCTAGTGGATGTTCTGATTGAGGTGTGATACCCATGCAAGGAAAATGGCAGCATTTCATGCCAGTCTTTATAGGTGACCACCATCTTTTGCACAATCTTCTTGATATTCTTGTTAGCTGCCTCAACAGCGCCATTTATCTTTGGCCTGTAAGGAGAAGAATTATGGTGTTGGATCTTGAAGTCCCGGCACAGTTCTGTCATCATTTTGTTGTTCAAGTTGGAACCATTATCAGTAATGATTCGCTCGGGCACTCCATACCAACAGATGATGTCTCTCTTTAGGAATCGGGCTACCACTTGCCTGGTGACGTTTGCATATGAAGCTGCTTCAATCCACTTGGTGAAATAGTCAATGGCTACCAGGATGAATCTGTGGTCATTTGAAGCAGTCGGCTCGATCTTGCCAATCATATCAATGCCCCACATGGCAAATGGCCAAGGAGAAGACATCACATTCAAAGGATTCGGAGGCACATGCACTTTGTCTGCATATATCTGGCATTTGTGGCACTTTCTGGCATAAGCACAACAGTCTACATCCATTGTGATCCAGTAGTAACCTGATCTTAGTAATTTCTTAGCCATTGCATGTCCTCCAGCATGGGTACCGAAAGATCCTTCATGCACCTCGTGCATCAGCATGTCTACTTCTGTCTTATCAACACATCTGAGGAGTACCATGTCAAAGTTTCGCTTGTACAAGGAACCATCAGCATTCAAGAAGAAACTACCAGCTAGCCTTCTTAATGTCTTCTTATCATTGGACGATGCCCCAGGTGGGTATGTTTGATCCTCTAAGAAGCATTTGATGTCGTAGAACCAAGGCTTATCATCTTTAGCACTATCTACAGAGAATACACATGCTGGTCTGTCAAGTCTGGATATTGAAATTTGAGGCACAAAGTTGGCAGCTTGAACCTTGATCATGGATGAAATGGTCGCCAGAGCATCTGCAAACTGATTTTCATCTCGAGGGATATACTCAAGTTTGACTGTGGTGAAGAAAGTCAGTAATCTCCTCGTGTAGTCCCGGTATAGAATCAGATGCTCCTGGTGAGTGTACCATTTGCCGTTGGTTTGATTGATTACCAGAGCTGAATCTCCGAATACAGTTAAAGTCTTGATCCTGAGGTCAATGGCTTCCTCAAGACCCATGATACAGGCTTCGTATTCAGCTTCGTTGTTAGTGCATGCAAAGGTAAGTTTCGCCGAGAAAGGCATATGAACCCCTTTAGGTGTAATGAGTATTGTACCAACACCACGACCATTCATGTTAATAGCCCCATCAAACATCATAGTCCATTCTTCTTCTGGGTCAGGCCCTTCATTGTGAACAGTCTCTTCATGATCTTTTGCTTTTATGAACATGATGTCTTCACCAGAGAAGTCAAATCTCATAGGCTGGTAATCATCAATGGGTTGCTCAGCTAGATAGTCAGACAGTACACTGCCTTTGATGGCCTTTTGAGATGTTTATTGAATGTCATACTCTGTGAGAATCATTTGCCATCTTGCAACCCGTCCGGTAAGTGCTGGCTTCTCAAATATGTACTTGACTGGGTCCATCTTTGAGATCAACAAAGTAGTGTGGGTCAACATATACTGTCTTAGTCGGCGAGCAGCCCACGCTAAAGCACATCAAGTTTTCTCGAGCAGTGAATAACGTTGTTCACAGTCGGTAAACTTTTTGCTTAGGTAGTATATTGCATACTCTTTTCGACCAGACTCGTGATGCTGGCCCAACACATACCCCATTGATTCTTCTAATACTGTTAAGTACATTATTAGAGGTCTTCCTTCAACTGGAGGCATAAGGATTGGAGGTTCTTGTAAGTACTCCTTGATTTTGTCAAAAGCCCTTTGGCAGTCTTCATTCCACCTGACAGTTTGTTCTTTTCTTAACAACTTGAACAAAGGCTCACAGGTTGCTGTAAGATGAGATATGAACCTTGAAATGTAGTTCAATCTACCTAGAAACCCCCGAACTTCTTTTTCAGTCTTTGGTGCAGGCATCTCTTGAATGGCTTTGACTTTGGCAGTGTCAACTTCAATTCCTTTCTCGCTTACAATAAATCCCAGCAGCTTACCGGACTGTACCCCGAATGTGCATTTGTTGGGGTTTAGCTTTAGTTGGTACTTCCTCAGACGCTTGAACAGCTTCAACAAATTTACCAGGTGGTCTTCTTCTGTGAGGGACTTGGCAATCATGTCATCCACATAACATTCAATTTCTTTATGGATCATGTCGTGGAATAATGTTACCATAGCCCGTTGATAAGTGGCGCCAGCATTCTTCAGCCCGAATGGCATTACCTTATAACAGAATGTGCCCCAGGGTGTGATGAAAGTTGTCTTCTCCATGTCTTCAGGTGACATCTTGATCTGATTATATCTTGAAAATCCATCCATGAAGGAGAACACCGAGAACTGAGTCGTGTTGTCGACCAATAAATCAATGTGAGGTAATGGGAAGTCATCTTTCGGGCTAGCTTTATTCAGATCCCGGTAATCCACACACATCCGTACTTTGTCATCCTTCTTAGGCACAGGTACAATATTAGCAACCCACAGCGGGTAACTAGTTACAGCAAGGAAACCGGCGTCCCACTGTTTTTGTACCTTTTCTTTTATCTTCATGGCCATATCCGGACGAGTTCGGCGCAACTTCTGTTTTACTGGAGGACAGTCTTCTTTTAGAGGCAGCTTGTGCGTAACAATGTCGGTATCCAGACCTGACATATCTTGGTAAGACCAAGCAAAGACATCCACATACTCCCGAAGCATGTCAATAAGTTGCTCTTTCACTGAATCTTGCAGAAGGGCCCCGATCTTTACTTCTTTCAAGTCTTCTTCGGTACCAAGATTAACCGTATCAACCTCCTCCTGATGAGGGGTGATAACCTTCTCCTCTTGTCTCAACAACCTGGCTAGTTCTTCAGGTAACTCATAATCTTCTTCAACCCCTTCATCGTCTTGATTAATCGGATTGTCGAATTCATACGAAGTCATAGTAGTGTCATTGTCGGTGCAGTCTGGAGGGCAATCTCTGTAAGGGTTTAGATTTGTTCATTTTAGTGATCAGTTTTATCTTGTTTTAGAAAAAAGTGAAAATGAAGTTGTTATTTTGAAAAACATTGCCATTTTATTTTTTGTACAAAAAATAAAAAAATGAAAAACAGTGAGCGAGAGAAAGAGAGACTCATTTGCAAAAGATGTCCTGATATTCATTAATTGATTGTTTGCACAAAATACAAGATGGCCCGATTACAAAATGAGCCCTGACATCTTGGGCAAGATGCAGGACTTGATGCATGCTTAAAGACAGGAAATAATAATTACTCTGCATGTAACTCTTATAATTTCCTGGGAAGACCAGCTTGAGACTTGGTACCCCGGGATCCTTGGACGTATCCAGTTTTCCAGGTTGCATTCGTCTTCTTCTTCGTCTTCCAAACTGTTCACAGCATCCGGGGTAATCATCCCCCCACTGACAAATTTAGGCTCTGTTGCAGCCTCTGGTTGATCTTGTCGAGTTGGTCTGTAACCCAACCCGAATCTGTCTTCTTTCTTTTCAACTGGCAGCAGCTTGCCCCAGCCTTGAGCGCTACCCTCCTCAACAACCTTCTGGGCCTATTGATATGAAGTGATGGAAGTTCCAGACACAGCAATTGCTTCATTGATGTTAAGGGCCTCAAACCCCTGACTCATAGTCTCATGGATCTCCCCATCCATCTTTATATACTTGTAAGTAGCCAGCTAGCTAACGAAAATGTCTTCCTCCCCGCAGATTGTGATGATCTGGCCTTCCCACTCAAATTTTAACTTCTGGTGAAGGGTAGATGTAACAGCGCCAGTGGCGTGAATCCAGGGTCTACCCAACAAATAGTTGTAGGCCGGCTGTATGTCCATCATGAAGAAGGTAGTTTTAAAGGTCTGTGGGCCAATCAACACAGGTAGATCAATCTCTCCCAGCACTGATCTCTTAGAGCCATCAAATGCTCTCACCACCAAATTACTTGGACGTAATGCCAAACCATCATACTCCAACTTCACCAAGGCTTTCTTTGGGAGAACATTGAGCGAAGACCCAGTGTCCACCAGTACATTAGAAAGGATAGCACCTTTGCATTCCAAGGTGATGTGCAAAGCCTTGTTATGGTTGCGCCCTTCCGTTGTTAAATCAACATTTGTAAAGCCCAGTCCATGACTGGTGTTAACATTTGCAACCACAGTTTCTAACTGATTAACAGTAATCTCTTCCGGCACGTATGCTGCGTGCATGACCTTCAACAATGCATTCCTGTGAGCTTCGGAACACATTAACAGTGATAATATAGAGATTTTGGAAGGTGTTTGATGAAGCTGGTCCACCACCTTGTAATCACTCTTCTTGATTATTCTCACGAACTCGTCCACCTCTTGCTCAAAAGACGTCTTCGGAGTTTCTTTAACAGTTGGCTCTTCCAGTACCACACTCTTCCCTTTTGCCTTAGCAGCAACTTCTGCTTCAGCATTGGGCCTCGGTGTTTGTGAGGCAAAAAGGCGTCCGCTTCTGGTAAAGCCTCCGCCTCCCCCAACATTGTCGACTTGTGGTGATGAGGTTGATGAATCTAGAGTGATTTTCTTTCTGTCATAGTAGAGATCAGAGCCGTAGTGCCAAGGTATGGCATTACTGCTTTCATAAGGAACATGTCCAGGTACCGTAATGGTAACCGGACTGATTGCTGCAGCGGAAGGAACTGTGATGGTATGCGGATCGTAGTAGATTGTGACTGGAGATCTGACAGGAGGTGTTGCAGTTTGTTGTTGGAAACTGTTGTTGTGACGAACATTTGCTGGGTCATAATAGATCGTGACCGTTGAGACATCTTCATTAATGTTTGCTGGTGTTATAGATGATTCCGTTGATAAAATGGGTGTTGAGGTTGTAGAAGTAAATGTTGTTGAACTCTGATCTGTTGAAATGATGGATGGAGTGATTGCCGGAGTTACGGATGAATCAGTAGGAATGATAGTTGTTGCAGTTGTAGGAGTGTCTGTTGTTGCTGAAGAAAAAATTGTTGATGTTGCTGGAGCCGTTGTGGTAATTTGCAAAATTCCATCTCTGATGAGGCCATCTATGCCAAGCCTTAGCCTCTCACAACCATTAATAGCAGTTTTGCATGATTCGCAGTAGGCCCCACAGCCCGGGAACACTTGGCATCTTAAACGTTGAGCTTTGACTTCTGCCAACGGTGTTTGAATCTGTGCAACATTGTCAATCTACGCAGATGGTTGGTCCTATTCTATGGCATTAATCCTAGGCCTACCATGATTAGGAATAGGATTCCTGTTAACGTTCGGAGGAGGTGCGAAATTGAGAGCTTTGGAATCGACCAAATCCTGAACCTTCATTTGCAAGGCTCTACACTTCTCAGTATTGTGACCAGGTGCGTTGGAGTGAAAGGCACACCTGGAATTAGCATCATAATTCTTCGGGAGATTGAGAGGATCTGGTGGAGCCAACGTCCTTAACTCAACTAGGTTAAGCTTCAGGAGTTGTGGCAGTAGAGCAGCATAAGGCATAGGGATATGGTCAATCACCCTATTTTCCTGAGATGGCCTCTGTTGAAAGGGGCGCTGCTGTTGGTTGTTGTTGTTATTGTTGTAAGTTCTTTGTTGCGGAAAATGAGATTGTTGTTGATAGTGTTGTTGTTGTTGTTGAGGATAAAGTGGTTGCTGTGGAACCGGAGCCGGGATAGTAACGGCGGCTACTGATCTGTGAGAATACTGGGGTCTTCCCCTGCCTGCATGGATAGCATTCATTTCACCCGCCCTTCGGGGTCCTGAAAAAGGTTTTCTGGGGTTGTTGGAGGAACTTGCACCATTGTCAGAGATTTTTCCCATCTTTAAAAGACTCTCAATTCTCTCACCAGCTATAACTACATCGGCAAAACTGGTGGAAGAGAAAGCAGCAAGTCTATCAATATAAGTTCCCTGCAAGGTGTTCATAAACATGTCAGCCATCTCTCTTTCTGACATGGGTGGCTGGACAGCAGCAGCAAGTTGTCTCCACCTCTGAGCATAATCCCGAAAGCTTTCCCTTGAAGACTGAGACATGCCCATTAGAAAAGTTCTATTGGGAGCCATATCTAGGTTGTACTGGTATTGTCGGATGAAGGCCTTGGCCAAGTCTTTCCAACATCTTATAGTAGCCCTCGTCAGATGCGAATACCATTCTCTTGACGCTCTAGTCAGGATGTCCTCAAAATAGAACATCCATAATTTCTCATCCATGGTATAATCCTTGAGTCTTCCTAGGAAAGATTGCAGATGAGTACGCGTGCAGGAGGTACCATTATATTTTTCAAAGCAAGGGGGTTTGAATTTGTGGGGAATCCTCACCCCATCTACCAGCCCCATATCCATTACGTCAAAGCCTAAATAATTTTGGGATTCTAAAGACCTTAGTTTTTCAGCAATCTCATCCAGTCTTCTTTCATACACCTCATCCCCAGCTCCAATAACAGTGAATTGTTCTTCTTGGGGATCCTCTTGCAGGATTCTGCCCCCAGCAGTATTACCTTGAATGTTCCTTGTGACATTAACATCCGGATTCAAATGGGGCCCATACTCTAGTGGGTCAATACGAGGCTGCCCTCGTTCATTATTGTTGGTTCCTCCTGTCCCAAGGTGAGGCTCTTCAGGTGTCTGTCTTTCTACCAGCTCTCTCAACCTCTCTTGGCTCTAGGCTAAGCCAGTCATTACTTCCATAAACTGAGACATTTGGTTTCTCATCTCGAACCTTTCGTTTGCCATTTGATTTCTCACTTCAGTCAGGTCCTGCTGTACCTGATCCATCTGAATGCTTGGAAGGTTGTTATGAGTTGGGTACCGGTGTGTGCGGTTGACAGGGAACACTCTGCGACGAGCAATGTTTCCTGAAACCACAACAAAGTGAGAAACAAATAATAAACAAAAAACCTACAAAACAAAGAAAAATGTTAGTATGCAATGCAGTATGCTTATTTGTTTTCCAAGGTATTCGGTTTGGTTCTTGGTTTTGACCTTCCCAGACCTCGAGGAGATGCTTGATGATGTTGAGAAAAGAAGCCCAATGAAACAAACTAAATATATTACAAATGATGAAAAATACATAGTCTGTTTACAATTCATGCCCATGGTGGGTCAAAAATACAACAAAAAGGAAAAGTACATCAGAAGAAAAGAAATACAAAAGAGGAATCAGACATCCAGTCCATATTCATCTTCGCTGACCTCCTTCAGGAGTGCCTCAGTCACCGGACCAGCTGGGTGCTCTGTAATGGTCCTAACGAGGAGGTTCCTGGTAGCAATGGAATTAGTCGGCTTCTTATGCCTATCCTGATCTTTTGATCTCTTTAACCCCGCTCGGAGCTTCAATTTTGATATCTCCTTCTGAGCTGCCAACAAAGCTTCCTGCTGCTTCTTCTCATTGGCCTCCAGCTGTTCAATCTTGGCTTGAGTTCTCTGGTCTTCTTGTGTACGGGCTTCGGTGATCCTGACCCACCTAGTCTGGCTTTCTTGCAGATAGTGCTCAGCCCTAGCTTTCTGAATCTTGGCCTCCTTGCAGGCATTCTTCAATATCTGTTCCCCGGATCTTGCTTTCCTTATGTAGTCCTCTGTCCTTTCAATCTTGGTCAGATGCTCAATCTTGAGTTTTTCCAATCTCTCAATGTCCAGACGAACGTCCTTCTTTAGAGCTTCAGATAGCCGCTCATTCCTTTCCTTCAACTTTTCAAATTCCTCCAGGCTAACAGCTGCTGTAGGCTGTACTGTAGATAGTCCAGGTATGTCTTCCAATTTGAAAGGCATCCTGGTGATCTGAGCTCTAGTACAGGACCAGTCATAGTACTGAGCTGAAGCAACATTGTTACATCTTCCAAGGATGGTTGTCCCTTTGGTCTGGATGTTGTCCCAAGCCCAGGCAGCTTGCCTGACAACAACTGAATTAGGTTGCACTTCACAGTATAGGGTCTCAGCTAAATCATGTCCTTTGGGAGGGTGAACTAAGGCATATCCCAATTGTCTCTTAAACAGCAAAGGGTTGTAATTGATGCAACCTTTTACTCCTATTAGAGGCACATTAGGGTATTGCCCACAGCTGGTAATAATATCCTTGCCTTTGGTGCTCTGGGTGCACCATCTGATATCATTTGATGTTAAGGCAATGAACCTCTTGGCCCAATTCTTTTGCTGGTGTGGGTTCAAGAAAGCATCTGATTTAGGCAGGTGTCTGAGTAGCCAAGAGTAGAACAAAGGAGCACAACATCTGACCAACTTCCCCCTTTGTTTTTCATTTCTCTGATGGATGGAGTAGTAAAAATCCCCTAGCAATGTAGGCACTGGGTTCCTTAGCAGAAACAAGTGGATAGCATTCTTACTCACAAATTTAGGCTCATTTGCAAACAATATAACCCCATATATGCTAAGGGCTAGAAGTGCACAGACTGCCTTCCATTCTCCCAATGTAGCCTTCAGGATGGATTGAGAAATAAAGAAGTCCAGATGCAAACCAGGAATCCCAGCTTTTGTTGTCATATTTTGCTCAATAAGGGTAGGCTCCAAGTACAGTGCCCTTTCTATCTCTTCACTTCTGGGAGCAGTCATCTCTGGGTTAAAGGGGATCCCTCCTCTGATAGGCACTCCAATCAACAAAGAAAACTCTTCCAAAAGAGGCCCTATCTGAAAATCTGGAAAGGTGAAGCATCTAAGTGGAGGGTCATAGAACTGCAAGCATGTGTGGATCATGCTTCTCTGAGAAGAATCAAGATCCATGACCATGTCTAAGATACCCCCATAGTGCTCTCTAAACAGTGGGATGTGGTCAGGTGTGATGAGTGACTGGACCTGCCTGATACCAGTCAAAATGGGCTCAAAGAAGTTATAAGATACGTTGCTCTTTCTTGGAGTAGCCATGAGTGCTGGTGAAGAAACTGAAATCAAATGCTGATGAAGATCACAGACTGAGAAGTTGGAGGTAAGTCTCTGACAGACTGATGCATGTGAGTCTCTGACAGACTGAAAGAGGTGCTGAAGGAGATAGCTGAAGCAGAGGTCTAAACAACAGAAGGGGTCAAAACCAAAACCAAGATATAATGAGGTGGATACCCTGAAAAACAAATAAACAAATGTTAAATGATGCAGTGATGATATATGCAAATGATATGCAAGGGTTTGTGATCAAGAGTTGGATCTGATTATCTGTCTTGATATAAGGCCCGTGTATGTTCAAAGGTTCGGATGGAGGCTCAGAAATCCAGTAACCAGGGTGGGGGACTTAAATAAAGAGTCACATGTCCAGGGTTAATCACAAGAACTGTCCAAAGTGAAGTATTCTTAAACAATACAATAAAAGGGTATGATGTGGCCAAGGGTTCCTGCAAACCTGTAAACAACCCAACCCCCTCACATGTGATGTTCTAGAACAAAGATCCTCAGACTTGGATCAGTTATGAGAAGTATAAACACCTCTAACCCGGAGGTACAGTGTTTACAATAACCATAAAAGATCCTCCTCTAATTCACCCCAGATTCTGAAGGTCAAAATAAAGGTCATCCAGACTTAGCAGGCTTCCCAGATAGCCCTAGCACTACAGGAAATCTGTAGCACAGAGTTATCAAGAAGAAACCCACATCTGAATCGTGTTTCATATTCCCGCACCAGACCGAAATGGAATGGGAAAGAACATGAACCACTCTAGCCTAGTGTTGCACCCCAAAATTTGCCCTCCACAAGACAAGACATTGTGTACTAAGAGGTTCACAAGGTTCACAAAGTTCACAAGACATCTCATGAGGTTCACAAGGTTCACAATTAGTCAGAAAATTTGACAATTCCCTCAGACAATGCATCCTCCTAAGCAATGCATCTTAAACTAGGGTTTTGACTTTCATCAGGCTAAATGGACTTCCAAGATTTCAAATTAGCTTCATAACATCCTATATGTGTTCAAGAATCCCCATGTCAAGTTTCAAGACTTTCCCAAAAGATTTGCTCAGTCAGATGATAAGATAGGTTAAAATCAGTCAAAGTAGTTAAAAAGTCAAACTGAGGTCAACTGTGGTCAAACCAAAGTCAAACTTCATGATTTTTTGCCAACATCAAGTATATGAAGTAAAATTCATCATTTGATCAAGGGTTGATCATGATTCATCAAGGAGATTTCAGATCATCAAGAATCAGGAGTTTCTAAATTAAGGTTTTCACAGGAAAGGTCAACTGAACTTTGACCAGCCATAACTTTCACATGCTTCATCAAAAATTTACCATCCAAACTTCATTTTGAAGGAAATTTAATTCTCTACAACTTTGTGTCTCACAAGCCAAACCCAAAAATGCTTCATTTGGAAGGTATGAGCTAAGACATTATAGGTCCTTTTAAAAGTCAACAAAAAGTCAACAACTTCAAAAGAGCATAACTTGAGAATGGTAAAAGATATGGACATGAGACCAAAGAGGTTGGTTAGAGGACTATTTAAGCTTTCCAAAATGTCCAAGAACACCTTCATAGCATTAAAATTGAAGGATTTATTCCCTTGCAAAGGTTGGAAATTTTTGGGAATTTTATGAAGCAAATAAGGCCTTAAAGTCAATTTTTGCTAAATGTGCCCACCTAATTGCCATTCAAACTTTACAAACTCATCAAGTACGACCCAAACCACTCATTTTATGATTTTTTATTTTTTATTTCATATTTATTTGAATTTTATTCATTAAAATACAAATTAAATTGAAATAAAATATAAAAATCATATATTTGATTTGATTTTTGGTTCTAGAAAGTTTTAACACTCATTTAAACTTGATTGATACCATTTAAATTCAGATCATCCAAACATAGCAAGGCTAGATCAAGAATATTCAAAATTTAAGATCACATCTTTTTCAATCTTAAAAAGTCCAAAAGTCCAAAAATTTGTTAAAGTTTTTGACCTAAATTCATTAAGTGGTATATATACAACATAATGCCAAGCCTTATGGACGAATTCAGAGCCTCCTATAGCATTCTCCAACTTCAAAATTTCATTCAAAAACTCCAATTCGGATTTCAAGCTAGAGGAGATTTCAAAGCAATTTAAAGGTGGCAATGCGTTCTATGATGTCTATTGAACATGTTTGGATCATAAACAGCACCTAGAACACCTCCATTTGCATGAACCGAACACATGTTCATATAATATTTGAATTTTTTCGATTCCATGATTTCAATAGTTTTTAATTGATTTTGATTGTCTAACTGTGTTTGTTTCTTTGTACTGAAGCTTTCTGGACAGTTGAATTAGAGTTTCATGGACTGAATCGAAATATGCCATAGTTAGGGTTTACTGACCTCACTTAGGGTTTTACGAGTTATCACATATAAATGAGTTTAGAGGACATGGTTGTGTTGTATGGACCTCAAGGATCATATTTCATTCATCAATTTAAGAAAATTTTACTGTTTGCTTGATGTTTGAGAATTCGCAGGGGTTAACACGCAAGAAATATTGCAACAAAGTTCGTATGAAAAATCGCAGGAAAACCTGCGAATTCAAGGAAGAAGATGAAGCTGATTGGGCGCGAAAATCATATTTGAAATTGATGCAGGGCTTAAAACGAATTCGTTTCATATATATGTCACAATGAGCGCGTAGCTCAGCTGGTTTTGGTACGCGTACAGCATAAGGAAAGGCCTGGGTTCGAAACCGACCAAGATAATTTTTTGCTTTAATTTATTTTGTTTTACAAGATAACAACAAAACCATATTGGGGTGGATTTCTATCATCAGCGCGCAGTGGCCCAGTTGGTTTTGAAGCAGGTTGGCCAGGTAAAGGACCTGGGTTCAAATCCCAGGTCCTGTTTTTTAGTACTTTGTCCAGTTATTTTTATTTATTTACATTTATTTTCTTATTTTATTTAATTTTATTCAATTTAAATAATTTCTAAAATAAATGATTAATATTTTCTTAAAATCTCATATTTTCAAAATATAATAATTTATTTTCTCAAACTTTTTATGTTTATATTTATTAATATGTATGTATATATATATATATATATATATATATATATATATATATATATATATATATATATATATATTGTATATAATTTCATTAATTATATTTAGATTAATTTCTAACCCTAATATTTTATATATATATATATATATAATTAAAACCCTAATTTTCTCTAACCCTAATCCTAACCCTAGTTCTTATTTTATTTAAATCTTAAAATTAATTAAATTTTCCTAATATCCAATTAAATAATTAATCATAATTTATTTTGTAAATAAATTAGTATATCTTTATTATTTTATTTTCATCTCAAAAATGCTTAAAATTTGTTTATTTAATTTATATATGTTTTGTATATTTATGCTAACATTTTCTTTCTTATAATTATTTTTATTACTAACCCTTTTTATTTATTGCTTATATTTATTATTTAATTATTATTATTATAAATGTAACTGTAAAAGCATTGTAATAGTCGTAGTTTTTTTATCGTTTATTTTTTTATAATTATTCTTGCTATGGTTAGTAATTATAGGGAGTGATAACCTATTTGCTTTAAAATTAATTTAGATCACTAATCATAAGATAAATATTTGAACCTATGCACGCACACACGTAAGTCGATCTTTGATCGCCATCTCACTTCCTAAGGTTATCCCTCATGTTGCCTAAATCAAAAGGTCAAGTAAGGTGTCTAAAAGCAAAGTCCCTTCTCATGAACAAATCATCTAGTCCCTTTCAATATTATAAGATCAAGTCCCTTCGATGTTGCCTTCGTAAATGATCTTGTCCCTTTCGAATAAAAGATGATAAGTCCCTTCATATTGCTAAGACACCTTACAGTTGCCTAAATACAGATGACCCTTCACATGTCCCTCATAACATCCAAGGTAATGACTACCTATTCCTTAATAATAGGGATAGTCTTACCATTGAAAGGACATTTAAGAACAGAAAGGATTCAATTTAGGGTAGGTTTCTCTTAAGTACTTGCTCACTTTTTCATCAAATTACTTCATTACACTTCACATTTTCAAACAAATTTTCAAAACAAAGTCTTTATATATATCCATACTAGGATCATTATAAAGTACTTAAGAAAATTTCTAATCACACACTACACTTCTTAAAACAATTTAAAGTGAGCTAAGTAACTAAGAGCCCATGGATAACCATGGATGTAAAGGGTGCTAACACCTTCCCTTTACATAACCTACCCCCCGAACTCAAAAATATTTTAAGGTCTTTCCTGTTCTTTTATGCCCTTTCCTTTGGATAAAATAAAAGTCGGTGGCGACTCTTGCTATCCGCAACATAACTAAAGTCAATTCTCCCACCGTGTTACAGAACTGGCGACTCTGTTGGGGATTTAATAAAAGAGGGGTACCCTTAGGAATTAGATCACTTAAATTGTTTGCCTTGTTTGCTTTATATTACTTGTTGGGTGCTCTTATGTGTGAAAGATCCTAACCCAGATCTAGTGTACCTTAGGTAAATGGCAATAGACCAAGGAAAATGTACGGCGTATACCGATATGGTTGATCTGGTGGCCATAGTTAGTGTGACTTCTTGGTTGGTGCTTATATTCCTTAAGTCAAGTTGAGGATAATATGAGGCTGTCGTATGTTGTCAATACACTAACTAACTTTTAGAACCCTAGTTATCCCATCTTGGCCTTTAGAAAAGTAGTGAGATAACCGGCTTTGGTGAAGACTGAAGTTGGTTGATACTCGATGCTACACTCATTGAGATTCTAAACTTTGAGGGTTTTGGTTGGTAAGTAAGTTGCCTACTGAACAACCACCCTTGTGAAGGATCAATGATATTGAGATCCCTTAGAACCTGGTTACTTTATAGGATAGGATGAACCAACCAAACTTCAGGGGAGGGTACTTACCTTTAAACCTCATGCAAGCCTTCAAACCTAGGGCTATTATGTGACTTGTTTGTGTGTGCCACATGTTTGTGATTGAGCATTACATCATAGCATCATCATGCATCATAAGCATAGAATTTTCACTAACCATTTCAAGGACCAAAGGATTTATCTTTATTCTTTGTTGCAGGTCATGGCTTCTGCTCGTAGGAATACTATCCGGATCAACTTTGTAGGAATACCTCCTAAGCTTAAAGAATTGGTCTCTCAAGTTTCTGAAAACTCCCAGTTCATCAAGAGGCATGGTCACCTACTGGATCTAGTCACTTCAGGGTTCAATGAAGACATGATGAGTGTCTTGTTTCAGTTCTTTGATCCTAAACATCATTGTTTCACATTCCCCGATTATCAGCTGGTTCCTACAATGGAAGAGTTCTCCAAACTTCTGGGTATACCTGTCCTTGATCAGAGACCTTTCACAGGCTTAGAAAAAGGGCCTAAACCTGAAGTCATTGTTGCAGCCCTACATCTGAAGAAATCAGACATTGTCCTAGAAACAAGGAGTGGAGTTAAGGGTATTCTTGCTAAGGTATTGATGGAGAAAGCTCAAGTGTTCCTGAAGGCTATGAGTTTTGATGCTTTTGAGGAGATCTTAGCCCTATTGATCTATGGCTTAGTATTGTTCCCCAATCTAGACTAGTTCATAGACGTACACGCCATCAACATGTTTCTGACTCGTAATCCAGTGCCTACCTTACTTGGAGACATCTTACACTCTCTCCATACCCGTACTACGAAGGCACGAGGAACTCTGATGTGCTGCATACCTCTCTTGTCTAGGTGGTTTATTTCTCACCTTCCTCGATCAGTGATGAAGAACGAACAAGGGTTCAGGTGGTCCAAGAGGATTATGTCACTCTCTCATTCAGATATTCATTGGTGCTCTCGATCTATGGAGAATGTTACTATCATTGACCGTTGTGGGGAGTTCCCTAATGTGCCACTCCTTGGCATAAGAGGGGGCATTACTTACAACCCTTCCTTAACTTTACGTCAGTTTGGTTACGCTCGGAGTGATGGTCCTCATGACATGTTGATTCAGGGTATTGTGTTTGACTACGACAACGATCTGCAAGGTTATCGTCAAAGGTTTATACGAGCATGGGGTAAAGTGAACAAGGTTGACAGCAAGACTCTGGAGCCTAAGTACACTATTCCTATGGAAGCTTATCTCAGATGGATACGAGCTCGTGCTCAGACTCTTATGATGTCATATCCTGCTATTCTACCAGTTACTATGGAGCTTGTTGCTGAAGGAGATACTCCTTATATCATCCTTCATCCAGACATGCCCACTGACATGGAAGAGTTACAGAGGTCCTGGATCCAGTTGAAGGAGCAAAGGGATACTTTTGAGACTCATTACAAAGCAAGTCAAGAAAGAATCCTGGAGCTAACAAAGAAACTTCACGAGGAGCGGAACCTCAACTCATACCTCAACACAAAGAGGAAACATCCATGGGAGACTTAAAACCCCATCTTTTGTATTCATTTCATTTTTATTGTAAGCCCAAGGGGAAAACAAATTTATTACTAATAAAAGTTTACTTTTTGGTTGTTTAAACAAATTTAAATCATGCGGTCCTTGAAAACATTGCATACGCGTTTACATACCATATCATTGCATCACAGGTATCTTATCTTCTCGCTGTTTATTTCAGCAGAAATGGATCTTGAACAGACTGTCAATGATCTCCAGGCACAGAATGCACAATTCCAAGAGCTGATCCTGAACTTGTCTAAGGGGCAGGATGAATTGAAGACACTGCTGGCTAAGAAAAATAAGAAGGCTAGAAGATCAGGAGGCCTTATCAATATGGGAAGAAGGTTCAGAGGTCCTGTCAAGACCAAGGAACATGTTGAAGATTATGAGTCTGAAGAGTCTGAGAAAGAGGGAGGCAGTCTCCATAATACTATGGGGGATTTTGATTCTGAAGCAAATTACTATCATGATCCTAATGAAGATAAGTTCAAGATGCTGGTGGATAGAATGAATGATATGGAATTACAAAAGTCTTTTGGGCTGGATTTTGAAGATCTGAGTTTGATATCTGGAGTGGTTATACCCATTGGTTTCAAGGTCCCTGCTTTTGTAGTATATGATGGTGTCTCATGCCCCAAGCTGCATCTAAGGTCCTATGTCCGGAGGATTCAACCTCATACTGCTGATAAGAAGTTATGGATCCATTTCTTCCAAGAGAGTTTGTCTGGAGCTCAATTGGAATGGTACTATCAACTGGAGAGTGCCAATATTCGTGATTGGAATGATCTTGCTGAGGCCTTCTACAGGAAATACCAATACAATGCTGATTTAGCACCTACTCGCAGCAACTCCAAAGCATGTCTATGGGTGCTAAGGAGAATTTCAAGGAGTATGCCCAGAAGTGGAGAGACTTGGCTGGCAGAGTTCAACCTCCTTTGACTGACAGGGAGCTAGTGGATATGTTTATGAGTACGCTGAATGGTCCTTTCTATAGTCATCTCATTGGAAGCTCATCATCTGGCTTCACTGAGCTGATAATGACTGGAGAGCGTGTGGAAAGTGGCATAAGAAGTGGCAAGATACAGGTGGGTGCTTCTTCATCAAGTACTGCAAAGAAGCCCCCTAGTGGGAAGAAGGAGTCAAATGCTGTTTATGGTCAACCTGGTCGTAATAGGAGTCACCAATATGTGGGAGCAGTTCACATCTCCAATCCTACTCCTGCGGCACCAGAACCACCACAGAGCAATCAGCAGAAGCCTAGAAGACAGTTCACCAAGATCAACATGTCACTGGCCCAAGCCTTGCAACACTTGTTGAAAGGGGAACTCATTACTTTGAAGGACCCTCCTCAGAATCCTAATGTTACCTCTCCTCGGTACAATCCTAATGCACGGTGTGCCTATCATTCTAATTGCCCGGGACATGATACCAACAACTGCTGGATATTGAAAAACAAGATTCAAGATATGATTGATGCTGGAGAGATTGAATTTGACCCTCCTGGGACTCCAAATGTGATTATTGCTCCCATGCCAAATCATGAGAAGACTGTTAATGCCATTGATGAAGTTTCATATATTTCCTCAGTTGCAGATGTGACTACTCCATTATCTGTTGTCAAGAAGAAGTTGGTACAGGCTGGGTTCTTTCCAGGTTGTAATGAAGATTGTTTTTATTGTACTTATAAACCTGATAGCTGCTGGAAGGTATTCAACGCCTCATGGACAATTACACCATATTGTTTGAGAGGACACCTTCTGTGGAAAGTATGGTTGAACATCTGACTCGAGGTGCGAAGGTTGAAGATGTGGATATGGTTGATAAAGTGCCAGTGAGGATTACCTCCAAGGGCCCTGTCAAGATCACTCATAAGGGTCCTATCAAGATTACTGCTGAAGGCCCTGTGAAGACCGTTGCTGAAGCTAGAGTGGCCCCAATGATTATTACCACTCCTGGTCCTATTCCGTATACTTCTGATAAAGTTATACCTTGGCATTACGGTTCCGATGTTTATATCCATGGTGTTAAACAGGAACCCTTAGCTGATACCCCTGATACTGATGATAACCTTGATGTTGATAATATTGTTGGATCTAGTAAGATCACAAGAAGTGGAAGAATTTTCTCTCCTCCGGCTAGTTCAAAAAATATAGTTACTCCAATTACTACCTCCACTTCTGAGCCAAATATTGATGCTCGGGGCAAAGGTCTTGTTATTGAACCTGTGCAAACTGAGGCACCAACTACTGAGAATCTTTCTAAGCAGATGGAAGAAGTGTTGAAGATCATTCGCAAGAGTGATTATGATATTGTTGACCAATTGGGGCATACTCCCTCCAAGATTTCCATGTTATCTTTGTTGCTGTGTTCTGAGGCTCATGCTAAAGCCTTGATTAAGTTCTTGAAGACTGCTCATGTACCAAATGAGATTTCTGTGGATCAATTTGAAAACTGTGTTGGACATTTGACTTATGATAATGGTTTAGGCTTTTCTGATGCTGATTTGACTCCTACCAAAAGAAATCATAACAGAGCTTTACATATCTCTATTGAGTGTAGGGGCACTACCCTATCTCATGTGTTGATAGACAATGGTTCTTCACTGAATGTACTTCCCAAAGAGGTTCTAAACAAGCTTAGTCCTAAAGATGCTGTGTTGAGACCAAGTAATATAGTGGTGAGGGCCTTTGATGGTTCAAGAAGGGTGGTGCATGGAGAAATAGATCTCCCAATCAAAGTAGGCTCTTAAGTTTTCAATTCAACCTTCTATGTAATGGATATTCGTCCTTCGTACTCTTGTTTGCTTGGGCGCCCCTGGATCCATGAGGCAGGTGTTGTGACCTCCACTCTACATCAGAAGCTAAGATATCCAGTAAAGGGAAAGGTTGTCACTGTTTACGGAGATGAAGAATATATGATCAGTCATGTGAATACATTTTAGTATCTTGAAGTAGAAGGTGAATATGTTGAGACTCCGTGCCAGACATTTGAAGTAGTTCCTTGGGTTGTTCCTGTTGCTGAAGCTCCTCCTGTTGTTAAAAGAGTTCATGTGGTTACCAGAGTACCTCCTACAATGGCCTCCCTCAAAGATTCCTGATATTCCTTACAAGTCTGACAAGTTTGGTTTGGGTTTCACTGCAGAGTCCCAGAAGGTTGTTCGTCGTGCTCGTGTTGTTTGTATCACCAATCAAGGGATCATAAAAGACAAAATCAATGTTGTAGGTGACTATAATGAAGACTACAACCTAGATGACTGGATCTTTCCTACTGTGGGTGATGGGCTCAACAATTGGAAGGCTGAAGACGTTATTCCAATCTCCTTTAGTTAGGAGTAAATACTATTACTGTGTTGTTATTTTTAAGTTTGTAATTTTTGAACAATTAAACTCTTAAGCCTTGTGCCTTACCCGGGGCACAATGGTATGCTTGTTTCGGGATGTCATTTCATTTGCATACTTCATTCAATAAAAATCATTGGACGTTTCGTTTTCGTAAATATTGTGTTCTTTGTCTTTCTTTTATTTTATTTTTCTTTTATCAGCTATGTGTTCTTACGCACACCCACATCACTAAAATGCAGATCCTCATCCACTCTGGATCCTATTGATAACAGTTCTACTATTGCCAATTATAATTTCGAGAATCCGATCTATCAAGCTGAAGATGGAAAGGAGGACGATTGTGAAGTACCTATAGAGCTTGCTAGGCTGTTACAACAAGAAGAGAAAGCTATACAGCCACATGAAGAGCCAATCGAAGTTGTGAATCTGGGAACTGAAGAAAACAGGAAAGAAGTCAAGATAGGGGTTGAATTAGAGGATGGTGTTAAGAGCAGATTGATTCAGATGTTACATGATTATGTGGAGATCTTTGCTTGGTCTTATGAAGATATGCCAGGGTTGGATACAGACATTGTGGTTCACCGTTTACCGGTAAAATAAGATTGTCGTCCAAAGAAGAAGAAGGTTTGTCGCATGCGTCCTGAGATGTCAGAGAAGATTAAAGCAGAGGTGATGAAACAGTTTGATGCAGGGTTCTTAGCTGTGACTTCTTATCCTCAATGGGTTGCAAATGTGGTACCGGTACCTAAGAAAGATGGTAAAGTACGTATGTGTGTAGACTACAGGGATTTGAACAAGGCCAGCCCTAAAGATGATTTTCCACTTCCTCATATTGATGTTCTGGTAGACAACACTGCTCAGCATAAAGTATTCTCTTTCATGGACGGTTTCTCTGGTATAACAGACTCAGATGTCGAATATGATGTTGAGACATCTTATCTGTTACTTATAAACATGGTAAGGCTTACATATCAGTACTTAAATAATTCTGATATATCAGAGTCAAACATGCTTCAGGATGTTGTGACATCTGATAGGACATTCAGTTCAGGTACTGCATAAAACATAAAACAAAAAAGATATAAAGAGCACATCAGAATTGTTAACCCAGTTCGATCAAATCAATCTACTCTGGGGGCTACCAAGCCAGGAAGGAAATCCACTATGTAGTATCAATTCAAAGACTTCTCAGCAAACACCTATAGTTTACAGTCTTCTCACTTAATCACTACCAATGCAACTTCTACTTAGGAACTCCTAAATATGAGAAACTCATTCTCACTTCCAATCACCTCAGTGATGTCTCACAGTTCTCAACTCTCAGTTGCTGATATTGACGACTTCATACCTATACAACAATTCACAAATAGAATCCATACTTCCATGACAACAACTTAACTTTGCTTAGCAGCTTCAATTAAGTACAATACTTCTCTTTCTTACAAGCTTCGAGAATCACAGGTGAAACAGCCACAATAGAGTTCCTTGTTACGCACGGCTGCCACAAGAACATAACCCTAATAATGTTTACATTTTCGGTTGATTGGGTTAAATCTAAACTAGGTTACAGGGTTTCTTTTATAACCTATTCCCAACTAGATTTTGGGCCTAAACAATCACAACAATAGCTGCTACAAATATGCAGAAAAAATCTACTACAAATATACCAAAAGATCTTCAAATCTAAAAACTCCTAAAATATCTCTAAATATAGAAACTCTATATTTTTCAATATTTGTCTTCAATTTAAATTGAGTCTTTAAGATCTTCTAAATCAGCACCCTTTAAATCAGCGCCACATATGATTGCATAATATCTCCAGAATATTCTGCATCTTTAAAAAATAATTCCACCTGTGATATCAGAATATTTTGTAGAATATTCTGCATAATTCAGATCTGATAAATCCCACTGTCATCACCTTGAATTAGGGTTAGTTAGTTTGTTACCTCCTTGATTCAAGGTGAGTTAGTTATTCTGTTATACTGAATTCAGATAACTAATCTCCCTAAAGATGCGCCTTGTATTGCTTAACTCTTTCCAATTAATTCCAGATAAATTCCCCTGAATTTACTCAGTTCTGTTGCGCATCATTTAAGTCTGGTAGCAGGTTTACGATGTCCCAACATCTGGTGTGACATCCTGATGTCTTGACTTAAGTGTTACTCTGTTTGACAATGTCACAACATCTGGTGTGACATCCTGATATCTTGACTTAAGTTCATTAACTGTTACTCTGTTTGACAATGTCACAGCATCTGGTGTGACATCCTGAACTAAGTTCAACACTTCTTGTTTGATATCTATCTGTAACACATGACAGTAATGTTGTCATGACAGTTGCAGATGTTTCAACATTTTCTTTGACATCTGTCTGTAACATATGACAATAATGTTGTCATGACAGTTGCAGATGTTTCAACATTTTCTTTGACATCTGTCTGTAACATATGACAGTAATGTTGTCATGTGTTCGCTGTGATTTCTGGCGAACAACCTCTGGTTAACCAATTTCTCAGAAAACTGGGTTACTGCAGGACCAACCAAACAAGTCCTAGGACACATGTGCATTTGGTTCTGTCGAACTGTTCTCAGTGTTTGTGATTGGTTTATGGTTTGTTTTGTTAATACTGTCAAAGTGTTAAGAACTTTGATTTTACAAGTAAAGTGAAGTTTAAACTTAAAATGAAATAAAGTTGAAAGTTTTAAACAAAGACAAGAAGAAAATGTCGAAGGCTATAACTTGCAGAAAGCAGTAAATAAAGTTTAAAAATGACATAAACTTGAAATAAACTTGATGAATAAACTGGTAAATTAAATAGCTTTAAAAGTAAGATGGTGTTCAAACGTAC
Source organism: Lathyrus aphaca (assembly GCA_963966055.1). NCBI lineage: Eukaryota > Viridiplantae > Streptophyta > Magnoliopsida > Fabales > Fabaceae > Lathyrus > Lathyrus aphaca. Next base: position 275,070,673 of record OZ014519.1, on the reverse strand, counting down.
ATGGTTCCAAATATCAAACTCATTTTCTCTCACACTGGGTACTTAGAGTATTTACAGGAATTTTGTACCAATTTTCACACACCTATTCTAAACACAAACTATCCTATTTATATACAAACAAAATAACTGCTTAGAACGGAAAAACTATAACTAAATGACAAGTGTCAGCCTGCATGTATTCTTCTTCTCTGAAACTTCCATGTGTCTAACTGCCAAAGGTTACAACCTTTTGAATTTGAATTCTCTCCTTTGGTGACGAAACCTTACACCCCTTCAAACTGTCGAAACCCTTTAAAGAAGAAACAAACTCTTTCAACATCTGCCAAACCCTGTCTTTTGTCAAAATCCTCTTCTGTCGAAACGTCGAAAGACAACTTTCTTCTGTCGAACACTTAGCAACAAATAAATTTCCAACTTATCCTGCCAGAACAATATTTGCCATTTTGTCGAAGCCTTTAAACTCTTGATTTTGCCAGCATCTCTTGAATCTCTTTCTTTCATCATTCTTCGACAAAAACAACCTCAAGCTACCAAATTTCACCCTGTCGAAATTATAGGTTTACAAATTGCCCCCCAGCAAAGATATTTTCGACTATTATTGGAGAAATGTCTTTTGCTGTCGAAGTGACCTTTGACTTTCTGTCAGCCTCATTTATTGTAAAGTGACTTTGTTGAGTCCCAAGAAAACACCATGATTTCCACTTTCTGAAAACGTCATGTCTAGCCCACGTTTTACACAATCTCCCATGACCCTATATTATAGGTAAATCATGGTTCCCTACCAACCGCCACTTTCAATCTCCACCAATGGATTAACACGCATGTTTCCCTTTTTCCAACTGAAAAGTCTTTTCATTTTTTCTTATTACTTTTCATTTATTTCATCTTCTATAAATACCACTTTCAACAACATTTCATACTTTTCACATTCTTAACTCTTCTCTTACCCAGACGCAAAAACTCCATTTCAAGACCTTTTCAAAGCTCCTGCTTCTTCAACCTTTTCATCAAAATCAATGGCTCCTCCCAAGACTACTACTGGTAACAGTGCAAAAAAGACAAAGAAGACCATGGATCTTCCTCCTGCTCACACACTATCTGGGCCTACACAAACGCAGCACCAACAGTATTTTCCAGAACCCCCAAATGAAAGGGAGAAGGCAAGCATTTACAGGTCACAGGTAATGATTCCCATTTCTGTTTCTGGAGTTCACCACGCTATGTTAGGTCCTATTTTTGATCCCACTGTTGACCCTAACCGTCTGAAAGAATTTTATCCCTGTTATTCTGCTTCAAAACCCATAGCTGCTAGCAAGCCTCCTAGGCCTGTCGAAACAAATTCTAAAGAAACTGAAATCCCCATTGTTTCGACAGAAATAGATCTGTCTTACTTGAACCAGACTAGGATTTTTAGGAGTCCTCCTTTGACGAAAGATCCCTCCGACTACTTAGCGTGGCTCACTAGGGTTGAAAAAGCCAAAGAAAAGTTTTGGAAGAAAACTGGTATCTATGACCTGATCCAACTGTCGAAGGAGGGTCCCCGTTATTGCCAAAACATGCTGTTAGCCTCTCTGTACTTTTGGGATAGTACTTACAATACTTTCCATCTACCCTGTGGAATGATGACTCCTACCCTATTCGACATAGCAGCCATAACTGGCCTTAGTCCTTTAGGCGAAATCTTCAACCCTGAACATTTGAACAAAGATCCCATAGGCTTCGACACAAAACATGTTGGGTACTCTGTCTTCATCACTCATCATCAAGGTGAAGACAACGAAGAAGTCTCTGACAGAGAGCACATTGCTTTCCTCTCCCTATGGTTAGCCAAATTTGTTTTCTGCACTAGGTCACTTCAAGTGGCCAGAAGTTATATAATTATGGCCAATCAACTTCATAATGGAGTTGCATTCTGCCTGAGTGAGCTACTTTTGGCAAACCTCTATGAATCCTTAAGTGAGAGTGTAAGCAACCTCAAAACCCTTAAGGACAAAGGTAACATTAGTCTCACAGGCCCCTTTTGGCTCCTACAACTATGGCTGAATGCCACCTTTGAAAATTTCATCCCCATCAAAATGCCAATTGTCGAAGAAGCAGTAAAGGAAAGGCGCGTCGAATGGCCCAGGCTGGTTCAACTGACCCCTACTGATGAGAATATAAGCCTTCGACAAGCATTCACTGGCTACATCATGATGTTCGCCAAACGCTACAAATTCTCTCCTTCTATGGCACCATTCGCCAACAGACTTGTAGGTCCAAGGTGGTTTACCAGACAACTCCCAGTGGAGAACCAGAAAGACGAAGACTCTTATATCTCCATTTGGGAAGCTTTCCTTATGCCCAGACACTTTTTTCTCCCACCATAGCCTTAACAACACAAAGGTATCCCTCATTGTTTACCAACCCAATCTGGTAGCTAGGCAGTTTGGATTAATTCAGACGAAGACGAAGCCTATCTACCACAAGAAGGGTGCTATCATCTTTTATAACTCATTTCACCACTTCGACAAAAGTTTGGAGCTATACAACAAGTTTTTCGACCCATCTTTGGAAGTTTATCCCACCATCTTTCAACCAAGCTTCCTCTGTACTGAAGAATTCGACGTCTGGTGGAAGGAATATTATATCAACAGATTTTTTGACGTAGCAAACTTCACTACTCTTCTGACGAATGCTTTTACCTTTGTGCAGGACAAGAAGAAAAAAGGTACAGACCAACATATCAAAGAAATTCAAAAGTTTCAAAAGTATTTTGAAACTATTTACAGGCCCGATGATCTTCGTCGAACCATAGGCGAAGCAGCAGTATCTTTAAAATACAAATTCACAGAAAAATTGAATAAGTTGTGGTTTCCTTCATCTCTCCCACCACATGCACATTATGACTTTGCATTCACTACTTTTCCTCCAAAATTCCCTCCACTCCCTTCTGCAGAATTTGGGGTGGCCTTGTGTCCTCCATTTCCAGATTGGTTTGTGTGTGGATCTGATTTAAAACTGCTTCGCGAAAGAAACAAAAAACCTGCCGAACGTGTGGTTGCGACGAAGTATCATTTGGACAACTTCACTGGGCACCTTCATATTGGGATAGAACATGTTACTATGGACGAACCCATCCTTGAAGGTGTCGAAGAAATTACATTCCTCTTTTTGTTTCTAACTCCTTTTATTTTTATATCAATGTTCATGCAACTTTTCTTTTTCAGCTGTTAGAATTGTTAGGAAGACTGCTGGCGAAGGAACCTCTTCCAAGACAGTCGAAAAATCTCCCACAACTGCCAAGAAGGTTTCGACACAATAGAGCATCTCTCCTTATTTATGTATTTCACATTTTCTTATACTGAACACTTCTTTTTCTATTGTAGGTAACTCGTACCCCAGCCAAGAAAAGAAAACCAGAAGAAAAGGAAGTAAGCGTCGAAGAGTCTGAGGACGAATCTCCTGAACCCCAACCTTTGAAAAGAAACAAAGGTCTAAAAATAAAAACAGTAGCATCCCAAAGATCTCTGGTCCAAAGACGAACACCCCCTGCCAGTCCAGTCAACAAAATTCCCTCAAGGAGTGAAAGAAGTGGAGACTCAAGTGTTCATACTGAGATCCCTCAGGTATTCACCTCGACAAACAACATCCTTAGTCTTGACTGCATGTATCCTTTTCTTATACTTCCTTTTTATGTTCTCTGTAGGTTGTCATTGATGTCGAAGAGACTTCTACTATCCAAGAAGAAAATGTCCCTTCTAACTCTGAGAAGACCCTGGCTGAAAGACTCCAAGATGATGCCACTCCAGATGCAGCTGTCCATGGACCTCAAACTTTGGATGACTTCAACCTCAGTGATTCTGAATCTTCTGGAAACAATTCCCCTTTTCGACCAGACTTCACTGCAACAGAAAAAATAACTCCAGATCAAGATGCACCACTTCAAACACCAGCTGCTGTACCAGAAACTGATGAAGATATTCTTGCCCAGGATGCACAAGCTCCAGATCCAACTGACACCACAACAGTTGACAAAGAGAATGTCGAAGAAGAGGTCACTCTGTCGAATCAACCAGGAGTGAATTTGAGCCTTGTAGTAACTTCTCAAAATGTTCCTTCTTCATCAAAAGTTCCTGCAGAAACCTCTTTGGGTACTGATTCGACGAGCCTGTCACACGAAGAGATTGAGAGCTTGAAAGTTAGGAAGCCCTTGGAATATTTAAAAGCCTTACTCAACTCCAGGTATAACTTCCAAGACTCCTCTCCCAGTGGTTCGACAGCTTCAGGGGCCACTTCTGACATCCAACCCATCAATGTCATCATGGATGAGATCAAAGCAAATATCCTTGGGGTGGACCTGTTTGAGGTCTTGGCTGAAAATGCTTCTGCCCAGTATGATCTGAAGAAACTTTTGAAAAGGGCCAATTTGTTAGAGGCTTCGACTGAAGAAAGCCGTTTGGTGATGGACTTGATGTCCTTAATTGATTATGTGAGTGCTGATCTGATTCGACAAAAGGAGTTTTCCCAAAACATCACAGCCAAGTCTGAACAACAAGTTTCAGAATGGAACATTGTAGCTTCTTCGACAGAAAAGATCACAGAACTGAATAAGCTTTCTGACGAATACACCAAAGCTGCTGCTGAGTGTGAAAGCAACATTCAAGCTTACCAGTCCCAGATTGCTGATCTTCAAAAGAAAATCCTCCAAGAAAAGGAACGCCGGGCCTCTCTCCAACAACCCAATCAAGAAGCAATCGACAGTGAACTTCAGAAAGGGCTACAACATGCAGAATCAGCCCAACAACTTCATAGGGAAATTGATGAATTGACTGTCAGCAAGAGTCTCTGCGAGCGTCGAATTCAACTACAGAAGAAAAAATTCGACGAACTCAAAGCTACCTTCCTTCGACAGTAGTTTTGTAATAGGACTTAGGAAAATTTATTTGTTTTAAGGATACTTTCTTTTAGCCATTTTATATGTAATACGCCATCTGTTTGGCGAAGACAAGTTTCATTTGCAATTTTACTCTGTTATTATTTTTATTTCCTGCAATGTTGGTTTATACCTTTTTAAGTATTTTCCATTTATTTTCAGCACTCTTCTGTCTTTTTCTATCTCTTCGACTTCGTATGCACCATTTGAAAAAACTCTTAGAATTTTGAAAGGTCCTTCCCATTTAGGGGACCATTTTCCCATCACTCTATCTTTCTTCTCCATGGGCAAGATTACTTTCCAAACTAAATCATCAACTAAGAAGGCTTTAAACTTTACTTTCTTATTGTAAAACTTTTCGACTCTCTCTTTCTGCCTTCTTATTAATTCTAAAGCATGCAATCTTTCTTCATCTAAATCAACTAACTCATCCATCATCATACTCCAATAGGTTTCAGATGGAATCTCATGATGTCTTTGGATTCGTATTGACTGTAAACAGATTTCGACTGGCAATACTGCATCATGTCCATAGGTTAATTTAAATGGGGTAGAATTAGTTGCCTCTTTAGGGGATGTTCGACAAGCCCAAAGGATTTGATCCAGAGTCTTGTGCCAATTTCTGGGTTTTTGACCCACATGCTTCTTTATCAGGTTTATTACTACTTTGTTGGCTGCTTCGACCTGACCATTTGCTTGGGCATAATAGGGTGTCGAAGTCAACAATTTAAAACCTGTCTCTTTTGCAAATGCCTGCATATTTCTTCCAGTAAACACAGATCCTTGATCAGTGGTTATAGTCTCTGGTATTCCAAATCTATACATTATGTGTTTCTGGATGAAGTCTATGACTGCTTCCTGATCTACATTCGTCAAAGGTATGGCTTCAATCCACTTAGTGAAATAGTCTACTCCTACTAAAATGTACTTCTGCCCTTTTGAAGAGGCTGGTCGAATTTCACCAATCAAATCTAAAGCCCAACCTCTGAATGGCCAAGGCTTTATAATAGAATGTAACTCACTTGCTGGCACATGAGGTATGCATGCATGAATTTGACATTCCTGACAACCCTTTGCAAATTCGACACAATCTTTCAACATGGTTGGCCAGTACATCCCTTGTCGAAATAACAGCCATTTCATCTTGTGCCCTGCTTGGTGTGCACCACATGCACCACTGTGCACATTCGACAAAGCTATATAAGCTTCAGTCTCTCCTAGGCATTTTAATAGAACTCCTTCTGCAGTCTTTTTAAACAACTCATTTCCAAAGAGCACATAACTTATGGCTCTGTACTTTATCTTCCTTTCGACTGTCTGGTTTGGGTTTTGTAAATAATCTTTGATAGGTTTTCTCCAATCTCCAACCTCTAGATTATCTATATTGAGAATCTCAAAGTTTTCTTCATCACCATATCCCAATCTTATTGTCTCCAAATCAGATGGGGACAGTCTGGTGGATAAAACTTTCCCTCTCACTTCGACAACTTTCATCAGATTTTCCTTCGACACTTTATACCCTGAAGCCAATTGAGCCAGGTCATTTGCTTCCTGATTTTCTAATCTAGGAATGTGTCTAAAGACTACACTGTCGAATCTCTTGAGGAGTCTGTTGGCTATCACAAAGTACATGATCAAATTTTCTTTGACACATTTGTACTCTTTCGTCAATTGTTTTATCACCAACTCAGAGTCACCCATTATTTCGACCTCTGTTGCCCCCAGTTCCAACAAAATTTCAAGACCAGCAATTAAAGCTTCATATTCTGCCTCATTATTTGAACAGAATCCTTCTATTTTGTACTTGAACTTTGTTGGAATTTTATTGGGAGAAATAATTAACACCCCAACACCTGTTCCATTTTTATGACTGGAACCATCAAAATATAACCTCCAAGGCTCTTTTTCGACATAATTTGTCTCATCTCCAAGTATGGAGTGGTCAGCTATAAAGTCAGCAACTACTTGCCCTTTAACAGCTTTCAAAGGTATATATTTTAAAGAATACTCAGTCAAGGCTAAAGCCCATTTTCCAATTCGGCTATGTAAAATAGACTTAGACAACATATGCTTTATTACGTCGAAATGAGAAGATATATGTACATCAATGGGTTTTATATAATGCTTCAATTTTGTACAAGAGAAATATACACATAAACATAATTTCTCTATCATACTATATCTAGTTTCAGCATCATTTAAGACTCTGCTGAGATAATAAATGGCTCTTTCGACGCCATGTTCATCTTCTTGACAAAGCATACTTCCTAATGTTCTGTCATATGCTGATATGTAGAGCCTCATGCTCCTTTTTCGACAAGGAGATATTAAGACTGGAGGATTTTCCAGATACTCCTTGATCTTGTCGAAGGCATCTTGTTGTTCTTGCCCCCAAGTGAAGCCCTCCTTCTTCAGTCGAAGTAGAGGTGAGAAGGCCTGTGTCTTTCCACTAAGGTTGGAGATAAACCTTCTGAGAAAGTTGATTTTCCCTAGTAGAGACTGCAATTCCTTCTTTGTCGATGGCGCTTTCGCTTCCATTATGGCCTTAGCTTTGTTTTCATTAATTTCAATCCCTTTCTTGTGGACCACAAAGCCTAAGAAATCTCCTGCCTGCACACCAAAAGCACACTTAAGGGGATTCATTTTCAAACCAAACTTCCTCATCCTTTCAAAGGACTGTCGAAGATGGTTAATATGGTCTGATCCTGAGGTAGATTTAATCACAATATCATCTATATAGATTTGCATAAATGTTTCAATGAAATCATGAAAAATAGAATTCATGGCCCTTTGGTAAGTAGCTCCAGCATTTTTCAAACCAAAGGGCATGACTACCCACTCATATGTTCCTATTGCTCCTGGACAACGAAAAGCTGTTTTTGGAACATCTTCTTCAGCAATGAAAATCTGGTTATAACCAGAATAGCCATCCAGCATACTTAAATACTCATGGCCTGCTGCAGAATCCACTAGCATTTCTGCTACTGGCATAGGATATTCATCCTTAGGGGTAGCTGAGTTTAGATCTCTAAAATCAATGCATACCCTCAGTTTGCCATTTTTCTTAATCACAGGAACAATATTAGCAATCCATTCGACATACCTTGTTGTACGGATGAATTTGCATTTTAGAAGCCTTTCGACTTCCTCTTTGATTTTCGACAGAATTTCAGGTGCAAAGCGTCTGGGAGTCTGCTTTATTGGCTTTTTCCCTTCCAGTATTGGCAATTTTAATTCAACCAAACTTCTGTCTAAACCAGGCATTTCGTCATAATCCCATGCGAAGCAGTCTTTAAACTCATTCAGCAGTTGGATTATTTCGACTCTGAGTTGAGGATTCAACTTGGCACTGATGTAAGTGGGCCTTTTCTCTGCCCCCAGTCCCAGATTAATCTCCTCCAAAGGATCCTGTGCCACCATTTTCATGTTGGTTAGGGATGGATCCTTCTCAAACCCCAAAGGTTCGTCATCATAAATGGCATCAAGTCTTTGACTCTTCCATTCGCCATTAAAGTCTTCATCCAAACTTTGCTTTGCATGTTGTTCCTCAATATTTTCTTGAGGATATTGTCCTTCGACAACCTGAGTGCTGGCTTTGACAGCCATATTTTTAACTTCAGCCTCAAGGGCCGCTTTGTGTTGTTTTTCGGCTATATAAGCCGAAATCCTTTCCATTGCTGAAACTTCAGTCATTTTCACTGAATTCACTCCCCCATCCAGTTGGGTTGACATGGGCAGTTCCCCAAGTGTAATTCGTCTCCCCAATTATTTCTTTATCCCACTGGAAACCATGCGTAGGATGGAGGTACATGGAATAGTAAGCGTTGTCGGAAGCTGTTAGGTCGAAAGCAGCAGGATTACATGGTGCTATATGGGCTAGGTTCTTGTCGAAATTACAACTAGTGACATTGTTCACCTCAGCTGTGAAGTAACTCTGATCTGCCTCTATGTTTTCGACAATCCCATCTGGTCTCCAGATTGCTATCCTTTGATGCATGGAGGATGGCACAGCCCCAATCCCATGGATCCATTCTCTTCCCAACAGCAAGTTGTAATTTGCCTTTGATGCTATCACCACAAACATTGTAGGCCTAGTGATGGATCCTACAGTCAAGTTTAGTTGTATTACCCCTAGTGTTGTCCCTACTTTACCCTCATAGTTGGACAACACCATGTTGTGAGGCTTAGTGTCGGAGTCATCTTTTCCAATCCTCTTTATCATATAATGAGGAATTAAATTCACAGCTGCTCCACCATCTATCAGAATTTTGTTGACCCCCACGTTTTCTACCTTTCCTTTTATGAAAAGAGGCTTTAAGTGAGCCTTCATTGCATCATCTGGCTTTTCGAAGAAAGCATTTTGCTCTTCGACACAGCCATTGTTCATTATATAGTAGCACACAGGCTTCAAACCTATGCTATCATCCACCATGTCATCCTCTTCGTCTTCGACTTCCATTATCCTGTCATAGTCTCTGGGCAACACAGAAACCACATTGCAGGTTACGTCGAAGGCCGCATCAGACTCTGAACTAAATTCATCTGTGACTTCTTCGTCCACTGACATTCTGTTGTTTGTTGTCTGCATTTCTGTGGTGTCACAAGATCTATTCTTCTGAAGGGTTTCTTTTTCTGCCAGAGGTATCCCCTTGTTTGTAATCTGCACACATTTGCTTGCTTCAGCTTCCTTCTGCCCAACCCTTTTGTGTTCTGCAGTTTCCTTTTCAATTTTCTTCTGCCTTTGGAATCTTCTCCATTGGGATCTGGACATAGGATTCTTTCCTTTGTAGTTTTCAGAGACGTACTTTGGCTTTGCCTCCTTTTTTACTCCCATTGAGGGACCCCTGTTCACTTCAAAACTCTTCCATCTCTTCTGACCTTGGGCATCCCTTATAGGCTGAACCCATTTGTCATCACTTGGTTTGTTGGATGGTTTGTAGGTGTTGAAACGTCTTTCTCCCACCCCTTGACTGTGATGCTTCCCTCTTCTTGGGTCGAATCTTTCGTTTCGGGTTGGTGGGATTGTCCCCCAATTTCTTTTTCTCTGGGTCTTTTCTGCTGCTTCTAAGTCATCAGCTGCTTTCCTGTCGAACACAGCACTGCATCTTGGGCAAAGCATAACTTCTGTGTTCTTCTTTTGACACCTCTGGATGAATTCGACAAGACTTTCATTCTCTTCTGGGTAAACCAGCTTCTGATGCTTCTCTTGACGTTTCTTTCCCTTGTTGGTGTCTGGTTCTCCCTTTTGAGTGATTTCCACCATATGAATCCCAACACTCTGTTCAGTTATAATTTTCAATTTGTTCATTTTTTCGACTAGCATCATTTCCTCTGGGATATTCTCCTTTGACAGACTCACATTGCCTTTTGGGTGTAAACCCTTATAAATGTATTTGCAGCAGTGTGCAACCCTTTCGACAGGATGTTCTTCAGTTCTGGTGGTACCACTGTTTATTGGTTCGACAGTGAGGGAATTGTCATCAGTCCCTGCTGTTTTGATCTCCTCTTGGTCAAGGCCCTCAGTGGCCTCTTTTTGGATGATGAGGGTTTTGTTATCCTCTTCTTCGTCATCCTTTTTGAAGGAATCTTCCCATCCTGTGGGTTTGATTTTGTTGATATCTGTTTTGGAGCTTGGTGGTGCTGAATATTTCACCATGAAGTCGAACTTCCCATTCGATTCTCCTAAAGTGTCCCAGATCACCCCCTGCTCAGCATCTCTTTCATAACTTTTCTTGTCGAAACTTCTTCCCATTTTGACTGTATTTCTTTCGTCAAAACCTTCAGTAGTTTCAATGGCATTCTCACTGTCGAAGTCTTCAGAAGCTTTGACTTCTTTTTCCTCAGCCTGGTCAGCAAGATCATCACCTTCTTCCACCACATTTACATGGGTATCGAAACCTTCAGCAGCTTCTATCATGGTGAAGTTGGTGTCGAAGCTTTCAGTGACTTCTACCATTTCGAAATTTTCCTCTGCCATGATCTCCATTTCGACCACATTTACCATTTCTGGTTCAGCATAATTGGCCTCCACAACCTGCATGGGATTGGAGTCAATCCTCATCTGCTGCTTGGCTTTGTCTCCAAACTTCAGCCTTCCATTTTGGATTGCGTTCTGGACAAGATCCCTGAAAAGGTAACATTGAGAAGTTTTATGACCCAAAAAATTATGGTATTTACAAAAACCTCTCTTTTTCTGTTGGTCTACAGGAGGCTCCTTAGTGCCTGCTGGTTTTATTAACTGACCATCTTTGACTAATAAATCAAATATTTCATCACACTTAGTGATGTCGAATGTATAGGTTCTTTTAGGGAACCTGTCATTCTTTTCCACTTCGACTGGATTTTTTCCATTCGACGGGGCTAAAACTTTCAAGAATATGGAGGGCCTTGTTTTAGTTCTGCCAGATCAATTTCTTGCTGGTCGAAAACGACTGGTTCATTTTCGTCATAATCATCTTCTTGAACTATTCCTACATAGGCCACTCTTTCTTTCTTGTTTTTATTTGATCTAAATTTTTCATTTTTTAGTCTTTCTATTTGCCTCACTCTGTCTGCCAGTTGTGCCATGTCTCTTAAGTACTGAGTGTCCAGTTTTTTCCTTATGGAATAATCTAGACCCCCTGCAGCCATTTCGACTAGTTCTTGTTCCGGCACTTGTGTAAAGCATCTGGCTTTTAATAATCTAAACCTATTCAAATAGTCATCTATAGGTTCAGAAAATTTTCTTTTGACACTTGCCAACTCTTTCAGACTTATCTTGGTTTGTCCCATATAGAATTGTTCATGGAACAATCTTTCTAATTGGGTCCAAGTGAATATTGAAGTTGCAGGAAGAGATGTAAACCAAGTGAAAGCATTTTTTGTCAAAGAACTTGGGAAATATTTCATTCTTAAGTTCTCATTATTAGCAATCTCTCCTGCCTCTATCAAATAACGTGCCACGTGTTCTATGGTGGACTCACTAGTATCCCCTGAGAATTTTGTAAATTTGGGGACTTTCCACCTTGGTGGTAATTCTTGTTGTAAGACAAATTCAGACAAGGGGGAAGTATAACTAGGCCTTTGTAATCCTACGTTTACTCCATTTTGTGCCATTATTCTCTCAACCATGGTGGCAATATTATTTTCGACAGGCATGTTATTGTAACGCATTCTCTGCTGTAATACTTCGTCAGCATTTTGGTCTCTCTGGACTATTATCCTTCTTGGTTCTTGTCGAATAGGCTCTTCTACATTAGGCTGTTCGACTATCACCTCTTTCCCCCTGGGATTTTCATGAGGATTCCCTAAGGGCCTTTGGTTTATAGTGAGTTCCTCTTCGACAGCCCTATTGGCAGGATTCTGATTTAATTGCATTCTTTGCTGTGCTTGAGGGACTCCAAAAAAGTCAGCAATACGTGCCATCTGTTCTGCCAATATTTGGTTTGTTTGGGTAGTGTTTTGTATTAAGGGATTGAACACTTCTCCCATTTGTTGTGTCAAAGCCTGCACCATATCATGATTGCTTTCATCCATCTGTTGACGAATTACTTGTGCAGAATGGTTTGTCATAGTGGGCATATGTGTAAACACCCCAAATTTGCCCTCACCCATTCACACCATGGCTTGTGATTCATCTCATATGCATAAACCCAATCATACCATCTCATATCCTATTTTTGATTCACTGCATAGATTCAAAGTCATCTACACCTAGGGTTTGTGATCTGAGCAATCCAAAAGCTTTTTGAGCCACTCCAAAGGCCACCAATCACTTCAAAGGGATCCATGTGTGTCCAAGCATCATACTACATCCTCTCAAAGTCAATAATGCCAAAGAATCACAAGAACTGGGATTGGTATGGAAGCAGAGCCAAGTTTGACTGCACAGTTGACCTAAAATTAGGGTTTTGGTTTCAGAGGCCATAACTCCAATTTTTTTGGTCATTCTTGTTTCCATTGGTCTCTATATGGTATAGGGAGTATGCATATCAATTTTCATGAAGAAATTCCATGGGGAAGTCATCTGATCAAGGGTTGACTTTCTAGACAAGTCAGTGCAAAATCAGGGCATCTGAGGCCCCCAGTGACCCAACAAAAGGGTGATCTTCATCATTTTGAGTGTATATGATCTTTATTTGATCATGGAAGAAGGTTGAAGTTCACAAGATTCAAGAATTACAAGTTTTTGCAAAGTTGACTTTTTTGGGCATAGTTGACTTTTAAAGAATATGTCATTTTAGGTCACTTTTCAAACCTTACTTTTTGATCCAAAAATGCTTCAAATGGAAAAACTTTGGTCATGAAAGTTGTAGAATACATTTTTCCCTTTTCAAAAAGTACAAGAACATGACCTAATTGATTTTTGATCAAAAGTTATGGTGTGACAAAGTTGGCAAAAATCACTAATTTTCAAGATATGCACCAATTGGAAAATTTGCAAAATCATGTATCAAGGCCATTTGTGACTTCTAGTTCACATCAAACCAATGCATAAACATTACATGTGACCTAAAAATCAGATTTGAACCAAAGTTTCTCATGTTTCATGGTTTGTATGGCAAGGTAGTTTCATATGAACCAAAGTTGATCAAGTTGCAAAACCATCATGATACTTCCTACCACTTGCTGCATTGGCCATTGAACCAGCCCTAGCCTCTCCCATCATCATGCTGCGCCAGCCCCCTTGCTTGTACTAGCCTAGAACCAAGCCCATGCCTCTATTACAAAAAGGTTGACATTTTGCAAAAGGCAACTTACCTATCACAGCAGGCCAGGTCACATCATCTGACCAATTGGAGTTGTTTATACTATCCATTTGCTAGCCATTTCACACAAGGAGCCAGCCTGAAACAAGCCCTAGCAAGACATACAAAAACTCTCCCCAATCTGCATTTTCCTTGGAATCTGGTTCCACAAGCTACAAACATTCAAGCAAGTCTCACCAACCTCCTCACCTTGTCTCACTGAACCTAAACCAACAAAGAAACAAGCCAGAAGCACACTAGAACATAGCATATCACAAAAACTGTCACAAGGCTTCCCTTCTTCGAATCACCTTCCACAGCCACAAAACACCAAAACTTTCTTCACTAACAAGTCAAACACACTCAAGAGAGCAAGAATCCATCATTGGAGCAGCCTGAAACCTCACCATTCCTGACTGTGAAACCTGCTGCACCAGAACTTCCTTCTTCAAACCAGCCATCCACAAGAACTTTGAAGCTTCTCTTTGAGTTCAAGAGAGTCAAAGAAGTTCATTTGCACACAAAGGAAGCTCTGGAAGCTCACTATTGAAGTTTTCCAGCTCAGGTATGGCCAAGAACACTTTCTCATAAAGCTTTGATTTTTTGTTATAAACTGAAAGTGCATGCTTTAAGGATCATTGTGATATGTTTAGATTCGAAAATGGTGAAAAAATGAGTATTTTATGAGTGTCTGAAAGTTTGGCCCCATTTTTGTTTTGTTTCGATTCAGCCTGTTCTTGCTAGATAAATGATGATTGATTGTTGATTTGAGTTGCTAGAAGTGTGAGGATTGTTTCTGGGCGTTTAATTTGACTTGGGGTAGCCTAGATAAGAAACTAGGGTTTTGACATGGCCGGAGAAGACGACCGGAGCTCATCTCCGGTCGCCTGAGTGTAATTAGGGTTAAGCCTGTTTATTTAAGCCCATTTGAATCTTGAGCGTTGGATCAGCTGACTTTATTGACTTCCCGCGTGCATGAACGGCTCAGATGAGTCATTAAACCCTAATCTTGTTTAATTAAAATAATCATAATTAATTAACTCAGAAGCAATCCTGGCCATCCACTAACGCGCGCAGTCAACCCATTCAAACCCAGAATCCATCCTAGCCCTCCATTGCGCATACTTCAGTTTATTTCATTTTTTATTTCATTTTTTCTCATTTAATTTGCATAATTTATTTAAAATAGTAAAAATTGTTTAAAAATTATGAAACTTTTTGTCAAGAGTTTCACTAATTTTTAAAACACAAAAATATTTTTATTTTCATTTTTAGCATTAAAAAAGTATTTTAAAATATTTAAAAGTTTATTTTTAATTGATTAATGAAAATTAATTTATTAAAAATACTTTTAGGTATTTAAAAATCACCAAAAAATTCATGAAATGTTCTAAGACATTTAGAAACATTGTCCAACCTTCAAACCAAATTTATTTTTTGATCTTGATGCATTTTGAGAATTTTTCATTGAATTAAAATCATTTTTATGCATTATTTTGATCCAAACTTCAAAAAATCATTTCTGCCTATTCATGAAGAGTTGGACATTGATTCTTTTTGCATTGCCTTGTGTTTAGCATGTAGTTTGTGAGATTAAATGGCCATGATTTGATCTTGCATTTTCATTTTGTTTGGTAATTTTCTTGTTTAGGAACCCTAAAACCCTAGAAATCTTAGAAAAATCATATCTTGAGTTTGGTTAAGAATTGAGACTTCTCCTTTGGGAAGTGGTTTAGTATAGGACTAGGGGTCCTTTGGGTGGCATTTTCAATTTTTTTATCTTAGGGTTTGCTTCTGATTTTGGTTTTTGATTGATGCTTTGATCATAAACCCTAATTTGGGCTTCCATATGCATCCATCTTGCATTCTCTTGCATAACATGACTTGCCATGATATTCCATGCTTCCATTTGATTCATTTGACATCATAAGACATATTGAAAGCATGTTTGATCATTGCATCATGTATTTACCATGTTGTATGCCATGTGCACTTCATAACTTTTCATGCATGTTCATGCTCCTTAACCTGCTTCATTTGCATCCATAAGCTTGTATGATCATTTCCATGTGCTGCCTCATGTTTGTAGCATCTCATAGCATCATTAGCATCATGCATATGCTTCTGGTTTTGTTTCTCATCATGTCATCTCATCCCATTTTGCATTGCATTGCACTTTCTTTTCTAACTTTTCAGGTGGTAAGTGATTTTTGAGAAGTGAATTTGCCTTCACTTCTCACAACTTTTCTTTTAATCTCTCTTGCATCCATGCTGCATTTTTGTATGTGTTTGAGTTTGAGCTTGCTCATTCTTCTTCTTCCCATTTTCTTTCTTCAAGTGACTTGACTTCTTGAATGAAGCAAGTTGCTTTGCTCCTCTTGATCCTTTCATCTGCTTCCTGGTGGTTCCTCTGAAGATTTCTCTTGGAAAAAACCTCACAAACCTTAGGAATAACCAAGCATGACAATGATTAGGGTTTTGATTAGTCTCCCCTCTTAGTTTCACCTTTGTGTCTCTTTTGAGTCTTCTCTCCTCATCTCATAATCAGGGACTAAACCCTAAAGGCTTTAAGGCTTTGTGATTAAGCTTATGCCTGCATCCTTCTATTAGGATGGAGTGTATAACTTTAATCCTAAGTGTTAAACCCTTAATGTGTTTAAATCTCTTAATCAATCCACTTAATAATCATCAAGACATCACACTTGTAACTTGGGCCTTGCATTAGGGTTCTAATTCTTCCTTAAATGGTTAAGAAGGACTAACCCTAGTGTTAATGGACAAGTCCCCCTCAAGTTGTCTTACAAATCATAAAAATCACTTCATCATCATACCATTAAATAAAATCCACTTAATAAAGGCTTTGTTTTGTCATGAGTTATTCCCTAATCATGGATTAAGTTGAGGAGCTTTCCTCAGCTTAAACATTCTCATCTATTATCCTTCTATTAGGATGGTGTAATGAGTCTGTTTAATCCCTGATTATGGCTTAACCTCATTACTCAACACTAAACAAAAACACCAAAAACATCTAAATAATCACAGGTAGGTTAATGATCTTAACCCTACACCAAAGGTGATTAAGTGTGAGAATCTGACTTCACACTTAAGGTATTCTCATTACCCCTAATCAGAGGGAAGATGTGATGAGTTTACTAAATCCATTGGTTGAGACTTAAGCTCATTAACTTATGGCAAATTCTCAAATGCAATAAAAGACTGAAAACACAAAAACAAACACTAATCGTCTCCTCCGGGATTCTGTTCTCATCTCATTCACTCATAATCGAGAACTTGCTTCTTCCGTCTAATGCAAGACAGTTTGCACCTGAGCCAGACAGGTCATACACTTGAGCATAGACAAGTAAGCAGTTCACAAGTCAATTTATCTTTCAGTCTCTTTGGGTCGAACTACGGTGTTCTGACTTCCTCATTGCACGAGAGGATACGTAGGCATAACTTAACAGTTATCGAACAAAAGTCTCTGTATATTCCCCCTCCTTCCAGCTTCATTCTTTTAAGCCTCATAGTCATGAGCATTTCACTCTTATCCTTACACTGACACTGTATATATCACACTTTACACCTCTTTTACACTGACACCTGTACATCCTTTTCCAGCTCTTTTACACACAAATTGCACTGACACTACCCCTTTAAGACACAAATCTTTTAAGCGTGGATCCCGTCGAGTACGACGGACAATCTGGGTGCTAATACCTTCCCAGGTTGTAACCAACCCCCTTTCTCAGTCTCTCTGGTTCGCAACCGTCTTATCCATCTTTTCCTAGGTCTATGCAGCATTACCTTTCCTCCGGGATAAAAATGCCTAGCTGGCGACTCTTTTCATCTCCAGTGGGTTCACGGCTGTGTGTTCTCACTGTCCCTCTCGCCGACCGTTCGCGTCTGTACCTTCATCTGGGGCCAGTCCCATTTGTCGGGAGCGACAATATGGAAACCTGGTGGAATTTGATTCATTCTATTTCCATTTCCACCATATCCTGATCCCTGCAATGGTGATGATATTTGAGCCATAGCATCAGAGAATAATGGTGACGAATTATGTAGGCTTGCCATCATTGAAGTTGGCATTCCATATGGTTGTTCCCTCCCAGTCAAAGGCTGAGAATAATTCAGATATGGCCTGAATGTATTTCCTCCAGGGGGAGGGGTTCCAAAGGGTCTGGCGTGTCCCATGGTGGAAGAACTAGGCGCATTCTGGGATCCTGAACCCGTTGGTATGGAATCCCCCAAAGGAGGCCTAATCTGTTCTAAAACAGGGCCAGACGCTGGTATTGTTCCTGACGAAGGGATAGGACTGGAAACTGGTATTGTTTCGTCAGGAATGTTTGAAGCATTTGGCAAGTTAGCCATCTTTCTTCTTCTTGTTCTCTTTGGTCTTTCTACGTCGGTTACGGCTAGTTTACCGCTTCTAAGAATCATACAACGTAGCAAGGAACAATTTGTCTAAGAAGTTTTCTACTAGATTTTATCAAATGCACTGGTCCCACTGGGCGTGCCAATTTGTTCGCTGTGATTTCTGGCGAACAACCTCTGGTTAACCAATTTCTCAGAAAACTGGGTTACTTGCAGGACCAACCAAACAAGTCCTAGGACACATGTGCATTTGGTTCTGTCGAACTGTTCTCAGTGTTTGTGATTGGTTTATGGTTTGTTTTGTTAATACTGTCAAAGTGTTAAGAACTTTGATTTTACAAGTAAAGTGAAGTTTAAACTTAAAATGAAATAAAGTTGAAAGTTTTAAACAAAGACAAGAAGAAAATGTCGAAGGCTATAACTTGCAGAAAGCAGTAAATAAAGTTTAAAAATGACATAAACTTGAAATAAACTTGATGAATAAACTGGTAAATTAAATAGCTTTAAAAGTAAGATGGTGTTCAAACGTACATGGTTCCAAATATCAAACTCATTTTCTCTCACACTGGGTACTTAGAGTATTTACAGGAATTTTGTACCAATTTTCACACACCTATTCTAAACACAAACTATCCTATTTATATACAAACAAAATAACTGCTTAGAACGGAAAAACTATAACTAAATGACAAGTGTCAGCCTGCATGTATTCTTCTTCTCTGAAACTTCCATGTGTCTAACTGCCAAAGGTTACAACCTTTTGAATTTGAATTCTCTCCTTTGGTGACGAAACCTTACACCCCTTCAAACTGTCGAAACCCTTTAAAGAAGAAACAAACTCTTTCAACATCTGCCAAACCCTGTCTTTTGTCAAAATCCTCTTCTGTCGAAACGTCGAAAGACAACTTTCTTCTGTCGAACACTTAGCAACAAATAAATTTCCAACTTATCCTGCCAGAACAATATTTGCCATTTTGTCGAAGCCTTTAAACTCTTGATTTTGCCAGCATCTCTTGAATCTCTTTCTTTCATCATTCTTCGACAAAAACAACCTCAAGATTAAGCATCACAACTCTTCTCCGTATCGTCCAAAGATGAATGGGGCAGTAGAAGCTGCTAATAAGAACATTAAGAAGATTCTACAGAAGATGACTGTTACTTACAAGGATTGGCATGAGATGTTACCATTTGCTCTTGTAGATGTTTAGAATTGGCAGAATTTTTGACCAACAAGAATTGTTGAATTCAGTTCAGGATGTCCTATCAGATGTTGGGACATTATCAAACAGAGTATAAGAACTTAATTCAGGATGTCACACCAGATGTTGGGACATTGTGTTAATGATTTAAGTTCAGTTTTTCAGGATGTCCCAACAGATGTTGTGACATCTCAAACCTGCTACCAGAATTAATTAATGACTAACTGATCTGAGTAATTTAAGGAAAGTTATCTGGAATTAATTATGGATGGACAAAAACAGAATAAGGCGCATCTGTAGGGAGTGTTGTTATGAGACTTCAGCATAATCAGAAGAACTAAATCACCTAGAATCTAGGAAGTAACAAACCCTAATTCAAGGTGGAAGCTGCATGCGTTTTAGGACTGGATTAACCTACAGAAAGCCCAAAATCCAAACACCTATTTAAGCAACAGAAACTCTCAGAATAGAGTACGAATTTAAGAAGACCAAATAGGGTGTTTTGTGTTTTAATAGCAGGTTGTTTTTATTGTACCACTTTATGAGCTTTTAAGCAAAAGTGTATTTTTGTCTTGATTGAAACTGTGAAGTAAGATCAAGCTGTTTTGTTTGAAGTATGACTTCAATTTTATTAAACTTGTAAACAAGATCACTGTGTGATTGAGGGGGAGTGAGTTGGTACTCATATCTATGTTGTGTCTTAGGTAGAAATTGCATTGGGTAGATATTAAGTGAAAGATTAAACTGGGTGGTTTAAGTCTAGAATTAATATTACTTATAGTGGATTTCCTCCTGGCTTGGTAGCCTCCAGATGTAAGTGTGGTTATACACTGAACTGGGTTAACAAACTACTATGTTATTTAATTTTCTTGCAATTTAAGTTTTGGTTAAATTTGTCAAGTGTTGGAACATCTCATACCTGATCACAGAATTTCAATTGGCATCAGAGCAGGCACCCTGCCTGTTTATACTGGGTGAGATCTAGGGAATACAAATTCTGGAAACATGGACAGAGATATAGGATCAGTAAATAGACCACCTATACTGGATGGATCTAATTATGACTACTGGAAGCCAAAATGATTGCATTCTTAAGATCACTTGACAACAGGGCCTGGAGAGCAGTCAACATTGGATGGGAACATCCTGTCCAAGACACCAAAGATGGAGCAAAAATGTTGAAACCTTAAGAAGAATGGAGTAAGGAGGAAGAAGATTCAGCACTAGGCAACTCCAAGGCCTTAAATGCTTTATTCAATGGCATTGATAGGAACATCTTTAGACTTGTGCATCACTGTGAGCTGGCCAAAGATGTTTGGGACACTCTCAAAACAACTCATGAAGGAACATCAAAGGTAAGGATGTCAAGACTTCAACTTCTCACCACCAAGTTTGAAAACCTGAGAATGAAGGAAGATGAGACAATTCATGAATTCTACATGAACATCTTAGAAATAGCCAATACTTCTGGAGCCTTGGGAGAAAAGATGACTGATGAAAAGCTTGTAAGAAAGATTCTCAGATCTTTGCCAAAAAGATTTGACATGAAAGTCACAGCAATAGAAGAAGCTCAAGACATATGCACAATGAAAGTTGAAGAGCTCATTGGTTCCCTTCAAACATTTGAGATGGGAATGAATGACACAAATGTAAAGAAGAACAAAAGCATAGCCTTGGTGACAAATACTGATGAAGAAGAAGATGATGAATCAGAAACTGGTGAAAGCTTATCAGACAACATTGCTATGCTTGGAAGACAATTCAAAAAGATTCTCAGAAGGATGGAAGACAAATCCAAACCCAGTGGAAGATACACAAACTCTTCTGAGAACAAAAGACCTTATGATGCTAATAGAAGGTCAAATTATGATGAAAAGACCAGTCAAGAAAAAGGAATTAAATGCCATGGATGTGAAGGATATGGACACATCAGGAATGAATGTCCTACCTACTTAAAAAGGCAAAAGAAAGGACTCTCTGTAACCTGGTCTGATGAAGACTCAGGAGGTGATTCAGAAGAAGAATCAGCTAAGCATATCACTGCTCTAGCTGGATTATGTGAATCTGAAAGTGAATCCAGTGATGGGGAGCTTACTTTTGAAGAACTTGAGCAATCATACAGAGAACTATTCAAAAGAAGCACTGAAATATGCAGTGAGAGTATAAAGCTAAAGAAGCAGATTGAGGCACTAAAGGATGAAAAAGCAAGTGATCTAGAGATCATTGACACCTTGAAAAGTGAAGTAAGTCTTCTCAACTCCAAGTTGGAACATATGTCCAAATCTGTTAGAATGCTGAACAGTAGCTCAAGCACACTGGATGTTATTCTCAACAATAATAAGCATTCAGGGGATAAAAGTGGACTGGGATTTAACAAAGTTCATAAGATTGAAGCTAGCTCTAGCAAAACTACTTCAAAGTCCATACAGTCAAACAAGATGTCCCAACAGATGCTTCAACATCATGAAAAGAACACAAAGCCAAACATAATGTTCAAACAGATGTCCCAGCATCCTGAAAAGAACATAATGAAGAAGAAGTATCAAAGATGGAGATGTCATCATTGTGGAAGATTTGGACATATCAAACCTCATTGTTATAAGTTGCATGGATATCCAAATCAGATGTATCAGCAACCTCCTAAGCAGAAGATAGAAGTCACCAAGAAAGTGCTGCATAGACATCAAAGAGATCAGCAACCCCCTAAGCAGAAGACAGAGGTCATCAAGAAGGTATGGAGACCAAAAGCTAGTCTTCATGCTGATCAAAGCTACATGCCCAAGAACAAGATCAACAAACAACCTTGGAGCTCTACTGATGAACAATACACAGGGCAGAGGTATCAAAATAAATCTCAACTCAAATGGTCAAAGAAAGGTGTTGCATATATAGCTCATACATCACTAAGAGTATCAGCTAAAGAAGACTGGTACTTTGACAGTGGATGTTCAAGACACATGACTGGATTGAAGAATCTGCTAGTAGAATTAAAGTCATATTCATCCAGATATGTAACCTTTGGAGATGGAGCTAAAGGAGAAATCAAGGGAGTTGGGACCTTGGACTGTCCAGATGTACCAAGACTAGATGATGTGCTGCTGGTTAAAGGTTTAACTGCTAACCTAATCAGCATAAGTCAATTATGTGATCAAGGGTACAATGTAAACTTTACCAAAACTGAATGCATAGTGTCTAACAAAGAACAAAAGGTTGTCATGAAAGGAGCCAGATCTAAAGACAAATGTTACATGTGGGAACCTCAAGACTTCAGTCTCACTTCAACTTGCTCTTTAGCTAAAGAAGAAGAAGTGAAACTATGGCACCAAAGACTAGGTCATCTTCATTTCAGAGGCATAAAGAAAATCATATCTATGGATGCTGTGAGAGGTATTCCTAAACTGAAGATTGATGATGGCAAAATATGTGGTGAATGTCAAATAGGCAAGCAAACCAAGATGTCCCATCCAAAGCTCCAACATCTGACAACTTCCAAAGTTTTGGAACTATTGCATATGGATCTTATGGGACCTATGCAGGTTGAGAGCCTTGGTGGTAAGAGGTATGCCTATGTGGTGGTTGATGACTTTTCAAGGTATACATGGATCAATTTCATCAAAGAAAAGTCTGATGTATTTGATGTATTCAAAGACTTATGCCAAAGAATACAAAGGGAAAAAGCCAGCTGTGTGATCAGAATAAGAAGTGATCATGGAAAAGAATTTGAGAATAAAAAATTCTTAGATTTCTGTTCTTCAGAAGGAATCAATCATGAATACTCTTCACCAATCACTCCTCAACAGAATGGGATTGTAGAGAGGAAGAATAGAACTATTCAAGAATCAGCAAGAGCTATGATCCATGTTAAAAAATTACCTTTGTACTTTTGGGCTGAAGCTATGAACACAGCTTGTTACATCCATAACAGAGTTACTCTAAGGAAAGGAACTTTGTCCACAATCTATGAAGTCTGGAAGGGCAGAAAACCCACAGTTAAGTACTTCCATGTGTTTGGAAGTAACTGTTATATTCTGGCAGATAGGGAGCAAAGAAGAAAAATGGATCCTAAAAGTGATGAAGGGATTTTTCTTGGATACTCTATAAACAGCAGAGCATATAGAGTATTTAATTCTAGAACCAAGGTTATCATGGAATCCATAAATGTGATAATTGATGATGCTCCTACAGATGTTCCAGAAGATGTTGGAACATCTGCTGATATCAAAACTGAAGCTGAAGAAAAGAGTGATCATTCTGACTTCACTCAAACTGATGCAAGGACAAAACAATCCAGCAAACCTCCCTCCATCAGAATCCAGAAAGATCATCCCAAAGATTTGATAATTGGTGATCCCAACAGAGGTGTAAGCACTAGATCAAGAGAAGTGATTTCAGGTTCCTGTTTTGTTTCAAAAATAGAACCTAAAAACATCAAGGAAGCTCTTACTGATGAATACTGGATTTGTGCTATGCAAGAGGAATTAGGTCAATTCACAAGGAATGAAGTGTGGAACCTTGTTCCTAGACCTGATGACATAAATGTGATTGGAACTAAATGGGTGTATAAGAACAAGTCAAATGAGCAAGGAGTTGTTACAAAGAACAAAGCTAGACTTGTAGCTCAAGGATACACACAAATTGAAGGAGTAGACTTTGATGAAACCTTTGCTCCAGTAGCAAGGCTTGAATCAATCAGACTACTTTTGGGAATTGCTTGTATCTTAAAGTTCAAGCTATTTCAAATGGATTTGAAAAGTGCCTTTTTAAATGGATATCTTAATGAAGAGGTATATGTAGAACAGCCTAAAGGATTTGTTGATCCAAGTTGTCCAAATCATGTATACAAACTAAAGAAGGCTCTTTATGGTTTGAAGCAAGCTCCAAGAGCATGGTATGAAAGGCTAACTACTTTTCTTATCAAGCAAGGATACAGGAAAGGTGGAATTGACAAAACCTTATTTGTTAAAGATGAAGAAGGAAATGTCATGATTGCTCAAATATATGTAGATGACATTGTTTTTGGTGGGATGTCAGAAAGAATGGTGAAACATTTTGTCAATCAGATGGAATCTGAATTTGAGATGAGCCTAGTAGGAGAATTAACCTACTTTCTTGGACTGCAAATAAAGCAAATGGAGGACTCCATGTTCATTTCCCAAAGCAAGTATGCTAAGAACATAGTCAAGAAATTTGGGATGGACAGTGCTACTCATAAGAGAACTCCTGCACCCACACATTTAAAGCTGACTAAAGATGACAAGGGTGAGAATGTAGATCAAAGCCTATACAGAAGCATGATTGGAAGCTTGTTATATCTGACTGCTAGCAGACCAGACATAGCATTTGCAGTAGGTGTTTGTGCAAGATATCAAGTTGATCCAAAAGTTAGTCATCTTAACCAAGTCAAGAGAATTCTGAAATATGTTAATGGTACTTGTGACTATGGCATAATGTACTTTCATGGATGCAAACCAATTCTCTCTGGCTTCTGTGATGCTGATTGGGCTGGAAGTGCTGATGACAGAAAAAGCACTTCAGGAGGATGCTTCTTTCTAGGAAACAATTTGATTTCTTGGTTCAGTAAGAAACAAAATTGTGTATCCTTATCTACTGCTGAAGCTGAATATATAGCAGCTGGAAGCAGTTGTTCACAGTTGGTTTGGATGAAGCAAATGCTCACTGAGTACAATGTCCCACAAGATGTCATGACATTGTACTGTGACAACTTAAGTACAATTAACATATCAAAGAATCCTATCCAACATAGCAGGACCAAGCATATTGATATCAGACATCATTTCATCAGAGATCTTGTAGAAGAGAAAGTGATTTCACTGGAACATGTAGCTACAAATCTGCAGTTGGCTGATATATTTACCAAAGCCTTGGATGCTACTCAATTTGAAAACCTAAGGGGTAAATTGGGAATCTTCTAATGTGAAATTTAGCAATTATGGAGATGTGCCAACATGTCATATGACATTGTGTGGCATGAGCACCAGATGGCAACACCAGTCTGGTCAAGCACCTTGGGTATTCCACTCCTAAAAATTCTCAAAGTAACGGCTACTTATAAAATATCAGCTTGTGTTCAGCTATCCATCTTCTCATCATACTCTCAAAAACGAATTGCATTCTCTAACTGTCTTCCAGAACTCATCAAACCTAAAACTCTTCATCCATCTCTTTCGAAAATGTCTCAACATCAAAACCCTAACATTTCTGAAGAAATCCTCAACAAGGAAGATGTGGTGCATGCAACCCCCATCTCTGTGGTACCCATGGATTCAACTCCATTGGACGAAATCAGAGGAAGTGTTCCTCTTACTCAAAATCCAAGAACTCCAAAAAGAACAAAAGATCAAGTTTTCAGCAAGACCAAAGGCATACATTCACCAGCAAACATCACTCCTAAAGCTTCTGAATACGTGGATGATTCCATAAAGGAGTTGGTAACCAGGATCTTGAATGAGCAAAGAGTGGTAAGTGGCATATCTATTCCTATGAACACCATGCCAGCTCCACAAGAAGATCAACAAACTCAGGCTGAAAAGGACACTCCTGTTCAACAGGATGTCCCAATAGATGTTGAAACATCTGAGGACCAGAAAAAGGCCTCCACTGATAGTGATGAAGAAATATCTGAGGACCAGCACAAGGCCTCCACTAAAGATCAAATTTCTGTTGAACCACCAGCTGAAGAGGAGACTGCTCAACCTCCTCCTGTTGTGAACCTAGAGCATGATTCTGATATAGAAATCATTGCTTCTGTAAACCCTAGCATAGCCAAAAGGCTTAGGACTAGGAAAGAAAAGATGAATGCAGGACATGCAATTCCTGAGAAGAAGCAAGCTACACCAAAGAAGGACAAAGATAAAGTTGTCTTTGGTCCTACAAAACAATGGAGCAAGGTGCAAACACAAAAGAGGAAAGCTGTCACTCCTCCAGATTCAGATGTTGAAGAAGATGTCCCAACATCTCCTCCAAAGAAGAAACCAGCACCCTCAAGGTCATCAACTGCTGTTCCAGAAGCTCCTTTGGAAAACATCTCCTTTCATCATGTTTCAAGTGTGAATAGATGGAAGTTTGTTTATCAAAGAAGGGTAGCACTTGAAAGAGAGCTGAGCAGTAATGCACTTGAGTGCACAGAACTAATTGATCTCATTTCTTCTGCTGGCCTTTTCAAAACTGTCTCCAACTTCTCTCCTTGCTATGAGCTGCTTGTCAAGGAATTCATAGTCAACCTCCAAGAAGATTGTGCTAATGGTAAGTCTGCTGACTTTAGAAAAGTATATGTAAGAGGAAGGTGTGTAGAATTCTCTCCTAGGGTTATCAACCACTACCTTGGAAGAGAATCTGATGGCCCAAATGAGTTAGGGAAGACTGATAACCAGGTTTGCAAGGTTATTACTGCTAACCAGGTCAAGGCTTGGCCAGTTAAAGGGAAGCTCTCAGTTAGCATGCTGACAAGGAAATATGTCATGCTGAATAGGATTGGCACATCAAATTGGGTTCCTACCAATCATACATCATCAATATCAACTGGATTGGGCAGGTTCATATATGTTGTAGGCACCCAAACAAAGCTGGATTATGGAGCCTATATCTTTGATCAGACATTGAAGCATGCTGGATCATCTGCAACAAAGCTGCCAATTGCCTTCCCTTCTTTGCTGTGTGGAATAGTGCTAAGTCAGTATCCTGGTATCCTCACTGAAAAGGATACAATTTGCAAAAGAGAAAGCCCTCTGGCCTTCCACTACAAGCTGTTCCTGAGTCATCATGCAGCTGATGTTGAAGCACCCTTTGGGACATCTGCTGGTCCTTCAAAGGCAAAGTCTCCAATCTCCAAAGCTGCATTGATTGATGAACTGAAGAGCACTTGCAAAGAATTGGATGCAAGGAAGCAGAAGCTTGAGGAGATTATCCAAAGGCTGGAGATTGAAGAAAGTGCTCAGAAAGCTACTACTTCTGATGAGGAGACTGAGGAAGAGGAAGAAACTGACTGTGAGGAGTCTGAGTGAAAAAACTGTATGTGAGGAAAAATGTAATGACTGCTGCATTGTATTTTTGACTTAGTAACTTTGGCCCCAAATTTATGTCTAACAAGGGGGAGAACAACAACAACAATGTATGATGCTGTTTAGTTATTAATGAAAAACTTCTGTTTGCTTCTGAACTGAATCAGTTTTGTTAATGAAAATTTCTGTTGCAACAAGTCTGAATACATATATGTTTGAGGGGGAGTAAACTCACACATGACTCAACAGAAAAGAACTGCTATACTCTGATAAAAGAACTTCCGCTTCACTCTGATAACCAGAAAAATATGTTAGCCAAAAATTAGCCAAAGGGGGAGTTTGTAGATGTTTAGAATTGGCAGAATTTTTGACCAACAAGAATTGTTGAATTCAGTTCAGGATGTCCTATCAGATGTTGGGACATTATCAAACAGAGTATAAGAACTTAATTCAGGATGTCACACAAGATGTTGGGACATTGTGTTAATGATTTAAGTTCAGTTTTTCAGGATGTCCCAACAGATGTTGTGACATCTCAAACCTGCTACCAGAATTAATTAATGACTAACTGATCTGAGTAATTTAAGGAAAGTTATCTGGAATTAATTATGGATGGACAAAAACAGAATAAGGCGCATCTGTAGGGAGTGTTGTTATGAGACTTCAGCATAATCAGAAGAACTAAATCACCTAGAATCTAGGAAGTAACAAACCCTAATTCAAGGTGGAAGCTGTATGCGTTTTAGGACTGGATTAACCTACAGAAAGCCCAAAATCCAAACACCTATTTAAGCAACAGAAACTCTCAGAATAGAGTACGAATTTAAGAAGACCAAATAGGGTGTTTTGTGTTTTAATAGCAGGTTGTTTTTATTGTACCACTTTATGAGCTTTTAAGCAAAAGTGTATTTTTGTCTTAATTGAAACTGTGAAGTAAGATCAAGCTGTTTTGTTTGAAGTATGACTTCAATTTTATTAAACTTGTAAACAAGATCACTGTGTGATTGAGGGGGAGTGAGTTGGTACTCATATCTAAGTTGTGTCTTAGGTAGAAATTGCATTGGGTAGATATTAAGTGAAAGATTAAACTGGGTGGTTTAAGTCTAGAATTAATATTACTTATAGTGGATTTCCTCCTGGCTTGGTAGCCTCCAGATGTAAGTGTGGTTATACACTGAACTGGGTTAACAAACTACTATGTTGTTTAATTTTCTTGCAATTTAAGTTTTGGTTAAATTTTTCAAGTGTTGGAACATCTCATTCGACATCTCATACCTGATCACAGAATTTCAGCTCTTCATGGTTATCGTACTACAATACGTACTTCAACAGGGGCAACCCCATTCTCCTTAGTCTATGGTATGGAAGCAGTTCTGCCCATTGAAGTTCAGATACCTTCCTTAAGAATCATGAAGGATGCAGGCTTGGATGAAGATGAGTGGATTCAGACCCGACTTAACCAGATAAATTTGATTGATGAGAAGAGTTTAGAAGTTGTCTGTCATGGCCAGATGTACCAGAAACGAATGATCAAGGCTTTTAATAAGAAGGTTAAGCCAAAGGTATATCAGGCTGGTGACTTGGTAATCAAGCGTATCATATTACCACAGGGTGATCCTAGGGGCAAGTGGACTCCTACATATGAAGGACCATTTGTAGTCAAAACAGTATTCTCAGGAGGTGCCATGATGCTTACTACTATGGATGGTGAAGACTTCCCATAGCCTGTAAACGCAGACATAGTTAAAAAATATTATGCATAAAAATAGACCCGCTAGGTTAACTAGCCTAGGCAAAAATAAGGGCATCCCGGCGAACCAAAAGGGTTCGGGCAAAAATTAGGGATATATATATATATATATATATATATAAAATGTACACCCGGCAAGTCGAAAACCTGAAAAGGCGGCTTGGGCAAAAAAGGGTATCCCGGTGGATTGAAAACCTGAAAGGGCAATCCAGGAAAAAGTTAGGGATTAAAGCGTATGACTATGTCTCGTTTGGATCACCCATGTAACTCCAACCAATTGTGCTACCTAACTCAAGCTTGAACAGATGAAGATCAATCCAATCGTTTCCGTCTCAACAGCAGAAGATGAGATACTTGAAGATAATGGCAATAGTAGAATTGAAACTCAATAGGATTATTTCTCACATAGCTGTTTTCTTTGTTTTGTAAAAATTTCATGACAAATTCCTCTTACTAGGATTTATGTCTCCTTGTACAAACTTGCCTATGTATAGGTCACTTTGCGATATAAATAAAATTTCATCTTTAAATCCAGATTTACTTTTACCCTATTTACATAAGCGAAACGTCCATTGGTTGTGTTTGAATGTATGTATTCTTTTGAATATGATTGATGTTTACCAGAAATGCATGAAAATGCAGTAATAGTATTTACTAAGGACGAACGAAGGTAGGAATTCAACGAAGCTTCGCCGGTTCATCCTCACAAGAAAACTACAAATCCCCAGTACAACAAATCTATGCTTCAAGTTACATCTCCCCTTGAATTTATGTCCATCTCTTTTATCCTCAGTTGGGGTACTCAGGAATTTATTCCTTCAATAGAAGTACGAAAAACGAAGACGGGAGGTTATAAATAATATACCATCAGACAAGACAGGAACAAGTTCCTCATATTCTTCAGCAACGAATCAGGATTTATTTTCCCTAGCCAGCAGTTGTTATACAAAGATATTCAGACGCTTCAGGCTGCATAATTCATACATACATCATTTACATCATACCATAACATATCCATATATGCATTTACTTAGATGCACCATGACATGCATGCATACATATTGCATAAACTAACCTTTTTCCTTGCAGGATGGTTATATGCAGATAAAACACTATCAACAATCCACAACAGGTCAGAAATGATCTATACATTACTCAAGATGTCCTCGGAGAGTAGGAAAACGGTCTGTATAAAGATCCATTCCCTAATCCAGGATATTTTCAGGAGACTTGATCCTGACACATTTTGTCCTCGGAGAGTAGGCAAACGGTCTGTACAAAGATCCATTCCCTAATCCAGGATATTTTCAGGAGGTTTAATCCTGACACTTTTTTATCCTCGGAGAGTAGGCAAACTGTCTGTACAAAGATCCATTCCCTAATCCAGGATATTTTTCCTCGGAGAGTAGGCAAACGGTCTGTACAAAGATCCATTCCCTAATCCAGGATACTTCTAGAAGATTTCATCTATCTGGTCTTGAATAGTAGGCAAACGGTCTGTACAAAGATCCATTCCCTAGTTCAAGATATTTTCAGAAGGTTTAATTTATTTGCGCTTGAATAGTAGGCAAACGATCTTTACAAAGATCCATTCCCTAGTTCAAGATATTTTTCAGAAGAATTAATCCTGACATTCTTTTGACCTTGGAGAGTAGGCAAATGGTCTGTACAAAGATCCATTCCCTAATCTAAGATATTTCCAGAAGAGATAATCGTCACGAAGATTTATTTCTACTGGTCTATTCAAAAATTCAAACTATGTTGCATAAACGATTCAGAGACGGCCTATACGAAGACCTAGTACTGATATCCAGTATCAACATAAATACATCATCACATCCTGATATTTTAGATGGCATCTCTAAGCCCATCTCCAGTTCTTCCAAGTGGCATCTTCAAGCCCACTCCAGCATATACAACTAATCATCAGTGTTACTTTACGCATCGGCGAGTGCAAATTTTTGGGCTTTGTGTTCAATCCCCTTCAACCTTCCAGGTCACGACTGGTACATATACCAATCTAACC
This sequence comes from Lathyrus aphaca, assembly GCA_963966055.1. Taxonomy (NCBI): domain Eukaryota; kingdom Viridiplantae; phylum Streptophyta; class Magnoliopsida; order Fabales; family Fabaceae; genus Lathyrus; species Lathyrus aphaca. The sequence continues at coordinate 275,039,668 of OZ014519.1, read as the reverse complement.
CCTCAGGTTTCAGAAAATTGAATAGGGGCAGCTGTTACACCCCAAAATTTTCCCTCCACAAGACAAGACATTGTATACTAAGAGGTTCACAAGGTTCACAAAGTTCACAAGACATCTCATGAGGTTCACAAGGTTCACAATTAGTCAGAAAATTTGACAATTCCCTCAGACAATGCATCCTCCTAAGCAATGCATCTTAAACTAGGGTTTTGACTTGCATCAGGCTAAATGGACTTCCAAGATTTCAAATGAGCTTCATAACATCCTATATGTGTTCAAGAATCCCCATGTCAAGTTTCAAGACTTTCCCAAAAGATTTGCTCAGTCAGATGATCAGATAGGTTAAAATCAGTCAAAGCAGTTAAAAAGTCAAACTGAGGTCAACCGTGGTCAAACCAAAGTCAAACTTCATATTTTTTGCCAACATCAATTATATGAAGTAAATTTCATCATTTGATCAAGGTTTGATCATGATTCATCAAGGAGATTTCAGATCATCAAGAGTCAGGAGTTTCTAAATTAGGGTTTTCACAGGAAAAGTCAACTGAATTTTGACCAGCCATAACTTTCACATGCTTCATCAAAAAGTTTCCATCCAAAGCTCATTTTGAAGGAAATTGAATTCTCTACAACTTTGTGTCTCACAAGCCAAGCCCAAAAATGCTTCATTTGGAAGGTATGAGCTAAGACATTATAGGTCCTTTTAAAAGTCAACAAAAAGTCAACAACTTCAAAAGAGCATAACTTGAGAATGGTAAATGATATGGACATGAGACCAAAGAGGTTGGTTATAGGACTCTTTAAGCTTTCCAAAATGTCCAAGAACACCTTCATAGCATTAAAATTGAAGGATTTGTGCCCTTGCAAAGTTGGGAAATTTTTGGGAATTTTATGAAGCAAATAAGGCCTTAAAGTCAATTTTTGCTAAATGAGCCCACCTAATTGCCATTCAAACTTTACAAACTCATCAAGCACGACCCAACCCACTCATTTTCTGATTTTTTATTTTTTATTTCATATTTATTTGAATTTTATTCATTAAAATACAAATTAAATTGAAATAAAATATAAAAATCATATATTTGATTTGATTTTTGGTTCTAGAAAGTTTTAACACTCATTTAAACTTGATTGATACCATTTAAATTCATATCATCCAAACATAGCAAGGCTAGATCAAGAATATTCAAAATTTAAGATCACATCTTTTTCAATCTTAAAAAGTCCACAAATTTGTTAAATTTTTTGACCTAAATTCATTAAGTGGTATATATACAACATAATGCCAAGCCTTATGGACGAATTCAGAGCCTCCTATAGCATTCTCCAACTTCAAAATTTCATTCAAAAACTCCAATTCGGATTTCAAGCTAGAGGAGATTTCAAAGCAATTTAATGGTGGCAATGCGTTCTATGATGTCTATTGAACATGTTTGGATCATAAACAACACCTAGAACACCTCCATTTGCATGAACCGAACGCATGTTCATATCATATTTGAATTTTTTCGATTCCATGATTTCAATAGTTTTTAATTGATTTTGATTGTCTAACTGTGTTTGTTTCTTTTTACTGAAGCTTTCTGGACAGTTGAATTAGAGTTTCAAGCACTGAATCGAAATATGCCATAGTTAGGGTTTACTGACCTCACTTAGGGTTTTATGAGTTATCACATATAAATGAGTTTAGAGGACATGGTTGTGTTGTATGGACCTCAAGGATCATATTTCATTCATCAATTTAAGAAAATTTCACTGTTTGCTTGATGTTTGAGAATTCGCAGGGGTTAACACGCAAGAAAAATCGCAACATAATTCGTATGAAAAATCGCAGGAACACCTGCGAATTCAAGGAAGAAGATGAAGCTGATTGGGCGCGAAAATCATATTTGAAATTGATGCAGGGCTTAAAACGAATTCGTTTCATATATATGTCACAATGAGCGCGTAGCTCAGCTGGTTTTGGTACGCGTACAGCATAAGGAAAGGCCTGGGTTCGAAACCGGCCAAGATAATTTTTTGCTTTAATTTATTTTGTTTTACAGGATAACAACAAAACCATTTTAGGGTGGATTGCTATCATCAACGCGCAGTGGCCCAGTTGGTTTTGAAGCAGGTTGGTCAGGTGTTGCACCCCAAAATTTGCCCTCCACAAGACAATACATTGTGTACTAAGAGGTTCACAAGTTTCACAATGTTCACAAGACATCTCTTGAGGTTCACAAGGTTCACAATTAGTCAGAAAGTTTGACAATTCCCTCAGACAATGCATCCTCCTAAGCACTGCATCTTAAACTAGGGTTTTGACTTTCATCAGGCTAAATGGACTTCCAAGACTTCAAGTGTGCTTCATAACATCCTATATGTGTTCAAAAATCCCCATGTCAAGTTTCAAGACTTTCCCAAAAGATTTGCTCAGTCAGATGATCAGATAGGTTAAAATCAGTCAAAGCAGTTAAAAAGTCAAACTAAGGTCAATCGTGGTCAAACCAAAGTCAAACTTCATGATTTTTTGCCAACATCAAGTATATGAATTAAAGTTCATCATTTGATCAAGGGTTGATTATGATTCATCAAGGAGATTTCAGATCATCAAGAGTCAGGAGTTTCTAAATTAGGGTTTTCACAGGAAAAGTCAACTGAACTTTGACCAGCCATAACTTTCACATGCTTCATCAAAAAGTTTCCATCCAAAGCTCATTTTGAAGGAAATTGAATTCTCTACAACTTTGTGTCTCACAAGCCAAGCCCAAAAATGCTTCATTTGGGAGGTATGAGCTAAGACATTATAGGTCCTTTTAAAAGTCAACAAAAAGTCAACAACTTCAAAAGAGCATAACTTGAGAATGGTAAAAGATATGGACATGAGACCAAAGAGGTTGGTTATAGGACTCTTTAAGCTTTCCAAAATGTCCAAGAACACCTTCATAGCATTAAAATTGAAGGATTTGTGCCCTTGCAAAGTTGGGAAATTTTTGGGAATTTTATGAAGCAAATAAGGCCTTAAAGTCAATTTTTGCTAAATGAGCCCACCTAATTGCCATTCAAACTTTACAAACTCATCAAGCACGACCCAACCCACTCATTTTCTGATTTTTTATTTTTTATTTCATATTTATTTGAATTTTATTCATTAAAATACAATTAAATTGAAATAAAATATAAAAATCATATATTTGATTTGATTTTTGGTTCTAGAAAGTTTTAACACTCATTTAAACTTGATTGATACCATTTAAATTCAGATCATCCAAACATAGCAAGGCTAGATCAAGAATATTCAAAATTTAAGATCACATCTTTTTCAATCTTAAAAAGTCCAAAAGTCCACAAATTTGTTAAAGTTTTTGACCTAAATTCATTAAGTGGTATATATACAACATAATGCCAAGCCTTATGGACGAATTCAGAGCCTCCTATAGCATTCTCCAACTTCAAAATTTCATTCAAAAACTCCAATTCGGATTTCAAGCTAGAGGAGATTTCAAAGCAATTTAAAGGTGGCAATGCGTTCTATGATGTCTATTGAACATGTTTGGATCATAAACAACACCTAGAACACCTCCATTTGCATGAACCGAACGCATGTTCATATCATATTTGAATTTTTTCGATTCCATGATTTCAATAGTTTTTAATTGATTTTGATTGTCTAACTGTGTTTGTTTCTTTTTACTGAAGCTTTCTGGACAGTTGAATTAGAGTTTCATGGACTGAATCGAAATATGCCATAGTTAGGGTTTACTGACCTCACTTAGGGTTTTACGAGTCATCACATATAAATGAGTTTAGAGGACATGGTTGTGTTGTATGGACCTCAAGGATCATATTTCATTCATCAATTTAAGAAAATTTCACTGTTTGCTTGATGTTTGAGAATTCGCAGGGGTTAACACGCAAGAAAAATCGCAACAAAATTCGTATGAAAAATCGCAGGAAAACCTGCGAATTCAAGGAAGAAGATGAAGCTGATTGGGCGCGAAAATCATATTTGAAATTGATGCAGGGCTTAAAACGAATTTGTTTCATATATATGTCACAATGAGCGCGTAGCTCAGCTGGTTTTGGTACGCGTACAGCATAAGGAAAGGCCTGGGTTCGAAACCGGCCAAGATAATTTTTTGCTTTAATTTATTTTGTTTTACAGGATAACAACAAAACCATATTGGGGTGGATTGCTATCATCAGCGCGCAGTGGCCCAGTTGGTTTTGAAGCAGGTTGGCCAGGTGTTGCACCCCAAAATTTGCCCTCCACAAGACAATACATTGTGTACTAAGAGGTTCACAAGGTTCACAATGTTCACAAGACATCTCATGAGGTTCACAAGGTTCACAATTAGTCAGAAAGTTTGACAATTCCCTCAGACAATGCATCCTCCTAAGCACTGCATCTTAAACTAGGGTTTTGACTTTCATCAGGCTAAATGGACTTCCAAGACTTCAAGTGAGCTTCATAACATCCTATATGCGTTCAAAAATCCCCATGTCAAGTTTCAAGACTTTCCCAAAAGATTTGCTCAGTCAGATGATCAGATAGGTTAAAATCAGTCAAAGCAGTTAAAAAGTCAAACTAAGGTCAACCGTGGTCAAACCAAAGTCAAACTATATGATTTTTTTCCAACATCAAGTATATGAAGTAAAGTTCATCATTTGATCAAGGGTTGATCATGATTCATCAAGGAGATTTCAGATCATCAAGAGTCAGGAGTTTCTAAATTAGGGTTTTCACAGGAAAAGTCAACTGAACTTTGACCAGCCATAACTTTCACATGCTTCATCAAACTTTTTCCATCCAAAGCTCATTTTGAAGGAAATTGTATTCTCTAAAACTTTGTGTCTCACAAGCCAAGCCCAAAAATGCTTCATTTGGAAGGTATGAGCTAAGACATTATAGGTCCTTTTAAAAGTCAACAAAAAGTCAACAACTTCAAAAGAGCATAACTTGAGAATGGTAAAAGATATGGACATGAGACCAAAGAGGTTGGTTATAGGACTCTTTAAGCTTTCCAAAATGTCCAAGAACACCTTCATAGCATTAAAATTGAAGGATTTGTGCCCTTGCAAAGTTGGGAAATTTTGGGGAATTTTATGAAGCAAATAAGGCCTTAAAGTCAATTTTTGCTAAATGAGCCCACCTAATTGCCATTCAAACTTTACAAACTCATCAAGCACGACCCAACCCACTCATTTTCTGATTTTTTATTTTTTATTTCATATTTATTTGAATTTTATTCATTAAAATACAAATTAAATTGAAATAAAATATAAAAATCATATATTTGATTTGATTTTTGGTTCTAGAAAGTTTTAACACTCATTTAAACTTGATTGATACCATTTAAATTCAGATCATCCAAACATAGCAAGGCTAGATCAAGAATATTCAAAATTTAAGATCACATCTTTTTCAATCTTAAAAAGTCCAAAAGTCCACAAATTTGTTAAAGTTTTTGACCTAAATTCATTAAGTGGTATATATACAACATAATGCCAAGCCTTATGGACGAATTCAGAGCCTCCTATAGCATTCTCCAACTTCAAAATTTCATTCAAAAACTCCAATTCGGATTTCAAGCTAGAGGAGATTTCAAAGCAATTTAAAGGTGGCAATGCGTTCTATGATGTCTATTGAACATGTTTGGATCATAAACAACACCTAGAACACCTCCATTTGCATGAACCGAACGCATGTTCATATCATATTTGAATTTTTTCGATTCCATGATTTCAATAGTTTTTAATTAATTTTGATTGTCTAACTGTGTTTGTTTCTTTGTACTGAAGCTTTCTGGACAGTTGAATTAGAGTTTCATGGACTGAATCGAAATATGCCATAGTTAGGGTTTATTGACCTCACTTAGGGTTTTACGAGTTATCACATATAAATGAGTTTAGAGGACATGGTTGTGTTGTATGGACCTCAAGGATCATATTTCATTCATCAATTTAAGAAAATTTCACTGTTTGCTTGATGTTTGAGAATTCGCAGGGGTTAACACGCAAGAAAAATCGCAACAAAATTCGTATGAAAAATCGCAGGAAAACCTGCGAATTCAAGGAAGAAGATGAAGCTGATTGGGCGCGAAAATCATATTTGAAATTGATGCAGGGCTTAAAACGAATTTGTTTCATATATATGTCACAATGAGCGCGTAGCTCAGCTGGTTTTGGTACGCGTACAGCATAAGGAAAGGCCTGGGTTCGAAACCGGCCAAGATAATTTTTTGCTTTAATTTATTTTGTTTTACAGGATAACAACAAAACCATATCGGGGTGGATTGCTATCATCAACGCGCAGTGGCCCAGTTGGTTTTGAAGCAGGTTGGCCAGGTGTTGCACCCCAAAATTTGCCCTCCACAAGACAATACATTGTGTACTAAGAGGTTCACAAGGTTCACAATGTTCACAAGACATCTCATGAGGTTCACAAGGTTCACAATTAGTCAGAAAGTTTGACAATTCCCTCAGACAATGCATCCTCCTAAGCACTGCATCTTAAACTAGGGTTTTGACTTTCATCAGGCTAAATGGACTTCCAAGACTTCAAGTGAGCTTCATAACATCCTATATGCGTTCAAAAATCCCCATGTCAAGTTTCAAGACTTTCCCAAAAGATTTGCTCAGTCAGATGATCAGATAGGTTAAAATCAGTCAAAGCAGTTAAAAAGTCAAACTAAGGTCAACCGTGGTCAAACCAAAGTCAAACTTCATGATTTTTTTCCAACATCAAGTATATGAAGTAAAGTTCATCATTTGATCAAGGGTTGATCATGATTCATCAAGGAGATTTCAGATCATCAAGAGTCAGGAGTTTCTAAATTAGGGTTTTCACAAGAAAAGTCAACTGAACTTTAACCAGACATAACTTTCACATGCTTCATCAAAATTTTTCCATCCAAAGCTCATTTTTAAGGAAATTGTATTCTCTACAACTTTGTGTCTCACAAGCCAAGCCCAAAAATGCTTCATTTGGAAGGTATGAGCTAAGACATTATAGGTCCTTTTAAAAGTCAACAAAAAGTCAACAACTTCAAAAGAGCATAACTTGAGAATGGTAAAAGATATGGACATGAGACCAAAGAGGTTGGTTATAGGACTCTTTAAGCTTTCCAAAATGTCCAAGAACACCTTCATAGCATTAAAATTGAAGGATTTGTGCCCTTGCAAAGTTGGGAAATTTTGGGGAATTTTATGAAGCAAATAAGGCCTTAAAGTCAATTTTTGCTAAATGAGCCCACCTAATTGCCATTCAAACTTTACAAACTCATCAAGCACGACCCAACCCACTCATTTTCTGATTTTTTATTTTTTATTTCATATTTATTTGAATTTTATTCATTAAAATACAAATTAAATTGAAATAAAATATAAAAATCATATATTTGATTTGATTTTTGGTTCTAGAAAGTTTTAACACTCATTTAAACTTGATTGATACCATTTAAATTCAGATCATCCAAACATAGCAAGGCTAGATCAAGAATATTCAAAATTTAAGATCACATCTTTTTCAATCTTAAAAAGTCCAAAAGTCCACAAATTTGTTAAAGTTTTTGACCTAAATTCATTAAGTGGTATATATACAACATAATGCCAAGCCTTATGGACGAATTTAGAGCCTCCTATAGCATTCTCCAACTTCAAAATTTCATTCAAAAACTCCAATTCAGATTTCAAGCTAGAGGAGATTTCAAAGCAATTTAAAGGTGGCAATGCGTTCTATGATGTCTATTGAACATGTTTGGATCATAAACAACACCTAGAACACCTCCATTTGCATGAACCGAACGCATGTTCATATCATATTTGAATTTTTTCGATTCCATGATTTCAATAGTTTTTAATTAATTTTGATTGTCTAACTGTGTTTGTTTCTTTGTACTGAAGCTTTCTGGACAGTTGAATTAGAGTTTCATGGACTGAATCGAAATATGCCATAGTTAGGGTTTATTGACCTCACTTAGGGTTTTACGAGTTATCACATATAAATGAGTTTAGAGGACATGGTTGTGTTGTATGGACCTCAAGGATCATATTTCATTCATCAATTTAAGAAAATTTCACTGTTTGCTTGATGTTTGAGAATTCGCAGGGGTTAACACGCAAGAAAAATCGCAACAAAATTCGTATGAAAAATCGCAGGAAAACCTGCGAATTCAAGGAAGAAGATGAAGCTGATTGGGCGCGAAAATCATATTTGAAATTGATGCAGGGCTTAAAACGAATTTGTTTCATATATATGTCACAATGAGCGCGTAGCTCAGCTGGTTTTGGTACGCGTACAGCATAAGGAAAGGCCTGGGTTCGAAACCGGCCAAGATAATTTTTTGCTTTAATTTATTTTGTTTTACAGGATAACAACAAAACCATATTGGGGTGGATTGCTATCATCAGCGCGCAGTGGCCCAGTTGGTTTTGAAGCAGGTTGGCCAGGTGTTGCACCCCAAAATTTTCCCTCCACAAGACAATACATTGTGTACTAAGAGGTTCACAAGGTTCACAATGTTCACAAGACATCTCATGAGGTTCACAAGGTTCACAATTAGTCAGAAAGTTTGACAATTCCCTCAGACAATGCATCCTCCTAAGCACTACATCTTAAACTAGGGTTTTGACTTTCATCAGGCTAAATGGACTTCCAAGACTTCAAGTGAGCTTCATAACATCCTATATGCGTTCAAAAATCCCCATGTCAAGTTTCAAGACTTTCCCAAAAGATTTGCTCAGTCAGATGATCAGATAGGTTAAAATCAGTCAAAGCAGTTAAAAAGTCAAACTAAGGTCAACCGTGGTCAAACCAAAGTCAAACTTCATGATTTTTTTCCAACATCAAGTATATGAAGTAAAGTTCATCATTTGATCAAGGGTTGATCATGATTCATCAAGGAGATTTCAGATCATCAAGAGTCAGGAGTTTCTAAATTAGGGTTTTCACAGGAAAAGTCAACTGAAATTTGACCAGCCATATCTTTCACATGCTTCATCAAAATTTTTCCATCCAAAGCTCATTTTGAAGGAAATTGTATTCTCTACAACTTTGTGTCTCACAAGCCAAGCCCAAAAATGCTTCATTTGGAAGGTATGAGCTAAGACATTATAGGTCCTTTTAAAAGTCAACAAAAAGTCAACAACTTCAAAAGAGCATAACTTGAGAATGGTAAAAGATATGGACATGAGACCAAAGAGGTTGGTTATAGGACTCTTTAAGCTTTCCAAAATGTCCAAGAACACCTTCATAGCATTAAAATTGAAGGATTTGTGCCCTTGCAAAGTTGGGAAATTTTGGGGATTTTTATGAAGCAAATAAGGCCTTAAAGTCAATTTTTGCTAAATGAGCCCACCTAATTGCCATTCAAACTTTACAAACTCATCAAGCACGACCCAACCCACTCATTTTCTGATTTTTTATTTTTTATTTCATATTTATTTGAATTTTATTCATTAAAATACAAATTAAATTGAAATAAAATATAAAAATCATATATTTGATTTGATTTTTGGTTCTAGAAAGTTTTAACACTCATTTAAACTTGATTGATACCATTTAAATTCAGATCATCCAAACATAGCAAGGCTAGATCAAGAATATTCAAAATTTAAGATCACATCTTTTTCAATCTTAAAAAGTCCAAAAGTCCACAAATTTGTTAAAGTTTTTGACCTAAATTCATTAAGTGGTATATATACAACATAATGCCAAGCCTTATGGACGAATTCAGAGCCTCCTATAGCATTCTCCAACTTCAAAATTTCATTCAAAAACTCCAATTCGGATTTCAAGCTAGAGGAGATTTCAAAGCAATTTAAAGGTGGCAATGCGTTCTATGATGTCTATTGAACATGTTTGGATCATAAACAACACCTAGAACACCTCCATTTGCATGAACCGAACGCATGTTCATATCATATTTGAATTTTTTCGATTCCATGATTTCAATAGTTTTTAATTAATTTTGATTGTCTAACTGTGTTTGTTTCTTTGTACTGAAGCTTTCTGGACAGTTGAATTAGAGTTTCATGGACTGAATCGAAATATGCCATAGTTAGGGTTTATTGACCTCACTTAGGGTTTTACGAGTTATCACATATAAATGAGTTTAGAGGACATGGTTGTGTTGTATGGACCTCAAGGATCATATTTCATTCATCAATTTAAGAAAATTTCACTGTTTGCTTGATGTTTGAGAATTCGCAGGGGTTAACACGCAAGAAAAATCGCAACAAAATTCGTATGAAAAATCGCAGGAAAACCTGCGAATTCAAGGAAGAAGATGAAGCTGATTGGGCGCGAAAATCATATTTGAAATTGATGCAGGGCTTAAAACGAATTTGTTTCATATATATGTCACAATGAGCGCGTAGCTCAGCTGGTTTTGGTACGCGTACAGCATAAGGAAAGGCCTGGGTTCAAAACCGGCCAAGATAATTTTTTGCTTTAATTTATTTTGTTTTCCAGGATAACAACAAAACCATATTGGGGTGGATTGCTATCATCAGCGCGCAGTGGCCCAGTTGGTTTTGAAGCAGGTTGGCCAGGTGTTGCACCCCAAAATTTTCCCTCCACAAGACAATACATTGTGTACTAAGAGGTTCACAAGGTTCACAATGTTCACAAGACATCTCATGAGGTTCACAAGGTTCACAATTAGTCAGAAAGTTTGACAATTCCCTCAGACAATGCATCCTCCTAAGCACTGCATCTTAAACTAGGGTTTTGACTTTCATCAGGCTAAATGGACTTCCAAGACTTCAAGTGAGCTTCATAACATCCTATATGCGTTCAAAAATCCCCATGTCAAGTTTCAAGACTTTCCCAAAAGATTTGCTCAGTCAGATGATCAGATAAGTTAAAATCAGTCAAAGCAGTTAAAAAGTCAAACTAAGGTCAACCGTGGTCAAACCAAAGTCAAACTTCATGATTTTTTGCCAACATCAAGTATATGAAGTAAAGTTCATCATTTGATCAAGGGTTGATCATGATTCATCAAGGAGATTTCAGATCATCAAGAGTCAGGAGTTTCTAAATTAGGGTTTTCACAAGAAAAGTCAACTGAACTTTGACCAGCCATAACTTTCACATGCTTCATCAAAATTTTTCCATCCAAAGCTCATTTTTAAGGAAATTGTATTCTCTACAACTTTGTGTCTCACAAGCCAAGCCCAAAAATGCTTCATTTGGAAGGTATGAGCTAAGACATTATAGGTCCTTTTAAAAGTCAACAAAAAGTCAACAACTTCAAAAGAGCATAACTTGAGAATGGTAAAAGATATGGACATGAGACCAAAGAGGTTGGTTATAGGACTCTTTAAGCTTTCCAAAATGTCCAAGAAAACCTTCGTAGCATTAAAATTGAAGGATTTGTGCCCTTGCAAAGTTGGGAAATTTTTGGGAATTTTATGAAGCAAATAAGGCCTTAAAGTCAATTTTTGCTAAATGAGCCCACCTAATTGCCATTCAAACTTTACAAACTCATCAAGCACGACCCAACCCACTCATTTTCTGATTTTGTATTTTTTATTTCATATTTATTTGAATTTTATTCATTAAAATACAAATTAAATTGAAATAAAATATAAAAATCATATATTTGATTTGATTTTTGGTTCTAGAAAGTTTTAACACTCATTTAAACTTGATTGATACCATTTAAATTCAGATCATCCAAACATAGCAAGGCTAGATCAAGAATATTCAAAATTTAAGATCACATCTTTTTCAATCTTAAAAAGTCCAAAAGTCCACAAATTTGTTAAAGTTTTTGACCTAAATTCATTAAGTGGTATATATACAACATAATGCCAAGCCTTATGGACGAATTCAGAGCCTCCTATAGCATTCTCCAACTTCAAAATTTCATTCAAAAACTCCAATTCGGATTTCAAGCTAGAGAAGATTTCAAAGCAATTTAAAGGTGGCAATGCGTTCTATGATGTCTATTGAACATGTTTGGATCATAAACAACACCTAGAACACCTCCATTTGCATGAACCGAACGCATGTTCATATCATATTTGAATTTTTTCGATTCCATGATTTCAATAGTTTTTAATTAATTTTGATTGTCTAACTGTGTTTGTTTCTTTGTACTGAAGCTTTCTGGACAGTTGAATTAGAGTTTCATGGACTGAATCGAAATATGCCATAGTTAGGGTTTATTGACCTCACTTAGGGTTTTACGAGTTATCACATATAAATGAGTTTAGAGGACATGGTTGTGTTGTATGGACCTCAAGGATCATATTTCATTCATCAATTTAAGAAAATTTCACTGTTTGCTTGATGTTTGAGAATTCGCAGGGGTTAACACGCAAGAAAAATCGCAACAAAATTCGTATGAAAAATCGCAGGAAAACCTGCGAATTCAAGGAAGAAGATGAAGCTGATTGGGCGCGAAAATCATATTTGAAATTGATGCAGGGCTTAAAACGAAATTGTTTCAGATATATGTCACAATGAGCGCGTAGCTCAGCTGGTTTTGGTACGCGTACAGCATAAGGAAAGGCCTGGGTTCGAAACCGGCCAAGATAATTTTTTGCTTTAATTTATTTTGTTTTACAGGATAACAACAAAACCATATCGGGGTGGATTGCTATCATCAACGCGCAGTGGCCCAGTTGGTTTTGAAGCAGGTTGGCCAGGTGTTGCACCCCAAAATTTGCCCTCCACAAGACAATACATTGTGTACTAAGAGGTTCACAAGGTTCACAATGTTCACAAGACATCTCATGAGGTTCACAAGGTTCACAATTAGTCAGAAAGTTTGACAATTCCCTCAGACAATGCATCCTCCTAAGCATTGCATCTTAAACTAGGTTTTGACTTTCATCAGGCTAAATGGACTTCCAAGACTTCAAGTGAGCTTCATAACATCCTATATGCGTTCAAAAATCCCCATGTCAAGTTTCAAGACTTTCCCAAAAGATTTGCTCAGTCAGATGATCAGATAGGTTAAAATCAGTCAAAGCAGTTAAAAAGTCAAACTAAGGTCAACCGTGGTCAAACCAAAGTCAAACTTCATGATTTTTTTCCAACATCAAGTATATGAAGTAAAGTTCATCATTTGATCAAGGGTTGATCATGATTCATCAAGGAGATTTCAGATCATCAAGAGTCAGGAGTTTCTAAATTAGGGTTTTCACAAGAAAAGTCAACTGAACTTTAACCAGCCATAACTTTCACATGCTTCATCAAAATTTTTCCATCCAAAGCTCATTTTTAAGGAAATTGTATTCTCTACAACTTTGTGTCTCACAAGCCAAGCCCAAAAATGCTTCATTTGGAAGGTATGAGCTAAGACATTATAGGTCCTTTTAAAAGTCAACAAAAAGTCAACAACTTCAAAAGAGCATAACTTGAGAATGGTAAAAGATATGGACATGAGACCAAAGAGGTTGGTTATAGGACTCTTTAAGCTTTCCAAAATGTCCAAGAACACCTTCATAGCATTAAAATTGAAGGATTTGTGCCCTTGCAAAGTTGGGAAATTTTGGGGAATTTTATGAAGCAAATAAGGCCTTAAAGTCAATTTTTGCTAAATGAGCCCACCTAATTGCCATTCAAACTTTACAAACTCATCAAGCACGACCCAACCCACTCATTTTCTGATTTTTTATTTTTTATTTCATATTTATTTGAATTTTATTCATTAAAATACAAATTAAATTGAAATAAAATATAAAAATCATATATTTGATTTGATTTTTGGTTCTAGAAAGTTTTAACACTCATTTAAACTTGATTGATACCATTTAAATTCAGATCATCCAAACATAGCAAGGCTAGATCAAGAATATTCAAAATTTAAGATCACATCTTTTTCAATCTTAAAAAGTCCAAAAGTCCACAAATTTGTTAAAGTTTTTGACCTAAATTCATTAAGTGGTATATATACAACATAATGCCAAGCCTTATGGACGAATTTAGAGCCTCCTATAGCATTCTCCAACTTCAAAATTTCATTCAAAAACTCCAATTCAGATTTCAAGCTAGAGGAGATTTCAAAGCAATTTAAAGGTGGCAATGCGTTCTATGATGTCTATTGAACATGTTTGGATCATAAACAACACCTAGAACACCTCCATTTGCATGAACCGAACGCATGTTCATATCATATTTGAATTTTTTCGATTCCATGATTTCAATAGTTTTTAATTAATTTTGATTGTCTAACTGTGTTTGTTTCTTTGTACTGAAGCTTTCTGGACAGTTGAATTAGAGTTTCATGGACTGAATCGAAATATGCCATAGTTAGGGTTTATTGACCTCACTTAGGGTTTTACGAGTTATCACATATAAATGAGTTTAGAGGACATGGTTGTGTTGTATGGACCTCAAGGATCATATTTCATTCATCAATTTAAGAAAATTTCACTGTTTGCTTGATGTTTGAGAATTCGCAGGGGTTAACACGCAAGAAAAATCGCAACAAAATTCGTATGAAAAATCGCAGGAAAACCTGCGAATTCAAGGAAGAAGATGAAGCTGATTGGGCGCGAAAATCATATTTGAAATTGATGCAGGGCTTAAAACGAATTTGTTTCATATATATGTCACAATGAGCGCGTAGATCAGCTGGTTTTGGTACGCGTACAGCATAAGGAAAGGCCTGGGTTCGAAACCGGCCAAGATAATTTTTTGCTTTAATTTATTTTGTTTTCCAGGATAACAACAAAACCATATTGGGGTGGATTGCTATCATCAGCGCGCAGTGGCCCAGTTGGTTTTGAAGCAGGTTGGCCAGGTGTTGCACCCCAAAATTTGCCCTCCACAAGACAATACATTGTGTTCTAAGAGGTTCACAAGGTTCACAATGTTCACAAGACATCTCATAAGGTTCACAAGGTTCACAATTAGTCAGAAAGTTTGATAATTCCCTCAGACAATGCATCCTCCTAAGCACTGCATCTTAAACTAGGGTTTTGACTTTCATCAGGCTAAATGGACTTCCAAGACTTCAAGTGAGCTTCATAACATCCTATATGCGTTCAAAAATCCCCATGCCAAGTTTCAAGACTTTCCCAAAAGATTTGCTCAGTCAGATGATCAGATAGGTTAAAATCAGTCAAAGCAGTTAAAAAGTCAAACTAAGGTCAACCGTGGTCAAACCAAAGTCAAACTTCATGATTTTTTTCCAACATCAAGTATATGAAGTAAAGTTCATCATTTGATCAAGGGTTGATCATGATTCATCAAGGAGATTTCAGATCATCAAGAGTCAGGAGTTTCTAAATTAGGGTTTTCACAGGAAAAGTCAACTGAACTTTGACCAGCCATAACTTCCACATGCTTCATCAAATTTTTTCCATCCAAAGCTCATTTTGAAGGAAATTGAATTCTCTACAACTTTGTGTCTCACAAGCCAATCCCATAAATGCTTCATTTGGAAGGTATGAGCTAAGACATTATAGGTCCTTTTAAAAGTCAACAAAAAGTCAACAACTTCAAAAGAGCATAACTTGAGAATGGTAAAAGATATGGACATGAGACCAAAGAGGTTGGTTATAGGACTCTTTAAGCTTTCCAAAATGTATAAGAACACCTTCATAGCATTAAAATTTAAGGATTTGTGCCCTTGCAAAGTTGGGAAATTTTGGGGAATTTTATGAAGCAAATAAGGCCTTAAAGTCAATTTTTGCTAAATGAGCCCACCTAATTGCCATTCAAACTTTACAAACTCATCAAGCATGACCCAACCCACTCATTTTCTGATTTTTTATTTTTTATTTCATATTTATTTGAATTTTATTCATTAAAATACAAATTAAATTGAAATAAAATATAAAAATCATATATTTGATTTGATTTTTGGTTCTAGAAAGTTTTAACACTCATTTAAACTTGATTGATACCATTTAAATTCAGATCATCCAAACATAGCAAGGCTAGATCAAGAATATTCAAAATTTAAGATCACATCTTTTTCAATCTTAAAAAGTCCAAAAGTCCACAAATTTGTTAAAGTTTTTGACCTAAATTCATTAAGTGGTATATATACAACATAATGCCAAGCCTTATGGACGAATTCAGAGCCTCCTATAGCATTCTCCAACTTCAAAATTTCATTCAAAAACTCCAATTCGGATTTCAAGCTAGAGGAGATTTCAAAGCAATTTAAAGGTGGCAATGCGTTCTATGATGTCTATTGAACATGTTTGGATCATAAACAACACCTAGAACACCTCCATTTGCATGAACCGAACGCATGTTCATATCATATTTGAATTTTTTCGATTCCATGATTTCAATAGTTTTTAATTGATTTTGATTGTCTAACTGTGTTTGTTTCTTTGTACTGAAGCTTTCTGGACAGTTGAATTAGAGTTTCATGGACTGAATCGAAATATGCCATAGTTTGGGTTTACTGACCTCACTTGGGGTTTTACGAGTTATCACATATAAATGAGTTTAGAGGTCATGGTTGTGTTGTATGGACCTCAAGGATCATATTTCATTCATCAATTTAAGAAAATTTCACTGTTTGCTTGATGTTTGAGAATTCGCAGGGGTTAACACGCAAGAAAAATCGCAACAAAATTCGTATGAAAAATCGCAGGAAAACCTGCGAATTCAAGGAAGAAGATGAAGCTGATTGGGCGCGAAAATCATATTTGAAATTGATGCAGGGCTTAAAACGAATTTGTTTCATATATATGTCACAATGAGCGCGTAGCTCAGCTGGTTTTGGTACGCGTACAGCATAAGGAAAGGCCTGGGTTCGAAACCGGCCAAGATAATTTTTTGCTTTAATTTATTTTGTTTTACAGGATAACAACAAAACCATATTGGGGTGGATTGCTATCATCAGCGCGCAGTGGCCCAGTTGGTTTTGAAGCAGGTTGGCCAGGTGTTGCACCCCAAAATTTGCCCTCCACAAGACAATACATTGTGTACTAAGAGGTTCACAAGGTTCACAATGTTCACAAGACATCTCATGAGGTTCACAAGGTTCACAATTAGTCAGAAAGTTTGACGATTCCCTCAGACAATGCATCCTCCTAAGCACTGCATCTTAAACTAGGGTTTTGACTTTCATCAGGCTAAATGGACTTCCAAGACTTCAAGTGAGCTTCATAACATCCTATATGCGTTCAAAAATCCCCATGTCAAGTTTCAAGACTTTCCCAAAAGATTTGCTCAGTCAGATGATCAGATAGGTTAAAATCAGTCAAAGCAGTTAAAAAGTCAAACTAAGGTCAACCGTGGTCAAACCAAAGTAAAACTTCATGATTTTTTTCCAACATCAAGTATATGAAGTAAAGTTAATCATTTGATCAAGGGTTGATCATGATTCATCAAGGAGATTTCAGATCATCAAGAGTCAGGAGTTTCTAAATTAGGGTTTTCACAGGAAAAGTCAACTGAACTTTGACCAGCCATAACTTTCACATGCTTCATCAATTTTTTTCCATCCAAAGCTCATTTTGAAGGAAATTGAATTCTATACAACTTTGTGTCTCACAAGCCAATCCCATAAATGCTTCATTTGGAAGGTATGAGCTAAGACATTATAGGTCCTTTTAAAAGTCAACAAAAAGTCAACAACTTCAAAAGAGCATAACTTGAGAATGGTAAAAGATATGGACATGAGACCAAAGAGGTTGGTTATAGGACTCTTTAAGCTTTCCAAAATGTCCAAGAACACCTTCATAGCATTAAAATTTAAGGATTTGTACCCTTGCAAAGTTGGGAAATTTTGGGGAATTTTATGAAGCAAATAAGGCCTTAAAGTCAATTTTTGCTAAATGAGCCCACCTAATTGCCATTCAAACTTTACAAACTCATCAAGCATGACCCAACCCACTCATTTTCTGATTTTTTATTTTTTATTTCATATTTATTTGAATTTTATTCTTTAAAATACAAATTAAATTGAAATAAAATATAAAAATCATATATTTGATTTGATTTTTGGTTCTAGAAAGTTTTAACACTCATTTAAACTTGATTGATACCATTTAAATTCAGATCATCCAAACATAGCAAGGCTAGATCAAGAATATTCAAAATTTAAGATCACATCTTTTTCAATCTTAAAAAGTCCAAAAGTCCACAAATTTGTTAAAGTTTTTGACCTAAATTCATTAAGTGGTATATATACAACATAATGCCAAGCCTTATGGACGAATTCAGAGCCTCCTATAGCATTCTCCAACTTCAAAATTTCATTCAAAAACTCCAATTCGGATTTCAAGCTAGAGGAGATTTCAAAGCAATTTAAAGGTGGCAATGCGTTCTATGATGTCTATTGAACATGTTTGGATCATAAACAACACCTAGAACACCTTCATTTGCATGAACCGAACGCATGTTCATATCATATTTGAATTTTTTCGATTCCATGATTTCAATAGTTTTTAATTGATTTTGATTGTCTAACTGTGTTTGTTTCTTTGTACTGAAGCTTTCTGGACAGTTGAATTAGAGTTTCATGGACTGAATCGAAATATGCCATAGTTTGGGTTTCCTGACCTCACTTAGGGTTTTACGAGTTATCACATATAAATGAGTTTAGAGGACATGGTTGTGTTGTATGGACCTCAAGGATCATATTTCATTCATCAATTTAAGAAAATTTCACTGTTTGCTTGATGTTTGAGAATTCGCAGGGGTTAACACGCAAGAAAAATCGCAACAAAATTCGTATGAAAAATCGCAGGAAAACCTGCGAATTCAAGGAAGAAGATGAAGCTAATTGGGCGCGAAAATCATATTTGCAATTGATGCAGGGCTTAAAACGAATTCGTTTCATATATATGTCACAATGAGCGCGTAGCTCAGCTGGTTTTGGTACGCGTACAACATAAGGAAAGGCCTGGGTTCGAAACCGGCCAAGATAATTTTTTGCTTGAATTTATTTTGTTTTACAGGATAACAACAAAACCATATTGGGGTGGATTGCTATCATCAGCGCGCAGTGGCCCAGTTGGTTTTGAAGCAGGTTGGCCAGGTGTTGCACCCCAAAATTTGCCCTCCACAAGACAATACATTGTGTACTAAGAGGTTCACAAGGTTCACAATGTTCACAAGACATCTCATGAGGTTCACAAGGTTCACAATTAGAAAGAAAGTTTGACGATTCCCTCAGACAATGCATCCTCCTAAGCACTGCATCTTAAACTAGGGTTTTGACTTTCATCAGGCTAAATGGACTTCCAAGACTTCAAGTGAGCTTCATAACATCCTATATGCGTTCAAAAATCCCCATGTCAAGTTTCAAGACTTTCCCAAAAGATTTGCTCAGTCAGATGATCAGATAGGTTAAAATCAGTCAAAGCAGTTAAAAAGTCAAACTAAGGTCAACCGTGGTCAAACCAAAGTAAAACTTCATGATTTTTTTCCAACATCAAGTATATAAAGTAAAGTTAATCATTTGATCAATAGTTGATCATGATTCATCAAGGAGATTTCAGATCATCAAGAGTCAGGAGTTTCTAAATTAGGGTTTTCACAGGAAAAGTCAACTGAACTTTGACCAGCCATAACTTCCACATGCTTCATCAAATTTTTTCCATCCAAAGCTCATTTTGAAGGAAATTGAATTCTATACAACTTTGTGTCTCACAAGCCAATCCCATAAATGCTTCATTTGGAAGGTATGAGCTAAGACATTATAGGTCCTTTTAAAAGTCAACAAAAAGTCAACAACTTCAAAAGAGCATAACTTGAGAATGGTAAAAGATATGGACATGAGACCAAAGAGGTTGGTTATAGGACTCTTTAAGATTTCCAAAATGTCCAAGAACACCTACATAGCATTAAAATTTAAGGATTTGTGCCCTTGCAAAGTTGGGGAATTTTGGGGAATTTTATGAAGCAAATAAGGCCTTAAAGTCAATTTTTGCTAAATGAGCCCACCTAATTGCCATTCAAACTTTACAAACTCATCAAGCATGACCCAACCCACTCATTTTCTGATTTTTTATTTTTTATTTCATATTTATTTGAATTTTATTCATTAAAATACAAATTAAATTGAAATAAAATATAAAAATCATATATTTGATTTGATTTTTGGTTCTAGAAAGTTTTAACACTCATTTAAACTTGATTGATACCATTTAAATTCAGATCATCCAAACATAGCAAGGCTAGATCAAGAATATTCAAAATTTAAGATCACATCTTTTTCAATCTTAAAAAGTCCAAAAGTCCACAAATTTGTTAAAGTTTTTGACCTAAATTCATTAAGTGGTATATATACAACATAATGCCAAGCCTTATGGACGAATTCAGAGCCTCCTATAGCATTCTCCAACTTCAAAATTTCATTCAAAAACTCCAATTAGGATTTCAAGCTAGAGGAGATTTCAAAGCAATTTAAAGGTGGCAATGCGTTCTATGATGTCTATTGAACATGTTTGGATCATAAACAACACCTAGAACACCTCCATTTGCATGAACCGAACGCATGTTCATATCATATTTGAATTTTTTCGATTCCATGATTTCAATAGTTTTTAATTGATTTTGATTGTCTAACTGTGTTTGTTTCTTTGTACTGAAGCTTTCTGGACAGTTGAATTAGAGTTTCATGGACTGAATCGAAATATGCCATAGTTTGGGTTTACTGACCTCACTTGGGGTTTTACGAGTTATCACATATAAATGAGTTTAGAGGTCATGGTTGTGTTGTATGGACCTCAAGGATCATATTTCATTCATCAATTTAAGAAAATTTCACTGTTTGCTTGATGTTTGAGAATTCGCAGGGGTTAACACGCAAGAAAAATCGCAACAAAATTCGTATGAAAAATCGCAGGAAAACCTGCGAATTCAAGGAAGAAGATGAAGCTGATTGGGCGCGAAAATCATATTTGAAATTGATGCAGGGCTTAAAACGAATTTGTTTCATATATATGTCACAATGAGCGCGTAGCTCAGCTGGTTTTGGTACGCGTACAGCATAAGGAAAGGCCTGGGTTCGAAACCGGCCAAGATAATTTTTTGCTTTAATTTATTTTGTTTTACAGGATAACAACAAAACCATATTGGGGTGGATTGCTATCAACAGCGCGCAGTGGCCCAGTTGGTTTTGAAGCAGGTTGGCCAGGTGTTGCACCCCAAAATTTGCCCTCCACAAGACAATACATTGTGTACTAAGAGGTTCACAAGGTTCACAATGTTCACAAGACATCTCATGAGGTTCACAAGGTTCACAATTAGTCAGAAAGTTTGACAATTCCCTCAGACAATGCATCCTCATAAGCACTGCATCTTAAACTAGGGTTTTGACTTTCATCAGGCTAAATGGACTTCCAAGACTTCAAGTGAGATTCATAACATCCTATATGCGTTCAAAAATCCCCATGTCAAGTTTCAAGACTTTCCCAAAAGATTTGCTCAGTCAGATGATCAGATAGGTTAAAATCAGTCAAAGCAGTTAAAAAGTCAAACTAAGGTCAACCGTGGTCAAACCAAAGTAAAACTTCATGATTTTTTTCCAACATCAAGTATATAAAGTAAAGTTAATCATTTGATCAAGGGTTGATCATGATTCATCAAGGAGATTTCAGATCATCAAGAGTCAGGAGTTTCTAAATTAGGGTTTTCACAGGAAAAGTCAACTGAACTTTGACCAGCCATAACTTTCACATGCTTCATCAATTTTTTTCCATCCAAAGCTCATTTTGAAGGAAATTGAATTCTATACAACTTTGTGTCTCACAAGCCAATCCCATAAATGCTTCATTTGGAAGGTATGAGCTAAGACATTATAGGTCCTTTTAAAAGTCAACAAAAAGTCAACAACTTCAAAAGAGCATAACTTGAGAATGGTAAAAGATATGGACATGAGACCAAAGAGGTTGGTTATAGGACTCTTTAAGCTTTCCAAAATGTCCAAGAACACCTTCATAGCATTAAAATTTAAGGATTTGTACCCTTGCAAAGTTGGGAAATTTTGGGGAATTTTATGAAGCAAATAAGGCCTTAAAGTCAATTTTTGCTAAATGAGCCCACCTAATTGCCATTCAAACTTTACAAACTCATCAAGCATGACCCAACCCACTCATTTTCTGATTTTTTATTTTTTATTTCATATTTATTTGAATTTTATTCATTAAAATACAAATTAAATTGAAATAAAATATAAAAATCATATATTTGATTTGATTTTTGATTCTAGAAAGTTTTAACACTCATTTAAACTTGATTGATACCATTTAAATTCAGATCATCCAAACATAGCAAGGCTAGATCAAGAATATTCAAAATTTAAGATCACATCTTTTTCAATCTTAAAAAGTCCAAAAGTCCACAAATTTGTTAAAGTTTTTGACCTAAATTCATTAAGTGGTATATATACAACATAATGCCAAGCCTTATGGACGAATTCAGAGCCTCCTATAGCATTCTCCAACTTCAAAATTTCATTCAAAAACTCCAATTCGGATTTCAAGCTAGAGGAGATTTCAAAGCAATTTAAAGGTGGCAATGCGTTCTATGATGTCTATTGAACATGTTTGGATCATAAACAACACCTAGAACACCTCCATTTGCATGAACCGAACGCATGTTCATATCATATTTGAATTTTTTCGATTCCATGATTTCAATAGTTTTTAATTGATTTTGATTGTCTAACTGTGTTTGTTTCTTTGTACTGAAGCTTTCTGGACAGTTGAATTAGAGTTTCATGGACTGAATCGAAATATGCCATAGTTTGGGTTTCCTGACCTCACTTAGGGTTTTACGAGTTATCACATATAAATGAGTTTAGAGGACATGGTTGTGTTGTATGGACCTCAAGGATCATATTTCATTCATCAATTTAAGAAAATTTCACTGTTTGCTTGATGTTTGAGAATTCGCAGGGGTTAACACGCAAGAAAAATCGCAACAAAATTCGTATGAAAAATCGCAGGAAAACCTGCGAATTCAAGGAAGAAGATGAAGCTGATTGGGCGCGAAAATCATATTTGCAATTGATGCAGGGCTTAAAACGAATTCGTTTCATATATATGTCACAATGAGCGCGTAGCTCAGCTGGTTTTGGTACGCGTACAACATAAGGAAAGGCCTGGGTTCGAAACCGGCCAAGATAATTTTTTGCTTTAATTTATTTTGTTTTACAGGATAACAACAAAACCATATTGGGGTGGATTGCTATCATCAGCGCGCAGTGGCCCAGTTGGTTTTGAAGCAGGTTGGCCAGGTGTTGCAACCCAAAATTTGCCCTCCACAAGACAATACATTGTGTACTAAGAGGTTCACAAGGTTCACAATGTTCACAAGACATCTCATGAGGTTCACAAGGTTCACAATTAGTCAGAAAGTTTGACAATTCCCTCAGACAATGCATCCTCCTAAGCACTGCATCTTAAACTAGGGTTTTGACTTTCATCAGGCTAAATGGACTTCCAAGACTTCAAGTGAGCTTCATAACATCCTATATGCGTTCAAAAATCCCCATGTCAAGTTTCAAGACTTTCCCAAAAGATTTGCTCAGTCAGATGATCAGATAGGTTAAAATCAGCCAAAGCAGTTAAAAAGTCAAACTAAGGTCAACCGTGGTCAAACCAAAGTCAAACTTCATGATTTTTTTCCAACATCAAGTATATAAAGTAAAGTTAATCATTTGATCAAGGGTTGATCATGATTCATCAAGGAGATTTCAGATCATCAAGAGTCAGGAGTTTCTAAATTAGGGTTTTCACAGGAAAAGTCAACTGAACTTTGACCAGCCATAACTTCCACATGCTTCATCAAATTTTTTCCATCCAAAGCTCATTTTGAAGGAAATTGAATTCTATACAACTTTGTGTCTCACAAGCCAATCCCATAAATGCTTCATTTGGAAGGTATGAGCTAAGACATTATAGGTCCTTTTAAAAGTCAACAAAAAGTCAACAACTTCAAAAGAGCATAACTTGAGAATGGTAAAAGATATGGACATGAGACCAAAGAGGTTGGTTATAGGACTCTTTAAGCTTTCCAAAATGTCCAAGAACACCTTCATAGCATTAAAATTTAAGGATTTGTGCCCTTGCAAAGTTGGGGAATTTTGGGGAATTTTATGAAGCAAATAAGGCCTTAAAGTCAATTTTTGCTAAATGAGCCCACCTAATTGCCATTCAAACTTTACAAACTCATCAAGCATGACCCAACCCACTCATTTTCTGATTTTTTATTTTTTATTTCATATTTATTTGAATTTTATTCATTAAAATACAAATTAAATTGAAATAAAATATAAAAATCATATATTTGATTTGATTTTTGGTTCTAGAAAGTTTTAACACTCATTTAAACTTGATTGATACCATTTAAATTCAGATCATCCAAACATAGCAAGGCTAGATCAAGAATATTCAAAATTTAAGATCACATCTTTTTCAATCTTAAAAAGTCCAAAAGTCCACAAATTTGTTAAAGTTTTTGACCTAAATTCATTAAGTGGTATATATACAACATAATGCCAAGCCTTATGGACGAATTCAGAGCCTCCTATAGCATTCTCCAACTTCAAAATTTCATTCAAAAACTCCAATTCGGATTTCAAGCTAGAGGAGATTTCAAAGCAATTTAAAGGTGGCAATGCGTTCTATGATGTCTATTGAACATGTTTGGATCATAAACAACACCTAGAACACCTCCATTTGCATGAACCGAACGCATGTTCATATCATATTTGAATTTTTTTGATTCCATGATTTCAATAGTTTTTAATTGATTTTGATTGTCTAACTGTGTTTGTTTCTTTGTACTGAAGCTTTCTGGACAGTTGAATTAGAGTTTCATGGACTGAATCGAAATATGCCATAGTTTGGGTTTACTGACCTCACTTGGGGCTTTACGAGTTATCACATATAAATGAGTTTAGAGGTCATGGTTGTGTTGTATGGACCTCAAGGATCATATTTCATTCATCAATTTAAGAAAATTTCACTGTTTGCTTGATGTTTGAGAATTCGCAGGGGTTAACACGCAAGAAAAATCGCAACAAAATTCGTATGAAAAATCGCAGGAAAACCTGCGAATTCAAGGAAGAAGATGAAGCTGATTGGGCGCGAAAATCATATTTGAAATTGATGCAGGGCTTAAAATGAATTTGTTTCATATATATGTCACAATGAGCGCGTAGCTCAGCTGGTTTTGGTACGCGTACAGCATAAGGAAAGGCCTGGGTTCGAAACCGGCCAAGATAATTTTTTGCTTTAATTTATTTTGTTTTACAGGATAACAACAAAACCATATTGGGGTGGATTGCTATCATCAGCGCGCAGTGGCCCAGTTGGTTTTGAAGCAGGTTGGCCAGGTGTTGCACCCCAAAATTTGCCCTCCACAAGACAATACATTGTGTACTAAGAGGTTCACAAGGTTCACAATGTTCACAAGACATCTCATGAGGTTCACAAGGTTCACAATTAGTCAGAAAGTTTGACAATTCCCTCAGACAATGCATCCTCCTAAGCACTGCATCTTAAACTAGGGTTTTGACTTTCATCGGGCTAAATGGACTTCCAAAACTTCAAGTGAGCTTCATAACATCCTATATGCGTTCAAAAATCCCCATGTCAAGTTTCAAGACTTTCCCAAAAGATTTGCTCAGTCAGATGATCAGATAGGTTAAAATCAGTCAAAGTAGTTAAAAAGTCAAACTAAGGTCAACCGTGGTCAAACCAAAGTCAAACTTCATGATTTTTTTCCAACATCAAGTATATGAAGTAAAGTTAATCATTTGATCAAGGGTTGATCATGATTCATCAAGGAGATTTCAGATCATCAAGAGTCAGGAGTTTCTAAATTAGGGTTTTAACAGGAAAAGTCAACTGAACTTTGACCAGCCATAACTTTCACATGCTTCATCAAATTTTTTCCATCCAAAGCTCATTTTGAAGGAAATTGAATTCTATACAACTTTGTGTCTCACAAGCCAAGCCCATAAATGCTTCATTTGGAAGGTATGAGCTAAGACATTATAGGTCCTTTTAAAAGTCAACAAAAAGTCAACAACTTCAAAAGAGCATAACTTGAGAATGGTAAAAGATATGGACATGAGACCAAAGTGGTTGGTTATAGGACTCTTTAAGCTTTCCAAAATGTCTAAGAACACTTTCATAGCATTAAAATTTAAGGATTTGTGCCCTTGCAAAGTTGGGAAATTTTGGGGAATTTTATGAAGCAAATAAGGCCTTAAAGTCAATTTTTGCTAAATGAGCCCACCTAATTGCCATTCAAACTTTACAAACTCATCAAGCATGACCCAACCCACTCATTTTCTGATTTTTTATTTTTTATTTCATATTTATTTGAATTTTATTCATTAAAATACAAATTAAATTGAAATAAAATATAAAAATCATATATTTGATTTGATTTTTGGTTCTAGAAAGTTTTAACACTCATTTAAACTTGATTGATACCATTTAAATTCAGATCATCCAAACATAGCAAGGCTAGATCAAGAATATTCAAAATTTAAGATCACATCTTTTTCAATCTTAAAAAGTCCAAAAGTCCACAAATTTGTTAAAGTTTTTGACCTAAATTCATTAAGTGGTATATATACAACATAATGCCAAGCCTTATGGACGAATTCAGAGCCTCCTATAGCATTCTCCAACTTCAAAATTTCATTCAAAAACTCCAATTCGGATTTCAAGCTAGAGGAGATTTCAAAGCAATTTAAAGGTGGCAATGCGTTCTATGATGTCTATTGAACATGTTTGGATCATAAACAACACCTAGAACACCTCCATTTGCATGAACCGAACGCATGTTCATATCATATTTGAATTTTTTCGATTCCATGATTTCAATAGTTTTTAATTGATTTTGATTGTCTAACTGTGTTTGTTTCTTTGTACTGAAGCTTTCTGGACAGTTGAATTAGAGTTTCATGGACTGAATCGAAATATGCCATAGTTTGGGTTTACTGACCTCACTTGGGGTTTTACGAGTTATCACATATAAATGAGTTTAGAGGTCATGGTTGTGTTGTATGGACCTCAAGGATCATATTTCATTAATCAATTTAAGAAAATTTCACTGTTTGCTTGATGTTTGAGAATTCGCAGGGGTTAACACGCAAGAAAAATCGCAACAAAATTCGTATGAAAAATCGCAGGAAAACCTGCGAATTCAAGGAAGAAGATGAAGCTGATTGGGCGCGAAAATCATATTTGAAATTGATGCAGGGCTTAAAACGAATTTGTTTCATATATATGTCACAATGAGCGCGTAGCTCAGCTGGTTTTGGTACGCGTACAGCATAAGGAAAGGCCTGGGTTCGAAACCGGCCAAGATAATTTTTTGCTTTAATTTATTTTGTTTTACAGGATAACAACAAAACCATATTGGGGTGGATTGCTATCATCAGCGCGCAGTGGCCCAGTTGGTTTTGAAGCAGGTTGGCCAGGTGTTGCACCCCAAAATTTGCCCTCCACAAGACAATACATTGTGTACTAAGAGGTTCACAAGGTTCACAATGTTCACAAGACATCTCATGAGGTTCACAAGGTTCACAATTAGTCAGAAAGTTTGACAATTCCCTCAGACAATGCATCCTCTTAAGCACTGCATCTTAAACTAGGGTTTTGACTTTCATAAGGCTAAATGGACTTCCAAGACTTCAAGTGAGCTTCATAACACCCTATATGCATTCAAAAATCCCCATGTCAAGTTTCAAGACTTTCCCAAAAGATTTGCTCAGTCAGATGATCAGATAGGTTAAAATCAGTCAAAGCAGTTAAAAAGTCAAACTAAGGTCAACCGTGGTCAAACCAAAGTCAAACTTCATGATTTTTTTCCAACATCAAGTATATAAAGTAAAGTTAATCATTTGATCAAGGGTTGATCATGATTCATCAAGGAGATTTCAGATCATCAAGAGTCAGGAGTTTCTAAATTAGGGTTTTCACAGGAAAAGTCAACTGAACTTTGACCAGCCATAACTTCCACATGCTTCATCAAATTTTTTCCATCCAAAGCTCATTTTGAAGGAAATTGAATTCTATACAACTTTGTGTCTCACAAGCCAATCCCATAAATGCTTCATTTGGAAGGTATGAGCTAAGACATTATAGGTCCTTTTAAAAGTCAACAAAAAGTCAACAACTTCAAAAGAGCATAACTTGAGAATGGTAAAAGATATGGACATGAGACCAAAGAGGTTGGTTATAGGACTCTTTAAGCTTTCCAAAATGTCCAAGAACACCTTCATAGCATTAAAATTTAAGGATTTGTGCCCTTGCAAAGTTGGGGAATTTTGGGGAATTTTATGAAGCAAATAAGGCCTTAAAGTCAATTTTTGCTAAATGAGCCCACCTAATTGCCATTCAAACTTTACAAACTCATCAAGCATGACCCAACCCACTCATTTTCTGATTTTTTATTTTTTATTTCATATTTATTTGAATTTTATTCATTAAAATACAAATTAAATTGAAATAAAATATAAAAATCATATATTTGATTTGATTTTTGGTTCTAGAAAGTTTTAACACTCATTTAAACTTGATTGATACCATTTAAATTCAGATCATCCAAACATAGCAAGGCTAGATCAAGAATATTCAAAATTTAAGATCACATCTTTTTCAATCTTAAAAAGTCCAAAAGTCCACAAATTTGTTAAAGTTTTTGACCTAAATTCATTAAGTGGTATATATACAACATAATGCCAAGCCTTATGGACGAATTCAGAGCCTCCTATAGCATTCTCCAACTTCAAAATTTCATTCAAAAACTCCAATTCGGATTTCAAGCTAGAGGAGATTTCAAAGCAATTTAAAGGTGGCAATGCGTTCTATGATGTCTATTGAACATGTTTGGATCATAAACAACACCTAGAACACCTCCATTTGCATGAACCGAACGCATGTTCATATCATATTTGAATTTTTTCGATTCCATGATTTCAATAGTTTTTAATTGATTTTGATTGTCTAACTGTGTTTGTTTCTTTGTACTGAAGCTTTCTGGACAGTTGAATTAGAGTTTCATGGACTGAATCGAAATATGCCATAGTTTGGGTTTACTGACCTCACTTGGGGTTTTACGAGTTATCACATATAAATGAGTTTAGAGGTCATGGTTGTGTTGTATGGACCTCAAGGATCATATTTCATTCATCAATTTAAGAAAATTTCACTGTTTGCTTGATGTTTGAGAATTCGCAGGGGTTAACACGCAAGAAAAATCGCAACAAAATTCGTATGAAAAATCGCAGGAAAACCTGCGAATTCAAGGAAGAAGATGAAGCTGATTGGGCGCGAAAATCATATTTGAAATTGATGCAGGGCTTAAAACGAATTTGTTTCATATATATGTCACAATGAGCGCGTAGCTCAGCTGGTTTTGGTACGCGTACAGCATAAGGAAAGGCCTGGGTTCGAAACCGGCCAAGATAATTTTTTGCTTTAATTTATTTTGTTTTACAGGATAACAACAAAACCATATTGGGGTGGATTGCTATCATCAGCGCGCAGTGGCCCAGTTGGTTTTGAAGCAGGTTGGCCAGGTGTTGCACCCCAAAATTTGCCCTCCACAAGACAATACATTGTGTACTAAGAGGTTCACAAGGTTCACAATGTTCACAAGACATCTCATGAGGTTCACAAGGTTCACAATTAGTCAGAAAGTTTGACAATTCCCTCAGACAATGCATCCTCCTAAGCACTGCATCTTAAACTAGGGTTTTGACTTTCATCGGGCTAAATGGACTTACAAAACTTCAAGTGAGCTTCATAACATCCTATATGCGTTCAAAAATCCCCATGTCAAGTTTCAAGACTTTCCCAAAAGATTTGCTCAGTCAGATGATCAGATAGGTTAAAATCAGTCAAAGTAGTTAAAAAGTCAAACTAAGGTCAACCGTGGTCAAACCAAAGTCAAACTTCATGATTTTTTTCCAACATCAAGTATATGAAGTAAAGTTAATCATTTGATCAAGGGTTGATCATGATTCATCAAGGAGATTTCAGATCATCAAGAGTCAGGAGTTTCTAAATTAGGGTTTTAACAGGAAAAGTCAACTGAACTTTGACCAGCCATAACTTTCACATGCTTCATCAAATTTTTTCCATCCAAAGCTCATTTTGAAGGAAATTGAATTCTATACAACTTTGTGTCTCACAAGCCAAGCCCATAAATGCTTCATTTGGAAGGTATGAGCTAAGACATTATAGGTCCTTTTAAAAGTCAACAAAAAGTCAACAACTTCAAAAGAGCATAACTTGAGAATGGTAAAAGATATGGACATGAGACCAAAGAGGTTGGTTATAGGACTCTTTAAGCTTTCCAAAATGTCCAAGAACACCTTCATAGCATTAAAATTTAAGGATTTGTGCCCTTGCAAAGTTGGGAAATTTTGGGGAATTTTATGAAGCAAATAAGGCCTTAAAGTCAATTTTTGCTAAATGAGCCCACCTAATTGCCATTCAAACTTTACAAACTCATCAAGCATGACCCAACCCACTCATTTTCTGATTTTTTATTTTTTATTTCATATTTATTTGAATTTTATTCATTAAAATACAAATTAAATTGAAATAAAATATAAAAATCATATATTTGATTTGATTTTTGGTTCTAGAAAGTTTTAACACTCATTTAAACTTGATTGATACCATTTAAATTCAAATCATCCAAACATAGCAAGGCTAGATCAAGAATATTCAAAATTTAAGATCACATCTTTTTCAATCTTAAAAAGTCCAAAAGTCCACAAATTTGTTAAAGTTTTTGACCTAAATTCATTAAGTGGTATATATACAACATAATGCCAAGCCTTATGGACGAATTCAGAGCCTCCTATAGCATTCTCCAACTTCAAAATTTCATTCAAAAACTCCAATTCGGATTTCAAGCTAGAGGAGATTTCAAAGCAATTTAAAGGTGGCAATGCGTTCTATGATGTCTATTGAACATGTTTGGATCATAAACAACACCTAGAACACCTCCATTTGCATGAACCGAACGCATGTTCATATCATATTTGAATTTTTTCGATTCCATGATTTCAATAGTTTTTAATTGATTTTGATTGTCTAACTGTGTTTGTTTCTTTGTACTGAAGCTTTCTGGACAGTTGAATTAGAGTTTCATGGACTGAATCGAAATATGCCATAGTTTGGGTTTACTGACCTCACTTAGGGTTTTACGAGTTATCACATATAAATGAGTTTAGAGGTCATGGTTGTGTTGTATGGACCTCAAGGATCATATTTCATTCATCAATTTAAGAAAATTTCACTGTTTGCTTGATGTTTGAGAATTCGCAGGGGTTAACACGCAAGAAAAATCGCAACAAAATTCGTATGAAAAATCGCAGGAAAACCTGCGAATTCAAGGAAGAAGATGAAGCTGATTGGGCGCGAAAATCATATTTGAAATTGATGCAGGGCTTAAAACGAATTTGTTTCATATATATGTCACAATGAGCGCGTAGCTCAGCTGGTTTTGGTACGCGTACAGCATAAGGAAAGGCCTGGGTTCGAAACCGGCCAAGATAATTTTTTGCTTTAATTTATTTTGTTTTACAGGATAACAACAAAACCATATTGGGGTGGATTGCTATCATCAGCGCGCAGTGGCCCAGTTGGTTTTGAAGCAGGTTGGCCAGGTGTTGCACCCCAAAATTTGCCCTCCACAAGACAATACATTGTGTACTAAGAGGTTCACAAGGTTCACAATGTTCACAAGACATCTCATGAGGTTCACAAGGTTCACAATTAGTCAGAAAGTTTGACAATTCCCTCAGACAATGCATCCTCCTAAGCACTGCATCTTAAACTAGGGTTTTGACTTTCATCGGGCTAAATGGACTTACAAAACTTCAAGTGAGCTTCATAACATCCTATATGCGTTCAAAAATCCCCATGTCAAGTTTCAAGACTTTCCCAAAAGATTTGCTCAGTCAGATGATCAGATAGGTTAAAATCAGTCAAAGTAGTTAAAAAGTCAAACTAAGGTCAACCGTGGTCAAACCAAAGTCAAACTTCATGATTTTTTTCCAACATCAAGTATATGAAGTAAAGTTAATCATTTGATCAAGGGTTGATCATGATTCATCAAGGAGATTTCAGATCATCAAGAGTCAGGAGTTTCTAAATTAGGGTTTTAACAGGAAAAGTCAACTGAACTTTGACCAGCCATAACTTTCACATGCTTCATCAAATTTTTTCCATCCAAAGCTCATTTTGAAGGAAATTGAATTCTATACAACTTTGTGTCTCACAAGCCAAGCCCATAAATGCTTCATTTGGAAGGTATGAGCTAAGACATTATAGGTCCTTTTAAAAGTCAACAAAAAGTCAACAACTTCAAAAGAGCATAACTTGAGAATGGTAAAAGATATGGACATGAGACCAAAGAGGTTGGTTATAGGACTCTTTAAGCTTTCCAAAATGTCCAAGAACACCTTCATAGCATTAAAATTTAAGGATTTGTGCCCTTGCAAAGTTGGGAAATTTTGGGGAATTTTATGAAGCAAATAAGGCCTTAAAGTCAATTTTTGCT
This sequence comes from Lathyrus aphaca, assembly GCA_963966055.1. Classification (NCBI taxonomy): domain Eukaryota; kingdom Viridiplantae; phylum Streptophyta; class Magnoliopsida; order Fabales; family Fabaceae; genus Lathyrus; species Lathyrus aphaca. The sequence goes on along the minus strand of OZ014519.1, from coordinate 275,007,207 downwards.
AAATGAGCCCACCTAATTGCCATTCAAACTTTACAAACTCATCAAGCATGACCCAACCCACTCATTTTCTGATTTTTTATTTTTTATTTCATATTTATTTGAATTTTATTCATTAAAATACAAATTAAATTGAAATAAAATATAAAAATCATATATTTGATTTGATTTTTGGTTCTAGAAAGTTTTAACACTCATTTAAACTTGATTGATACCATTTAAATTCAGATCATCCAAACATAGCAAGGCTAGATCAAGAATATTCAAAATTTAAGATCACATCTTTTTCAATCTTAAAAAGTCCAAAAGTCCACAAATTTGTTAAAGTTTTTGACCTAAATTCATTAAGTGGTATATATACAACATAATGCCAAGCCTTATGGACGAATTCAGAGCCTCCTATAGCATTCTCCAACTTCAAAATTTCATTCAAAAACTCCAATTCGGATTTCAAGCTAGAGGAGATTTCAAAGCAATTTAAAGGTGGCAATGCGTTCTATGATGTCTATTGAACATGTTTGGATCATAAACAACACCTAGAACACCTCCATTTGCATGAACCGAACGCATGTTCATATCATATTTGAATTTTTTCGATTCCATGATTTCAATAGTTTTTAATTGATTTTGATTGTCTAACTGTGTTTGTTTCTTTGTACTGAAGCTTTCTGGACAGTTGAATTAGAGTTTCATGGACTGAATCGAAATATGCCATAGTTTGGGTTTACTGACCTCACTTAGGGTTTTACGAGTTATCACATATAAATGAGTTTAGAGGTCATGGTTGTGTTGTATGGACCTCAAGGATCATATTTCATTCATCAATTTAAGAAAATTTCACTGTTTGCTTGATGTTTGAGAATTCGCAGGGGTTAACACGCAAGAAAAATCGCAACAAAATTCGTATGAAAAATCGCAGGAAAACCTGCGAATTCAAGGAAGAAGATGAAGCTGATTGGGCGCGAAAATCATATTTGAAATTGATGCAGGGCTTAAAACGAATTTGTTTCATATATATGTCACAATGAGCGCGTAGCTCAGCTGGTTTTGGTACGCGTACAGCATAAGGAAAGGCCTGGGTTCGAAACCGGCCAAGATAATTTTTTGCTTTAATTTATTTTGTTTTACAGGATAACAACAAAACCATATTGGGGTGGATTGCTATCATCAGCGCGCAGTGGCCCAGTTGGTTTTGAAGCAGGTTGGCCAGGTGTTGCACCCCAAAATTTGCCCTCCACAAGACAATACATTGTGTACTAAGAGGTTCACAAGGTTCACAATGTTCACAAGACATCTCATGAGGTTCACAAGGTTCACAATTAGTCAGAAAGTTTGACAATTCCCTCAGACAATGCATCCTCCTAAGCACTGCATCTTAAACTAGGGTTTTGACTTTCATCGGGCTAAATGGACTTACAAAACTTCAAGTGAGCTTCATAACATCCTATATGCGTTCAAAAATCCCCATGTCAAGTTTCAAGACTTTCCCAAAAGATTTGCTCAGTCAGATGATCAGATAGGTTAAAATCAGTCAAAGTAGTTAAAAAGTCAAACTAAGGTCAACCGTGGTCAAACCAAAGTCAAACTTCATGATTTTTTTCCAACATCAAGTATATGAAGTAAAGTTAATCATTTGATCAAGGGTTGATCATGATTCATCAAGGAGATTTCAGATCATCAAGAGTCAGGAGTTTCTAAATTAGGGTTTTAACAGGAAAAGTCAACTGAACTTTGACCAGCCATAACTTTCACATGCTTCATCAAATTTTTTCCATCCAAAGCTCATTTTGAAGGAAATTGAATTCTATACAACTTTGTGTCTCACAAGCCAAGCCCATAAATGCTTCATTTGGAAGGTATGAGCTAAGACATTATAGGTCCTTTTAAAAGTCAACAAAAAGTCAACAACTTCAAAAGAGCATAACTTGAGAATGGTAAAAGATATGGACATGAGACCAAAGAGGTTGGTTATAGGACTCTTTAAGCTTTCCAAAATGTCCAAGAACACCTTCATAGCATTAAAATTTAAGGATTTGTGCCCTTGCAAAGTTGGGAAATTTTGGGGAATTTTATGAAGCAAATAAGGCCTTAAAGTCAATTTTTGCTAAATGAGCCCACCTAATTGCCATTCAAACTTTACAAACTCATCAAGCATGACCCAACCCACTCATTTTCTGATTTTTTATTTTTTATTTCATATTTATTTGAATTTTATTCATTAAAATACAAATTAAATTGAAATAAAATATAAAAATCATATATTTGATTTGATTTTTGGTTCTAGAAAGTTTTAACACTCATTTAAACTTGATTGATACCATTTAAATTCAGATCATCCAAACATAGCAAGGCTAGATCAAGAATATTCAAAATTTAAGATCACATCTTTTTCAATCTTAAAAAGTCCAAAAGTCCACAAATTTGTTAAAGTTTTTGACCTAAATTCATTAAGTGGTATATATACAACATAATGCCAAGCCTTATGGACGAATTCAGAGCCTCCTATAGCATTCTCCAACTTCAAAATTTCATTCAAAAACTCCAATTCGGATTTCAAGCTAGAGGAGATTTCAAAGCAATTTAAAGGTGGCAATGCGTTCTATGATGTCTATTGAACATGTTTGGATCATAAACAACACCTAGAACACCTCCATTTGCATGAACCGAACGCATGTTCATATCATATTTGAATTTTTTCGATTCCATGATTTCAATAGTTTTTAATTGATTTTGATTGTCTAACTGTGTTTGTTTCTTTGTACTGAAGCTTTCTGGACAGTTGAATTAGAGTTTCATGGACTGAATCGAAATATGCCATAGTTTGGGTTTACTGACCTCACTTGGGGTTTTACGAGTTATCACATATAAATGAGTTTAGAGGTCATGGTTGTGTTGTATGGACCTCAAGGATCATATTTCATTCATCAATTTAAGAAAATTTCACTGTTTGCTTGATGTTTGAGAATTCGCAGGGGTTAACACGCAAGAAAAATCGCAACAAAATTCGTATGAAAAATCGCAGGAAAACCTGCGAATTCAAGGAAGAAGATGAAGCTGATTGGGCGCGAAAATCATATTTGAAATTGATGCAGGGCTTAAAACGAATTTGTTTCATATATATGTCACAATGAGCGCGTAGCTCAGCTGGTTTTGGTACGCGTACAGCATAAGGAAAGGCCTGGGTTCGAAACCGGCCAAGATAATTTTTTGCTTTAATTTATTTTGTTTTACAGGATAACAACAAAACCATATTGGGGTGGATTGCTATCATCAGCGCGCAGTGGCCCAGTTGGTTTTGAAGCAGGTTGGCCAGGTGTTGCACCCCAAAATTTGCCCTCCACAAGACAATACATTGTGTACTAAGAGGTTCACAAGGTTCACAATGTTCACAAGACATCTCATGAGGTTCACAAGGTTCACAATTAGTCAGAAAGTTTGACAATTCCCTCAGACAATGCATCCTCCTAAGCACTGCATCTTAAACTAGGGTTTTGACTTTCATAAGGCTAAATGGACTTCCAAGACTTCAAGTGAGCTTCATAACACCCTATATGCATTCAAAAATCCCCATGTCAAGTTTCAAGACTTTCCCAAAAGATTTGCTCAGTCAGATGATCAGATAGGTTAAAATCAGTCAAAGCAGTTAAAAAGTCAAACTAAGGTCAACCGTGGTCAAACCAAAGTCAAACTTCATGATTTTTTTCAAACATCAAGTATATGAAGTAAAGTTCATCATTTGATCAAGGGTTGATCATGATTCATCAAGGAGATTTCAGATCATCAAGAGTCAGGAGTTTCTAAATTAGGGTTTTCACAGGAAAAGTCAACTGAACTTTGACCAGCCATAACTTTCACATGCTTCATCAAATTTTTTCCATCCAAAGCTCATTTTGAAGGAAATTGAATTCTCTACAACTTTGTGTATCACACGCCAAGCCCATAAATGCTTCATTTGGAAGGTATGAGCTAAGACATTATAGGTCCTTTTAAAAGTCATCAAAAAGTCAACAACTTCAAAAGAGCATAACTTGAGAATGGTAAAAGATATGGACATGAGACCAAAGAGGTTGGTTAGAGGACTCTTTAAGCTTTCCAAAATGTCCAAGAACAAATTCATAGCATTAAAATTGAAGGATTTGTGCCCTTGCAAAGTTGGGAAATTTTTGAGAGGTTTATGAAGTAAATGGGGTCTTAAAACCATAATTCTTCAAATGGGCTGACTTTTTTGTGATCCAATTGGTTCCATGACATCATGCACGAAATTAACTTAATATTTTCATAATTTTATTCATTTTATTTTTATTTATTATGATTTTTTATATTAAAAATCATTTTAAATTCAAATAAAATATAAAATAGTGAAGATTTAAAATGATTTGTCTTCTAGAATGTCATAAAGTTTATTTGGATCTAATTGATACAAGAGTTATGAGGATTATCTTAAAATAGCAAGTTTGTATCAAGAATATTCACAATTTAAAGGTTAATCTTTTCCAATCTCAAACTATCGAAATATCCATCAAATTGTTAAAGTCTTTGACCTAATTCATTGTACCATATATAAACAACACAAAGACAAGCATTAGGGACGAATTCACAGCCTCTCACATCATCTTCAAACTTCACAAAATTCATCCAAATTCAATTTTCGGTTTCCTCATTACAAAGGGTTTTAAGGTATTTTAAACACACAAGAAGGATCCTTGGACTTCACTGAGTCGAAACCAACTCTTAAACACATCCAATTCATGCTCATATGATCAACCCGAATGCATATTGTTCATGTTTTAATTTTTTTCGATTTGAATGATTTATGCATTGATAATGAAAACTAACTATGGATTTGTGATTGTTATGAGGTTTAGAAGCTTTCTGGATGGTTTAATTTGACTCTTATGGACTGTATCAAAATCCACCATTATTAGGGTTTGAAGTTCAAATTCGGGAACCTAGCATTTAGGGTGTTTAAATGGATTCTAAGAACATGGCTGTAACCTATAAGCTTCATCTAATTGATCTGAGCTATTAATTTCAATTAATGTTGTGGTTTGCTTGATGATTGAAAAACGTAGGTTTCGGGTTCAAGAACTTGCAGGAAAATTCGCAGGAACTTTTGAAGAAGAATTCGCAGGAAATTTGAATGAGGAAGATGAAGTCTGGCGCCAAAATCCAATTTCGAATTCTAACATATATTTTATTTTATTATTGATGTATGTATTTCAGAAACGCAGGCTGGTTCAATTGGTAGTACGCGTGTGTGAAAGATGGATGGTCCTAGGATCAAAACCACCCCAGGCCATTTTGTTTTTTTGTTATTTTCATTGATTTTTGCAGGTTAAAAATAAAAAGAATACAACCTATTTTGCAAACACCAGCGCGCAGCTGGTCCAGTGGTTAGCTTGCTGGTCCAAGGAGAATGAGGCCTAGGGCGTGGGTTCGATCCCTGCCCCAGGTAAGTTTCAGTTTTTTTCTTTTGTTTTGATTTGTTTTATTTAATTGTTTTGTTTAACTATTTTATTATTAAGTATATATATATATATATATATATATATATATATATATATATATATATATATATATATATATATATATATATATATATATATGTAAATAATTCTAAATTAATTTGTATATACTTTATATTTTATATAAAAACCTCTAAAATTATTTTCTAAATTCTAAAATTAGTTTTTTTTAATTATGTACTTAAATTATAATATGTATATATTATTTAATAATTAAATTGATATTGTATATTAAACCTAATATTTTTATATATAAAACCTAATTATTTTAAAACCCTAATTTATTTTCTAAACCCTAATTTTCTTTACAACTTTAATTTCTCATCTTTAATTATTCTTGATAAATATTTCTAATATATATATATTATTAAATTATTAATCATGTTTATTCATGTAAATAAATTAGTATATAATTATTATTATTATTTTATTTTCATCTTAAAATTATTTAAAAATTGTTTATTTAAATCTAAAAAAATACTTAATTGATTTTTATATTGTATATTATTGTGCTAACCTCTTTTTCTCTTATATTTATTTTTATTACTAACCTTTTATTTATTTATTATTATTATTATTTAAATTGTTTTATTATAATGTAACTGTACAAGCTATGTAATAGTTGTAGTATTTTTATCGTTTATTTATTTAAATTGTTATGGTTAGTAAATTAGGGAGTGAAAACATGTTTGTATTGTAAAATCAATTTAGAACATTAATTATAAGATAAATATATGAACTTGTACACGCACACACGTAAGTCGATCTTTGATCGCCATCTCACCTTCTTAAGGATATCTCTCATGTTGCCTAAACAAAAGGTCAAGTAAGGTGTATAAAGCAAAGTCCCTTTTCCATTAATATCATCTTGTCCCTTTACGATTATAAGATCAAGTCCCTTCATGGTTGCCTTCGTAAATGATTTTGTCCCTTTCGAATAAAAGATGATAAGTCCCTTCGAATTGCTAAGTCTACCTTACAGTTGCCTAATCACAGATGACCTTTCATATGTCCCATACAACATCCAAGGTAATGACTACCTATTCCTTAATAATAGGGATAGTCTTACCATTAAAAAGACATAAAAGAACATAAAAGATTCAAATTAGGGTAGGTTCCTCTTAAGTACTTGCTCACTCATTCAAAAACATTTCAAAAACACTTCACATTTTCAAACAATTTTCAAAAACAAAGTCTTTATATATATCCGTACAAGGATCATTATAAAGAACTTAAGAAAATTTCTAATCACACACTACACTTCTCGAAACAATTTAAAGTGAGCTAAGTAACTAAGAGCCCATGGATAACCATGGATGTAAAGGGTGCTAACACCTTCCCTTTACATAACCTACCCCCGAACTCAAAATCTTTTAAGGTCTTTCCTGTTCTTTTATGCCCTTTCCTTTGGATAAAATAAAAGTCGGTGGTGACTCTTGCTATCCGCAACATTTCACTAAAGTCAGTTCTCCCACCGTGTTACACCAGGTAAAGGACCTGGGTTCAAATCCCAGGTCCTGTTTTTTAGTACTTTGTCCAGTTATTTTTATTTATTTACATTTATTTTCTTATTTTATTTAATTTTATTCAATTTAAATAATTTCTAAAATAAATGATTAATATTTTCTTAAAATCTCATATTTTCAAAATATAATAATTTATTTTCTCAAACTTTTTATGTTTATATTTATTAATATGTATATATATATATATTTGTATATAATTTCATTAATTATATTTAGATTAATTTCTAACCCTAATATTTTTTATATATATAATTAAAACCCTAATTTTCTATAACCCTAATCCTAAGCCTAGTTCTTATTTTATTTAAATCTTAAAATTAATTAAATTTTCCTAATATCCAATTAAATAATTAATCATAGTTTATTTTGTAAATAAATTAGTATATCTTTATTATTTTATTTTCATCTCAAATGCTTAAAATTTGTTTATTTAATTTATATATGTTTTGTATATTTATGCTAACATTTTCTTTCTTATAATTATTTTTATTACTAACCCTTTTTATTTATTGCTTATATTTATTATTTAATTATTATTATTATAAATGTAACTGTAAAAGCGTTGTAATAGTCGTAGTTTTTTTATCGTTTATTTATTTATAAATATTCTTGCTATGGTTAGTAATTATAGGGAGTGATAACCTATTTTCTTTAAAATTAATTTAGATCACTAATCATAAGATAAATATTTGAACCTATGCACGCACACACATAAGTCGATCTTTGATCGCCATCTCACTTCCTAAGGTTATCCCTCATGTTGCCTAAATCAAAAGGTCAAGTAAGGTGTCTAAAAGCAAAGTCCCTTCTCATGAACAAATCATCTAGTCCCTTTCAATATTATAAGATCAAGTCCCTTCGATGTTGCATTCGTAAATGATCTTGTCCCTTTCGAATAAAAGATGATAAGTCCCTTCATATTGCTAAGACACCTTACAGTTTCCTAAATACAGATGACCCTTCACATGTCCCTCATAACATCCAAGGTAATGACTACCTATTCCTTAATAATAGGGATAGTCTTACCATTGAAAGGACATTTAAGAACAGAAAGCATTCAATTTAGGGTAGGTTTCTCTTAAGTACTTGCTCACTTTTTCATCAAATTACTTCATTACACTTCACATTTTCAAACAAATTTTCAAAACAAAGTCTTTATATATATCCATACTAGGATCATTATAAAGTACTTAAGAAAATTTCCAATCACACACTACACTTCTTAAAACAATTTAAAGTGAGCTAAGTAACTAAGAGCCCATGGATAACCATGGATGTAAAGGGTGCTAACACCTTCCCTTTACATAACCTACCCCCCAAACTCAAAAATCTTTTAAGGTCTTTCCTGTTCTTTTATGCCCTTTCCTTTGGATAAAATAAAAGTCGGTGGCGACTCTTGATATCCGCAACATAACTAAAGTCAGTTCTCCCACCGTGTTACACCTAGGTGTCACTCAGGTCCCAGGTATAGGACCTTAACCTCTCAATGGAACCCCACCCGCCAAAGAAAACCAGATCCAACACAGTGATAATGACAGTATGAAATATGCATAAGACCGTAAAAGAAAGCAATAAATAAAGTTGTACATAAAGCAATAAATAAAGCAAATGAATATACACAATTAGCACATAACACCCCGGTAAACACAAATCAAACAAGCGCTAGGAGGAACCCACAAAAAGAACCAGAAGCCCTGGTTGCAGTATAAGGATCCCCAGCAGAGTCGCCAAGTTGTCGCTCCCAACAAATGACACATGGTCAGAAGGGGTACAGACGCGAACGGTCGGCGAAAGAGGACATGAAGATGAACTGAAAAGAGTCGCCATCTAGGCATTTTTATCCCGAAGGAAAGGTAATGTTGCATAAACCTAAAATAAGATGGATAAGACGGTCGCGAACCAGAGAGACTGAGAAAGGGGGTTGGTTACAACATGGGAAGGTATTAGCACCCAGATTGTCCGTCGTACTCGACGGGATCCACGCTTGAAAGTTTGTGTTTAAAGGGGTAGTGTCAGTGCTATTCTGTATGCAAAAAGCTGGAAAAGGATGCAAGTGTCAGTGCAAAAGAAATGTGAAGTGAAATGAAGGAGTGTCAGTGCAAGGAAAGAGTGCAAAGCTCCAGACAATGAAGCTTAAAATAATAACTGGAAGAGGGGGAATATATAGAGACTTTTGTTCGATAACTATTAAGTTATGCCTACGTATCCTCTCGTGCAATGAGGAAGTCAGAACACCGTAGTTCGACTCAAAGAGACTGAAAGATAAGTTGACTTGTGAACTGCTTACTTATCTATGCTTAAGTATAAGACCTGTCTGGCTCAGGTGCAAACTGTCTTGCATTAGACGGAAGAAGCGAGTTCTCGTTTGTGAGTGAAGATGATGAGAAAAGAATCCCGGAGGAGACGATTATTGTTTGTTTCTTTTGTGTTTTCAATCTTTTATTGTGTTTTGGAGTTTGTCATAAGAAAATGAGCTTAAGACTAAACCAAGGGTTAGTAAACTCATCACATCTTCCCTCTGATTAGGGGTAATGAGAATACCTTAAGTATGAAGTAAATACCTCACACTTAATCACCATGATGTAGGATTAAGATCATTAACTTACTTGCATTTATTTAGATGTTTTTGGAGTTTTTGTTTAGTGTTGAGTAATGAGTTTAAGCCATAATCAAGGATTTAATGGACCCATTACACCATCCTAATAGAAGGATAATAGATGAGAACATTTAAGCCGAGGAAGGCTCTTCAACTTAATCCATGATTAGGGATTAACCTCATGACAAAACAAAGCCTTTATTAAAGTGGATTTTAGTTAATGATAAGATTAAGAAATGGATTTTATGGTTTGCAAGACAACTTGAGGGGGACTTGTCCATTAACACTAGGGTTAGTCCTTCTTAACCAGTTAAGGAAGAATTAGAACCCTAATGCAAGGCCCAAGTTACAAGATTGATGTCTTAGTGATTATTAGATGAATTGATTAAGAGATTTAAACACATCAAGGGCTTAATACTTAGGATTAAAGTTATACACTCCATCCTAAGAGAAGGATGCAGGCATAACCTTAATCACAAAGCCTTAAAACCTTTAAGGTTTAGTCCCTGATTAAGAGATGAGAAGAGAAGACACAAAAGATGACACAAAGGTAAAACTAATGGGGGGACTAATTAAACCCTAATTTTGATCATGCTTGGGTATTCCTAGGGTTTATGAGGCTTGCAAGAGATCTTCAGGAAAAGCCACCAAGGAAGAAGAAAGATGGAAGGAGGAGAAGCAGAAAGAAGCAAGTCAACTTACTTCACTTAAGAAGATAAGTTGCTTGAGAAAGAAGGTGAGGAGGGAACATGAATGAGCAAGCTCACTCTAATACATATACAAAATGCAGCAAAGATGCATGAGAGAGATGAGAAGAGATTATGAGATGTGAAGGCAAATTCACTTCTCAAGGTAACTTACCACCTGAAAAGTTAGTAAAAGGAAATGAAAATGAAATGAAAATGAAAAGTATGCAATGATGCAAACCAAAACCCGAAGCATGTTCATGATGCAAATGATATTAAAATATGATGCAAATGTATGTCATGAGATGTGAATGATCATACAAACAATGAGAATAATGAAGCATGAAAGGAGCATGAAAGTTCATGAATGCACATGGAATGTAATGGGAGCATTACATGGCAAATGGATGATGCAATGATGCAACATGATTCTAATGTGTCCTAAGATGTCTTATATGTCATGTGAATGCATAAAATGTCATGTAAAGTTCATGGATGCAAGCATATACAAGATGAATGCAAATGAAGATGCAAAATCAGGGTTATATGAACATGTGAGATGCAAAACTCAAAAACAGAAGAAAATCATAAGATAAAAAATTGAAAATTCACTCAAAGAAACCCTAAACCTATACTAGGTTAACATCTAAAGGAGGAGGTCAGAAGCTTAACCTAGAAGGAGATATGAATTTCCTAAGTTTCTAGGGTTTTAAGGGTGATCCTAAATGTAAAATGCCAAACAAATTGAAAATGAAGGGTAAAGATGAAACAAAAATTTGTTTAGAGACTAGAAGTCATGCATAGAACAATGCAAAAAGAATGATTCACAAACTCAACTTGGTTTAAAAGTTATGAATCTTTGAAGTTAGGGTTAAAAATAGACAAATTTAAGAACCCTAATTCATTGAAAAAATGTCAAAGTGTGAACAAAACCAAAAAGAAATTTGTGTGGTGGGAGTTTGTAAATGCTTCTAAATGTTCAAAGATGTTCTCTGAATTTTTTTTGTGATTTTTAAATACTTAAATGTATTTTTAATTAATTAAAATCAATTAACTAATTAAAAAATAACATTTAAATGATTTAAAAATATTTTTTTATGCAAAAAATAAAAATAAAAATATTTTTGGTTTTTGAAAATTAATAAAATGTTTGATAAATATTTTCAGAATTTTTTGATGATTTTTACTATTTTTAAAAATTCGTATAAAATAAAATAAGAAAAATGAAATAAAAATTAAATAAATTGAAAGTATGCTGAATGGATGGTGGGGATTGGTTCTGGGTTTAGGATCTATTGACTGGCGCCACATCCAATGGCCCAAATTCAAATCCAGCTAAACCTAATTAATTATTTATTTAATCCTAAATTAAAACTAATGATCTGATCCTAGCCATCCAGAACACGTGACAAACTCAAATCCAACGGTCTAGGTTTAAACTATGCCCTAACCCTAATTAATCAAATTAATTACTTTCAGGTGGCCGGAAATGACCTCCGGTCATCTTCTCCGGCCACACCTCCCCTGAGAAATTTCCAAATCACTCCCTAGGTCATTTCTGGAGCTCTAAAGCTCCAGATTGATTCCTCTCACTCTCCTAAGATCAACCCCACCCTCAAAAACAATTTCTTTTCACTCAAACTTAAGATTCGAAGCAAAGATAAAAAATGGTGAAACTTTCAGAAACTTCATACATGCTTAATACCCAATCATTTTCAAAACCAAAAGGTGCAGTGTGATCAGTGAAGCATGGAGAACAATCTAAGAACTTAATAAATCATTTCTGGAAATTTTGTTCTTGAGGTTACCTGAGTTGAAGCTTTCAAAACTTGCACTTTCTGGGCTCTTCTTTGGTGTTTTCCCACTCCCTTTGATCCCCTTATGCCTCTGGAATGATTGGAAGGAGTTTATATGGAGTGTTTTGGAGGTTTCAGTTCAGAGGTGATGAAAATCGTGTTTTTGTTTGAGGTGGTTTCAGGCTGTTTTGAGGGGTGGTTTGTGATCAGTGATTGATTTAAGGATGAATGGTTGAAGAAGTTTGAAGTTTTGTTAAGAGTGCTGAGAGTTTCGAAGAAAAATGCAAAGTAGGAGGTTTTTGTGAACTAGGGCAATGCTGAGGATTTTTTTGCTTGGTTTTTGTGTGAAATGAGTTGCATAAGGCATGTATGTGAAGCTGTGATGGGTCAGAATAGTTGGTGTGGGCTATGCTGATTGGTATGGGTGAAAATGCAAAAAGTTAAGGTTGGTTGTACTTGAGGTATGGGCAAGTGGCAGGCTGGGATTTGGGCATGTCCTGGTTCAGGTGAGATCAAGGAATGCTTGTGAATCAGATTTGATGAGTTGTGGCAAGTGGATGAGAGGTTTTGTACCATTTTGCAAATTCATGAAGTTTTGGCCCCTTTTGGATTTCTTCATGGGCAAGTCATGAAAATGTGAGATTCTTGGGCCAATTCTGAGTTTTAGGCATTGCATAATGTTTGTATGATAATTAGAAGTCAATATGAAGTCACAAAATGGCTTGACATGAGGTTTTGCAAAAATCCCTCTTTGGCATGAAACTTGAAATTATGTGATTTTTGCCAACTTTGAAAAGCCATAACTTGAGTTCCAAAATGAATTAGATCTTGTTCTTGTACTTTTTGAAAAGGGAATGATCCAATCTACAACTTTCATGACCAATAATTTTTCATTTGAAGCATTTTTGGATGAGAAAGAGGAGGTTGAAAAACTTTCCCAAACTGGAAAGTTTACATTACAAGCCATTTCCATTTTTGGCAACTTTTGGTTTAGCGCACTTTTCTTCAATTTTGTGAGCTTCCAAGCACTTCAATGATCAAATAAAGATCATATAACTTCAATTTGATGAAAATTCCACCTTGGTTCCATGGATGGGGCCCTCAGATGCCCTGATTTTGCTCTGACTTGCTCAAGAAGTTACCCAGTGATCAGATGACTTCCACAATGAATTTCTTCATCAAACTTGGTATACATGATCCTTATAACATATTGAGACCAATAGAAACAAGAATGACCAAAAAAAATTGGATTTATGGCCTCTGAAACCAAAACCCTAATTTCTGGTCATCTATGCAGTTAAACCCTAGCTCAGCTTCCATGCTTTGCCAGTTCTTGTGATTCTTTGACTTCCTTGATCTTTGGAGGATATAAATATGATGATTGAACATACATGGACCCTCTTGAGATGATTGAAGACCTTTGGGGTGGCTCAGATGGATCCTGGATTGCTCAGATCACAAACCCTAGATGCAGATGAACTTGAACCAATGCAGTGAAGCAAAAAATGCAATATGATGTGATATGATTGAACCAATGCAAACATGAAAGATCACAAGCCATGGTGTGAACTTAGTGAGGGAAAATTTGGGGTGTTTACACCTGTTCGAGCACTCTTTTATTTTCCCTACATTTTCCCCATTTCATTTCTTTTCTTGTCCAGTTTCAGTCCTTCTTTTGCAGCGTCTTTCATTTCTTCACCCTTTGAAACATTTTATTTGCAAGCGTGGATCCCGTCGGTTACAGCGGACGATTTGGGGTGCTAATACCTTCCTAGGTCGTAACCGACTCCCGAACCCAGTTTATTTGGTTCGCAGGACCTTTGTCCTTCCTTTTCTTTTCTTCTGGTTTGTGCAGCATTACCATTCCCGTTTCTTCGGGATAAAAATGCATGGCTGGCGACTCTACCTCTTTTCCGCGCCACTTTCGCGTTTGTACCAGGATGGAAATCCAGGGAGCGACAATGTCAAAGTTCTGTTTATAGAGCACATCATCATGGTTTAAGAAGAACCCGTAGTACCAAGGTTTGTTATTATCAACACCTTCAACTACAAACACATGTTGGTCTATCAAGATGAGACACATCGATTTTAGGCACATAGTTCTCATTGTGAACGTTGATCATGGAAGACAAGGTTGCCAAAGCATCAGCAAATTGATTCTCGTCCCGAAGTATATAGTGCATCTTCACTTTCGTGAAGAAAGTTAACAACCTTCTAGTATAGTCCCTGTAAGGAGTCAGATGAGGTTGATGAACCAGCCATTTTTTGTTAACCTGATTGATGACTAAATCCAAATCACCGAAGATCTCGAGGTTCTTGATTCTCAAACTGATTGCTTCCTCGATCCCCATTATACAGGCTTCATACTCTGCTTCGTTGTTGGTGCACTCGAATGTCAATAGGGCATATGGACCCCCTTCCGGTGAGATAATAACAACACCAACTCCACTTCCGTTTATGTTAATGGCTCCGTCAAACATCAGACTCCACTTGGATTTGAGGTCTGGCCCCTCCTCCGGGAGTGGTTCTTCACAGTCTTTCGACTTGACGAACATGATGTCCTCATCCGGGAACTCGAACCTCATTGGCTAGTAATCCTCAATTGGTTACTGGTCCAAATAATCCGACAATACACTTCCCTAGATAGCTTTTTGTGAAGTATATTGGATATCGTATTCTATCAAAATCATTTGTCACCGAGTTACCCTTCCGGTCAAATCTGGCTTTTCAAAGATGTATTTAACGGGGTCCATCTTAGAAATCAACAGAGTGGTATGAGTCAGCATGTACTATCTTAATCGGCGAGCAACCCATGCCAAAGTGCAACAATTTTTATCGAGTAGTGAGTATCATGTCTCACATTCGGTAAACCTTTTGCTAAGGTAATAGATTGCGTGCTCTTTTTGACCAGACTCGTCATGTTGACCCATTACGCATCCCATTGATCCCTTGAGCATTGTGAGGTACATGATCAAAGGTATCCCTGGAACTAGAGGTATGAGAATCGTAGGTTCTTGCAGATACTCCTTGATTCGATCGAAAGCTAATTGGCAATCATCATTCCACCTGATAGCTTGATTCTTCCTCAGAAGCTTGAAGATAAGTTCACACGTAGCTATTAGGTGAGAGATGACCCATGCAATGTAGTTCAACCTCCCTAAGAAGCCACATACTTCTTTCTCAGTTTTTGGCTCAGGAATCTCCTGAATTGCTTTCACCTTCGCAGGGTCGACCTCAATCCCCCTTTCACTAATAATAAAGTCTAGTAGCTTTCTAGAACGCACCCCGAATGTGCACTTGTTCGGGTTCAACCTCAATCTGAACTTCTGCAACATGTCAAACAGTTTGGCCAAGTTGACTAAATGTTCCTCTTCTGTTTGTGACTTTGCGATCATATCATCAACATAGACCTCGATCTTGTGATCAATCATGTCATGGAATAGAGTCACCATTGCCCACTAGTATGTTGCCCCGACATTTTTCAAACCGAACGACATTACTTTGTAACATAAGGTGACCCATGGGGTAATGAAAGTAGTCTTCTCCATGTCATTTAACGACATTTTGATTTAATTGTAACCTGAGAAGCCATCCATGTAGGAAAACACAAAAGATTGGGCCGTATTGTCAACTAGCACGTCAATACGTGGCAATGGGAAGTCATTTTTGGGGCTCGCCCGATTCAAGTCTCAATAATCAACACACATTCTGACATTGCCATCCTTCTTAGGAACTGGTACAATATTTGCAACCCACGGAGGGTAACTTGTCACAACCAAGAATCTGGTGTCAAACTGATTTTGAACTTCTTCCTTGATTTTTATAGCCATGTCAGGTCGATTTCTTCTCAACTTTTGCTTCACCGGCAGGCAATCTTTACTAAGTCGTAGCTTGTGCACTATGATATTGGTGTCCAACCCTGACATATCCTGGTAAGACCAGGCGAAGACGTCAACATATTCTCGGAGCATGGAAATCAAACGAATCTTTACAAATTCTTACAATGTATCCCCGATCTTGACCTATTTTTTGTCCTCTTTATTACCCAGGTTCACCACTTCAATGGCCTCTTCGTGCGGCTGAATCACCCTATCCTCTTGCTTGATGTCGCTCCCGCTAAGAGACATAGGGTTAGATAGGGTACAGACGCGAACGGTCGGCGAAGGAGAAGAATGAAAAGAGTCACCAGCTAGGCATTTTATCCCGAAGGAAAGGTAATGCTGCATAAACCTAAGAAAATATGGATAAGACGATCGCGAACCAGAGAAACTGAGAAAGGGGGTTGGTTACAACCTGGGAAGGTATTAGCACCCAGATTGTCCGTCGTACTCGACGGGATCCATGCTTGAAAGTTTGTGTTTAAAGGGGTAGTGTCTGTGCTATCTGTGTGCAAAAGCTGGAAAAGAATGTACAAGTTTCAGTGCAAGAAAAGTGAAGTGAATTGCTCAGGAATGAGGCTTACAAGAATGATGCTGGAAGAGGGGGGGAGACACAGAGACTTTTGTTCGATAATAGTTAAGTTATGCATACGTATCCTCTCGTGCAATGAGGAAGTCAGAACACCGTAGTTCGACTCAAAGAGACTGAAAGGTAAATTGACTGATGAACTGCTTGCTTGTCTATGCTCAAGTGTATGGCCTGTCTGGCTCAGGTGCTAACTGTCTTGCATTAGACGGAAGAAGCAAGTTCTCGTTTGTGAGTGAAGATGATGAGAAAAGAATCCCGAAGGAGACGATTATTGTTTGTTTTTGATGTTTTCAATCTTTTATTTCTTTTTGGGTTTGTCATAAGTTAATGAGCTTAAGCCTAAACCAAGGGTTAGTAAACTCATCATATCCTCCCTTTGATTAGGGATAATGAGAATAATGTAAGTATGAAGTAAACACCTCAAACTTAATTACCATGATGTAGGATTAAGATTATTAACCTACTTGTGATTATTTAGATGTTTTTGGTGTTTTTGTTTAGTGTTAAGTAATGAGTTTAATCCATAATCAAGGATTTAATGGACTCATTACACCATCATAATAGAAGGATAATAGATGAGCACACTTAAGCTGAGGAAGATACCTCAACTTAATCCATGATTAGGGATTAACCTCATGACAAAACAAAGCCTTTATTAAAGTGGATTTTAATTAATGGTAAGATTAAGAAGTGGGATTTATGGTTTGTAAGACAACTTGAGGGGGACTTGTCCATTAACACTAGGGTTAGTCCTTCTTAACCAATAAAGGAAGAATTAGAACCCTAATGCAAGGCCCAAGTTATAAGCTATTGTCTTAATGATTATTAAGATGGATTGATTAAGAGGTTTAAACACATTAAGGGTTTAATACTTAGGATTAAAGTTATACACTCCATCCTAAGAGAAGGATGCAGTCATAACCCTAATCACAAAGTCTTAAAACCTTAAAGGTTTAGTCTCTCATTATGAGATGAGAAGAGAGACACAAAGAAGACACAAAGGTAAAAGCTAAAGGGGGACTAATCAAAACCTTAATTATTATCATTCTTGGGTGTTCCTATGGTTTTTAAGGTTTACAAGAGATCTTCAGAGAAGCCACCAATGGAAGAAGCAAATGGAAGGAAAGGAAGCAGAAGAAACAAGTTAACTTACTTCATTGAAGAAGATAAGTTACTTGAAGAAAGAAAGTGAATGATGAACATGAATGAGCAAGCTCACTCTAAAACAAAGCAAAATGCAGCAAGGATGCATAAGAATAGATGAGAAGAGAAATGAGAAGTGAAGGCAAATTCACTTCTCAAAGTACTTACCACCTGAAATGGTTAGCATAAAGAAAGGAATGAAATGAAAATTGAATGTATGCAAAGATACAAACCAAAACCAGAAGCATAAACATGATGCAAATGATTCTATGAGATGATGAAAAAGCATGCTAAGTGTTATGAATGTTCATACAAGAGATGAGAATGCAAATGAAGCATGTAGGATGCATAAAAGCACATGGAAGTTCATGGAATGAAATGGATGCATATCATGGAAAATAGATGAAGAAATGATCAATCATGATTCTAATGTGTCCTATTATGTCTTAGAAGTCATGTGAATTCAATAAATGTCATGGCAAGTTCATGTATGGATGCATATGCAAGATGAATGCAAATGAACATGAGAAATTAGGGTTTTAATGCAACATGAGATGCAAAAGTCAAAAACAGAAGCAAATCATAAGATAAAGAAATTGCAAATGAACTCAAAGGAACCCTAACCCCATATGATATCACACCCCAAAGGAGAAGTTCTAACTCTTAACCTAAAGAAAGTTGTGATTTTTCTAAGTTATCTAGGGTTTTAAGGTACCTTAAGAGGGAAAATGCAAATCAAATAAAAAATGCAAGATAAATTTGTGACAAAAATATGCTAGACACTACATGCTATATGAAGATCAATTCAAAAAGAACCAATGTCAAACCCTTCATGGTTAGGCAGAAAATAATTCTTGAAGTTAGGGTTCAAAAATGGGATTTTATGAACCCTAAATTCAAAGAAAAATGTCAAGATTGAATCAAAACCAAAAAGAAATTTGTGTGAATGATTTGACAATGTTTCTAAATGTCCTAAGATGCAATGTGAATTTTTTTGGAATTTTCAAAAACCTAAATGATATTTTAATTAATTAATTTCCATTAATTAATTAAAATAAACATTTAAATATTTTTAAAATGGTTTTTTAATGCAAAAAATAAAAATAAAAATGTTTTTGGGTGAAGAAAAATATTTGAAATCAAAATGCAGAAGAAATATTTTTTGGAATTTTCTAGGTATTTAAAATAAATTATGCAAAACAAATGATAAAAAATGAAATAAAAACTGAATTAAATGAAAGTAATCTAATCTGAAGGTCAGGATTCAAACTGGGAAGATTGTGGTTGACTACGCGCGCTATCCAAGGGTTGTGGTTCAATCTGAGTTAATTTTAATTAATTAAATTAATTAAGTGAATTAGGGTTTAATGACTTCATCTCAGCTATTCAAACACGCGGGTACGCAAGATACAAGGGCTCACATTCAAACTCTTCCCTAACCCTAATTAACCTCTTAATGACTTTCAGGTGGCCGGAGAAGACCTTCGGTCATCTTCTTCGGCCAACTCTCCACCCTAACTTTCACCCTAGGCCACCCCAGACCCCCTAACTCTCCAGAAACACTCAACTAACAACTCTAAATAAGATTCAGCTAACAAAAATCATTTATTTTCACTCAAGATCATGAATCAAAGGCAAACGGAAAAATACGCAGAAATTTCAGAGGTTCAATACATGCTCAATACTTGATCATTTTCAAAACTAAATACATCAGGATCATCAGCAAAGCATAAGGAACAATCTAAGAACTTAAAATTTCATTTCTGGAAAATTTGTTCTTGAGGTTACCTGAAGTGAAGCTTTCTCAAACTGAGCTGTTTGGCCTCCTCTTTAGTTCAAAACGACTCCAATGATCCTCCTGATGATGCTTTGATGCTTGGAGGAAGTTTATAATGGCTGAAATGAGAGCTTGAACTCTTGCTGGTCAGAAATCGTGTTTTGGCTATGGGGTTTTTTGGTTGCAATGAAGGGTGGGAAATGGTCCTTTGATGAAGCTGAGTTGATTGGTGAAGAGAGTTTGAAGTTTGAGTGAGTGTGCTGTGTGTTTCAAAAGTTTTTGCAAATGGTGTGATTTTTGAGAGCTTGAGGATTCTGAGGTTTCAGGCAGGCTTGTGTTGTGTTATGGCTTGTGTTTGATCCACATAACAAGCTGTGATAGGTCAGAGAGTGGGTGGTGGACTGTGGTGATTGGTATGGGTCATCTTGCACAAAGTCAACAAATCTTGTACTTGAGGTATGGGCTCTTGTGTGTCATACCCCAAATTTGTCCTACCCGCACCATTTTAATGTCTAGCCATTGTTTCGGAAAAAAATAAAAAAATAATACATTTTACTCGAAAAGATTCAAATAAATATGTCTCATTTTATTTCCAAAATTTCAAAAAAAAAAGTGTATTTTCTTTTATGTTATTTCTTTCCTTTTTTAGGCCCATTATTAATTCTAAAAAATCACTCTTCCATTTTTTCATTGAACTATTTTCTTATTTTTCCAAATTTATATTTTTATCACATTTTTCTTTTTATTCTAATTAAAAGCTACAAAATTCCCATTTTCTTTTTCACTATTATTATTATTATTATTATTAGTTTTATCATTTTTATTATTGTTATTCTCTTTTTTTTATTATCATCACTATCTATTATTTCTATTTTATAGGATTACATATTACTATTTTTATTATTCAAGTTTATATTGTTATTACTATTATTTCTATCATCATTATTATTACTTGTAATTATATTAAGTCATCATCATTATTATTATTCATATTATTATTTTTAACTTTCATTCATATTATTATTACTATTATTATTCATATTATTTTTAACTTGTAATTATTATTATTATTATTATTATTATTATTATTATTATTATTATTGTTCCAAATTTCACACAATGGCATTTCGTATCACTCTACTGGTACCCTTTTTTATTTTCTTTCACACATACTGAATTCAACACATAACAACTTTTCTTCATGGCCCCACCATTTCTTTTTTCTTTCCAGCATATTCTTCCAAATAGTCTCGTACACCCACTACACACAACACTCAAATGCAACACAAAATATTCTCCTTTTTCATCCCCATCCAAATCACACACAGCTCAACAAATATCCTAACAAACTTGATCCTTTTTCCCACTCTATATAATGAAACCTTCCTCCTATCATAAACCAAGCTTGGACAGCCCACAAAACCTCTGCAAAATCATTAGCCAAGCTTCAAAAAAATCAAAAATCATATAAACCATTTCCTCTTCTTCAAAACATAAACATATCACCAAACCTTAACACTCCTTCACTTTTTCTTTTTCACAATAACCTCCTTCAACCTTGATTTTTTTCCCCTAAACAAACCACAAAAAAAACTTGCGCCATATTCAACAACAACAATAGAACAATAACAATCAAACCCATTTGCTCACCCTTCAACCTTCAAATTTATAAAACAAAAAACCAACAAATTGCCATACATACTTCACCCTCACCTCCGCCAAAACTCGCATTCACAAACCAAGCTCAAACCAGAAACAGAGTTTTGAGAAGAAAGAAAGCAACCAAACCGTGACAAACGAATCCGAAAACACACCAAAATCCAAAAACCAGATCAAAAATATAGAAAACCCAAAAATCCACAAAGCCAACACCAACCTGTTTCCACCATAACCGCAACCAAAACTGAAACCTTTTCGTCATCAAACCAAAACCCCTGTTTCGGACCTTTCCTCACATCCACCAAACCCGCCGTGGAATCCATCCAAACCTCCTCACTGCGAATCCGCGAGCAAACCGAGGAGCCAACAACCAAATCCTTCATCGTCAAAATCACCAATACATCCACCGAAATCCAACCCTGTGCAAAACAAACAAAGCCGTCACAATCTAAACCTCCTTCGAACTCCAAACCGCAAACCCCAATCATTGTCACAAACCTGAGCAAGCTAATCAATCCAAAAAACGCTGTGAAAACCTTTTTTCTGAAAACTCAAACCTGCAGAAACCATTGAATCATTCTCATTCTCAAAATAAGAAAACAACATAGAACAGACAACAATATACATCTTCCTTTTTCATACACACAACCTAAGATCCTTTCTCACCATGCCATACAACCGCTGCCGCTAACTCTGTTTCGCTTCGGGAAGCCGTCGAAGCAAAACCACAAACCGCGACCCATTCAAAGCTGCCGACAGACTGAAACCGCAGAGACTCAACGAAACGCCACCACCGCAACAAATCTACAAACCATCCCGAATCGCGAACCCGATCCATCGCGCCGGAATCCGAACCACCTCAAAACCGCAGAAAAACAGAGCCGCGCCGCCGTCGATTGAGAGAGAGAACCGAACGAGAATAGTGTTTCGAGGGAAGAAGAGTTTCACAGCGTGTTTGAGCAGGAAGGTTTTATTCTGACTTTTATTTCTTTTTCTTCAATTAGTTTTATATATATATATATATATATATATATATATATATATATATATATATATATATATATATATATATATATATATATATTAGGAATTATATTTTTGTTTTGTTCTGGAAAAATAAAAGGGAACTAGTTTTCATTCTGTTTGTTCTGATTTTTTAATAAAATGTTTTCTCATTTGAAATTATTATAGGTTGTTTTTTATAAAAAAACCCGGTTATGATGGGACCTTGGAGGCATTTAGGGTTGATGATTCTTATCACCATATATCATTCATTGCTGCCATCCCTTTCCTGTGCCACCTGTTTTTACTGTTTTGGTTTTATTAATGTAAATTATGTTGGGCCTGGCCCATCTCAGTTTTTTTCTCTCTAAACGCACAATTCCAGTACTCAGCACAAGTTTCCTTACTATGTTTTTTAATTTATTGTTATTCCTTTTTATTAGAATTGATTTTTGAGTTGGACTTATTACTCATACCATCCCCTCTCCTTTCGTTGTTTATTGTTTTTTATTTTTAGTCTTCTATTATTTGTCTTTTATTAGATTGTTTCCTTTTATTTGAATTTCATTTTTTTTTATTATTATTTCGTCTTGCCATCATATAGAAAAAATGTAAAAAAAAAATTTTTTTACTAAGTTATTTGATATTTCTTCATACTTCCTTAATCCTTTTTATTTATTTATTTATTTATTTTCTTTATGGGCCAATGATATACTAAACGGCCAATTTATCGCTCGATTCTAATCGGTGATTTTTGGTCAATATGAGGCCCTCCTTGTAATTAATTTTTTTCATTTTATTATTCCGACAAAACAAACATGTAATTTAATTTAATTTACTTTATTATCCTTGATATTATTTAATTCATTTATTATTCATATTCATTATTTTTATTCTTTCGATTCTAACAATTCAATTCATTTAATTTATTTATTTTTCGCATTAAAAAAAATCACGTTTCGACTCCTTATAGAATGGTTCCCATTTTGAACCGATTCTAAGGCAGTTCACGAACAAAATTTCGTCCCGTCCCAAAAAGGTCCAACGCCTTCGAATAGTTGCGCTCGAAAAAAAGGTCCAACGCATTCGAATAGTTGTGTCCCGATTAAATAGGCTTAACGCCTTCGAATAGTTCAAATACACTGCACACACGCTTCCTCTTGGGCTAACTACTATGATACCATTTATTTCTCGCAATCCCCTGTATTTATTTTGTATCCCTCTCCCATTACTTTGTACGCATTTTATTTTATTGCATTTACTTTAATTCTGAATCCTTGGTCCAACGCCAAGCGATTGCACTTGCACACTCACACCTTTTTATTTCGTTTTGTTTAGGATCCACTTTACTTTGCGAGCCGAGCGCTTTGTGTCTCGCTAACAAACCAGAAAATAAACTCCACTTGCATTTACCCTCTAAACCTCAAAAAACCAAAACGTTTCGATTAGATCCAAACCCTTGATCCAACGTCAAGCGGTCTTAGGAAATAAAACACTTTAATAATGCGAGAAGAACTGTACGCCACGAGCCTTAAGCGATAGAAAGGAGGATGACGAGCTCTCGTTACTCGCTCCGATTATTTCGACGCAGGACACTCGTCTTGTTGGGCGAGATAAACTATCTATAGTCTTTAGTGCATTTCAACTCCTAAACCCTTTCATCGACGAAAGGTAATAAAATCAACAACCATTATCCTTAGTAGGCCGAACTACGAGGCTCTGACTTTCCCATTGCACGCGGGAGTACGTAGGCACGAGGATCTCAATCCTTGCCGAGCACCTAGGTTCAATCTAACTTATAATTCAACTCATTTCCCTCTAGAAAGCAATTCGTTTAAGCATAGACATCCTTTCTCGCGCGTTAACTTAGATGGTTCCCATCGAGTACGATGCATGTAGGGGGTGCTAATACCTTTCCCCTGCATAACCGACTCCCGAACCCAGGCAATGGTTCCGTTGACCTTTGTCCTCATTCTTCTCTTCCCGGGTTGTATCTATATCTTCCCTTTCCCTCTTCGGAAATAAATAGAATTAGGTGGCGACTCTTCAGTCCGTCCGGCGCGCGACTCCGTCCATTCGGATCGCGTAAGGTCGTATTTTTCGGGGTACGACAGCTGGCGACTCTGCTGGGGACTGGTTCACCCCTATGCGAGTCAAGCCTAGTCTAGGTTTTCGCGCTTGTTTGGATGTTTGCTTTTATGCCTTGCTTGTTTATTTTTATCGCTTTCTTTATCGCATTCCATATTATATATCTTGTGGCTCCTTGGTACCATAATTTGGATCGATACTTGATCGAAAGAAACTTGAGGGAAAAGCTCTATACCCGGGCTTTCGAGTACAAACATAAGTTAACGAGGTTGTGTAGTATGGGCTCCCGAGAGAACCTCTCTCGTGGGTTGTCGATACGAAAACTTCACTCGGAGTAGATTCTGATGAGAATACTGACGACCGTCAAATCCTTGGCGTGTGTGCTCAGTTGCTTTCATTAGAGTCATTAACTCTGAGGACCTTTAGAATCTTTTGGTTAAAACATCGGTTGATGGTTGCGTAGTATTGGGCACCAGGGTTCACCCTCGCGTGGCTCGATACGAAAACCTCACTTGGAATAGACTTACTCAATGGAGTTGATTGACTGTCAAGAATGTATAAAATTGACACGTGCATCAAACAGTTGAGAAAGTTCCATAACTCCAGGACTTTGTTTTAAACCTTGTGTCGATGATCACGTAGTATGGACTCCCGAGAAAATTTGCTCTCGTGGGTTGTCGATACGAAGATCTCACCCAAAATAGATTCATATGGCGGAGTCAGTCAACCGTCACGCTTATGGCGCGTGTGATAAACAACCATATGAATTGATAACTTTGGGATCCCAAAAACTTTAGAGTCTACCCAGTGAGTTCCTGATCAGAGTATCTTCCGGCTGTACCTTGGACTCGTGAGACCTTGATCTTGTGATCCTGGATTCTGACATTGCATATCATTCCATTTGCATTATTTGTTCATCTTGCATTTCATTCCAAAAGCCAAAAACTTATTTTCATGTTCCTCCATCTTCAGTAAATCAAGCTGGTTTCCCGACGCCCGTATCGTGCTAGACGCCCATACTTAACTCGAGCCAACACTAGAGGACTGATGGATCAGATTCGACAAGAACAAGCTTCTATGAGGGGAGAGATTGACCCAATCAAGGGCAAGATTGATCGTATTCATAAGGCCATGCAAGCCTTGGCCAGGATGGTTGTGTCTCATTAGCCTGTTCCTTCAATGCCTGTTCATCCAGCTATTCAAGCTCTGCTTCCGCCTCCGATGGCTTATCAACCATGTCTTTATCCTCCGGGTGCAGCTGCGCAATATGGACCTAGACCATACCAGCAACCAGCGTATCCATACCAGCAACCGGCTTATCAACAACAGCCCGGTCAACAACAACAACGCGCTCCTCAACAACGCCCACCATATCAAAAAAGAGGATCGGAGAGACACTTTGATCCACTGCCTTTGACATATGGAGAAATCTTTAATGGGTTAATGGCAAAAGGAACTCTTGTGTTGAAAGACATGCCACCACAAACTGGTAACGCTCGAGATTATGATGCCAATGTTCGCTGTGAGTATCACAAGGATGCTCCAGGTCACACAATTGACAACTGCAGGTTATTCAAGCACAAAGTTCAAGACCTAATCAACTCTAAGGATCTCACCTTTACTCAGAAGGGTCTGAATGTCCAGAGCAATCCAGTGTCGCCGCAAGTGGCCCCTCAACGAATGCTTTCGAAGAAGTTGCCGAAGACCAAAGCTGAGTAGTCTCCAATTTGAAGCATTCAATCAAGAGAAGTTCAATTCCTCAAATCAAGGCAGCCATCACCATTTATTACTTCTGCATTCCTGTTGTTTTGTAATGTTTGTTTAAGTACTATTTTCTCTGAACATTGTTATCATCTGTACTTGGTTATGTTAATGTTATGTTTATGCATGTTTTGAATCAATCTATTCGCATTCGCTCATATTTATCATTTATCACAAAATCACAAAAAATATTTCCCTCACTTCACTTTAGCAAATATTTGAGGGAGGATGATGAAAACGAAATACCCATAACTGTTGCGGTATGCTTTCGGATAAAACCTCGTCAATGATGTACATGCATTTCTTTCAAATCCCCAAACACTGGAGATATAAGGAGTTAATCCCTAGTCAACCACTTCGAGCCTAGAAGTAGGAGTTTTCTTTCGGATACAACCCTTACATTTAACCCGGGGCAGGGTAGTTGTTCAGTTAGCCTGACTACACCTTCGAATTGCAAGATGAGACATCCCGTCAGAGACCATCAACAAATGACTTGGCAGTCACAATATTCAAGCAAAAAAAAAATAGAAAAGAAAAAACCACTAAGTTGAGCACCCGAAGGGATACTTAGTCGACAAAAAAAAAACAAATCAAAAGAGGAACTCAAATCCTCAACAAAAACAAAACAAATATCAGTGACCACCAAATCAAAAAATCAAAGGGTCACCAACAACAAAATGAGATGACTGCCACTTCAAGCAAACTTTAAAGCTTCATCTTCATTCTTGCAAAGTCAAAACAAATGCATGTGTAGAGTTAACTGAATGTAGGACTGGAGAACATAACGAAGAAGGGATGGGTACAAATCAAACTTTGAGCCTTATATCCTTTGTTTCTCAAAACCATTAACCAGACCACATTACAACCCTCAAAAGACCTAATTGAGGCTGGGTTTATTCTGAGAGCATGCTACCAACAAGGTTGCGTAAATTGACTCCTATATATTTGCTAATTTTCATTCTCGTTTGCACATTATTCTTGCTGCATCTTTCACGCACCTTCTAAATCGGCACTTTGTTTGGGCTAACGGTCCATTCGTCACGCTATCATAATCATTCAAATAAATTGACTTTTTCAAAACTTACATGAACTTTACATTAACACTACCATTAGTGTATGAACAATTTAATTACAAATCAGTGCTTGACATCAGTACAATCCCAACAAGGGGAGATCAAAAGAGAAACTTGAACTTCATTAATGCCAACATGAATCAAGAATACCTCAGCAGTCCAATCAGGGACAAAGCATCTTCAATAACCCAATCATGGGCAGATTACCTTCAAAGGTTCAATCAGGGGCAGATCGTGCCATGGCCATTGTCAAAGCTTCCCCACCAGATTTATTTCAAATACCCTACAAACAGGGGCAAGCAAACCAGGAGAAAATCTTCCTATCTCTCCTCCCCAGCTGAACAAGAAGATCTTGCTAGACGTTGTCAACCATTCAAAGCAAAACAGTCTTCATGTGTCAATTAAGTCGCTTCTCTCATCAGCAAGTGACCAAAGCTTAGAGCATTCAGATACATCTTCTGACCAAACGACGTCAAAGATCGAGTGTCGGGAAATCAGTCCCTCCACCCACCCAAAGTCCAATCATTATTGGCAACTACCAAACCAAAAGTTCGCCAAGCTGGCACCTTCCAATTGCTCATATGCATCATCAACATCATTTACATCAATCATTTACAGCATGTGCATCATTTGCATGCCCAAATAAATCAGCTTTCCATATTCCCAACATTATCGAACTTACATCTCAATGCATAAACATTCACATCGTATTTCCATCATTATGGGATACCATTTCAAAATCAAACAAGCATAGTTGCATATTTCAGGATCCAGGATCAGTCCAAGATTCCAGGCCTTTCCCCAACGAAAGTTAGAATCCAGGGTCGGCCGAAGATTCCAAAGATTCGCCTAGGTGTTATTCAGTGGACGTCCCCGGTGGATATTTCTCTTCCAGATCATTTAATTTTCTATTACTCAGCATCCTTTTGATGTTGGGGTCGCTTTGTCATCCTTTTGGTGATAGCGATTTTTATTTAATTTTCAGTTACTCAGCATCCTTTTGATGTTGGGGTCGCCTTATCATCCTTTTGGTGATAGCGATTATTTAGTTTTCAGTTACTCAACATCCTTTTGATGTTGGGGTCGCTTTATCATCCTTTTGGTGATAGCGATTATTTAATTTTCAGTCACTCGTCATCCTTTTGGTGTCGGGGTCGCCTTATCATCCTTTTGATGATAGCGATTGTTTAATTTTCAGTCACTCGTCATCCTTTTGGTGTCGAGGTCGCCTTATCATCCTTTTGGTGATAGTGATTATTTAATTTTCTGTTACTCGTCATCCTTTTGGTGTCGGGGTCGCCTTATCATCCTTTTGGTGATAGCGATTGTTTAATTTTCTGTTTCTCAGCATCCTTTTGGTGTCGGGGTCGCCTTATCATCCTTTTGGTGATAGCGATTGTTTAATTTTCTGTCACTTAGCATCCTTTTGGTGTCGGGGTCGCCTTATCATCCTTTTGGTGATAGTGATTGTTTAATTTTCTGTTACTCGTCATCCTTTTGATGTCGGGGTCGCCTTATCATCCTTTTGGTGATAGCGATTGTTTAATTCTCTGTTTCTCAGCATCCTTTTGGTGACGGGGTCGCCTTATCATCCTTTTGGTGATAGCGATTGTTTAATTTTCTGTTTCTCAGCATCCTTTTGGTGACGGGGTCGCCTTATCATCCTTTTGGTGATAGCGATTGTTTAATTTTCTGTTCTCAGCATCCTTTTGGTGTCGGGGTCGCCTTATCATCCTTTTGGTGATAGCAATTGTTTAATTTTCTGTTCTCAGCATCCTTTTGGTGTCGGGGTCGCCTTATCATCCTTTTGGTGATAGCGATTTGTTTAATTTTCTGTTACTCAACATTCTTTTGGTGTCGGGGTCGCTTTATCATCCTTTTGGTGATAGCGATTTTATTTTCAGTTACTCGCTTTATCATCCGTTGATGATAAGTTGATTTATTTTGTCAATTTATTTCTTGCTGTGTCACCCATCATTTCCAATTATTTCATTTGTCGGACAAATTTGGAGTCTGTTAATATCTAATTATCTTATACCTTGAAAGATTGAATGCGAGCCAGTTCATCTTACTCGGTCTAAGCCAATTCGATAGGGGCATCTGTCATACCCCAAATTTGTCCTACCCGCACCATTTTAATGTCTAGCCATTGTTTCGAAAAAAAATAAAAAAATAATACATTTTACTCGAAAAGATTCAAATAAATATGTCGCATTTTATTTCCAAAATTTCAAAAAAAAATGTATTTTCTTTTATGTTATTTCTTTCCTTTTTTAGGCCCATTATTAATTCTAAAAAATCACTCTTCCATTTTTTCATTGAACTATTTTCTTATTTTTCCAAATTTATATTTTTATCACATTTTTCTTTTTATTCCAATTAAAAGCTACAAAATTCCCATTTTCTTTTTCACTATTATTATTATTAGTTTTATCATTTTTATTATTGCTATTCTCTTTTTTTTATTATCATCACTATCTATTATTTCTATTTTATAGGATTACATATTACTATTTTTATTATTCAAGTTTATATTGTTGTTACTATTATTTCTATCATCATTATTATTACTTGTAATTATATTAAGTCATCATCATTATTATTATTCATATTATTATTTTTAACTTTCATTCATATTATTATTACTATTATTATTCATATTATTTTTAACTTGTAATTATTATTATTATTATTATTATTATTATTATTATTATTATTGTTCCAAATTTCACACAATGGCATTTCGTATCACTCTACTGGTACCATTTTTTATTTTCTTTCACACATACTGAATTCAACACATAACAACTTTTCTTCATGGCCCCACCATTTCTTTTTTCTTTCCAGTATTCTTCCAAATAGTCTCGTACACCCACTACACACAACACTCAAATGCAGCACAAAATATTCTCCTTTTTCATCCCCATCCAAATCACACACAGCTCAACAAATATCCTAACAAACTTGATCCTTTTTCCCACTCTATATAATGAAACCTTCCTCCTATCATAAACCAAGCTTGGACAGCCCACAAAACCTCTGCAAAATCATTAGCCAAGCTTCAAAAAAATCAAAAATCATATAAACCATTTCCTCTTCTTCAAAACATAAACACATCACCAAACCTTAACACTCCTTCACTTTTTCTTTTTCACAATAACCTCCTTCAACCTTGATTTTTTTCCCCTTAACAAACCACAAAAAAAACTTGCGCCATATTCAACAACAACAATAGAACAATAACAATCAAACCCATTTGCTCACCCTTCAACCTTCAAATTTATAAAACAAAAAACCAACAAATTGCCATACATACTTCACCCTCACCACCGCCAAAACTCGCTTTCACAAACCAAGCTCAAACCAGAAATAGAGTTTTGAGAAGAAAGAAAGCAACCAAACCGTGACAAACGAATCCGAAAACACACCAAAATCCAAAAACCAGATCAAAAATATAGAAAACCCAAAAATCCACAAAGCCAACACCAACCTGTTTCCACCATAACCGCAACCAAAACTGAAACCTTTTCGTCATCAAACCAAAACCCCTGTTTCGGACCTTTCCTCACATCCACCAAACCCGCCGTGGAATCCATCCAAACCTCCTCACTGCAAATCCGCGAGCAAACCGAGGAGCCAACAACCAAATCCTTCATCGTCAAAATCACCAACACATCCACCGAAATCCAACCCTGTGCAAAACAAACAAAGCCGTCACAATCTAAACCTCCTTCGAACTCCAAACCGCAAACCCCAATCATTGTCACAAACCTGAGCAAGCTAATCGATCCAAAAAACGCTGTGAAAACCTTTTTTCTGAAAACTCAAACCTGCAGAAACCATTGAATCATTCTCATTCTCAAAATAAGAAAACAACATAGAACAGACAACAATATACATCTTCCTTTTTCATACACACAACCTAAGATCCTTTCTCACCATGCCATACAACCGCCGCCGCTAACTCTGTTTCGCATCGGGAAGCCGTCGAAGCAAAACCACAAACCGCGACCCATTCAAAGCCGCCGACAGACTGAAACCGCAGAGACTCAACGAAACGCCACCACCGCAACAAATCTACAAACCATCCCGAATCGCAAACCCGACCCATCGCGCCGGAATCCGAACCACCTCAAAACCGCAGAAAACAGAGCCGCACCGCCGTCGATTGAGAGAGAGAACCGAACGAGAAGAGCGTTTCGAGGGAAGAAGAGTTTCACAGCGTGTTTGAGCAGGAAAGTTTTATTCTGACTTTTATTTCTTTTTCTTCAATTAGTTTTATATATATATTAGGAATTATATTTTTGTTTTGTTCTGGAAAAATAAAAGGGAACTAGTTTTCATTCTGTTTGTTCTGATTTTTTAATAAAATGTTTTCTCATTTGAAATTATTATAGGTTGTTTTTTATAAAAAACCCGGTTATGATGGGACCCTGGAGGCATTTAGGGTTGATGATTCTTATCACCATATATCATTCATTGCTGCCATCCCTTTCCTGTGCCACCTGTTTTTACTGTTTTGGTTTTATTAATGTAAATTATGTTGGGCCTGGGCCATCTCAGTTTTTTTCTCTCTAAACGCACAATTCCAGTACTCAGCACAAGTTTCCTTACTATGTTTTTTAATTTATTGTTATTCCTTTTTATTAGAATTGATTTTTGAGTTGGACTTATTACTCATACCATCCCCTCTCCTTTCGTTGTTTATTGTTTTTTATTTTTAGTCTTCTATTATTTGTCTTTTATTAGATCGTTTCCTTTTATTTGAATTTCATTTTTTAGTTTTTATTATTATTTCGTCTTGCCATCATATAGAAAAAATGTAAAAAAATTTTTTTTTTACTAAGTTATTTGATATTTCTTCATACTTCCTTAATCCTTTTTATTTATTTTCTTTATGGGCCAATGATATACTAAACGGCCAATTTATCGCCCGATTCTAATCGGTGATTTTTGGTCAATATGAGGCCCTCCTTGTAATTAATTTTTTTCATTTTATTATTCCGACAAAACAAACATGTAATTTAATTTAATTTACTTTATTATCCTTGATATTATTTAATTCATTTATTATTCATATTCATTATTTTTATTCTTTCGATTCTAACAATTCAATTCATTTAATTTATTTATTTTTCGCATTAAAAAAAAATCACGTTTCGACTCCTTATAGAATGGTTCCCATTTTGAACCGATTCTAAGGCAGTTCACGAACAAAATTTCGTCCCGTCCCAAAAAGGTCCAATGCCTTCGAATAGTTGCGCTCGAAAAAAAGGTCCAACGCCTTCGAATAGTTGTGTCCCGATTAAATAGGCTTAACGCCTTCGAATAGTTCAAATACACTGCACACACGCTTCCTCTTGGGCTAACTACAATGATACCATTTATTTCTCGCAATCCCCTGTATTTATTTTGTATCCCTCTCCCATTACTTTGTACGCATTTTATTTTATTGCATTTACTTTAATTCTGAATCCTTGGTCCAACGCCAAGCGATTGCACTTGCATACTCGCACCTTTTTATTTCGTTTCGTTTAGGATCCACTTTACTTTGCGAGCCGAGCACTTTGTGTCTCGCTAACAAACCAGAAAATAAACTCCACTTGCATTTACCCTCTAAACCTCAAAAAACCAAAACGTTTCGATTAGATCCAAACCCTTGATCCAACGTCAAGCGGTCTTAGGAAATAAAACACTTTAATAATGCGAGAAGAACTGTACGCCACGAGCCTTAAGCGATAGAAAGGAGGATGACGAGCTCTCGTTACTCGCTCCGATTATTTCGACGCAGGACACTCGTCTTGTTGGGCGAGATAAACTATCCATAGTCTTTAGTGCATTTCAACTCCTAAACCCTTTCATCGACGAAAGGTAATAAAATCAACTACCATTACCCTTAGTAGGCCGAACTACGAGGCTCTGACTTTCCCATTGCACGCGGGAGTACGTAGGCACGAGGATCTCAATCCTTGCCGAGCACCTAGGTTCAATCTAACTTATAATTCAACTCATTTCCCTCTAGCAAGCAATTCGTTTAAGCATAGACATCCTTTCTCGCGCGTTAACTTAGATGGTTCCCATCGAGTACGATGGATGTAGGGGGTGCTAATACCTTCCCCCTGCATAACCGACTCCCGAACCCAGGAAATGGTTCCGTTGACCTTTGTCCTCATCCTTCTCTTCCCGGGTTGTATCTATATCTTCCCTTTCCCTCTTCGGAAATAAATAGAATTAGGTGGCGACTCTTCAGTCCGTCCGGCGCGCGACTCCGTCCATTCGGATCGCGTAAGGTCGTATTTTTCGGGGTACGACATTGTGCAGCTGGCTTTTTGGATTTTCTTGGTTCATCAGAGATCAAGGAGAGCCATGGAATTGGTTTTGTGGTGATTCATCAAGTTTGTGAAAGGTTTTGTGTCATTTTGCAATTTCCATGAAGTTTGGCCCCTTTTGGATTTCTTCATGTGCAAGGCATAGAATGAGATGATTCTTGGGCCAATTCTGACTTTTAGGCAATGCACTATATTGGTATGATGCTTAGAAGTGTATTAGAGGTCACAAAATGGCTTGGCAAGTGGTTTTGCAAAAATCCCTCTTTGGTGTATTCTTGAAAATTATAGGATTTTTGCCCATTTTGAAAGATCATAACTTGAGTTCCATAATTAATTAGGACATGTTCTTGTACTTTTTGAAAAGAGAATGATCCAATCTACAACTTTAATGACCAACAATTTTTCATTTGAAGCATTTTTGGTTGAGAAAGAGAAGGTTGAAAAACTTTCCCAAAATGGAAAGTTTACATTACAAGTCATTTCCATTTTTGGCAACTTTTGGTTTAGCTCACTTTTCTTCAATTTTGTGAACTTCCAAGCACTTCAATGATCAAATAAAGATCATATAACTTCAATTTGATGAAAAATCCACTTTGGTTCCCATGTTGGGGGCCTCAGATGCCCTGATTTTGCTCTGACTTGCTCAAGAAGTTACTCAGTGAACAGACGACTTCCACAATGAATATATTCATCAAACTTGGTACACATGATCCTTATAACATATTGAGACCATTAGAAACAAGAATGACCAAAAAATTTGGAGTTATGGCCTCTGAAACCAAAACCCTAATTTCAGGTCATTTGTGCAGTGAAACCCTAGCTCTGCTTCCATGCTTTCCAAGTTCTTGTGATTTCTTGACTTCCTTGATCTTTGAGGGATATAAAATTATGATAGAATATACATGGACCCTCTTGGAATGATTGAAGACCTTTGGAGTGGCTCAGATGGATCCTTGAATTGCTCATATCACAAACCATAGATGCAGATGACTTTGAACTAATGCAGTGAAACAAAAATGCAATATGAAATGATATGCTTAAACTAATGCAAATATGAAAAGATCACAAGCCATGGTGTGAACTTAGTGAGGGAAAATTTGGGGTGTTTACACTTGAGCATTCTGGCTAACTCTTCGGGTAATTCACAGTCTTCTTCGCCTTCCTTGTCGGCTATGTAAATTGGATTGTGGAAGTCATATTGAGCCATAGGAAGATCGTCACTAATGAGACCCGATGGGGTACAGCTGCATGAATGATGATTCATGCTAATTTTATAAAAAGTGGGAGACATGGAAAAAATATTGCCATTTATTTTTAAAACAAAAATAAAATGAAAGACTAGGAACACCATGAATGAATGCCAAAACTTCCACTTGATTAATGACTATATTATTGCATTATGAAACAATGAACCCTCACAATGAGCTATTATGCCCCAAGCAAGGCATAGAGCTTTCATACAAAAGAATAGAAACACAAAACTATTACCCTTGTGGTTTAGTGACAGAGACGATTGCTTCGACTGACCAATTGTTGAGTTGTATACCCGGGACATAGGGCTTTATCCACTCGTCCAATTCACAATCACTATCAACTATTTCATCTTGCACTACATAGATACTGCCATGATCAACTCATCCTGCACTTGTGAAAGTAATCGGGCCTTTCCGACCTCTAGCGCTTTGACTTGGCATTGACTTCCCAGGGTGGTAACAAACCCTGAACATATCTTCCTTCTTTGGAACTTCAATCATTTTCCCCCAGCCCTCATTCGTACCTGATTCCATAACCTCTAAGGGCTGTTTGTAGGATGAGATTGACACTCATTTCTTCTTATCCTCTGACAAGGAAGCTGATGACGATGTACCCTCGGTTCTGACTGGCTCGAAGGCTTGACAAGGAGTTTCAACAATCTCTCCGTCCATCTCTACATATTTAAATGAGGACAAGTGATTGATGAATATGTCTTCTTCCCCTCACACTATAACAATCGGTCCTTCCCAGACAAATTTGAGCTTCTGGTGAAGAGTTGAAGACACAATCCATATTGCATGTATCCAAGGTCGTCCCAACAAACAACTATAAGATACTTGGATATCCATAACATAAAAGGTTGTATTGAAAATATGTGGTCCTACCTTGATTGGTATTTCTACTTCTCCAAAGACAGACCTTTTTGAGCCATTGAATGCCCAGACCACAAGATCGCTTGGTCTAAGCACAACCCCGTCATAGTCCAACTTAATATGCTTTCTTCGGAAGTACGTTCAGGGAAGATCCTGTGTCCACAAGTACGTGAGAGAGCAAAACTCATTTAAATTCCATAGAAATGTGTAGAGCTCGATTGTGGTTGCGTCCCTCAATGGTCAGGTCCATATTTGTAAACCCTAAACCATGGCTGGCCTTTCACACTTAACACCACCGTCTCAAGCTGGTTTACTGATATGTCTTGTGGTACGTAGGCATTGTTTAAAATCTTCAGCAACGCTTTCCTGTGTGAGTCTGAACACATCAACAAGGATAAGATTGAAATCTTATAGGGAGTTTGCTGCAAGTGATCAACAATTTTGTAATCGCTCTTTTTAATAATTCTCAGAAATTCCTCCGCTTCTTTTTCGAAAGTGATTTCAGGATCTAGTGCAGGGGCATCACTGGTCATGGTTTGCTTACCCTTTTCTCTTTCTTGGGCCTCTGCATTGTCCCTTGGCGGCAACAGACTGTTAATGTTTCAGGCACAAATAGTCTCCCACTCCTTGTAAGCCCTCCAACTCCAACATTTTCAACTTGGTGCTGAGATGAGCTGGAAGAGGTCACATCCGGCTTCTGACCATTACAATAAACTTTGGCCCCATAGTACCATGGGACGGCTTTTTCGCTTTGGTATGGAATTGGTCCAGGAGTGGTAAATGTCACAGGCGCCATTTTTCGTTGGTGTGAGAATTTGTACTGGATTGTAGTAGATAATAACGGTTGAAACTTCATCTTACTTCACAATTCTATCAAACTGAATGTCGCCCTTATCAATCATTCTTTGTATCTCTGATCTCAATCGGGTGCAACCATCAACATAATTTTCACAATCTAAAAAACCCTCTTCACAGCCTGGAAATATATTCTTCTTGGCCAGACAACCCTTCACCATTAACAACAAAGTCTTCAAGGCATTAACATCATATACCAGATTCAAACACTCACCATTATCAATAGCTCCTACGATCTTCCCATGCGAGGGCATGGGGTGTTGCAACACATTCGGGATTGGAGCAAAATTGATTTCCTTGGAGTCTATCATGTCCTGAATGACATGCTTCAAAGCTTTGCAGTTTTCAATACTATGGCCCGGAGCTCTGAAGTGGAACTCGCAATGGGATTTAGCATCGTAGCCCTCGGGAATCTGCCCTGACCTCGGTGCCTGCAAAGTTCTTAACTGAATCATTTGTAGCTAAAGGAGATTTTGCAAGAGCTGAGAATAAGACATTGGTGGCGTTTCGAACTGTTTATCCCTTGGTCTAGGAGGATAATATTGTCTAGAAGCCCTCTACTGCTGGTAGTTCTGTCGATGCAACTGTTGCGGCTGCTGAACCTGTTGTTGATTTGTGGGAGCAGAAATGGTAACAGGAGCTGCCTGATGATAGGAGTTATGATTTCCCATCTTCCTTTGGGTGTATACAGCCCCGACTTCACCTTCTCTTCGCTTCACAAAAGGTTTCTTGAATCTAGAGGTCGATGCTCTGCTATTCTGAAATTTCCCCTGCTTCATCCAACTTTTAATTCTATCACTAGTTAGGATGATGTCAAAAAAGCCGCTAGATGAACAGCCTGCTAACCTTTCCATGAAGTGCCCAGGGAGGGTATCCATGAAAAGGTTAACCATTTCTCTCTCCAGCAGTGGTGGTTGAACTCTAGTTGCAACTTCGCGCCACCTCTATGCATATTCTTTGAAGCTTTTGGAGTTCTTTTGAGACAAACTTTGCAGTTGGGTCCGACTTGGATCCATGTCAATATTATATTGGTATTTCTTGAGGAAAGCCTCCCCAATCTCTTTCCAATTGCGAACAACGGTCCTCTCCAATTTCATGTACCATTCCAGTAAGCTTCCAGAAAGGCTGTCTTGGAAATAGTACATCCAAAGCTTCTCATCTTTGGTGTGCGCAACAATCTTGCAGTAAAAAGCTTGCAGATAATTTTTTGGGCAAGAATTGTCGTTGTATTTGTCAAAATATCAAGAGGCTTAAACATTGGAGGAATGATCACCCCTTGAACCAAGCCCATGTCAGAGACGTCGATGCCTAGAGTATCCCTGCATTCCAAATCCCTAACTTTCTTAGCCAGCATCTGAAAGTCTTGGGAATTACCACTTGCGCCAAAGCCCATGTCTTTATTTACCAAGGTGAACTGATCTTCTTGATGATCTTCCACATGGACAGGAATAGAACCGCCACCCTCTAGAGTTGGAGGTCTATTACCCCTATTGTTGTTGATTGGAGTTCCCTGAGCATCCAAAGTGACAACTTAAGGGTTCACCTGTGGTGGATCAAGTCTGAGAACATCAGCTCTTAGCTCCTACTGCCCCTGGGCCATGCCCTGCATCATAGTCATAAACTCAGCCATCCTGGTGCGGAGTTCATTTAGCTCAGTCTGTATGGTGTCCATGATGTTTCTCTGATTGTGGCGAGTAACATTTCGGTGCAGAGGAGTTTCGTGTCGAAGAAGACGGCTATTTGTGGCTCTCACAATCTTTCCAGTATAAACAGATAAGTTAAGAAATCCAGATAACCTGAAAAAGGAAACAAAATGCAAATGACATGAATGGATGCAATGTTGTGTTCTTTTCATTCTCAAGGTTTTTTACATTCCCGTTCCGGTATTGAGAAAATTCAGATAGCCTTTGAAAATTCAGATTTTGGGGAAGAAGACCCCACGGGAAGCTCAAATCAGATAATTGGAGAACTGGTGCTTAGAACCTCGTCTCAGTGCAAGGATAACAACTATAGATTCCAACCAAGTCAAATATCATAAACTGAAATCTAAGGATAACAAATTCCCCGAAGGGTGCCAATTCATACATCAATAGAAAATAGCAAAGCGTAAAAGGGAATCCCACAACAGGCCTGTGGGTAATCCAGGTTCAAGAAAATAAAACTAAGCCCTAGGAAGCTCCATGTCCTTCAATCTCCAGCTAAGACGTTTGACCACCTGGAATAACTGGTCTATGTCTGGATGACCTGGATCCTGTATTAGCTTATGGATGAGGATATATCTCTAATCAAAGGAATTATGCGGTTCATTGATCTATTGTAGGAATATCTCTTCACTCTCTTTGTTGAGACTTGGCTCAGCTTTGGCTTTCTTGACCTCCGCGCGGATCTTGAGCTCTTCTACCTCTTTTTGAGCATCTTTAATTGCTTGTTGGCCCTGTGCTATCTTTTGGTCATAGTCTATGTGCTTCTTGTAGGCTTGTTGAAGTTGCTCTTCTAGTTCGCCCAGTAGCTTTTGAAGATTTTTAATCTCCAATTTGTATCCAGCTTCCACTTCCTTTTGCTTCTTTTGATTATCTTCCCATTTCTCTTTCCAGAGAGTCACAGATTCGTTGGCTTCATCCAAAGACTTTTTGTCCTTCTGACATTGACTTACCTTGTGGATCTCAGATAAACCCTTCTTCCTGAAGTAGAGCTTTCTTTCTTCAAATTCCTTCTGCTTGTCTTTCACTAACTTTTCAGCTTTCTGAGCTCTTTCCTCTAGTCTCTGATTGAGGGTCACCATCTTCTTATAGGAATTATGAGCTTCTTGATTCTCTGTTCTGAGTTGTTGGACCAAAGCTTCCAACCTTTGATAATCCTTTAAAGGCACAGTAACTTCAGGTTCAATCCCTGGAGGTAGAACTGGTGCAGAGAATAAGATTGAAACCACTCGAGCTTTCTCCCTTACACAAGCTTCATACTCGGGAAACATCTAATTATTGCTTTTGCCCAAGCGTGCTATGCCTTTCCTTCTGATAAGCTTCTAGGCACCTGCAGCTTCTCGAACCAAAGGAAGATTATCATTTATAGGGAAATAGAAAGTTTGGACTAGCTCTGATTCCTTAGGAACATCTTTGAGTGCATATCCCAACTTCCTTCTTAAGATAATAGGGTTGTAATTGATGCACCTTACTAATCCTAAGAGTGAAACATTGGGATAACTTCCACAGCTGGAGATGAAGTCCTTCCCTTTTAATTTGAAGGTAAACCACCTGATATCCTTAGCAGACAACATGCTCAGTTTCTGGGCCCAGATTACATTGGGATCAGTGAAAGCTTCAGTAGTGGGTAGGTGTCTCATAAACCATTTGTAGAATAAAGGAGCGCAACACCTGACTAGACCACCTCATTTTTTCTCATTCTTGTAGTGTACTGAATAATACAAGTCACCGAGAAGAGTGGGCACATGATTCTTCAGTACAAACAAGTGGATGGCATTCATATCCATAAATTTATCCATGTCAACAAATAGGATGATCCCTTAGATGGATAAGGCTAAGATAGCACAAACTGAATCCCACTGAGCAGCCACAACAAGTTCTCTAGCTCTTCTAACCAAAAACTCCAAACGAAAACCAAGTACCCCAGCTTTGGTAGCTGTCAAGTTAGAAGACACCTTAGATGAGCTCAAACAAAGAGCTTTGGCAATGTCTTCATGAGAAGGTCTGGTCATTTCTGAATTGAAGGGGATCTGATCTTTGAGTGGAACACCTAAGATCACATCATACTCCTTAAGCATAAAACCTAAATGGAAGTCAGTAAATGTGAAGCATCTGAGCTTAGGATCATAATATTGTAGTAAGGTATGAATGGTACTCCTCTGAGAACTATCCAGAGTAGTCACCAGATCCAAAATATTAACATAACTCTCTTTGAAGTATCCCACATGACCCGGGGTAATAAGAGACACCATCTAGTTAAGTAGATCCACTATGGTATCAAAGAACTTGTAGTGCACATTCTTCTTTTTGACATCTTCCATTTCAGGAGCAGAAGTCTGACCGGGAACTGGGAATAATATGAACCATGAGAATGAAAAAGAACACAAATGATTAGTGATGTGATGATGCTTATGCAAGGTAAGGCATGTGATCAATGACGTGTTTGTCTTGTGTTGATTAGATAATCAAGTGTATGTGCAGGTTCACAATAGCAATCATAATAACAGAGTCACAAATGGAAATCACAATAACAATTTCTCTAAATAGAAATCTCGGATCTTAGAACCAAAGAACCATAGAACCAGATCATTACACTGAACAATACTGGAAAATTGGGTATGTTGGAAGTTTTAGGGTTCATGCAAACCTATAAACCCCTCCCAATCTCAGGGGTGCTACCTCGGGTCAACATCACAGAATCTTAAAGCCAGGTAGCAATAATACATTCACCATTTCCGAGAAATGGCTCATGACCAAATCAGGGAATTCGTTTAGCATTGTGTACTACTCAGGGAGGTCTCAGCTGAGTCCGGGAAAACAAGCAACCCTCATAAGTCCCCAGCTTCAAGCATTGAATCGAGAAACAATAGTACATTCAGCCCTTGGGATACAGTACTATCGTCATACAAACAGTTTTCTTTAAGTAAGTTCCTGTGAGAGAACCAAGCCATCCTATGCGAGTTCCCAGTGGGCCCTCGGATGCGAGTGGATTTTCCAACAAATGTGGTATGCCACTGTCATCACTGGAGAGGGATGTTTCCACTAAGGTCCTCGATGATCGGTCACCAGATGCACATAAATATCAAGGTCGTACCCTGAATTGGAAGAGATCCCCACACATAATAGTTCCAAGACGGGTCGCAGTCTGGGTATGGAACACATCGCCACTCATCATGGTGAAATACCATGGAAGTACAATGTTTGTCCATGCTATTCCTAGGGTGCACTCAAGCCGGATATTTGGCTTATCTCACAGTAACTCCCATCCCACATAAAAAACCAAACAAGCACAAACATTATATATGATGCATGTGAAAATAAATACTGAAAGCGGTAAGTAAATGTTGTAAATGAAAGCTGTAAATAAAGTAGTAAAGCTAAACTAAAGCACACAACAAAAAACAGTTAAGCACTCAAAGAAACAAAAACAAACAAGCGCTAGGATTAACTCTCAAAGGGTAAACCAGAGATTCAGGGTTCGGTCCCCAGCAGAGTCGCTATCTGTCGCTCCCGGGATTTTCATCCTGGTACAAACGCGAAAGTAGCGTGGAAAAGGTAGAGTCGTCAGCCAGGCATTTTTATCCTGAATAAATAGGAAAGGTAATGTTGCACGAACCGAAATGAAAAGGAATGGACAAGGTCCTGCGAACTAAAGAACTGGGTTTGGGAGTCGGTTACAAACTGGGAAGGTATTAGCACCCCAGATCGTCCGCTGAACCCGACGGGATCCACGCTTTCTAGTCTGTTACAAAGGGTAAGGAATAAAACTATTGTTGAATAAAATAACTGCTGGAATTGGAATGAAAGAGGGAACTGGAAAAGAAGAACAAAAATAAAGGGGGGAAATATAGGGAAAATAAAGAATATGCTCGAACGGGCCCTACCCCGCTGCCTACGTACCTCATCGGGAAAATGAGGATCAGAGTCGACGTAGTTCGCCTAACTAAGGCGGGAACTGTGTTTGTGTTTTTTATGAGATTTAATTGTTTATGCATATACTCAGGTGTTACAGGCTTGTCTAGTACGAGTGCATTTACCGTCTTGCAAATGAGACAAGTCGTAGCGAGTTTGTGTTGAGAGTGAATGAGGTGAGAAGAGAATTCCCGCAGGAAAAGATGAGTGTTGTTTATTTACTGTTTTTTTATAAGAAGTGTTTTGAGATTGTTGTTTGTGGAACATTATCATACTAAGACTTGTTCATCATGGTAGATGCCTTATACCTCTCCCTAAAATGGGATGTGTATAAGTAACCCACGGCAAAGTCTCATGGCGTACAAGAAAGTTCAACCTTTATTAGGTGTTTTTTACTATTTTCTTTATGAGATGAGAAAGAGAGACTCAAATCGAGAAAGGGAAAAGCTAGGGGAACTAAGACATAACCCTAAGTCATTTATTGCATGCAAAAAATGAGATCCTAATGGTTTATGTGGTTTTCTAATCCTAATGAGAAAAGGAAAAGAAGGAAAGAGAACTTATAACTCAACTTACTTCCTAAGGAAGTTAAGTTGTTTCAAAAAAAGGGGGAAGCCTATACAAGAAAAGCACCAAGTGTTAAGGAAAACACAATTAGAAAGCATAAATAAGAGGAGGAAGAAGTTATATAAACAAGGCTTACCTCAACATCCCTAAAAAACAAATTTTAGCTTCACAAAGCATATTAAACGCATAAAGCATGGAAAAAGTTCAAGTAAAGCTCAAACTAGCTGAGGAAAGGTACTAAAAGATTCCTAGGGTTAAGTCCTAAAACTAAAGGATCTTAAATGAAAACAAGCTTCTAAAGTCAGTAGCTAAACCCTATTAAAGTGTGCTAAGGTTAGAAAATCAAACACCTACAAACTATGCCCTAATGAGGTACTAAACCCTAAAGGAAATCAAAGTGAAGTTATATGGAAAAGTTTGAATGAAATTAGGGAACCAAACAAATAGAAATGGTCATGAAAAAAATATGAAATTAATTCCCTAAAGTCACCAACCAGAATACAACAATGTGTTAAAATATCTCCCAAAAATTCACAACTTAACTCCACCAAATGGTCACTCAAAGTTACCTAATGATGACTTGCAAACTTGCACAAACAACGCTTCTAAAACATTGGACAAAATGAGTTCAAAAATATAACAAAATATTTTTAGGTTCCTTTCTGAGTCTTCTAAAATATGTAAAAAGAATGGTGTGAAAATGTTACTCGAGGTGGAAGAAATAAATTGGACAAACGGAGGTGTTAATATGGGAATTCAATGAAAAAGAAATCAAATGAAAAATCAAAATAAAATGAAAAAATCAATGAAATCAGAAAATAAAAACACAAAAATTCTGGAGTGAGTTAAGATGATAAAATGATTTTTGGGGAATTTTATCAGGAGATTTAGTATTTCCTATAGATTAAAATGGAAAGTATATGAAAACAGAAATAAAAACTAACTAGGAAATAAGGAAAGGGGTGCAAAAGTAGTAATTGTTAGTTAAAATAAAAACAATGGGCCACAAGGGGTGCGGATAGAGAAGAAATCCTAGGTCCAACGCTGAAAAGCCTGGGGGAGTATGGTGGAACTTCATTTAACATAGTTTGAATCCATGTAGGCCGCATGATCAAGAGACTTTTGTGGTAAGCACATCAAACAATTGAAGGGAGCGAGGGTGTACAGTTGTAAACACCCCAAATTTGCCCTCACTCATTTTTCCATGGCTTGTGATCTTTTCATATGGATGGGTTCAATCATATCATCTCATATTGCATTTTTGCTTCACTGCATTGTTTCAAAGTCATCTGCATCTAGGGTTTGTGACCTGAGCAATCCCTGAGCTATCTGAGCCACTCCAAAGGTCATCAATCATCTCAAGAGGGTTCATATATGTTCAAGCATCATATTATATCCTCCCAAGGTCAATGAAGTCAAAGAATCACAAGAACTGAGAAAGGCATGGAAGCAGAGCCAGGCTTAACTACACAGATGACCTAAAATTAGGGTTTTGGTTTCAGAGGCCATAACTCCAAATTTTTTGGTCATTCTTGTTTCTATTGGCCTCTATATTTTATGGGGATCATGCATATCAATTTTCATGAAGAAATTCAATAGGGAAGGCATCTGATCAAAAGGTGACTTCTTGAGCAAGCCAGTGCAAAATCAGGGCATCTGAGGCCTCCAATCATCCAACCAAAGGGTGTTCTCCATCATATTGAGTGTGTATGATCTTTATTTGATCTTAGAAGATGTTAGAAGTTCACAAAATTGAAGAATTTCAAGCCATTTGCAAAGTTGCCATTTTGGGAAAGTGACTTGTAATGCAAACTTGCCATTTTGGGAAAGTTTTTCAACCTCCTCTTTTTGATTCAAAAATGCTTCAAATGAAAAATTCTTGGTCATGAAAGTTATAGATTGGATCATTCCCTTTTCAAAAAGTACAAGAACTCATTCTAATTCATTTTAGATCAAAAGTTATGGCCTTGCAAAGTTGGATAAAATCACTAAAATTTTCACTTTTACACCAAAGAGGGAAACTTGCAAATTCTCATGCCAAGCATTCCCATGACTTCAAAATGACTTCTAAGCATCACATAAACACAACACATGACCTAAAACTCAGAATGGCCCAAAGAATCACTCATTTTCATGCCTTGATCATTAAGAAATCCAAAAGGGGCCAAAACTCCATGAATTTGCAAAATGACCCAAAGCTTCTCATCCACTTGTGCCAGCTGCCAAATATGACTTCCATGGACCTCCTTGAAGCAAGCTGATTCGAACCATGCC
The DNA here is from genome assembly GCA_963966055.1 of Lathyrus aphaca. Taxonomy (NCBI): domain Eukaryota; kingdom Viridiplantae; phylum Streptophyta; class Magnoliopsida; order Fabales; family Fabaceae; genus Lathyrus; species Lathyrus aphaca. The sequence continues at coordinate 274,962,348 of OZ014519.1, read as the reverse complement.
CTTGTACCATGACTGAACCAGCCCATACCTTCACTTTCACATAAGTTGACTTTATGCAACTTGAGCCATACCAATCAAACTGAGCCACACCAACTACTCTGACCAATCACAGCTTCACATACATGCCTCAAGGATCACATTTCACACAATTTTGGAGCCTGAAATCATAGCATCACCATAGTTCAAAAAAACCTCCCTCTTTGCATTTTCATTCGAATCTCATCACACAAGCCTCAAACCTCAAAACAAACTTCACAGAACAACTCACCATGATCCACTGATCATTTCCCAACCATCACTTTGCCCTAAAAAGCCTTGAATCAAAAACACGATTTCCACACTTCACAAACTGAACCTCTGCCATTTTCATTTTGAGGCCATATAAACTCCAGCTAAGCATCACAAACATTTGGGGAGGATCATTGGATCTTGTTTGAAGCAAAGAACTGGCCAGAAAGCACCATTTTCGAAAGCTTCAGTTCAGGTATCATCAAGAACAATTTTTCCAGAAACGTGTTTTTAAGTTACCAATTGGTTCTCCATGATTCACTGATGATTCTGATGTGTTTAGTTTTGAAAATGGTCAAGTATTAAGCATGTATTAAACCTCTGAAACTTTCTGCGTTTTTTTCCGTTTGGCTTTGATTCCTGTTCTTGAGTGAAAATAAATGAGTTTTAGGGCTGGATTCATGTTTAGGGTTGTTAGATGATTGATTCTGGAGAGTTAGAGAGCTTAAGATTGCGTTTTGAGTGAGATTGAAGGATTGGATGGCCGGAGAAGATGACCGGAACACTGTTCCGGTCATCTGAAAGTGATTAGGGTTCAGGATTAGGGTTTAATCATAATTAGTGAGATTTGAATTTCAGCCGTTCGTTCGCGCGCGTAGTCAACTCCCTCCCCCTAGGTTTGAATATGGGCCTTTAGATCAGCTGACTTTCTCATTTTCTCTTTAATTTCTTTTTTATTTCATTTGTTTTGTATTTAATTTCCACGAATTTTTAAAAATAGTAAAATACATTAAAAAATTCTGAAATTTTTTATCAAACCTTTTATTAATTTTCAGAACCCAAAAATATTTTTATTTTTATTTTTTGCACTAAAAATCATTTTTAAATCATTTACATGTTTATTTTCAATTAGTTAATGGAAATTAATTAATTAAAAATGCATTTAGGTATTTAAAAATCACCAAAAAATTCACATTGCATTTTAAAACATTTAGAAACATTATCAAACTCTTCAAACAAATTTATTTTTGGTTCTTGACCTATTTTGACATTTTTCATTGGAATTAAAGTTATTTAAAGGCAATATTTTGGTCTTAACTTAGAAAAATTCATTCTGCCTAACCATGAAGAGTTTGATGATGGTTCTTCTTGCATTGCATCCTTCATGTCATGTAGTTTCTAGGGTAAATTTGGTTTGAATTTATCTTTCGTTTTCAATTTGAAATGCATTTTTCCCTTTGAAGTGTCTTGAAACCCTAGTTGATTTGAGAAAATCATAACTCCCATTAGGTTAAGACTTAGGTCCCCTCCTTTGGGCAGTGAACTTGTGTAGGGTTAGGGTACCTTTGATCTCATTTTCAATTTTTTATCATGTCATTTGCTTCTGGTTTTGGATTTTGCATTGCATGCTATGTATAAACCCTAATTCTTGCCTTCCTTTGCACCCATCTCCCATTTGCTTGCATACATGAACTTGTCATGACATTTTGTGCATCAACATGACTTCTAAGACATCTTAGGACATATTAGAATCATTTTTGATCATTGCATCTTTCATTTCCATGTTTTGCATTCATTCCATTTCATAAACTTTCATGAACTTTCATGGTTCAAAACATGCTTCATTTGCATCCACATCCTTGTATGATCATCCACAACTCTTGACATGTGTTTGCACCATCTTTTAGCATCATTAACATCATGTTTATGCTTCTGATTTTGGTTTGCATCATTGTATTTCATCTCATTCTCATGTCATTTCATTTTCTTGTTGCTAACTTTTCAGGTGGTAAGTGTCTGAGAAGTGAATTTGCCTTCACTTCTCACAATCTTTTCTCTTCTCTCTTATGCATTCATTTCTGAATTCTACTTGTGTATTAGAGTGAGCTTGCTCATTCATGTTCATCTCTTACTTTCTTTCTTCAAGTAACTTATCTTCTCAAGAGAAGTAAGTTAGCTTGTTTCTCTTTTCTCCTTCTCCTTTCATCTGCTTCTTCCTTGGTGGCTTTTCTCCTGAAGATCTTCTTGCAAGCCTCATAAACCCTAGGAATACCCAAGCATGATAACAATTAGGGTTTGATTAGTCCCCCATTAGTTTTACCTTTGTGTCATCTTTGTGTCTTCTCTTCTCATCTCATAATCAAGGACTAAACCCTAAAGGTTTTAAGGCTTTGTGATTAAGCTTATGCCTGCATCCTTCTATTAGGATGGAGTGTATAACTTTAATCCTAAGTGTTAAACCCTTAAGGTATTTAAATCCTTTAATCAATCCATTTAATAATCACTAAGACATCAAGCTTGTAACTTGGGCCTTGCATTAGGGTTCTAATTCTTCCTTAACTAGTTAAGAAGGACTAACCCTAGTGTTAATGGACAAGTCCCCCTAAAGTTGTCTTACAAACCATAAAATCCATTTATTAACCTTATCATTAACTAAAATCCATTTAATAAAGGCTTTGTTTTGTCATGAGGTTAATCCCTAATCATGGATTAAGTTGAGGAGTCTTCCTCAGCTTAAATGTTCTCATCTATTATCCTTCTATTAGGATGGTGTAATGAGTCCATTAAATCCTTGATTATGGATTAAACTCATTACTTAACACTAAACAAAAACATCAAAAACATCTAAATAATTACAAGTAGGTTAATGATCTTAATCCTCCATCATGGTGATTAAGTGTGAGGTGTTTACTTCATACTTAAAGTATGCTCATTACCCCTAATTAGAGGGAAGATGTGATGAGTTTACTAACTCTTGGTTTAGGTTTAAGCCCATTATCTTATGACAAACCTCAAAAAACAATGAAAGACTGAAAACACAAAAACAAACAATAATCGTCTCCTCCGGGATTCTTTTCTCATCTCATTCACTCATAAACGAGGACTTGCTTCTTCCGTCTAATGCAAGACAGTTTGCACCTGAGCCAGATAGGTCATACACTTGAGCATAGACAAGTAAGCAGTTCATCAGTCAATTGATCTTTCAGTATCTTTGAGTCGAACTACGGTGTTCTGACTTCCTCATTGCACGAGAGGATACGTAGGCATAACTTAACTATTATCGAACAAAAGTCCCTGTATATTCCCCCTCCTTCCAGCACTATTCTTTAAGCCTCTTTATCTTGAGCATTTCACTTTCTTTTCTTACACTGACACTTCTCCTATACACTTCACATTTCTTTTACACCGACACTTGCATTCTTTTCCAGCTTTGATACACAGATTGCACTGACACCACCCCTTTTGAACACAAATCTTTTAAGCGTGGATCCCGTCGAGTACGGCGTACAATCTGGGTGCTAATACCTTCCCAGGTTGTAACCAACCCCCTTTCTCAATTTCTCTAGTTCGCAACCGTCTTATCCATCTTTCCTTAGGTCTATGCAACATTGCCTTTCCTTCGGGATAAAAATTCCTAGCTGGCGAATCTATTCATTCCTTCTCTTTTCGCCGACCGTTTGCGTCTGTACCCCTTCTAACCAGGTGTCATTTGGTGGGAGCGACAGCTTGGCGACTCTGCTGGGGAGCCTTATACTGTAACCAGGGCTTCTGGTTCTTTTTGTGGGTTCCTCCTAGCGCTTGTCTGATTTGTGTTTACTGGGGTGTTATGTGCTATGTGTGTTTATTTATTTTGCTTTATTTATTGCTTTATGTACAACTTTATTTATAGCTTTCTTTACTGTCTTATGCATCTTTTCATATTGTCATTGCTGGATCTGGTTTGCTGTTTTGGTGGGTGGGGTTCCATTGAGAGTTTAAGGTCCTATACCTGGGACCTGAGTGACACCTAGGATAGAGTGGTTCATGTTCTTTCCCATTCCATTTCGGTCTGGTGCGGGAATATGAAACACGGTTCAGATGTGGGTTTCTTCTTGAGAACTCTGTGCTACAGATTTCCTGTAGTGCTAGGGCTATCTGGGAAGCCTGCTAAGTCTGGATGACCTTTATTATGACCTTCAGAAACTGAGGTGAATTAGAGGAGGATATTTTATGGTTATTGTAGACACTGTACCTCCGGGTTAGAAGTGTTTACACTTCTCATAACTAATCCAAGTCTGAAAATCCTTGTTCTAGAGCATCACCTGTGAGGGGGTTGGGCTGTTTACAGGTTTACAGGTACCTTTGGCCACATCATACCTTGTTACTGAGTTTGTTTAAGAGTACTCCACTTTGGACAGTTCTTGTGATTAACCCTGGACATGTGACTCTTTATTTGAGTCCCCTACCTTAGTTACTGGATTTCTGAACCTCCATCTGGACTTCTTGAACATACATGGGCTTTATATCAAGACAGATAATCAGATCCAGCTTGATTATAAACCCTTGCATATCATTTGCATATATCATCATTGCATCATTTAACATTTGTTTATTTGCTTTTCAGGGTATCCACATCATATCTGGTTTAGTTTTGACCCCTTCTTCTGCATAGACCTCTGCTTCATCAATTATCTACTTCAGTTATTCTCATCATCACCAGCATCAGCCTGTCAGTGGCTCATTTCCAGTATCAGTCTGTGATCTTCATTAGCACCTATCTTCATCTTCTTCAGCAGCACTCATGACTACTCCCAGGAAGAGCAACATATCCTACCATTTCTTTGAGCCTGTGTTGACTGGTATCAGGCAAGTCCAGTCACTTATCACACCTGACCACGTCCCTTTGTTTAGAGAGCATTATGGAGGTATCTTGGATATGGTTATGGACCTTGACCCTTCTCAGAGGAGCATGATCCACACCTGCTTGCAGTTTTATGACCCTCCTTTGAGATGCTTCACCTTCCCAGACTTTCAGTTAGGGCCTCTACTGGAAGAATTTTCCTCATTGATTGGAGTACCTATCAGGGGTGGACTCCCTTTCAACCCAGAAATGACTTTTCCCAGCAATGGAGAAGTAGAAAAAGCACTGTACCTGGAGCCTGCCTTGGTTGGGCAAAGCATGACAACAAAAGCTGGGATCCCTGGTTTGCACTTGGACTTCTTGATTTCTCAGGCCATCCTGAAGGCCTCATTGGGGGAATGGAGGGAAGTCTGTGCACTGTTAGCCCTCAGCATATATGGGGTTATAATGTTTGCTGATGAGCCTAAATTTGTCAGCAAGAATGCCATTCATCTGTTTCTTATGAGGAACCCAGTACCCACATTGCTGGGAGATTTCTATTACTCCATCCATCAGAGGAATGAGAAACAAAGGGGGAAGTTGGTGAGATGTTGTGCTCCTTTGTTTCACACCTGGATGCTCAGACACCTACCTAAATCAGATGCCTTCTTGAACCCTCACCAACAGAAGAATTGGGCTAAGAGGCTCATTGCCTTGACTTCAGATGATATTAGATGGTGCACCCAGAGCACCAAAGGCAAAGACATTATCACCAGCTGTGGGCAGTACCCAAATGTGCCTCTGATAGGAGTAAAGGGTTGCATCAATTACAATCCTTTGCTGTTTAAAAGACAACTAGGCTATGCTTTGGTTCACCCTCCCAGAGTGCAAGATTTAGCTAAGACCTTGCATTGTGAAGTAAAACCTAATTCAGCTGCTGTCAGACAAGCATCCTGGGCTTGGGACAACATCCAGACAAAAGGGATGGCTATTCTAGGGAGGTGTAATAATGTTGCTTCAGCTCAGTACTATGATTGGTCCCGTACTAGAGCTCAGATTACTGGAATGCCTTTCACCATTGAGGACATACCTGGACCATCTACAGTACAGCCAGTAGCAACTGTCAGCCTAGAAGAATTTGAGAAACTGAAGGAAAGGAATGAGAACTTATCTCAAGCTTTGAAGAAGACTCTTTGGGAGAGGAGTGATGGTCGTCTGGACATTGAGAGGTTGGAGAAGCTTAGGGTGGAACATCTTGCCAAAATTGAGAAGGCAGAGGACTACATCAGGAAAGCAAGAGCTGGGGAACAAATATTGAAGAATGCCTGTAAAGAAGCCAAGATTGAGAAGGCCAGGACTGAGCTCTATCTGCAAGAAAGTTAGGCTAGGTGGGTCAGGATCACTGAAGCCCGAACACAAGAAGACCAGAAAACTCAAGCCAATATTGAACAGTTAGAGGCCAATGAAAAGAAGCAGCAGGAAGCTTTGTTGGCAGCCCAGAAAGAGATATAAGAGTTGAAGCTCAGAGCTGGATTGAAGAGATCAAAGGACCAGGACAGACACAAGAAGCTGACCACTGTTGTTGCCACTAGGAACCTCCTCATTAGGACCATTACAGAGCACCCAGCTGGTCCAGTGACTAAGGCACTCCTGAAGGAGGTCGAGGAGGATGAGTTTGGATTGGATGTTTGACTTCTTTGATTGTTGTTCATTTCCATTTGATGTACTTTTCTCTTTTTGTATTTTGACCCTCCAGGGGCATATGTTGTAAAACAAGCTATGTATTATTCCCCATTTGTAATATATTTTAGTTTGTTTCCGTTTGGGTTTCTCTCTCAACAAACCTCAAGCATTTTCCTCGAGGTCTGGAAAGGTCAAAACCAAGAACCAAACCGGATACCTTGGAAAACAAATAAGCATACTGCATTGCATACTAACTTTTGTTTTGTTTTGTAGGTTTTATTATTATTGTTTCTAACTTTGTTGTAACTACAGGAAATATTGCTCGTCGCCGAGTGTTCCCTGTCAACCGCACGCACCGGTACCCTACTCGCAACAACCTTCCTAGTATTCAAATGGAGCAAGTATAGCAGGACCTGACTGAGGTCAGAACTCAGATGGCTAATGAAAGAGTAGAGATGAGAAACCAAATGACTCAATTCATGGCTGTGATGACTGGCTTGGCCCAGAGTCAAGAAAGGTTAAGGGAACTGGTGGAAAGACAAACTCCCGAGGAACCTCATCTTGGAACTGGAGGAACAAGTAACAATGAGTGTGGCCAACCTCATGTTAATCCACCAGTATTTGGACCTCATCTGGATCTGGAAGTCAACATCCCGAGAAATGTGCAAGGAAATACTGCTGGGGGAGAATCTTGCAAGAGGATCCCCAAGAAGAGCAGTTTACTGTTATGGGAGCTGGAGACGAAGTCTATGATAGGAGGTTAGATGAAATTGCTGAGAAGTTGAGATCTTTGGAGTCTCATAATTCCTTGGGCTTCGATGTAATGGATATGGGACTAGTGGATGGGGTGAGAATTCCCCACAAATTCAAACCCCCGTGCTTTGAGAGATACAATGGAACCTCTTGTCCACGAACTCACCTGCAGTCTTTCCTAGGAAGACTTAAAGCATATACCATGGATGAAAAGCTGTGGATGTTCTACTTTGAATACAGTCTGATTGGGGCTTCAAGGGAGTGGTATTCACACTTGACCAGAGCCACTATTAGATGCTGGAAAGACTTGGCTGAATCCTTCATCAGGCAGTATCAATACAATCTGGACATGGCTCCTAACAGGACCCTCCTAATGGGAATGTCCAAGTCTTCCAGAGAAAGCTTTAGGGAATACGCCCAAAGGTGGAGACAGCTTGCTGCTGCTGTCTAACCACCCATGTCAGAGAGGGAGATGGCTGACATGTTCATGAATACTTTGCAAGGAACATATATTGATAGACTGGCTGCCTTTTCCTCTACCAGTTTTGCTGACGTAGTTATAGCTGGGGAAAGGATTGAAAGCCTTTTAAAAATGGGCAAGATTTCCGACAATGGTGCAAGTTCATCCAATAATCCCAGGAAGCCTTTTATGGGACCCCGAAGAGCCGGTGAGACCAATTCCATTCATGCAAGCAGGGGCAGACCTCAGTATGTTCACCGGTCAGTAGCAGCAGTCACCATTCCAGCTCCGATTCCTCAGCAATCAGCATATCCTCAACAACAACAACCACAATATCAACAACAAGTTCAGTATCCGCAACAGAGAACCTACAATAACAACAATAGCAATCAACAACAGCTTCCCTTCCAACAAAGACCATCACAGGCAAACAGGGTGATTGACCTTATCCCTATGCCTTATGCTGCCTTATTGCCACAACTCCTGAAGCTTAACTTGGTTGAGTTAAGTACGTTGGCGCCACCAGATCCTCTCAACCTCCCAAAGAATTATGATGTCAATGCCAGGTGTGTTTTCCACTCCAATGCACCTGGTCACAATACTGAAAAATGCAGGGCCTTACAAATGAAAGTCCAAGATCTGGTGGATTCTAAAGCCCTCAACTTTGCACCTCCTCCGAATGTCAACAGAAATCCTATGCCTAATCATGGCGGGTCGAGGATTAATGCCATTGAGGAAGTCAAACCATCTACCTTGATCACCAGTGTTGCACAAATTTGAACACCTTTGGTCGAAATTAAAGCTCATCTTTTAGAATACCAAGTGTTCCCCGGGTGTGAGCTCGGCTGTGGGTATTGCAACATTGCAGTCAATGGGTGTGAAAAGTTGAGAAGCGGTATAGATGGTCTTATTAAGGATGGTATCCTTCAGATTTCAACAACGGCGCCTACAAATCAAACAATTCCTTTAACAACAATTCCCGATTCTTCTACAACAGCAGCAACAATCATTCCTACCGATTCATCGATATCATCAGCAATTACTCCGTCCGTCACTTCAACAAGTCAAATTTACACAACCATTTCTTCTACAACATCAGCATCCATTTTATTAGCAGAATCTTCTACAACGCCAGCAAATATTAATGAAGATGTCTCGACAGTTACAATCTACTATGACCCATCAAATGTTCCTCCCAGCAGCAGTTTCCAACAACAAACCGTGGCACCTCCTGCCAGATCACCCGTCACAATTTACTATGATCCGCACACCATTACAGTACCTTCCTCTACAGTAATCAGTCTGGTCACCATTACGGTGCCTGGACCCGTTCCTTATGAAAGCAGCAATGCCATACCTTGGCACTATGGCTCTGATCTCTACTGCAACGGGGAGAAAATCACTCTGGATTCATCGACCTCTTCTCCACAAGTTGATAATGTTGGGGGAGGCAGAGGCTTCACCAGAAGCGGACGCCTTTATGCCTCACAAACACAAAGACCTAATGTTGAAGCAGAAGCTGCTGCCAAAGCAAAAGGAAAGAGTGTGGTATCTAAAGAGCCAACTGCCAAGGAAACTTAGAAGACATCTTTTGAACAAGATGTAGACGAGTTCATGAGAATCATAAAAAGGAGTGATTACAAGGTGGTGGACCAGCTTCACCAAACGCCCTCCAAAATCTCCATATTATCATTGTTGATGTGTTCTGAAGCTCACAGGAACGCACTGTTGAAAGTCCTGCACGCAGCATACGTGCCGGAGGAGATTACTGTTAATCAGCTAGAAACCGTGGTTGCAAATGTCAACACCAGTCATGGACTGGGCTTTATCAATGCTGACTTAACAACAGAGGGACGCAACCATAATAAGGCTTTGCATATCACCTTGGAATGCAAGGGTGCTGTTTTGTCTCATGTACTGGTAGACACTGGGTCATCACTCAATGTTCTACCAAAGAAAGCCTCAGTGAAGCTGGAGTATGATGGCTTGGCACTGCGTCCGAGTAATTTGGTGGTGAGAGCATTTGATGGCTCTAAAAGATCAGTGCTTGGAGAGATTGATCTGCCTGTGATGATTGGCCCGCAGACCTTCAAAACTACCTTCTTTGTGATGGATATACAGCCGGCCTACAGCTGTCTGTTGGGTAGACCATGGATCCACGCCGCTGGCGCTGTTACGTCTACCCTTCACCAGAAGTTAAAATTCGAGTGGGAAGGCCAGATCATCACCATCTGTGGGGAGGAGGACATTTTTATTAGCCATCTGGCTACGTATAAGTACATAGAAATAGATGGAGAAATCCATGAAACCATGAGCCAAGGGTTTGAAGCCCTCAACATTAATGAAGCATCTGCTGTACTGGGAACTTCCATAACATCGTACCAACAAGCCCGAAAGGTTGTTGAAGAAGGTACCATCCAAGGCTGGGGCAAGCTGCTGCCCGTGGAAAAAAAAGAAGACCGATTTGGGTTGGGTTACAGACCAACTCAACAAGATCAATCAGAGGCTGCAAAAGAGCCCAGGTTCATCAGCGGGGGGATGCTCACCCCGGATGCTGTGAACAATTTGGAAGATGAGTCGGAAGATGAGCGCAACCTGGAAAGCTGGATACGTCCAAGGATCCCGGGGAGCCATGTCTCAAACTGGTCTTCCTAGGAAATTATAAGGGTTACTCCTGCAGAGTAATTATTATTTCCTGTATTTTAAAGCATGCATCAAGTCCTACATCTTGCCCAAGATGTCAGGACTCATTTTGTAATCGGGCCATCTTGTATTTTGTGCAAAGATCAATTAATGAATATCAGGACATCTTTTGCAAATGAGTCTTTTCTTTTCCGCTCACTGTTTTTCATTTTTCACTTTTTGTACAAAAATAAAATGGCAATGTTTTTCAAAATAAATAACTTCATTTTCACCTTTTTAAATAAGATAAAACTGATCACTAAAATAAACCAATCTAAACCCTTGCAGAGAGTGCCTTTCAGACTGCACCGACAACCACACTGCTATGACTTTGTATGACTTTGACAATCCAATCAATCAAGCTGATGAAGGGGTTGAAGAAGATTATGAGCTACCTGAAGAGCTAGCCAGGTTGTTGAGACAAGAGGAGAAGGTTATCACTCCTCATCAGGAGGAGATTGAAACGGTTAATCTTGGTACGGAAGAAGACGTGAAAGAGGTTAAGATCGGGGCATGCCTGCAAGATTCAGTAAAAGAGCAACTGATTGACATGCTTCGGGAATATGTGGATGTTTTTGCTTGGTCTTATCAGGATATGCCAGGGTTGGACACCGACATTGTCATGCACAAGCTGCCTCTGAAAGAAGACTGCCCGCCAGTAAAGCAGAAGTTGCGCCGTACTCGCCCAGATATGGCAATGAAGATAAAATAAGAGGTACAAAAGCAGTGGGACGCCGGTTTCCTTGCTGTGACTAGCTATCTGCCGTGGGTTACTAATATTGTACCAGTACCTAAGAAAGATGGCAAGGTGAGAATGTGTGTGGATTATCGGGATCTGAACAGAGCTAGCCCGAAAGATGACTTCCCTTTACCTCACATTGATGTATTGGTCGACAATACGGCTCAGTTCTTGGTATTCTCCTTCATGGATGGATTTTCAGGATACAATCAGATCAAGATGTCACCTGAAGACATGGAGAAGACAACTTTCATCACACCCTGGGGCACATTCTATTATAAGGTGATGCCATTCGGACTGAAGAATGCTGGTGCCACTTATCAACGGGCTATGGTAACATTATTCCATGACATGATCCACAAAGAAATTGAATGTTATATGGATGACATGATTTCCAAGTCCCTCACAGAAGAAGACCACCTGGTAAATCTGTTGAAGCTATTCAAGCGTCTGAGGAAGTACCAACTGAAGTTAAACCCTAACAAGTGCACATTCGGGGTGCGATCTGGTAAACTACTGGGATTTATTGTAAGTGAGAAAGGGATTGAAGTTGACCCTGATAAAGTCAAAGCCATTCAAGAAATGCCTGCACCGAAGTCAGAAAAAGAAGTTCGGGGGTTTCTAGGTAGATTGAACTACATTTCAAGGTTCATATCTCACCTTACAGCAACCTGTGAGCCTTTGTTCAAGCTGTTAAGAAAAGAACAAACGGTCAGGTGGAATGAAGACTGCCAGAGGGCTTTTGACAAAATCAAGGAATACTTACAAGAGCCTCCGATCCTTATGCCTCCAGTTGAAGGAAGACCTCTAATCATGTACTTGACAGTATTAGAAGAGTCAATGGGGTGTGTGTTGGGCCAGCATGACGAGTCTGGTCGAAAAGAGTATGCAATATACTACCTAAGAAAAAAGTTTACCGACTGTGAACAACGTTATTCACTGCTCGAGAAGACTTGATGTGCTTTAGTGTGGGCTACTCGCCGACTAAGGCAGTATATGTTGACCCACACAACTTTATTGATCTCGAAGATGGACCCAGTCAAGTACATTTTTGAGAAGCCAACACTTACTGGACGGGTTGCAAGATGGAAAATGATCCTCATGGAATATGACATTCAGTACACCTCCCAGAAGGCCATCAAAGGCAGTGTATTGTCTGATTATCTCGCTGAGAAACCCATTGATTATTACCAGCCTATGAGATTTGACTTCCCTGATGAAGACATCATGTTCATAAAAGCAAAAGATCATGAAGAGCCTGTTCACACTGAAGGGCCTGACCCAGAGGAAGAATGGACTATGATGTTTGACGGGCCTGTTAATATGAATGGTCGTGGTGTTGGTGCGGTACTCATTACACCTAAGGGAGTTCACATGCCTTTCTCAGCAAAACTCACCTTTAACTGCACTGACAACGAAGCTGAATACGAAGCTTGTATTATGGGTCTTGAGGAAGCCATTAACCTCAGGATCAAGACTTTGACTGTGTTCGGAGATTCAACTTTGGTAATCAATCAAACTAACGGCAAATGATACATCCACCAAGATCATCTGATACCTTATCGGGATTATACAAGGAGGTTATTGACTTTCTTCACAACAGTCAAGCTTAAGTATATCCCTCGAGATGAGAATCAGTTTGCAGAAGCTCTGGCTACCATTTCATCCATGATCAAAATTCAAGCTGCCAACTTTGTACCACGAATATCAGTATCCAGACTTGACAGACCAGCATATGTGTTCTCAGCAGACCTTGCTAAAGATGATAAGCCTTGGTTCCATGACATCAAATGCTTCTTGGAGGATCAAACATACCCATCTGGGGCATCTTCCAATGACAAGAAGACATTAAGAAGGCTTGCTGGTAGTTTCTTCCTGAATGCTGATGGTTCCCTATATAAGAGAAACTTTGATATGGTACTCCTCCGATGTGTTGATAAGACAGAAGCAGACTTGTTGATGCACGAGGTGCACGAAGGATCTTTTGGTACCCATGCTGGAGGACATGCCATGGCTAAAAAGTTGTTGAGATCAGGCTACTACTGGATCACGATGGATGCAGACTGCTGTGCTTATGCTAGAAAATGTCATAAATGCCAGATTTATGCGGATAAAGTGCATGTGCCTCCGAATCCTTTGAACATGATGTCTTCACCTTGGCCCTTCGCCATGTGGGGCATTGACATGATTGGCAAGATTGAACCGACTGCTTCAAATGGCCACAGATTCATCCTAGTAGCCATTGACTATTTTACCAAGTGGGTTGAAGCAGCCTCCTATGCAAATGTCACCAGACAAGTGGTAGCCCGATTTCTGAAGAGAGACATCATCTGTCGGTATGGAGTTCCCGAACGAATCATTACTGATAATGGTTCCAACTTAAACAACAAAATGATGGAAGAACTGTGCCGGGACTTCAAGATCCAACACCACAATTCTTCTCCTTACAGGCCAAAGATGAATGGCGCTGTGGAAGCAGCTAACAAGAATATCAAGAAGATTGTGCAGAAGATGGTGGTTACCTATAAAGACTGGCATGAAATGCTACCATTTGCCTTACATGGGTACCGTACGTCAATCAGAACATCCACTGGGGCAACGTTGTATCAGCTTGTGTATGGTATGGAGGCAGTCCTACCTGTTGAAGTTGAATTACTCTCCCTGCGAGTACTGATGGATGTCAAATTGAACGAGGCAGAATGGGTCCGATCCCGATATGAACAACTGAATCTGATTGAAGAAAAGAGATTAGCTGCAATCTGTCATGGGCAGTTATATCAGAAGAGAATGAAGAAAGCCTTCGATCAGAAAGTCAGGCTTCGAGAGTACCAAGTAGGAGATCTTGTGCTGAAAAGACTCCTCCCTCCTCATACAGACCACAGGGGCAAGTGGACTCCTAATTATGATGGGCCATTCATAGTAAAGAAAGTTTTCTCTGGTGGAGCACTGATGCTCAGTACTATGGATGGTGAAGACTTCCTGTCCCCTGTGAATTCAGATGCAGTTAAGAAATACTTCGCATAAAATGACCCGCTGGACATAAAAACAGAATGTAAGTCCAGGCAAAATAGGGCATCCCGGCGAGTCAAAAACAGAATAAAAGACTCGGGCAAAAATAAAGGAAAATAAAATGAAAAATGTACACCCGCTGAATTGAAAAGCCGCATTGGACAACTCAGGCAAAAATGGGTATCCCGGTGGATTGAAAACCCGAAAGGGCGATCCACGCAAAATAAGGGAATAAGCGAACAACTGCATTCTGAATTCGTCCGTATCATTCACAACATGGCAGGCTTCGGAAGGTTCAAGCGTCGGTCAGAATCATCATTCTTCAGAAAGCAAGATGAGAAGAACGTCAATGTCATACGAGTCATAGCAAAAGGGAAGCTGACTGAAGCGTCATCAACATTGCCAACACCTTTTCGTTTCTCATTTTGTAACAATCTCCTCATTTCAGGGGATCTGTTTCTTTGACTGTACTTGCCAATTCAGGGCACGCAAATTAATAAAATCAGAATTTTCAGTCATATTTCCTCTCGTACATTTTATATTAATTTGCAAAATGTCCGATGTCCTTAAGATATTGATTGCATAAATACAGATGCTTCCCTTCTAAAAATACGTGCTTATAGGAAATATACTTACTCCCGGGAGTGTCTAAACTCTTATGATGGAATCCAGTAAGGGATACCTCGGGATACTTGTACGCTTTCTTTGTCATCACAGGATTGCAGGTACTCAAGGTGCGACATGGGGCATGAAAGTTCCTCCCCAGCAAGTGGCCAAATCACCATTTCCACAGCACATCTTCCAAACAAAACCAGGGTCGCTTTCCCCCCAGCTAAGTTGCCAGTCGTCATTCCTCCTCAGCCAAGTGTCAGACAGGGAACCATCTCCCTGCGGAGTTTCAGTCTCTAGAAGCAATGCCTAAAGATCTCACAACAAAGTGACGAAAGCTTCTTCGGACCCCAGCTGGGTACCCCATCACCGAGAACAGGTCTATCAGTGACCTATTTCCCCAAGAAGAGCCATATATATCAGATCTACCCATGATCTCATCTCCAGCTGGGATACCCACTTCAAGCAGATCAACCAGGGGTCTCCACAGCAACAGGATCCGAATCCCGGATCGGTATTTTTGCATAATCATAGCATTCGCATCATATTTTCCCCCAGAGCGTAGCATTCCGTCCAATACGGAGCATTACGGCAAAAATCAAACATATTGCATAAATTATAAGCCATGTGTCGAACCGAACACCCGTAAATACTGACGTTAAATACCTCTCAAATTCCCCGGCAGAATATTGAAGCTTTTCCTTTACAAATATAGTGACATGCTCCTTTTGGCACTCGTCCGTGTCATCATTCCCCCAGTAAAATCGCCCGAGCAAACAGATGCTTATACATTACACTCGTTTGTGTCATATCCCCAGCAGAAAGCCAAAGCATCCCCTTTGCACTCACTAATACATAGGTGTTTTTCCACCTTTGACGCTCGTCTGTGTTACCCTTCCCCAACATGATTAACTAAACTCTGATTGTAGATCAAATACTTGTTTATAATACACTTCTTCTGACTCCCGTCCGTGTCGTGTTCTCCACAGCAAGTTGAACACTCGTCTATGTCTCACTCATCACTTTTCACTCATACCGATACTCGTCTGTATCTTGTATACCACTTAAATCCCCTCAGAATCAACACTCGTCCGTGTTCTTTTTTAACCAGTTGGTACTCGTTCGTACCATCATCTTTGAACATGCGTTAGCGTTTGTTTCTACTGATACTCGTCCGTATCATAATCTTAAGGATGCTCGTCCGCATATTTAACCTATACACCGTGTCAAACACTTATATTTAGACACTCGTCTCTGTCTACCATTCCCCAGAAGAATTCCCGGCAAATCTTGATAAACTATTTTCTTTCTATCTGACATTCGTTCTAGGTTATGATATCTTCGGCAGTCGTACCCTGCCAGGTGATCGTCCTTCACCTTTTTGATGATCGTCCTTCATCACCCCCAGCGGAGTCTCTATTTATTAGAACCCCTTCCTATCCGACATTCGTCCTATGTCGTGATATTTTTAGTAGCCGTCCCCTGCTAGGTGATCGTCCTTCACCTCTTGATGATCTTCCTTCATCATTTTATCCGATGGCCGTCCCCATCGTTGATTCTGTTATCTGACATTCGTCCTATGTCATGATAAACCCTGAGAGCAGCCGTACCCTGCTAGGTGATCGTCCTTCACCTCTTGATGATCGTCCTTCATCATGCTTATCCGATGGCCGTCCCCATCGTCGACCTTTTCTATCCGGCATTCGTCCTATGTCGTGATACTGTTGGCAACCGTACCTTGCCAGGTGATCGTCCTTCACCTTAGATGACTGTCCCTCATCTCATCCCCAACAGAGCAGCCGTCCCCTGCTAGGTGATTGTCCTTCACCTTAGATGACCGTTCCTCATCATTTATTTCTTCAACCTAATGGTCGTCCCCATTGTTTATCTCTAAATCCCCAGAGAGTCTTATTTTTTTACTTGGTGGTCGTCTCCATCATGATCTCTCTGTTTCCCCAGCATGTCGGCCGTCCCCGTCATTGCTTCATCCCCAGCAGTCGTCCTCCGTTGCCCGCACTTTATAATCATACTTTATTTCCTTTTACAATCTATATCTCTTTTCTTCTTCCTTCTGTGAGTGCAAATTTTGGACTGTCTTTGGTATTCAACCACAAGTTATCTTGTTTGCCTGTTAAGCCACTGCTTACATCCTGCACAGCTAACTCATGTTTGAATAGGGGCAGCTGTAAACACCCCAAATTTTCCCTCACTCATTTTTCCATGGCTTGTGATCTTTTCATATGGATGGGTTCAATCATATCATCTCATATTGCATTTTTGCTTCACTGCATTGTTTCAAAGTCATCTGCATCTAGGGTTTGTGACCTGAGCAATCCCTGAGCTATCTGAGCCACTCCAAAGGTCATCAATCATCTCAAGAGGGTTCATATATGTTCAAGCATCATATTATATCCTCCCAAGGTCAATGAAGTCAAAGAATCACAAGAACTGAGAAAGGCATGGAAGCAGAGCCAGGCTTAACTACACAGATGACCTAAAATTAGGGTTTTGGTTTCAGAGGCCATAACTCCAAATTTTTTGGTCATTCTTGTTTTTATTGGCCTCTATATTTTATGGGGATCATGCATATCAATTTTCATGAAGAAATTCAATAGGGAAGGCATCTGATCAAAAGGTGACTTCTTGAGCAAGCCAGTGCAAAATCAGGGCATCTGAGGCCCCCAATCATCCAACCAAAGGGTGTTCTCCATCATCTTGAGTGTGTATGATATTTATTTGATCTTAGAAGATGTTAGAAGTTCACAAAATTGAAGAATTTCAAGCCATTTGCAAAGTTGCCATTTTGGGAAAGTGACTTGTAATGCAAACTTGCCATTTTGGGAAAGTTTTTCAACCTCCTCTTTTTGATTCAAAAATGCTTCAAATGAAAAATTCTTGGTCATGAAAGTTATAGATTGGATCATTCCCTTTTCAAAAAGTACAAGAACTCATTCTAATTCATTTTAGATCAAAAGTTATGGCCTTGCAAAGTTGGATAAAATCACTAAAATTTTCACTTTTACACCAAAGAGGGAAACTTGCAAATTCTCATGCCAAGCATTCCCATGACTTCAAAATGACTTCTAAGCATCACATAAACACAACACATGACCTAAAACTCAGAATGGCCCAAAGAATCACTCATTTTCATGCCTTGATCATTAAGAAATCCAAAAGGGGCCAAAACTCCATGAATTTGCAAAATGACCCAAAGCTTCTCATCCACTTGTGCCAGCTGCCAAATATGACTTCCATGGATCTCCTTGAAGCAAGCTGATTCGAACCATGCCCTTGTACCATGACTGAACCAGCCCATACCTTCACTTACACAAAAGTTGACTTTATGCAACTTGAGTCATACCAATCAAACTGAGCCACACCAACTACTCTGACCAATCACAGCTTCACATACATGCCTCAAGGATCACATTTCACACAATTTTGGAGCCTGAAATCAGAGCATCACCATAGTTCACAAAAACCTCCCTCTTTGCATTTTCATTCGAATCTCATCACACAAGCCTCAAACCTCAAAACAAACTTCACAGAACAACTCACCATGATCCACTGATCATTTCCCAACCATCACTTTGCCCTAAAAAGCCCTGAATCAAAAACACGATTTCCACACTTCACAAACTGAACCTCTGCCATTTTCATTTTGAGGCCATATAAACTCCAGCTAAGCATCACAAACATTTGGGGAGGATCATTAGAGTCAATCCTAGCGCTTGTGTGTTTTATTTCTTTGGGTGTTTATTAGTTTGATGTGTGCTCTAGTTTAGCTTTACTGTTTTCATTTACAGCTTTACTTTACGGCATTTATTTACTGCTTTCAGTATTTATCATGCATCATTATCACTGCCTGGCTATGATGGTTTCATTTTTTCTGCGGGATGGGAGTTACTGTGAGATAAGCCAAATACCCGGCTTGAGTGCACTATAGGATTAGCGTGGAAACGTTGTACTCGCATGGTTACATGATGAGTGGAGATGTGTTCCACACCCAAGTTGTGACCGTCTTGGAGCTATCTTGTGTGGGGGTTCTTCCCCACTTCGGGATACGACCTTGATGGTTATGTGCAGCTGGGGACCGATCATTGAGAACCTTAGTGGAAACAACCCTCTCCAGTGATGACAGTGGAAGACCACATTTGTTGGCAAATCCACTCGCATCCGAGGGCCCACTGGGAACTCGCATAGGATGACCTAGTTCTCTCATAGGAATCCAGTCAAGGAAAATTGTTCGTATGACGATAGTATTGTACCCTTCGGGATGAATGTACTATTGTTTCTCGATTCAGTGCTTGAAGCTGGGGACTTATGAGGGATGCTTGTTTTCCCCGTACTCAGTTGAGACCTCCCTGGTTAGTACATAATGCCAAACTGATTCCCTGACTTGGTCATGAGCCATTTCTCGGAAATGGTGAACGTATTATTGATATCCGGCTTTGAGAGTCCGTGATGTTGACTCGGTGTAGCATACCCGTGAGATGGGAGGGGTTTACAGATTTGCAGGAACCCTGAAACTTCCAACATACCCATTTTGCCAGCATTGTTCAGTATTATGATCAGGTTCTACATGGTCCTTTGGTTTTGAGATCCGGGATTTCGGTGGTACTGTTATTACGACTCTTCACCAACACATGATTGTCTTTTCAACACCAACGTTAGACCAGTGATCGCCAGACCTTTGATCACAGGCCAGTGCATTGCATAACATCCTCTGCATGCTTGCATCACTAACACATGCTTACTCATTTGCAGGGTCGCATGTCGCATCCTCATGAATATACCATATGCATTTACTGCATGATTTGCATATTTTTCATTTTTACAGGTCATTCGGACTTCCTAACTTATTCAACTTTAGGCAATATAGCTGGTCAACACGTTCATCGGTATCCAACGAAAAGAAACCGAGTGAGAATGGCTGAACGAATGCAGATTGATCTCAACGAGCTCCGACAGAGGGTGGATCAGTTCATGGACATGATGACCGGCATTGCTCAGAATCAAGAGCGTCTCAGGTTGATGTTTGAGCAACCCCATGGGAATGCTAATGCTGGAACACCGACTGAGAATGTGGATCCTAACGCTGCCCGTAACGGAGGGCCAAATCTAAATGGGACTACGGCCCGTAATGAAGACACTCAGGAAGACCAGTTCACTCTACTGGATGCTGATATGGGTAATATGAATGAGGTCAACAATCGAAGGTATGAAGAGCTGGCGGAGAAGATTAACGCCATGGAATGTCAGAATTCCCTGGGCATCGATGTAACCAATCTTGGGTTAGTGCCAGGAGTCAGAATCCCTCCTAAGTTCAAGGTGCCATCATTTGACAAGAACAACGGTAGCACGTGCCCTAGAACTCACATTCATGCATACTTTGGAAGAATCTCGGCACACACTGATGACGAGAAACTTTGGATGCATTTCTTCCAAGATAGTCTATCTGGAGCTTCATTGAGCTGGTACATGAAGCTGAGCAGGGTCTCTATCTGGTGCTGGAAAGATTTAGCTGAAGCTTTTCTCAAGCAGTATCAATACAATATTGATATGGCTCAAAACCGCACTCAGTGGCGTGAGCTGGCCGCACAGGTTCAACCTCCATTGCTCGATCGGGAAATGGCTGACATGTTTATGGGCACCTTGTAAGGTGTTTACTTGGATCGTCTGGCCGCCTGCCCGTCCATCGGTTTTTCTGATATTTTCATCGCTGGAGAAAGGCTAGAAAATTTCTTGAAATTAGGAAAGATCCAGGATGCCAGCAGTGTTAGTTCTTCTGGTGTGAAGAAACCTTTTGGCAATGGCCAAAGACGAAGAGAAGGCGAGACCAATGTTGTGTATAGGGGCCGAGACATAGGTTTTTTTCAAGGTTATTACAAAACAACTGCAGTGACTATTACACCACAGGTTCATCCACAACCTCAAGGTCAGCAATATTAGGCACCAAGACCAAATCAGGAAAGAACAAGGGCAAGAAACCGCAGACTTGATCCCATCCCATGCCCATATGCTGCATTGCTTCCAGAGCTGCTAAAGTTGAACATGGTCGAGCTTCGTACCATGAGAGCTCCTTCTCCTGATAACCTACCTCCAAATTTTGATGCAAATTCCAGATGCGAATTTCATTCGGGTGCCCAGGGGCACAATATTGAGAAGTGTTGGGCTTTTCAGAACAAGGTACAGGACCTAATTGACTCCAAGGCGATCAATTTTACGCCTCACCCAAATGTACTCCAGAATCCAATTCCTAATCACAACGGAGCCGGTGTCACGGTTGTTTTACCAGATGGTCCACGTTAAGTTGGAATCTTCAGGAAGCAAATAAAGACATCAGTATCCAGATACTCTCAGCAATGGCCACTGTTTGTTTGTGTTTCTTCAATGTTGTTTTCATCCCTATTGAGGGGAACTACGTCGCTCTGATTCTTCATTGGTCATTGGTCAATGGAGATACGTAGGCAGAAGATCGTCAGGTCTTTCCGAGCAACCTTATAAGGCAACTTTACTCCCCAGCTTCACTTTTTCCTTCAAACGTCTTGTGTCAGAGTCAGAATAAATAGAAGAAGAAGTATGATTGTCATGGTTGGGTATACGGCTGCAAATTGGAGATTACAAGTCCGTGAGAAAGCTATTGATCACTAAAAGTATCCAAGACTGACAGGTCCAGACGGAGTCAAGCCTCCTCAACAACGGCAATATTCAGCTTCTTTACTGCATTTCCATTTGTGGTTTCTTTTATTTGCTAAACATTTGTATACATGTATGAAAGTTGTTTGCTTTTGAATGTTATCAATAATAAAACTCACATGTTTTTCTTGAAGTAATTCATTCGCATTCACTTATAATTCTGTATATGCATATTGCAATACCAATTGTCATGCTTAAACTCTACAATGGAGAATGACGAAACAAAAATGCAAAAATCTCTAATTGTGTGCTCTCGAATAAAACCCTGTTGACGATGTACAGGCTTTGTTTTGAATCCCTAAACACATGAGATATAAGGGAGATAGACCCTCGCTAACCCCCTTGAGCCTTGAAGTAGGAGTTTCTTTTCGCATGAAAAAACCCTTACGTGTAACCCAGGGGAAGGGTAGATGTCAGCTAGTCAGACAAAGCGTTCAGGCTTTCATATAGGAGTGTATTTGAGGATCCATTACATTCCACTATGCTAATCAAGAGGTCTAAAGACCAGAAACCACAATGGTTATCCAAATCAAAAGGTCCAAAGATTGAAAACCACAATGGTTATCCTTCGTCGACCAAAGAATGAGGCAGTAACAACCCTCGCCAAGCAATCAAGACAAACAGTGTCACATGATTTTGTTCAAAAAAAAAGAAATGAAAAGCCCGCTAAGTCGAAACTTGAAAACAAGTGACTTAGGCAAAAGTTAGGGCATCCTGTTGGACTTCACAATCAAAGATTCACAAGAATCAGTCCAAGCAAA
The DNA here is from genome assembly GCA_963966055.1 of Lathyrus aphaca. Lineage (NCBI taxonomy): Eukaryota > Viridiplantae > Streptophyta > Magnoliopsida > Fabales > Fabaceae > Lathyrus > Lathyrus aphaca. The sequence continues at coordinate 274,940,125 of OZ014519.1, read as the reverse complement.
AGTTAGGGATAAACAAATAACGCAAAAGCGAAAGACGAAAAGGATTACACAAGAAAGGTCCTTAAGCAAGAACAAAGTCACGTGGCACAGACACGAAAGACCAAGGGGTGACTGACTCCAAATAACAACTTGATTGGTACCTAAACCGATAGCAACAATGGTTCCTCGACCGATACGAAACCCTTGTGAAAGGTGAGTGCTTGTGAAAATTAGCTGAACATAGGAATGGAGAACATCACTAAGAGTGGGTGGGCACAAATAATTTCGAGCCTATATCCTTTGTTTCTACAAACCGTGAACCGAGCCACGATACAACCCTCAAAAGTCCTAACTGAAACAGGGTTAATTTGAGAGTGTACTACCACGAGATGGCGTTCCTGACTCCTCTGAGTTATGCTAAAAGACGTTTGTTGGTATTGCATGTACATACCTTTCATTCAAAAATAATGTGGTATCTTAACCAGTGATTTGCTCACAAAGGTTTGTGACACCTTTTTCAATAAAGACTTCAAGTTTGACATGTGTGTTGCATTAGAATTTTCATTCTAAGAACAAACATTTTTTTGCTTGCATACATTTGTTTGGCATCATAAATGGTTCACATGCAGAAATTCAATCCAAAAGCTTAAGCTTGCCAAGTTGAAAAGTCTAAAACTCCTGAAAGACAGTCATGTCGAGGTGCACTTTTCCGAGAAAGCTCCATTGAGTAAGGACTTTCCCAACCAGTCATGGTAAGAGCCAACCAATTTGGGGCAGTCATGTCAAGCAATATCCTCAAGAGTCAGCCAAACTGGGGAAATCACCTCTAGATTCAAATCTCTCCCAGAGCAATTGGTCAAAGATTCATACTGGGGCAAGTCACCCCAATCTCACGAGGATTCATTCTTTCCTGAAGACAGATAATCGGAAGTTCAGAATACCAGGGCAATTATACTCCTGAAGAGTTTAAAGACACCAAGTCTTTTGTAAAATCCTCCTAAGGTAAATCCCGAATCAAAGCAAATGATCCCTAGCACGAGACTACTGGAAATATTTCCTCCTCAGCAGGACGCGATTCAGTTTTGTAATTCCCAACAGACGCGTGGAAGTTATCCCCAGTAAATTCGTCAAACTCTTCTTCAGCAGGTTTCCTTGATCTTATTTCCCAGTAGACCTCAAACCAAATCCTTCTCTTCCCCAGCAGAGAAATAAGGATCATCCCTAACAAGAGTCATCTTCCTGTAGTGAAGTACTTCTTACAAGAATCCAGAAATTCTCGGGAGTTAGCTGAACGGTTCCCTTCCCCACAGAGGTTTGGAAAATTCAGGTAGACAAGAGAGTTCTCCTCAGCAGAGCCTTGACAGTTCTTCCCCCAGCTAAGTTGAAAAGTTGTCGATTCCCCAGCGAAATATGTGGGGTGAGATTCAATCCCCAGCAGTTGAGGCATCCCCTAGCAGGGTCTTCAAATCTAAAGTCCAATTTATTTTTGGCAAAGGTAATAAGTCGAGACAGACTAGTCACACTCTTCTCCAGTAGGAATATCGACAATCATCTGTATTCCCCACAGAGTCAACAAAGATTTGTTATTTCCGTGTCAGGAATTCCCTCTGTACCTATCCCCCGGTTTCATGGGGCATCGTGTCATACAATTCGGCATTTGTGTATTAAATCCAAGGTTGATATCCAAAGTCCATCCTCTGGGTGGCAAATTCTTAAAGTCCAACCGCAGACTGGCCAAAGTCCATCCTCTGGGTGGCGAATTCTTAAAGTCCAGCCGCAGACTGGCCAAAGTCCATCCTCCAGGTGGCGAATTCTTAAAGTCTCTCGTAGCGAGCAGCAGCCTCCGTAGTGTGGCGAATTTTCAAAGTCTCCCGTAGGTGAGCAATGTGCCCCCATAGTGTGGCAAATTTCCTGAAAGTCTCCCGTAGTGAGCAGAAGTCTCCCGTAGTGAGCAGAAGTCTCTTGTAGTGAGCCAAAGTCTCCCGTAGTGAGCAGAAGTCTCCTGTAGTGAGCCAAAGTCTCCCGTAGAGAGCAGCAGCCCCTGTAGTGTGGCAAAACATTGAATTCTCCCGTAGTGAGCAAAAGTCTCCTGTAGTGAGCCAAAGTTTCCCGTAGCTGAGCAATGTGCCCCCGTAGTGTGGCGAATTTTCAAAGTCTCCCGTAGCTGAGAAATGTGCCCCCGTAGTGTGGCAAATTTTCAAAGTCTCCCGTAGCTGAGCAAGGTGCCCCCGTAGCGTGATGAATTTTCAAAGTCTCCCGTAGCTGAGCAATGTATCCCCGTAGAGTGGCAGAGTATTGAAATCTCCCGTAGTGTGGCAAAGCATTCAGAAGACAACCCGTTGTGTGGAATGTCATTAATATCCCAGCGAAAGTCCACCCGCAGCGTGGCAAATCAGCAATCTCCCAGTGTTATTCCAAAAAATTCACCAATTCACTACTCTTCACATCCGAGTTCTCCACAAGCAGAGTTCAGATGGTTGGGTTTATTTCCCTTTTCTCTTCCACCGAGTGCAAATTTTCGGGTTGTTTCTAGTATTCAATCCCTGCATACTTCAAACGTTTGAAAGCGACTTCTATCATCCATTCAAGTCTACAATGATTGAATAGGGGCAGTTGTAACACCCCAAAATATGCCCTTTTATTTATTATCAACCTCGAGCGGTTTACGTTTCATTCCCGCATCATTCCGCATATCATTGCCTCTAATTTGAAAAATAAATAAATAAATAAATAAATCATCATCCTTTGCTTAAGCATGAGGTGTGTGGTTGATCGAGGCTTGTCAAACATTGGAGTTCAAGAGAAAAATAATATCCCAAAAATAATCCAAACCATTTCCAAACTAACCAACCAAAAAGGGAAAAATTCACCTTTCTCTCCCTTTTCTTTCCTTTTTCCTTCCACTTTCTTTCCACATTTCCTTTCATTCTTTTCCTCTTATTTTTCCACTTCAATTCCACTCCATTTCCCTTGGATGTTTCCACCATGTTCTACCATCTTCTAGAGTGTTCCAAGGAATATTCCTTCTCTAACCCTAACCCTAACTAACTACCAAACCATAATTTTGGATCCCAAGCCTAATTTTTGGGCCCCAAACCTAACTCCATTCCCAAACCTAGCTCCAAGCCTAGCCTCTATATATTCATTAATCACTTCAATGCAAGGGGTTCACACAATTTTCCAACTTTTCACTCTTTCACAATCACTTCTTCTCTCTCACTTTTCCTCCATTTCCATTTTCACCAAAGCTTTTTTGAATAAGCTCTTCAAGTTTCACATTGAAACTTGAAGATCTTAAAGCTTAAGCCTTCAACCTCCATTGATTGGGGATTGTAGAAGAAGAAGCTAGTGATTTTTGTGAGGATTTCGGCTTATCGGAAGTGCGCGAAGGTTCAAGCATCAAGAACGCATTTATTTTGCGAATCCGCGGTTTTTTTGGTTTTCTCTCCGATCAAGCTCCGATTCTTGAAACATTCACCAAAGCACTTCTCCGCTTCGTAGGTTGGTTATCTAAATCACTTCTTCTTTAAGTTATTATCTTCATCTCACCATTTCGGTATTCTTTAATTTCTTTTCATTTTGATTGCGATCGATTATGTATTGTTTGCGATTTGTGATTGTTATTGGATTAGGATTTAAGGTGTTGATAGTTATAGGTTCTATCATGGGTAAATAAACCCCAATTAAGTAGAAATTAGGGTTAGCATGTTCCTATGAATGTTAGGGATCATTAGAAGTAAGATTGTGGCCAAAAGCACTTATTTCAAAAGCATTTTTCACTTTCTGTTCAGCGTTAACCGGTTAACGCATTTGGTTAACCAGTTAACGCATGCGTTTTTGGCCATTTTTGGTGCTGTCCAGGGTCCATTAACGGGTTAACCGATTTGGTTAACCGGTTAACGCTGTTCATTTTTGGATTTTTAGCTTATTTTCTTGCTCAATCTTGCTTCCTAGTACTTCTATGGTTCATGTGTGTTTAGGTATTGATTTTAGGGAATTTTTGAGTCTATTTCCAATAGCCAATTCATTTGTTTCGAGTCGTTTCGACATGATTCCGTTCACTTTTCCATGTTTTGTGTTAAATGTGCAAATGTGATATAATTGATTCTTGATGTTGTTTTGCTACACTTTAATCATTTGTTTCACATGTTAATTGCTTGCTTAAATTCAACATATGCTTCATGATTATTGTCATTGCTTGCTTGATTGATAAAGTGATTAAATACCATGTTGATTTTTGCCAAAAGTGATTAAATACGTCACATGTTCATACAAGTTTCTTGTGCTTAATTGATCATATCTTAACATGAGTTCAATTATGATTTTTATGCCATGCATGTGTAACAATTGATGCTTGTAGTGATACTTGTTCAATCTCATGATAAAATGCTCATTTGTGCAACATGAAAAAGTATGTTTGTTCTTGATGGATCATTGTCATTTTTAATCAAATAAATTATGTAAATAAATTCACATGTTTGAGTTCATTTTGTGGTGTATATAGATCCATGTTAATTCACGTTGATGTGTTGTTTATCATTCACTTTGTGCACATAAAATGAAAATAACCAAATCTGGATTTTGCATTTCATAGCTGTTTTTGCATATAGGTGTTGTAAAATGCATGCTGTTTATTATGTTTGTATGTTGTATGTGACTTTCTACACCTACCTTTTCATGCTGCATGCTGGCTGTAAAAAGCTGCTTTGAATTATGCTTTGTTTTCATAGTTGTTTGTGTATTAGGGGCTGTAATAGGTCCTGTATTTTTGTCCTAGCATTTTTTTAGTTTCTTTAGAATTAAAATAGAATTTTGATTGAGTCCTAAAGTCATTAGGATTTAATTAGGGTATGTTTGCCTTGTTATTTTAAATAAAAAATTCACATTAACCTTGGTTTTGTAGAGGGGAAGATTGAGGTAAGTTTCCTTACCTTATCCTTTATTTTATCTTTATGCATTTTCTATATGCATTTAATTCTTTTCATACTTGTGTTTGGTAGGATTTCCCCCTCTTTTGTAGAATCAACTTAACTTCTCTAGGAAGTAAGTCACATTCTATTCTTTTCTTCCTTAGGATTAGAAAACCTCACAAACCATTAGGATCACCTTTTGTATATAATAAATAACTTAGGGTTGTGTCTTAGTCCCCCTTAGTCTGTCCTTTTGCAACTTGAGTCTTTCTTTCTCACCTCACAAATAAAAATAATAAAATACCTAATAAAAACCGAACTTTCTTGTACGACACGTGACTTTGTTGCAGAGTGCTTATACACGTCCTGTTTCGGGGCGAGGTGTAAGTACCTATCGTGATGGATAAGTCTTAGTATGAGAATGTTCACAAACAAATTCAAAAAAACATTTCTCTTAAAAGACAAAAACAAACAATAAGCGACTATCCTGCGGGAACTTCTTTTCTCATCTCATTCATTCTAAACGCGAACTCGCGACGACTTGTCTCGCATGCAAGACGGTAAACGCACTCGTACCAGACGAGCCTGCAACACCTGAGCATAGACATACGCAGTTCCAGCTGTATAAAACACAAACAAATAGTTCCCGCCTTAGTTAGGCGAACTACGTCGACTCTGATCCTCATTTTCCCGATGAGGTACGTAGGCAGCGGGGTAGGGCCCGTTCGAGCACATTCTTTATTTTCCCTACATTTTCCCCTTTCTTTCTTTTTGTTCTCTTTCTCCAGTTTCCCTTTCTCATTTCCATTCTCATTCCAGCCAGCAATTTTATTCAGCAGCAGTTATTTCTCACCCTTTGAAACCAAACAAGCAAGCGTGGATCTAGTCGGGTACGGCGGACGATCTGGGGTGCTAATACCTTCCCAGGTCGTAACCGACTCCCGAAACCAGATCTTTGGTTTGCAGGACCTTGTCCTTTCCTTCTTCCTCAGGTTTGTGCAGCATTACCTTTCCCGTTCCTTCGGGATAAAAATGCCTGGCTGGCGACTCTACCTTTTCCGCGCCACTTTTGCGTTTGTACTAGGATGAAAATCCCGGGAGCGACACTTACCATATAACATGTTGGGTAGTGAAAATGGTTATTCATGAATATAATTTTTTGTATTATGAATATGGTTATTTATTTTGGTGAAGACGGATTAATGGTTTTAGGAATTAATGGACATTAGTGGTTTCAAGATTGGAGAAAAATTTGATGTATTAATTTGCCTCGATAACTTGAACTTAACAATCCACATGGACCTTCTTCCCACTTTGACTTTAATTAAAAGCAACCAAATTCCATTTAATCAAGAAATAAATTGACTTTGATGAAAAATTTAAGCAATCTCTTAGATGATTATGAACTTGAATGATTTCTTCCAAATAAACCATAAACATGCACTCCTCATCCTTAACTTGAACTGAATCCTTGAACGAAATCAATTCTTAAGAACCTTGATGACATGATGAACTCTGAATAATCTTGAATCAATGCTCCATAAGAAAATGAATCCCCATCAACTCGTCTTCTCGAATCCAAATCAACTTATATTAACAACAACAAGTAATTGAGAGACCCAAATGCCTTGATCACAATGAATCCTAATCTCCAATTTTAATCACAAATCCAAGAAGCAACCAAAATCCATTTGAAAGAGGATGAAACTTTAATCTCTTTCTCCAACAATACGATATTTATTTATGGATGGCCTCTTTGCATTGCAATCTCTTTGAATTAACTATTCTAGTTACCACGAGCACATCAGTATCTCTTCCACGATTTACGCTTTAAGCAATGATGAAACCCTTCAGGTGATAAGGTGCATCGATGGAGAGATTAGGGAACTAAACCCTTTGTCATCCCTGATGAATCATACTTCCAAAATAGAGAATCCACAGGGAATTACAAACCCTACTTCTCCACAACCACTGATCCAAGTGACAAACATATGACAATGAATGCATGGGTGTTATAGATGACCTAATGGAAGATGCATATGGAATGTGAAGCAAAAAGCCAGTTAGGGTTATAAATTAAGAGGGCAAATTTTGAGGTGTTACAATAAGGACCAAGAATATAAAATAATCAACAAAGGACCCTCCATTAGAATTCAGAAAGATCATACAAAAGAACTTATAATTGGTTATCCAAATGGTGGACGTATGACCAGATCAAGAGAAATTATTGCCAGTTCATGTTTTGTCTCAAAATCTGAGCCTAAAAATGTCAAAGAAGCATTAACAGGTGAGTATTGGATCAATGATATGCAAGAAGAACTTAGTGTGTTCAGCAGACATGATGTCTTGGAACTAGTGCCTAGGCCAGAAGGGTCAAACATTATTAGGACTAAATGGGTGTTTAAAAATATGTCTGATGAGCACGGTGTTATCATTAGAAATAAAGCTAGGCTGGTGGCATAAAGATTTACTCAAATTGAGGGGTTAGATTTTGATGAGACATTTGCACCAGTTGCAAGACTTGAGTCCATCAGATTGTTATTGGGAGTAGTATGCTTGCTAAAATTAAAGCTCTTTCAAATGGATGTCAATAGTGCTTTTCTGAATGAGTTTCTACAGAAGGAGGTGTATGTTAAACAACCAAAGGGATTTTTCGATCCAACCTATCATGATCATGTCTATAAACTGAAGAAAGATTTATATGGATTGAAACAAGCTCCTTAGGCTTGGTATTAAAGGTTAACTTAATTTATTGTTAATCATGGATACAGGAAGGGTGGCATAGACAAAACTTTCTTCACGCGAGAGCACGATGGACAACTTATGATTGCTCAAATCTATGTGGATGACATTGTCTTTGAACAAATGTCAAATAACATGGTTCAATAGTTTGTTGAACATATGCACTTAGAGTTTCAAATGAGTATGGTAGGAGACCTAACTTACTTTTTTGGCCTTCAAGTAAAACAAATGGAATACTCTATCTTTCTCTGTCAAGGGAAGTATGCCAAGAAAATTGTGAAGAAGTTTGGAATGGAGAACTCCAAACATAAAAGAACACCAGCACCAACTCATGTAAAACTATCCAGAGATGAACAGGGTGAAGGAGTTGATCAAAGTCTATACAGAAGAATGATTGGTAGTTTACTATATTCAACAGCGAGTAGATCGAATATCACTTTTACTGTGGGAGTTTGTGCTAAATATCAAGTTGATCCGAAAGTGATTCATATTAATCAGGTTAAGAGAATTTTGAAATATGTGAATGGAACATGGAATTATGGGCTATTATACTCTCACAACTCAAATTCCATGTTGCTAGGTTATTGTGATGCTGATTGGGCTGGATGTGCATATGATAGAAAAGCAATTTTGAAGGGTGCTTCTTTCTAGGAAGCAATTTGATATTGTGGTTTAGTAAGAAACAAAATTGTGCTTCTTTGTCAACAACTGAAGTTGAGTATATAACAACTGGAAGTAGTTGTTCTCAGTTAGTATGGATGAAGAAAATGTTGCATGAATATAATGTTCCACGAGATGTCATGATACTATTCTGTGACAACATGAGTGCTATTAATATTTCTAAGAATCCTATTCAACACATCAGAACCAAGCATATTGATATCAGACACCATTTTATTAGAGATCTTGTGGAAGAAAAAATGGTAAATTTGGAACATGTGACCACTGATAATCAACTGGATGATATTTTCATAAAAGCTTTAGATGCAATTCAATTTGAAGTCTTAAGAAGCAGACTTGGAGTATGTGTATCATAAGAATAATAACAATCAATATGGTTTGAGATCACTACGTCAACACCAAAGTATGTGATCTCTAATGACTTTTCTCCCTTTATCATATTTTGGCTAAAAAGGGGGAGTAGTATTAGTAGATGATATTGCATGATCTTTCATGTGTTGAGGGGAAGTAATCCCTACCTCTTGTGATTAGTTGAGGCTATTTTTTTGCTGCTATCTATATTTCTTTTCCTCTGTGTTTGTTTTAGCCAAAATCTACCAAAGGGGAGATTGAAGGCTCTTGTGAGTTGGCATTGGTTTTGGTAAAGCAAATTGATTAAAGATGTTGGAAAATATGTCATATGTTGATTATTATGGAGATGTCAGAAAATATACCCTAACCTTGTTATTTGATATCTTGGTCTGCTAACTGGCTTATATGTGAATATATTTTGTTGTGAGTATTATAATATTTCAGGTTATTGGATGAATATCCTATGTGGCACTTAGATTAAGGAATTAAGATGATTATTAGAAGTGCTCAAGACTACACAAGGGTTCCTAAAGTTGTGGAGACATTTTAGGAAACTTGTGATTGAAGGAATCACCTTATAAAGGAATATTCTGCAGGTTTCGTGGATGTTACTTACTGCAGATTGGAAGCCCAAATCAAGTTCTATTAGGGTTTTAAATAAGATGTATTTGACCTAGTTTTTGTATCAAAAATAAGGATTTTTATTTTCGTTGTGCTAGGGTTTTAGCTATTGTGAGCCTCTTTTGTTGCCTTAGTCTAGACGGCGCAACAACGAATTCCATTATTGACTAAATCTAAGTCCCCGACAACGTCGCCAAAAAATTGATCACGACTTTCTGAGTCTAAAGACTCTAACTGCAAGTATACATCCTAATCTCATAAGTAATAAAAGATATCAATCCCATAAAGACTCGATAATCAACCTAGAGATATCGGGTGTTATTATGTTTAGCTAATGCGAGTGATATTTTAGTTTGAAGCGGCAAGAAAGTAATAATTTTAGATTAAATTAAATTATAATAAGGATATCGGTATGTAGTTGGTATGCCTTCTCGAATTCAATAAAAGGTCGGCTTATTAAGATTTGTCAAGTTATATTTCCGTAGAAACTGTCGGTTTAAAAGTCGTTGACTCACACTCTCATGGTCTTGCCTATTACTATACTCCTAAGTTCAATTGAGCGCTCTCGTTGTGTCAATTCAAGTTAGAAATACTTTTTGGAAACCTAGAGATTCTAATTGGTTTTAAAGCGCTTCCGTTGTATTTAAAAGCAGTGCTCAATTTTAGCTACTCGGTTACAATCTCACACTCATGTGACTTAATTATAACCTTTTATACTTTCTTACTCTCGTAAAAAAAATTGTTTTAAAATAAGAAATTGAAACCAAAACCTAGCTTGAGTTATGGTTTTAGCCTAGTTCTATTGAATTCCTTCCGGTTATACAATCACATACTGATTAAACGGTTTAGCCAGACATATTGAATAAATACAAAGAAAGGTAGAAGAAGTGCATAAAATTAGATGATATAATAATTGAATGGTAAAGAATTAAATTAGGAAACCTGGCTGAAGTACTCTTGATTAAACAATCTTGCAGAAACTTAAACTAAAACAAATGCAGTGGCTAGAAAGAAAATAAATGGTGATAACTTCCTAAGGAAAGAGGCTATCACTTTGGTCCGGGAATGGAAAATAAAGTAATACTGAAAAGAAAACAATAGAAAGCTCAGAACATAAAAATACGGCTTCGAACGGAAAATTGGCAGAAATTCAGTAGGGTAGTCGGAGCTCTCTTTGGAACTTGTAACAACTACTATATATAGCTTCTGTGAATACAGTTTGTTAAGAATAAGTAGGAATCATATTTGTTGGGCCTTGACTGGTAGGGTTGGACTGAGACTGTGTAGGATTGAGGAAAAATCTTTGCTGAATGAGAAGAATTCGTATATGGCTATCATTGACTGCACTGAAGCGCGCATTTTAGGTTTCTGATATAACAATTGGGACGGTCGTCTTGAGTTCATGATGTTCGTCTGGGAACTTAGGCACTTGGGATGGTTGTCACCTAGTTGTGACGGTCGTCCTGTTGTAAAATTGCATAATCTTCATTTCTTCTGTTGTCTGCTTCATTTCTTGTGCTAAAATTCTTCTTTCTGTCTCATTTTCATTCTTTTCTTCCACGAGTCAAGTATAACTAAATACCTACAAAATATACACAAACTTCGCATAATAATGTTCGAAATAAAGAAAATCATAACTTAAATAAACGGAAACCATGTTAAATAATCAATACAAATTAGTGTTATCAAACTCCCCAGACTTGAATCTTTGCTTGTCCTCAAGCAAACAATCAAATAGGTTTTTGAAAAAATATCCTTCAAACACATACATGAAACACATCGCTTATCCATACGTGATCGTGCAACATTTTTCTAAAAGAACTGATATTGATTCAAACACTAAAGATACACTAATGACACTAAAACATATAATGTTCATAAACCCCTTATACAAACTAGTCCGAAGCATTCTATTGTAGTTCAACCTAATGCTATCGTTTCTATTTCACTCAGTTTCATTCTGACGCAATCACATTAAGCCTTTTACCTTTACACGCGCATAGTGGAGTAGCTTGTTGGTGAATTTGATCTTTTTCTAACACGGGGTCTAGTACACAAGTGTGGTGACCCTTTAACATACTGAGTATAAGATGTGGGGGATCGAATCGTAATTCACCCTACCGAGTTCAGAACCAGATTCCTCTGAACCAACTAAAATCATACTTTTTCTTTTCCTTTTTCTCATGATTTTGCATTATTTAGAATATGCGCAACTTGATTATTTTACCAATGGCTTGCATAATATCATGATTCTTCTTTTTCTTATTTTTTGCATTCTTATGATCAATCACTTATTTGCATCGGCTCTCCACGTAGCTTGTTCTTAGGCGGTGATGACTGCTAATATAATACTACTCAGGGCTAATTTAGAACTAAAGCTTCAGATTTCGGTATAAAAGGTATCCAAACTGATATCACATTTCTAAGGGTCTAAGATGTCAAGACTGTATCGATTTTGTTAAGTCTTTTCTCAATTTTCTAACAAATCCTATCAACCTATATATTCGTAGGGTATGTTGAATGAATGTATTCTTAAAGGAATTTTTTTATTGTTATGGCTAAAAATACTGGAGAGAATTTAAATAACGAAATAATTCGATTAATAGTAAGGTTTCGTACAAGGAAATGAAATACTAATAACCCTTCTCCCACACTATCTTGGACATTGTCCTCAATGTTGCGAGATATAGGTAAACTACAAAACAAAACAAAACAAGGAAAAACAATAAAAGAGATAACTAAACTACTACTGAGGTGACTGTGGTCCTCCTCTAGCTGTGCCTCACAAGTTCCTTTTCCCGTAGTTTTCTACATGATCAAGTATACCCACATGATGCATATACTCATGCAATTCCTGCACTTGCCTTGTCACAACACCTAATCCTTCTATAGCACCGATGATTCTTCTGCCTTGTGTTGTTTGTATAAGTTGGATTTTCTCTATCATTGCAGTGTACTGCCTCTAGTTTCGTTCATCACTATGAACGGTCGCCGCAAGGATGTCATCCATAGACGCGAGTTATTGATTCCTACGTCGATGTCTGGTAGAGGTATTAGTGCTGGCGAAAAAAGTTGTTGGCGTATGTGCAGCTTGTTCATCATCCATAGTCTGCTGCATTTCATCAATTCTTTCATCCGGTTGTGCTTCAGGAGCAGCAACATCTGGTGAAGGGGCATCAAGATCGTAACGCCAGTTAGCTCTAGTTTGTGCACTCGTGCGGGCTGGACAAGGAAGAATGATACTCCGAAAAATTCGGTTATGAATTACCAAGTTGTACCTTCCATCTTTCCGCTGCTTGATGATGTGACTATTATTGCAGTACTCCATGTTGAGAAACAAGGCGGGAGTGGCGCAGAAATGACCGAGACGATCACCTAAACCGAGCTTCAGCACGATGTCGATGACAATTCCTCCAAAACAAAGTGGAGGCTTCCCTCTTGTACATGATAACTGGATGTTGGACAGCAAGAAAGGTACTTGATTCACAGGGATGGATTCAAAAGCACAATGGAGTAGAAAAAGTTCCCTCTTATTCACCTTATGATTGTTGAATCTCCCGAATACGGTGTTGCTCAACACTCTCTGAAAGTAACGGATGGCAGGATTGTGAATGTGAGTAGTGTAGAGCTCGTCCCACGTCGAAGATCTTTCACTGGTTAGATTTTCCCACAACTCAAAAACTTCTACCTGGAAATTTGCATCACCTGGGAGGCAGTAGAACACACCGTCGCCTCGTTAAACTCCAAACCATTCGCTGAAGGTCTCTTGTGTAACGGTATATTCCGTTCCGAGAAGCCAAAAAGTAGCATTATCGACCAAGTTCTTGGTTGCGTCGGATGGACTGTTGTAAGCATAGGAGCTTAGAAACTCTAGTGTCAGCGTTGCGTAAGTCGGACGGTTGCTCTTGTAAAGTGATGTCAAGCCAGTATTCTAGAGTAACCAGTTAACATTGTCGAGGAGCCCAAGTTGGGTTAGATATTCCTCTTTAATATAACGAGTCACTTCAACCATTCTTTCGGTATAAGCAATGAATCGAGCACATTGGAGTTCGCCGACTTCGCCATTACGGAGAATGATATTGGTGGGAGCTTGATTTGCCATAAATTTAGAAGGTGAAAAATGAAAAAAGATGAAAAGAAAATGGTGATGGTTTTGTGAACAAGAAGGTGGTGTGGTGAAACTGAATTGCTCGTACTACTGTTAAATAAAAACAAAGTGGTGAAAATGGTTACGTAAGTACTACAGAAGTGGGTGGTTATGGAGTTGGTGAGAAAGTGGAGAAGTGAGGTAGCTATTTATAAGATTAGAAATGTGAATGTTGGAGAGGGAGTGGGGATATTGGAGGTCCAATGGTCCTAAGAAAGTTGCAGACGACCGTTACGGGTTTCTGACTGTGTGACGATCGTCTGGCTAGGTTGACGGTCGTCAGAAAGCCAGGACAATCGTCCTAAACTTGTAACGTTCGTCACCCTTGCAAAGTGGGTAACGTGCTAACAATTTTCTCCTAGTTTTCTTCCCACTTAATCCTATTAATATTTATTATATTTCTTCTTCTCACCATTTAATTTATGTAGCACACTTTTAATTATATAACAGTAGCAAATATAATGAATAGTAGTGCAAGTGCAAAATAATCATGACAGTAGCATTACTAATGCATATAATAACAGACAGTGATCAAAAAGCATTCAAGGCATAAATTGTAACACTATAATAAAACAAAACACTACTGAACAATGATATTTGTATGCAAAGACAAATAAAAATAAAACTGATAATTTTTATTTAAGCTTGGAGTAATGCAGTCGTAAAAAAGTTAAACAAACTGAAAATTGAAAAACAACAGAAAATCAAATCAAACTGAAATTAAAATGTTGAATTTAAAATAAAAGTGCTGATGTCAATACAAAAATTGTTTACGGATGGACTCTAATGCTTGACTCAGATGTTTACGGATGGACTCTAATGCTTGACTCAGATGGTCAAATTGTTCTACGACCATATCTTTTAGTGTGATGATGTCAATACAAAAATTGTGTATGTCATATTGCATGATTTGCATCTCGGTACAGAGAGTCTCTAAGGTAATATCAAGATTGGCCGGTATAGGAGCAGGTATAGGTATAACAACTGGTTTAGGTTTTTCCTTTTATTCAATCATATCCTCAGGGTAGTCCTAATCATAGTAATTTGAAGGGGTCTTAGGATCAATTTCAACCTCATACCAAGCATTTCCTGGTTCATATATTCGCTCATCTAGATCATAAAGCCAGTTATGCTTATTATGCTCACTCGTGCGCTCATGATCAGGTAAGGTAAAATGTGGCACAACTACGCCATTGATCAGAAGCTTAAAATGATGTGGTCCACGGTCATATAATATAGCTCTCTCAAAATAAAAGGTGATGTTCATTGGTCTGAATTCTCTGAGCGGGTTAATCTGAGATAGGCGGGTCTTAAACCCAATTACATCAACAATATTGGTAACTAGGCCACCTATTAGGATTGGATGGTGTTCAGTTTGAATAATCCTACAGAAGTTGGCAAACATGAAAGTTGCCCCATTAACCCTTCAGGACTGAAAAACACGGAACATGATGAATAGTTCATCTCTCGAGACATTGTTATCACTTTCAGTTTTTCTGAACAATGTGTATGTCCGAATCATATGAAAATACCTAATAGTTGGGTTATGGATCTCACTTGACGACATAGGATATAAATCATGGTCAGGTCGTCCTAAGGTACTACTCCAAAAGCAGTCTAATCCATCTTGTGCAAGCACATTTTCAAGCACGTTTTCCTGTGCCTCCGAGAAAACAATTGGGCCATATGGGAAATCTAAAAGGTTAGTCATCTCATGAATGTTAAACTCACAGGGATATCCAAATAGTCTAAATGATATCCTTCCTCTTGTAAAACCTTTTCCACACTTAGGATTGTAAACCAGTGAACTCATAAATTCTAAGGTCAACTCATAATAGATTATATGCTTCCTAGGTGCAAATCCTTCCCAACCCATTTGATTAAAAATGTAGTCAATGCTAACACCTAGCTGCAAATCCTTCCTAACCTATTTGGAAGGAATTATTTCGCCTAAGTGGGAATAAATTGGCTTTTTCTTCTGCTTATCATCCATATTCTGATGGACAAATAGAAGTGGTTAACCACCCTATCGAGATGTACCTCTGCTGCCTAACTAGTGATTACCCACGCAAATGGGTTGATTGTGTTCCTTGGGCTGAATTATGTTATAATACCTCTTACCATACCTCACTGAGAACTACACCATTTAAGTTGGGATATGGAAGAGACCCACCTTGCCTTCTTCTTTATATTGCTGGATCCACCCTCATTGAATTTATTGATAAGGCTATTCAAGAACGAGATTGAGTTCTCCAAGATTTCTGAGCAAGACTCATGAAAGCTCAATAATGCATGGAAAATGCATATGACTCGGGAAATAGAG
Source organism: Lathyrus aphaca (assembly GCA_963966055.1). Taxonomy (NCBI): domain Eukaryota; kingdom Viridiplantae; phylum Streptophyta; class Magnoliopsida; order Fabales; family Fabaceae; genus Lathyrus; species Lathyrus aphaca. Next base: position 274,924,371 of record OZ014519.1, on the reverse strand, counting down.
AATTGAATTTGAGATTGGTCCTAGGGTATGGCTAAAAATACACCCCTATCGACAACTATCTGTGTCAAAGCATAAACATCACAAACTCCTACCAAAGTTTTTTTGGTCCTTTTCAAGTAGTGGCCAAGATATGCTCGGTGGCTTACACACTTCAGCTTCCTATGGACAGTAGAATACACAATGTATTCCATGTTTCCCTCCTTAAGGAATATAAAAGACCCCCACCGACTTCATCAAGGAACTTGCCCCCAGTGTTCGATGGAAATGCCTTACCTATTCCTAAAACAACCATTCGCAGTAGAATAAATAGAGGAATCGAAGAGTTATTAATCCAATGGAAATGATATGCTCCAGAAGATGCAATATGGGAACCTTTTAATCAGTTTTTCGAGGCTTATCCATAATTTGAGCTTGAGGATGCTGAGAAGGGAAGTGATAATATGGATGCATTTGTGGGAAAGTAGTATCAAAAGATGAAGACCTCTAATTTCGCTGTTGATTAGGATTAGTTATGTTGAGTAGGATTTAATTATTTATTCGTTTGTTTTTATAAGTTAGCATAACATAATTTTTAAATTTGAATTTCAGTAATTTTAGGATAGGATTTAGGGGTCAAAAGAGAATCGACACGTTAACTAGGATTGTTATCATTTAAATTTAAATGATAATAATTTTAGAGAAAAGTAGTTATTGACCTAGTTTAATTAGAGATTCTTACTTTATTGTAAGTCTATTTAAAGGCATTCAGATTATCAATGAAGGTTATCAATCATTATTATAAAAAATACTTTTGAATTTAAGAAGAGACTATGTCAAGGACGAGCATGCTTCTGCCTTCACTAAAGGTCGAAAGAAGGCTTCTATCGCGTCTTTGACTGTGTCAACACGATCCCAAACAATAGATCATAACAAACCTTACCTCTTAGATCACTTTGTGGTGACGATAGAAAAGACAAAGGATTTGGATAACTTGTAGATTTGGGACTTGTAAAGCACCATGAAGCTCAATAAATGATGGTAATTCAAAGGAAAATTGAGAAGCAAGATGAAGTTTGCATTTGAAATGAAAAACTAGCTTAATTTCTTGATATGAAATCTTCTTATACGACATTACATTTATACAAAAAGAAACATGAGAGGTATATCATTACAATATTCTATTTCCAATAGGCAAAGGCATAAAAAGCTTGATCTTATTGGACTTTTTAATGTTGAGCGGTGATAAGATTGATAAAAGAAGCACAACTAGATATTTGTTTAAATTCCTAGGAGCACCTATGTCACGGTCCTCAGAGAAGCAACAGATGATGACTTTGTCAAATTATGAGGCTGAGTATGTTGTAGGCGCTGCTCCAACTTGTCAAACAAATTGGTTTCAATTCTTGTTGAATGATTTGATGACTAAGCTGAAATAGCCAATTAAACTAATGATCGAGAACAAATCAACTATCAATCTAGCTAAAAATATCATTGCACATGAGAAGATCAAACACATAGAGACTAGATTAAAGAATCATTCATCATTGGAGATGCTCTAAAGCAATTAAAAAAATGCAGTTTATGAAGTCGAGAAGAGAACTTAGAGTTATGTCTTTTGATAGTTTGAATTAAGGGATGTTGAGAATAATTTAAGCCTTTCATGGGTTCAAACTTGGTTAGTAGTTAGTTATGAATAACTAATTAAGTTAGTTAGTTATAGTTAATTTCTATTTTTAGAAACTTGGGTTTCTATATTTAGAAACTTCGTAAAAGGAAGTTATTTAGTGTGTAATTAACTAATGACTATGACTATTTATAGCTCTATGTGTATCAATGAAAAACTACTCCTTATCTCATTCATTTAATCTCTACACTCTCACTCAATTTTCTAGTCTTCTTATCTTATCCCCAATGGTTATTACATGAGTTCTATCGAATGAATATGCTTTTAATTAAAAATTCATGGATTTATGAATATGTGCAAGATTTTTGTGTGGTACAATTCAAGTGTGTTTTGATTTTATTTGTATGCGGAAGGAATATAAACAAAAAAAATTATAAAGCCTTTTTTTAATTGCTACCAGAAATTCAACTGTGGATATAGATCCTTGTAACTCAACTAACATATGCATATACAAGTTGTCAGTTAACCCAATCATTTAAAAACTAGAACGTTTCTAATGTGAGTATCATAAATTGGTCTAAAAGATAGGCCATTATCCGTTCAAATTAAAAATAAAAATTCCAGAACACATGATGACTAGAAATTAGTAGGAATACAACAAGACAAACTACACTCTAAAATGACAAGTCCCCCTTACTCTACTAAGAACAGATTCAGCAGCAAACACGAATGACACCAAAACTAAAAACTACTTTTTCTAAAAATAAATCACAAACAAATCAAAGAGAAAAACTCCATAGTGACACCTCAACATCTTCAAGATCTGTATCAGTATAATGAAACTCATTCTCCAAGCTATGTGTAGGAGACAATAGCGCCATATTTCTCAACGACTCTGGAATGTTCATCTCTTCCTTCTCCTCTTCTTCCATTCCAAACATAAGTTGCTCCTCTGTGGTGGCAGCTACAGCCATGTCAATGTCATTAGTTAGTAAAGTATTGTCTGGTCTAAAAGCCTCAGCAGCTTCTGCAGCCGTCTTTTGTATATCTTTTGTTGCGGTACTGGCAGGAACAGGAAGTCGCCAAGCCGAGTCTGCAAAGTTGAGACAGGCGTTGCGACCTCTCAATGCCAATGCTGCGACATCATGGGCTCGGGCTGCCATCTCGACAGTTGGATAGGTTCCTAACCAAATTTTAGTTTTCTTGTTAGGCTCCCTCATTTCACACACCCACTTATCTAAATTCCTCTTCACACCCACTTATCTAAATTCCTCTTCCTCACACCTCTATATACAGGGTGGCGTGTCTCCTTGAACTTCTTTCTCCCTGCACGCTTCTTCGGTGTGCTCTCGGCTAGTCGAACTTCCTCATTGAAAACTGACATGTCATGAGGGATCTCCAAATTTGGCAATGGCGTGTTTGAGGAAGTGGAAGCTTTTGAGGAACTTGGACGTGAAGTGGAAGAGTTGTCATTTGGAAACATGTTTATGTGATGAAGAGATAGTTGAAAAAGTTTTTGATAGTGAAAGAAGTGAAGATAAGAGTTTTGTTTTGGATGTGAGTTGGTGCTAAAGAGAGTGAAGAATAAGGTGTTGTATATATAGGGAACCATGGTTGAAGGGAAGAAGTAAATGCGAAGAGAGTTTGGAAAAGGGAAAGGGAAACTGATGAGGAAAGAGACACTAGAGAGAGAGAAAGAGAGAAAAGAGTAATAATGTTAGTATCAAAATATCTAAAGAGAGCAAATATCTTTTTTATTCCTCGACATATATAACCAAATAAGGTATGTAAAGTATTCATAGGAAAAGGCTATTTTAGCTCATTTTTCCTTTATGTCCAAAGAGTTTTGAACTCCCTTTATAAAAAATTTACTATGTTATTGAGAAAGTAAATAAAGTACTTAATATTTTATTTTATTAAAATAAGATTTATATTATTATTAATCATAAAATGATTAATAAATTATAGGTGCATATAAAGTTAACTTGTAAAAGAAAAAAATAATCTAGAAATATATGTCATATCTTTTTTTTTTTTGGTACAAGAAATATATGTCATATTTAATATAAGTATTTTAATACTCAAATAATCCAATGTGTTTAATATGTGTACTTTTGCAGAAAATATAGAATATGGGACGTAGAATCTACCTCGCGACATTTGATTTATTCTTCTTTTACTTATTTTCTTTACATGGTGAAATTCCACTAAATTATTTAACCCAAACAAATTATATATATGTGATTTTGGATTTTGTCTGTTTCAGGGGGTAATGTAGTAGCTAACTCACACCATCATTATTATATACAACTGAGTTGACTCGGTAATTTTATTTTGCCTTTTCTTAAGCTTAACTTCGCGCGTGGGGAAAGGGGTGCATGCTTTAATTATAGTCAAAGGAAAATTAAATTCCCGTGTAACTATAACAGCCACATGTTTTTGTAGTCAATTTTTCGTTTATTTGTTTTTCTTTATTTTTGTTTCGAATAATATTCTATATAGGGATTATTTGCAATGTTTTTTAAAAGGATATATATATATATATATATATATATATATATATATATATATATATATATATATATATATATATATATATATATATATATATATATATATATATATATATATATAGAGAGAGAGAGAGAGAGAGAGAGAGAGAGAGAGAGAGAGAGAGAGAGAGAGAGAGAGAGAGAGAGAGAGAGAGAGAGAGAGAGAGAGAGAGAGAGAGAGAGAGAGAGAGAGAGAGAGAGAGAGAGAGAGAGAGAGAGAGAGAGAGAGAGAGAGAGAGAGAGAGAGAGAGAGAGAGAGAGAGAGAGAGAGAGAGAGAGTGTACCTACAAGATACTTCGATACCTAAGAGAAAATAGTTGTGGAATGCAAGTACAGAAAGTAGTAACAAAATTAGAATATCTGACCCTCTAGTGAAAGAAGGTATTTTTAGTGTGTCCTCAGCGCTGGACCAAAATTCTTCTCATGGGATGAATTAGCTAGACCCAAGGAAGAATTATTAAGGATTGTATAAGAACAGATAAGATCTAGCATGTGGTATTGCTCTTGGTTAAACTTCCTCGTAATATTAGGAGAAAATAATGGGGAGCAGTTGACTAAGTAGAGCACGTTGGGGGCGCTCTCCCAACGTCCCTATGAATCAGACCATGAGTCTGTACCCGATAATCTGGGTATGTGCCCGGCATATAGAGCATTGACTCAGTCTAAAATAGTGCTCCTACATCCCAATGTAGTGGGAGCATAGATCCAGTCCAGAATATATATATATATATATATATATATATATATATATATATATATATATATATATATATATATATATATATATATATATATATATATATATATATATATATATATATATATAAAGGGTAATCTTATATGAGTGATAGGAAGAAATAACAATCATTTGATTTAAAATTAAAGGTTGAGAATTAATATCACATTACATGATTTTTTTTCTCGACTATTTTCGGTTGAGAAAAAAAGATCATGTAATGAGATATTAAATCTCAATTAAATTAAACGGTTGTTATCTTGTTCTCTTAGTCTTATATAGTTTCTCTTACTTTTATATAAGGTTACACTTTATATATATATATATATATATATATATATATATATATATATATATATAAAAGCAAGCATATCAAGTGAGAGAAGTTTTATGATAAGAGATAAAATGACTAAATAACAGTCATTAGATCAATCATATAATTAAAATTAAATTATTTATTAAATAATTAAGGTGGTTATTAAATCGTCCATCAGTCTTATTAATAGTTATTAGATCAATAAATTTTAACTATCTAATATAATTTAGAAAAATAATTCCTCTTTAAAAAGTTTGTAATTTTATAGGACTAGAGGATATTTAACTTATTTTCATCCACAAAAATTAAACTGAAAATAAATATGCTAAAAAATGAGTAGAAATGTTTTATTTTGTATAAATAAATAAATATTTTTAATTATATAAAAGTTAAGTGAATTATTCACCAAAAATTTTCTTCCTCACATCACATTAACGGTAGAAATTAAAATAATTTCTTTTGAGATATTAAGTCAATTATTTATCAATTAAATGAATAATATCCGTTTACATAATAAAGGAAACTTAAGAAAGAAGTATTTTAATTTCCAAAAATAAAAACTTAAATTTTAGTTATTTGTCGTTCTGTTTCTTTCCTGTCAGTGTCCCCCTAAACAAACACTGGATTCATGAGAAAAGTTATTCTTCCTTCCACTCGTTTTCTTTCCAACCGCGTTAAGTTATTACCCCATTCTTCAAATTTTGTCGATTTAACTTCTTTCTCCGTATTTTCCTTTAAAGCAAACACGGTTTATACAAGAAAATTTATTATTCTTTCTATTCCTTCCATTTGCCAGCATGTGGTTCAGAACCCCACCAAAATTTTCATTTGTTATTTTTGTTTTATTCTGTTACTTTTATTTTCCATGTGTATACTATACAACACTTCACATTTATTCTGTTACTTTTATTTTCCATGTGTATACTATACAACACTTCACATTTATTCCGTTACTTTTATTCTTTATTTATTTTTCGTACCAGAACTTCTTTGCGTTGACACCACCGTGCCGGAACTTCCTTCCACCGTCATCTTCTTCTCCTTCAAAGGTTAGTCTCATGCTCCTTTATTTTGTTTATTTCATGTTTCAAAACTAAAAATTCATAATTTGTCTGTTAGTGTTTCAAAATCAAAAGAGACTTGGTTTTAATAAAAAAAATCCTAATGTCTCTTTTTAATCCATCGTAAATCTTTGTTCTATTGAACAACATGATTTTAAATTAATGTTGCTCATCCCGTTTCTACTATGTGTAATATTTAAGTTTTATTTTATGATTTAAAAAAGTTTAAATGCATTTTTGGTTCATTTAATTTGAATTTTTTTAAAATATTGGTCATTCTATTAAAAAAACATGTTATTTTGGTCCCTTAAATTAGATACACTTTGTATTTATATAGTCCCCTTCATTTTTATTGTTGTGACATTGATGATTAAGATAAAAATTTAATTTTTAATGATATGACATTTATGACTAGATTATTTATTTATTTGAAATAATAAATTAATATTAATAGTTTTTAAACCCTCAAGGGTTGACCTAGTGGTAAAAACTTGAGTCTTGAGAGTATGCTCCTCTCAAGGTCTCATGTTTGAATCATACTAGACAATCAATCCTTGTATGAAGGAGTCTATAAAATGTTTTTAGAAATTTATTAATTAAAATTGTTAAAATTGCTTTTTGAAACACTAAAGTCTGACACGTCACTCACTCACACATTTTCTCTCTCTCTCTCTCTCTCTCTCTCATATATATAACACATGTGCTTCATTAGAAATCATTAGATCTATTGCAATATATAAACACTTATTCTATCTTGTAAAACGATGTGGGGCTTTATTATCCACTATTCATTCCCTTTGATTTTCTTCTTCTTTTACACCTTTTCTATTTATCATGAAGTTTTCCATCTAAAGAGGTTTTTTCCCATTTAAAGAAAGAACATCATAATCAACTTTGAAAGAGATAATAGAACCTGCTGTATCAAGAAACTGTTCACCAATGAGAATCCTCGCATCCCTATACCAAATGATACATTGAAGAACAACGATTTGAACCATGAGGGTACCATAATCATCACCATACATTCCTTTCAACAAGGGAATACCCATGATTCTTATTAGCTCTTCCATCTGCTGTTTAGATTCTTGATATTAATTTCAAATCATTATTTTTCTTTTTTTTCTGAACAAATAAAATATGCATGTTTTTATCATTTGCCTACTTCAAATAATATGTATGTGTAACACCCCAAAATTTACCCTCTCATTTTCATATCATTTAGCATATCATTTTCATACATTTGCATTGCATTCAAGAAAATCATAAAAAATAAAAAGATAAAAAAAATAAAGCATACTACATCGGTTGAAGCATGAGACATGTGATCAAGTGTTTTTCAGTGGCAATATCAATCATCGGGTCTCAGAGTCAAAACAAAATCAAAACGGACAACGCTAGTGCATTTTTGAGGTTTCCCACCAAAAGGAGGGGAAATTCAAAATTTGCTTGTGTTAACCAGTTAACACATTGGTTAACCGGTTAACGCGTTCATTTTTTTGCCAAAAAATGCAGATTTCAACATGAAGGAATTTTGTGTTTTTTTTTCATTTTTATTTGATTTGAATTTATTTCATTTCATTTAAATACGAATTATTGAGAATGATCTAGAATGATTACCAAGCCTAATTGTCAAGCTAAATCTAAATCACCTTTCTAAGAAAGCTCAAATCCTAGTTCCGAACCATATTTTGGACCCCAAACCTAAGTGGTATTTATACCATTTCTCTCCAAACCTCGAGATACACACTTCATAATTTCTATAAGTTCTTAATTTTAGGTTGGCAGTAATTTTGTAAAACAAATAGAACATCAATGTATATGAACAGGATCTTTGCAAAACAAAGAAAACATTAAGCAAGAAGTCCTTTTATGAGCACAAACATGTTGTGTTGAAGTGTTTCAACATCTGGAACAACATGTCGAAGAAGATGTCAAGACAATTCATTCAATATCATGAAGTGCTGAAGATGGATTGAAGTTCCTGTTTTGGTTTCAACAGAAACATAATATTTTGAAGATTTAAATCAATCCAAGTGGTACGGATTGTAAAAGATCTTGAAGACTCAAATTTACACTGAAGAAAAAATCAAATATTGAAAAATATAGAGTTTCTATATTTAGAGATATTTTAGGGAGTTGTTGATTTGAAGATCTTTTTATTTGTAGCATATTTTTCTGCATATTTGTAGCAGCTGATATGATGTATTTTTTAGGCCCAAATCCAGTTGGAAATAGGTTATAAAAAGAAACCTTGTGTTGCACCCCAAAATTTGCCCTCACAATACAAGACTTTGTGTTCTAAGAAGGTTCACAAGGTTCACAAGTTCTCCAACACTTGCATAACCTTTCATGAGGTTCATGAAGTCTACAAGTTACTTTATGAAGGTTCACAAGGTTCACAAGTTTCTCAATGCTTATATAACCTTTCATGAGGTCATGAAGTCTACAAGTCACTTCTTGAAGGTTCACAAGGTTCACAAGCTTCACAATACCTCCCATGAGTATCACAAGACACTTTATGAAGGTTCACAAGGTTCACAAAGTTCACAATTGGTCAAAAAGTTGACAATTCCCTCAGACAATGCATCTCCTAAGCAGTGCATCCTAAACTAGGGTTTTGACTTTAATCAGGCTAAGTGGACTTCCAATACCTCAAGTGAGTTTCATAACATCTTATATGTGTGTAAGAACCTCCATGTCAAGTTTCAAGACTTTTCTCAAAAGTTTGCTCAGTCAGATGATCAGATAAGTCAAAATCAGTCAATGCAGTTAAAAAGTCAAACTGAGGTCAACTGTGGTCAAACCAAAGTCAAACTTCATGATTTTTTGCCAACATCAAGTATATGAAGTAAAATTCATCATTTGATCAAGGGTTGATCATGATTCATCAAGGAGATTCCAGATCATCAATAATCAGGAGTTTCTAAATTAGGGTTTCCTCAGTAAAAGTCAACTGAACTTTGACCAGGCATAACTTTCACATACTTCATCACCAAGTCTCCATCCAAAGCTCATTTTGAAGGAAATTGAATTCTCTACAACTCTGATGTTGAAGGTTAAGCCCAAAAATGCATCATTTGAAAGATATGAGCTAAGACATTATAGGTCATTTCAAAAGTCAACAAAAAGTCAACAACTTCAAAAGGGCATAACTTGAGATTGGTAAATGATATGGACCTGAAACCAATGGGGTTGTTTAGAGGACTCTTCAAGATTTCCAAAAAGTCCAAGAACACCCTCATACCTTTAAAATTGAGGGAGATGTGTCCTTGCAAAGTTGGGCAATTTTGTGATGGTTTATGTTGAAAATGGAGGCTTAGAAGTATTTCTTTCCAAATGGGCTGCCTAATTTATGACCCAATCCACTTCATAATAGCTTGCACGAAATTTCCATGATATTTTCATAATTTTTATTTTATTTAATTAATTTATCATGATTTTTTACACTTAAAATCATTTTAAATTTAAATAAAATATTAAAAATGAAGATATATTTTTGTGATTGATTCTAGAATTTCATAATTAGTGATTGAAACTTAAAGAGAAAGAAATCAGGTGATCTCTCCAAAAATAGCAAGCATTCAAGAGCAAATATTTGATTTTTATAACTTGATCTTTTTCAATCTTTTTTGATCCAAATTTTCACATAACCAAGTCATATTTCTGACCTAATTCACTCATGTATATATGCTTAACACAAACCTAACACTCATTCACGGATTCAGCAGCTCAAAGGTAAGTTTCACTTCAAAAAAATTTCAAGCAAAACTCAATTTTCGGATTCTTCATCAAGGAGTGTTTAAAGGTATTTTACAGACATAGGAGGTTGCTTTGAACCTTACTAAACCTATCTCAACCATCAAAAACATCTGGACATCACTTACATACCATGACCGAATGCATCTTCTCCTCCATAATATTTTTTTTCGATTTCATATATTCAGTCATTATGCATGAAAATTGTTCATTGATTTGTGTTTGTTGCAAGCTATTGAAGCTTTCTGGGCGATTAACTCTGAGTTTCATGGACCTAGCGCCGTTTCACCATTATTAGGGTTTGACCTTCGAATTAGGGTTGTTTGATTTGTGCATTATAAATGAATTTGGTTGATAAAATTGGACTGTACAGGTTATGAGGAATCCAAAAATGTTCTCAATTTGATGAAACTGTATTGTTTAATGGTGGTTTGAAATTCGTAGGTTTTAAGGGTGCAGGAAAAATCGCAGGTATTGTTGTATCAAATTTCGCAGCAAACTTCAAAATCCAGAGGTTGAAGATGAATCTTGGCTGGCGCGAAAATTCATATTCAAATTTTGTTTTAAAATATAATTAATTCTTTCTGTTTGTATCACAAGCTGACTGCTTGGCCAAGTGGAAAGTGGCGTATGTTTGTACCTTGATGGCTTGTGTTCGATACTTGGTGGTGCCATCCTTTTTTTTTCTTTTTTTTTTTCACATGATTAGCCGTTACATTATATTATTATTTATTGTTGATTTAGCAGCAGGAAGGCTCTCCCAGCCAGGCGGTTACATATACATGCTTGTCACTGAAAGGTCCTGGGTACGAATCCACCCCAGGCCTTTTTATTTCTTTTATTTTTCCAGAATTTTCAAGTTTAAGGCAGAAAACCAAGTGAGACGCATGGTTATGGCATTGGTGGTGCGCAGCTCAGTTGGTCATTCCCTTCATTATCCAGGTTAGGGACCTGGGCTCAAATCTCAGGTCCTTACTTTTTAGTCAATTTCATCAATTTGTCATATTTTTCTATTGTTTTCCATTTATTCATTATATTCATGTTATATTTTTATTTCAAATTATTAAAAACCCTAAAAAATATAAACCCTAATTTTGTAAAACCTAACTCTATTTTTTTTTAATAATTTTATTTTCTAATTACTAATATAATTATTATGTATATATGTTTACTATAAATCTTATAAATTTTGTAAATATACTTATACTCCAAATTATTTTTCTTTTAAATGTTTAGAAACAATTTAATTTATAATAATTATGTTTGTTGTATATGGTTAAAAATAATTTGTAAATATAATAGTTAATAGAATTAAATTTTATATATGATATTTAAAATCTACTTCTTCTTATAATATGTATAAATTGTTCAATAAATAAATATTAATATATGTTTATAATAATCCAAATTTTGTAGTCATAATAAAATTTGTAAAAAATTAAAATAATTGTTCATTCATATTTCTTTTTCTAAATAATTGTTTATAGGAAAAATTGTTGATATATTATTATTATAATTTTGGTTAATTGTGCTTATTCTTGATTAATACTAACTATATTATTAGATTTTTGCTTTATTAATTTCATTAATCTTTATTATTTATTAACAATATTATTATTTATTATTATCTTTATTATTGTGTTTTTAACCTTATTTTAAAATTGTTATTATCATTATTTTTATTATTACTAACTTTTTGCTTATTATTTAAATTATTTTCACTAACTGTATAATTTTTATTATTTACTAACCTTTCTTATTTTCATTACTAACTATTTCTATTGCTTATTATTATCACTAACCCATTTATAATTCAATTATGTTTATTATTATTATTTTGCTAATCTTATTTATCGTTATTTACTAACCCCTTATATTTATTGTTTACTTATTTATTATTTTGTTTAATATTTTGCTTATTATTATAATTATTATGTAATTGTTCCTGGATGTAAATTTGTAATTATTTAATTATTATTGTTATGGTTAGTAATTAGGGAGTGTTAATATGTGTTTTATTTAAAATAAATTAGATCACTTTAATATAAGATAATTAAATTAAACACTCACACACACGTAAGTCGATTTTAATCGCCGTCTCACTTCCTAAGGTTATCCCTCAAGTTGCCTACGAATAATGGTCAAGTGGGGTGTATAAAGCAAGTCCCTTCAAAAGATAAATCATCAAGTCCCTCATGGTTGCCTATACGGATCGAGTCCCTTTCGAAAAATGATGATAGTCCCTCATATGTGCTTAATACACCCCACAGTTGCCTTCATAATCAGAATGTCCCTCACATGTCCCTTACATCCAAGGTAAAGACTACCTACTCCTTAATAGTAGGGATAGTCTTACCAAGGAAAGGAAAAAGAACAAGAAAGACTTTAAACATTAGGGTAGGTTCCTCTTATGTACTTGCTCACTTCAAAATTTTTTCAAACTTAACAATTTCAAACAAATTTTCAAACAAGTTTTTTACACATCCGTACATGGATTATTATTAAACTATTCTGAAAATTTTTCTATTCACACACTACATTTTCAAAAACAATTTAAAGTGAGCTTAAGTACCTAAGAGCCCATGGATAACCATGGATGAAAAGGGTGCTAACACCTTCCCTTTTCATAACCTACCCCCCAGACCCAAAACATTCTCTTAAGGTCTTTCCTGTTCTTTTATAACCTTTCCTTTTGGATAAAATAAAAGTCGGTGGCGACTCTTGCTATCCGCAACATTACTTAAAGTCAGTTCTCCCACCGTGTTACAGAACTGGCGACTCTGCTGGGGATCTATTTTAAGAGGGGTACCCTTAGGAATTAAGATCACTTTAAATTGTTTGCCTTGTTTGCTTTATATTACTTGTTGGGATGCCCTTATGTGTGAAAGGTCCTAACCTGGATCTAGTGTACCTTAGGTAAATGGCAATAGACCAAGGAAACTGTACGACGTATATCGATACGGTTGATCTGGTGGCCATAGTTAGTGCGACTTCTTGGTTGGTGCTTATGTTCCTTAAGTCAAGTTGAGGATAATATGAGGCTGCCATATGTTGTCAATGCACTAACTAACTTCTAGAACCCTAGTTAACTCATCTTGGCCTTTAGAAAGTAGTGAGGTAACCGGCTTTGGTGCAGATTGAAGTTGGTTGACACTCGATACTACGCTCATTGAGATTCTAAACTTGGAGGGTTTTGGTTGGCAAGTAAGTTGCCTTCTGACCAACCACCCTTGTGAAGGATCAATGATATTGAGATCCCTTAGAACCTGGTTACTTTTGTAGGACAGGATGAACCATCTAACTACAGGGGAGGGTACTTACCTTTAAACCTCATGCAAGCCTTTAAACCTAGGGCTATGGTGTGACTTGTTTGTGTGTGCCACATGTTTGTGATTGAGCATAACATCATGACATCATCATGCATCATGAGCATACCATTTTCCCTAACCATTTCAAGGACCAAGGGAGTTATCTTTGTTCTTTGTTGCAGGTCATGGCTTCAGCTCGTAGAAACACCATCAGATACCTCCCAAGCTTAAAGAGTTGGTTTCTCAAGTGTCTGATCACTCCCGGTTCATCAAGAGACATGGTCACCTATTGGATCTAGTCACTTCAGGGTTCAATGAAGACATGATGAGTGTCCTGTTTCAGTTCTTTGACCCTAAGCACCACTATTTTACATTCCCCGACTATCAGCTGGTTCCTACAATGGAAGAGTTCTCTAAACTTCTAGGTATACCTGTTCTTGATCAGAAACCATTCACAGGCTTGGAGAAGGAGCTTAAAACAGAGGTTATTGCTGCAGCTCTACATCTGAAGAAATCTGACATTGTTCTAGAAACGAGAAGCGGAGTCAAGGGTATTCTTGCTAAGGTATTAATGGATAAAGCTCAAATGTTCTTGAAGGCCATGAGCTATGATGCTTTTGAGGAGATCTTAGCCTTGCTGATATATGGCTTAGCGTTGTTCCCCAATCCAGATCAGTTCATAGACGTTCATGCCATCAATATATTCCTGAGTCACAATCCAGTGCCTACATTGTTTGGAGACATCCTACATTCTCTTCACACCCGTACTACAAGGGCAAGAGGAACTTTGATGTGCTGCATACCTTTGCTTTCTAGGTGGTTTATTTCTCACCTTCCTCGCTCAGTAATGAAGAATGAGCAAGGGTTCAGATGGTCTAAGAGGATCATGTCACTATCTCACTCAGACATCCATTGGTGCTCCAGATCTATGGAGAATGTCACCATCATTGACCGTTGTGGGGAGTTTCCTAATGTGCCACTTCTAGGCATAAGAGGAGGCATCACCTACAACCCCTCTCTAGCTTTACGACAGTTTGGTTACGCTCGGAGCGATGGCCCACATGACATGTTGATTCAGGGCATTGTGTTTGATTACGACAGCGATCTTCAGGGTTACCGTCCGAGATTCATACAAGCATGGGGAAAAGTAAACAGGGTTGACAGCAAGACAAGGGAGCCTAAGTACACTATTCCTATGGAAGCTTATCTCAGATGGGTGCGATCACGTGCTCAGACACTCATGATGCCATATCCTGCCATCTTACCAGTTACCATGGAACCTGTTGCTGAAGGAGACACAGCTTATACCATCCTTCACCCAGACATGCCTACTGATATGGAAGACTTGCAGAGATCATGGATCCAACTGAAGGAGCAAAGGGATACTTTCGAGGCACATTACAAAGCAAGCCAAGAAAGAATCCTGGAACTAACAAAACAACTTCACGAGGAACGGAACCTCAACTCATACCTCAACATAAAGAGGAAACGTCCATGGGAGACTTAAAAACCCATCTCTTGTATTTATTGCATTTCATGTTTGTAAGCCCAAGGGGCAAACAAATTTATCACTAATAAAAGTTTACCTTCTTGTTTGTTTAAGCAAATTTAAATCCTGCGGTCCTTGAAAAACATTGCATATGCATACCATATCATTGCATCACAGGTTTCTTGTGCACATGTTTCTTATCTCCTCGCTGTTTATTTCAACAATGGCTCTTGAACAAACAGTTAAGGACCTCCAGGCACAAAATGCACAGTTCCAAGAGCTAATTCTGAACCTGACCAAGGGACAGGATGAATTGAAGACACTGTTGGCTAAGAAGAAGAATCCTGAGGACAACAAGGATAGTCAGCTGAAACAACTACAAGCTGAAATGACAGGAATGAGGATCCAGATGAATGGCCAGATGGCTCTTATTCAAAGATTAGCTCAGGGGCAAGAAGAGCTGAGAACCTTTGTCCACAAACATCAAAGTGATAGAGTCAGGGATCTAATTTTCAGTCAACCTCCGTTAAAACAAGCTGATTTGGTTGAAAGGAGGATGAGGATAAAAGAGGGTAAGAGACAGGTTGCCATTGACTATTCTTCAATTGAAGGAGAAAGACCTGATAAGGTTAATCCATGTCAACACCAGAAAGGTAGAAGGCAGTTTATCAAGTTCAGCACTCCAATGTCACAAGTTTTGCAATGCCTGTTGGAGATGAAGCTGATTTCCTTGGAAAATTCTCCTAAAAATCCTAATACCTCTTCTCCTCGCTATAATCCCAAAGCAAGGTGTATGTACCACTCCAATTGTCCTGGACATGACACTAATAACTGTTGGGCATTGAAGAATAAGATTCAAGACCTAATTGACGAAAGAATACTCGAGGTTACGCCAGAAGGCCAGGTTGAGTTCTTCTATCGTCCATCAAGCATCAAAGTTTCCAGAATACTGAAGTGACAAGTTTAGAGGAAGAGACTTTGAGAACATTTGAATTTTCATTTGTAATTTCTCTTATTTGTTTGAACACTTATTATTATGTTAAACTTTTGTCTTCTTTAATGCATTGCATATGTTTGTCTTGAATTAATCCATTCGTTCCACTATATTTTGAATTATGCTTTTTATTTCTATCTTGTGATATTTAACTCCTGATAAAGCTATAAGCCTGTAGAGGGAGGATGACGAAAACAATACCATAATCTTATGCAGTATGCTTTTGAACAGACTATGCTGACGATGTACAGGCATTGTTTCAATTCCTAAACAGTGGTGATATAAGGAAGTTAATCCCTAGTCAGCCCTTTTGAGCCTATGAAGTAGGAGTCTTTATTCTCGTACAAATTAAAACCCTTATTCATAACCTGGGGCAGGGTAGTTACTCAGTTAACTCAAATATGCCAATTGCTTGTGTTGTACACAACTAATGATGGTTCTCTGTAATCATTAAACCTGACAGTCAATTTCTAAAAAAAAAAAAAAAAAAAAATCTCACTAAGTCAAAATCTATGAAGGAGACTTAGTAAAACATCAAGACATCCCGCTGACTGTAACCTTGAAATAAGCAGTTCAGGCAAAAAGAAGGGATAATAAAGTCAAAAGAAAAAAAAAGAGGTCACTATGAACCCTCAACAAAGAAAGATGGCTGAATGTTCAAATAAATTTTGGGTTTCTGAACCATCACAAATATCGGTGTTACAACTCCAAACTGCTATGGAACTTCAATGCATGAGTTAACTGAGCATAGGACTGAAGAACATCATGGAGATTGGGTTGGGTACAAATAAAATTTGAGCCTTTATCCTTTGTTTCTTAAACCATGAACCAGGCCACGTTACAACCCTTTAAAAGTCCTAACTGAAGCATGGTTAGTTCGAAAGCGTACTGCTGCAAAAAGGTATCCTGACTCCTTTAGGGCTTGTTATAAAACTTGAGTTAATATCACAGTTTTCACAAAAAAAAAAAAAAAGTTTTTCTAAAACAACTTGTTTCAAAACTTCAAGACAGACATAAGCATTGCATTTTTGAATATATCTGTTTGCATATACCTGAGTGTTTGACAAATGGAGAAGCTTACAGGATGAATGTTCAATGAACCAAAGTCCTTCCGATAAACAAAGTTGTTTCCTGGATCAAAGTCCATATATACAAAGGGGCATAATCATTATCTCCCAATCAAGGGGGCAGACCATGATACTGCCTAATTCATTTGGGGCAATCAGGACAAGATTCAACTATGTTTAAGCAGCCAGAGGCAGATCTCCCCATCTATCTGAAGTGCCAAGGGGAACATTACAAAGTTCATAATGCCAAGGGCATAGTCACTGTTTCCCAGTCAAGAGGCATACCAAGTTACTGTTCAATTCAGTTGGGGCAATTAGGTCCAGACTCAACTGTGCTTAATAGCCAGGGGCATTTTTCCTCATACAGTTGAATTACCAAAGGTGACATTACAGAGTCCACAATGCCAGGGGCATATGCTTATGGGGCATTCTGCTTGTTTCTCTTGAGGTAACTACATTCAGATACTTCCATTATAAGGCAATTCATCCTCAACCAAGGGGCAATGCTTTCTCTTCAAATCTAATACCTGGAGCGTATATGGTCCATCACAATTTAAAGACACATTCCTCTCATTGTATTGGATTCTCAGCTAAAACCATGATGGAAATTAATTGTCTATGCCGGTAGTATCAGATGGTGTCAGTATCATGTCTTCAAGACTCAGCTATGAAGATTTCTGGGAAAGTATTCAGGAAAGTTATGGATTTCAGGAGCTCTAAATCCAATTGGTTATACACTCTCGAAGTTGAAACGATTCTGTTTTCAAGTTCAGCTTTACTTTTCCCTCTGAATCCAGATTTACTTTTACCCTAAGCGAAACGTCCATTGGTTATGTTTGAATGTATCATGCTTTTGAATATGATTGATGTTTACCAGAAATGCATGTATGCTTTTAATACGATTAATGTTTACCAGAAATGCATGAAAATGCAGTAATAATATTTACTAAGGACGAACGAGGGAAGGATCTCAATGAAGCTTCGCCGGTTCACCTTTACAAGACAGTTACAAAACCCTCAGTAGGGCAAATCCATCTTCATAAAGTCTCATCTCCCCTGGAATTTATATCCATCTCTTTTATCCTCATATGGATATTCGGGAATTTATTTTCCAATAAGGGTACGACGAACAAAGACGGGATGTTGTATCTACTCTACTATCAAACAAAGACGAAGGTTATATATACCCTACTATCCCCAACAACGGGAGGTTATATATATATCACAATCCCCAACAACGGGAGGTTATCTATACCTTACTATCCCCAGCATACGGGAAGTTATCTATACCCTGTTATCCCCAGCAGACAGAGGGTTATATATTCTTCAACAACGAATCGGGATTTACTTTCCCTGGCCAGCAGCTGTTATACAAAGATATCCAGACGCTCCCGGCAGTATCATATCATACATACATCATTTACATCATACCATAGCATATATATCCATAGACATATAGTGCATTACTTGAGTACATCATATCATACATGCATACATAAAGCATAAACTAATGTTATTATACAAAAGCTACCTTTTTTTCAGGTTAATTATCCAACAAACGAGCTTATGATCTTTGGGACTGCTTTATTGTAACCTCAGGGTTACTTTATCCTCCTGACAAGCTTCTTATTACTTTGGGACTGCTTTATTGTAACCTCAGGGTTACTTTATCCTCCTGATGAGCTTCTTAGTACTTTGGGACTGCCTTATTGTTACCTCAGGGTTACTTTATCCTCCTGATAACTCCTCATGACTTCAAGACTGCTTTAGAGTTATCATTATTGATGGCTCTATCCTCCTGAAATCATTACTTCAAGACTGCTTTAGAGTTATCATTATTGATTGCTCTATCCTCCTGAAGACCTATCACATTATTATTTCAAGACTGCTTTGGAGTTGTCATTATTGATTGCTCTATCCTCCTGAAATCATATTATTATTTCAAGACTGCTTTAGAGTTATCATTATTGATGGCTCTATCCTCCTGAAATCATTACTTCAAGACTGCTTTAGAGTTATCATTATTGATTGCTCTATCCTCCTGAAGACCTATCACATTATTATTTCAAGACTGCTTTGGAGTTGTCATTATTGATTGCTCTATCCTCCTGAAATCATATTATTATTTCAAGACTGCTTTAGAGTTATCATTATTGATGGCTCTATCCTCCTGAAATCATTACTTCAAGACTGCTTTAGAGTTATCATTATTGATTGCTCTATCCTCCTGAAGACCTATCACATTATTATTTCAAGTCTGCTTTAGAGTTATCATTATTGATGGCTCTATCCTCCTGAAATCATTACTTCAAGACTGCTTTAGAGTTATCATTATTGATTGCTCTATCCTCCTGAAGACCTATCACATTATTATTTCAAGACTGCTTTGGAGTTGTCATTATTGATTGCTCTATCCTCCTGAAATCATATTATTATTTCAAGACTGCTTTAGAGTTATCATTATTGATGGCTCTATCCTCCTGAAATCATTACTTCAAGACTGCTTTAGAGTTATCATTATTGATTGCTCTATCCTCCTGAAGACCTGAAATCATATTATTATTTCAAGACTGCTTTAGAGTTATCATTATTGATGGCTCTATCCTCCTGAAATCATTACTTCAAGACTGCTTTAGAGTTATCATTATTGATTGCTCTATCCTCCTGAAGACCTATCACATTATTATTTCAAGACTGCTTTAGAGTTATCATTATTGATGGCTCTATCCTCCTGAAATCATTACTTCAAGACTGCTTTAGAGTTATCATTATTGATTGCTCTATCCTCCTGAAGACCTATCACATTATTATTTCAAGACTGCTTTAGAGTTATCATTATTGATGGCTCTATCCTCCTGAAATCATTACTTCAAGACTGCTTTAGAGTTATCATTATTGATTGCTCTATCCTCCTGAAGACCTATCACATTATTATTTCAAGACTGCTTTGGAGTTGTCATTATTGATTGCTCTATCCTCCTGAAATCATATTATTATTTCAAGACTGCTTTAGAGTTATCATTATTGATGGCTCTATCCTCCTGAAATCATTACTTCAAGACTGCTTTAGAGTTATCATTATTGATTGCTCTATCCTCCTGAAGACCTATCACATTATTATTTCAAGACTGCTTTGGAGTTGTCATTATTGATTGCTCTATCCTCCTGAAATCATATTATTATTTCAAGACTGCTTTAGAGTTATCATTATTGATGGCTCTATCCTCCTGAAATCATTACTTCAAGACTGCTTTAGAGTTATCATTATTGATTGCTCTATCCTCCTGAAGACCTATCACATTATTATTTCAAGACTGCTTTGGAGTTGTCATTATTGATTGCTCTATCCTCCTGAAATCATTACTTCAAGACTGCTGTGGAGTTGTCATTATTGATTGCTCTATCCTCCTGAAGACATTACTTCAAGACTGCTTTAGAGTTATCATTATTGATTGCTCTATCCTCCTGAAGACCTATCACATTATTATTTCAAGACTGCTTTGGAGTTGTCATTATTGATTGCTCTATCCTCCTGAAATCATTACTTCAAGACTGCTTTAGAGTTATCATTATTGATTGCTCTATCCTCCTGAAGACCTATCACATTATTATTTCAAGACTGCTTTGGAGTTGTCATTATTGATTGCTCTATCCTCCTGAAATCATTACTTCAAGACTGCTTTAGAGTTATCATTATTGATTGCTCTATCCTCCTGAAGACCTATCACATTATTATTTCAAGACTGCTTTAGAGTTGTCATTATTGATTGCTCTATCCTCCTGAAATCATATTATTATTTCAAGACTGCTTTAGAGTTATCATTATTGATGGCTCTATCCTCCTGAAATCATTACTTCAAGACTGCTTTAGAGTTATCATTATTGATTGCTCTATCCTCCTGAAGACCTATCACATTATTATTTCAAGACTGCTTTGGAGTTGTCATTATTGATTGCTCTATCCTCCTGAAATCATTACTTCAAGACTGCTTTAGAGTTATCATTATTGATTGCTCTATCCTCCTGAAGACATATCACATTAATATTTCAAGACTGCTTTGGAGTTGTCATTATTGATTGCTCTATCCTCCTGAAATCATATTATTATTTCAAGACTGCTTTAGAGTTATCATTATTGATGGCTCTATCCTCCTGAAATCATTACTTCAAGACTGCTTTAGAGTTATCATTATTGATTGCTCTATCCTCCTGAAGACCTATCACATTATTATTTCAAGACTGCTTTGGAGTTGTCATTATTGATTGCTCTATCCTCCTGAAATCATATTATTATTTCAAGACTGCTTTAGAGTTATCATTATTGATGGCTCTATCCTCCTGAAATCATTACTTCAAGACTGCTTTAGAGTTATCATTATTGATTGCTCTATCCTCCTGAAGACCTATCACATTATTATTTCAAGACTGCTTTGGAGTTGTCATTATTGATTGCTCTATCCTCCTGAAATCATTACTTCAAGACTGCTGTGGAGTTGTCATTATTGATTGCCCTATCCTCCTGAAGACATATCACATTATTATTTCAAGACTGCTTTAGTGTTATCATTATTGATGGCTCTATCCTCCTGAAATCATTACTTCAAGACTGCTTTAGAGTTATCATTATTGATGGCTCTATCCTCCTGAAATCATTACTTCAAGACTGCTTTAGAGTTGTCATTATTGACTGCTCTATCCTCATGAAGACATGCTGTTACATCAGTATTACTCCAGACTCCTGACAACTCTCATTATACTGCTGAAGAACTTTCCCTTAGTGGCATCTTTAAGCCCACTCAAGCATGTTCAACCAACCATCAATATCACTCTATGCACTGGTGAGTGCAAATTTTTGGGCTTTTGTGTTCAATCCCCTTCAACCTTCCAGGTTACGACTGGCAAATATACCAATCTAACCCCTCAGGTTTCAGAAAATTGAACAGGGGCAGCTGTTGCACCCCAAAATTTGCCCTCACAATACAAGACTTTGTGTTCTAAGAAGGTTCACAAGGTTCACAAGTTCTCCAACACTTGCATAACCTTTCATGAGGTTCATGAAGTCTACAAGTTACTTTATGAAGGTTCACAAGGTTCACAAGTTTCTCAATGCTTATATAACCTTTCATGAGGTTCATGAAGTCTACAAGTCACTTCTTGAAGGTTCACAAGGTTCACAAGCTTCACAATACCTCCCATGAGTATCACAAGACACTTTATGAAGGTTCACAAGGTTCACAAAGTTCACAATTGGTCAAAAAGTTGACAATTCCCTCAGACAATGCATCTCCTAAGCAGTGCATCCTAAACTAGGGTTTTGACTTTAATCAGGCTAAGTGGACTTCCAATACCTCAAGTGAGTTTCATAACATCTTATATGTGTGTAAGAACCTCCATGTCAAGTTTCAAGACTTTTCTCAAAAGTTTGCTCAGTCAGATGATCAGATAAGTCAAAATCAGTCAATGCAGTTAAAAAGTCAAACTGAGGTCAACTGTGGTCAAACCAAAGTCAAACTTCATGATTTTTTGCCAACATCAAGTATATGAAGTAAAATTCATCATTTGATCAAGGTTTGATCATGATTCATCAAGGAGATTCCAGATCATCAATAATCAGGAGTTTCTAAATTAGGGTTTCCTCAGTAAAAGTCAACTGAACTTTGACCAGGCATAACTTTCACATACTTCATCACCAAGTCTCCATCCAAAGCTCATTTTGAAGGAAATTGAATTTTCTACAACTCTGATGTTGAAGGTTAAGCCCAAAAATGCATCATTTGAAAGATATGAGCTAAGACATTATAGGTCATTTCAAAAGTCAACAAAAAGTCAACAACTTCAAAAGGGCATAACTTGAGATTGGTAAATGATATGGACCTGAAACCAATGGGGTTGTTTAGAGGACTCTTCAAGCTTTCCAAAAAGTCCAAGAACACCCTCATACCTTTAAAATTGAGGGAGATGTGTCCTTGCAAAGTTGGGCAATTTTGTGATGGTTTATGTTGAAAATGGAGGCTTAGAAGTATTTCTTTCCAAATGGGCTGCCTAATTTATGACCCAATCCACTTCATAATAGCTTGCACGAAATTTCCATGATATTTTCATAATTTTTATTTTATTTAATTAATTTATCATGATTTTTTACACTTAAAATCATTTTAAATTTAAATAAAATATTAAAAATGAAGATATATTTTTGTGATTGATTCTAGAATTTCATAATTAGTGATTGAAACTTAAAGAGAAAGAAATCATGTGATCTCTCCAAAAATAGCAAGCATTCAAGAGCAAATATTTGATTTTTATAACTTGATCTTTTTCAATCTTTTTTGATCCAAATTTTCACATAACCAAGTCATATTTCTGACCTAATTCACTCATGTATATATGCTTAACACAAACCTAACACTCATTCACGGATTCAGCAGCTCAAAGGTAAGTTTCACTTCAAAAAAATTTCAAGCAAAACTCAATTTTCGGATTCTTCATCAAGGAGTGTTTAAAGGTATTTTACAGACATAGGAGGTTGCTTTGGACCTTACTAAACCTATCTCAACCATCAAAAACATCTGGACATCACTTACATACCATGACCGAATGCATCTTCTCCTCCATAATATTTTTTTTCGATTTCATATATTCAGTCATTATGCATGAAAATTGTTCATTGATTTGTGTTTGTTGCAAGCTATTGAAGCTTTCTGGGCGATTAACTCTGAGTTTCATGGACCTAGCGCCGTTTCACCATTATTAGGGTTTGACCTTCGAATTAGGGTTGTTTGATTTGTGCATTATAAATGAATTTGGTTGATAAAATTGGACTGTACAGGTTATGAGGAATCCAAAAATGTTCTCAATTTGATGAAACTGTATTGTTTAATGGTGGTTTGAAATTCGTAGGTTTTAAGGGTGCAGGAAAAATCGCAGGTATTGTTGTATCAAATTTCGCAGCAAACTTCAAAATCCAGAGGTTGAAGATGAATCTTGGCTGGCGCGAAAATTCATATTCAAATTTTGTTTTAAAATATAATTAATTCTTTCTGTTTGTATCACAAGCTGACTGCTTGGCCAAGTGGAAAGTGGCGTATGTTTGTACCTTGATGGCTTGTGTTCGATACTTGGTGGTGCCATCCTTTTTTTTTCTTATTTTTTTCACATGATTAGCCGTTACATTATATTATTATTTATTGTTGATTTAGCAGCAGGAAGGCTCTCCCAGCCAGGCGGTTACGTATACATGCTTGTCACTGAAAGGTCCTGGGTACGAATCCACCCCAGGCCTTTTTATTTCTTTTATTTTTCCAGAATTTTCAAGTTTAAGGCAGAAAACCAAGTGAGACGCATGGTTATGGCATTGGTGGTGCGCAGCTCAGTTGGTCATTCCCTTCATTATCCAGGTTAGGGACCTGGGCTCAAATCCCAGGTCCTTACTTTTTAGTCAATTTCATCAATTTGTCATATTTTTCTATTGTTTTCCATTTATTCATTATATTCATGTTATATTTTTATTTCAAATTATTAAAAACCCTAAAAAATATAAACCCTAATTTTGTAAAACCTAACTCTATTTTTTTTTAATAATTTTATTTTCTAATTACTAATATAATTATTATGTATATATGTTTACTATAAATCTTATAAATTTTGTAAATATACTTATACTCCAAATTATTTTTCTTTTAAATGTTTAGAAACAATTTAATTTATAATAATTATGTTTGTTGTATATGGTTAAAAATAATTTGTAAATATAATAGTTAATAGAATTAAATTTTATATATGATATTTAAAATCTACTTCTTCTTATAATATGTATAAATTGTTCAATAAATAAATATTAATATATGTTTATAATAATCCAAATTTTGTAGTCATAATAAAATTTGTAAAAAATTAAAATAATTGTTCATTCATATTTCTTTTTCTAAATAATTGTTTATAGGAAAAATTGTTGATATATTATTATTATAATTTTGGTTAATTGTGCTTATTCTTGATTAATACTAACTATATTATTAGATTTTTGCTTTATTAATTTCATTAATCTTTATTATTTATTAACAATATTATTATTTATTATTATCTTTATTATTGTGTTTTTAACCTTATTTTAAAATTGTTATTATCATTATTTTTATTATTACTAACTTTTTGCTTATTATTTAAATTATTTTCACTAACTGTATAATTTTTATTATTTACTAACCTTTCTTATTTTCATTACTAACTATTTCTATTGCTTATTATTATCACTAACCCATTTATAATTCAATTATGTTTATTATTATTATTTTGCTAATCTTATTTATCGTTATTTACTAACCCCTTATATTTATTGTTTACTTATTTATTATTTTGTTTAATATTTTGCTTATTATTATAATTATTATGTAATTGTTCCTGGATGTAAATTTGTAATTATTTAATTATTATTGTTATGGTTAGTAATTAGGGAGTGTTAATATGTGTTTTATTTAAAATAAATTAGATCACTTTAATATAAGATAATTAAATTAAACACTCACACACACGTAAGTCGATTTTAATCGCCGTCTCACTTCCTAAGGTTATCCCTCAAGTTGCCTACGAATAATGGTCAAGTGGGGTGTATAAAGCAAGTCCCTTCAAAAGATAAATCATCAAGTCCCTCATGGTTGCCTATACGGATCGAGTCCCTTTCGAAAAATGATGATAGTCCCTCATATGTGCTTAATACACCCCACAGTTGCCTTCATAATCAGAATGTCCCTCACATGTCCCTTACATCCAAGGTAAAGACTACCTACTCCTTAATAGTAGGGATAGTCTTACCAAGGAAAGGAAAAAGAACAAGAAAGACTTTAAACATTAGGGTAGGTTCCTCTTATGTACTTGCTCACTTCAAAAATTTTTCAAACTTAACAATTTCAAACAAATTTTCAAACAAGTTTTTTACACATCCGTACATGGATTATTATTAAACTATTCTGAAAATTTTTCTATTCACACACTACATTTTCAAAAACAATTTAAAGTGAGCTTAAGTACCTAAGAGCCCATGGATAACCATGGATGAAAAGGGTGCTAACACCTTCCCTTTTCATAACCTACCCCCCGGACCCAAAACATTCTCTTAAGGTCTTTCCTGTTCTTTTATAACCTTTCCTTTTGGATAAAATAAAAGTCGGTGGCGACTCTTGCTATCCGCAACATTACTTAAAGTCAGTTCTCCCACCGTGTTACACCTTGTACCTAGGTTTAGTAACCAACCGAAGATGTAAATATCATATCATTAGGGTTGTGTTCTTGTGGCAGCCATGCGCAACAAGGTTTAATGTTGTGGCTGTTTTATTTGTAAATCTCGAAGCTTTTAAGCAAGAGGTGTTATATTCTTAACTGAAGCTGTGAAGCAAGGTTAAGGTGTTGTCATGGAAGTGTGACTTCTGGTTTGAATTGTTGTGTAGGTAAAAAGCTGTCAATATCAACAATTGAGTGTTGGGACTATGAGACATCACTAAGATAATTGGAAGTGAGGATGAATTTCTCATATTAAGGAGTTCCTAAGTAGAAGTTGCACGGGTAATGATTAAGTGAGAAGACTGTAAATTGTAGGTGTTTGCAGAGATGTCTTTGAATTGATACTACATAGTGGATTTCCTTCCTCGTTTGGTAGCCCCCAGAGTAGATGAGTTTGCATCGAACTGGATTGACAATTTGAATGTGTTCTTTACAGATTTTCTATGATACTTGGCATAATCATTTGTTACATCTATGAAGCATTGTACATGATGATTGCATGCTTGCATGGACTTGTTTATGTAACACCCCAAAGTCAATTTTAATTTAATTGATGTGTTTCTTGTGTGTTGATGATTTATGATGTTATCTGATGTTTTCTGGAGTTTTGAGGGTGACTTAATATTTTAATAATATTAGGATATTAAGTATAGTGGGTTTATTCGATTAATTGAAGTTAATTAAATAAAATAAAAAGAATTAGAGAACAAGGGGTAATATGGTCTTTTGATAGAGGATTAGTGAGGGTATTATGAGGAAAAACTAAAGAGGTCCTAGGGGCAAGAGTGACAAAAGGAGTAAAGTTGTTTTATGTACGATCAATTGGAAATGATCGCACTTTTGGGAGAAGGGAGAAGTGATATGAAGAGAGAAGGCTAGGAATTGAAGGTTTGGGAGATTCTTCGAGGAGTTATCGAAAGGAATTACAAAACCTAAGGTATGTGGAGTAATTTCTATTCGGTATTGTAATGTAGAGATAGGAATTAGGGTTTTGAGGGAGAGTTTTGGGGTTTGTTGATGAATGTGTCATATGATGTAGATTTATGATGAAATTGATAGTAGATGTTGATGTTAATTGATATATATATATATATATATATATATATATATATATATATATATATATATATATATATATATAATGATGTCATGATAAATGAAGGTTGGGGTAATTATTTTATGAGTTTTTGCTGCTGAATAAGGGGTTTTTGAGGGTTTTATCGCAAATGGAGCAATTTTGAGATTGCAGAAAATATGCAGAAATCGCGAATCTCGCTTAGCGAGCACAAACCGAAAGTTGGGAGTTTAGCGAGCAAGGTGGCTCGCTTAGCGAGACCTGTAATTTTTGAAAAATGATTTTTGTTTAGGAAAAATGTTTTCTTGATGTGGGTTATGTCGTAAGTTGCTATGATGTTCTAAAGTTGTTGTATGATGTGTTTTTAGAGGCTATATGAGTAGGATTAGTGATTAAATGATGTATGATGACTTATTTGATTTTTATTTGAGTTATGAAGTATGGTTACATGATGTAGAAGTATGATGTTCAATGAGTATGTTATATGATGGCATGAATGAGTATGAGAAATGTCGATTAATGATGAATGCGGATGCAATGTTTATGATGTTTTGAGGATGATGTGTGTATATTGTGTTTTGCATTTATTGCATTGATTTATGACGGGACTTCGGTCCATTGGTAGCTTCAATCCTATTGTGTGGATTGAAGTGATATGATGTTATGATGTGCTCCCTTAGTGGAGGGTTGATGGCCCAGTGTCCATCCATGAGGATGTTTCGGTACCACATGCATAATAAAAGGTTGCATATCATTCTAAATGACATAGCATAATTGCATTGATTTTGTGTGATGATGTGATGTAATTGATTTTGCGTAGTGATGCAATGTCTTTGATGTTGAGTATGATTGAGTTATTGATGATATATTTTGTTGTTTATGTTTATGTTTTAAATTCTCATTTCTATATTACTTTATTGAATGTGAATTTACTCACTCTGTCAGCCTTTTTGTGATGGTCTATTATGTCATCCTGCAGATAATCAAGGTTATCTTGGTGTGCGTTAGCTCGGAGTTAGTGAGTGTATTGTGTTAGTTAGAAGTGGAGTCCTGCTCTGTGTCCAGTAACATTCAAGATATGGTTTCACTTGAGTTGTTTCATTGAAGTTGATTTAAGAAATTATTTCTTTTGATTACTTATGATTTAATGAGGTTTTGGAATTAAATTATGAAGTTTCTTTTATTAAAGATGAGAACAGATGTTTGTTTTCTGCTGTGAAATTTTTGAATGATGTTTATGATTCATTATGATGTTTATAACCCGTGTTACGGGGCATGACTCAATGTGATGTTTTATGATGTTGTCTTGAGTTACTTGAAGAATGTGATACTCTTTGTATGAGTAAACTCTGATTTTGTGATTAAAATGTATGTTATTTGTGATGGAGTGGAAAGGGTGTTACATTAGTGGTATCAGAGCAGGTCGGTCTGTCGGTCATGTCGTGTCGTTGTCAGTCCTGACGGTTATTGCATTTGAGTGTTTTGAGGTTGAGTTGTTTCTGATCTTGTTGGTGATTTGTAGAATGGCTTCAAATCGTGCTCTTATGGATGCGGTAGCTGCATTTGCTCAGGCTACGACGTAGAATAATGTTCGTGATGAATTTCATGCCTTGGTGGTATTTCAGAGGAATAATCCGCCTAAGTTTGAGGGTACTCATGAACCGGAGAACACGCATAAGTGGCTGAAGGCAATTGAGAAAATTTTCAGGACTATGGCGTGCTCCGATGCTCAGAAGGTATAGTTTGGCACCCATATGCTGGATGAAGAGACCGAGGATTGGTGGGATAATACCCATCAGAGATTGGAAGGAACTGGGGATGCGATAACATGGAATGTGTCCAGGAGGGAATTTATGAGTAAGTATTTTCCTGAAGACGCTCGTGACAAGAAAGAGGTTGAGTTCATAGAGCTGAAATAGGGGAACATTGTAACACCCCATTTTTAATATTTAATCTTCGGTTAATTTGTTGTTATGTTGGCCTTAGTTAAGGCGTGTGTCTTAATATTGTTGATGTTGTGTCCTAGTGGGACGGGTATAATCGAGTGCGATTAGTAATAGAGAGGGTGCAAATCGTAATAAGACTATTTACTTATTATTATTATTATTATTATTATTATTCTAATTCTTTTATAAAAACCAGTAATTGAAATAATAGAATTAAAATAATAATAATAATTAGTATTAACTGGATTAAGGGGCAGCTTAGTAAAAGGTTAGTAAAGGGTTAATATTGAATTAGTCAAAACAGAAAAATCAGTAAAAGATTAATCGTAAAAAGTTTTGGGGAAAAGAACAAAGAGGCTAGGGAGGAAGAACACATCTAGGGCACTCAAATCATCCAAATTCGCAGGATTTTGCACTGAAATTCGAGGTAAGGGGGGAGAACGGATTTAATTTAAGGTGATTTAACATGATGGGTAGTTTGGGGGTATCCTTCCCTCTTAGGTTTTCTTGTTGTTTATGACGAATATGATGAATTTGTGATTGTTTGATGATTGTGTGAATCTGTGAAAATATTGTTGTGTATTTGATGATTTTTGTTATCATGTTGTTGTTGCTATTCTGAATCATGAGATGTTTATGAATATTGTTGTTGCTGATGGATAGGATGAACTGTAGATCTAGAACGGAAATTTAATCGGAATATAGTAACATAGGTGAAAGATAGATGAAAATTGGAGAGTAAAACTGGTGTAGAAACGATTTTAGGATAGGTACGAATCATGAAATTGAGTGGAATGAGGTATAGATCTGAAATTATGCAGAAAACCCAGAAAACACACTTATTCTACCCATACGCGTATGGACTAGGCCAATACGCGTATGAAGGGCTAGGGACTGGACCAATACACATATGAGGGCATTGATACGCGTTTTGGGGGCATATGGGGGCGTATGGCACATGCCAATACGCGTATGGCCAGGCCAGTACATGTATGGCTAGCGTGTGGTGCAAAAATGCAAAGGTTTTCGATTTCTCTCCCGATTTTGCGTGCGTAGCCGATTCTTTTGGTGTGAGGTATTGAGATGAATCTTAAAACATATTTAATTGAGATTTAATCTTGAGGATGAATGAATGTTGGAAATTAGGTGAATTAAGTTAGTCGTAAAATCGAGTAAATCGCGTGAAGTAATTATTGGTGATTATTGATGGAAATTTTGTTGTGTTTGATCGGATGGATCATGTAGACATATAATATGGTGAATTATACATGCATACATTTGTCGTTATTGTTGGGATGATCGGCCGGATGGGCAAATACGATCATCCGTACTCCATTATAGAGAATGTTGGGATAATCATTGTCGGATGGATGTATGTGATTATCTGTGTTCGATTGAATAAACAAAACTTGGTACCACATGCATTGTGTCGTGTTGAGTCACATTGCATATATTGTTGATTGTTGTTGCATAATTATTGTTGTACTAATTGTTGTGGATTATTGTTGAGTGATGATGTGATTATTGTTGTTTGCGTGAGAAACTACCCTGTATATGTTATATGCACCGTTTATATTTGAATTTGTTTCTCACCCCTTTGTTGTTGTTGTTGCGTTTGTGCTTCTTTGGAAGTGCAGATAATCCAGGTACTTATAGTGCATGGAGTCGTGTTGCTGTGTTCGAGTCTTAGGATGCTCTGATACGTAACACAGGATGGGGAATTTTCTGTTGTTATTTTATTTCCGTTATGTATCTGATTTTATGGAATTAAACATATTGAGGATATTTTGTTGAAACTGGCTTATTGCCTTGGTTGTATTAAAACGATTAGTTTTTCGCTGTTTCTATTGAAAGAACATTGTGTTGGTTATTATTGTTGAATATGTGGCATTCCACTTTAAACTCTGATTTTTTTTTATGTAAAAACGTTATTTTTTTTAAATGGGAAAGTGAGGTGTTACAATTGGTATCAGAGCATGTCGGTCCAACCGGCCAGATGTTGTGTCGAGTCAGTCCTTAGGACAGGAGTTGTTGTTGTTTCGTTCTAACCTGTAGTGGTTGTGTTTGTTGTGATAGTATGGCAGGAAGGAATGATGTTGCACTTGTTGCTGCTATGCAAGCCATGGCACAAGCTGTTGAGAACATTGCTCCAGTTGCGGGGAATGTTGAGTTTCGTGATTTGGATCAGTTCAGAAGTAACAAGCCACATACGTATGAAGGGGGTATATTGGATCTAAAGGCTGCACATAAATGGCTGAAGGAAATTGAGAAGATCTTCAGGACCATGGGGTGCACTGATGATCAAAAGGTGAGGTTTGGTACTCACATGCTTGAGGGCGAAGCTGAAGTCTGGTGGGACAATACTCGCCAAAGGTTGGAAACTGCAGGTACTGCTATTACTTGGGTTGTGTTTCGTGGTGAGTTTCTAGAGAGGTATTTTCCAGAAGATGTTCGTAGTGATAAGGAGGTTGAGTTCTTGGAACTGAAGCAGGGTACTATGACCGTGGTTGAGTATGCTGCGAAATTTGAAGAGCTGGTACAATATTGTACTCATTATAACACTAAGGAAGCTATAACTTCGAAGTGTTTGAAATTTGAGAATGGATTGCTGTCACACCCCAAATTGGTCCTACCCATATAAGTTTAGTTGTATTTGTGTTTTATGATTACTAACCCTTATTAAAAAAAAAATCAAAAAAATATACATTGTGTTGCTTCTTTCTCATTGTCCAAAGATCAGGTATTGAAGGGATAAAAGCATGGTTAAATCAGGACTATTAAGACAAGCGTGGATTGACTACAAACATGGCATAAGTGAAAAATTAGGGATCAATTTTTTTTCTTTCCTAAGTCTATTGGCTTCAAGAAGTTCCAAGATTTATTTCAATTTATGTTGCGAGATTTGTTGATTTCAAGTTTGTTGCTAGTCATGAGTGGGAGATGTTACAAGGTGTTACCAAGCCCATACTTCACAACTATTAGTGTCATTTTCGTACCATGAGTGTATGTCCAAATGAGAGCTGATTTTTGCATCATGATGTTTCAACCGCATAATAAGTCGAAAAATACGAGGACACTTTGAGTGGGATTTGGACTTTTGTGTGGGATAAGCAGGTCTGCAATACAAATGTTATATCTTATATTTGTATTCAAGGCAACCATAACATGAGCTTATGAAATTCAAATACAAACAAAAATGCTAGGGATTATTGTTGTAAATTATTAAGTCAATCATATGAGCAAGACCTTATGCTACCATAACATTAAGTTCGTGCAAACTGAAACCCATAGTGTAGAATTTGAGTTCTAGTCATGGCTTTATGTATTTGGCTGAAAATATTTGTTAGAGTGCTTCAATTCCCATGCATTTGGGAGAACATCGTGTACAACAGGTAGTGGAACAAAGTGTCCAAGATTATAAAGCAACAGTTCCATTGTATTGATACATCATGAGGCTGAAAATTCATTACAGAAAAGAGAAAAGTTCCTAAAGTCTAAACCTAAGAGCATAAAGTCCAAACTTTTCATCCTGATGTTAGCTATCCTCATCTTCATGTCGAGTTTCTAGCACTTTCACTCCAAGTAGCTTCATATCTGAGTTCCCTCTCCAAATTCCTCATCAGCACATCAAACAAAGACAAAGGAAGTGGTCATTCAAGATGTATTCATTCAATTCAGAATTCAATGCACAACCGATTTCATAGCAAGCGTTACAAAGAATTCAAGATTCACAATAAAATCTCAAGCAGAGTGAAACAAAGCATTTATAGTAACCAAAATACAAGCTGAAATTAGCAAAAGTGCACAATTCAAACAAGTTCAGGAATTTACCTTATCAACAAGGCCAAGGAAATGAAACTTTTTCTTCCTTCATAGAATCTCAAGCCAAGTTCAGATCATCATCAAAAATGCTTCATTAAACCTTCAATCATAAAGCTCGACGGCAAGCCTACGTCTCATGCGCAAGCTGCTACCGCATCCATACTTTACACACACACCACAACCACTAGTGAATTAAACCTGCACAAGAAAAAAACAATGATTACATAAAAGGTTCACACTGCAAACCTTGACATGGACAAGATTTAGAAGGCATTTCATACTCTCAAGATAAACTCAAAGCACAATGAAGGAAACTTATGAAGAAGAACAAGGTAAACCAAAGAAAAGTTATAGCAAAATAGTATTACCTCATGGACAAAGCTTCTTTCCAAAGTCTTCAAGTCGAGGCCAATAAAATTCAGTCATAGGTTTTCGGAAGAACCTTTGGACAATAATGCTGATGCACTGTCCTCCCAAGAAGCATTTGAATCTGACAGTCTAGATCCTGTTGGTGATAACACTTACAAAGGCAAAAAATTTCTTGCAACATTAGAAAGTGAAGTTAATGGTTCATCAACTATTAAAGAGAAAAAGGTCAATGTCAATGACTTTTTGAAAGGATTGCTTACTAGAGATTTTGAAGAGTCAGAAGGGATTGGAGCAATGAATCGTTTGCAGGAGAGGTTACAGATCACAACCATTGTTGTTAAGAAACCGTTCGTTCCAGATTTTCCTGATAGCCAACCAATGGATCTGAAATCTTCGCATAAAAATTTGCCGCGGCCAAGTAAGGGTTGTAACGACATAAGTAATTTGTTGAAAGGAATAGGCATTAAGACGCCTCTCGGGCAGGATGTAGGATACCCCGAGAATCAATTAGCTTCACCTACACCACCAAGAAGTCCAGTTTTGTTTTCAACATTGCAGAAGCACATTTCTCAGTTAAGTCCATCAGGGAATCCATTTTCAGCTCCTGAAATTGATCTTGGATCTACAAAAGAAAGTTCGCCAACTCATGTGGCAAACCAAGAAGTAAATATTGTTGGTTCTAGTAAGCTGTCAGATGAGCCAGGTGCGCCTATAATTGAAGATGTTATTGATACCGGTGAGACAAATAAAATTCTGGACACTTATGCACAGTCCAAGGAAGACAATTCTAGGAAGTTATCAGAACAACTAATGCATCTTCAATGGAATATGAAGTTGCAGTTAGTGAGACTTGTTCGGTTGACGATCCAATCAGAAATTGCATCAGTACTCCTAAAAATCCACAGGTGGAATTCAAAAAAAGGTTGAATGAATTTTAAGTTTGTGGGAATTTGTCTTGCTCCTCTGCACCAGCCTTACTCTTCCACCCATTGTCACCGTGTAGATGAAAAAAAGAAGAAAAAAAGGAACATTAGAAAGAAGTAGAAGTTAGCAGCAGGAGAAATTCATTTTTAGGGAAAACAAGATCAAGCAACAATCCATCAATCCACCACATTCACAATACAGACTCAGTCCAAAAAATTGTGAAAAGAGTTGTTCAATTGTTCATCACACATTCAAGATTCATTGTCATAAACATTCAATTAAAAAATTCAAATACACACAAGCAGATAGAGTCAGGACATATTGAATCAAATTCAGCAAAGAATTAGTCAAATATCATGTTGTGACCAAAACAATACAGCAGGGTATTTTCGTACAAAAACACAAGAAATTGGCAATTTCACATGGGGGACCACAGAAGATTTTCACAATTTTCATCCATTCCACAATCAAATTCGTACAAGAGGATACGCATAACAGACTCACACAAAAAAAGCCAGCATCACACCAAAGGTTCACACGCATCACTCAGCACCTCACATGATTCTCACGTACTAAACATCCCTATAAAGGCCTAATCATTGGCAATAAAAAAACCAGACCTACCTACATCCGAAAACCCTAAAAAAGGAAGGCAGCAATAACCATCCAAAAACCCTAATCCGTAAAGCTCAGAACCTGGAAATTTCTCAGAGTTTTCATTGAACTTTGAGAAAATTCGAGCTAAACCTCACAACAGCAACAAACAGGAGCGTATTAACAATAGAAAATCCAAAGAAAGCGAAGAAGAAGGCAGAAGGAGGTGATTCAAAAGAAAGTATAGGGAAACCGAACATCATACCTGGAAGCCTTATAGACCGTTGTTTCTTCGATTGAGGTAGCCTTTCTTGCCTTCATTCGTTTGTTGCTTTGTGAACTTACTCCACATTTGATTTTTGTTTTAATTCCATGATCTCTTCCATGCCTTAATTTGTAACTTCGTTTTAATCTGTGTTGTTCGTGATGAAGTGCGATAAACGTTTGATTCTCGTTTGGTGGAGATGAATAACAAAGCACGAGCAAAATTCGTGAGGGATAGAACGATGATGGTGAACGGTTGCGTTCACTGAGTTTATCCCTAGGTTTTTTGAGAAAAGCATTTTGTTTGAAACGAGATTTGATAGCTTTTCAGATAGATAGAGGGAGAGGTTTTGAGAAATTGTAAGCTTTAGGTTTTCTTTCTTTAAAAAAGTTGGAAATAGGACTTTGTTTGCTTTTCATGCGGTACCTTTAATAAAGTACCTTTTCTTCACTCTTTGCATTGCTCGAGGACGTTAGATTTCCGATGACTGCCCTCTTTTGTTTGATAACAATGACAACACATAGAGTCTATTTGGGACGTGTCAGCATTATCACCCGTGACCTTTTGACTTACCTGGTTTTTACTACAACACCAACTTATTTCTTTTCACTTTTATTTTATTTGATTTTTCTTTCATAAAAAAAATCATAGAAACAAAAGCTTTTTTTATTAACTAATTTTATTAAATGATATTGCTTAATCTAATTAATTAACTTATCAATTAATTTTATTAAGTAATTTTATTTAATTTAATTGTTTAGCAGTTTCTCTTTAATATTCAAAAAACTAAGAATTATTTTCTAATTTAGTTTGTGCCATTTTTGATCTCTTTTTTCGATTTAATTTCTCTATTTGAATATTGAAAATAAAAATTCGTTAATTAACTATCTTAAATATTTTTATTTAATTCTATTAATTAATCCATTAATTAATCTAATTAAATATTTTTATTTAATTTGGATTAATTAATCTTTTCACCTTTGCTCGATTATGTGTGCGATGAATGTTTGCGTATGCTCGATCCTCCTTGCTTGTGATATGATGACATGTTTACTTGTGTGATTTACTTTTGCATTTTTGACGATAAATTACTAAGTAAAAAAATACGAACGCACACTAAGATTAATCATCTTCAAAGATAAACGAAATCTTTGGTCCAACGCCAAGTGAATATCCATACGCACTTCACTTCATACACACATGTAAGTCGATCATCCCTTGATCGTCATCTGCACTACTTTGTACCTTACACTTTTCTCAACATTTTCCAACTTAACGAATCAACGCATTACGCTTGTTTTCCATAGCTAGTCTTTAGCTTAATTCCTCAATCTCGCGAACCAAGCATCTCGTGTCTCGCTAACAAATAAACTTCCATTTGCATTCACCTTAAACTTCAAAAAACCGAAATTTTACTTTTAGATCCAAACCCTTGATCCAACATCAAGCGGTTTTAGGAAACAAAACACTTCAATAAATAAGAGGAAAATTGCGCGCCACGAGCCTTAAGTGGTAGAAAGGAGGATAACAAGCTCTCGTTACTCGCTTCGATTATTTCGGCGCAAGACATTCATCTTGTTGGACGAAATAAACTATCCATAGTCTTTAGTGCAAATGGACTCTTAAATCCTTTCGTCGAAGAAAGGTAATAAAATCAACAACCAATACCTGTATCAGGCCGAACTACGAAGCTCTGACTTTCCCATTGCACAAGGGAATACGTAGGCACGAGGATCTCAATCCTTGCCGAGCCCCTAGGATCAATAAACCCTTTAGTTCAGCATGTAATCATAAGTATAGACATCCCTTCGCGCGTGATAACCTAGATGGTTCCCATCGAGTACGATGGATGTAGGAGGTGCTAATACCTTCCTCCTACATAACCGACTTCCGAACCCCGACAATGGTTTACGATGACCTTGTTTTATCCCTTCTTTGTGGTTTTATCTATATTTACCATTTCCCTCTTCGGGAATAAATAAAATTAGGTGGCGACTCTCAAGTCAGCCCAGCCGCGACCGCGTTCGCGAGGAATCGTATTTTTTTGAGGTACGACAATTGTGTCTTGAGATCAAACAGGGTATTTCTTGTCAGAAGATCAGGAGTTATTCAGAGATGGTGAGTAGGAGTAGAATCTATGATAATGATAACAGGGCTCGTATTGCTCACTATAAGGTGGTGAATGATAAGAAGGGTAAGCAGAGGTTTGTGTGTTCTCCTTATAGTGCTCCGGCTGATAAAGGTAAAAAGAAAGTTGTTGTTGACAAGAAGCCAAGTGAGGGAGGGGTGAATCCCAATCCTATGAAGTGTTTCAGATGTGGAAGCACAAGTCATCGTGCTAATACTTGTCAGAATGAAGTCAAGAAGTGCTTCAAGTGTGGAAGGACAGGTCACGTGTTAGCCGACTGTAGGGAGACTATGCATACTTGTTTCAGTTATAGTGAACAAGGTCATATCAGTACAACTTGTTAGAAACCGAAGAAGACCCAAGGAACCACCGGTAAAGTGTTTGCATTAGTAGGAGCCCAGTCCACTAATGAGGAGCATTCCATTAAAGGTACTTGTCTTATTAATAATACTCCTTTGGTTGCTATTATTGATACAGGTGCAACCCACTCGTTTATTTTTGTTGATTGTGTGAAGAGATTAGGAATTGTTCCTTCTACTCTAGAACGAAAAATGACTATTGAAACTCCGTCTATTGGTTTTGTGATGACATCGTTAGTATGTCTGAAGTGTCCGATCAGTGTTTTTGATAGGGATTTCTATGTGGATCTAGTTTGTTTACCGCTTGGTAGTATGGATGTTATTATGGGTATGAATTGGTTGGAATTCAACCGAGTCTATATTGACTGCTATAGGAAGAATTTGTTGTTTCTTACTCCTGAAGAGGAAGCGTTGGCTAATTCGTTATCTATGAAAGAGTTAAGGACCTTATTGGAAGACGAGGCGATGATGTTTGCATTATTTGCATCGTTGTCTGTTGAAAGTAAAGTATCGATTATGGAGTTTCCAGTTGTGAATGAGTTTCCGGAAGTATTTCCTAAGGATATTACAAAATTACCTCCAACGAGAGAAGTTGAGTTTACTATTGATCTTATTCCTGGTACGAGGCCTATTTCTATGGCGCCGTACAGAATGTCCGCATCAGAGTTAGCTGAGTTGAAGACTCAAATTGGTGAATTTCTTGATAAGAAGTTTATTAGACCAAGTGGGGAGCTGTGGGGAGCTCCAGTGTTGTTGGTGAAGAAGAAAGATGGTAGTATGCGTCTATGCATCGATTACTGTCAGTTGAACAAGGTGACCATTAAGAATAAGTATCCGCTTCCAAGGATTGATGATTTAATGGATCAACTAGTTGGCGCTCGTGTTTTCAGTAAGATCGATCTAAGGTCAGGTTACCATCAGATTCGAGTGAAAGAAGGTGATATTCAGAAGACTGCGTTTAGAACTTGATATGGACATTATGAATATGTTGTGATGCCGTTTGGAGTGTCTAATGCGCCAGGTGTATTTAGGGAGTATATAAATCGTATTTTCCATTCTTATTTGGATCAATTTATTGTAGTATTTATTGATGATATACTTATTTATTCTAAGAGTGAAGATGATCATAAGGAACATTTAAGAGTTGCTTTGCAGGTGCTGAAAGATAATGTAAGTTTCTGGCTAAGAGTGAAGATGATCATAAGGAACAAGTTGTTTGCTAAGTTGTCGAAGTGTGAATTCTGGCTAGATAATGTAAGTTTCTTAGGTCATGTTATTTATGGTGATGGTATATCGGTGGATCCATCTAAGGTGAGTGTTGTGTTGGAATGAGAACCTCTGAATACTATAACTGAGATTCGAAGTTTTCTTGGTTTAGCCGGTTATTATAAAAGATTTATTCAGGGATTTTCTAATTTGGTGTTACTGTTGACCCAATTGACTAGGAAGAGTCAAACATTTATTTAGGATGCATCTTGTGAGGAAAATTTTGAGGAATTAAAGAAGAAATTGACTACGACACCAGTGTTGATTTTACCAAGTCCTAGTGAACCTTTTGTTGTTTATTGTGATGCGTCCAAGATGGGACTAGGTGGCATATTAATGCAAGATGGTAAGGTAGTAGCTTATTCTTCTCGGAAATTGAGAGTTCACAAAAGGAATTATCCTACTCATGATCTTGAGTTAGCTATAGTGGTTTTTATGTTGAAAATTTGGAGGCACTATTTGTACGGGTCAAGATTTGAAGTGTTCAGTGACCATAAAAGTTTGAAGTATTTGTTTGATCAGAAAGAGCTAAATATGAGGCAAAGAAGATGGTTAGAATTTCTGAAGGATTATGATTTTAATTTGAGTTATCATCTGGGTAAGGCTAATGTTGTAGCAGTTGCTTTCAGTCGCAAGACAATTCATATGTCGGCGTTGACGGTGAAGGAATTGGAATTAATTGAACAATTTAGAGATTTGAGTATGGTTTGTGAGACGATACCTGAAAGTGTTAGACTTGGAATGTTGAAAGTGAATAATGATTTCTTAGATATTATTAAAGAGAATCATAGAATTGATGTGAAGTTAGTTGACTTGATGCCTTCGAGAGACAATGATCCTGAAAGTGATTTCCAGGTGGATAATGCTGGTGTATTGAGGTTCCGAGGCAGAATTTGTGTGCCGGATAATGATGATGTAAAGAAAGAAATTTTAGAAGAAAGTCATCATAGTAGCTTGAGTATTCATCCAGGAGCTACGAAGATGTATCAGGACTTAAAGAAGTTATTTTGGTGGTTTGGTATGAAGAGAGATATTGCACAATTTGTGTATGCTTGTTTGGTATGTCAAAAGTCGAAAGTGGAGCATCAGAAACCTTCGGGATTGATGTAACCGTTAGAAATTCCAGAATGAAAGTGGAATAGTATTACGATGGATTTTGATACTAGTTTGCCGAATAGGGTGAGGGGATTTGATGCTATTTGGGTGGTTGTGGATAGACTTACAAAATCTGCACATTTTGGAAAAGTTTACAAGAGGCTTTGGGTTCAAAGTTGAAATTGAGTTCAGCTTATCATCCGCAGACGGATGGTCAGTCAGAAAGCACTATACAGACTTTGGAAGATTTGTTGAGAACGTGTGTGTTTGAACAAGGTGGTGCGTGGGATAATCATTTGCCATTGATTGAGTTCACATACAATAATAGTTACCATTCTAGTATTGGAATGATACTGTTTGAAGCTTTGTATGGTAGGAGGTGTAGAACGCCTTTATGTTGGTATGAAACTGGTGAAAATATGGTGATTGGACCTGAAATTGTATAGCAGACAACTGAGGCAATTCAGATGATCCGTGTAAAGATAAAAGCATCTCAGAGTAGACAGAAAAGTTATCATGATAATCGAAGGAAAGAATTAGAATTTGCTGAAGGTGATCATGTATTTTTAAGGGTTAATCTAATGACAGGTGTTGGCCGTGCTTTGAAATCAAAGAAGTTGGATCCTAAGTTTATTGGACCATATCAGATTTTTTAAAGAGTTGGTACTGTTGCGTACAAGGTGGCATTTCCCCTAGAGCTTTTGAATTTACATGATGTGTTTCATGTATCGCAACTTCGGAGGTATGTGTCTGACCCATCTCATGTTATTCAGAGGGATGAGGTGTAGGTTAGAAAGAATCTTACTATGGAAGCGATGCCGATCAGAATTGAGGTTCGCAAGATGAAGCAACTCAGGGGTAAAGAGATTCCTCTGGTGAGAGTAGCTTGGGGTGGAGCTGCTGGTGGGAGTGTAACCTGGGAGCTAGAAAGTAGGATGCATGAGTCGTATCCGGAACTTTTCTCATCAGGTACATTTTCGAGGACGAAAATATTCTAAGTGGGGGAGAGTTGTAACACCCCATTTTTAATATTTAATCGTCGGGTAATTTTGTTGTTATGTTGGCCTTAGTTAAGGCGTGTGTCTTAATATTGTTGGTGTTGTGTCCTAGTGGGACGGGTATAATCGAGTGTGATTAGTAATAGAGAGGGTGCAAATCATAATAGGACCATTTACTTATTATTATTATTATTATTATTAGTATTATTATTATTATTCTTTTATAAAAACCAGTAATTGAAATAATAGAATTAAAATAATAATAATTAGTATTAACTGGATTAAGGGGAGGTTTAGTAAAAGGTTAGTAAAGGGTTAATATTGAATTAGTCAAAACAGAAAAATCAATAAAAGATTAATCGTAAAAAAAGTTGGTGAGAAGAACAAAGAGGCTAGGGAGGAAGAACACATCTAGGGAACCTTGTCGCTCCCAGGATTTCCATCCTGGTACAAACGCGAAAGTGGCGCGGAAAAGGTTAGAGTCGCCAGCCAAGCATTTTTATCCCGAAGGAACGGGAATGGTAATGCTGCACAAATCGAAGAAAAGAAAAGGAAGGACACATGTCCTGCGAACCAAAGAAACTGGGTTCGAGAGTCGGTTACGACCTGGGAAGTTATTAGCACCCCAGATCGTCATCCGTACCCGACGGGATCCACACTTGCAAAGAAATCTGTTTCAAAGGGTGAAGAAATGAAAGCTGCTGCAAAGAAAAGGAATTGAACTGGATAAGAAGAGAAAAGAAAGGGGAAAATGTAGGGAAAATAAAAGAGTGTGCTCGAACGGGCCCTACCCCGATGCCTACGTACCTCATCTGGACATGAGGATCAGAGTCGTCGTAGTTCCCCTAACTAGGGGTGGAAAAGATTGCTTGTGAATTAAGGCTTGAACTGCCTATGTCAATGCTCAGGTGTTGCAGGCTCGGACGATGAGTACGTTACCGTCTTGCAAAATGACAAGTGGAGCAAGTTCGCGTACGGAGCGAAGGAGATGAGAAGAGAATTCCCGAAGGAAAGACGCTTATTGTTTGTTTGTGTTTTTTATGAGTCTTTTATTGGTGTGGCACAAAAGAATGAACTCAAACTCTTTTCCATGGAATGCGTACTTGCTACTACATTCCAAGATGGAATAATAGAATAAGCACACCAAGTAAGGAGAATTTATCCAAGACTTGTTTCCAAGGGAAAAGGCCTAATTTCATTGACTTGTTGAATTTATTAGATGTTTTAGTGATAAAAATGAAGAAGTATTTTTTATGGGTTTCTTGATGAAGATGACCTCATGATCCGACTTGTGCATCATGCTAGACAAATGCACTATTCCAATATGGAATGAATACATATGCCCCATGGAATAAGGCTATACACAAGAGGTCACTTCTTTCTTTATTAATGTTTTTTAGGTTTTGTTTTGAGATGAGAAGAGAAAGAACCAAAGGAGAAAAAGGCAAAAGTCTAATGGGGAAAGACTAAACCTAAAGTTATCATGCAAAAAGTGATCCTAAGGTTAGTGAGGTTTGAACTCTATCCTAAGAGAAGAAAGAACCAAAGGAGAAGGAAAAAAGAGGAGAAGAAGGCTAGAGAGCAACTTACTCCTCTAAAGGAGATAAGTTGCTCCTAGAGGGGAATATGCAAAGTTGAATCACATGATGGCATAAGGCACATCAAAAACCACAAAGTAGAAAGCACCTTAAAAAGAAAAGATGAAGAGTTGAAATGTGGATAAACATCCACACTTCACTTACCATGAGCCCTTGAAATGTTAGCAAAATTCCAACAAATATTCATCAACACAATCATGGAATTAGCATGCTCAAAGTTCTAGAAAACCAAGTTAAACAAACATGCCAAGCTTTGCACATACATGACTTACGTGTCGAGAACATGAAAGCATACATCCACCAGCAAACACATCACCCTAAACTAGCATATTCAATGATCATACAATGATCCATGGAAATTAAAGCAAGTAAGGGGATCAAACAAGCTCAAAACAGCTCAAATATGACACTCTGCTTCAGTGTTAACCGGTTAACCAAAACGTTAACCGGTTAACCAGTTTAAACCTGCAAAAAAACAGCACAGAAACAGGTGCGTTAATCGGTTAACCAAAGCGTTAACCGGTTAACACTGTGAAAACAACAGTAAAAACCTGCAGAAAATCAGCTCAAACCAGCTTATTCAAATGATTCCACAACAGACCAGCAATACATTAAGCATGAAATAATTTGATCAATTCACATTAATCAATATCAATTAAGCTCATGAACATTAACACACTGATCCGATCACAAATCAACCAATCATTTCAAGCAACACAAGCAAATACACAAGCACATGGTGGATCTAAGCACAAGCATTGCAAATAAGCTAAAAGCAGAGCTAGATCTGAACTTAACCAACCTACAAAGCTGAGGTATGCTTTGGTAATTGTTGTTTGAGCTGGAAATAAGGAATTTCACGGAAAACTTCGAAGATCCGGTGCTAATCTTCACACATCATGCAAAATAAGTGCAAGCAAAAGATCTTGATGCAGAATTTTGGCTCCAAAAGCACTTCTAATCTCCAAACCAGATCTGAATCAAGTAGTGAAACCAACAAATTGATGCAAATAAGCTATGGATGGAGGTCTAGTTCCAATATCTACACACTTTAATACAAAGTTATGTGATCTTCAAAGAGGAACTTTGAGTGATTTGGAAAATTGAGGGAAAAAAGTGAGAGAATGGTGAGAGAGGAGTGAAAATTCAGAAAATGAAAAGTGAATTATGAGAGAGCTCCCTCTTGGTTTGGAGGGAAATGGAATAAATATGGTTTAGGTTTGGGGCCCAAAATTTTGGTTTGGGATCCAAAAAATATGGTTTGGAATTGGCTTTAGATAGTGATTAGGACCTAGCCTTGGAATTAGGCTTGGATAAATGCTCTAGATCCTTCTCCTTAATATAAAGTGAATAAAAATCAGAAAATTGAAAAATTGGAGCCAAAACACATGCTGAAAATGCTGCTGGAATTCAAAATTCGCAGCCGTTAACCGGTTAACGCAAGCAAATTTTGAATTCTCCCTCCTTTTGGTGGGAAACTTCAAGAATAGCCCGGTGCCAACCATTTCAAGCTGATTTTGATCCTCAATCTTTTTTTTTGGACTTTGACCATGATACCAAGCTTGTACAAAAGACCCTGTGAGCTTCTTGCCATGTCACCATACTCTTGACTTTGACTTGTAGTGCTTCGAATTTCCCGGATGATCGATCATATGCCTTATGCTAGAACATGCGAGTGCTATGCTTCATCTTTCTATGCAAAATGCTAAGGATATGACATGATGATG
The DNA here is from genome assembly GCA_963966055.1 of Lathyrus aphaca. NCBI lineage: Eukaryota > Viridiplantae > Streptophyta > Magnoliopsida > Fabales > Fabaceae > Lathyrus > Lathyrus aphaca. The sequence continues at coordinate 274,880,050 of OZ014519.1, read as the reverse complement.
ATGATGATTATGATATGATGATGATGCTAAAAAAGAAGAGGTCAAATTTTGGGTGTTACACACCCAAATCATTCAAATTCGCAGGATTTTGCACTGAAATTCGAGGTAAGGGGGGAGAACGGATTTAATTTCAGGTGATTTAACATGATGGGTAGTTTGGGGGTATCCTTCCCTCTTAGGTTTTCTTGTTATTTATGATGAATATGAAGAATTTGTGATTGTATGATGATTGTGTGAATATGTGAAAATATTGTTGTGTATCTGATGATTTCTGTTATCATGTTGTTGTTGCTGTTCTGGATCATGAAATGTTTATGAATATTGTTGTTGCTGATGGATAGGATGAACTGTAGATCTAGAACGAAAATTTAATCGGAATATAGTAACATAGGTGAAAGATAGATTAAAATTGGAGAGTAAAACTGGTGTAGAAACGATTTTAGGACAGGTACGAATCATGGAATCGAGTGGAATGAGGTATAGATCTGAAATTATGCAGAAAACCCAGAAAACACACTTATTCTGCCTATACGCGCATGGACTAGGCCAATACGCGTATGGAGGGCTAGGGAATGGACCAATATGCATATGAGGGAATTGATTCGTGTGTGTTGCCGATTCATTTGGTATGAGGTATTGAGATGAATCTTAAAACATATTTAATTGAGATTTAATCTTGAGGATGAATGAATGTTGGAAATTAGGTGAATTAAGTTAGTCATAAAATCGAGTAAATCGCGTGAAGTAATTATTGATGGAAATTTTGTTGTGTTTGATCGGATGGATCGTGTAGATGTATAATTTGTGGAATTATACATGATGTATGCTTTTACATTGACATTCATACATTTGTCGTTATTGTTGGGATGATCGACCAGATGGGCGAATACGATCATTCGTACTCCATTATGGAGAGTGTTGGGATAATCATTGTCGGATGGGTGTATGTGATTATCCATGTTCGATTGAATGAACAAAACCTGGTACCACATGCATTGTGTCGTGTTGAGTCACATTACATATATTGTTGATTGTTGTTGCATAATTATTGTTGTACTTGTTATGGATTATTGTTGAGTGATGATGTCATTATTATTGTTTGCGTGAGAAACTACCATGTTTATGTTATATGCACCATTTATATTTGAATTTGTTTCTCACCCTTTTGTTGTTGTTGTTGTTATTGTTGCGTCTGTGCTTCTTTGGAAGTACAAATAATCCAGATACTTAGAGTGCATGGAGTCGTGTTGCTGTGCTCAAGTCTTAGGATACTCTGATACGTAACACGGGATGGGGAATTTTATGTTGTTATTTTATTTCCGTTACGTATCTGATTTTACGGAATTAAACATATTGAGGATATTTTGTTGAAACTGGCTTATTCCCTTGGTTGTTTTAAAACGATTAGTTTTCCGCTATTTCTAATGAAAGAACATTGTGTTGGTTATTATTGTTGAATACGTGGCATTCCACTTTAAACTCTGATTTTTGATGTAAAAACGTTATTTTATTTTCAATGGGAAAGTGGGGTGTTACAAACATGACAGTGGCAGAGTATGCTGCCATGTTTGAGAGGTTAGTGAAATTATATCCTTACTACAACCGCGATGATGCTGAGTTGTCCAAGTTTTTGAAGTTTGAGAATGGGCTGAGACCAGAAATCAAGCAAGCTATTAGGTGTCAGCAGATCTGCATGTATGCTGAGCTTGTGGATAAGAATAGGATCTATGATGAGGATAGTCGAGCTCGATCTGCTCACTATAAGCAGGTGAGTGAGAAGAAAGACAATGGTCTGTTTTGAGGGAAGCCTTATGCGAATCCAAATGGCAAGGGGAATTCGAAGGTTACTGATGGGAAGAAGCCATGTGGCGGAGCGAGTTCTATCCTCTCAAGTGCTATAAGTGTGCAAAAGCGGGTCACAAGTCTGATGTATGCACTATTACAATGATTAGATGCTATAAATGTGGTAAGAGGGGTCATATGAATGATGAGTGTCTGAATGTAGGACCAACTTGTTTCAATTGCGGTGAAGAGGGACATATCAGTACCTAGTGTCAGAAACTGAAAAAGGTTGCTACTGCGGCTCAGACTACTGGTAGAGTGTTTGTGTTGAGTGGTTGAGATGCTTAGAAGAAGGATAACTTGATTAGAGGTACTTGTTTTATTAATGATGTTGAGTTGGTTGCTATAATTGATATTGGTTCTACTCATTCGTTTATTTTGATTGAATGCGCGACAATGTTGAATTTTCCTTTGAGTGTTATGAATGGTAATATTTTGATGAGATGCATGCTGACGGTTCAGTTACGACTAATTGTGTGTGTTTGAAGTGTCCTTTGACCATTTATGGTAAGGATTTCTTGATGAATTTGGTGTGTTTACTTTTACGCCATATGGATGTCGTGCTTGGAAGGAACTGATTGGACTTCAACTTTATGCATATCAAATGTTATGCAAAGACGACGAAGTTTCTAGAGTTTGATGATTGTGGGTGTAATACCCCAAAATTTTCCCTCTCATTTTGCATAACATCTAGCATAGCATTTTGCATACTCAAGTTCATGTCATAACCAAAAACATTGCATCATATTCATCATAGCTGAGGTATAGGTTTATGATCAGTGATTGAAGCATTTGAAGGCCATATAAAGCAACGAAAGGGTTACAAAGCTCCTCAACATTGTGCAAAGGGTTCGCGACATCCCACAAGTCTTCATTCGAGGCCACAAGTCCTAGAAAGAAGTTCAATTGGTCAATGGATTGAAAATTAAGGAATCGGGGAAAAGTCAACCAGGTTGAGTAAAAAGTAAACTCTTGACTTTTTGAGATCAAAATCATGAAATTAGGGTTACAGGGATCCTATGGTTTAAATTTGATCAAGAAATGATGGAGGAATCATGAAAAATCAAGAAAACCAAAGCTTACCATTTTAGTAAAAAATCATTTGAAAAGTGGTTGGTTTCACCTTTCCCTCCATTTTCCTTCCACATTTCCTTTCATTCCTTCCCCTCTTATTTTTCCACTTCAATTCCACTCCTTTTCCCTTGGATGCTTCTACAATGTTCTAAAACCTTATAGAGTATTCCAAGGAATATTCCAAGGAATATTCCCTCTCCAACCCTAACCCTAACTAACTACAAACCTAACTCCATTCCTAAGCCTAACTCCATTACCGAACCTAGCTCCAAGCCTAGCCTCTATATAATCATTAATCACTTCAAAGCAAAAGGTTCCCGATTTTTCACTCTCTCATAATTGCAATTCTCACTTCTAGAATCACTTTTTTCTCTCACTTTTCTTCCATTTCCCTTTTCACCAAATCTTTTTTTGAAGAAGCTCTTGAGGTTTCACATTGAAACTTGAAGATCTTAAAGCTTAGCCTCCAATCTCCATTGATTTGGGCATTGTAGAAGAATACGCTATTGATTTTTGTGAAGATTTCGACTTATCGAAAGTGCAAGAATTCTCAAGCATCAAGAACACATTTATTTTGTGAATTCACGGATTCTTCAGATTTCTCTTTGATCAAGCTCCAATTCTTGCAACATCCACCGAAGAACTTCTCCGCTTCGTAGGTTGGTGATCTAAATCACCTTTCCTTTAAGTTATTCTCTTCATCTCGCCATTTTGGCATTCTTTAAGTGATTTTCGTATTACTTGTGATTGATTACGTTTTCGTTATGTTTTGCTAGCGATTTGTGGATTTTAATGGATTAGAAGTTAGGTTGTAGCTTGTTATAGGTTCTAGCATGTGTTAATAAGCCCTAATTGAGTAGAAATTCGTGTTAACATGATTAGATGTGTGTTAGGGTTGTTTAGAAGTAGGATTGTGGCGAAAAACACTTATTTTAAAACAATTTTTCACTTTTTGATCAGTGTTAACCGGTTAACCAATTCGGTTAACCAGTTAACACATATATTTTTGGCAAGATTAGTACTGTCTGGGGTTTGTTAACGGGTTAACCAATTTGGTTAACCGGTTAACGCTGTTAGATTTTGGATTTTTAGCTTATTTTCTTGCTTGTTCTTGCTTCTTTGTGCTTCTAATGTTCATGTATGTTTAGGTATTGATTTTAGGGAATTTTTGGGTCTATTTCCAGTAGCCGATTCCATTGTTTCGAGTCGTTTCAAAATGATTCCGTTCACTTTTCCATGTTTTGTGTTAAATGTGCATATGTGCTATAATTGATTCTTGATGTGTGTTGCTACTCTTTAATCACTTGTTTCACATGTTAAGTGCTTACTTAAAATTGATTTTTACTTCATGATTATGATCCTTGCTTGTTTGGATTAATTACATGATTAGGTGCCATATTTTGATTTTTGCTTAAAAGTGATTAAGTGTTTCACATGTTCATGCATGCTTCTTGTGCTTAATGGATCACTTCTTGACATGAATTCAATTCTGATTTTTTATGCCATGCATGTGTAATAATTGAGGCTTGTAGTGATACTTGTTCAATCTCATGATAAAATGCTTATTTTGTGCAATATAGAAAAGTGTGGTTGTTCTTGTTGATCTTTGGTCCTTTTAACAAATAAATGCATGATAATAAATGATCACATGTTAATCAAGTTTCACATGTTGTGATGTGTGTAAATCCATGCTAATTGATGTTGATGTATTGTTTATCATTTACTTTGTGTACATAAAATGAAAAAGAATCAAATCTGCCCCATGTTTCATGGCTGTTTTTTTGTATAGTGGCTGTAAAATGTGTACTGTTCATGCTGTATTTGACATTTTACACCTATTTTGCTTGTTGATTATGAGCTGTAGAAAGTTTCCTTGTGTTATGCATTGTTTTGGTAGCTGTTTTTATTTCTGGGGCTGTAATAGGTGCTGGATTTTTGTTTAGCATGTTATTCTTAGTCTTTAGGATTAAGTTGGAGTCTAGAATTAGGTCCTAGAATTAGTAGGATTTAATTGTTGTGTTTGCCTTATTATTTTTAATAAAATGCACACTAATCTTTGTTTTGTAGGGAGGGAAAGGTATGTTTCCTTACACCTTATCCTTTTATTTTTTATGCATCTTCTTTATGCATTTAATTCACCTTTTACTTCCATATTTGTGATTGGTAAGATTCCCCTTTGTTAGGACCAACTTATCTTCCTTAGGAAGTAAGTTGCATCCTTTTTCTTTTCCTTTGCTCTTTAGGATTAGAAAAACCTCACTCACCACTAGGACCACCATTTTAATGAACAATGTAGGATTGTATCTTAGTCCCCCTTAGTTTTTCCCTTTCTCCATTTGAGTCTTCTCTCATCTTCAAACAAAAATCCAAAAGACTTAATAAATGCTTGAAATAGTCTCTTGTGTATAGCCTTATTCCATGGGGCACTCATATTCATTCCATCTTGGAATAGTGTGGGCTTGTCTAGCATGATGTACAAGTCTATCATGAGACTAACTTCACAAAGAAAACATAAAAGACATTTCTTCACAAAAGCTACAAAAACATGTAATAAGTTCAACAAGCTAGTGAAATTAGACCGTAATCCTTGGAAGCAAGTCTTGGATAAATTCTCCTTACTTGGTGTGCTTGTTCTACTATTCCATCTTGGAATGTAGTAGCAAGTACACATTCCATGGAAAAGAGTTTGAATTCACTTCCTTGTGTCAAATTCACAGAAAACTCTTAAAATACAAACAACAAACAATAAGCGACTTTCCTGCGTGAACTTCTCTTCTCATCTCATTCACTCTCAACGCGAACTTGCGACGACTTGTATCACATGCAAGACGGTAAATGCACTCGCATAAGTCGAGCCTACAACACCTGAGCATAGACATACACAGTTCCAGCACATAAAAAACACAAACAAAGTTCCCGCCTTAGTTAGGCGAACTACGTCGACTCTGATCCTCATTATCCCGATGAGATACGTAGGTAGAGAGGTAGGACCCGTGAGAGAACATTCTTTATTTTCCCTACATTTCCCTCTTTCTTTTCGTTCTTCTTTTCCATTTCCTTTTCTCACTTTTGTTCCAGTTCCAGTAGCAGTTCTTTTGTTCAGCAGCATCTTATTTCACACCCTTTGAAACAGAAAAACAAGCGTGGATCCCGTCGGGTATGACGAACGATCTGGGGTGCTAATACCTTCCCAGGTTGTAACCGACTCCCGAACCCAGATCTTTGGTTCACAAGGCCTTGTCCTTTCCTTCTTCCTCAGGTTTGTGCAGCATTACCTTTCCCATTCATTCGGGATAAAAATGTCTGGCTGGCGACTCTACCTTTTCCGCGCCACTTTCGCGTTTGTACTAGGATGAAAATCCCGGGAGCGACAGCTGGCGACTCTGCTGGGATCGAACCCAGAATCTCTGGTTTCCCTCGTAGAGTCAATCCTAGAGCCTGTTTGTTTTTGTTTCTCTGGGTGTTTATATGTGTGATGTTGTGTGTTTATTTACTATTTTCATTTACAGTTTACTTTACAACATTTATTTACTGCTTTCGGTATTTATGTTCACATGCATCATATACTGGACTGCGTTGGTTTCATTTTTTCTGTGGGATGGGATTTGTTACTGTGAGATAAGCCAAATACCCGACTTGAGTGCACCTAGGACTTAGAGTGGTTCAACTTTGGCTTCATGGCATTTAGCTATGTTGGTATTAGTGAGTTCCACGCCTTGACTTGCGACCTTCTCGGGAATGTATTGATGCTGGAATCTTTCTGGGGCAATACACAACCTTGATAGTTATGTGCAGTCAGGGGACCGATCATTGAAAACCTTTATGGAAACATCCCTCTCCAGTGATGATAGTGGCAGACCAAATTTGTTGGCAAACCCACTCGCATCCGAGGGCCCACTGGGAACTCGCATAGGATGGCTTGGTTCTCTCATAGGAACCCAGTTAAGGCAAACTGTTCGTATGATGATAGTATTGTACCCTTTGGGATGAATGTACTATTGTTTCTCGATTCAGTGCTTGAAGCTGAGGACTTATGAGGGACGCTTGTTTCCTTGGACTCAGCTGAGACCTCCCTGAGTAGTACATAATGCCAAACCGATTCCCTGATTTGGTCATGAGCCATTTCTCGGAGATGGTGAACATATTATTGCTTCTCAGCTTTGAGAGTCTGTGATGTTGACCCGAGTAGCACACCCGTTAGTTTGGGAGGGGTTTACAGGATTGCAGGAACCTTAATCTTCAACACACCCACTGTGCCAGTATGCTTCAGTATTGTGATATGTTCTCTTTGAACCTCTGATCAGAGAAATGATTATTCTAATGTGGTGATGTTGTGACCCTCCATAGACACTTGCTTATATAATTGACACTACACAGACACATCACTGATCACATGCCTTGCCTTGCATAAGCATCATGACATCATTAATCATATGTGTTCTTTTTATTCTCAGGGTTCATATTACTCCCAATTCCCGGTCACATTGCTGCTTCAAGATGGAAACTCAAAGGAAGAAGAATGTTCACTATACTTTCCCGCAACCAGAGACAGAGGGTATTTAGAAGTTGGTCATCCTGATGAATGACAAAGTTCTGGATGACTTCAAAGGAGAGTATGGAAAGATTCTGGAATATGTGAATAAGCCAACGGTTGATCAAAGGGATAGCATGCACTCTTTGATACAATTGTATGATCCACAATTGTGAGTCTTTGTGTTCCCATATTACCTTTTGGCTCCTACATTGGAAGAGATCTCCAATATCCTTAGGATTCCCATCAAAAGTGGTGCTCCTTACTATGGCTTAGAGAAGATGCTTTCATGCAGAGACATAACTGACTTTTTTCATTTGGATTTGTCCAAAGTTAGTAGAGGGTTGGATGTCAGTAAAGGTAAAGGATTTCTCTTGGATTTTCTTGTCAAGGAAGCTTAGGATCTGGTCTCCGAAAACAAATGGGCTAGCTATGGCACCTTTCCCAATGTACCATTCCTGGGAAGGAAAGGGGGAATAAACTACAATCCTACATTATCAAGAAAACAATTTGGCTACCCTCTAAAGGTTCCACCTTCATCTGAAGAGGTAGTTGAGTCATTGTATTTCTCGATAGAAGGAAATATGGAGTTTTGTGTACAGGTAGCACAAGCCTGGGATGTTAGGACAAAGAAAGGAAAGGAAGATTTTGGGAAGGTGGACCCAAAAACATATGATCCTTTTGCTGCATGGTTGAAACATCATGTAGAAGTATCACTTCTCCCATTCTCTATGGAATCCCTTTGTACCCTAAGGAGGAGTTACTCATGGGTTCAGTACCTCTCAAGGACTATCAGAAATTGGAGGCCTTGGTTAAGCAACTCAGAATGGAGAACCAAGAGGTCAACAACTCATGCCAGAAGCTGAAGATTCAAAATCAGAGGTTGGAAGAGAGAGCTCACCAGGCTGAAGAAATGGTCAGGCTCAAGCAACAGGACTTCCAGGAGAGAGAACTCTATTTCAATAAAAGAGGATTAGCTGAAACTCACAAGGCGAGCCAGCGCCGAAAAGATAAGAAAGAGTTGAATGACGCTAATGAAGCTATAACCTTGTGGCTGGAGAAATGGGAAGATAATTTGAAGAAGCAGAAAGAGTTGGAGGCCAAATACAAGTTAGAGATTAAATGTCTTCAAGATTCCTTAGCTTAACAAAGGGAACTCCTTCAAAAGGCCCACTACCAAGAGATGAGTCATCTTCAAGATATAGTAAAGAGTCAACATGCAGTGGAAGATGCTCAGAAAGAAATAGAGGAGTTAAAGCATCAGGCTGATGTTAAGAAGACCAGGACTGAGTCAAGTGCAAGCAAAGAGAGTGAGAAGGTGTTCCTACAACAAATTGATGAGTTGCATGCCTCTTTTGACCTTAGGGATCTCCTGATTCAAAAGCTCATACATGAACCAGACCATCCAGACATAGCCCGGTTGCTTCAAGGTGTCAAGCGCCTTAGCTGGAGGTTGCAGGATGTAGATTTTCCTAGACTTTAGTCTTATGTTCACATATTAGGATTACCCACAGGCCTGTTGTGGGATTCCTCTATTGCTGATGTACTTTCCCCTTTGATGTATGAAATAGCACCCTACGGGGACTTTGTTATTCCAGATTTTTTTTATTTGCCTTAAATCTCTGGTTTCTATCTTTTGCATGGACACGAGATATTAAATGCTACCACTTCACATATGAATGTCACACAAGGTCTTCTTTCAAAAGCTATTCTCTTAATACCGGAATGGGAAAGTAAAACAAAACCCTTGAGGATAAAAGGAGCACGTCACTGCATACAAATCATTTGCATATTTCTTTATTTTGCAGGTTTCTCCAGGTCACTTAACTTATCCATATTTCAGGCAAAGATTGCGAAAGCTTCCAGGACCTGTCATCCTAGATAAAGCATTCCTCATCGGTATGCTACCTGCAACAATCAACGAAATATCATGGACATTGTACAGACAGAACTCAATAAATTCCGCACCCGAATGGGGGAGTTTATGGTTATGATGCAGGGTATGGCCCAAGGACAGCAGGATCTGAGGAATGCCATGCAGAGGCTTACTCCTCCCCAAACTGACCCTCCAGTAGTTACTCCAGATGCTCAGGGGAATCCACCACCAATAACAATGGAGGAGGTGGACCTCCAGGCCCAGAGACTGACACACCTACTCTTATCCTTGTGGAAGACCGTCAGGAGGATCAATTCCCTCATACTAATGATGATATGGGATTTGGCATGGGAGGAAACTTTCAAGACTTTCTGTTGCTGGCTGAAAAGGTTAAGGCTCTTAAATGTAGAGACACTCTTGGGATAAATGTATCTGATATGGGCTTGGTTCCTGGAGTGGTCATTCCTCATAAGTTCAGAGCACTAAGCTTTGATAAGTACAACGACAATTCCTGCCCCAAGACGCATCTACAGGCTTTTTACCGAAAGATCGATGCTCACACTAGAGACGAGAAACTCTGGATGTACTACTTCCAGGACAACCTCTTTGGGGGCTCACTGGAATGGTATATGAAGTTGGAAATGAATTCTGTCCGAAACTGGAAAGAGCTTGGGGAAGCCTTCCTTAAGCAATATCCGTACAACATTGACATGGCACCTAGTCATACCCAACTCCAGAGTTTGTCACAGAAGAATTCAGAAAGCTTTAAATACTATGCTCAAAAATGGCGTGAGGTTGCCGCCAGGGTATAACCTCCTTTACTGGAAAGAGAAATGGTGGATCTCTTCATGGACAACCTTCCAGGGCACTTCATGGAGAGGTTAGCAGGCTGTTCATCAAGTGGCCTTTCAAACATTATCTTAACAGGTGAGAGAATAGAAAGTTGGATAAAGCAAGGAAAAATCCAGAACAATGGAGTGTCAACCTCCAATATGAAGAAACCGTTTGTGAAACGCCGAGAGGGAGAAACGGGGGTTGTGTACACTCAGAGCAGAAGACAGAATCAGAATATGTATCATAAAGCAGCCCCAGTTACTATTACAACTCCAGCAAATCAACCACCAGTTCAACAACAACAACAACGTCAATCAAACTACCAACAACAGAGGACCTCTCGACTATACTATCCTCCCCTATAGAGGGATAGGCAGTTTGAGACATCTCCAATGTCATATTCACAATTGTTACAAAATCTCTTACAATTGCAAATGGTACAGTTGAGGACTCTACAGCCTCCCAGGCCAGGTCAGCTTCCTTCAGGTTATGATACCAACGCCCGTTGTGAATTCCATTCTGGAGCTCCTAGGCATAATACCAAAAATTGTCAAGCTTTGAAGAACATTGTTCATGATCTAATTGATCCCAAAGCCATTAATTTCGCTCCTACTTCGAATGTCATCTAGAATCCTATGCCTCCTAATGGGAGGACTGTGGGAGCCATTGATAATGGTGAAGGTCTGAATTTGATATCTGATGTTAATGACTTGAATACTCCACTAATTTCAATAAAAGCTTGCTTGGCCAAGAAAGATTTATTCCAGGGTTGTGAAGAGGATTGCCCAGATTGTTCTAGTTCCCTCAATGGTTGCGATCAGCTCAGATCAGGGATACATAGGATGATTAACGAAGGCACCATACAGTTTGACAAAGTTGTGAAAAGCGAGGACATATCAACTGTTACCATCTTTTACAACCCAACATAGGTTCCTGCTGCAGCGAGAGTATCACCCATAATAAATACAACTGCTGGTCCTATCTCGTACCAGGATGACAGAGTCGTTCCTTGGAACTATGGGGGCGAAGTATACTATAATGGTCATAAGCAGGACTTGATTGCATCTACTTCTTCTCCATGCCAAATCGAAAATGTCGGAGTTGGAGGATTTACCCGAAGCGGCAGGTTATTTGCTCCAGAAACTATGAGGGGTAGTACGGTTCCACAAAAGAATACTGCCGAAGCTCAAGCGAAAGCCAGGGGCAAGCATCCCATGACCAATGATGCACCCGCGCCTTCGGCAGAGCCTGACATCACATTCGATAAAGAGGTGGAGGAATTCTTAAGAATTATTAAGAAAAGTGACTACAAGATTGTAGACCACTTACAATAGACTCCTTCGAAGATCTCTATCCTATCCTTGTTAATGTGCTCGAATTCCCATAGGAAGGCCCTATTAAAAATCCTGAACAATGCTTATGTACCCCAGGACATATCGGTGAATCAGTTGGAAACTATGGTGTCAAGTGTAAACTCTAGCCATGGTTTGGGCTTCACAGATATGGATTTAACGCCAGAAGGACGCAGTCATAACCGTGCCTTGCATATCTCTATGGAGTGCAAGGGTGTTGTACTATCCCATGTGCTGGTTGACACAAGGTCATCGCTGAATGTATTGCCAAAGAAAGACCTCATGAAGTTGGATTATGATGGAGTCGTGCTGAGACCAAGCAATTTAATTGTGCAAGCATTTGATGGCTCAAGGAGGTCAGTGTTCGGAGAAGTAGAGTTTCCTATCAAGGTGGGACCACAAATCTTCAATGCTACTTTCTACATAATGGACATTCAGCCTGCTTATAGTTGCTTGTTGGGGGAGGCAATGGATTCATTTAGTTGGGGCAGTAACCTCCACTCTTCATCAAAACCTAAAATTCATGTGGGAAGGGCAAATCGTGATAGTATCAGGAGAGGAGGACATCTTCATCAGCCACCTAGCATCATTCAAATACGTGGAAATGGATGGAGAGATCGTTGAGACTCCTTGTCAAGCTTTTGAGCCCGTCAAACATGAGGTTGCATCAGCTGCTTCATCTGAAAACTCAAATAAAGGAGCTTCTATAGCTTCTTACAAGCAGGCTTTGGAGGTGGTGGAGTCAGGTATGAAAGAAGGTTGGGGCAGGACAATTGAAATCCCATAAAAGAAAGACATGTTCGGAGTTGGATATCAGCCAAGTCTGTCAACGCCTGGGCCAAATGCTAGTTGTCGGAAAAGCCCAATCACATTCACCAGTTCTGGTTCGATTAATCATGGCAATGTCTGTGCTACGCAAGAGGATACAACTGACAGTGACTGAGATATGGATGAGTGGGTCAAACATTATGCTCCAGGAACGCAACTGAACAACCAGTCTTCGGAAAAGCTCATCTCTGTCACTTTCCTTGAAGAGTAATAGTTTTTTTTTATGTTTTTTGTTCTCCTGTATTCAAGTCCTATGCTTTACCCGGGGCATATAGACTCATTGTAAGGGTTCTTTTATTCATAATGTGATTTCATAATCATCAATAAAGCGGGCATTTTTGCATTCATGACATGTTGTTTCCTGTCTTTCATTTTTGTTTTTGTTTTTCAAAATAAAATGGCAATGTTTTCACATCTCAAATAACTTCTAAATCTAGCATGAATCATCATTCATGCAGATGCTCATCCTCGGGTCTCATCAATGACGACCTTGCTATGGCTCAGTATGACTTCGACAATCCAATTTACCTAGTTGATGAGGAAGGTGAAGAAGATTGTGAATTGCCCGAAGAGTTGGCCAGGTTGCTTAAACAAGAGGAGAAGATGATTCAGACACATGAAGAGGTTATTGAAACAATAAATATGGGTACTGAAGAAGACAAGAGAGAGGTGAAGATCGGGGCTGCGTTAGAAGAATCTATCAAGAGTCGTCTAGTTGCCATGCTTCGAGAATATGTTGATGTCTTCGCCTGGTCTTATCAAGACATGCCTGGATTAGACACTGATATTGTGGTGCACAAACTACCTCTTAGGGGAGAGTGCCCACCTATAACGCAAACCTTGAGGCGTACACATCCTGACATGGCTATTAAGATTAAAGAGGAGGTTGTAAGCACCCCAAATTTTCCCTCACTCATTTCACCATGGCTTGTGTTTCTTTTCATTTGCATAAGTTCAATCATAGCATCTCATATTGCATTTTTTTGCTTCACTGCATTGGTTCAAAGTCATCTGCATCTAGGGTTTGTGATCTGAGCAATCCATGGGCTATCTGAGCCACTTCAAAGGTCTTCAATAATCTCAAGAGGGGTCATGTATGTTCAAGCATCATATTATATCCTCCCAAGATCAAGGAAATCATAAAATCACAAGAACTGAGAAAGGCATGGAAGTAGAGCCAAGCTTAACCGCACAGATGACCCAAAATTAGGGTTTTGGTTTCAGAGGCCATAACTCCAAATGTTTTGGTCATTCTTGTTTCTATTGGTCTCTATATGTTATAAGGATCCTACACACCAATTTTCATGAAGAAATTCAATGGGGAAGACATCTGATCAATAGATGACTTCTTGAGCAAGTCAGTGCAAAATCAGGGCATCTGAGGCCCCCAATCACCCAACCAAGGGGTCTTCTCTGTCATTTTGGGTGTATATGATCTTTATTTGATCTTAGAAGAAGTTATAAGTTCACAAAATTGAAGAATTTCAAGCCATTTGCAAAGTTGCCATTTTGGGAAAGTGACTTGTAATGCAAAATTGCCATTTTGGGAAAGTTTTTCAACCTCCTCTTTTTGATTCAAAAATGCTTCAAATGAAAAATTATTGGTCATGAAAGTTGTAGATTGGATCATTCCCTTTTCAAAAAGTACAAGAGCTTGATCTAATTCATCATAGAACTCAAGTTATGGCGATGCAAAGTTGGGAAAAATCACAAAATTTCACTTATGTACCAAAGAGGGAAACTTGCAAAACCATTTACCAAAGCATTTTGTGACTTCAAACACACTTCTAACTATTACACAAACATAGTACATGACCTATAAATCAGAATTGCCCAAAGAATTGCATCATTCTATGCCTTGAACATCAAGAAATTACAAAAGGGCCAAAGCTTCACATAATTGCAAAACATCACACAAACTTCATCCCACTTGCTGAATGGCCTCAAAACCAATCCCATGGACCTCCCTAAAGCCAGCTGCGCAGGACACCCCGTTGTCCTTGGCCTGCCATGAGCCCATACCTCCAAAGAAAACTTTGTGGACTTTATGCATTTTGCTCCATACCAATCACACTGCTCCACAACAACTCTCTGACCTATCAAGGATTGATATGTGGACCTCAAGCAACTCAACACAACACACAACACAAGCTGAAACCTCAGAATCCTCAGCATACACAAAATCCCTCTAACTTGCAAAAGCTTTTGAAGCTCATAACTCAGCCAAAAAATCTCCAAACTTTTTCCACCATTCAACTCCACAATCATCACTGATCATTTCCCACCCTTCATTTTGCCTTGAAACACCCTATATCAAAAACACGATTTTCACATTTCTTGAACTGAGTTTTAGCCAACTTCACATAGAGGCCATTTAAACTCCAACCAAGCATTGCAAACTCTTCAGGGGAGTCATTGGAGGTGATTTGAGGCAAAGAACTGGTCAGAAAGCTCCTGGGTTGAAAGCTTCACTTCAGGTAGCCATGAAATTTATTTTTCCAGAACTTCTTTCTTATGTTATAGAATGATTCTATGTGTTCCCCTGATTGCCATGATATGTCTTGTTTCGAAAATGGTTGAGTTTTAAGCATTTCACAAGCTTCTGAAATTTCTGCTTGATTTTCCGTTTTGCTTTGATCCAAGCTGTTCATGTGAAATAAATGAAATGTGTTGGTTGATTCTTGTTTAGAGTGAGGTGAGGATCATTTCTGGAGAGTTTGATGCGTTTATTTTACGTTTTGAGTGAGATATCATGTTTGGCTAGCCGGAGAAGATGACCGGAACACAGTTCCGGTCACCTGAGAGTGATTAGGGTTCAGATTAGGGTTTAATTGCGTAATTAGTGAAGTTTGAATTATAGCCATTCAGATGCGCGCGCTAGTCAATTCCCGCCCCCTAGGTTTGAATCCTGGCCCTCAGATCAGTTGACTTTCATTAATTCTCATTTTATTTTCATATTATTTGCATTTTCTTTATCATTTTATTAAAAATAACAAAACTCATCTAAAAAATTTTATTTTTTGCATCATGGTTCTAAATATTTTTCTCATTCTGAAAATAATTTTTATTTTATTTTTGCATAAAATTTGTATTTTTAAAAATATTTAAATGTATATTTTAATTAATTAATGGAAATTAATTAATTAAAATACCATTTAAGTTTCTAAAAATCACAAAAAAAATCACATTGCATCTTGACACATTTAGAGACAATATCAAACCATTCATACAAATTTCTTTTTGGTTCTTGATCCATTTTGACATTTTTCTTTGGATTTAGGGTTCTTAAAAATCAATATTTTGACCCTAACTTAGAAAAATCTTTTCTGCCTAACCATGAAGGGTTTGATGGTGATTCTTTTTGCATTGCATCCCACATATCATGTAGTTTCTAGGATAAAATTGGCATGAATTTATCTTTCATTTTTGATTTGTTTTGCATTTTTCCCTTTTGAGATACCCTAGAACCCTAAGTAACTTAGCAAATTCATAACTCCCATTAGGTTAAGAGTTAGGTCTCCTCCTTTGAGGTGTGATATCATATAGGGTTAGGGTTCCTTTGATCCCATTTTCAATTTTTTATCTCATGCTTTGCTTCTGATTTTGAGTTTTTGCATTGCACATTGTATGTAAACCCTAATCCTTGCCTTCATTTGCATCCATTCTTCATAAGCTTGCATACATGAACTTACCATGACATTTTATGCACCCACATGATTCATAAGACATCTTAGGACATATTAGAATCATGTTTAATCATTGCATCATCCATTTTCCATGTTATGCATCCATTGCATTCCATAAGTTTTCATGAGCTTTCATGGTCCTTACATGTCTCATTTACATTCCCATACCTTGTATGATCATCCACATCTCTTGGTTTGCTTTCATGCCATCTCATAGCATCATTTGCATCATGAATATGCTTCTGACTTTGGTTTTCATCTTTGCATTTCATCTCATTTTCATTTCATTTCATTTCATTTCTTGTTGCATTCTACTTGTGGATTAGAGTGAGCTTGCTCATTCATGCTCCTTCTCCTCTTTCTTCCTTCAAGCAACTTATCTTCTTAAGTGAAGTAAGTTGTCTTGTTTCTTCTTTCTTCTCCTCCTTTCATCTTCGTCTTACTTGGTGGCTCTCTTGAAGATTTCTTGCAAGCCTCATAAACCCTAGGAACTTCCAAGCATGATAACAATTAGGGTTTGATTAGTCCCCCCATTAGTTTTACCTTTATGTCATCTTTGAGTCTTATCTTCTCATCTATTAATCAAGGACTAAACCTTAAAGGTTTTAAGGCTTCATGATTAAGCTTATGCCTGCATCCTTCTATAAGGATGGAGTGTATAACTTTAATCCTAAGTGTTAAACCCTTAATGTGTTTAAATCCTTTAATCAATCCATCTAATAAATCACTAAGACATCAAGCTTTCAACTTGGGCCTTGCATTAGGGTTCCAATTCTTCCTTAATTGGTTAAGAAGGACTAACCCTAGTGTTAATGGACAAGTCCCCCTCAAGTTGTCTTATAAACCCTAAAATTCACTTCTTAATCTTATCATTAACTAAACTCCACTCTAATAAAGGCTTTGTTATGTCATGAGGTTAATCCCTAATCATGGATTAAGTTGAGGTATCTTCCTCAACTTAAATGTTCTCATCTATTATCCTTCTATTAGGATGGTGTAATGGGTCCATTAAATCCTTGATTATGGCTTAAACTCATTACTTAACACTAAACAAAAACTCCAAAAACATCTAAACAAAATGCAAGTAGGTTAATGATCTTAATCCTACATCATGGTGATTAAGTGTGAGGTGTTTACTTCATACTTAAGGTATTCTCATTACCCCTAATCAGAGGGAAAATGTGATGAGTTTAATAACCCTTGGTTTAGGCTTAAGCTCATTTTCTTATGACAAACTCCAAAAGCAATAAAAGATTAAAAAACACAAAAACAAACAATAATCGTCTCCTCCGGGATTCTTTTCTCAGCATCTTCACTCACAAACGAGAACTCGCTTCTTCTGTCTAATGCAATACAGTTAGCACCTGAGCCAGACAAGTCATGCACTTGAGCATAGACAAGCAAGCAGTTCACCTGTCAATTTATCTTTCAGTCCCTTTGAGTCGAACTACGGTGTTCTGACTTCCTCATTGCACGAGAGGATACATAGGCATAACTTAACTGTTATCGAACAAAAGTCTCTGTATATTCCCCCCTCTTCCAGCATATTCTTTAAGCTTCATATTCTTGAGCATTTTACTCCTGTTCTTACACTGACACTTCTCTTGTTCACTACACACTTCTTTCCAGCACTGACACTTGCATTCTTTTCCAGCTTTTGCACATAGATAGCACAGACACCACCCTTTTAAACACAAATCTTTCAAGCGTGGATCCCGCCGAGTACGTCGGACAATCTGGGTACTAATACCTTCCCAGGTTGTAACCAACCCCCTTTCTCAGTTTCTCTGATTCGCGACCGTCTTATCCATCTTTTCTTAGGTTTATGCAGCATTACCTTTCCTTCGGGATAAAAATGCCTAGCTGGCGACTCTTTTCATTTCTTTTTCCTTTCGCCGACCGTTCGCGTCTGTACCTTTTTTGACCTAGCCTCATTTAGTGGGAGCGACAACTTGGCGACTCTGCTGGGGACCCTTATACTGTAACCAGGGCTTCGGGTTCTTTTTGTGGGTTCCTCCTAGCGCTTGTTTGATTTGTGTTTACTGGGGTGTTATGTGCTATGTATGTTTATTATTTACTGCTTTATGTACAACTTTATTGCTTTCTTTACAGTTTTGCATATTTCATACTGTCATTGCTGGATCTGGTTTGCTGTTTTGGTGGGTGGGGTTCCATTGAGAGTTTAAGGTCCTATACTTGGGACCTGAGTGACACCTAGGCTAGAGTGGTTCATGTTCTTTCCCATTCCATTTCGGTCTGGTGCGGGAATATGAAACACGGTTCAGATGTGGGTTTCTTCTTGAGAACTCTGTGCTACAGATTTCCTGTAGTGCTAGGGCTATCTGGGAAGCCTGCCATGTCTGAATGACCTTTATTATGACCTTCAGAAGCTGAGGTGAATTAGAGGAGGATCTTTTATGGTTATTGTAAACATTGTACCTCCGGTTTAGAAGTGTTTACACTTCTCATAACTGATCTAAGTCTGAGGATCCTTGTTCTAGAACATTACCTGTGAGGGGGTTGGACTGTTTAAAGGTTTGCAGGAACCCTTGGCCACATCATACCCTGTTACTGTTTTGTTTAAGAGTACCTCACTTTGGACAATTTTTGTGATTAACCCTGGACATGTGACTCTTTATTTGAGTCCCCCACCCTGGTTACTGGATTTCTGAGCCTTCATCTGGACTTCTGAACATACATGGGCCTAATTTCAAGACAGATAATCAGATCCAGCTTGATCACAAACCCTTGCATATCATTTGCATATATCATCATTGCATCATTTGACATTTGTTTATTTGCTTTTCAAGGTATCCATTTCTTTGTATTTTGGTTTTGGTTTTGACCCCTTCTTCTGCATAGACCTCTCCTTCAGCTGTCTTCACCAGTTATCTGCCTCAGTCATCTCCACCCTCACCAGCACCAGTCTGTCAGTGGTCCACCTTCAGTACTTCAGTCTGTGATCTTCATCAACACTTATCTTCAGTTTCTTCACCAGTACTCATGGCTACTCCCAGGAAGAGCAACATATCCTATCACTTCTTTTAGCCGTTATTGACTGGTATCAGGCAGGTCCAGTCATTCATCACCCCTAACCACATCCCACTGTTTAGAGAACATTATGGAGGTATATTGGATATGGTTATGGACCTTGATCCTTCTCAGAGGAGCATGATCCACACATGCTTGCAATTTTATGACCCATCACTGAGATGCTTCATATTTCCAGACTTCCAGCTAGGGCCTCTGCTGGAAGAGTTTTCTTTATTGATTGGAGTACCTATCAGTGGTGGAATCCCTTTCAACCCAGAAATGACTGTTCCCAGAAATGAAGAGATAGCAAGGGCATTGTACTAAACATTTAAGTTGTTTACACCTCCTAATCAAAACACCTAATAATCATTAAGACTTAAGCTTGTAACTTGGGCCTTATATTAGGGTTACATCTCTGCTTGTTGGTTCAGAGGGACTAACCCTAGTGTTTAATGGACAAGTCCCCCTCAGGTTTAGTTTTACAAACATAAAATTCACTTCTCATTCTAACCTTTAATTAAAATCCACTTTAATAAAGGTTTGTTATATAATGATTTGAATCCCCGACCATGGATTAAGTTGAGGTATCTTCTTCATCTTAAGTGTTCTCATCTATTATCCTTCTCTTAGGATGGTGTAATGAGTTCACTAATCCATGATTAGAGATTAAACTCATTACTTAACACAAAACATAATCCAAAAACACTTAATAATCATAAGTAAGTTAATGATATTAATCCTTCATCATTAGGGTAATTAAGCTGAGATTTTCATCTCATACTTAAGTAGACTCATTATCCCTAATCAGGGGTGATATAATGAGTTTGCAAACCCTTGATTAAGGCTTAAGCTCATTATCCTATGCAAAGCATCAAAAAGCAATAAAAAACTTAAAACAAAAAAAAAACAATAATTGTTTCCTTCGAGATTCTTTTCTCATCACACTCACTCTGAAAACGAGAACTCGCTTCTCCTGTCTAATACAAGACAGTTAGCACTCGAGTCAGACGAGTCATACACTTGAGCATAGACAAGAAAGAAGTTCACAACAAAAACACTAAGTCTCTTTGAGTCAAACTACAGTGTTCTGACTTCCTCATTGCACGAGAGGATACGTAGGAATAACTTAACAGTTATCGAACAAAAGTCTCTTTGTCTTCCCCCTCTCCTCTTCCCAGTTTCTCTCCTCTTAGCCTCAATTTTGTGCACTCAGTTTCTTTTTGCACTGACAGTCTGTACATCCATTCCTCCATAGCCTTTTATGCACAGTTTAGCACATACACTATCCCCCTTTAAACACAATTAGGTATGCATGGATCCCATCGAGTACGACGGATGATCTGGGTGTTAATACCTTCCCAGGTCGTAACCTACCCCCTTACTAATTTTCTTTGGTTCGCAACCGTCTTATCCATATCTTTCCAGGTTTATGCAGCATTACCTTTCCTTCGGGATAAAAATGCCTAGCTGGCGACTCTATTCAACCTCAACCTCCAACATCGCCGATGGTTCGCGTTTGCACCGGGATGAAAATCCGGGGAGCGACAATAGGGATCGTACATGGTCATGAAATTGGGGCCGATGGTGTGACCATGAAATATGGGTCATACTGGACCACGAAAGAGGGGTCGAGAGTTTCGACGGGAACTGGATCTTGAAATAGAGATCTGAGTCGGTACCGCATGCATAGAGTCGATTCTTATTACATAATGTTTGTTCTTGCGAGAACGTTGTTGATAAGTATGTATTAGATTATTGTATATATGATGAAGTAGTATCGTTGTTGTTGGGTGATGTTTTATTATTTGATGCTTCTCAATCCTTATTATATTATCCCTTGTGATGTAAGTTATCTCACCCATTATGTTTAAATGTTACCCCTTGTGGTTAATGTGCAGGTGAGAAGGACGAGTCGAGTGGTGATCAGTGAAGTCGGTGTGCTTTGTGTCGTTAGGATGTCAACTCTGATATGTAACATTGGGGGTGTCGGGAGATCTTGTTTCATCTATTTTATTTAAGTAAACATTGTGTACTGTCTTACGAGACTAGAATTTCAATAATGTTATTTTCCGTTGCAAGATAAACGGTTTCATTTAAAAACGTATCATTGAGCTTTTTATGATGTTTAGTTGAATTGTGACACTCAAACATTTTTATTGAAAAATTTACTCTGATTTTATGATTATTACCGTGGGTGTATTTGGGTGTTACATTGGTCCCCACTCACTACTTGCTACTACATTGCTACACCCCAAATATTAACCATGCCAAACTTACAGCCTGCCATCTACTACACAAACATTGACCATAATCATCAAATACTGCACCTTACACTAGCTGCAACATAGCCTGCACAACCTGCAAATGAACATACACAAAAAACAACTCTTACAAAAACCTGCAAGCAAAAAGGTGAAAAACATTTTGAACATATACAACAACACTCTGCACAATTTTTTGAAAGGGACTCATCATAATAATAGACAAAATTGAAATTTAAAAAAAAGAGGATTTGGTGATATGTTAAAAGGAGATTCGCACTACACAGAAGAAGAACAAAAACTTGAATCTCAGAATCGGTTTTTTGTCCAACCTTCAATCTATACAAACCTTGGTATTAAGTCTATTTCTTCCTCAACCCATCACCACCGCCGCAGCACTCGCCGTGACACCACCACCATAAACTGAAACCAAGAATCACGAACACCTTCCAAAACCACTCATCAACAAACTCAACCGAAAGAAACAGAAAACACCGCCACCCTTCAAATCGTGAGAAATCGCAAATCCCCAAAACAAACGTGAATCCGCAAACACAGAGAGAGAGGAACTGAGAGGAGCCATTGAACCATTAAACCAGATTCGAAGAGAACACATACAAACCTTTACCAAGTCCGGAACCGACAAAGAGAGAGATTCCGAGCGAAAATCCGACGAACCGCGACGAGTCTGAGAAGTCGGAAGAGAGCGAGCGATTGAGAGTTGAGATGAGAGAAACCAAATCCTAACAGAACCATGGCCATTGAAACCACCTTCATACCGTGAATCCGCCGCCATTAAAAAGGGTGGGTTTCCTTTTCGTTCTCCTTCTGAAACCATGTGTTTTCTTATTTATTTAAAGAAAACGTGTGCCAACCCTTTCCTCTATTATTTTTATCATTTTATAAATCTGACTTTACTTCTTGTTTTTATTTCTATCTTTTTTTTAAATTTTTTTCTCTATTAAGATTAAAGAAAGGTTAGATTAATTTGGGTTGGTTTATAGATTGGAACTCTTAATAGCTCATGCATCATGGCCTTTTATTACTCACAGATCCCTATTTACGGCATACTCCCTTCCGTTTTTTTATTATTATTATTATTATCATTATTATTGTTTTTTATCTTCTCTATGTTAAATTTATTTTAAGTTTTCAATAGCTAGTTTTTTAATGTAGATCCATTATTTCTTAAATCACTTTTATTTGTTTTTTTGTTTCATATCTTATCTAGATTTTATTTTATTTTTCTATGGCCAATGATATAACAAAAGGCCACGATTAAGTCGATTTCGGTAAATCGATAAATTGTGACCAATATTAGGCCTATTTAGCTTAGGTTTCTTGATTTCATAGTTTATTTTATTCTATTTAGTCTATTATTTTATTTATTTTATTTTCGCATTTTAATACAATATAAATGCTCTACTCCTCATAGAACCATTCTAACATTGAATCAGTTCTAAGGTAGTAAAAGAGCTACATTTTGACGGTTCTGGATATTTAAGACACTGCACACACGTTTTCTCTTGGGAAAAATACAACGAGTCCCTTTATTTCATTGCAATCCCGTGTAATTTATTTTGTATCCCATTCCCGATTTCCACTTGTACGCAATTTATTTTTTCCTCTTTTATTTATCGTTTCGATCACTAGGAGCACCCTTCGGGACTAGTATAGATCTCGCCTTAGTTCGTGAACCCTTGGTCCAACACCAAGTGGTTTCACTCGCACACTCGCACATTTCATTCGGTTATGGTTTTGTATTACTAGGAGCACCCCTAGGGACTAAGAATCAAACCCACCTAATCAATCAAACAATTAACCTCCATCTACATTTCACCCGTAAGTCGAGTGCTTCACGTATCGCCATCTAACTTTTCTAACTTAACAACCATTCAAACTTTTAATAAATACGAAAGAACTGAATTCTGGAGTCTAGCATTCCACATGTTCTTGAATGGATCATTCATGAGGCTCGCCCCACGGGACGTGGTTCATTCGCCCTTTCGTACTCAAAACACTTAAAACATAACACCTTCGAAGAGACGAGATATGATTCATCTCCATAGTAAAGATGTTCTTCCTTTTCCAGAAACACAAAAATAAATTTTCTCAAACAATTTTTCTCAAGGAAGAATGTGGAAATCAATTATTGATCATATATCCAAGTTTGAATCTTTTTCCATCGTCTGTTTTATCCTTTAAATGTCTGTGGTGGAATAGGTGAGATATCTCCCTCAAAGATGACAACTTGTCTCTTTCTTTCAAATCCAATTTACAACCTACCCAATAAATAAAAATAATAATTTTCATAATTAATCAATGGAAGAACTGAAATCTGGAGTCTAGCATTCCATTAATTCTTGAATGGATCATTCCTGAGGCCCGTCCCATGGGACATGATTCATTCGCCCTTTCGTCTTAAAACACCCTAATAAAAAATTTAACTATTTCCCCGTCATAAATCACAATAATAAAAATTTAACCTTGTCTCCATGATAATAATAATAATTAAAATATTATTTTCCCTTAGAACAAACATTTTAGCAAACCATTTAGAAGACAAGGACATAAATCAACATTTAATTGCGTAGTTAGATTAAGAGGTTCCCGTTGAGTACAACGGACGTGATGGGTGCTAATACCTTCCTCTTGCGTAACTGACTCCCGAACTTAGATTAGTGGTTTTATTGACCATTTCTTATCCTGTTTAGGTTGTATCTATATCTCCCTTTTCTTTAGTTAGAATAAATAGAATTAGGTGGCGACTCTGTTTTTTTTTCCACGTCCATCGCGAGGATCGTATTTTTTAAGGTACGACAGCTTGGCGACTCTGCTAGGGATATAGATCCATGCGAGTGAGAGTCGAGCCTAACTTAGCTAAATGTGCGTTTAATTGTTGATTTTTGTCTTATTTGTCTTCTATATGTTTGTTTATTTGTTCTTTTATCGCTTTCTCTTATTGCTCATTATTATACTTGTTTGTGGGATCTTGGGATTATATCACAAGTAAAAACCGAGCTTTGGAAAAAGAAGAGGGAACACCTAGTTTAGGATTGGTAGTTATTAGTGTTAGTCATCAAGGACTCGCTCCTTGCAAGCCTAGCATAATAGCTCCCCCAGAGAGTAGACTTTTCGTAGATCTTGTCGTAACGCAGCTAGCTTGTCGCGTGACTTGATTCATGAATAGTCTGTGACTCTGGGACCCACCCCTAGAACCAGTTTCAATGTTGGTAGTTATGTAGTATTAGTCTCCAAGGACTCGTTCCTTGCAAGCCTAGCATGCGAACTCCACTCAAGGTAGACCTTATCGTTATTATCGTCATAATGCAGCTAGCCTGCGGTAGGGCATTAGTACGATAAACGTCCATGACCTTGAGTATCCAAATCCATCATCGTAGAAACTATCCCGTAAGTGGGTTTTATGGGTACAAAATATAGAACCAATCTCTTACAACCTGCCAAATAGGAAGTTTTAAGTTATTCCAACTTTCAAGTCTGTTTGTACTTGTGATCCTAAGCATACTTGCAATTGCATCCATTCGCACACCATTGCATCTGCATTGTATATCATTTTCTTTCCTCGGAGTAAGCTCATCCTCGTCCTGTGTCCATAACCCGTAGCTGATTTCCTGACACCTACATTGGACTTGAAGTAGTTCTTGTTTGATCATGGACCCTGGAGGACAAAAGAAGACTGCGTTAAGGGGAGAATTTGATTTGACAAAGGACCAATTGAACCAAATCATGGATGTTGTGACAACTTTGACAAGTAGAGGGGATAATGTTCAACGGGCTGCCGTTACTGAAGATGTCTTTCCACCTCAAGTGAAAAACCTTGTTCAACCTAAGCCTGCCCGGATCCGAGTTGAGGCACCTGTTATTCAAGAGAAAACCATTATTCGAGATGGAAACTCCTTACCTCACGATTCTATTGAGTACCAAAGCTTCAGGTTCTCTGAGCCAAATTCCCAAGGGGAAATTCCAATAAGGAAGATCAATAGACCAGAAGTTGTTGTGATAACTGAGAAACGTCGGGTGCTAAATGAAAGACTCAAGGCTGTAGAGGGGCAGAATGCTTTTGACCTGGATGCTCTAAACATGTGTTTAGTACTTGGTTTGGTTATACCTCCAAAATTTGAAGCACCTGATTTTCAGAAGTACAAAGGGGATAGCTGTCCAAAGCACCATTTGGTGACGTTCTGTCAAAAAATGACCGCATATGCTTTTGACGATAAGTTGATTATTCAGTGCTTTCAAGATAGTTTGAGTGGGGCACCGTTGAATTGTTACATGGAATTGGAAAGAAGACATATTCAATCATGGTTGGACCTAGCCAATGCTTTGGTGAAGCAATACCAATACAATTTGGAAGAAGCTCCCAGCCGCTTTCACTTGAAAGACATATCTCAAGAAAGTAATGAGCCATTAAAAAGGTACGTCCAGAGATGGAAAGAGTTTGTTGATCGTGTTCAACCGCCGCTCTCAGAAAATGAGTTAGTTGACCTGTTTATGGATACTATGCAGAGCCCATATTTTGAAAAGATGGTAGGTACTGCATCAACATGTTTCTCTGGCCTGGTGAAAATGGGAGAACGTATTGAGGTTGGTCTCAAAAATGGAAGAATCCAAGGTACCTCTAGTCTCCAAATCATTAAGAGTGAATCCTTTAGTGATTCCCAAAAGGAAGAAGAGGATGAGGTTGTTCCAATTGATGAAGCTCCACAAGCTCCACCATATGTGTCAGATGTTCAAAGTCAACAACCTTTTGGGTCTGCATATCTGATGACATTTCTTCCACATGGTCGATGTCCTCCTTTCTATCATCAACAACAGATTCCACAACAACAACCATACCAACGACAACATGTTCCTCAGTGATGACACCAGTACACTAAGAAGCCAAAGAGGCAGTTTGATCCTTTGCCAATTCCATACAGTCAGATACTTCCAGTTTTGATCGATAGTGGATTGGTAGAGCCGAAGGAACTGAATCCAGTGATTCCTCCATACCCACAAAGCTTTGATCCTCATGCCCGATGTGGTTTCCATGCTAATGCACCAGGAAAATCGATCGAAGATTGCAAACAACTCCAGAATAAAGTTTAGGATCTGATTGAGTCCAAGTCCATCTCATTTACGCCTCAAGGTATTCACATCAGCATCAATCCGTCGTCTGGTCATGCAGATCCATCGGTCTATTCTATGGAAGAAATTGTCAAGAATGGGCGAAGAGGGTTGGTGCATCGACCTCAATGAGCATGACGACCTCTAACTCTGAAGAAGGAATTTCAATTCCCTAAATCTGGCAATCCTCTATTTGTTTCAGCATTGTTGTTGTATTTTCTTTGCATGTTGATTTTGCATTCGCTTATAAGCATTGTTGTTTTTGAATTGGTAAGATTAATGAAATATTTATGAATCTTTTGAATCAATCTATTCGTATTTACTCATTTTTCCTTCATTGTTATGACAAAAAAAAACAAATTTCTCCCATTTATTTATCTTTATCAAACTTTTGTTTTAGCAAGGATTGGAGGGAGAATGATGAAAACCAGATACCTGAATTTTCCATTTGTATGATTTCAATTAAACCTTGCCAATGATGTACATACATTGTTTCAAATTCCCAAACACTGGTGAAATAAGGAAGATAATCCCTTGCTAACCCTTTTGAGCCTCGAAGTAGGAGTTTTCCTTTTCAAAAAGTGCAAAAACCCTTATTTTTAAACCTGGGGCAGGGTAGTCGGTTCAGTTAATCTGTCTGCATTCAATCTTCAAGAGATTCAGTTCATCATTCAAGAAGGATCACCTACATACTTTCCTTCTCACATCAAAGAAGTCGTGAAGGGTCAAAAGTTTATAGTAATTGTTCTCTATCCTCCAACAAATGGAAGTCACGACCATTCAACAAAAGACAAAAGAAAAAAAGAAATACAAAGAAAAAGCCCGCTAAGTCAAAAACCCGAATAGATGACTTAGGCAAAACAAATTAGGGTATCTCAATGAATTGAAGTCGAGAAAAAAGAAGTCATCAAATCCTTAACAAAGAAGAGGTGAAACAAGGTGGCTTCCATCTCCTCCTAATCCTTACTATTACAAAAACTTCTAAGATATAATTGTGTGTCAAATTAACTAAACATAGAATTGGAGTTCATCACGAAGATGGGTGGGTTACAAATAAATTTTGAGCCTTTTATCCTTTGTTTCAAAAACCGTGAACCAGAGCACGCTACAAACTTTAAAAGACCTAATTGAGTCAGGGTTTATTTCCAGAGCATACTACAGCAAGGTTGTGTTAACCTGACTCCTAACGATCTTTGCTAATCATTTATATTGATCACTTCATCTGCCATTCCATAAATGGTTGGATCCACTTTGTTGTTTCAATCATTGTTTATTCCACTGTATCACCATCATACTACTAAATTTTGATTTAAAAAAATTTCATAAAGGTTGCATTAGAATTTCCAATTTTTAAGTAAATAATGTTTATTTGCAAGTCAATTCAGCCTCAAAGGAATCCCAACGAATGCAACCAGATAGGGAATTTGACTTGGTAAAAGAAGTCCAGCCAGGGGCAACCACTTCCAAAATAAGTCAATCTGAATAAATCTCTTCAAGATTCAACTACTCAGATGTTGAGCTCTTCTCAAGACTCAATTTTGTTTGAGTTATCATAGTTCAAGAGTTCAATGGCCAATCAAATCAGGAGTTTCTCATCCCAAGAGTTGGTGAACCAAGGGGAAAATCTCAGATATTCAAGCACTAGGGAAAGATGAGTCACACAGGGGCAAGTCCTCTCTATGCCTTCAAGTTGTTGAAGCAGGCCCTATGCAACAATAAAGTTTGAGTTCAAGACGGATGTCGGGAATCATGTCGTCATCTTTGTCTCATTCCAAAGAGTCTTCTGCAAAAAGAACCATTCCAACCAATATGCATACAGGGGCATATTTGGAAACCGTTGATTCAGTGCATAAACCATTCTCATATGTTAGTCACGTCGCTTCGCTCTGGGTGTTAAGCCTTGCTACCCGTCTTATTCATCGAGCATTTGCCCATAGTAGAAAAAGTCATACCTTACAAAACAAGCCTCTTCTGACATGCAATATTTTATCTCCCAAAGAAAACTCAGGATTACATAAGCGCTTTCACTATGAATATCTCTTTGAAGTCCATTTTTCATTGGCACGAATCCGTTAAGCTGGTTGTGAAACCGTTTGTTTACGGTTAAAGTCCATTCAATTTGGCACATACCCGTGTTTTTTCTGATGGTTCCTGAAGGTCTATTTTGACTCTTCATTTAAGGAATTTCCAGAGGTTGGACGTTTTATCTTGTTGAAAACTCCAACATTTCTCACCTTTATTTTCCAGTCGGTCGCATAGAGCCGTTGATTTATCTTTGAATACTTTGCATTCTACCCCCAGTATCAGTTGGTCGCATAGAGTTGTTGCCCAGTCACTGTGTTTGTTTTCAATATCCTTAGTGTCAACAGTTACACTTGAACCTGTTATTTATCATTGTGGATATTTTGAATATTTCTTGTTGTTCCTACTCTTAGTTTCGACCGATTTTTTAACCTGTTACGCATTCACTTTGAGTGTATCTTGGTTTCTATTCTTAGTGTCAATCGGTCTTGAACCTATTGCGCATTTACTTTGAATATTTCCTTTATTTCCTCAACCCCCGAGTTGACTTTTCCTCGACCCCCGAGTCGATGTCACTTTAATTATTTCCTCAACCACCGAGTTGACTTATTTCCTCAACCCCCGAGTTGACTTTTCCTCAACCCCCGAGTCGATGTCTCTCTAGTTATTTCCTCAACCACTGAGTTGACTTAATTCCTCGACCCCCGAGTTGATTTGCTCTTGACCCCCGAGTCAATGATGTTGCCTTTTCCTCAAACCCCGAGTTGATATTTGTCTCAGTTTGACCCTCGAGTCATTATTTTTGCCTTTATGTTTGACCCTCGAGTCAACGTTGTTGTTTATGTTTAACCTCTGAGTCGTTGTTGATGCCTTTATGTTTTTGATCCCTGAGTCGATATTGTCTTTATCCCTTCAACCCCCGAGTTGATATTTGTTTTTGTTTGACCCCCGAGTCATTGTCGTCTTTATCCTTTCAACCCCCGAGTTGATATGTTATCTTTACTTTCTCAACCTCTGAGTTGACATGTTGTTATTGTCGCTCCCACCAAATGAAGCCGGGTCAAATAGGGTACAGACGCGAACGGTCGGTGAAAAGAAATGAGAACACACAGGAGTGAACTCAGGAAGACAAGAGTCGCCAGCTAGGCATTTTTATCCCGAAGGAAAGGTAATGCTGCATAAACCTAAGAAAGATATGGATAAGACGGTTGCGAACCAGAGAGACTGAGAAAGGGGGTTGGTTACAACCTGGGAAGGTATTAGCACCCAGATTGTCCGTCGTACTCGACGGGATCCACGCTTAAAATATTTTTGTTTCAAAGGGGTAGTGTCAGTGCAATCTGTGTATAAAATAGCTGGAAAAGGATGTACAGGTGTTAGTGTAAGAAGAATGTGAGGTGTGTAAATGTACAGTGTCAGTGTAAGAACAAAGATGAAATGCTCATGATAATGAGGCTAAAGAATAAGGCTAGAAGGAGGGGGAATATACAGAGACTTTTGTTCGATAACTGTTAAGTTATGCCTACGTATCCTCTCGTGCAATGAGGAAGTTAGAACACCGTAGTTCGACCCAAAGAGACTGAAAGGTAAATTGACAGTGAACTGCTTGCTTGTCTATGCTCAAGTGTATGACCCGTCTGGCTCAGGTGCAAACTGTCTTGCATTAGACGGGAGAAGCAAGTTCTCGGTTGCGAGTGAATGAGATGAGAAAAGAATCCCAGAGGAGACGATTATTGCTTGTTTTTGTGTTTTCAGTCTTTTATTGCTTTTGAGAATTTGTCATAAGTTAATGAGCTTAAGCCTAAACCAATGGATTTAGTAAACTCATCACATCATCCCTCTGATTAGGGGTAATGAGAATACCTTAAGTGTGAAGTCAGATTCTCACACTTAATCACCTTTGATGTAGGATTAAGATCATTAACCTACTTGTGATTATTTAGATGTTTTTGGTGTTTTTGTTTAGTGTTGAGTAATGAGATTAAGCCATAATCAAGGATTAAACAGACTCATTACACCATCCTAATAGAAGGATAATAGATGAGAATGTTTAAGCTGAGGAAAGATCCTCAACTTAATCCATGATTAGGGATTAAACTCATGACAAAACATGCCTTTGATTAAGTGGATTTTAATTAATGGTATGATGATGAAGTGAATTTTATGATTTGTAAGACAACTTGAGGGGGTCTTGTCCATTAACACTAGGGTTAGTCCTTCTCTACCAATTAAGGAAGAATTAGAACCCTAATGCAAGGCCCAAGTTACAAGTGTAATGTCTTGATGATTATTAAGTGAATTGATTAAGAGATTTAAACACATTAAGGGTTTAACACTTAGGGTTAAAGTTATACACTCCATCCTAATAGAAGGATGCATGCATAAGCTTAATCTCAAAGCCTTAAAGCCTTTAGGGTTTAGTCCTTGATTATGAGGTGAGGAGAGAAGACTCAAAGGATGACACAAAGGTAAAACTAATGGGGGGACTAATCAAAACCCTAATCATTGTCATGCTTGGTTGTTCCTAAGGTTAGTGAAGTTTGCAAGAGAAGTCTTCAATAGAACCACCAGGAAGCAGATGAAAGGATCAGGAGAAGCAAAGTAACTTGCTTCATTGAAGAAGACAAGTCACTTGAGGAAAGAAAGTAAGGAGAAAAAGAATGAGCAAGATCAATCACAAACACATAATAAAATGCAGCAATGTTGCATAAAAGAGATGAAAAGAAAATGTGAGAAGTGAAGGCAAATTCACTTCTCAAAGTTACTTACCACCTGAAAAGTTAGTGAAAGAAATGCAATGCAAGGCAAGATGAAATGAAATGGCATGAAGCAAACCAAAACCAGAAGCATGTATGGGATGATAATGATGCTATGAGATGCTACAAACATGTAACAAGACATGGGGATGACCATACAAACTTATGGATGCAAATGAAACAAGTTAAGAACCATGATCATACATGAAAAGTTATGAGATGTATATGGCATATAACATGGAAAATGCAAGATGCAATGATCAAACATGCTTTCAATATGTCTTAAGATGTTAAATGAATCAAATGGATACACAAAATGCTATGGCAAGTCAAGGTATGAATACAAATGCAAGATGGATGCATATGGAAGCCCAAATTAGGGTTTATGATCAATGCATCAAGCAAAAACCAAAATCAGAAGCAAACATCAATATAAAAAATTGAAAATGCACTCAAAGGATCCCTAATCCTATACTAACTCACTGCCCAAAGGAGAAGTTCCAACTCTTAACCTATTTCAAGTTATGATTTTCCTAAGTTTTCTAGGGTTTTAGGGTTCCTTAACAAGAAAAATTCCAAACAAATTAAAAATGAAAGATCAAATCATGGCCATTTAATCTCACAAACTACATGCTAAACACAATGCAATGCAAAAATAATCAAGGTCCAACTCTCAATGGTTAGGCAGAAATGATTTTTAGAAGTTTGGATCAAAGTAATGCATTAAAATGATTTTAATTCCATGAAAAATTCTCAAAATGCATCAAAATCAAAAAAGAAATTTGGTTTGAGGGTTGGACAATGTTTCTAAATGTTTTTAAATGTTTCATGAATTTTTTGGTGATTTTTAAATACCTAAAAGCATTTTTAATCAATTAATTCTCATTATTAATTAAAAATAATCTTTTAAATATTTAAATATATTTTTAAAATGCAAAAAATAAAAATAAAAATATTTTTGGTTTCTGAAATTAAATAAAAGTTTGTATAAAAAATTTCAGAATTTTAAAATTGATTTTGCTATTTTTAAATAAATGGACAAAACAATGCAATTAAGTGAAAAACAAAATGAATTTAAACTGAAATAAAGAAAAGTCATTCAATCTGAAGGTCCAGATTCAAACTCATACGCGCGCGCATTGACCTGGCGCCATATCCAATGGCCAGCATTCAAACCTGGCTAATTAATGATTAAGCCCTAATGACAGCCCTAATGACTCTCAGGCGACCGGAACACTGTTCCGGTCGTCTTCTCCGATCATCCAAAATCACAAACTCACTCTACACGCAATGAAAATGAAATCCAACAGCCCAGAACTCTTCCCCACTCAAAAACAAATCAAAACCCCCATTCAAACAACATTTATCATTCAGAAACAAGGAGAATCGAATCAAACAATTTCTAGGGCAAACATTTCAGACACTGCGTACATCCTCATTTCTCACTCATTTTCAAAAATAAACACATATTCATGACCAGGGGAGTGCATAGAAGCTATTTAGAACTTAAAAAATCATGCTTCTGGAAAAAAAGTTCATGAAGCTACCTGAGTTTGAAGCTCTTCAGTTTGCAACTTTCTGACCTCTTTCTTTTGCGCAATCCACTCCTTTTAGGCCCCTGATGACATATTGATGCTTTGAGAGAGTTTGTGATGGCTGGTTTGGAAGTTTGAACAAGTTCTGTTCAAGCTCAGGTGGGAATCGTGTTTGTGATTCTTTGAGTTTTAGGTTGTTTTGAAGGGTGCTTTTTGATCAGGGAGGGTGTTGAGAAGGTTTATGAAGTTTGTTTATGAGTTTGTGGGCTGTGTGATCAGTTTCGAAGGGTTTTGCTTTTGAGAGTGAAAATGAGAATGTGGTGCTATGGCTGGTTTCAGGCTTGTGTAGTGTTATGTTTGGCTTGCAATTTGTTTGTATAAACAATGCTCATTGGTCAGATGACATGACATGTCCTTTTGTGATAGGTATGGTTGCTTTTGCCAAAATGTCAACTTTTGTGTAAGAAGGGCATGGGCAACTTCTAGCCAAGTACATGGAGGGTGGGCTGCGCAGCAAGGTGAGAGAGAAAGGCTAGGATTGATCAGCAGGCTAGGCAACAAGTGGGTGAGGAGATATGATGACTTTTGCAACTTGGCTTGCTTTTGATCTTCATGAAAATATCTTGCTCCAAAGGCCAAACCATATGAGAAACTCTTGGCCCATTCTGATTTTTAGGTCATGTGTGATAATGTTGTGTGGATTAGAAGTTCATTTGGTAACTTAATTGGCCTTGAGAAATGAATTTGCAACTTTGCCTCTTTGGTGCATAACTTGAAATTTAGTGATTTTTGCTAACTTTGACAATCCATAACTTTTGATCCAAAATGAATTAGGTCATGTTCTTGTACTTTTTGAAAAGGGAAAGATCTACTCTACAACTTTCATGACCAAATTTTTTCCATTTGAAGCTTTTTTGAATCAAAAAGTAAGGGTTGAAAAAAGTTACATAAAATGACATTTTCATTAAAAGTCAAACTTGCCCAAAAAGTCAACTTTGCAAAAGACTTGACATTCTCCAATTTTGTGAACTTCCAAACTCTTCTATGATCAAATAAAGATCATATACAATCAAAATGATGAAGGATGCCCTTTGGTTGGGTCATTGGGGGCCTCAGATGCCCTGATTTTGCACTGACTTGTTCAGAAAGTCAACCCTTGATCAGATGACTTCCCCATGGAATTTCTTCATGAAAATTGATATGCATACTCCCTATACCATATAGAGACCAATAGAAACAAGAATGACCCAAAAAATTGGAGTTATGGCCTCTGAAACCAAAACCCTAATTTTAGGTCATCTGTGCAGTCAAGCCTGGCTCTGCTTCCACACCAATCCCAGTTCTTGTGATTCTTTGGCATTCTTGACTTTGAGAGGATATAATATGATGTTTGAACACACATGGACCTCTTTGAAGTTATTGATGGCCTTTGGAGTGGCTCAAGAAGCTCTTGGATTGCTCAGATCACAAACCCTAGATGCAGATGACTCAGAAACAATGTAGTGGATCAAAAATGTGATATGAGATGGTATGATTGTGTTTATGTGTATGAAATGATCACAAGCCATGGTGTGAATGGGTGAGGGAAAATTTGGGGTGTTTACAGCTGCCCCTATTCAAACATGAGTTAGCTGTGCAGGATGTAAGCGACGGCTTATCAGGCAAACAAGATAACTTGTGGTTGAATACCAAAGACAGTCCAAAATTTGCACTCACAGAATGAAGAAGAAAAGGGATATAGATTGTAAAAGAAAATAAAGTGTATTATAAAGTGTAGGCGACGGAGGACGACCGTCGAGCAGAGGACGACTGCTGGGAAAGAGCAATGACGGGGACGGCCGACATGCTGGGAAAAGCGTGGGAAATAAAGCAAGGACGGGGACGACCGACATGCTGGGGATAAAAGGTATCATGATGGGGACGGCCAGCAAGATAAATGTAAGATTCTCTGGGGATTAATGAAAAATGATGGGGACGACCATCAAGTTCATAAAGCAAAGCTACCAACGATGGGGACGGCCATCGGGCTAAAAAGAAAAGGGACCACGACGGGGACGGCCATCGGGTTAAAGAATAAATGAAATAAACAGATGATGAGGTACGGTCATCAAAGGTGAAGGACGATCACTTAGCAGGGGACGGCTGCTCTGTAAGGGTTAAGATGAGGGACGGTCATCTAAGGTGGAGGACGACCACCTGGCAGGGTACGGCTGCCGAAAATATCGCGACATAGGACGAATGCCGGATAACAAGGTCAACGATGGGGACGGCCATCGGATGAGCATGATGGAGGACGACCATCAAGAGGTGGAGGACGACCACCTAGCAGGGGACGGCTGCTCTCAAGGTTTATCATGACGTAGGACGAACGCCAGATAACCAAAAATCAACAATGGGGACGGCCATTGGATAAAATGATGAAGGACGATCATCAAGAGGTGGAGGACGACCACCTAGCAGGGGACGGCTGCTCTGTATCACGACATAGGACGAATGTCGGATAGAAGTCAACGATGGGGACGACCATCGGATGAGCATGATGGAGGACGACCATCAAGAGGTGGAGGACGGCCACCTAGCAGGGTACGGCTGCTCTCAGGGTTTATCATGACATAGGACGAATGTCAGATAAAAGAAAATACTCACCGGGGAATAGTAAACACGGACGAGCGTTTTACAATCCAAAAAATAAAAGGTATAAGTGTTTGGTATTGTGTATAGATTAAAGATGCGGACGAGCATCCTTAAGACTATGATACGGACGAGTATCAGGTAGAAACAAGTACTAACACATGTTCAGAGATGATGATACGGACGAGTATCAACTGGTTAACAGAGAACACGGACGAGTGTTGTATCTGAAAGAATTCTTATGGGGAATAGTAGGTACAGACAAGTATCTATATTTAAGAAGAAACAAGTGTTTGACGCAGTGTATGGATTAAAGATGCGGACGAGCATCCTTAAGACTATGATACGGACGAGTATCATGTAGAAACAAACGCTTGACGCATGTTCTGAGATGACGATACGGACGAGTACCAACTGGTTAACAAAGAACACGGACGAGTGTCGAATCTGCGGGGATGTAAATGATGTATATAAGATACGGACGAGCATCCGTATAAGTAACATGAGTAGTAAGTATGAGTGATGTATATATGAGTGTTCAAACTGCTGGGGAGAGTGTGACACGGACGAGTGTCAAAAGGAGAAGAGTATAGTATAAACAAGTTTCCGGTATACAAAGTGTTTACACTGCTGTACTGGGAAAAGTGACATGGACGGATGTCAAGAAAGTTATATATATATATACAAGTATCTGTGAGTGCAAAGGGAATATCTTCGGCTTTCTGCTGGGGGTATGACACGGACGGGCGCCACAAGGGGTGTGCATTTTGTTGCACCCCAAAATTTGCCCTCACAATACAAGACTTTGTGTTCTAAGAAGGTTCACAAGGTTCACAAGTTTCCCAACACTTACAAGACCTTTCATGAGGTTCATGAAGTCTACAAGTTACTTTATGAAGGTTCACAAGGTTCACAAGTTCCACAATGCTTTCAATACCTTTCTTGAGGTTCATGAGGTCTACAAGTCACTTCTTGAAGATTCACAAGGTTCACAAGCTTCACAATACCTCCCATGAGTATCACAAGACATTTTATGATGGTTCACAAGGTTCACAAGGTTCACAATTAGCCATAAGAGTTGACAATCCCCTCAGAGAATGCACCTCCTAAGCAGTGCATCCAAAACTAGGGTTTTGACTTTAATCAGGCTAAATGAACTTCCAAGACTTCAAGTGAGCTTCATAACATCTTATATGTGTGTAAGAACCCCCATGACAAGTTTCAATACTTTTCTCAGAAGTTTGCTCAGTCAGATGATCAGATAAGTCAAAATCAGTCAATGTAGTTAAAAAGTCAAACTGAGGTCAACTGTGGTCAAACCAAAGTCAAACTTCATGATTTTTTGCCAACATCAAGTATATGAAGTAAAATTCATCATTTGATCAAGGGTTAATCATGATTCATCAAGGAGATTTCAGATCATCAAGAATCAGGAGTTTCTAAATTAGGGTTTTCTCAGTAAAAGTCAACTGAACTTTGACCAGCCATAACTTTCACATGCTTCATCACCAAGTCTCCACTCAAATCTCATTTTGAAGGAAATTGAATTCTCTACAACTTTGATCTTTCAAGTCAAGCCCAAAAATGCTTCATTTGAAAGATATGAGATAAGACATTATAGGTCATTTCAAAAGTCAACAAAAAGTCAACAACTTCAAAAGGGCATAACTTGAGATTGGTAAATGATATGAATATGAAACCAATGGGGTTGGTTAGAGGACTCTTCAAGCTTTCCAAAATGTCCAAGAACACCCTTATAGCATTAAAATTGAGGGAGATATGCTCTTGCAAAGTTGGGAAATTTTGTGATGGTTTATGTTGAAAATGGAGGTTTAAAACCACTTCTTTCCAAATGGGCTGGCCAAATTGTGATCCAATCCATACCCTAACACTATGCACGACCCAAACCATTGAAAATCTGATTTTTATTATTTTTATTTCTATTTATTTTGATTTAAATCATTTAAAATCATTTTAAATATAAATAAAATATGAAAATAAGAGATTTTATGTGGATTAGGCTTCTAGAAAGTCTTAATTGATGATTGGAATTGAAAGGGAAGGAAATCATGAGATTGATACAAAAATAGCAAGCCTTCATGAACAAATATTTGAATTTTAAACCATGATCTTTTTCAATCTTCAAATATCAAAAATTCCACATGATCAATCAATGTTATGACCTAAATTCCATCTCCTATAAGTACTAAACATAATGCAATCCTCAAAGGACGAATTTTTCTGCCCTAAAGGTAAGTTCACAAAGTCAAAAAAACCATTGAAATCTCACATTCGGATTCCTTCATACAAGTGGTTTTAAGGTAAAACAAGAACATGGAGAGCTTCCTTGGACTTCTCTGATCCTAAACCATCACTCATATGCATCCCATATGCACCATATTGTTCAACCCGAGCTCACTTTAATCTTGAATATAATTTTTTCGATTCCATTGATTTGTTGCTTTTCATTGAATTTTGTTTACATAATCTTGTTTGTGACATTGTATAGATTGTTTCTGGACCAATGGACTGAAGTTTCCTTGCCTAAAATAGATTCGGCCATAGTTAGGGTTTTGACCTTCAAGATGGGGTCTTTTGATTCACTAAACCTAAATGAATTCTAAGAACATAGGAATGTTCTATGAATCACAAGGATCATAAAACCCTAATTAATTCCATGAATCATTGCTGTTTGGTATGAGTTTCGATTTCGCAGGTTTGAACAATGAAGAACATGTAGCAAAATTCGCAGGAAAACTCGTGGCTGATTTCGCAGGTAAAAACGCAGGTATAAGGTTGAAGAAGAAGCAGATGGCGCGTTCTGGGAAATTTGAATTGTGATGTAAATATTTTTTGTTTTATGGTTGGTTTATTGTTACAAGCGTGTGGCTTGGCCTAGTGGAAAGGCTTGTTCATATTGGACTATGGGACCTGAGTTTGAGTCTTGGTCTCGTACATTATTTTTTTCTATTTTTTCCAGGTAACAAAGAGACTTAATATATTATAGTATGTTGCCATCATATTACCAGTTAGGCTCTCCCAGCCAGGTGGTAATGCGCGCGTGTGTGTATCTATGAGGTCCTGGGTTCAACACCACCCCAGGCCTTTTTGCTTTCTTTATTTTTCTGGATTTTCAAGACAAGGCACAAAAACAATTACTCTCCTCTCTCTTTCACCTGCGCATGTAGCAGCCTGGTGGTACTTCTTGTTGCTGGCAAACAAGCTGACCTGGGTTCAAACCCCAGTCAGGTGAGTTTTTTTTCACATTTTTTTCTTTTATTTGTTTTAAGTATTCTAATATTAAATTAAATATAATTTTATGTATATAGGTTTTCTAAATAATTAAAATAATAATGAAGCATGTTTAATATTTTCTAAATTCTAAAATATATTAATTTTCTGAAATTATTTTCTTTATCATATGTAAATATAATATATGCATGTTAATTAAATAATTATATATAATTAAAAACTCTAAAAATATTTTTCTAAAACAAAACCCTAATTTTGTGAAAACCTAATTTTATTTTCTAAACAATTTTTATTTTCTAGTTCTTTATATAATTATAATGTATATATTTATCTAATGTTAATTTTGTAAATATAATCTATTATTAATAATATGTAAATATATTTTATAATCCAAATTATTTTCTTTTAATATATGTATAGAAACAATTAAACTTATAATAATTTAATATTTTATAATTATAAATAATTTGATAATTAGTACATAAATTAAAAATGCTATAATTATTTAGTTGTTCATATTAAACTTTTGTTTATTATTCTAATGTTCTTATAATATTTTTGTTAATTCAATTTATTTTGATTTCTATTATTATTATTAACCATATTATTACTAACTTTTGCTTATTATAATTTTACTAACCTTTTATTTAATTTTTTATTACTAACCCTTATTATTGCTTATTTATTTATTATTTATATTTTTGCTTATTATTTATATTTTGCTTTTTATATTTAATTTGCTTATTTATTTTGTAAATGCTCCTGGATGTAAATTTTGTAATATTTAATTTATTTAATTTTTATGCTATGGTTAGTAACTTAGGGAGTGCAAAAACATGTATTCTATTTAAAAATTAATTTAGATCACTTTAATAATAAGATAAATAATATTGAACACTCACACACGTAAGTCGATTTTTAATCGCCATCTCACATTTCTAAGGCTATCCCTCAATGTTGCCTAAATCATAAGGTCAAGTGGGGTGTATAAAGCAAGTCCCTTAAAAGAAAAATCATCAAGTCCCTAATGGTTGCCTTAAAGATCAAGTCCCTTCTCGAATAATGATGATAGTCCCTCCTAAATGCTTAATACACCTCACAGTTGCCTTCATTAAACAGATGTTCCTCATTTGTCCCTTACATCCAAGGTAATGACTACCTATTCCTTAATAATAGGGATAGTCTTACCACTTAAAGGATAAAGAACAAGAAAGACTTAAAACTTTAGGGTAGGTACCTCATAGTTGCTTGCTCACTTCATTCAAAACTTTTCAAACTTTCCACAATTTCAAACAAATTTTCAAAAACAAGTTTTTACGCATCTGTACATGGATCATTATTAACTATTATGAAAATTTTTCTATTCACACACTACACTTTCAAAAACAATTCAAAAGTGAGCTAAGTAACTAAGAGCCCATGGATAACCATGGATGTAAAGGGTGCTAACACCTTCCCTTTACATAACCTACCCCCCGGACCCAAAAATATCTCTTAAGGTCTTTCCTGTTCTTTTATGCCTTTCCTTTGGATAAAATAAAAGTCGGTGGCGACTCTTGCTATCCGCAACATAACTAAAGTCAGTTCTCCCACCGTGTTACAGAACTGGCGACTCTGCTGGGGATTTAATAAAAGAGGGGTACCCTTAGGAATTAGATCACTTTAAATTGTTTGCTTTGTTTGCTTTATATTATCTTGTTGGGGTGCTCTTATGTGTGAAAGATCCTAACCCGGATCTAGTGTACCTTAGGTAAATGGCAATAGACCAAGGAAACTGTACGGCGTATACCGATATGGTTGATCTGGTGGCCATAGTTAGTGTGACTTCTTGGTTGGTGCTTATGTTCCTTAAGTCAAGTTGAGGATAATATGAGGCTTCCATATGTTGTCAATGCACTAACTAACTTTTAGAACCCTAATTATCCCATCTTGGCCTTTAGAAAGTAGTGAGATAGCCGGCTTTGGTGCAGACTGAAGTTGGTTGATACTCGATACTACACTCATTGAGATATTAAACTTGGAGGGTTTTGGTTGGCAAGTAAGTTGCCTTCTGAACAACCACCCTTGTGAAGGATCAATGATATTGAGATCCCTTAGAACCTGGTTACTTTATAGGACAGGATGAACCAACCAACTTCAGGGGAGGGTACTTACCTTTAAACCTCATGCAAGCCTTTAAACCTAGGGCTATTGTGTGACTTGTTTGTGTGTGCCACATGTTTGTGATTGAGCATAACATCATGACATCATCATGCATCATAAGCATAGCATTTTCACTAACCATTTCAAGG
This sequence comes from Lathyrus aphaca, assembly GCA_963966055.1. Classification (NCBI taxonomy): domain Eukaryota; kingdom Viridiplantae; phylum Streptophyta; class Magnoliopsida; order Fabales; family Fabaceae; genus Lathyrus; species Lathyrus aphaca. The sequence continues at coordinate 274,839,119 of OZ014519.1, read as the reverse complement.
ACCAAAGGATTTATCTTTGTTCTTTGTTGCAGGTCATGGCTTCAGCTCGTAGAAACACCATCAGGATCAACTTTGTGGGGATACCTCCCAAGCTTAAAGAGTTGGTTTCTCAGGTTCCTGATCATTCCCAGTTCATCAAGAGACATGGTCACCTATTGGATCTAGTCACCTCAGGGTTCAATGAAGACATGATGAGTGTCCTGTTTCAGTTCTTTGATCCTAAGCACCATTGCTTCACATTCCCTGACTATCAGCTGGTTCCTACTATGGAAGAGTTCTCTAAACTTCTGGGCCTACCAGTTCTTGATTAGAAACCATTCACAGGCTTGGAGAAAGAACTTAAACCAGAAGTTATTGCTGCAGCTCTACATCTGAAGAAGTCTGATATTGTTCTAGAAACGAGAAGTGGTGTCAAGGGTATTCTACCTAAGGTGTTGATAGAGAAGGCTCAAATGTTCTTGAAGGCTATGAGTCATGATGCTTTTGAGGAGATCTTAGCCTTGCTGATATATGGCTTAGTATTATTCCCCAATCCAGATCAGTTCATAGATGTTCATGCCATCAACATTTTTCTGAGTCACAATCCAGTGCCTACATTGCTTGGAGACATACTACATTCTCCTCACACCCGTACTACAAGGGCAAGAGGAACTTTGATGTGCTGCATACCTTTGCTTTCTAGGTGGTTTATTTCTCACCTTCCTCGCTCAGTAATGAAGAACGAGCAAGGGTTCAGATGGTCCAAGAGGATCATGTCACTTTCTCACTCAGATATCCATTGGTGCTCCAGATCTATGGAGAATGTCACCATCATTGACCGTTGTGGGGAGTTTCCTAAGGTGCCACTTCTAGGCATAAGAGGAGGCATCACCTACAACCCCTCTCTAGCTTTACGACAGTTTGGTTACGCTCGAAGTGATGGTCCACATGACATGTTGATTCAGGGCATTGTGTTTGACTATGACAACGATCTTCAGGGTTACCGTCAGAGATTCATACGAGCTTGGGGAAAAGTAAACAGGGTTGACAGCAAGACACTGGAACCTAAGTACACTATTCCTATGGAAGCTTATCTCAGATGGGTACGATCTCGTGCTCAGACTCTCATGATGCCATATCCTGCCGTCCTGCCAGTTACCATGGAACCTGTTGCTGAAGGAGACACAACTTATACCATCCTTCACCCAGACATGCCTACTGATATGGAAGACTTGCAGAGATCATGGATCCAACTGAAGGAGCAAAGGGATACTTTCGAGGCTCATTACAAAGCAAGCCAAGCAAGAATCCTAGAATTAACAAAGCAACTTCACGAGGAGCGGAATCTCAACTCATACCTCAACAAAAAGAGGAAACGTCCATGGGAGACTTAAAACCCCATCTTTTGTACTTATTTTATTTCATTTTTTTGTAAGCCTAAAAGGCAAAATAAAGTTTATTACTAATAAAAAGTTACCTTCTTGTTTGTTTAAGCAAATTTAAATCCTGCGGTCCTTGAAAACATTGCATATATATTCCCATATCATTTCATTGCATCACAGGTTTATTTGTGCACAGGTTTCTCATCTTCTCGCTGTTTATTTCAGCAATGGCTCTTGAACAATCAGTTAAGGATCTTCAGGCACAGAATGCACAGTTCCAAGAGCTGATCCTGAACCTATCCAAGGGGCAGGATGAATTGAAGACACTGCTGGCCAAGAAGACTAAGAAGACTAGAAGGTCAGGTGGCCTGATCAATATGGGAAGGAGGTTCAGAGGTCCTGTCAAGACCAAAGAGCAGGTTGAAGACTATGAATCTGAAGGGTCTGAGCAAGAGATAGGCAGTCTCCACCACACTATGGGGGACTCTGATTCTGAGGCTAATTACTACCATGATCCTAATGAAGACAAATTCAAGATGCTGGTGGATAGGATGGATGCTATGGAATTGCAGAAATCTTCTGGGCTGGATTTTGAAGATTTGAGTTTGATATCTGGGGTTGTCATACCCGTTGGTTTCAAGGTTCCTACCTTTGTTGTTTATGATGGGGTCTCTTGTCCCAAGCTGCATTTGAGGTCTTATGTCAGAAGGATCCAACCTCACACTGCTGACAAGAAGTTGTGGATCCACTTTTTCCAAGAAAGCTTATCTGGAGCTCAGTTGGAGTGGTATTATCAATTAGAGAGTGTCAACATCAGGGATTGGAATGATCTTGCTGAAGCTTTCTATAAGCAGTATCAATACAATGCTGACTTAGCCCCCACTCGCATGCAGCTTCAGAGCATGTCTATGGGTGCCAAGGAAAGTTTTAAAGAGTATGCTCAAAAGTGGAGAGATTTAGCCGGGAGAGTTCAACCCCCTTTGACTGATAGGGAATTGGTTGATATGTTCATGTGTACGCTGAATGGTCCGTTTTACAGTCATCTCATTGGAAGCTCATCATCTGGCTTCACTGAGTTGATTATGACAGGAGAGCGAGTAGAGAATGGTATAAAGAATGGTAAGATCCAGGTGGGCACTTCTTCATCAGGTGCTGCAAAGAAGCCTCCCACTGGGAAGAAAGAATCCAATGCTGTTTATGGTCAGCCTGATCGTAATAGAAGGCATCAGTCTGTTAGTGCAGTTCATATTTCAAATCCAACTCCTGCAACAACAGAACAGCCACAGGGTAACCAACAGAGGGCTAGAAGACAGTTCACGAAGATCAACATGTCAATGGCTCAGGCATTGCAACATTTGTTGAAGGCTGAACTTATCACTTTGGCTCAGGCTCCTCAGAATCCCAATGTTACCTCTCCCAGGTACAATCCCAATGCACGATGTGCATATCATTCAAATTGCCAGGGACATGATACTAATAACTGCTGGATCTTGAAGAACAAAATTCAAGATATGATTGATGCTGGAGAAATTGAGTTTGATCCTCCAGGTACTCCAAATGTGATTACTGCTCCAATGCCAAATCATGAGAAGACTGTTAATGCCATTGATGAAGATCTTCATATCTATTCAGTTGCGGAGTTGACCACACCATTGTCTGTCATCAGAAAGAAGTTAGTGCAAGCTGGATTCTTTCCGGGTTGTCGTGAAGATTGTGTTTATTGTGAATATAATCCAGGGAAGTGCTTCAGGCTGAAGGATGGAATTCAGCGTCTCATGGATAATTACACCATTGTATTTGAAAGGAGGCCATCTTCTGTAGAGAGTATGGTGGAGCATATTACTAGAGGTAAAAAGACTGAAGAGGTTGACATGGTTGACAAAGTACCAGTGAGGATCACTTCAAAAGGTCCTATTAAAATCACCCACCAGGGTCCAATCAAGATTACTGCTGAAGGTCCTGTGAAAGTTGTTGCTGAAGCCAGAGTGGCTCCTCTGATCATTACTACTCCTGGTCCTATTCCGTATACGTCTGACAAAGCTGTGCCTTGGCACTATGGGTCTGATGTTTACATCCATGGTGTTAAGCAGGAGCCTTTGCCTGATGTGCCTGCTGACATTGATAATATTGCTGGATCTAGCAAGATCACTCGTAGTGGAAGAGTCTTCTCTCCTCCAGTTGCTTCTAAAAATGCAGTTACTCCTGCTGCTACCTCTACCACTGATGCTCGGGGCAAAGGTCCTGTTATTGAGCCTGTATCTACTGATGTGCCAGTTGCTGATGATCTCTCTAAGCAGATGGAAGAAGTATTGAAAATCATTCGCAAGAGTGATTATGACATTGTTGATCAGTTGGGGCATACTCCCTCAAAGATTTCTATGCTATCATTGTTGTTGTGTTCTGAGGCTCATGCCAAGGCTTTGATCAAGTTTCTGAAGACTGCTCATGTACCCAATGCAATTTCTGTTGACCAGTTTGAGAATTGTGTTGCCCACCTGACCTATGATAATGGGTTAGGATTTTCTGATGCTGATTTGACCCCTGCCAAGAGGGATCATAACAGGGCCTTGCATATTTCAATTGAATGCAGGGGCACTACCCTGTCACATGTGCTGATAGACAATGGTTCCTCTTTGAATGTGTTGCCCAAGGAAGTCCTGAACAAGCTGAGTCCTGAAGATGCTGTGCTGAAACCCAGTAATATTGTGGTAAAGGCTTTTGATGGTTCTAGAAGAGTAGTGCATGGGGAAATTGATCTTCCAATCAAAGTTGGCTCCCAGGTTTTTACTGCTACATTTTATGTGATGGATATTCGTCCTTCGTATTCTTGTCTGCTTGGTCGTCCCTGGATCCATGGGGCAGGTGCTGTAACCTCTACATTACACCAAAAGTTGAAATATCCGGTGAATGGAAAGGTTGTTACTGTCTATGGAGAAGAAGAATACTTTGTCAGCCATGTAAACACTTTCAAGTATCTGGAAATGGAAGGTGAATACATTGAAACTCCGTGTCAGACATTTGAAGTGGTCCCTTGGATTGTTAATGATTATGTAGCTCCTCCGGTTGTCAAGAAAGTTCCTACAGTCACCAGAGTACCTCCAACAATGGCCTCCCTCAAAGATGCTAGAGCTGTAGTGGATGAAGGTGGTTGTACTATTTGGGGTCAGCTTCCTAATATCCCATACAAGTCTGACAAGTTTGGTTTGGGTTTCACTGCAGAGTCCCAGAAGGCTGTTCGGCGTGCTCATGCTGCTCGTGTCACCAATCAAGGGGTCATGAAAGATCAGATCAATGCTGTGGGAAACTATGATGACGACTATAACTTGGATGCTTGGATTTTTCCTACTGTGGGTGCTGGACTCAATAATTGGAAAGCTGAAGATGTTATCCATATCTCCTTTAGTCAGGAGTAAATACTATTACTGTGTTGTTTGAACAATAAAACTTTCAAGCCATGTGCCTTACCCGGGGCACAATGGTATGCTTGTTACGGGCTGTCATTTCATTTGCATACCTCATTCAATAAAATCAGTGGACGTTTTGCTTTAGTAAATATTGTGTTCTTTGTCTTTCTTTTCTTTTACTTTTTGCTTTATCAGATATGTGTTCTTACACACACCCACATCACTAAAATGCAGATCCTCATCCACTCTGGATCCTGTTGATAACAGTTCTACTATTGCCAATTATGATTTCGAGAATCCGATCTATCAAACTGAAGACGGAAATGAGGACGATTGTGAAATACCTGTAGAGCTTGCTAGGTTGTTACAACAAGAAGAGAAAGTCATACAGCCACATGAAGAGCCAGTCGAAGTTGTGAATCTGGGAACTGAAGAAAACAGGAAAGAGGTCAAGATAGGGGCTGATTTAGAGGACAGTGTCAAGAGCAGGTTGATTCAGATGTTACGTGACTATGTGGAGATCTTTGCTTGGTCTTATGAAGATATGCCAGGGTTGGATACAGACATTGTGGTTCACCGTTTGCCAGTGAAAGAAGATTGTCGTCCAAAGAAGCAGAAAGTTCGTCGTATGCGTCCTGAGATGTCAGAAAAGATCAAATGAAACAGTTCAATGCAGGGTTCTTAGCAGTGACTTCTTATCCTCAGTGGATTGCAAATGTGGTACCAGTTCCTAAGAAAGATGGTAAGGTACGTATGTGTGTGGACTACAGAGATTTGAACAAGGCTAGCCCCAAAGATGACTTTCCACTTCCTCATATTGATATTCTGGTAGACAACACTGCTCAGCATAAGGTATTTTCTTTCATGGATGGTTTCTCTGGTTACAATCAAATCAAGATGGCTCCTGAAGACATGGAGAAGACAACATTTGTGACACAGTGGGGCACTTTTTGCTATAAGGTGATGCCATTTGGTTTGAAGAATGCAGGGGCAACATATCAGCGTGCTATGGTGGCTTTGTTTCATGATATGATTCATCATGAGATAGAAGTATATGTAGATGATATGATAGCCAGGTCTCAGAATGAAGAACAACATCTTGATCATTTGCATAAATTGTTTGAGAGGTTGAAGAAATACAAGTTGAGGTTGAACCCAAACAAGTGTACTTTTGGAGTTAGATCTGGTAAACTCCTGGGTTTCATTGTCAGTGGAAAAGGTATTGAAGTGGATCCTGCAAAAGTGAAAGCTATACGAGAGATGCTAGCTCCCCGTACTGAGAAGGAGGTTAGAGGTTTCTTGGGACGACTGAATTACATTGCAAGATTTATTTCCCAATTAACTGCCATCTGTGAGCCAATCTTTAAGTTGCTGAAGAAAGACCAGGTGATGGAATGGAATGATGAGTGCCAGACAGCCTTTGATGAAATCAAGAGATACCTGCTAGAACCTCCAATTTTGATGCCACCAGTTGATGGAAGACCCTTGATTATGTACTTAACAGTATTAGACAACTCAATGGGGTGTGTGTTGGGGCAACATGACGAGTCTGGTCGAAAAGAGCAGGCAATATACTACCTTAGCAAAAAGTTTACCGACTGTGAAACAAGATACTCACTGCTCGAGAAAACTTGCTGCGCTTTGGCATGGGCTGCTCGCCGACTAAGACAGTATATGTTGACCCATACTACCTTGTTGATTTCAAAGATGGATCCAATCAAGTACATATTTGAGAAACCTGCTCTCTCCGGAAGAATTGCAAGATGGCAAATGATCTTGACAGAATATGACATACAGTACACTACTCAGAAAGCCATCAAAGGAAGTGTTGTTGCTGATCATTTGGCTCATCAAGCAGTGGATGATTATCAGTCAATGAGTTTTGAGTTCCCCGATGAAGACATTATGATTATTACCAAAGAACCTGGACAATATGACGGACCTGAACAAGGATCCCGATGGACTATGGTTTTTGATGGTGCCTCTAATGCACTGGGTAATGGTGTTGGTGTTGTGATTAGTTCCCCTGAAGGTTGTCATACCCCGATTACTGCAAGATTGTGTTTCTATTGTACCAATAACATGGCTGAGTATGAGGCATGTATCCTGGGTATTAAAGCTGCTATTGATATGAAGATTCAGTTCCTTGATGTATATGGAGATTCAGCCCTGGTAGTTAGTCAGATCAAAGGAGATTGGGATACCAAGCATGATAATCTCATTCCTTACAGAGAACATGTGTTGTCTTTGATCCCACATTTCAAAGAGATTACCTTTGGACATATTCCACGAAGAGAGAATCAGTTGGCAGATGCATTAGCTACCATGACATCTATGTTTGAGATCAGCTGGGATGATGAAGCTCCCAAGATTACTATTGATAGATTTGAGAAGCCTGCATACTGCAATGAGATTGACACTGAAGGGGCAGAGGAGAAGCCTTGGTTCTATGAAGTGAAAAGATATCTTGAGGCTCAGGAATTCCCTGAAGGGGCATCTGCCAAAGATAGGAAGTTTCTGAGAAGGTTTTCTGCTAAGTTCTTTTTGAGTAATGGCATTCTGTATAAGCGCAATCATGATTCAACTTTGCTTCGTTGTGTGGATAAGAAGGAAGCAATTGAGATTATGGAAGATATGCATGATGGGATCTTTGGCACTCATTCTAGTGGTCATACCATGGCAAAGAAGATATTGAGAGCAGGTTACTATTGGTCTACCATGAAAGCTGATTGCTATCAACACTCCAGAACATGTCACAAGTGTCAAATTTATGCTGATAAAGTATATGTACCTCCATCACCATTGAATGTGTTGACTTCTCCTTGGCCCTTTGCCATGTGGGGCATTGATATGATTGGTGAGATCAAGCCTACTGCTTCTAATGGGCATCGTTTCATCCTGGTTGCTATTGATTACTTCACGAAGTGGGTGGAGGCAGCTTCATTTGCATCTGTTACCAAGAATGTTGTGGCTCGATTCATTAAGAATAATCTCATATGTAGGTATGGCATCCCTGAAAGGATTATTACTGACAATGGCTCTAATCTAAACAACACTATGATTACTGATCTCTGCACGCAGTTCAAGATTAAGCATCACAACTCTTCTCCGTATCATCCGAAGATGAATGGGGCAGTTGAAGCTGCTAATAAGAACATTAAGAAGATTGTACAGAAGATGACTGTTACTTACAAGGATTGGCATGAGATGTTACCATTTGCTCTTCATGGTTATCGTACCACAATACGTACTTCAACAGGGGCAACCCCATTCTCCTTGGTCTATGGTATGGAAGCAGTTCTGCCCATTGAAGTTCAGATTCCCTCCTTAAGAATTATGAAGGATGCAGGTTTGGATGAAGATGAGTGGATTCAGACTCGACTTGACCAGATAAATTTGATTGATGAGAAAAGGTTAGCAGCAGTTTGTCATGGCCAGATGTACCAGAAACGAATGATCAAGGCTTTTAACAAGAAGGTTAAGCCAAAGGTATATCAGGCTGGTGACTTGGTAATCAAGCGTATTGTATTACCACAGGGTGATCCTAGGGGCAAGTGGACTCCAACATATGAAGGACCATTTGTAGTCAAGACAGTATTCTCAGGAGGTGCCATGATACTGACTACAATGGATGGTGAAGACTTCCCACAGCCTGTAAACGCAGACATAGTTAAAAAATACTACGCATAAAAAAGAGACCCGCTAGGTTGACAGGCCTAGGCAAAAATAAGGGCATCCCGGCAAACCAAAAGGGTTTGGGCAAAAATTAGGGATATATATAAAAAAAGATGTACACCCGGCAAGTCGAAAACCTGAAAAGGTGGCTTGGGCAAAAAAGGGCATCCCGATGGATTGAAAACCTGAAAGGGCAATCCAGGCAAAAGTTAGGGATTAAAGCGTATGACTATGTCTCGTTTGGATCACCCATGAAACTGCAACCAATTGTACTACTTACTCAAGCTCGAACAGATAAAGCTCAATCCAATCGTTTTCGTCTCAACAGCAGAAGATGAGATACTTGAAAATAATGGCAATAGTAGAGCTGAAACTCTATAGGATTATTTCCCACATAGCTGATTTTCCTTGTTTGTAAGAACTTTATGACAAAATCCTCTTACTAGGGTTTATGTCTCCTTGTATAAACTTACCCGTGTATGGGTCACTTTTGATATAAATAAATTCCATCTTTTAAATCCAGATTTACTTTTACCCTATTTACATAAGCGAAACGTCCATTGGTTGTGTTTGAATGTATGTATGCTTTTGAATATGATTAATGTTTACCAGAAATGCATGTATGCTTAATAGGATTGATGTTTACCAGAAATACATAAAAATGCAGTAATAGTATTTACTAAGGACGAACGAGGGAAGGATTTCAACGAAGCTTTGCCGGTTCATCTTTACAAAACAGTTACAAACCCTCAGTAGAACGAATTCACCTTCATAAAGTCTCATCTCCCCTGGAATTTATATCCGTCTCTTTTATCCTCATACGGATATTCGGGAATTTACTTTCCAATAAGAGTACGACGAACGAAGACGGGATACTATATCTACCCTACTATCAAACGAAGAAGAAGGTTATGTATACCTTACCATCCCCAGCAGACGGGAGGTTATATATACCTTACCATCCCCAGCAGACGGGAGGTTATATATACCTTACCATCTCCAGCAGACGAAAGGTTATGTATACCCTATCATCAAACAAGACGGGAACGAGTTCCTCATATTCTTCAACAATAAATCGGGATTTATTTTCCCTGGCCAGCAGTTGTTATACGAAGATATCCAGACGCTTCCGGCAGTATCATGTCATACATACATCATTTACATCATACCATAACATACATATCCATAGATATATAGTACATTACCTAAGTGCATCATATCATACATGCATGCATAAACTAATATTGTTATACAAATGCTACCTTGTTTTCAGGTTAATTGTCCAGCAAACAAACTTATGATCATCAGGATTGCTCTATCCTCTTGAAAATTACTACATCAGGATTGCTCTATCCTCCTGAAGATGTGCTGTTACATCAGGATTACTCCAGTCTCCTGAAAGCATATCATCAATCTAAACTTATAATCTCATCAGGACTGCTCTATCCTCCTGAAGACATGCTGTTACATCAGGATTACTCCAGTCTCCTGAAAGCATATCATCAACCTCTCAAGACTGCTTCATCCTCTTGAGAGTTTATTATTACCTCAGGACTGCTCCAGCCTCCTGACAGCTTCTCATACATCAAGATTGCTCTATCCTCTTGAAATCTTATTGTTACCTCAGGACTGCTCCAGCCTCCTGACAACTTTTTATACATCAGGAATGCTTTATCCTCTTGAAAACATATCACTATATCAAGGTTGCTTCATCCTCTTGAAAATTCCTAGTACCTCAGGATTGCTCCAGCCTTCTGACAGCTATCATTATACCTCCATATTTTGGACTGCTTCATCCTCCAAGACATGTATCTGAAGAACTTTCCTCCAAGTGGCATATTTAAGCCCACTCAATCATATTCAACTAGCCATATGTACCACTTTATGCACTGGTGAGTGCAAATTTTTGGGCTTTTGTGTTCAATCCCCTTCAACCTTCCAGGTCACGACTGGCACATATACCAATCTAACCCCTCAGGTTTCAGAAAATTGAACAGGGGCAGCTGTTGCACCCCAAAATTTGCCCTCACAATACAAGACTTTGTGTTCTAAGAAGGTTCACAAGGTTCACAAGTTTCCCAACACTTACAAGACCTTTCATGAGGTTCATGAAGTCTACAAGTTACTTTATGAAGGTTCACAGGGTTCACAAGTTCCACAATGCTTTCAATACCTTTCTTGAGGTTCATGAGGTCTACAAGTCACTTCTTGAAGATTCACAAGGTTCACAAGCTTCACAATACCTCCCATGAGTATCACAAGACATTTTATGATGGTTCACAAGGTTCACAAGGTTCATAATTAGCCATAAAAGTTGACAATCCCCTCAGACAATGCACCTCCTAAGCAGTGCATCCAAAACTATGGTTTTGACTTTAATCAGGCTAAATGAACTTCCAAGACTTCAAGTGAGCTTCATAACATCTTATATGTGTGTAAGAACCCCCATGACAAGTTTCAAGACTTTTCTCAGAAGTTTGCTCAGTCAGATGATCAGATAAGTCAAAATCACTCAATGCAGTTAAAAAGTCAAACTGAGGTCAACTGTGGTCAAACCAAAGTCAAACTTCATGATTTTTTGCCAACATCAAGTATATGAAGTAAAATTCATCATTTGATCAAGGGTTAATCATGATTCATCAAGGAGATTTCAGATCATAAAGAATCAGGAGTTTCTAAATTAGGGTTTCCTCAGTAAAAGTCAACTGAACTTTGACCAGCCATAACTTTCACATGCTTCATCACCAAGTCTCCACTCAAAGCTCATTTTGAAGGAAATTGAATTCTCTACAACTTTGATCTTGCAAGTCAATCCCAAAAATTCTTCATTTGAAAGATATGAGCTAAGACATTATAGGTCATTTCAAAAGTCAACAAAAAGTCAACAACTTCAAAAGGGCATAACTTGAGATTGGTAAATGATATGAACATGAAACCAATGGGGTTGGTTAGAGGACTCTTCAAGCTTTCCAAAATGTCCAAGAAAACCCTCATAGCATTAAAATTGAGGGAGATATGCTCTTGCAAAGTTGGGAAATTCTGTGATGGTTTATGTTGAAAATGGAGGTTTAAAACCACTTCTTTCCAAATGGGCTGGCCAAATTGTGATCCAATCCATACCCTAACACTATGCACGACCCAAACCATTGAAAATCTGATTTTTATTATTTTTATTTCTATTTATTTTGATTTAAATCATTTAAAATCATTTTAAATATAAATAAAATATGAAAATAAGAGATTTTATGTGGATTAGGCTTCTAGAAAGTCTTAATTGATGATTGGAATTGAAAGGGAAGGAAATCATGAGATTGATACAAAAATAACAAGCCTTCATGAACAGATATTTGAATTTTAAACCATGATCTTTTTCAATCTTCAAATATCAAAAATTCCACATGATCAATCAATGTTATGACCTAAATTCCATCTCCTATAAGTACTAAACATAATGCAATCCTCAAAGGACGAATTTTTCTGCCCTAAAGGTAAGTTCACAAAGTCAAAAAAACCATTGAAATCTCACATTCGGATTCCTTCATACAAGTGGTTTTAAGGTAAAACAAGAACATGAAGAGCTTCCTTGGACTTCTCTGATCCTAAACCATCACTCATATGCATCCCATATGCACCATATTGTTCAACCCGAGCTCACTTTAATCTTGAATATAATTTTTTCGATTCCATTGATTTGTTGCTTTTCATTGAATTTTGTTTACATAATCTTGTTTGTGACATTGTATAGATTGTTTCTGGACCAATGGACTGAAGTTTCCTTGCCTAAAATAGATTCGGCCATAGTTAGGGTTTTGACCTTCAAGATGGGGTCTTTTGATTCACTAAACCTAAATGAATTCTAAGAACATAGGAATGTTCTATGAATCACAAGGATCATAAAACCCTAATTAATTCCATGAATCATTGCTGTTTGGTATGAGTTTCGATTTCGCAGGTTTGAACAATGAAGAACATGTAGCAAAATTCGCAGGAAAACTCGTGGCTGATTTCGCAGGTAAAAACGCAGGTATAAGGTTGAAGAAGAAGCAGATGGCGCGTTCTGGGAAATTTGAATTGTGATGTAAATATTTTTTGTTTTATGGTTGGTTTATTGTTACAAGCGTGTGGCTTGGCCCAGTGGAAAGGCTTGTTCATATTGGACTATGGGACCTGAGTTTGAGTCTTGGTCTCGTACATTATTTTTTTCTATTTTTTCCAGGTAACAAAGAGACTTAATATATTATAGTATGTTGCCATCATATTACCAGTTAGGCTCTCCCAGCCAGGTGGTAATGCGCGCGTGTGTGTATCTATGAGGTCCTGGGTTCAACACCACCCCAGGCCTTTTTGCTTTCTTTATTTTTCTGGATTTTCAAGACAAGGCACAAAAACAATTACTCTCCTCTCTCTTTCACCTGCGCATGTAGCAGCCTGGTGGTACTTCTTGTTGTTGGCAAACAAGCTGACCTGGGTTCAAACCCCAGTCAGGTGAGTTTTTTTTCACATTTTTTTCTTTTATTTGTTTTAAGTATTCTAATATTAAATTAAATATAATTTTATGTATATAGGTTTTCTAAATAATTAAAATAATAATGAAGCATGTTTAATATTTTCTAAATTCTAAAATATATTAATTTTCTGAAATTATTTTCTTTATCATATGTAAATATAATATATGCATGTTAATTAAATAATTATATATAATTAAAAACTCTAAAAATATTTTTCTAAAACAAAACCCTAATTTTGTGAAAACCTAATTTTATTTTCTAAACAATTTTTATTTTCTAGTTCTTTATATAATTATAATGTATATATTTATCTAATGTTAATTTTGTAAATATAATCTATTATTAATAATATGTAAATATATTTTATAATCCAAATTATTTTCTTTTAATATATGTATAGAAACAATTAAACTTATAATAATTTAATGTTTTATAATTATAAATAATTTGATAATTAGTACATAAATTAAAAATGCTATAATTATTTAGTTGTTCATATTAAACTTTTGTTTATTATTCTAATGTTCTTATAATATTTTTGTTAATTCAATTTATTTTGATTTCTATTATTATTATTAACCATATTATTACTAACTTTTGCTTATTATAATTTTACTAACCTTTTATTTAATTTTTTATTACTAACCCTTATTATTGCTTATTTATTTATTATTTATATTTTTGCTTATTATTTATATTTTGCTTTTTATATTTAATTTGCTTATTTATTTTGTAAATGCTCCTGGATGTAAATTTTGTAATATTTAATTTATTTAATTTTTATGCTATGGTTAGTAACTTAGGGAGTGCAAAAACATGTATTCTATTTAAAAATTAATTTAGATCACTTTAATCATAAGATAAATAATATTGAACACTCACACACGTAAGTCAATTTTTAATCGCCATCTCACATTTCTAAGGCTATCCCTCAATGTTGCCTAAATCATAAGGTCAAGTGGGGTGTATAAAGCAAGTCCCTTAAAAGAAAAATCATCAAGTCCCTAATGGTTGCCTTAAAGATCAAGTCCCTTCTCGAATAATGATGATAGTCCCTCCTAAATGCTTAATACACCTCACAGTTGCCTTCATTAAACAGATGTCCCTCATTTGTCCCTTACATCCAAGGTAATGACTACCTATTCCTTAATAATAGGGATAGTCTTACCACTTAAAGGATAAAGAACAAGAAAGACTTAAAACTTTAGGGTAGGTACCTCATAGTTGTTTGCTCACTTCATTCAAAACTTTTCAAACTTTCCACAATTTCAAACAAATTTTCAAAAACAAGTTTTTACGCATCCGTACATGGATCATTATTAACTATTATGAAAATTTTTCTATTCACACACTACACTTTCAAAAACAATTCAAAAGTGAGCTAAGTAACTAAGAGCCCATGGATAACCATGGATGTAAAGGGTGCTAACACCTTCCCTTTACATAACCTACCCCCCGGACCCAAAAATATCTCTTAAGGTCTTTCCTGTTCTTTTATGCCTTTCCTTTGGATAAAATAAAAGTCGGTGGCGACTCTTGCTATCCGCAACATAACTAAAGTCAGTTCTCCCACCGTGTTACACATTTGTATTGGTTAATGTGAGGCAACTGCTTTTGCTGGGGACTCTGGGATGGGTTATGCATATTGTTGATGAGTTGATAACATTCATAAGTGTTTGATTCAGACCATGATTTATGATAATGCAATATGTTTGATTTTTGCCGTAATGCTCCGTATTAAGACAGAATGTTACACTTTGTTTGGTGAATATGATGCGAATGCTATGATTATGCAAAGATACCAAACCGGGATTTGGATCCCGTTGCTGTGAAGATCTCTGGCCGATCTGTTTGAAGTGAACATCCCAGCTGGGGATGAGATCGTTGGTAGATCTGAGGAGATGATTCTGCTTGGGGAAATGGGTCAATGATAAACCTATTCCTGTAAATGAGTGACCCAGCTGGGGTTTGTTGAAGCTTTCATCACTCTGTTGTGACTCTTTCGTGCGTTGCTCTTCTGAATAGAGGCTGAAACTCTGTGGGGAATTGGTTCCCTGGCTTTTGTACTTGACTGAGGAAGAATGGTTAGCAACTCAGCTGGGAGAGACAAACAAGTGGTAACTCAGCTGGGGAGAAAGCACTTTGAGTGCTAAGACTGAGTGAGTGTTGATTTGCCGGCTTGCTTGGGATGAAGCTTTCATGCCCCATGTTTCGCTTTTGAATACCTGCAATCCTGCAAAGACATAGAAACGCACAAGTAATCCCGAGGCATCCCTTACCGGATTCCGTCATAGGAGTGAGACACTTCTGAGAGTAAGTATATTCCTTGTAAGCACGTGTTTCATTTTTAAGGATAAGCATCTGTATTTATGAAATCAGTTTCCTTTAAGATATCAGACATTTTCGCAAATGAAAATATACGAGACATTGTGTGACTGAAAAATCTGTTTCTATTAATTTATGTGCCCTGAATTGGCAAGATACAGTCAAAGAAACATATCTCCTGAAATGAGGAGAATGTTATAATCTGTGAAACAAAATGCTGGCAATGTTGACGACACTTTGAAGGAGCTTCCCTCTTGCTATGACTCGTATGACTTTTGACGTTCTTCTCGTCTTGCTTTCTGAAGAAGATTAATTCTGACAAAAGCTTGATCCCTTCGAAGCTTACCAAGTTGTAGGTGATACAAACGAATTCAGAATGCAGTTGTTCGCTTATTCCCTTATTTTGCATGGATCGCCCTTTCGGGTTTTCAATCCATCGGGATACCCATTTTCGCCTGAGCTGTCCAATACGGCTTTTCAGCTCAGCGGGTGTACATTTTTTTGTTTATTTTCCCTTATTTTTGCCCGAGTCTTTTATTCTCTTTTTGACTCGCCGGGATGCCCTATTTTTGCCTGAACTTATATTCTGTTTTTGTGTCCAGCGGGTCATTTTATGCGAAGTATTTTTTAACTGCATCTGAATTCACAGGGGATGGGAAATCTTCACCATCCATGGTGCTGAGCATCAGTGCTCCACCTGAAAAAACTTTCTTTACCACGAATGGTCCTTCATAGTTCGGAGTCCATTTGCCCCTGTGGTCTGTATGAGGAGGGAGGATTCTTTTCAGCACAAGATCTCCTACTTGGTACTCTCGGTGCCTGACTTTCTGATCGAAGGCTCTCTTCATTCTTTTCTGATACAACTGTCCATGACAGATTGCAGCCAATCTTTTCTCTTCAATCAGACTCAGTTGTTCGAATCGGGACCGGACCCACTCTGCTTCGTTCAGCTTAACATCCATCAATACTCGTAAAGAGGGTAATTCAACTTCAACAGGTAGGACTGCCTCCATACTATACACAAGCTGATACGGTGTTGCCCTAGTGGATGTTCTGATTGACGTGCGGTACCCATGCAAGGCAAATGGCAGCATCTCATGCCAGTCTTTGTACGTAACTACCATCTTCTGCACAATCTTCTTGATATTCTTATTAGCTAACTCTACAGCGCCGTTCATCTTTGGCCTGTAAGGAGAAGAATTGTGGTGTTGGATCTTGAAGTCCCGGCATAGCTCAGCCATCATTTTGTTGTTCAAGTTGGAACCATTATCAGTAATGATTCGCTCGGGAACTCCGTATCGACAGATGATATCTCTCTTCAGAAATCTGGCCACCACTTGCCTTGTAACATTTGCATATGAGGCTGCTTCAACCCACTTGGTGAAATAATCAATGGCGACCAGGATGAATCTGTGGCCATTTGAAGCAGTTGGCTCAATCTTGCCGATCATATCAATGCCCCACATAGCAAAGGGCCAAGGTGAAGACATTATATTCAAAGGATTGGGAGGCACATGCACCTTATCCGCATAAATCTGGCATTTATGGCATTTTCTGGCATAGGCACAACAGTCGGCATCCATTGTGATCCAGTAATAACCTGATCTTAGCAATTTATTAGCCATGGCATGCCCTCTTGCATGGGTACCAAAGGATCCTTCGTGCACTTCGTGCATTAACAAGTCTGCTTCTGTTCTGTCGACGCATCTGAGGAGTATCATATCAAAGTTTCTCTTGTACAGGGAGCCATCAGTGTTCAGAAAGAAACTGCCAGCAAGCCTTCTCAAAGTCTTCTTATCATTGGAAGATGCCCCAGATGGGTATGTTTGATCCTCCAAGAAGCACTTAATGTCATGGAACCAAGGCTTATCATCTTTGACAATATCTGCTGTAAATACATAGGCTGGCCTATCAAATCTGGACACTGAAATCTGCGGTACAAAGTTGGTAGCTTGAACTTTGATCATTAACGAAATGGTAGCCAGAGCGTCTGCAAACTGATTCTCGTCCCTAGGGATATACTCAAGCTTGACCGTTGTAAAGAAAGTCAGTAACCTCCTTGTATAATCCCTGTAAGGTATTAGATGATCCTGGTGTGTGTACCATTTGCCGTTGGTTTGATTAACTACCAGAGCTGAATCTCCGAATACAGTCAAAGTCTTGATCCTGAGGTCAATGGCTTCCTCAAGACCCATAATGCAAGCTTCGTATTCAGCTTCGTTGTTAGTGCAGTTAAAGGTGAGCTTTGCCGAGAAAGGCATGTGAACTCCTTTAGGTGTAATGAGTACTGCACCAACACCACGACCATTCATATTGACAGCCCCATCAAACATCATAGTCCATTCTTCTTCCGGGTCAGGCCCTTCAGTGTGAACAGGCTCCTCATGATCTTTTGCTTTTATGAACATGATGTCTTCATCAGGGAAGTCAAATCTCATAGGCTGGTAGTCATCAATAGGTTGCTCAGCAAGATATTCAGATAGTACACTGCCCTTGATGGCTTTCTGAGATGTGTACTGGTCTGTGAGAATCATTTGCCACCTTGCAACCCGTCCGGTAAGAGCTGGCTTCTCGAAAATGTACTTGACTGGGTCCATTTTGGATATCAACAAAGTAGTGTGGGTCAACATATACTGTCTCAGTCGGTGAGCAGCCCACGCTAAAGCACAACAAGTTTTCTCGAGCAATGAATAACGTTGTTCACAGTCGGTAAACTTTTTGCTCAGGTAGTATATTGCATACTCTTTTCGACCAGACTCGTCATGCTGGCCCAGCACACACCCCATTGACTCTTCTAATACTGTCAAGTACATTATCAGAGGTCTTCCTTCGACTGGAGGCATAAGGATTGGAGGTTCTTGCAAGTACTCTTTGATCTTGTCAAAAGCCCTCTGGCAGTCTTCGTTCCACCTGACCGTCTGTTCTTTTCTTAACAGCTTGAACAAGGGTTCACAGGTTGCTGTAAGGTGAGATATGAACCTTGAGATGTAGTTCAATCTACCTAGAAACCCTCGAACTTCTTTTTCAGACTTCGGTGCAGGCATCTCTTGAATAGCTTTGACTTTATCAGGGTCAACTTCAATCCCTTTCTCGCTTACAATAAAACCCAGCAGCTTACCAGATCGCACCCCGAATGTGCACTTGTTGGGGTTCAGCTTCAGTTGGTACTTCCTCAGACGCTTGAATAACTTCAGTAGATTCACCAGGTGGTCTTCTTCCGTAAGGGACTTGGCAATCATATCATCCACATAACACTCGATTTCTTTATGGATCATATCGTGGAATAATGTTACCATAGCCCGTTGATATGTTGCACCAGCATTCTTCAATCCGAATGGCATCACCTTGTAACAGAACGTGCCCCAAGGTGTGATGAAGGTCGTCTTCTCCATGTCTTCAGGTGACATCTTGATCTGGTTGTATCCTGAAAATCCGTCCATGAAGGAAAATACCGAGAACTGAGCCGTATTATCAACCAATACATCAATGTGAGGTAATGGGAAATCATCTTTCGGGCTGGCTCTGTTCAGATCCCGGTAGTCAACACACATCCTTACTTTGCTGTCTTTCTTAGGCACAGGTACTATATTAGCAACCCACGGCGGATAGCTAGTTACAGCAAGGAACCCAGCGTCCCACTGCTTTTGTACCTCTTCTTTGATTTTCATTGCCATGTCTGGGCGAGTGCGGCGCAGCTTCTGTTTAACCGGAGGGCATTCTTCTCTTAAAGGCAGCTTGTGCGTAACAATATCGGTGTCCAACCCTGGCATGTCTTGGTAAGACCAAGCAAACACATCCACATACTCCTGAAGCAGGTCAATCAGTTGTTTCTTCACTGAGTCTTGTAAGCAGGCCCCGATTTTAACCTCTTTCACATCTTCATCTGTACCAAGATTAATTGTTTCGACCTCCTCCTGATGAGGAGTGATAACCTTCTCCTCTTGTCTCAACAATCTGGCTAGCTCTTCGGGAAGCTCGTAATCTTCTTCAACCCCTTCATCAGCTTGATTGATCGGATTGTCAGAGTCATACGAAGTCATAGCCGTGCTGTTGTCGGTGCGGTCTGGAAGGCACTCTCTGCAAGGGTTCAGTTTGTTCATTTTAGTGATTGATTTTAATCTTGTTTAGAAAAGTGAAATGAAATTATCATTTTGAAAACATTGCCATTTATTTTTTGTACAAAAAGAAAAATGGAAAAAACAGTGAGCGGAAAAGAAAAAGACTCGTTTGCAAAAGATGTCTGATATTTCATTGATTAATCTTGTTGCACAAAAATTACAGATGGCCCGATTACAAAATGAGTCTTGTCATCTTAGGCAAGATGCAAGACTTGATGCATGCTTAAAATATGCAGGAAATAATAATTACTCTGCAGGAGTAACCCTTATAATTTCCTGGAAAGACCAGTTTGAGATACTGCTCCCCGGGACCTTTGGACGAATCCAGCTTTCCAGGTTGCGTTCATCTTCCGACTCATCTTCCAAGTTGTTGACAGCATCAGGGGTGAGCATCCCCCCACTAACAAAGTTGGGCTTCTCAGCAGCCTCTGCTTGATCTTGTTGAGTTGGTTTGTAACCCAACCCAAATCTATCTTCTTTCTTCTCCACAGGCAACAGTTTGCCCCAACCTTGAGCGTTTCCTTCTTCCACCACCTTCCGGGCCTGTTGGTAGGATGTCATGGAAGTCCCAAGTACAGCAGAGGTTTCATTAATATTCAGGGCCTCAAACCCTTGACTCATCGTCTCGTGGATCTCCCCATCCATCTCAATATATTTATAAGTATCCAGATGGCTAACAAAAATATCCTCCTCTCCACAAATAGTAACGACCTGGCCCTCCCACTCGAATTTTAACTTCTGGTGAAGGGTAGACGTAACTGCGCCAGCGGCATGAATCCATGGTCTACCCAACAAACAGCTGTAGGCAGGCTGAATGTCCATCACGTAGAAGGTCGTTTTGAAAGTTTGTGGGCCGATCGTTACAGGCAACTCAATTTCTCCCAGAACCGATCTCTTAGAGCCGTCAAAAGCTCTCACTACCAAGTTACTGGGTCGTAATGCCAATCCTTCATACTCCAGCTTCACAAGGGCTTTTTTAGGCAAGACATTGAGGGATGATCTTGTGTCTACCAGCACATGGGAAAGAACTGCACCTTTACATTCCATGGTAATGTGCAAAGCCTTGTTATGATTGCGGCCTTCCGTGGTCAAATCAGTGTTGGTGAATCCTAGCCCATTACTAGCATTAACATTCCCAACCACAGCTTCCAACTGATTGACCGTGATCTCTTCTGGCACATAAGCTGCATGCAAAACTTTGAGTAGTGCGTTCCGATGAGCCTCGGAGCACATAAGCAATGATAGAATGGAGATCTTGGAAGGCGTCTGGTGAAGCTGGTCCACTATTTTGTAATCACTTTTCTTGATGATTCTCATGAATTCATCAACTTCTTGATCAAAAGGTGTGTTCAAAGCTTCTTTAACAATTTGTTCTCCTTGCACCATGCTCTTCCCTTTTGCCTTGGCAGCAGCTTCTGCTTCAGCGGTGGGTCTTTGAATTTGCGGGGCGAAGAGACGTCCGCTTCGAGTGAAGCCTCCGCCTCCCCCCACATTGTCTACTTGCGGTGAAGAAGTTGATGATTCGAAAGTGATTTTCTGTCCTTCGCAGTATAGATCAGAGCCGTAATGCCAAGGGATGGCATTACTGCTTTCATAAGGTACTGGCCCAGGCACTGTGATAGTGACTGGACTGACGGCCGCTGCAGAAGGGACTGCGATGGTCTGTGGATCATAGTATATTGTGACAGGTGCTCTGGTAGGAGTGGCATTTTGTGAGTTGTAAGCAGAATCATTGGCAGGATCATAATAAATTGTAACTGTTGAGACACTTGCATTGTTTGTTGCTGATGTTGTAGGAGACATTGTTGGAAGGATGGGTGTCGTTGTTGTAGGAGTTTCTGAATGAAGGGGTGTTGAAGTTGTAGAAGGGATGTTTGCTGATGTTTGGTCCGTTGAAGTAACAGATGAAGCATTTGTTGATGAGATTGAAGAGTTGTTTGGAACAATGGTTGTTGTAGTTGTAGCAGATTCTGGAACTGTTGTTAAGGAGATTGCTGGATTGGTAGGTATTGATGTTGTGATTTGAAGCAGGCCACTCTGGATGAGACCATCTATGCCATCCCTCAAGTTATCACAACCATTCACTGAAATATTGCAATAAGCACACCCTAGCTCACATCCCGGGAACATTTGACATTCAAGGAGTTGAGCTTTAATCTCCACCAAGGGTGTCCGAATCTGACCCACACTGGTTATCAAGTAAGACGGCTTGTCTTCTTCAATAGCATTGATTCTGGGACCACCATGATGTGGCATAGGGTTCTTGTTGACATTTGGTGGTGGTGCAAAGTTCAGAGCTTTGGAGTCTACCAAGTCTTTTACCTTCATGTGCAAGGCTCTGCACTTCTCCGTACTATGGCCAGGTGCATTTGAGTGAAAAGCACATCTGGCGCTGGCGTCGTAATTTCTGGGCAGACTGGCAGGATCTGGAGGGGCCAATGTCCTTAGCTCAACTAGGTTGAGTTTCAGGAGTTGTGGCAGTAATGTGGCATAGGGCATAGGGATCGGATCGATCACCCTATTGGCCTGAGAGGGCCTCTGTTGGTATGGTCTCTGCTGATTGTTGTTGTTGGTGTTGCTGTTGTTATAATTTCTCTGAGGAGGATACTGAGTTTGTTGCTGATAATTTTGTTGTTGAGGTTGATAAACTGGTTGAGGATGAATCGGAGCAGGAATGGTGACTGCTGCCACAGACCTATGAACATATTGGGGTCTGCCCCTGCTGGTATGGATAGAATTGGTCTCACCAGTTCTTCTTGGGCCTACAAAAGGCTTCCTTGAGTTGCTGGATGAGCTGGCACCGTTGTCAGAAATCTTACCCATCTTTAATAGGCTTTCAATTCTTTCCCCGACTATGACTACATCAGCAAAGCTAGTGGAAGAAAAGGCAACCAACCTGTCAATATATGTTCCTTGGAGGGTGTTCATAAACATATCAGCCATTTCCCTCTCTGACATAGGTGGCTGGACAGCAGCAGCAAGCTGTTTCCACCTTTGAGCGTACTCTCGGAAACTTTCCCTGGATGATTGAGACATCCCCATCAGGAGGGTCCTGTTGGGAGCCATATCCAAGTTGTACTGATACTGTCTGATAAAGGCCTCTGCCAGGTCCTTCCAGCATCTAATGGTTGCTCTGGTCAGATGAGAGTACCATTCCCTTGAAGCTCCAGTTAAGCTATCCTCAAAATAAAACATCCATAGCTTTTCGTCCATGGTATAGGCCTTCAGCCTCCCCAGAAAGGATTGCAAATGGGTCCGCGGGCAGGAAGTCCCGTTATACTTCTCAAAGCATGGTGGTTTAAATTTGTGGGGAATCCTGACCCCGTCCACTAGACCCATGTCCATAACATCAAAGCCCAAAGAATTCTGGGACTCTAAGGACCTCAGTTTCTCAGCAATCTCTTCTAGCCTTCTGTCATAGGCTTCCTCCCCAGCTCCCATCACTGTGAACTGATCTTCCTGGGGGTCTTCTTGCAGTACTCTACCTGCTGTGGCAGTCCCTTGCACATTGACAGGGATGTTGATCTCTGGATGCTGGTGGGGTCCAAAGACTGGGGGATTAACATGAGGCTGGACTCTCTCATTGTTGCTTGTCCCAGCAGTCCCTGGATGATGGTCTTCCTGGTTCCTCCCCTCTACCAGTGCTCTTAACCTCTCTTGGCTTTGAGCCATATTATTCATCACCTCCATAAACTGTGTCATCTGATTCCTCATTTCCAACCTCTCGTTGGCCATTTGATTCCTGACCTCTGTAAGGTCTTGCTGTACTTGGTCCATCTGTATGCCCGGAAGATTGTTGCGGGTGGGATATCTGTGTGGACGGTTGAGTGGAAACCCTCGATGTCGAGCAATAGTTCCTGAAGTCACAACAGAGTTAGTAACAATAAAACAAAAACCTACAAAACAAAACAAAGGGTTAGCATGCAATGCAGTATGTCTATTTGTTTCCAAGGTATCCGGCTTGGCATTTGGTTTTGACCTTTCCAGACCCTTTATGAAAGATGCTTGTGACGTTGCTTTGGAAGAATTCAGATGAACAAAACCAAACATATATTACAAAAAGTAAATGGTACATAGTTTGTTTCTTTTTACAATACATGCCCTCTAAGGGGTCAAAAATACAACATAAAGAAAAATACATGAAATGAAAGCAACAACAAGCAAAAGTCAAACACCAAGACCAAACTCATCCTCCTGAACTTCCTTGAGAAGTGCTTCAGTCACAGGATCAGCTGGACGCTCTGTGAGGTTCCTGATAAGGAGATTCCTTGTAGTAACAGTTGCAGTTAGCTTCTTGTGTCGACTCTGGTCCTTTGACCTCTTCACACCAGCTCTAATCTTCAACTCTGAGATCTCCCTCTGGGCTGCTGCCAGGGCTTCCTGTTGCTCTTTTGCACTAGCCTCCATCTGCTCAATCTTGTCCTGAGTCCTTTTATCCTCCTGAGTACGAGCTTCGGTGATTCTGACCCACCTAGCTTGACTCTCCTTCAGATACAAATCAGTCCTGGCCCTCTGGAACTGAGCTTCTTTGCAGGCATTCTTCAAGATCTGCTCTCCAGCCCTAGA
This sequence comes from Lathyrus aphaca, assembly GCA_963966055.1. Classification (NCBI taxonomy): domain Eukaryota; kingdom Viridiplantae; phylum Streptophyta; class Magnoliopsida; order Fabales; family Fabaceae; genus Lathyrus; species Lathyrus aphaca. Next base: position 274,815,162 of record OZ014519.1, on the reverse strand, counting down.
CTTCTTAATGTAATCCTCAGACTTCTCAATTCTGGCTAGATGCTCCACCTTTAGCTTTTCTAACCTCTCAATGTCCAAGCGACCATCACTCCTCACCCAGAGGGTCTTCTGTAAAGCCTGAGTCAGATTCTCATTTCTCTCCTTCAATTTCTCAAACTCCTCTAAGCTGACAGTTGCTGGAGGTGGTGCTGTGGAGGGTCCAGGCACATCTTCAATAGTGAAGGGCATTCCAGTAATTTGAGCCCTGGCATGAGACCACTTATAGTACTGAGCTGAGGCTATATTATTGCATCTCCCAAGAATGGTTACCCCCTTAGTCTGCACATTGTCCCAGGCCCAGGATGCCTGCCTGACAACAGCCAGATTAGGCTTGATCTCACAATAAAGGGTCTCAGTCAGATCCTGTGCTCTAGGAGGATGGACTAATGCATAGCCCAATTGTCTTTTGAATAGCAGAGGGTTGTAATTGATGCAACCCTTCACTCCTATCAGAGGCACATTAGGAAACTGCCCACAACTTGTAATGATGTCTCTGCCCTTGGTGCTCTGAGTGCACCACCTGATGTCATCTGAGGTTAGAGCAACAAGCCTCCTAGCCCAGTTCTTCTGCTGGTGAGGGTTCAAGAATGCATCAGTCTTTGGCAAATGCTTGAGCAGCCAAGTATGGAACAAAGGAGCACAGCATCTTACTAATCTTCCCCTTTGTTTTTCATTCCTTTGATGAACAGAGTAGTAAAGATCTCCCAGTAAGGTGGGCACTGGGTTTCTCAGGATGAAAAGATGGATTGCCTTCTTGCTAACAAACTTAGGCTCGTCTGCAAAAAGTATGACCCCATATATGCTAAGGGCCAACAAAGCACAGACTGCCTTCCACTCACCCAAAGAAGCCTTCAAGGTAGCCTGAGAGGTCAATAAATCCAAGTGAAGACCAGAGATTCCTGCCTTAGTAGTCATGTTTTGCCCAATCAGAACTGGTTCCAGATACAAGGCTTTTGCCATTTCTTCATTACTAGGGAAAGCCATCTCAGGGTTGAAGGGAATTCCACCCCTGATAGGCACACCAACCAATGATGAATATTCTTCCAACAAGGGTCCTAACTGAAAATTCTGGAAGGTGAAGCACCTCAGAGGGGGATCATAGAACTGCAGGCAAGTATGTATCAAGCTCCTCCGTGAAGGGTCCAAATCCATAACCACATCAAGGATTCCTCCATAATGTTCTCTGAAAAGTGGTATATGGTCTGGAGTAATCAGGGTCTGAATCTTCCTGATGCTAGCCAACTCAGGCTCAAAGAAATGATAGGAGATGTTACTCTTCTTAGGTGCCATGCTGCTGAAAGAGAACTGAGACAGGTGCTGAGAATAATACTGAAGATAGGCCTCTGACAGGCTGAGACTGGTGATGCAGGTGACTGAAGCAGGTAGCTGATAGCTGAAGTAAGCACTGATGAAGACAGGTCTAAGCTGAAGAAGGGGTCAAAACCAAGCCAAAATGATAGGATGGATACCCTGAAAAACAAATAAACACATGTTAAAATGATGCAATGAGGATGTATGCAAATGATATGCAAGGGTTTGTGACTGAGCTGGATCTGATTAACTGCCTTGATATATGTCCATGTATGTTCAAGAAATCCAGATGGAGGTTCATAAGTCCAGTAACCAAGATGGGGGACTCAAATAAAGAGTCACATGTCCAGGGTTAAAAAATCACAAGAACTGTTCCAACATGGAGTACTCTTAATCAAAACAAAGTAACAGGGTAATCTAAGGTCAAGGGTACCTGCAAACCTGTAAACAGCCCAACCCCCTCACAGGTGATGTTCTAAAACAAGGATCCTCAGACTTGGATCAGTTATAAGAAGTGTAAACACTTCTAACCCGGAGGTACAGTGTTTACAATAACCATAAAAGATCCTCCTCTAATCCACCTCAATTTCTGAAGGTCAATACTAAAGGTCATCCAGACTTAGCAGGCTTCCCAGATAGCCCTAGCACTACAGGAAATCTTCAGCACAGAGTTCTCAAGAAGAAACCCATATCTGAACCGTGTTTCATATTCCCGCACCAGACCGAAATGGAATGGGAAAGAACATGAACCACTCTAGCCTAGGTGTCACTCAGGTCCCAGGTATAGGACCTCAACTCTCAATGGAACACCCACCCACCAAAGCAACAAAACAGATCCAACCAGCACAGTATGACAGTATGATATATGTAAAGCTATAAAGAAAGCAATAAAACAATTGTACATAAAGCAAAAATAAATACAAATACAAGCACAAATAGCACATAACACCCCAGTAAACACAAATCTATCAAGCGCTAGGAGGAACCCACAAAAAGAACCAGAAGCCCTGGTTACAGTATAAGCATCCCCAGCAGAGTCGCCAAGCTGTCGCTCCCACCAAATGAAGCCGGGTCAAATAGGGTACAGACGCGAACGGTCGGTGAAAAGAAATGAGAACACACAGGAGTGAACTCAGGAAGACAAGAGTCGCCAGCTAGGCATTTTTATCCCGAAGGAAAGGTAATGATACATAAACCTAAGAAAGATATGGATAAGACGGTTGCGAACCAGAGAGACTGAGAAAGGGGGTTGGTTACAACCTGGGAAGGTATTAGCACCCAGATTGTCCGTCGTACTCGACGGGATCCACGCTTAAAAGATTTGTGTTTCAAAGGGGTAGTGTCAGTGCAATCTGTGTATAAAATAGCTGGAAAAGGATGTACAGGTGTTAGTGTAAGAAGAATGTGAGGTGTGTAAATGTACAGTGTCAGTGTAAGAACAAAGATGAAATGCTCATGATAATGAGGCTAAAGAATAAGGCTAGAAGGAGGGGGAATATACAGAGACTTTTGTTCGATAACTGTTAAGTTATGCCTACGTATCCTCTCGTGCAATGAGGAAGTCAGAACACCGTAGTTCGACCCAAAGAGACTGAAAGGTAAATTGACAGTGAACTGCTTGCTTGTCTATGCTCAAGTGTATGACCTGTCTGGCTCAGGTGCAAACTGTCTTGCATTAGACGGGAGAAGCAAGTTCTCGGTTGCGAGTGAATGAGATGAGAAAAGAATCCCGGAGGAGAAGATTATTGCTTGTTTTTGTGTTTTCAGTCTTTTATTTCTTTTGAGAATTTGTCATAAGTTAATGAGCTTAAGCCTAAACCAATGGATTTAGTAAACTCATCACATCATCCCTCTGATTAGGGGTAATGAGAATACCTTAAGTGTGAAGTCAGATTCTCACACTTAATCACCTTTGATGTAGGATTAAGATCATTAACCTACTTGTGATTATTTAGATGTTTTTGGTGTTTTTGTTTAGTGTTGAGTAATGAGATTAAGCCATAATCAAGGATTAAACAGACTCATTACACCATCCTAATAGAAGGATAATAGATGAGAATGTTTAAGCTGAGGAAAGCTCCTCAACTTAATCCATGATTAGGGATTAAACTCATGACAAAACATGCCTTTGATTAAGTGGATTTTAATTAATGGTATGATGATGAAGTGAATTTTATGATTTGTAAGACAACTTGAGGGGGACTTGTCCATTAACACTAGGGTTAGTCCTTCTCAACCAATTAAGGAAGAATTAGAACCCTAATGCAAGGCCCAAGTTACAAGTGTAATGTATTGATGATTATTAAGTGAATTGATTAAGAGATTTAAACACATTAAGGGTTTAACACTTAGGGTTAAAGTTATACACTCCATCCTAATAGAAGGATGCAGGCATAAGCTTAATCTCAAAGCCTTAAAGCCTTTAGGGTTTAGTCCTTGATTATGAGGTGAGGAGAGAAGACTCAAAGGATGACACAAAGGTAAAACTAATGGGGGGACTAATCAAAACCCTAATCATTGTCATGCTTGGTTGTTCCTAAGGTTAGTGAAGTTTGCAAGAGAAGTCTTCAATAGAACCACCAGGAAGCAGATGAAAGGATCAGGAGAAGCAAAGTAACTTGCTTCATTGAAGAAGACAAGTCACTTGAGGAAAGAAAGTAAGGAGAAAAAGAATGAGCAAGATCAATCACAAACACATAATAAATTGCAGCAATGATGCATAAAAGAGATGAAAAGAAAATGTGAGAAGTGAAGGCAAATTCACTTCTCAAAGTTACTTACCACCTGAAAAGTTAGTGAAAGAAATGCAATGCAAGGCAAGATGAAATGAAATGGCATGAAGCAAACCAAAACCAGAAGCATGTATGGGATGATAATGATGCTATGAGATGCTACAAACATGTAACAAGACATGGGGATGACCATACAAACTTATGGATGCAAATGAAACAAGTTAAGAACCATGATCATACATGAAAAGTTATGAGATGTATATGGCATATAACATGGCAAATGCAAGATGCAATGATCAAACATGCTTTCAATATGTCTTAAGATGTTAAATGAATCAAATGGATACACAAAATGCTATGGCAAGTCAAGGTATGAATACAAATGCAAGATGGATGCATATGGAAGCCCAAATTAGGGTTTATGATCAATGCATCAAGCAAAAACCAAAATCAGAAGCAAACATCAATATAAAAAATTGAAAATGCACTCAAAGGATCCCTAATCCTATACTAACTCACTGCCCAAAGGAGAAGTTCCAACTCTTAACCTATTTCAAGTTATGATTTTCCTAAGTTTTCTAGGGTTTTAGGGTTCCTTAAAAAGAAAAATGCCAAACAAATTAAAAATGAAAGATCAAATCATGGCCATTTAATCTCACAAACTACATGCTAAAAACAATGCAATGCAAAAAGAATCAAGGTCCAACTCTCAATGGTTAGGCAGAAATGATTTTTAGAAGTTTGGATCAAAGTAATGCATTAAAATGATTTTAATTCCATGAAAAATTCTCAAAATGCATCAAAATCAAAAAAGAAATTTGGTTTGAGGGTTGGACAATGTTTCTAAATGTTTTTAAATGTTTCATGAATTTTTTGGTGATTTTTAAATACCTAAAAGCATTTTTAATCAATTAATTCTCATTAATTAATTAAAAATAATCTTTTAAATATTTAAATATATTTTTAAAATGCAAAAAATAAAAATAAAAATATTTTTGGTTTCTGAAATTAAATAAAAGTTTGTATAAAAAATTTCAGAATTTTAAAATTGATTTTGCTATTTTTAAATAAATGGACAAAACAATGCAATTAAGTGAAAAACAAAATGAATTTAAACTGAAATAAAGAAAAGTCATTCAATCTGAAGGTCCAGATTCAAACTCATACGCGCGCGCATTGACCTGGCGCCATATCCAATGGCCAGCATTCAAACCTGGCTAATTAATGATTAAGCCCTAATGACAGCCCTAATGACTCTCAGGCGACCGGAACACTGTTCCGGTCGTCTTCTCCGATCATCCAAAATCACAAACTCACTCTACACGCAATGAAAATGAAATCCAACAGCCCAGAACTCTTCCCCACTCAAAAACGAATCAAAACCCCCATTCAAACAACATTTATCATTCAGAAACAAGGAGAATCGAATCAAACAATTTCTAGGGCAAACATTTCAGACACTGCGTACATCCTCATTTCTCACTCATTTTCAAAAATAAACACATATTCATGACCAGGGGAGTGCATAGAAGCTATTTAGAACTTAAAATCATGCTTCTGGAAAAAAAGTTCATGAAGCTACCTGAGTTTGAAGCTCTTCCGTTTGCAACTTTCTGACCTCTTTCTTTTGCGCAATCCACTCCTTTTAGGCCCCTGATGACATATTGATGCTTTGAGAGAGTTTGTGATGGCTGGTTTGGAAGTTTGAACAAGTTCTGTTCAAGCTCAGGTGGGAATCGTGTTTGTGATTCTTTGAGTTTCAGGTTGTTTTGAAGGGTGCTTTTTGATCAGGGAGAGGTGTTGAGAAGGTTTATGAAGTTTGTTTATGAGTTTGTGGGCTGTGTGATCAGTTTCGAAGGGTTTTGCTTTTGAGAGTGAAAATGAGAATGTGGTGCTATGGCTGGTTTCAGGCTTGTGTAGTGTTATGTTTGGCTTGCAATTTGTTTGTATAAACAATGCTCATTGGTCAGATGACATGACATGTCCTTTTGTGATAGGTATGGTTGCTTTTGCCAAAATGTCAACTTTTGTGTAAGAACGGCATGGGCAACTTCTAGCCAAGTACATGGAGGGTGGGCTGCGCAGCAAGGTGAGAGAGAAAGGCTAGGATTGATCAGCAGGCTAGGCAACAAGTGGGTGAGGAGATATGATGACTTTTGCAACTTGGCTTGCTTTTGATCTTCATGAAAATATCTTGCTCCAAAGGCCAAACCATATGAGAAACTCTTGGCCCATTCTGATTTTTAGGTCATGTGTGATCATGTTGTATGGATTAGAAGTGCATTTGGTAACTTAATTGGCCTTGAGAAATGAATTTGCAACTTTGCCTCTTTGGTGCATAACTTGAAATTTAGTGATTTTTGCTAACTTTGACAATCCATAACTTTTGATCCAAAATGAATTAGGTCATGTTCTTGTACTTTTTGAAAAGGGAAAGATCTACTCTACAACTTTCATGACCAAAGTTTTTCCATTTGAAGCTTTTTTGAATCAAAAAGTAAGGGTTGAAAAAAGTTACATAAAATGACATTTTCATTAAAAGTCAAACTTGCCCAAAAAGTCAACTTTGCAAAAGACTTGACATTCTCCAATTTTGTGAACTTCCAAACTCTTCTATGATCAAATAAAGATCATATACAATCAAAATGATGAAGGATGCCCTTTGGTTGGGTCATTGGGGGCCTCAGATGCCCTGATTTTGCACTGACTTGTTCAGAAAGTCAACCCTTGATCAGATGACTTCCCCATGGAATTTCTTCATGAAAATTGATATGCATACTCCCTATACCATATAGAGACCAATAGAAACAAGAATGACCCAAAAAATTGGAGTTATGGCCTCTGAAACCAAAACCCTAATTTTAGGTCATCTGTGCAGTCAAGCCTGGCTCTGCTTCCACACCAATCCCAGTTCTTGTGATTCTTTGGCATTCTTGACTTTGAGAGGATATAATATGATGTTTGAACACACATGGACCTCTTTGAAGTGATTGATGGCCTTTGGAGTGGCTCAAGAAGCTCTTGGATTGCTCAGATCACAAACCCTAGATGCAGATGACTCAGAAACAATGCAGTGGATAAAAAATGTGATATGAGATGGTATGATTGTGTTTATGTGTATGAAATGATCACAAGCCATGGTGTGAATGGGTGAGGGCAAATTTGGGGTGTTTACAGTTATCCCCAGTGATTTTTCACCCTCAGTATTGTTTTTGTGGATTACCATTACCATATATCTCCATCATTTCGCCAAGCATATTTATGCTAGTGTTCATCTTATACCTCATTGTAGAAGCATACTTCAACCTAAAGCCTTTGATGAAGACAACAAGATTCAAGTTCAGTCCGTGTTCTCAAAAAGTCGAGCTTTCATAAGATCAAGAACTAAGGTTATGCATCACTCAATGGAAATGTCTTTTGCAAAGCAAGCTACGGATGCAATTGCTCGTATTCTTTCAAGACCTGGACACAATAATTAGGTATATCAAAACTCACATTTAAATTAATATACAAGTGTTCAAATATAGGTTATCATGATAAGCATTGCATATACCCCTTTTAAAATAATTTTAGAATTGGTTTAACACTTTAAACTTAATTATTTTTCTGAGTTTTTACTGTGTTAACCGGTTAACCAAATTGGTTAACTGGTTAACGGTTCAAAGTTTTCAATATATTGGGTTAACGTTACAGCGTTAACCAGTTACCCAAAATGGTTTACCGATTAACACTAAACGAATTTCTGAAAAATCGTTTCTTTTCATTTGAAATACTTTTTAAATTTTATACCTTTTCATATATTGTTTCATGAACATTTCATACCTTTTTGAAAGGGTGTTTTTGAAACATATATAATCTGAATTTTCCAAATATGAAAAACACCTCCTAACAACCTTTCATAAAATTTCTAAACAATCAAAGTCACTCTTTTTGAATATTTTCAAATATTTCAAAGTGTTCATATTGTTCATCTTTTTCATACACATAGAAGTTGAACACTTGCATTGATATTGAAAAGTGAATTTTGATTAAGAAAAAGGAGAAGATCAATCTAGCATTGATAGTATACATTTCATTTCTTTCTCAAAACAATAAATAGAATTATTTATATTTCCGACTTACGATCCAGGATTGTTGGACGTAAGGGTCAGTGTTTGCAAGAGGATTGTTCTTGCACACTGTTGGTGTATAGTTTGTAGATAGTAGGCCTCACTGGTTTTGGTGTGATAGGTTATAAGATCTAAAATATAGTGAAAATCTCTTAAGAGGTGTAAGGGGACTGGATGTACCTTCGGATTATGAAGGGAACCAGGATAATTACTTGTGTCTTTTTACATTCCGCATTACCGCTTTCATTTCTTAAACACGTAAAAGAAGAAAAATCCATCCACCGATAAAATAACCAAAGAAAATTTTATAAAGCCTAATTCACCCCCCCTTTTAGGCTATCTCTGAAACTACAATTGGAATCAGAGCAACTTATAGGTAACTTGTTCCTAGAAGATCCAGCATGGCTTCCGCAAGTACAAATTCGGTTTTCAAAGACGGTGGAAATAGCAATAAGCCCCCACTCTTCTCTCGCGAATATTTTGATTTTTGGAAAATCATAATGAAATCACATCTTGAAGCACAAGGAGAAGGCATATGGGAAGAAATTGAAGAAGTTCCACACAATCCTGTAAACATGATCAATGGTGTTGGAACCGCGAAGTTGAAGAAGATAAGAAAAAGATTCTAAATTAGAAAAGGCAATCAACATACTCTAAAGCGCCCTCAGTATGGACGAGTTCTTTCGTGTATCACAATGTAAATCGGCAAAAGAGATATGGGACACCTTGGTAGAAACGCATGAAGGAACTACTGGAGTAAAAAGATCGAGGCTAAACACATTGAGTCAAGAATATGAGATGTTCCGTATGCAGCCCGGTGAATCTATTGTTTCCTTGCAGAAAAGATTGTCCATCTAACAAACCATTTGATTGATCTCGAGAAAACCTTCACCAAGGATGATCTCAACCTGAAGGTCCTAAGATCTTTGACAAGGGAATGGAAACCGAAAGTGACCGCTATTTCGGAAAAGAAGAGTCTCTCAACGATGACATTCGCGTCCTTATTTGGTAAACTTCAAGAGAACGAATTGGAACTTGGAAGGCTCGAGAAGCATGAAAGCCAAGAAAAGAAATCAATGGGAGTTGTCTTGAAGGTTGATTCATAAAATGACAAAGATGATAAGACGTCTGAAGATGAGAACTTTATGCTTCTTGTTAAGAATCTTGGTAAGTTTTTTAATAAAAATGAAAATTCCTCTTATCCTAACAAGAATAAACATTTCAGGAAAAAGGAAACATCCACATCAATGCAAGACATCACTTGTTATGAATGTGGAAAGCAAGGTCACATAAAGTCGGGTTGTCCGAAACTTGCAAAGAAAGGAGGATTCAAAGGCAAGAAGGATTTCAAGAATAAGAAGGCTTATGTTGCTTTGGACGATAATGAGATAAGTTCCTCATCAGAATCGGAAAGCGATGAATATGCGAATATGGCTCTTATGGCTTCACATTACTTTGATGAATAAATCAAAGAGGTTAGTAGAAATTTTTCAATTTATGAGAATGATGCACAAGAAGTTATAGATGAACTTCTAAAAGAATGCAAGACCATGTATAAAAGCATTTCATCCCAAAAGAAACGAATTTCATCTTTAGAAGAACAAAATATCGCTTTTGAAAAATATATTGAAACTGAAAAACAAAAATTGATGGATGAAAAACAAAGTCTTGTATGCAAAAATTGTGAATCCTTATCCTTTCAAATTGTTCAACTTAAAAGAGTTTTAGAAAGATATGAAAAAGGTCAAATTGGCTTGGAGGAAATTCTTAGACATCAAAGATATCCTAATGATAAAAGTGGTTTAGGATATTCTAAGTTTTCCAAACCAAGCACAAATGAGACCATTTTTGTGAAATCAAGTGAACAAGTTGTTAAGGAAAAGGCAACCAATTTTAAAAGTGTACATAAAAGTTATAAAAAGAAAAGAATTGTTAAGAAAAAGAGTTATGTTCCTAGATATAAAAGTCACTTTCAACCTACTTGTTTTTATTGTGGAATCAAAGGGCACACCCCTAATGCTTGCTATGTGCGCAATATTGGCGTTGCTAAAGGGCATTATGTGTGGGTTGAAAAGGGTACTAACTATAAAGGACCCAAAGAAATTTGGGTACCTAACAATACTTGATTTTGTTTTGTAGGTATGCTTGAAGACAACTTCTAATCAATGGTATCTTAATAGCGGTTGTTCAAAGCATATGACGGGAGACATCAACAAATTTTCAAATCTATCTTTAAAGGCCAAAGGATACGTTACTTAAGGTGATGATAATAAAGGAAAGATCCTTGGAGTAAGAACCATTGGTGCATCTACATTTACAATCATCGAAGACGTTCTTTATGTTGAAGGCCTTAAACACAACCTACTTAACATAAGTCAATTGTGTGACAAAGGGTTCCGAATCAACTTCACAAAGGATGAATGTTTGATAGAACATGAAGTCACCCACAACATTTTGCTAAAAGGTAAAATAATAAATAATATTTTTATGATTTCCTTTGATAACTCTTCCTTGAAGGTAAAATTCCTATTGGAAAACAACAACGAGGTGTGGCTATGGCATAAAAGGTTTGCTCACATTCACATGGAGCACTTAAACAAATTGATAAAGCATGACCTGGTTGTTGGTCTTCCAAAGATAAAGTTCATCAAGGATAAGCTTTGTGACGCATGTCAAAAGAGAAAGAAAACTAAGACAACTTTCAAGTCCAAGAAAGTGGTGTCCACATTAAGACCACTTCAATTGTTGCATATGGATCTCTTCGGTCCATCAAGAACAAAAAGCTTCGGAGGTAATCTTTATGCTTTAGTTATTGTTGATGATTTCTCTCGATATACGTGAAAAACATTTTAGTGAAGAAAAGTGATGCTTTCAAAGCATTTTCAAAAAGTATGCGAAGCAAATGAAAAACGAGAAGTCACTCATTATTGCCTCCATTAGAAGTGATCATGGTGGAGAATTCCAAAACACATCCTTTGAAGAATTTTGCAAAGAGCATGGAATTTCTCACAACTTTTCCGCACCAAGAACTCCTCAATAAAATGGTGTCGTAGAAAGGAAGAATAGGTCATTGGTGGAGCTTGCAAGAATAATGCTTAGAGACTCAAATCTTCCTAAGTATTTTTGGGCGGATGCGGTTAGCACAACTTGTTTTGTAAGCAACCGTGTTAACATCCGACCAATTCTCAAGAAGACTCCGTATGAGTTGTTCAAGGGTAGGAAACCGAACATGTCATTCTTTCACATATTTGGATGCAAATGTTTCGTTCTCAACAACGACAAGGACAATCTCGGTAAGTTTGGTGAGAAGTCCAACGAAGTTATATTCCTTGGTTATTCCCTCTCTAGTAGAGCTTTTAGAATTTTCAATAAAAGAACTCTTACTATTGAAGAATCTATTCATGTTTCATTTGATGAGACTAACCCCTCGAAAGAGGATAATATTATTGTGGATGATGATGATGATATAGTAGATATGCCACAACAACAAAAGGAGATATCAAAGGATCAAGCAATTCTACGAGAAGATGACTCACCAATCATCGAAGAACATCAAGATCTTTCGAAGGAATGGAGAACTCATAGAGATCACCCGATAGATAAAGTTATTAGTGATATTAGTCAAGGCGTTGCAACTAGACTAAATCTCACGGATGCGTGTCTCAACATGGCTTTTGTGTCTCAAATTGAACCAACCAAAATCGATGAAGCCTTAGGCGACGATCAATGGATAGTAGCAATGCAAGAAGAACTCAACCAATTTGAAAGGAATCAAGTTTGGAGTCTTGTACCAAGACCGAACAACAAGCACATCATAGGAACGAGATGGGTGTTCAAGAACAAACTTGACGGGAATGGAATCATAGTTCGTAACAAAGCAAGATTGGCCGCACAAGGCTACAACCAAGAAGAAGGAATCGACTTTGATGAAACGTTCGCTCTGGTAGCAAGGTTATAAGCAATTAGATTATTACTTGCTTACGCTTGTTCCATGAATTTTCAGTTGTACCAGATGGATGTCAAAAGCGCTTTCCTTAATGTCTACATCAATGAATAAGTCTATGTCAAACAACCTCCGGGCTTTGAAGACTTCAAGAATCCCTCTCATGTATACAAGTTGTAGAAGGCTCTTTATGGTTTAAATCAAGCACCAAGAGCGTGGTATGACCGCCTCAGCAACTTTTTATGTGAGAAGGGTTTTGCAAAATGAAAGGTTGACAAGACGTTGTTCATAAAGAATTTCAAGGGTAACACCTTATTGGTTCAGGTCTATGTCGACGACATCATCTTCGGTTCAACAAACAAAGATCTTTGCGAAGAATTTTCACTTATGATGCAAGGAGAATTCCATATGTCCATGATGGTAAAAATGAACTATTTCCTTGGACTTAAAATCAAGCAAACAAAGGATGGCATCTTCATCAACCAATCCAAGTATTGCAAGGAACTATTGAAAAGATTCGATATGGATAGTTGCAAGGTGATGTCCACTCCGATGGGATCCGGAACGTATGTTGATCACGATGAATCTGACACTTCAATTGATATCACAAAGTATCGAGGTATGATCGGTTCATTATTATATTTGACGGCAAGCCGTCCTGACATTATGTTTAGTGTTTGTTTGTGTGCACGCTTTCAAGAAAACCCGAAGGAATCTCATCTCACATTCGTAAAGAGGAATATGGAGTATCTCAAAGGAACAATGAATGTCGGACTATGGTATCCAAAAGGTAGTACATGTTCTTTAATTGGTTATTCTGACGCTGATTATGCAGGATGTAAGACCGATAGAAAAAGCACAAGTGGCACTTGTCACATTCTCGGGAATTCACTAGTGTCATGGGCATGTAAGAAGCAAGCATGTGTTGCACTTAGCACGGCCGAAGCGGAGTACATCGTAGCAGGCAATTTTTGTGCACAGATCTTGTGGCTTAAGCAACATATCCTTGATTTCGGTGTAGATCTTGGTTGCATTCCTCTCCGATGCGACAACACAAGTGTGTCTCTCCCACCAAATGAAGCCGGGTCAAATGGGGTACAGACGCGAACGGTCGGCGAAAGAAATGAGAACACACAGGAGTGAACTCAGAAAGACAAGAGTCGCCAGCTAGGCATTTTTATCCCGGAGGAAAGGTAATGCTGCGTAGACCTAGAAAAGATGGATAAGACGGTTGCGAACCAGAGAGACTGAGAAAGGGGGTTGGTTACAACCTGGGAAGGTATTAGCACCCAGATTGTCCGCCGTACTCGACGGGATCCACGCTTAAAAGATTTGTGTTTAAAGGGGTAGTGTCAATGCAATTTGTGTATAAAATAGCTGGAAAAGGATGTACAGGTGTCAGTGTAAAAGAAGTGTGAAGTGTATAAGTGTACAGTGTCAGGATGAGAGTGAAATGCTCATGATAATGAGGCTAAAGAATAAGGCTAGAAGGAGGGGGAATATACAGAGAGTTTTGTTCGATAACTGTTAAGTTATGCCTACGTATCCTCTCGTGCAATGAGGAAGTCAGAACACCGTAGTTCAACCCAAAGAGACTGAAAGATGAATTGACTTGTGAACTGCTTACTTGTCTATGCTCAAGTGTATGACCTGTCTGGCTCAGGTGCAAACTGTCTTGCATTAGACGGAAGAAGCAAGTTCTCGTTTGTGAGTGAATGAGGTGAGAAAAGAATCCCGAAGGAGACGATTATTGTTTGTTTTTGTGTTTTCAGTCTTTTATTGCTTTTGAAAGTTTGTCATAAGTTAATGAGCTTAAGTCTAAACCAATGGATTTAGTAAACTCATCACATCTTCCCTCTGATTAGGGGTAATGAGAATACCTTAAGTGTGAAGTCAGCTTCTCACACTTAATCACCATGGTGTAGGATTAAGATCATTAACCTACTTGTGATTATTTAAATGTTTTTGGTGTTTTTGTTTAGTGTTAAGTAATGAGATTAAGCCGTAATCAAGGATTAAACAAACTCATTACACCATCCTAATAGAAGGATAATAGATGAGAATGTTTAAGCTGAGGAAAGCTCCTCAACTTAATCCATGATTAGGGATTAAACTCATGACAAAACAAGCCTTTGGTTAGGTGAATTTTAGTTAATGATATGATGATGAAGTGAATTTTATGGTTTGTAAGACAACTTGAGGGGGACTTGTCCATTAACACTAGGGTTAGTCCTTCTTAACCAGTTAAGGAAGAATTAGAACCCTAATGCAAGGCCCAAGTTACAAGTGTGATGCCTTAATTATTATTAGATGGATTGATTAAATGATTTAAACACATTAAGGGTTTAACACTTAGGATTAAAGTTATACACTCCATCCTAATAGAAGGATGCAGGCATAAGCTTAATCACAAAGCCTTAAAGCCTTTAGGGTTTAGTCCCTGATTATGAGATGAGGAGAGAAGACTCAAAGAGACACAAAGGTAAAAACTAAGTGGGGAGACTGATCAAAACCCTAATCATTGTCATGCTTGGTCATCCCTAAGGTTTGTGAAGTTTACAAGAGAAGTCTTCAGAGGAACCACCAGGAAGCAGATGAAAGGATCAGGAGAAGCAAAATAACTTGCTTCATTGAAGAAGACAAGTCACTTGAGGAAAGAAAGAATGGAGAAAAAGAATGAGCAAGCTCAATCTCAAACACATAACAAAATGCAGCATGGATGCATAAAAGAGATGAAAAGAAGTTGTGAGAAGTGAAGGCAAATTCACTTCTCAAAGTTACTTACCACCTGAAAAGTTAGCAAAGGAATGCAATGCAATACAAAATGAAATGAAATGGTGTGAGTCAAACCAAAACCAGAAGCATATATGGGATGATAATGATGCTATGAGATGATGCAAACAAGAAACAAGGCATGGTGATGATCATACAAGCTTATGGATGCAGATGAAACAAATTTGGAACCATGATCATACATGAAAAGTTATGAGGTGCATATGGCATACAACATGGCAAATGCAAGATGCAATGATCAAACATGCTTTCAATATGTCTTAAGATGTTAAATGAATCAAATGGATACACAAAATGCTATGGCAAGTCAAGGTATGAATGCAAATGCAAGATGGATGCATATGGAAGCCCAAATTAGGGTTTATGATCAATGCCTCAAACAAAAACCAAAATCAGAAGCAAACATCAATATAAAAAATTGAAAATGCACTCAAAGGATCCCTAATCCTATACTAACTCACTGCCCAAAGGAGAAGTTCCAACTCTTAACCTAATTCAAGTTATGATTTTCCTAAGTTTTCTAGGGTTTTAGGGTTCCTTAACAAGAAAAATGCCAAACAAATGGAAAATGCAAGGTCAATTCATGACCATTTAATCTCACAAACTTCATGCTAAACACAATGCAATGCAAAAAGAATCAAGGTCTCACTCTCAATGGTTAGGCAGGAATGATTTTTGGAAGTTTGGACCAAAATAATGCTTGAAAAATGAATTAATTCCATGGAAAATTCTCAAAATGCATCAAGATCAAAAAAGAAATTTGGTTTGAGGGTTGGACAATGTTTCTAAATGTTTTTAAATGTTTCATGAATTTTTTGGTGATTTTTAAATACCTAAAAGTATTTTTAATTAATTAATTCTCATTAATTAATTAAAAATAAACTCCTAAATATTTAAAAATACTTTTTAATGCAAAAAAAATAAAAATAAAAATATTTTTGTGTTCTGAAATTAAATAAAAGCTTTTATAAAAAAAATCAGAATTTTTAAATAAGTTTTACTATTTTAAATTAATTGGAGAAAGAAATACCAAATAAATGGAATAAAAATAAAGAAAAAGAAAAGTAATCACAATGGATGGCCAGGATGGATTCTGGGGAAAAGCCAGTTGACTACGCGCGCGAATCAATGGTCCATATTCAAACCTGACTAAACTGAGTTTATGAATTAATTAATTGGATTTAATTAAACTAATTGAGATTAGGGCAAAATGGATGCATCTGGGCCACACAAACGCGCGCCAGGTCAACTAAGTCAAAGGATCCAACGCATCAGATTCAAACATCAACTAATTACAGGGATTAGGGTTAATGGTTCTCAGGTGGCCGGAGAAGACTTCCGGTCGTCTTCTCCGGCGAACCAAAACCCTAGATCATGATTCAGGCCACCACACTTCAAATTAAACACAGCAAAATGATCCTCTAACATCCTAGAACACAAATCATCCCTCAAACAACATTTAAACTTCAAGAATCAGGCAAATCGAAGAAATCATTTTTCACGGGTGAAATTTCAGAGTGCAACCAAATACTCATTTCTTCACTATTTTCGAATCCAAGGACATTCTCATGACCAGCAAGACATACACAATCAATTTATAACATAAAATGCAAGCTCTGTGAGAAAAAGTTCATGGCCATACCTGAGGTGGAAGCTTCTAGTTCTGGGCTTTCTGGGCTGTTCTTTGGTGCAAACTCACTCCAATGATCCCCCTTGTGCTAATGGCAAGCTTGGATGGAGTTTAAACAGGCTATTTTGAGAGGTTCAACTCTGGTGTATCAGAAAATGAGGTCTGTGTATATGATGTTTCAGGCTCTACCAATGGTTGATTCTGGTTCCTTTGAGTGTGTTTGATTTGTTGGTGAAAAGAAATGGGGTGTTTGATGGCTGTGGAAGGGGATTCGAAGAAGGGAAGTTCTTTGACAGTTTTTGTGAAGGCTGTGTTCTGGCTTGTTTCAAGGGCCAATGCAATGCTATAACACTCCCAAGATACATGAGTAGCCTGTGGAGCAGGTCAGTAGAGGTGGCTGCTCACTGTTCCATGAGTATGGGAGTTTTGGCCAAAAAGTCAAGGTGACTTGTACTTGCAGCATGGGCTATGGCAGCAGCTGTCTAAAGGCATGTCCTGCTTCAGCTTGGGTCAAGGATGACCCTTAGATTGCTTGTGAGTGACTGCAACATGTGGATCATGAGCTATGCTAGCTTTTGCAACTTGCCCACTTGATGTTTTCTCATGATTTTGTGCTATGTATGTGAGAGGATTCTTGCTGAATTTTGGTGCATAGAACTTCATTTAGTCATGGCAATGCATAGAAGTCAGCTAGTGATCACATAACTCATGGGGAGATGATTTTGCCAAGAATCCCTCTTTGCACCTTCATGAAAATGACTTATGGATTTCTTGAAAATCAAGTCACAAGAATGAAAAATCCCTTGGGCCAATTCTGTTTTTAGGTCATGTATAATCATGTGATGAAGTTTTGAAGTCATTTTGAAGTCAATAAAATGCTTGGTACAAGAATTTGCAAGTTTTCCATTTGGTGCATAACTTGAATTTTAGTGGTTTTTGCCAACTTTGACAAACCATAACTTTTGATCAAAAATGAATTAGGTCATGTTCTTGTACTTTTTGAAAAGGGAAAGATCTATTCTACAACTTTCATGACCAAAGTTTTTCCATTTGAAGCTTTCTTGGACCAAAAAGTAAGGGTTGAAAAAGTTGCATAAAATGACATTTTCATTAAAAGTCAACCTTGTCCAAAAAGTCAACTTTGCCAAAGACTTGAAATTCTTGAATTTTGTGAACTTCCAACTTCTTCTATGATCAAATAAAGATCATACACACTCAAAATGATGAAGATCACCCATTGGTTGGGTCATTGGGGGCCTCAGATGCCCTGATTTTGCACTAACTTGCTTGGAAAGTCAACTCTTGATCAGATGACTTCCCCAAGGAATTTCTTCATGAAAATTGATATGCATACTCCCTATACCATATAGAGATCAATAGAAACAAGAATGACCAAAAAAATTAGAGTTATGGCCTCTGAAACCAAAACCCTAATTTTAGGTCATCTGTGCAGTCAAGCCTGGCCCTGCTTCCATACCAATCCCAGTTCCTGTGATTCTTTGGCATTCTTGACTTTGGGAGGATATAATATGATACTTGAACACACATGGACCCCTTTGAAGTGATTTATTACCTTTGGAGTGGCTCAAGAGGCTCTTGGATTGCTCAGATCACAAACCCTAGATGCAGATGACTTTGAATCTATGCAGTGAATCAAAAATGTGATATAAGATGCTATGATTGAGTTTATGCATATGAAATGATCACAAGCCATGGTGTGAATGGGTGAGGGAAAATTTGGGGTGTTTACAGCTGCCCCTATTCAAACATGAGTTAGCTGTGCAGGATGTAAGCGACGGCTTATCAGGCAAACAAGATAACTTGTGGTTGAATACCAAAGACAGTCCAAAATTTGCACTCACAGAATGAAGAAGAAAAGGGATGTAGATTGTAAAAGGAAAAGTATATTGTAAAGCATAGGCGACGGAGGACGACCGTAGAGCAGAGGATGACTGCTGCGTAAAGAGCAATGACGGGGACGACCGACATGCTGGGAAAAGTGCGGGAAATAAAGCGATGACGGGGACGGCCGACATGCTGGGGGTAAAGAATTATGATGGCGATGGCCATCAAGTAAAGCTGCAAAATTCTCTGGGGATTGATGGAAAATGATGGGGACGGCCATCAAATTCATAAAGCAAAGGTAACCAACGATGGGGACGGCCATCGGGCTAAAAAGAAAAAGGGACCACGACGGGGACGGCCATCGGGTTAAAGAATAAATGAAATAAACAGATGATGAGTGTAAACACCCCAAATTTGCCCTCACCCATTCACACCATGGCTTGTGATCATTTCATATGCATAAACACAATCATAGCATCTCACATCACATTTTTGGTTCACTGCATAGATTCAAAGTCATCTGCATCTAGGGTTTGTGATCTGAGCAACCCAAAAGCTCCTTGAGCCACTCCAAAGGTCAACAATCACTTCAAGGGGGTCCATGTGTGTTCAAGTATCATATTACATCCTCTCAAAGACAAGAATGCCAAAGAATCACAAGAACTGGGATTGGTGTGGAAGCAGAGCCAGGCTTGACTGCACAGATGACCTAAAATTAGGGTTTTGGTTTCAGAAGCCATAACTTCAAATTTTTTGGTCATTCTTGTTTCTATTGGTCTCTATATGGTATAGGGAGTATGCATATCAATTTTCATGAAGAAATACCATGGGGAAGTCATCTGATCAAGAGTTGACTTTCTGGACAAGTCAATACAAAATCAGGGCATCTGAGGCCCCCAATGACCCAACCAAGGGGTGATCTTCATCATTTTGAGTGTATATGATCTTTATTTGATCATGGAAGAAGTTGGAAGTTCACAAAATTCAAGAATTACAAGTTTTTGCAAAGTTGACTTTTTGGGGCAAGTTTGACTTTTAAGGAATTTGTCATTTTAGGCAACTTTTCAACCCTTACTTTTTGATCCAAAAATGCTTCAAATGGAAAAACTTTGGTCATGAAAGTTGTAGAATAGATCATTCCCTTCTCAAAAAGTACAAGAACATGACCTAATTCATTTTGGATCAAAAGTTATGGTGCATCAAAGTTGGCAAAAATCACTAAAATTCAAATTATGCACCAAATGAGAAACTTGCAAAATCTTGTACCAAGGCAATTTGTGACTTCTAATTGGTGTCAAACCATTACACAAACATCACACAAGTCTTAAAGTTCAGATTGAACCAAAGGGATCACATGTTTCATGGCTTGTGAGGTAAGATCTTTTCATGAGAACTAAAAGCAAGCAAGTTGCAAAACCAATGATAACTTCTCATCCACTTGTTGCCTAGCCTGCTGACCAATCCTAGCCTTTCTCCCTCACCTTGCTGCGCAGCCCACACCCTTTGTACTTGGCTGGAACATGACCCATGCCTCTCTTACAAGAAGTTGACATTTTGGCAAAAGCTACCATACCTATCACAAAAGGACATGTCATGTCATCTGACCAATAGGATTAGTTTATACAAACCAAATGCAAGAAAAACATCATAACACACAAGCCTGAAACCAGCAAGAACACAACTTTCTCATTTTTCACCCTCAAAGCAAAAGCCTTCGAAACTCAGAAAACAAGCCACAAACACTTGAACAAACTTCATAGATCAACTCAACTCATCATCCTGATCACAAAGCACCCCTCACCCTTGCCTTAAACTGCCTGAATCATAAACACGATTCTCACCTGAGCTTGAGCAGAACCTGTTCAAACTCTCAAACCAGCCAGCACAAACCCCTTCTAAGCATCCAGACATCATCAAGGGACCAAGAGGAGTGGATTGCATCAAGAGAAGAGGCCAGAAAGCTGTGAACTGAAAGCTTCAAAACTCAGGTAGCTCAAGAACTTTTTTTTCCAGAAATGAATTTTTAAGTTCTTAATAGCTTCTACATGCTTCCCTGATCATGAATATGTTGTTGGTTTTGAAAATGGTGAAGAGATGAGTATGTATGCAGTCCCTGAAACTTTTTGCCCTAGAACTAGATTGATTCGATTCAGCCAGTTTAGGAATGATAAATGTTGTTTGAATGGGGGTTTTAATTCGTTTTTGGGTGGGGGTCATTTCTGTTTAATTAGAATTCGTTTTAGATGCGTGTAGAAGGAGTTTGTGATTTTGGGTGATCGGAGAAGATGACCGGAACACTGTTCCGGTCACCTGAGGGTCATTAAAGGCTGATTAGGGCTAATTAATTAGGGTTAGTGAGTTTGAATTCCAGTCGTGGGATCTGGCGCCAAGTCAAACGCGCGCGCATCAGGTTTAAATGAGGGCCCTTGGATCTGATTACTTTTCTTTTTCAGCTTTTAATTCATTTTATTTTTCATATTATTTCATTTAATTTCCACAATTTATTAAAAATAGCAAAAATACTTCAAAAATTCTGAAATTTTTTATGCAAGCTATTATTTAATTTCAGAACACAAAAATATTTTTATTTTCATTTTTAGCATTAAAAAAGTATTTTTAAATATTTAAAAGTTTCTTTTTAATTAATTAATGAGAATTAATTAATTAAAAATACTTTTAGGTATTTAAAAATCACCAAAAAATTCATGAAACCTTTAAAAACATTTAGAAACATTGTCCAACCCTCAAACCAAATTTATTTTTTGATCTTGATGCATATTAAGAATTTTTCATGGAATTAAAATCATTTTAATGCATTATTTTGATCCAAACTTCCAAAAATCATTTCTGCCTAACCATTGAGAGTTGGACTTTGATTCTTTTTGCATTGTGTTTAGCATATCATGTAGTTTGTGAGATTAAATGTCCATGATTTTATCTTTCATTTTCCATTTGTTTGGCATTTTTCTTGTTAAGGAACCCTAAAACCCTAGAAAACTTAGGAAAATCATAACTTGAACTTGGTTAAGAGTTGGAACCTCTCCTTTGGGCAGTGAGTTAGTATAGGATTAGGGATCCTTTGAGTGCATTTTCAATTTTTTATATTGATGTTTGCTTCTGATTTTGGTTTTTGTTTGATGCTTTGATCATAAACCCTAATTTGGGCTTCCATATGCATCTATCTTGTATTTGCATTCAAACCTTGACTTGCCATAGCATTTTGTGCATCCATTTGATTCATTTGACATCATAAGACATATTGAAAGCATGTTTGATCATTGCATCTTGCATTTGCCATGTTGTATGCCATTTGCATTTCATAACTTTTCATGTATGTTCATGTGTCTTAACTTGTTTCATATGCATCCATGAGCTTGTATGATCATCCCCATGTGTTGTCTCATGTTTGCATCATCTCATAGCATCATTATCATCCCATTGTGCTTCTGGTTTTGATTTTCATCATGCCATTTCATCTCATGTTGCATTGCATTTCATTTCTTTCACTAACATTTCAGGTGGTAAGTTGTTTGAGAAGTGAATTTGCCTTCACTTCTCATAACTTCACTTCTCATCTCTTTTATGCATCCTTGCTGCATTTTTGTTTGTGTTTGAGTTTGAGCTTGCTCATCCTTCTTCTTCTTACTTTCTTTCTTCAAGTGACTTGACTTCTTGAATGAAGCAAGTCACTTTGCTTCTCCTGATCCTTTCATCTGCTTCCTGGTGGTTCCATTGAAGATTGCTCTTGTAAACCTCACAAACCATAGGAACAACCAAGCATGACAATGATTAGGGTTTTGATTAGTCTCCCATTTAGTTTTACCTTTGTGTCTCTTTTGAGTCTTCTCTTCTCATCTCATAATCAGGGACTAAACCCTAAAGGCTTTAAGGTTTTGTGATTAAGCTTATGCCTGCATCCTTCTATTAGGATGGAGTGTATAACTTTAATCCTAAGTGTTAAACCCTTAATGTGTTTAAAACCTTTAATCAATTCACTTAATAATCACCAAGACATCACACTTGTAACTTGGGCCTTGCATTAGGGTTCTAATTCTTCCTTAATTGGTTAAGAAGGACTAACCCTAGTGTTAATGGACAAGTCCCCCTCAAGTTGTCTTACAAATCATAAAACTCACTTCATCATCATATCATTAAATAAAATCCACTTAATCAAAGGCTTGTTTTGTCATGAGTTTAATCCCTAATCATGGATTAAGTTGAGGAGCTTTCCTCAGCTTAAACATTCTCATCTATTATCCTTCTATTAGGATGGTGTAATGAGTCTGTTTAATCCCTGATTATGGCTTAATCTCATTACTTAACACTAAACAAAAACACCAAAAACATATAAATAATCACAAGTAGGTTAATGATCTTAATCCTACATCAAAGGTGATTAAGTGTGAGAAGCTGACTTCACACTTAAGGTATTCTCATTACCCCTAATCAGAGGGAAGATGTGATGAGTTTACTAACCCATTGGTTTAGGCTTAAGCTCATTAACTTATGACAAACTTTCAAAAGCAATAAAAGACTGAAAACTCAAAAACAAACAATAATCGTCTCCTTCGGGATTCTTTTCTCATCTCATTCACTCATAAACAAGAACTCGCTTCTTCCGTCTAATGCAAGACAGTTTGCACCTGAGCCAGACAGGTCATACAATTGAGCATAGATAAGCAAGCAGTTCACAAGTCAATTCATCTTTCAGTCTCTTTGGGTCGAACTACGGTGTTCTGACTTCCTCATTGCACGAGAGGATACGTAGGCATAACTTAACAGTTATCGAACAAAAGTCTTTGTATATTCCCCCTCTTTCCAGCATCTATCTCTTAGCCTCATTATCATGAGCATTTCACTCCTATCCTTACACTGGCACTGTACATTTATACACTTCACGCTTCTCATACACTGACACCTGTACATCCTTTTCCAGCTCTTTTATACACAAATTTCACTGACACTACCCCTTTAAAACACAAATCTTTTGAGCGTGGATCCCGTCGAGTACGACGGACAATCTGGGTGCTAATACCTTCCCAGGTTGTAACCAACCCCCTTTCTCAGTCTCTCTGGTTCGCAACCGTCTTATCCATCTTTTCCTAGGTCTATGCAGCATTACCTTTCCTCCGGGATAAAAATGCCTAGCTAGAGACTCTTTTCTTTTCCAGTGAGTTCACTGCTGTGTGTTCTCATTGTTCTTTTCGCCGACCGTTCGCGTCTGTACCTTTATCTGGGCCATTTCCCATTTATCGGGAGCGACAGCTTGGCGACTCTGCTGGGGAACCTTATATTGTAACCAGGGCTTCTGGTTCTTTTTGTGGGTTCCTCCTAGCGCTTGTTTGATTTGTGTTTACTGGGGTGCTATGTGCTATCTGTGTTTGTATATTTGTTTACTGCTTTATGTACAGTTTTGTTTATTACTTTCTTTATAGCTTTGTGCACATATATCATACTGTCATGCTGTCTGGCTGGATCTGGTTTTGCTTTGGTGGGTGGTGTTCCATTGAGAGTTTGAGGTCCTATACCTGGGACCTGAGTGACACCTAGGCTAGAGTGGTTCATATTATTTCCCATTCCATCTCGGTCTGGTGCGGGAATATGAAACACGGTTCAGATATGGGTTTCTTCTTGAGAACTCTGTGTTGCAGATTTCCTTCAATACTAGGGCTATCTGGGAAGCCTGCTAAATCTGGATGACCTTTAGTATTGACCTTCAGAAACTGAGGTGAATTAGAGGAGGAACTTTTATGGTTATTGTAAACACTGTACCTCCGGGTTAGAAGTGTTTACACTTCTCATAACTGGTCCAAGTCTGAGGATCCTTGTTCTAGAACATCACCTGTGAGGGGGTTGGGTTGTTTTACAGGTTTGCAGGTACCCTTGACCTCAACATACCCTGTTACTTTGATTTGATTAAGAGTACTCCATGTTGGAACAGTTCTTGTGATTTTTAACCTTGGACATGTGACTCTTTATTTGAGTCCCCCACCTTGGTTACTGGACTTATGAACCTCCATCTGGATTTCTTGAATACATGGACTTATATCGGAGCACTCGATCAGATCCGGCTCAGTCACAAACCCTTGCATATCATTTGCATACATCCTCATTGCATCATTCTAACATGTGTTTATTTGTTTTTTAGGGTATCCATCCTATCATTTTGGCTTGGTTTTGACCCCTTCTTCAGCTTAGACCTATCTTCATCAGCACTTGCTTCAGCTATCAGCCACTTGCTTCAGTCACTTGCATCCTCAGTCTCAGCATATCAGTGGCCTATCTTCAGTGTTGTCCTCAGTCATCATCATCAGCACCCATTCTTCAGCAACATGGCACCTAAGAAAAGTAACATCTCCTACCACTTCTTTGAGCCTGAGCTAGCTAGCATCAGGAGGATTCAGACCCTGATTACTCCAGACCATATACCATATTTCAGAGAACATTATGGAGGAATCCTTGATGTGGTATTGGATTTGGACCCTTCACAGAGGAGCCTGATACATACTTGCCTGCAGTTCTATGATCCCCCTCTGAGGTGCTTCACCTTTCAGAATTTTCAGTTGGGACCCTTGCTGGAGGAGTATTCCTCATTAGTTGGTGTACCTATCAGGGGTGGAATCCCCTTCAACCCTGAGATGGCTTTCCCAAGTAATGAGGAGATAGACAAAGCATTACATCTGGAACCAGTTTTGATTGGGCAGAATTTGACATCTAAAGCTGGAATCTCTGGTTTTCATCTGGATTTCTTGACTTCTGAGGCTAGTCTGAAGGCCTCCCTAGGGGAGTGGAAGGCAGTCTGTGCTCTGTTGGCCCTTAGCATATATGGGGTCATACTTTTTGCAGATGAGCCTAGGTTTGTTAGCAAGAATGCAATCCATCTTTTCATCCTGAGGAACCCAGTGCCCACCTTACTGGGAGATCTTTACTACTCAGTTCATCAAAGGAATGAAAAGCAAAGGGGGAGATTAGTGAGATGCTGTGCACCTTTGTTCCATACTTGGCTGCTCAAGCATTTGCCAAAGACTGATGCATTCTTGAACCCTCACCAGCAGAAGAACTGGGCTAAGAGGCTTGTTGCTCTAACCTCAGATGACATCAGATGGTGCACTCAGAGCACCAAGGGCAGAGACATCATTACAAGTTGTGGGCAGTTTCTCAATGTACCCCTGATTGGAGTGAAGGGTTGCATCAACTACAACCCTCTGTTATTCAAAAGACAATTGGGCTATGCATTAGTCCACCCTCCTAGAGCACAGGATCTGACTGAGACCCTTTATTGTGAAATCAAGCCTAATCTGGCTATTGTCAGGCAAGCATCCTGGGCCTGGGACAATGTGCATACTAAAGGGGTTACCATTCTTGGGAGATGCAACAATGTAGCCTCAGCCCAGTACTATGAGTGGTCTCATGCCAGGGCTCAAATTTCTGGAATGCCCTTCACTATTGAAGATATGCCTGGACCCTCCACAGCACCACCTCCGGCAACTGTCAGCTTAGAGGAGTTTGAGAAATTGAAAGAGAGAAATGAGAAGCTGACTCAAGCTCTATAGAAGACCCTCTGGGAGAGGAGTGATGGTAGATTGGATATTGAGAGGCTAGAAAAGCTGAAGGTGGAGCATTTGGCTAGAATTGAGAAGTCGGAGGATTACATTAAGAAGTCTAGGGCTGGAGAACAGATCTTGAAGAATGCTTGCAAGGAAGCTCAGTTCCAGAAGGCCAGAACTGATTTGTATCTGAAGGAGAGTCAGGCTAGGTGGGTCAGGATCACCGAAGCCCGTACTCAGGAGGATAAAAGGACTCAGGATAAGATTGATCAGTTGGAAGCTAGTACAAAGGAGCAACAGGAAGCCCTGGCAGCAGCCCGGAGAGAGATCTCAGAATTGAAGATCAAAGCTGGTGTAAGGAGGTCAAAGGACCAAAGTCAGCACAAGAAGCTAACAGCAGCTATTGCTACAAGGAATCTCCTTATCAGGAACCTTACAGAGCGTCCAGCTGATCCTGTGACTGAAGCACTTCTCAAGGAAGTTCAGGAGGATGAGTTTGGACTGGGTGTTTGACTTTTGCTTGTTGTTGCTTTCATTTCATGTGCTTTTTCTTTATGTTGTATTTTTGACCCCTCAGAGGGCATATGTTGTAAGGAAAGACAAATTATGTATCATTTACTATTTGTAATATATGTGTTAGTTTGTTTTATCTGGGTTTCTTTCAAGAAACATCACAAACATCTTCTTCAAGGGGTCTGGAAAGGTCAAAACCAAGTACCAAGCCGGATACCTTGGAAACAAATAGACACACTGCATTGCATACTAACCTTTTGTTTTGTTTTGTAGGTTTTGTTTTGTTATTACTAACTCTGTTGTGACTTCAGGAACTATTGCTCGACGTCGAGGGTTTCCACTCAACCGTCCACACAGATACCCCACCCGCAACAATCTTCCGGGCATACAGATGGACCAAATGCAGCAGGACCTTACAGAGGTCAGAAATCAAATGACCAACGAGAGGTTGGAAATGAGGAATCAGATGACACAATTTATGGAAGTGATGAACAATATGGCTCAAAGCCAGGAGAGGTTAAGAGCACTGGTAGAAGGGAGGAATCAGGAAGACCATCATCCAGGGACTGCTGGGACAAGTAACAATGAGAGAGTTCAACCTCATGTTAATCCCCCAGTCTTTGGACCCCACCTGCATCCAGAGATCAACATCCCTGCTAATGTGCCAGGGACTGCCACCGCAGGTAGAGTGCTGCAAGAAGACCCCCAGGAAGATCAATTCACAGTGATGGGAGCTGGGGAGGAGGCTTATGACAGAAGGCTGGATGAGATAGCTGAGAAATTAAGATCCTTAGAGTCTCAAAATTCTTTGGGTTTTGATGTTATGGACATGGGCTTGGTAGACGGGGTCAGGATTCCCCACAAGTTTAAACCCCCATGCTTTGAGAAGTATAACGGAACTTCCTGTCCCCGGACCCATCTACAATCTTTTCTGGGGAGGCTGAAGGCCTATACCATGGACGAAAAGCTATGGATGTTTTATTTTGAGGATAGCTTAACTGGAGCATCGAGGGAATGGTACTCCCACTTGACAAGAGCAACCATTAAATGCTGGAAGGACCTGGCAGAAGCCTTTATCAGACAGTATCAGTACAACTTGGATATGGCTCCCAACAGAACCCTCCTGATGGGAATGTCTCAATCATCCAGGGAAAGTTTCCGAGAGTATGCCCAGAGATGGAGGCAATTGGCTGCTGCTGTCCAGCCACCTATGTCAGAGAGGGAGATGGCGGATATGTTTATGAACACCCTCCAAGGAACTTACATTGATAGGCTAGCTGCTTTCTCATCTACCAGCTTTGCAGATGTGGTCATAGCCGGGGAGAGAATTGAAAGCCTATTAAAGATGGGTAAGATCTCAGACAACGGTGCAAGCTCATCCAGCAACCCAAGGAAGCCTTTTGTAGGCCCAAGAAGAACTGGTGAAACCAATGCTATCCACACCAACAGGGGCAGGCCCCAATATGTTCATAGGTCTGTGGCAGCAGTCACCATTCCCGCTCCAGCTCATCCACAACCAGCTTATCAACCACCGCAACAAAATTATCAGCAACAACCTCAGTACCAGCAACAAACTCAGTATCCTCCGAGAAATTACAACAACAGCAACACCAACAACAATAATCAGCAGAGACCATTCCAACAGAGGCCCTCTCAGGCCAATAGGGTGATTGATCCGATCCCGATGCCCTATGCCACATTGCTGCCACAACTCTTGAAACTCAACCTAGTTGAGCTAAGGACGTTGGCACCTCCGGATCCTAACAGTCTGCCCAGAAATTACGATGCCAGCGCCAGATGTGCCTTTCACTCAAATGCACCTGGTCATAGTACGGAAAAGTGCAGAGCTTTGCACATGAAAGTGCAGGATCTAGTGGATTCCAAGGCTTTAAACTTTGCACCATCACCAAATGTCAACAAGAACCCTATGCCACACCATGGTGGTCCCCGAATCAATGCTATTGAATAAGACAAGCCGTCTTACTTGATAACTAGTGTGGGTCAGATTCGGACGCCCTTGGTGGAGATTAAAGCTCAACTCCTAGAATGTCAAATGTTCCCAGGATGTGAGTTAGGGTGTGCTTATTGCAACATTTCAGTGAATGGTTGTGATAACCTGAGAGATGGCATAGATGGCCTCATCCAGAGTGGCCTGCTTCAAATCACAACATCAATACCTACCAATCCAGCAATCTCCTTAACAACAGTTCCAGAATCTGCTACAACTGCAACAACCATTGTTCCAAGCAACTCTTCAATCTCATCAACAAATGCTTCATCTGTTACTTCAACGGACCAAATATCAGCAAACATCCCTTCTACAACTTCAGCACCACTTCATTTTGAACCCCCTACAACAACAACACCCATCCTTCCAACAATGTCTCCTACAACATCAGCAGCAAACCATGAAGATATCTCAACAGTTACGATTTATTATGATCCTGAAAATGACTCTGCCTACAACTCACAAAATGCTACTCCCATCAGAGCACCAGTCACAATATATTATGATCCACAGACTATCACAGTCCCTTCTGCAGCTGCCATCAGTCCAGTCACTGTCACAGTGCCTGGGCCAGTACCTTATGAAAGCAGTAATGCCATCCCTTGGCATTACGGCTCTGATTTATACTGCGAAGGACAAAAGATCACTTTTGAATCATCAACTTCTGCACCACAAATAGACAATGTGGGAGGAGGCGGAGGCTTCACTCGAAGCGGACGTCTCTTTGCCCCGCAAGTTCAAAGACCCACTGCCGAAGCAGAAGCTGCTGCCAAGGCAAAAGGGAAGAGCATGGTGCAAGAAGAGCAGGTTGTTAGAGAAGCTTTGAAAACACCTTTTGATCAGGAAGTTGATGAGTTCATGAGAATCATCAAGAAAAGTGATTACAAAATAGTGGACCAGCTTCACCAGACGCCTTCCAAGATCTCCATTCTATCATTGCTTATGTGCTCCGAAGCTCATCGGAACGCACTACTCAAAGTCTTGCACGCAGCTTATGTGCCGGAAGAGATCACCGTCAATCAATTGGAAGCTGTGGTTGGGAATGTTAATGCTAGTAATGGACTAGGATTCACCAACACTGATTTGACTACGGAAGGCCGCAATCATAACAAGGCTTTGCACATTACCATGGAATGTAAAGGTGCAGTTCTTTCCCATGTGCTGGTAGACACAGGATCATCCCTCAATGTCTTACCTAAAAAAGCCCTTGTGAAGCTAGAATATGAAGGATTGGCATTACGTCCCAGCAACTTGGTAGTAAGAGCTTTTGACGGCTCTAAGAGATCAGTTCTGGGAGAAATTGAGTTGCCTGTAATGATTGGCCCACAAACTTTCAAAACGACCTTCTACGTGATGGACATTCAGCCGGCCTACAGCTGTTTGTTGGGTAGACCGTGGATACACGCCGCTGGCGCCGTGACCTCAACCCTTCACCAGAAGTTAAAATTCGAGTGGGAGGGCCAAGTCGTTACTATTTGTGGAGAAGAGGATATTTTCGTAAGCCATCTGGCCACTTACAAATATATTGAGATGGATGGGGAGATCCACGAAACGATGAGTCAAGGGTTTGAGGCCCTGAATATTAACGAAACATCTGCTGTACTTGGGACTTCCATGACATCCTACCAACAAGCCCGGAAGGTGGTGGAAGAAGGAAACGCTCAAGGCTGGGGCAAACTGTTGCCTGTAGAGAAGAAAGAAGATAGATTTGGGTTGGGTTACAAACCAACTCAACAAGATCAAGCAGAGGCTGCTAAGAAGCCCAACTTTGTTAGTGGGGGAATGCTCACCCCCGATGCTGTCAACAACTTGGAAGATGAGTCGGAAGATGAACGCAACCTGGAAAGCTGGATTCGTCCAAGGATCCCGGGGAGCAGTATCTCAAGCTGGTCTTCCCAGGAAATTATAAGAGTTACTCATGCAGAGTAATTATTATTTCCTGTATTTTTATAGCATGCATCAAAGTCTTGCATCTTGCCCAAGATGACAAGACTCATTTTGTAATCGGGCCATCTGTACTTTTTGTGCAATAAGATTAATCAATGAAATATCAGACATCTTTTTGCAAATGAGTCTTTTTTCTTTTTCGTTCACTGTTTTTCCATTTTTCTTTTTGTACAAAAAATAAATGGCGATGTTTTCAAAATGACAACTTTATTTCACTTTTCTAAACAAGATTAAAATCAATCACTAAAATGAACAAACTGAACCCTTGCAGAGAGTGCCTTCCAGACCGCACCGACAACAGCACGGCTATGACTCCGTATGACTTTGACAATCCAATCAATCAAGCTGATGAAGGGGTTGAAGAAGATTACGAGCTTCCTGAAGAGCTAGCCAGGTTGTTAAGGCAAGAGGAGAAGGTTATCACTCCTCATCAGGAGGAGGTCGAAACGATTAATCTTGGTACAGATGAAGACGTGAAAGAGGTTAAAATCGGGGCCTGCTTACAAGACTCAGTGAAGAAACAACTGGTTGACCTGCTTCAAGAATATGTGGATGTGTTTGCTTGGTCTTATCAGGATATGCCAGGGTTGGACACCGACATTGTTGTGCACAAGCTGCCTTTGAGGGAGGAATGCCCGCCGGTCAAACAGAAACTGCGCCGTACTCGCCCAGACATGGCTATGAAGATCAAGGAAGAGGTACAAAAGCAGTGGGACGCCGGGTTCCTTGCTGTAACTAGATATCCACCGTGGGTTGCTAATATAGTACCTGTGCCTAAGAAGGACGGCAAAGTAAGAATGTGTGTTGACTACCGGGATCTGAACAGAGCCAGCCCGAAAGATGATTTCCCATTACCTCACATTGATGTATTGGTAGATAATACAGCTCAGTTCTCGGTATTCTCCTTCATGGACGGATTTTCAGGATACAATCAGATTAAGATGTCACCTGAAGACATGGAGAAGACAATATTCATCACACCCTGGGGAACGTTCTGTTACAAGGTGATGCCATTCGGATTGAAGAATGCAGGTGCAACATATCAACGGGCTATGGTAACATTATTCCATGATATGATCCATAAGGAAATCGAGTGTTATGTGGATGACATGATTGCCAAGTCCCTCACAGAAGAAGACCACCTGGTGAACCTACTGAAGCTATTCAAGCGTCTGAGGAAGTACCAACTGAAGCTGAACCCCAACAAGTGCACATTCGGGGTGCGATCCGGTAAACTGCTGGGCTTTATTGTAAGCGAGAAAGGGATTGAAGTAGACCCTGATAAAGTCAAAGCCATTCAAGAGATGCCTGCACCAAAAACTGAGAAAGAAGTTCGGGGATTTCTAGGTAGATTGAACTACATCTCAAGGTTCATATCTCACCTTACTGCAACCTGTGAACCATTGTTCAAGCTGTTAAGAAAAGAACAGACGGTCAGGTGGAATGAAGACTGCCAGAGGGCTTTTGACAAGATCAAGGAGTACTTGCAAGAACCTCCAATCCTTATTCCTCCAGTTGAAGGAAGACCTCTGATAATGTACCTGACAGTATTAGAAGAATCAATGGGGTGCGTGTTGGGCCAGCATGACGAGTCTGGTCGAAAAGAGTATGCAATATACTACCTGAGCAAAAAGTTTACCGACTGTGAACAACGTTATTCACTGCTCGAGAAAACTTGCTGTGCTTTAGCGTGGGCTGCTCGCCGACTGAGACAGTATATGTTGACCCACACTACTTTATTGATATCCAAAATGGACCCAGTTAAGTACATTTTCGAGAAGCCAGCTCTTACCGGACGGGTTGCAAGATGGCAGATGATTCTCACAGAATATGACATCCAGTACACCTCTCAGAAAGCCATCAAGGGCAGTGTATTGTCTGAATATCTTGCTGAGCAACCCATTGATGACTACCAGCCTATGAGATTTGACTTCCCTGATGAAGACATCATGTTCATAAAAGCAAAAGATCATGAGGAGCCTATTCACACTGAAGGGCCTGACCCGGAAGAAGGATGGACTATGATGTTCGATGGGGCTGTTAATATGAATGGTCATGGTGTTGGTGCAGTACTCATTACACCTAAAGGAGTTCACATGCCTTTCTCGGCAAAGCTCACCTTCAACTGCACTAACAACGAAGCTGAATACGAAGCTTGCATTATGGGTCTTGAGGAAGCCATTGACCTCAGGATCAAGACATTAACCGTGTTCGGGGATTCAGCTCTGGTAGTTAATCAAACCAATGGCAAATGGTACACACACCAGGAGCATCTGATACCTTACAGGGATTATACAAGAAGGTTATTGACTTTCTTCACAACGGTCAAGCTTGAGTATATCCCTCGGGACGAGAATCAGTTTGCGGATGCTCTGGCTACCATTTCATCTATGATCAAAGTTCAAGCTGCCAACTTTGTACCTCAGATTTCAGTATCCAGACTTGACAGACCAGCGTATGTGTTTGCAGCAGATATCACCAAAGATGATAAGCCTTGGTTCCATGACATTAGGTGCTTCTTGGAGGATCAAACATACCCACCTGGGGCATCTTCCAATGATAAGAAGACTTTAAGAAGGCTTGCTGGTAGTTTCTTCCTGAATACCGATGGCTCCCTGTACAAGAGAAACTTTGATATGGTACTCCTCAGATGCGTTGATAAAGCAGAAGCAGACTTGCTGATGCATGAAGTGCATGAAGGATCCTTTGGTACCCATGCAGGAGGGCATGCTATGGCAAAGAAGTTGTTAAGATCAGGTTATTACTGGATCACAATGGATGCCGACTGTTGTGCCTACGCCAAAAAATGTCATAAATGCCAGATTTATGCGGATAAGGTGCATGTGCCTCCCAATCCTTTGAATATAATGTCTTCACCCTGGCCCTTTGCCATGTGGGGCATTGATATGATTGGCAAGATTGAACCGACTGCTTCAAATGGCCACAGATTCATCCTGGTAGCCATTGACTATTTTACCAAGTGGGTCGAAGCAACTTCATATGCAAATGTTACAAGGCAAGTGGTAGCCAGATTTCTGTAGAAAGATATCATCTGTCGATACGGAGTTCCCGAGCGAATCATTACTGATAATGGTTCCAATTTAAACAACAAAATGATGGCTGAGTTATGCCGGGACTTCAAAATCCAACATCACAATTCTTCTCCTTACAGGCCAAAGATGAACGGCGCTGTTGAGGCAGCTAATAAGAATATCAAGAAGATTGTGCAGAAGATGGTAGTAACCTACAAAGACTGGCATGAGATGCTACTGTTTGCCTTGCATGGGTACCGCACGTCAATCAGAACATCCACTGGGGCAACACCGTATCAGCTTGTATATGGCATGGAGGCAGTCCTACCTGTTGAAGTTGAATTACCTTCCTTACGGGTACTGATGGATGTTAAGCTGAACGAAGCAGAATAGGTCCGGTCCCGATACGAACAATTGAGTCTGATTGAAGAGAAAAGATTGGCTGTAATCTGTCATGGGCAGTTGTATCAGAAAAGAATGAAGAGAGCCTTCAATCAGAAAGTCAGGCACCGAGAGTACCAAGTGGGAGATCTTGTGTTGAAGAGAATCCTCCCTCCTCATACAGACCACAGGGGCAAGTGGACTCCGAACTATGAAGGACCATTCGTGGTAAAGAAAGTTTTCTCTGGTGGAGCACTGATGCTCAGCACCATGGATGGTGAAGATTTCCCGTCCCCTGTGAATTCAGATGCAGTTAAAAAATACTTCGCATAAAAATGACCCGCTGGACATAAAAACAGAATGTAAGTCCAGGCAAAAACAGGGCATCCCGGCAAGTCAAAAACAGAATAAAAGACTTGGGCAAAAATAAGGGAAAATAAACAAAAAAAATGTACACCCGCTGAGTTGAAAAGCCGCATTGGACAGCTCAGGCAAAAATGGGTATCCCGATGGATTGAAAACCCGAAAGGGCGATCCATGCAAAATAAGGGAATAAGCGAACAACTGCATTCTGAATTCATCTGCATCACCTGCAACTTGGTAAACCTCGGAAGGATCAAGCTTCTGTCAGAATCAGCTTTCTTCAGAAAGCGAAACGAGAAGAATGTCAAAAGTCATACGAGTCATAGCGAGAGAGGAAGCTCCTTCAAAGCATCGTCAACATTGCCAGCATTTGGTTTCTCAATTTGTAACAATCTCCTCATTTCAGGAAATATGTTTCTTTGACTGTATATTGCCAATTCAGGGCACTCGAATCAATAAAAACAGATTTTTCAGTCATGTTTCGTTTTGTACATTTTTTTATTTTGCAAAGAATGTCTGATGTCTTAAGAAAATTGGTTGCACGAATACAGATGTTTATCTCTAAAAAACAAAGAAAATAAAACACATGCTTGCAGGAAATATACTTACTCTCAGAAGTGCCTCACTCCTATGACGGAATCCGGTAAGGGATACCTCGGGGTTACTCGTACGTTTCTCTGTCTTTGCAGGATTGCAGGTATTCAAAAGCGCAACATGGGGCATGAAAGCTTCATCCCAGCAAGCTAGCAAATCAACGCTCACTCAGTTTTAGCACCCAAAGTGCTTTCTCCCCAGCTGAGTTACCACTTGTTGTTTTTCCCCAGCCGAGTTACCAATCATTCTTCCTCAGCAGAATACAAAAGCCAGGGAACCATCTCCCCACAGAATTTCAGCCTCTATTCAGAAGAACAACGCATGAAGGAGTCACAACAGAGTAAAAGAAGAGCTTCTACAAACCCCAGCTGGGTCCCTTATTACAAGGATATGTCAACCAGTGACTTATCCCCCCAAGCAGATACATTTCATCAGATCTACCAATGATCTCATCCCCGACTGGGATGTCCATTTCGGGCAGATCGGCCAGAGATCTTCGCCGCAACAGGATCCGAATCCCGGTTCGGTATCTTTGCATGATCATGGCATTCACATCATATTCACCCCACAAAGCGTAGCGTTCCGTCTAAAATGGAGCATTACGGCAAAAATCAAACATATAGCATAATCATAAGCCATGTTTTGAATCGAGCACTCGGGAATAATAAAAATCCATCAGTATACAGAAAACTTTCCCCCAGAGTCCCCAGCAAAAGAAGTTGCCTCACATTCACAGACACCAGTATGTACTCCCTTTGACACCCGTCCGTGTCACATCCCCAGCAGAAAGCCAAAGACACTCTCTTTGCACTCACATATACTTATATATATACATTTTCTTGACATCTGTCCATGTCACTTTTCCCAGCACAGTAATGTAAACGTTTTGTATATCAGATATTTGTTTATACTCTACTTTTCTCCTTCTGACACTTGTCCGTGTCACTCTCCCCGGCAAGTTAAACATTCATCTATACATCACTCATACTACTCATACTTATACAGATACCCGTCCGTATCTTGTATACACCATTTACATCCTCGCAGATTCGACACTCGTCCGTGTTCTTTGTTAACCAGTTGGTACTCGTCTGTATCATCATCTCAGAGCATGCGTCAAGCGTTTGTTTCTACTTGATACTCGTCCGTATCATAATCTTAAGGATGCTCGTCCGCATCTTTAATCCATACACCGTGTCAAACACTCATTTCTTCTTGAATTTAGACACTCGTCTGTGTCTACTATTCCCCAGAAGAGTCCCTTCAGATTCAACACTCGTCCGTGTTCCTTGTTAACCAGTTGATACTCGTCCGTATCATCATCTCGGAACATGTGTCAGTATTGGTTTCTACTCGATACTCGTCCGTATCGTAGTCCTAAGGATGCTCGTCCGCATCTTTAATCTATACACAAACATCTAAACACTTATACCTTTTGTTTCTTGGATGTAAACACTCGTCCGTGTTTACTATTCCCCAGTAAAACATTTTCTTCTTATCTGACATTCGTCCTATGTCATGATAAACATTTGAGAGCAGCCGTACCCTGCTAGGTGGTCGTTCTCCACCTCTTGATGGTCGTCCTTCATCATGCTCGTCCGATGGACGTCCCCATCGTTGACCTTTTATCCGACGTTCGTCCTATGTCGTGATATATTTAGCAGCCGTCCCCTGCTAAGTGATCGTCCTTCACCTTTTGATGATTTTCCTTCATCATTTTATCCAATGGCTGTCCCCATTGTTGATTTTGGTTATCTGACATTCGTCCTATGTCATGATGAACCTTGAGAGCAGCCGTCCCCTGCTAGGTGGTCGTCCTCCACCTCTTGATGGTCGTCCTCCATCATGCTCATCCGATGGCCGTCCCCATCGTTGACCTTTTATCCTGCATTCGTCCTATGTCGCGATATTTTCGGCAGCCGTACCCTGCCAGGTGGTCGTCCTCCACCTTTGATGACCGTCCCTCATCTTAACCCTTACAGAGCAGCCGTCCCCTGCTAGGTGATCGTCCTTCACCTTTGATGACCGTACCTCATCATCTGTTTATTTCATTCTTTAACCCGATGGCCGTCCCCGTCGTGGTCCCTTTTCTTTTAGCCCGATGGCCATCCCCATCGTTGGTTACTTTACTTTATGAATTTGATGGCCGTCCCCATCATTTTTCATTAACCCCAGAGAATTTTACAGCTTTACGTGATGGCCGTCCCCATCATAGTATCTTTTATCCCCAGCATGTCGGCCGTCCCCGTCATTGCTTTACTGTCCGCACTTTTCCCAGCGTGTCGGCCGTCCCCGTCATTGCTCTTTACCCAGCAGTCGTTTTCTGCTCGACGGTCGTCCTCCGTCGCCCACGCTTTAAAATATACTTTATTTTTCTTTTACAATCTATATCCCTTTTCTTCTCCATTCTGTGAGTGCAAATTTTGGACTGTCTTTGGTATTCAACCACAAGTTATCTTGTTTGCCTGATAAGCCGTCGCTTACATCCTGCACAGCTAACTCATGCTTGAATAGGGGCAGCTGTAAACACCCCAAATTTGCCCTCACCCATTCACACCATGGCTTGTGATTATTTCATATGCATAAACACAATCATAGCATCTCACATCACATTTTTGGTTCACTGCATAGATTCAAAGTCATCTGCATCTAGGGTTTGTGATCTGAGCAACCCAAAAGCTCCTTGAGCCACTCCAAAGGTCAAAAATCACTTCAAGGGGGTCCATGTGTGTTCAAGTATCATATTACATCCTCTCAAAGACAAGAATGCCAAAGAATCACAAGAACTGGGATTGGTGTGGAAGCAGAGCCAGGCTTGACTGCACAGATGACCTAAAATTAGGGTTTTGGTTTCAGAAGCCATAACTTCAAATTTTTTGGTCATTCTTGTTTCTATTGGTCTCTATATGGTATATGGAGTATGCATATCAATTTTCATGAAGAAATTCCATGGGGAAGTCATCTGATCAAGAGTTGACTTTCTGGACAAGTCAATACAAAATCAGGGCATCTGAGGCCCCCAATGACCCAACCAAGGGGTGATCTTCATCATTTTGAGTGTATATGATCTTTATTTGATCATGGAAGAAGTTGGAAGTTCACAAAATTCAAGAATTACAAGTTTTTGCAAAGTTGACTTTTTGGGGCAAGTTTGACTTTTAAGGAATTTGTCATTTTAGGCAACTTTTCAACCCTTACTTTTTGATCCAAAAATGCTTCAAATGGAAAAACTTTGGTCATGAAAGTTGTATAATAGATCATTCCCTTTTCAAAAAGTACAAGAACATGACCTAATTCATTTTGGATCAAAAGTTATGGTGCATCAAAGTTGGCAAAAATCACTAAAATTCAAATTATGCACCAAATGAGAAACTTGCAAAATCTTGTACCAAGGCAATTTGTGACTTCTAATTGGTGTCAAACCATTACACAAACATCACACAAGTCTTAAAGTTCAGATTGAACCAAAGGGATCACATGTTTCATGGCTTGTGAGGCAAGATCTTTTCATGAGAACTAAAAGCAAGCAAGTTGCAAAACCAATGATAACTTCTCATCCACTTGTTGCCTAGCCTGCTGACCAATCCTAGCCTTTCTCCCTCACCTTGCTGCGCAGCCCACACCCTTTGTACTTGGCTGGAACATGACCCATGCCTCTCTTACAAGAAGTTGACATTTTGGCAAAAGCTACCATACCTATCACAAAAGGACATGTCATGTCATCTGACCAATAGGATTAGTTTATACAAACCAAATGCAAGCAAAACATCATAACACACAAGACATAAACCAGCAAGAACACAACTTTCTCATTTTTCACCCTCAAAACAAAAGCCTTCGAAACTCAGAAAACAAGCCACAAACACTTGAACAAACTTCATAGATCAACTCAACTCATCATCCTGATCACAAAGCACCCCTCACCCTTGCCTTAAACTGCCTGAATCATAAACACGATTCTCACCTGAGCTTGAGCAGAACCTATTCAAACTCTCAAACCAGCCAGCACAAACCCCTTCTAAGCATCCAGACATCATCAAGGGACCAAGAGGAGTGGATTGCATCAAGAGAAGAGGCCAGAAAGCTGTGAACTGAAAGCTTCAAAACTCAGGTAGCTCAAGAACTTTTTTATTCAGAAATGAATTTTTAAGTTCTTAATAGCTTCTACATGCTTCCCTGATCATGAATATGTTGTTGGTTTTGAAAATGGTGAAGAGATGAGTATGTATGCAGTCCCTGAAACTTTTTGCCCTAGAACTAGATTGATTCGATTCAGCCAGTTTAGGAATGATAAATGTTGTTTGAATGGGGGTTTTAATTCGTTTTTGGGTGGGGATCATTTCTGTTTAATTAGAATTCGTTTTAGATGCGTGTAGAAGGAGTTTGTGATTTTGGGTGATCGGAGAAGATGACCGGAACACTGTTCCGGTCACCTGAGGGTCATTAAGGGCTGATTAGGGCTAATTAATTAGGGTTAGTGAGTTTGAATTCCAGCCGTGGGATCTGGCGCCAAGTCAAACGCGCGCGCATCAGGTTTAAATGAGGGCCCTTGAATCTGATTACTTTTCTTTTTCAGCTTTTAATTCATTTTATTTTTCATATTATTTCATTTAATTTCCACAATTTATTAAAAATAGCAAAAATACTTCAAAAATTCTGAAATTTTTTATGCAAGCTATTATTTAATTTCAGAACACAAAAATATTTTTATTTTCATTTTTAGCATTAAAAAAGTATTTTTAAATATTTAAAAGTTTCTTTTTAATTAATTAATGAGAATTAATTAATTAAAAATACTTTTAGGTATTTAAAAATCACCAAAAAATTCATGAAACCTTTAAAAACATTTAGAAACATTGTCCAACCCTCAAACCAAATTTATTTTTTGATCTTGATGCATATTAAGAATTTTTCATGGAATTAAAATCATTTTAATGCATTATTTTGATCCAAACTTCCAAAAATCATTTCTGCCTAACCATTGAGAGTTGGACTTTGATTCTTTTTGCATTGTGTTTAGCATATCATGTAGTTTGTGAGATTAAATGTCCATGATTTTATCTTTCATTTTCCATTTGTTTGGCATTTTTCTTGTTAAGGAACCCTAAAACCCTAGAAAACTTAGGAAAATCATAACTTGAACTTGGTTAAGAGTTGGAACCTCTCCTTTGGGCAGTGAGTTAGTATAGGATTAGGGATCCTTTGAGTGCATTTTCAATTTTTTATATTGATGTTTGCTTCTGATTTTGGTTTTTGTTTGATGCTTTGATCATAAACCCTAATTTGGGCTTCCATATGCATCTATCTTGTATTTGCATTCAAACCTTGACTTGCCATAGCATTTTGTGCATCCATTTGATTCATTTGACATCATAAGACATATTGAAAGCATGTTTGATCATTGCATCTTGCATTTGCCATGTTGTATGCCATTTGCATTTCATAACTTTTCATGTATGTTCATGTGTCTTAACTTGTTTCATATGCATCCATGAGCTTGTATGATCATCCCCATGTGTTGTCTCATGTTTGCATCATCTCATAGCATCATTATCATCCCATTGTGCTTCTGGTTTTGATTTTCATCATGCCATTTCATCTCATGTTGCATTGCATTTCATTTCTTTCACTAACATTTCAGGTGGTAAGTTGTTTGAGAAGTGAATTTGCCTTCACTTCTCATAACTTCACTTCTCATCTCTTTTATTCATCCTTGCTGCATTTTTGTTTGTGTTTGAGTTTGAGCTTGCTCATCCTTCTTCTTCATACTTTCTTTCTTCAAGTGACTTGACTTCTTGAATGAAGCAAGTCACTTTGCTTCTCCTGATCCTTTCATCTGCTTCCTGGTGGTTCCATTGAAGATTGCTCTTGTAAACCTCACAAACCTTAGGAACAACCAAGCATGACAATGATTAGGGTTTTGATTAGTCTCCCATTTAGTTTTACCTTTGTGTCTCTTTTGAGTCTTCTCTTCTCATCTCATAATCAGGGACTAAACCCTAAAGGCTTTAAGGTTTTGTGATTAAGCTTATGCCTGCATCCTTCTATTAGGATGGAGTGTATAACTTTAATCCTAAGTGTTAAACCCTTAATGTGTTTAAAACCTTTAATCAATTCACTTAATAATCACCAAGACATCACACTTGTAACTTGGGCCTTGCATTAGGGTTCTAATTCTTCCTTAATTGGTTAAGAAGGACTAACCCTAGTGTTAATGGACAAGTCCCCCTCAAGTTGTCTTACAAATCATAAAACTCACTTCATCATCATATCATTAAATAAAATCCACTTAATCAAAGGCTTGTTTTGTCATGAGTTTAATCCCTAATCATGGATTAAGTTGAGGAGCTTTCCTCAGCTTAAACATTCTCATCTATTATCCTTCTATTAGGATGGTGTAATGAGTCTGTTTAATCCCTGATTATGGCTTAATCTCATTACTTAACACTAAACAAAAACACCAAAAACATATAAATAATCACAAGTAGGTTAATGATCTTAATCCTACATCAAAGGTGATTAAGTGTGAGAAGCTGACTTCACACTTAAGGTATTCTCATTACCCCTAATCAGAGGGAAGATGTGATGAGTTTACTAACCCATTGGTTTAGGCTTAAGCTCATTAACTTATGACAAACTTTCAAAAGCAATAAAAGACTGAAAACTCAAAAACAAACAATAATCGTCTCCTTCGGGATTCTTTTCTCATCTCATTCACTCATAAACAAGAACTCGCTTCTTCCGTCTAATGCAAGACAGTTTGCACCTGAGCCAGACAGGTCATACAATTGAGCATAGATAAGCAAGCAGTTCACAAGTCAATTCATCTTTCAGTCTCTTTGGGTCGAACTACGGTGTTCTGACTTCCTCATTGCACGAGAGGATACGTAGGCATAACTTAACAGTTATCGAACAAAAGTCTCTGTATATTCCCCCTCTTTCCAGCATCTATCTCTTAGCCTCATTATCATGAGCATTTCACTCCTATCCTTACACTGGCACTGTACATTTATACACTTCACGCTTCTCATACACTGACACCTGTACATCCTTTTCCAGCTCTTTTATACACAAATTGCACTGACACTACCCCTTTAAAACACAAATCTTTTGAGCGTGGATCCCGTCGAGTACGACGGACAATCTGGGTGCTAATACCTTCCCAGGTT
Source organism: Lathyrus aphaca (assembly GCA_963966055.1). Lineage (NCBI taxonomy): Eukaryota > Viridiplantae > Streptophyta > Magnoliopsida > Fabales > Fabaceae > Lathyrus > Lathyrus aphaca. The sequence goes on along the minus strand of OZ014519.1, from coordinate 274,773,206 downwards.
GTAACCAACCCCCTTTCTCAGTCTCTCTGGTTCGCAACCGTCTTATCCATCTTTTCCTAGGTCTATGCAGCATTACCTTTCCTCCGGGATAAAAATGCCTAGCTGGCGACTCTTTTCTTTTCCAGTGAGTTCACTGCTGTGTGTTCTCATTGTTCTTTTCGCCGACCGTTCGCGTCTGTACCTTTATCTGGGCCATTTCCCATTTATCGGGAGCGACAATAAGGTACAGTCATCAAAGGTGAAGGACGATCACCTAGCAGGGGACGGCTGCTCTGTAAGGGTTAAGATGAGGGACGGTCATCTAAGGTGGAGGACGACCACCAGGCAGGGTACGGCTGCCGAAAATATCGCGACATAGGACGAATGCCGGATAAAAGGGTCAACGATGGGGACAGCCATCGGATGAGCATGATGGAGGACGACCATCAAGAGGTGGAGGACGACCACCTAGCAGGGGACGGCTGCTCTCAAGGTTTGTCATGACGTAGGACGAATGTCAGATAACCAAAATCAACAATGGGGACGGCCATTGGATAAAATGATGAAGGAAAATCATCAAAAGGTGAAGGACGATCACCTAGCAGGGGACGGCTGCTAAATATCAGGACATAGGACGAATGTCGGATAAAAGGAGTCAACGATGGGGACGGCCATCGGATGAGCATGATGGAGGACGACCATCAAGAGGTGGAGGACGACCACCTAGCAGGGTACGGCTGCTCTCAGGGTTTATCATGACATAGGACGAATGTCAGATAAGAAGAAAAATCACTTTACTGGGGGAGTAGTAAACACGAACGAGTGTTTACATCCAAGAAATAAAAGGTATAAGCGTTTGGTATTGTGTATAGATTAAAGATGCGGACGAGCATCCTTAAGACTATGATACGGACGAGTATCAGGTAGAAACAAAGACTGACACGTGTTCCGAGATGATGATACGGACGAGTATCAACTGGTTAACAAGGAACACGGACGAGTGTTGTATCTGAGGGGACTCTTCTGGGGAATAGTAGACACAGACGAGTATCTATATTCAAGAAGACACAATGTATGGATTAAAGATGCGGACGAGCATCCTTAGGACTATGATACGGACGAGTATCATGTAGAAACAAACGCTTGACGCATGCTCTGAGATGATGGTACGGACGAGCACCAACTGGTTAACAAAGAACACGGACGAGTGTCGAATCTGCGGGGATGTAAGTGGTGTATATAGGATACGGACGAGTATCTGCAAGTGAAATGAGAGTGAAAAGTACGAGTAATATGTATTTCAGTGTCCAACCTGCTGGAGAGAGTGACACAGACGAGTGTCAAAAGGAGAAGAGTATAGTATAAACAATTATCTAATATACAAAGTGTTTATGTTACTGTGCTGGGAAAATGACATGGACGGATGTCAAGGAAATGTATATATATATAAGTATATGTGAGTGCAAAGAGGATGTCTTTGGCTTTCTGCTGGGGGTATGACACGGACGGGTGTCAAGAAATACCTGTGATACGGATGATCTGTTTGTAAAGGGTGTTCGGGCGACTTTACTGGGGAATGATGACACGGACGGGTGCCAAAAGGAGTGTGTATTTGTATTGGTGAATATGAGGCAACTGCTTTTGCTGGGGAATCTGGGGGGTATTCCGTATATTGCTGATGGATTGTCATTATTCACAAGTGTTTGATTCCGAACATGGCTTATGATTATGCAATATGTTTGATTTTTGTCGTAATGTTCCGTATTAGACGGAATGCTACGCTTTGTAGGTGAATATGATGCGAATGCCATGATTATGCAAAAGATACCAATCCAAGGTTCGGATCCCATTGCTGTGAAGATCTCTGGTCGATCTCGCTTGAAGTGAACATCCCAGCTGGGGATGAGATCATTGGTAGATCTGGTGAAATGATTCTGCTTGGGGAAATGGGTCAATGATAGACCTTTTCCAGTAATGAGGGACCCAGCTGGGGGTTGTAGAAGCTTTCGTCACTCTGTTGTGATTCTTTCGTGCGCTGCTCTTCTGGATAGAGGCTGAGACTCTGTGGGGAGATGATTCCCTGGCTTTTGTACTTGACTGAGGAAGAAGGATTGGCCACTCGGTTGGTAGAAGCAACAAGTGACAACTCAACTGGGGAGAAAACACCTTGAGTGCTAAGACTGAGTGAGTGTTGATTTGTGTCACACCCCAAATTTTACCCCTAATCGCTCATATCATCATCATACTTTTATCGCATTTTTGCAGGGATTTTTTCCGATTTATTTTCTGTTGCTTTCTTCTCATTTTCTAGCTTCCATTTTAATTTAATTTATTTATGACCTTTTTTTTTTTTTAATTCATTTTCGTATTTTTAATTTTAACTTCTATTTTCGTTCTATTTGTAAATTCCTATTTTTTAAATTTTATTTCAATTTCTATTTTTTTAATTTTTTTTAGTTCAATTTTTAAAATTTTCTAAACTTATTTGTTATTTCTTTTCATTATCAAGTCCTCATTCCTAAATTAATTTTTATTTCATTTTCAAATTTTAGTTTCTAAATTCATTTTCTATTCTTCAACTTTTAATTTTATCTCATTTTTAAGTTTCTATTTCCAATCTAATTTCAATTTCCAATTTATTTTTAGTTTATTCTAATTTGATTTCAATTTCTAATTTATTTTTAATTTACTTTTCTTTTTAAGATTTCATTTTTAATTTAATTCCAATTTCTTTTTTTTATTATTATTCATTTTAGTTCCAAGTTTATTTATTTAAGTTTATAAGTTATTTTTTAATTTTTAAATTTAATTCTTTTTAATTCATTTCTAACTTAAGTATTATATTTAGATTCTAATTTAAAACTCTAATTTCCAATATTAAGTGCCAAGTATAAACAAGCTTTAGTGTAAATAATTAAATTTATTCCATAATATTTGTTTTGTTACAATTACATATACATAGAAAATTACAAGAAAAGAATACAAAAAAAATTCTGCACTACAATACAAATGCAGTCTGCTCCAAATCAGCCCCACAGCAAGCATGCAGCCACCAACAGCTGCATTTTCCTGCTCCACCACCACTGCAAAATTCAGACCTTGTCCCTCTTTTGAAACCCTTCACCTACAAGCATAAAACACACTGTTATATCAAAATTAAACACAACAAATACACACTGCAAGCAGCCCTCAACAACTCACAAAAAACACTCTGTTACAGCCCTTTAACCCAAAAATCCAGCATCAAAAACAACTACAAATCAGCCCCATAATACACTACAAAACAGCACCAAATACACCCAAACTCAGCCTCAAACACAACTCAAAACAGCCCCCCACAACCCATCCAAAAATCAGCAGCATAAAACTACACGAAAAGCCCCAAACAGACCCTGTTACAAGCATCAAACATAACCAAAAATCAGCATCAAAGACATCCTAAACAGTCCCAAAAATCAGCAAAAAAAGTCAAGAACAACTTCAAAAATCAGCGAAAACAACAATTAAAGGAAGGAGACTTACTACTCGTGGACTCTTCACCCCGATAACGTTCGGGTCGGTATATTTCTTTCTCCTTTCACCTCTTTTCAGTTTTGTTCATAGTTTCTTTTCTTTTTAATTTCATTCAGCCTGCATACACAAAATAAGAGTCATGTTAAAACTTCAAAAAATATGTACTTAAAATCATTTTTTTTCCAAATCACAGCATAAAAAAAAAAACCAATCACCCTCACTGTTACATCAAACTTCAAACCCAAAAAACCACCCTTAAACCATCCAGTACCACCGCTCGCCACAATCTTCACGAAATCCTCCTCATAACCAAACAAACCTCAATTTCCTCCTTCATACCTTCATACAAATACAAACCATAAACACAATCTTCATAAACCATTCAAAACCTTCACACAAAAAAAAACAGAATCCAGCTTTTATTCTCAAGCCTTTTTCTCTCACAGTGAACGAAGCACTCAAATCCTAAAACCCACCCTCCATAAACCTGCAAATCAAAACCCTTACCAAAAACTCTTCAAAACCATTTTTATTTCCTTCATCACCACCTCTAACTCTTCACCATATCAAACCACCATAAAAAAACTGAAATAACAAACAAAAAAGGCAGATCACACAGAACCACTAAATCATCCACCTTCGTCATTTCCATACTTCCATCACCAAAACACCACTCTCACCACTGTAAAAGAAAATAAACCCAATAACCTTCCATAAACCGAACTCAAACACTCACCAATGTGAACAAACCGGAATCCACCGAAAGAGCCACAAAACCATTTTCGCAGAACCACGAACCCACACCGTCCACAGCAAAACCGCGCCTCACCGTGAGCCAATACGAACCTGAGACAAAACCAGAAACACTATCAACACAACATTTCAATCTGAACCTCCATAAACCACATACAAAGCCGAATCCCTCACAGAAAACCAAGGAAACAAAACACAGAGAAATAAAAATCCGTAAACGTACTCACCACTCACTGAAATCCACTTTCCATTTGCAAGCCATCAAAGCCACAACACAATAAAAACAACAAGCCGACACGTCCCGCACACTTAAGTCAACACCACTCCGGTCAACATTCAACCCTCACTGAGTAAAGTCACCCATTTCCACCCAAATCACAATACCCAGAAATCGCGCCGCCAGAAATCCAGCCACAACCAAGCACACTTCCTGCAAAATACAAAAAAAAACACAGTCACCGTTCCCCACAAATTTCACACCAACCAAAACAAATCCGCGACAATCTTACTGTGAAACAAAACCAGAAACCTCAAACCACCATAAACCGCAGTGAGAATCGAGAAACTCAGCCAAAACATTCCAAAACCGAAATCGAACCCACAACCAACACAGTTAACCACTAACCTCCATTCCCTTCCGCATCACCGAACAACCACCACCGTTTTCACCCTACCAAAACCGTGAACACCTTCTTCATCAATAATCTGAATCCACCACAACCCAAACAACAAAAACTGAACCAAATCTTCACTGAAACTTTCAGAATCCCCACCATCGGACAACCTCAACATCACGGCAACCGAAAGCCCTTGCGAACCACCGCCGACCGCCCCTCTGAGACGAAACCGTGAAAATACATCGAAACAAACAGAGAGAATTGCAGTGAGTTGAGAGAGAAATTTGCAGCGAGTTTGACGGAGAGAGTGAGACAGTGACGGATTCGGAGCCAAGAGAGAGAATCGCGGAGAGACGGAGATGAGTTGAGGGAGAAGCCGCCGATGCAATTTTGAGAGTGGGTCTTGTTTTTTTTAACGTGAAAGGATATTATGTCTGAGTTTTTTTTTTAATTGTTTCTTTCCTTTAATTCTGTTTTATTATTTATTTTTGTTTTTTGTTAAAGATTTTGGTTTGGTGAGTTGGGCTTGGAAGCCCATACGAATTTTTTCCAACACACCCATGTTTTCAACTGCATCCCTCTATGTTTTTTTTCATATTTCTCTTTTTATTATTCTTTTATTATTTCCTTGAAGTGAACCTTAGATTTTCTTTTTTATGAGTTTCTTTTAAAATATAATTATATCAAGAGGCACTTTTAAAAAAAATGTAGTTATTGTTAAATTTATAAAATTCATTTTTGTTCATTTATTTCCTCTTTATTTTTGAGGGCCGATGATATAACGAAGGTCACGATAAATCGTTTCCGATTAATCGTGACCCATATGAGGCCATTGCATTTTATTTCTATATTTATTTATCTTTCCATTTAATTCATTTGTTTATTCTACTAAATTCATTTAATTTATTCATTGCTATTTCATAATTCATTTCACTTTATTTTATTATCATTCATTTCTTGCGTCCTTACACTATACCAATTTCATTTCAAAATAATAATTCTTTGGTCCAACGCCAAATTCACTTCACTACACTCACACACGTAAGTCGGTCGTTTACGATCGCCATCTGCACAGTTTCTTACACTTCATTAACTTAAACAATTGTCGCACTGCGTTTGTTTGCCACCCCAGCATTCTCGATCCATATATCGAGCCATAGCCAGTAACCAAGCCCTTTATCCTTGCATTCCATTTACTTTATTCGATTTATTTATTTGCAAGTAGCAACCTTTGCCTAGTCTTAGGAGCTTGCACCCTCTCTTATTTATTTTTGTTTATGCTTATCGATCCAAAAGGGAAAGACTCCTGCAGTTGACTCAATGTCATAGGAAGTTTAGCAATCCCTAGTTCCATTTTGACCTTAGCAATTAGGTCCTTCTTTTTCTTTGACCTTAGCAATTAGGTCCCTCATCCTTAGGTCCTTAGCCATTAGGTCCTTAGCTTTTTATTTTACAACTTTTTGTGACTTTCTTAAAGTCACGTGAGTGTTTGCCATAACACTTACCTTCCCCCGCGAACCTTGAGCGTAACCAAGTGTTCGTTAATCCTTAGGAGAACTACGAGTGCTCTGATTCTATACCCGATACGTAGGCATCGATGCGATGTTGTGCGAGCACCATTAGAAATAAAAACCTTAGGTTTCCTTTAATTTTAACAAGCAATAAACAACAATAATGCAAATACTAACAAGAGGTTCCCGTAGGATACTGCGGATGCTTAGGATGCTAACACCTTCCCTAGGTATAATCAACCCCCGAACCTAGTTTCTCCTCATTTAGGGTTTTTACGATCTTTTTCCCTTTTCCTTTTGGATTAAATTAAAGTCGGTGGTGAACATAAATGTTTTGCGATTCAAGCTCACTTAATAGCTTGGTATCCGATTCTCACCGCAACAGAAATGGCGACTTCACTGGGGACACTATTTTTGAGGGTTAAGCCCACCTTGTATATTTGTATATTTGTTGTTGTATTGCTTGTTATTATTTTGGATTCTTGTTGGGTGTTCCATGTGTGGTGAGATAAGTCCTAACCCGGACTTGAGTGCAAAATAAGTTAGGACGGTGGTATATTCAAGAAAGCTTGTAGGGAGTTGAGTCCCGACCAAGTTGACTTGAGACACCACCACTCAGCGGAGGCCTCCTCGGATGTAGTTTTGTTGATCGAGTTCAGTCGTGAAAACATTACTATATTCGACCTGAGAGCCATTAATGCTGAGGACCGTAGAACATTTACCCCCACTTGGCCTTTTTAGGGATGTAGTGCGATGACTATGAGGGTGTAAATCCGAAATAGTTGATACGCGATACTGCACTCGGATGAGACTCTCTTGAGAATATTACTGATTACCAAGTCGAGTTGGGAAGTCGGTAATATCCGAAAGATGGGACAGTGATTCTGGGAACTTTTAGAACCCGTTGTACAGGTACAAATAAACTCATAGTACATACCTTTTGGGAGGGTTGAACCTTTGACCTCATGCAAGCTTTGAACCTAAGCCTTGTTTGTGTTTGTTGCATTCACGCATCATGAAGCATCATTTTTACCATTTTTATTCAAGGAACTCAGAAACTCTATCTTTGCAAATATCATAGGTATCATCATGGATTTTGGAAGAAGAAAAACTGTCAAGTACACATTCAAAACTCCCAAACTCGAAGACCTAAGGAAATTAAGAGACTTGGTTCTGGATCAAGATGCCTTCATGGAGAAGCATAGGAGACTTTTAGCTTTGCTTAAGACTGATTGGGATGGAAGGTTGCTCTCTGTGATGCTCCAGTTTTATGATCCTCTCTACCACTGTTTTACGTTCCCTGATTACCAATTGGCACCTACTTTGGAAGAGTATTCAGTTTTGGTGGGATCACGTGTTAAGGATGAGTTTCCATTCCCTGTTCTAGAGAAGGACCCTGAAGAAGCAGAGATTGCAAAGGCGACATATTTGAGTGTTCCTGAGGTCAAGGCAAATATGACCTATAAAGGAAAGATTTTTGGATTCCCTACAAAGTTTCTGATAGAAAAGGCCAAGAGTTTTGTTGATGTGAAGGATATGAAGGCTTTTGAGGCGACTTTCATTCTGCTGATATATGGAGTGCTGCTTTTCCCAAACTTTGAAGACTTTGTCGACCTGAACGCCATCAAGATATTTCTGAAGAAGAACCCGGTCCCTACTTTGCTCGGAGACACCTACCATTCCATCCATCTGAGGAATCACCATAAGGGAGGGATGATTACTTGTTGTGCATCATTGTTGTACGAGTGGTTTATTTCGCACTTGCCTAAGTCATCTTCATTTTGGAACCTTAAGGATGGTTTGTGGTGGTCACAAAGGATCATGTCTCTTACTCATTCTGACATTAGTTGGTACAATCGTGTTTATGATGGAACATTGATTATTGATAGCTGTGGTGATTTTGCTAATGTGCCTCTTCTTAGCACTAAGGGAGGAATCAGCTATAATCCGGTTTTGGCTCGCCGTCAACTCGGGTACCCGTTGAAGGACAAGCCTAAGAGTGTTGAAGTGGAAGGAATTTTCTTTAAGGATGACGAAGAACCAGAGCTCAAGAAACAGATTATGCAAGCTTGGAAGTGCATCCATAGGAAGGGGAGGAGTAGCCTGGGAAAGCCGAATTGTGTTTCTATGGAACCCTATCTCCAATGGGTACGAGATAGGGCAATCATTCTGAAGATGCCTTACCCTCGCCAGGATCCTATGACCTTCAAGAAACCCATTCTAATCTTTATGGATGATGCGGAGAAACTGAAGATTGATTTGGAGAAAGAGATTCGAGAGAAGAACGCATGGAAGAATCGACATCAGATCATCAGCAGTGAGAATGAAGAGCTTAGAAGACAACTGAAGATGAAGGAAGAAGAAGAGCTCTCCAGCAAGAAAAGGAAAGCACCAGAGGATTTATTTTCCTCCAGCACTCAAGAGGACGCTTCTTGGAAGTCGATCGTGGATCAACTTATGATTGAAAGGGCTCAGATGAAGGCACAAATCGAGAAGCTCAACTTGAGGCTTTTAGGAGAATCTCCTTAGGACTTTGTCTTTATCTTTATTAAACTTTGTTTGGGATTTTTGAAAGTGTACTCAAGACTTTGTATCACTTTTTGAATTTAATGAAATCATATCCTTTTGATTATTATGTGTTCCTTGGTATTTGCAAATTGTCTCTTAAGTTCCTTGGATAATTTTTTTGCATTGCACTCATACATTTGGCATTTCATTTGGCATTGCATTTGCATTTTTTTTCATGAAACTCATTCCCGTCATCTGCTCTCAATTCAGCTTTCACACTGAGGCTCTCACGCAAATACTACACTCGAGCTCAAGCCAGAAAGAGGATGGCTGAAAGAGACGTAGAGATGGACAGAGTTAACGAAGAGCTTTCTGATATTCGTGGAGATATGGGTCAGATGATGGAAATGTTGCAAGTCATTCGAGCGAAGATGGATACCCAACGGACTGTGGTGTCAGAAATTGTTACTGCAACGACTGAAGTTGTCACTGCAACGACCGAGCCTACCCCTGTGACCTGGTCTCCTTTTGGGTTCCCTCCTGGTTTTTTCCCTCCTCCTCAAGGTTTTGCTGCTCAGAGTGCTATTCCCTCTTCTTCAGGATTTGCTGCTCAGGGTTTCTTCCCTCCTTCTCAAGGTTTTGCTTCTCAGAGTATTATTCCTTCTTCCCAAGGATTTGCTACTCAGGGTTTTATTCCTTCCTCCCAAGGATTTGCTGCTCAAGGCTTTGTGCCTCCTCCTCATGTATTTGCTACTCAGAGTTTTATACCTCCTTCACAAGGGTTTGCTACTCAAAGTTTTATTCCTCCTTCCCAAGGATTTGCTGCTCAGGGTTTCTTTCCTTCGTCCCAAGGTTTAGCTTCTCAAAGTTTCGCACCTCCCTCTCAGGGTATGGCATTTCCTTTCCAAGGTTTTGTGCCTCCTCCTCAGGGATTTGCTGCTCAACAAACTGTTCCTGTGACTAATGAAGAAAATCATGCAGTTGCTAATTTTACACAGGACATTGTGCACACCCGTGCCCAACCGTATTTTAATGACCATCAGGGGTATGAAGCGCCAGATATGTCTGAAAACGGAGATGAGAAGCATGTGAAGATGCAGGAGAATTTTGATACCCTTGAAAAAAGGTTAAGAGCGATAGAAGGTGACCAGATCTTTGGGGCTGCTGCCAGAGAGATGTGTCTGGTGTCTGGATTGATAATACCTCCAAAGTTCAAGATACCCACGTTTGATATGTATGAGGGTGCAACTTGTCCCAAGAACCATCTCCTGATGTACTATCGAAGAATGGCTGCTCAGGTAGACAATGATAAGTTAATGATCCACTGCTTTCAAGACAGCCTGAAGGGAATCTCCTCTAAATGGTATTTGACGCTTGACCAGTCGAAGATTCGTAGTTTCCAAGACTTGGCCGATGCTTTCATCCAACAATATAAATACAACATGGACCTCGCTCCCGATAGGAGGCAATTGCTAAGCATGTCCCAGAAAGAGTCTGAATCCTTTAAAGAGTATGCTCAAAGGTGGAGAGGGACCGCTTCTCAAGTAGAGCCCCCATTGACTGAAAAAGAATTAGCTGACTGGTTTGTTGACACTGTGCGACCAGAATTCTATGAGAGAATGGTGGGGAGTATAACTGCTAGTTTCTCTGATTTAGTGGCTGTGGGAATCAAGGTAGAGCTCGGTTTGAAAAGTGGAAAGATGAGTAGTGCATCTGGCAGTTCTAGCACTAGTAGTGGAAATATTGGCAAGAAATTTACCAATAACTTCCACAAGAAGAAGGAAGGTGAGACAAATGCGATAATGGCAGGTCAAAGAAGAAATCCGCTGTGGCAGAGACCTTCACCTATGGCTCAACAGCAATATGCTCGCCAACAGCAGTATGCTCATCAACAACAGTATGCCCAACATCCTTATGTAGCGGCGGTTCAACCAGCATTTAATCCACAAGTCCCCATGTATCGGCCAGCTCAAGCAGCACCGATGTACCAACAAGCGGCTCCAATGATTCAACCTTATCAACCAATGATCAACAATCCGGGCTATCAACAAGCACCCAATGCTTCAGCCTACCAGCAGAGGACTCCAGCTCCTCATTCAAATCCCAATTTTCAGAACAGAAGACCAGGTGGAAGGCCTCCTAATCCTCAAATCCCTATAACTTATACTGAGTTATATCCTTCACTGCTGAAGAAGGGTTTGGTTACTCCAAGGCCTTTAGGTCCTCCACCAAGTCCGCTCCCACCAAATTACAACCCAAATGCTCACTGTTTATTCCATGAAGGTGCTCCAGGGCACGATTTGGAGGGTTGTTATGCTTTGAAGTACATAGTGAAAGATTTGATGGAGAAGAATATTCTGTCATTTGGGAATACTGGTCCGAATGTCAAAGATAATCCTTTACCCAAGCATGGGTCTATAAATGCTATTGTTGATGAGTCCGAAGAAGGTTTGATTTTCAATGCCACCGAGATCAAGACCCCGCTCAGAGACTTCCATGCGAAGTTAGTAGAGGCGGGTATACTGAAGAGCTGTCATCAAAATTGTGAAGGTTGTGCTGATAGTCCAAGGGGATGTGAACTAATCTTGAAAGATGTTCAAGCTTTGATTGATGAAGGTGTCTTACAAGTGAGTGGTCATATGAGGAGGAATGAAGTGGCAGTAATTGAACCCATCTTCAACTTGCCGGAGTCTAATTCTACTTGGGTGCCAGTGTTCAATCTGCCTGAATCTTCAGGAGCTCAACCTATCTTCAATACTCCAGAATCTGTGGTGCCAATCTTCAATATACCTGAGCCAAGATTAGAACAAAGGAGTAACTCTTTCCGTTATGAAGACACTAAAGCAGTTCCATGGAGGTATGATACAGGGAAAGTTCATCAGAAGATCGATAAAGCTAATCAGAAGGAAGGTTCAAAGGTTGCAAGTACTGATATAGCGGGTGCAGGTCGTTTGACCCGTAGTGGTCGTGTTTATACCCAGCAAGCCAATATGGCTCCGCCTAAAGAAGTCATTCCAGCTGTTGTCAACAAAGATAAAGAGGTAGTCTTGGGGGAAGAAGATGCCGAGTTCCTCAGAATCATAAAGAAGAGTGATTATAAGGTGATTGATCAGCTGCATCAAACGCCTTCCAAAATATCTATCCTATCACTGCTTATGCATTCTCCGGCTCATCGAAGTGCGCTTCAAAAGTTGCTAGCTCAAGCACATGTTACGCATGATATAACAGTGAACCAGTTTGATGGTGTCATTGCCAATATCACTGCGTGTAACAACCTCAGTTTCAGCACGGAGGATCTTCCGAAGGAGGGCTTGGACCACAACCGTGCGCTCCACATATCAGTGAAATGCCAAGAGGATACTTTAGCAAGAGTTCTTGTAGATACAGGATCTTCACTAAATGTTTTGCCGAAAAGAACACTTGCTAAAATATCTTATCAAGGGGCAGAGATGAGGCCCAGTGCACTGATTGTAAAAGCCTTTGATGGGTCAAGAAGGACTGTCATTGGAGAAGTAGACCTACCAATCCGGATCGGGCCACAGGTCTTCAAAATCACTTTCCAGGTTATGGACATCAATCCTAACTACAGTTGCTTGCTGGGAAGACCTTGGATCCATGCGGCTGGGGCAGTCACTTCTACCCTGCATCAAAAGATGAAGTTTGTAGTCAATAACAAGCTGGTAACCGTATCTGGGGAAGAAGACCTCATGGTTAGTAACCTTTCATCCTTCAGTTATATTGAGGCTGACGAAGATGCTTTGGAAACTTCTTTCCAAGCTCTTGAGATAGCCAATGCTGTCCTTCTGGAAGTAGAGGAACCAAAAGGGAAGGGTATCCCATCTTTTGCATCGCTGAAGAGTACCATTTCCACCATTGAAGAAAGAAGCTATGAAGGTTGGGGTGATGTCATCGAGGTCAAACAAAAGCTAGATCGTTGCGGGTTGGGTTACAAACCAACTCATGTGAAGGAAGGAGCATCAACCTCCGCTAAAGGCCGTCTGAAGACCATCCAAGAAGTGTTTTCCAGTGCTGGTTATCGGGTCAACGCAATTGATGGAATTTTTGAAGATGAAGATGTGAATCATCTGGTGTATCAGTGTGAAGAAGCCTTGGACAATTGGGAGGCAGTCGAGATCCCAGAGTTTTTTCCATTGTCAAAGTAATTTGTTGTTTTTTCAATGTTTTCAAAGTTCCCTAGCTCTGCCCAAGGCTATGGGAGTATTTTGTAGGGCCCCTTTCTCATTTTTAAAGTTATTATCAATGAAGGCATTTTGTTAAACTCTTATTTTGATCATTTACTGTTTTTCTCTCTTTTCACTTTTAAAAAGAAAATGGCAATCTTTCAAAACCAATAAAAAGCTTTTTCTCTTGCATTTCTCTATTTTCCACTTTTAATAAAAGCAAATCATTATCATATGCAGAATAAACGAAAACCCTGTTGAATCCAATGACTCTACATTCTCTCCTAACTTTGATTCGCCCATCTACCAAGCGGAAGATGAAAGTGAGGAAGATTGTGACATTCCTGAAGAACTGGCAAGATTGGTTGAGAATGAGCACACAGATCTTCAGCCACACAAGGAGCAGGTTGAGACCATCAACCTTGGCACCGAGGAAGATACAAAAGAAGTCAAAATTGGTACAACACTTGGGGCAGATGTCAGAGAAAGATTGGTCAAGCTTCTCAGAGAATATGTAGATGTGTTTGCATGGTCATATCAGGATATGCCCGGCTTAGACACAGACATAGTGGTCCACAAGTTACCTCTTCGACCAGATTGTCCTCCAGTCAAGCAAAAGCTTCGAAGAACAAGACCAGACATGGCTCTGAAGATTCGAGAAGAGGTCAAAAGACAGTTTGATGCTGGATTCCTCGCAGTTGCAAAGTACCCTGAGTGGGTAGCTAATATTGTGCCAGTCCCTAAAAAGGATGGCAAAGTCAGAATGTGTGTGGACTATAGGGATTTGAACAAAGCCAGTCCGAAGGACGATTTCCCTCTTCCGCATATTGATACTTTGGTTGACAACACTGCTAAATTCGCTGTTTTCTCTTTCATGGATGGGTTTTCAGGATACAACCAGATCAAGATGGATCCTGACGATATGGAAAAGACTACATTCATCACACCATGGGGCACTTATTGTTACAAGGTTATGCCATTTGGGCTCAGAAATGCAGGAGCCACTTATCAGAGGGCAATGGTCACCCTTTTCCATGATATGATGCATAAAGAGATAGAAGTCTATGTGGATGATATGATTGCCAAATCACAGAGTGAGGAGGATCATTTGAATCATCTTTTGAAGTTATTTGAGCGTCTCAGAAAGTTCCAATTGCGCCTGAATCCAGCTAAGTGTACTTTTGGTGTCCGATCAGGAAAGTTACTTGGTTTTATTGTTAGTCAGCAAGGTATTGAAGTAGACCCGGACAAGGTCAGAGCAATTCAAGATATGCCAGCTCCCAAAACAGAAAAGCAAGTCAGGGGTTTCCTTGGAAGATTGAACTACATCTCCAGATTCATCTCCAACATGACTGCTACATGTGAGCCCTTATTCAAGTTACTCCGGAAGAATCAAGCAATTGAGTGGAGTCCTGATTGTCAACTGGCTTTTGAGAAGATTAAGGTTTATCTACAAGAACCTCCTATCTTGATCCCACCTACTCCAGGGAAGCCTCTTTTCATGTACCTAACTGTGCTCGAGGGATCTATGGGTTGCGTGTTGGGCCAACAGGACGAAACTGGTCGTAAGGAGCACGCCATTTATTACTTAAGCAAGAAGTTCACAGATTGTGAAAGCAGATATTCACTTTTAGAGAAGACTTGTTGTGCTTTGGCATGGGCGGCCAGACGCCTCAGGCAGTACATGATTTGTCATACTACTTTGTTGATCTCGAAAATGGATCCAATAAAGTACATCTTTGAGAAGCCTGCTTTGACTGGAAGACTCGCCCGTTGGCACATGTTGTTATCCGAGTATGATATCCAGTATGTAACCCAGAAGTCTATCAAGGGCAGTGTTTTGTCTGAATACCTTGCTGATCATCCTATTGAAGATTATGAACCTTTGAAATTCGATTTCCCGGACGAAGACATTATGTTGATAAAGGACTATGAAGTTCCAGGTCCAGATGAAGGTCCCGAGCCAGGTTCTCGTTGGAAGATGATGTTTGATGGTTCCTCTAACTACATGGGGCATGGTGTAGGAGTTGTTTTGATGAATCCTGATGGTGGTTATACTCCTTTCACAGCCAGATTATGTTTCGAATGTACAAACAACATCGCAGAGTATGAAGCCTGTGTTTTGGGTATCGAAGCTGCAATTGATACCAGAATCAAGATCCTTGATGTATATGGAGACTCAGCTTTGGTAATATACCAAGTCAAAGGTGAATGGGAGACCCGTGATGAGAAGTTGATCCCATACCGTGCCCACATTGTGGAATTGATCAAATACTTTGATGAAGTCACTTTCCATCATGTTCCAAGGGCAGAAAATCAAATTGCAGATGCCTTGGCAATGTTGGCCTCTATGTTTCAAGTCAGATTTCTTAATGAAGCTCCACTCATTACAATCGAGCGAAGAACTGCACCAGCCTACTGTCTACTGGTCGAAGAGGAAACTGATGAGAAACCGTGGTTCTACGACATCAAGAACTATCTGCAGAATCAGGAGTACCCAGCTGATGCAACAAATCTAGACAAGAAGACTTTAAGAAGATTGGCGTCCAAGTTTTTCCTCAGCAACAATGTGCTTTACAAGAGAAATCATGATATGGTTCTGCTCAGATGTGTGGACAAGCGCGAAGCAGACTTATTGATCAGGGAAATCCATGAAGGATCATTTGGAACACATGCCAATGGACATGCCATGTCCAGGAAGATTTTGAGAGCTGGATACTTCTGGTTGACCATGGAATCAGATTGCTTCAAGTATGCCAGGAAGTGTCATAAATGCCAGATTTATGCCGACAAGGTGCACGTACCTCCAACACTTTTGAATGTTCTGTCATCGCCTTGGCCTTTCTCAATGTGGGGCATTGACATGATAGGGGCAATTGAGCCTAAAGCTTCCAATGGTCATCGGTTTATCTTGGTCGCAATCGATTACTTCACCAAATGGGTAGAAGCAGCTTCCTACGCCAATGTGACAAAGCAAGTGGTTGCCCGTTTCATCAAGAATCAAATTATCTGCCGTTATGGAATCCCAAGCCGAATCATCACAGATAATGGGACCAATTTGAACAACAAAACAATGAAAGAGTTGTGTGAGACATTCAAGATTGAACATCATAACTCTTCTCCGTATCGTCCGAAGATGAATGGAGCTGTTGAAGCTGCAAACAAGAACATCAAAAAGATTTTGCAGAAGATGGTAAAAACTTACAAAGATTGGCACGAGATGTTACCGTATGCTTTACACGGATACAGAACATCAGTTCGTACTTCAACAGGGGCAACCCCTTTCTCTCTGGTGTATGGGATGGATGCAGTTCTCCCTATTGAAGTAGAGATACCCTCTTTGAGAATCTTGATGGAAACCAAACTGGAGGAAGCTGAGTGGGTCCAGAGCAGATATGACCAGTTGAACCTCATTGATGAGAAGAGAATGACCGCCATGTGTCACGGCCAGATGTACCAGAAGCGCATCAAGAGAGCATTTGACAAGAGAGTCCGCATCCGAGAATTCAAAGAGGGAGATCTTGTACTCAAGAAAATCTTGCCAGTCCACAAAGACATGCGTGGAAAATGGAGTCCCAACTATGAAGGCCCATATGTTGTGAAGATGGCATTCTCCGGAGGTTCCCTAATCCTTACAACTATGGATGGTGAACAGCTGAAACACCCGGTGAATTCTGATGCAGTCAAAAAATATTATGCCTAAATAAAACCCGATAGGTCGAAAACCAGAAATGGCGACCTATGCAAAAATGGGTATCCCGGTGGATCAAAACCTATGAAGGAGATCCAGGCAAAAGTTAGGGATAAAAATGAAAAATAAGAGCTCGCTAAGTTGAAAACCCGAAAGGGCGGCTTAGGCAAAAAAGAGCGTCCCGGTGGATTGAAAACCCGAAAGGGCGGTCCAGGCAAAAGTTAGGGACAAAGGCATTTGACTGTATCAGATGGTGCTTACCATTACTGAAGAATCATACTGAAGGATCGATCCATTTGCTCTCGTCGGAAGCAAGGTGTCGGGCAGTCTTAGTTATTAGGGATTGTAGTGGTCGTTGGATTCAATGTAGACCCTTCCCCATTGCCATTTTCAAATTGTAATTTTCCATGGAGTTTTTGCCATTGGCAGGCTACCATTCTTGAATAAAATATCAACTTTGCCTATGAATTTTTGTTGTTTCAGCTTCTTATTTTCTTTTGTTATGCAAAATGCCATCACTTGATTACAATTTAACTCTGAAAATGACAAGTTTTTTTTTAAGGAAATCTTTTTTTGAAAACATACTGAAAAACTTTTAAGTTTCTTTGACTTTGGGAAAATTGAAAAACCGTCTGTTTCCCCAAGAAGTCCTGGTTTGCAACAACACTTTTATGCTTTCATTTCAGAAATCCCCATAGCAGTTCAAAACTGATGACACTCTTGGATGGATCCTTGGACCAAGCATGATTTCCAAGTTCGAAGACATCTCCCCAGTGTTTTTCATTGTTGCTCGTCTGAGTATTGGTGTTGAGAGCCTTCTCCCTCTTTGAGTCTTGTCAAAACTCTTTGTCTCTTTTGAGTCAACATTTGCATATCATGATCATTCGCATCATGCTCAATCATGCGCATTTAACATTAGCATTTATCTTTCCCCAGTCATCGTCTGTCTAACTCCAGGTCCATATATCGCTAGCGTTCAATTTGAGAATTCATTGTTGTTGGTACCCGAAGTGGTTTACCATTTGTTTTTGTCCCCAGTAATTGCGGGTGTCCCTAGTGGACTTCTATTTGTGTTTGGCTTTTGTCTTTGTGACCACCAATGTCTCCTTGAAGTCCAATTGTCATTGGCACATATCTTTTAAGCAGGTCGTGAAACCTTTTGCTTAAATCCAAGTCCATTTGATTTTGTACACTTGTCCCCTTTCTCCTGATGGTTCCTGAAGGAATTTCCAGAGTTTGGATGTCTTATTTTATTTGAAAGCTCCAACGTGTTTTGCTGTTATTTCTTTGCGTTAGCCGGTCGCTTAGAGCCGTTGATTCATTTTTGGGTGATCTCCATTCTATCCCCAATGTTAGCTGGTCGCATAGAGCCGCTACTAAATCACTGTGATTTCCTTCCTTATCCTCAGTGTCGGCAGTTACATTTGAACCTGCTAATTTACCATTTCGAATACTTTGACTACTTTGTCTTTATCATTCTTAGTGTCAACCGGTCTTTTAACTTGTTGCGCATTCACTTTGAGTGTATCTTGGCTTTCTTTTGTAGTGTCAATAGGTTTCGAACCTATGGCGCTTCCATTTCATTTATTTTGTTGTATTCTCGGTGTCAGCTGGTCGCATTGAGCCGCTGCGCATTCACCATGAATAAGCTTGTTGCCATTCTCAGTGACAGTGGTCGCATTGAGCCACTGTGCATTCACTTTGAATGCTTATTTTTGTTGATTATTCTTGGTGACAGTTGGTCGCCTTGTGCCGCTGCGCATTCACCTTGAATTAGTTTGTTGTCATTCTCAGTGACAGTTGGTCGCATCGAGCCGCTGTGCATTCACTTTGAATGTTTATTTTGTTGTTTATTCTTAGTGTTCAGTTGGTCGCATCGTGCCACTGCGCATTCACTTTGAATATTATGTTTATCTTTTCCAATGCTAGTTGGTCGCATCGAGCCACTGCACATTCTCTTTGATTTTTGAGTCCTATTGCTATTCATTGGTGTCAGTTGGTCGCATTGTGCCGCTGCGCATTCACCTTGAATAGGCCTTTTGTTATTCTTAGTGTCAGTTGGTCGCATTGAGCCGCTGCGCATTCACTTTGAATATTATGTTTATCATTTCCAATGCCAGTTGGTCGCATCGAGCCACTGCACTTTCTTTCTGAGTATTTATTTTTGTTATTCTTGGTGTCAGATGGTCGCATCGAGCCGCTGCGCATTCGCCTTGAATAAGCTGTTTGTCATTCCCAATGCTAGCTGGTCGCATTGAGCCGCTGCATTTTCTCTTTGAATGTTTATCTTGTTTGTTTTCTATGTCAGTTGGTCGCATTGAGCCGCTGCGCATTCACCTTGAATAGGTTTGTTGTCGTTCTCAGTGACAGTTGGTCGCATTGAGCCGCTGCACTTTTCCTTTTGAATGTTTATTTTTGTTGTTATTCATGGTGTCAGTTGGTCGCATCGAGCCGCTGCGCATTCACTTTGAATATTATGATTTTCAGTGACAGTTGGTCGCATAGAGCCGCTGCGCATCCACTTCGAATATTATGATTTCCAGTGACAGTTGGTCGCATCGAGCCGCTGCGTTTTCCCTTTGACCGTTTATTTTTGTTGATTATTCTCAGTGACAGCTGGTCGCATCGAGCCACTGTGTTTTCATTTTGGATATTTTTGTTGATTATTCTTAGTGTCAGTTGGTCGCATCGAGCCGCTGCGCATTCACTTTGAATATTATGATTTCCAGTGACAGTTGGTCGCATTGAGCCGCTGCATACCCACTTTGAGTGTTTATTTTGATTGTATTCTTAGTGTCAGTTGGTCGCATTGGGCCGCTGCGCATTCACTTCAAATATGTTGTTGCTTTTTATTCTTAGTGTCAGTTGGTCGCATCGAGCCGCTGCGCATTCACTTTGAATATGTTGCCTTTTACTTCTCAAAGTCATTTGGTCGCATAGAGCCATTGGTCAACCACTTCGATTTATTTCCTTGTCTTATTTGTATTCTTGGCGTCAGTTGGTCGCATCGAGCCACTGTGCAGTTGCTTTGAATTTTATTTTGTTTTGTCCGTGTTCGTTTGATCCAATGATTTGGTTTTCTTTTGTTCCCGTCTTTTGTTATTCTTAGTGTCAACAGTTACACTTGAACCTGTTGTTTTATCACTTTGAATATTTCCCGTTTTCGTTTCTTCATCCCCAGTGTTTGTCATCCCCAGTGAGTCTTGGCTTGTGGTCGTCGATTCATTCTCATTCTAATCATTTCATACCATAATCATCATTTCATTGCATAAGAGTTGCAGAGCTAGTTAGTTTGTAGTCCAGCATAACATTGCGTTTAGGGGCAAAATTTCCGGTTATTTCTGTATTTAAATACCTTTCACCATGATCGCCTGAGTGTCCTCCGTCATTCACGCCATCTGGTAAAGTTATTTAAATAGGGGCAACTGTCACACCCCAAATTTTACCCCTAATCGCTCATATCATCATCATACTTTTATCGCATTTTTGCAGGGATTTTTTCCGATTTATTTTCTGTTGCTTTCTTCTCATTTTCTAGCTTCCATTTTAATTTAATTTATTTATGACCTTTTTTTTTTTTTAATTCATTTTCGTATTTTTAATTTTAACTTCTATTTTCGTTCTATTTGTAAATTCCTATTTTTTAAATTTTATTTCAATTTCTATTTTTTTAATTTTTTTTAGTTCAATTTTTAAAATTTTCTAAACTTATTTGTTATTTCTTTTCATTATCAAGTCCTCATTCCTAAATTAATTTTTATTTCATTTTCAAATTTTAGTTTCTAAATTCATTTTCTATTCTTCAACTTTTAATTTTATCTCATTTTTAAGTTTCTATTTCCAATCTAATTTCAATTTCCAATTTATTTTTAGTTTATTCTAATTTGATTTCAATTTCTAATTTATTTTTAATTTACTTTTCTTTTTAAGATTTCATTTTTAATTTAATTCCAATTTCTTTTTTTTATTATTATTCATTTTAGTTCCAAGTTTATTTATTTAAGTTTATAAGTTATTTTTTAATTTTTAAATTTAATTCTTTTTAATTCATTTCTAACTTAAGTATTATATTTAGATTCTAATTTAAAACTCTAATTTCCAATATTAAGTGCCAAGTATAAACAAGCTTTAGTGTAAATAATTAAATTTATTCCATAATATTTGTTTTGTTACAATTACATATACATAGAAAATTACAAGAAAAGAATACAAAAAAAATTCTGCACTACAATACAAATGCAGTCTGCTCCAAATCAGCCCCACAGCAAGCATGCAGCCACCAACAGCTGCATTTTCCTGCTCCACCACCACTGCAAAATTCAGACCTTGTCCCTCTTTTGAAACCCTTCACCTACAAGCATAAAACACACTGTTATATCAAAATTAAACACAACAAATACACACTGCAAGCAGCCCTCAACAACTCACAAAAAACACTCTGTTACAGCCCTTTAACCCAAAAATCCAGCATCAAAAACAACTACAAATCAGCCCCATAATACACTACAAAACAGCACCAAATACACCCAAACTCAGCCTCAAACACAACTCAAAACAGCCCCCCACAACCCATCCAAAAATCAGCAGCATAAAACTACACGAAAAGCCCCAAACAGACCCTGTTACAAGCATCAAACATAACCAAAAATCAGCATCAAAGACATCCTAAACAGTCCCAAAAATCAGCAAAAAAAGTCAAGAACAACTTCAAAAATCAGCGAAAACAACAATTAAAGGAAGGAGACTTACTACTCGTGGACTCTTCACCCCGATAACGTTCGGGTCGGTATATTTCTTTCTCCTTTCACCTCTTTTCAGTTTTGTTCATAGTTTCTTTTCTTTTTAATTTCATTCAGCCTGCATACACAAAATAAGAGTCATGTTAAAACTTCAAAAAATATGTACTTAAAATCATTTTTTTTCCAAATCACAGCATAAAAAAAAAAACCAATCACCCTCACTGTTACATCAAACTTCAAACCCAAAAAACCACCCTTAAACCATCCAGTACCACCGCTCGCCACAATCTTCACGAAATCCTCCTCATAACCAAACAAACCTCAATTTCCTCCTTCATACCTTCATACAAATACAAACCATAAACACAATCTTCATAAACCATTCAAAACCTTCACACAAAAAAAAACAGAATCCAGCTTTTATTCTCAAGCCTTTTTCTCTCACAGTGAACGAAGCACTCAAATCCTAAAACCCACCCTCCATAAACCTGCAAATCAAAACCCTTACCAAAAACTCTTCAAAACCATTTTTATTTCCTTCATCACCACCTCTAACTCTTCACCATATCAAACCACCATAAAAAAACTGAAATAACAAACAAAAAAGGCAGATCACACAGAACCACTAAATCATCCACCTTCGTCATTTCCATACTTCCATCACCAAAACACCACTCTCACCACTGTAAAAGAAAATAAACCCAATAACCTTCCATAAACCGAACTCAAACACTCACCAATGTGAACAAACCGGAATCCACCGAAAGAGCCACAAAACCATTTTCGCAGAACCACGAACCCACACCGTCCACAGCAAAACCGCGCCTCACCGTGAGCCAATACGAACCTGAGACAAAACCAGAAACA
This sequence comes from Lathyrus aphaca, assembly GCA_963966055.1. Taxonomy (NCBI): domain Eukaryota; kingdom Viridiplantae; phylum Streptophyta; class Magnoliopsida; order Fabales; family Fabaceae; genus Lathyrus; species Lathyrus aphaca. The sequence goes on along the minus strand of OZ014519.1, from coordinate 274,750,847 downwards.
CTATCAACACAACATTTCAATCTGAACCTCCATAAACCACATACAAAGCCGAATCCCTCACAGAAAACCAAGGAAACAAAACACAGAGAAATAAAAATCCGTAAACGTACTCACCACTCACTGAAATCCACTTTCCATTTGCAAGCCATCAAAGCCACAACACAATAAAAACAACAAGCCGACACGTCCCGCACACTTAAGTCAACACCACTCCGGTCAACATTCAACCCTCACTGATTAAAGTCACCCATTTCCACCCAAATCACAATACCCAGAAATCGCGCCGCCAGAAATCCAGCCACAACCAAGCACACTTCCTGCAAAATACAAAAAAAAACACAGTCACCGTTCCCCACAAATTTCACACCAACCAAAACAAATCCGCGACAATCTTACTGTGAAACAAAACCAGAAACCTCAAACCACCATAAACCGCAGTGAGAATCGAGAAACTCAGCCAAAACATTCCAAAACCGAAATCGAACCCACAACCAACACAGTTAACCACTAACCTCCATTCCCTTCCGCATCACCGAACAACCACCACCGTTTTCACCCTACCAAAACCGTGAACACCTTCTTCATCAATAATCTGAATCCACCACAACCCAAACAACAAAAACTGAACCAAATCTTCACTGAAACTTTCAGAATCCCCACCATCGGACAACCTCAACATCACGGCAACCGAAAGCCCTTGCGAACCACCGCCGACCGCCCCTCTGAGACGAAACCGTGAAAATACATCGAAACAAACAGAGAGAATTGCAGTGAGTTGAGAGAGAAATTTGCAGCGAGTTTGACGGAGAGAGTGAGACAGTGACGGATTCGGAGCCAAGAGAGAGAATCGCGGAGAGACGGAGATGAGTTGAGGGAGAAGCCGCCGATGCAATTTTGAGAGTGGGTCTTGTTTTTTTTAACGTGAAAGGATATTATGTCTGAGTTTTTTTTTTAATTGTTTCTTTCCTTTAATTCTGTTTTATTATTTATTTTTGTTTTTTGTTAAAGATTTTGGTTTGGTGAGTTGGGCTTGGAAGCCCATACGAATTTTTTCCAACACACCCATGTTTTCAACTGCATCCCTCTATGTTTTTTTTCATATTTCTCTTTTTATTATTCTTTTATTATTTCCTTGAAGTGAACCTTAGATTTTCTTTTTTATGAGTTTCTTTTAAAATATAATTATATCAAGAGGCACTTTTAAAAAAAATGTAGTTATTGTTAAATTTATAAAATTCATTTTTGTTCATTTATTTCCTCTTTATTTTTGAGGGCCGATGATATAACGAAGGTCACGATAAATCGTTTCCGATTAATCGTGACCCATATGAGGCCATTGCATTTTATTTCTATATTTATTTATCTTTCCATTTAATTCATTTGTTTATTCTACTAAATTCATTTAATTTATTCATTGCTATTTCATAATTCATTTCACTTTATTTTATTATCATTCATTTCTTGCGTCCTTACACTATACCAATTTCATTTCAAAATAATAATTCTTTGGTCCAACGCCAAATTCACTTCACTACACTCACACACGTAAGTCGGTCGTTTACGATCGCCATCTGCACAGTTTCTTACACTTCATTAACTTAAACAATTGTCGCACTGCGTTTGTTTGCCACCCCAGCATTCTCGATCCATATATCGAGCCATAGCCAGTAACCAAGCCCTTTATCCTTGCATTCCATTTACTTTATTCGATTTATTTATTTGCAAGTAGCAACCTTTGCCTAGTCTTAGGAGCTTGCACCCTCTCTTATTTATTTTTGTTTATGCTTATCGATCCAAAAGGGAAAGACTCCTGCAGTTGACTCAATGTCATAGGAAGTTTAGCAATCCCTAGTTCCATTTTGACCTTAGCAATTAGGTCCTTCTTTTTCTTTGACCTTAGCAATTAGGTCCCTCATCCTTAGGTCCTTAGCCATTAGGTCCTTAGCTTTTTATTTTACAACTTTTTGTGACTTTCTTAAAGTCACGTGAGTGTTTGCCATAACACTTACCTTCCCCCGCGAACCTTGAGCGTAACCAAGTGTTCGTTAATCCTTAGGAGAACTACGAGTGCTCTGATTCTATACCCGATACGTAGGCATCGATGCGATGTTGTGCGAGCACCATTAGAAATAAAAACCTTAGGTTTCCTTTAATTTTAACAAGCAATAAACAACAATAATGCAAATACTAACAAGAGGTTCCCGTAGGATACTGCGGATGCTTAGGATGCTAACACCTTCCCTAGGTATAATCAACCCCCGAACCTAGTTTCTCCTCATTTAGGGTTTTTACGATCTTTTTCCCTTTTCCTTTTGGATTAAATTAAAGTCGGTGGTGAACATAAATGTTTTGCGATTCAAGCTCACTTAATAGCTTGGTATCCGATTCTCACCGCAACAATTTGCCAGCTTGCTGGGGTGAAGCTTTCATGCCCCATGTTGCGCTTTCGAATACCTGCAATCCTGTAAAGACAGAGAAACGCACAAGTAATCCCGAGGCATCCCTTACCGGATTCCGTCATAGGAGAGAGACACTTCTGAGAGTAAGTATATTCCTTGTAAGCACGTGCTTTATTTTTTAAAGATAAGCATCTGTATTTATGCAATCAGTTTTCCTTTAAGACATCAGACATTCTTTGCAAATAAAAATGTACATAACGAAACATGACTGAAAAATCTGATTTTATTAATTCAAATGCCCTGAATTGGCAAGATACAGTCAAAGAAACGAATCTCCTGAAATGAGGAAATTGTTACAAATTGAGAAACAAAATGCTGGCAATATTGATGACGCTTTGAAGGAGCTTCCTCTCTTGCTATGACTCGTATGACATTCGACATTCTTCTCGTCTTGCTTTCTGAAGAAGGCTGATTCTGAAAGAGGCTTGGTCCTTTCGAGGTTTACCAAGTTGTAGGTGATGCAGACGAATTCAGAATGCAGTTGTTCGCTTATTCCCTTATTTTGCATGGATCTCCCTTTCGGGTTTTCAATCCATCGGGATACCCATTTTTGCCTGAGTTGTCCAATGCGGCTTTTCAACCCAGCGGGTGTACACGTCTTTTTATTTATTCCCCTTATTTTTGCCCGAGTCTTTTACTCTGTTTTTGACTCGCCGGGATGCCCTATTTTTGCCTGGACTTACATTCTGTTTTTGTGTCCAGCGGGTCATTTTTATGCGAAGTATTTTTTAATTGCATCTGAATTCACAGGGGACGGGAAGTCCTCACCATCCATGGTGCTGAGCATCAGTGCTCCACCAGAGAAAACTTTCTTTACCACGAATGGTCCTTCATAATTTGGAGTCCATTTGCCCCTGTGGTCTGTATGAGGAGGGAGGATTCTTTTCAGCACAAGATCTCCTACTTGGTACTCTCGGTGCCTGACTTTCTGATCGAAGGCTCTTTTCATTCTTTTCTGATACAACTGCCCATGACAGATTGCAGCCAGTCTTTTCTCTTCAATCAGACTCAGTTGTTCGTATCGGGACCGGACCCATTCTGCTTCGTTCAGCTTAACATCCATCAGTACCCGTAGGGAGGGTAATTCAACTTCAACAGGTAGGACTGCTTCCATACCATACACAAGCTGATACGGTGTTGCCCCGGTGGATGTTCTGATTGACGTGCGGTACCCATGCAAGGCAAATGGCAGCATCTCATGCCAGTCTTTGTACGTAACTACCATCTTCTGCACAATCTTCTTGATATTCTTATTAGCTTCCTCAACAGCGTCGTTCATCTTTGGCCTGTAAGGAGAAGAATTGTGGTGTTGGATCTTGAAGTCCCGGCATAGCTCAGCCATCATTTTGTTGTTTAAGTTGGAACCATTATCATTAATGATTCGCTCGGGAACTCCGTATCGACAGATGATATCTCTTTTCAGGAATCTGGCTACCACTTGCCTTGTAACGTTTGCATATGAGGCTGCTTCAACCCACTTGGTGAAATAGTCAATGGCGACCAAGATGAATCTGTGGCCATTTGAAGCAGTTGGCTCAATCTTGCCGATCATATCAATGCCCCACATGGCAAAGGGCCATGGTGAAGACATTATATTCAAAGGATTGGGAGGCACATGCACTTTATCCGCATAGATCTGACATTTATGGCATTTTCTGGCATAGGCACAACAGTCTGCATCCATTGTGATCCAGTAATATCCTGATCTTAGCAATTTCTTAGCCATGGCATGCCCTCCAGCATGGGTACCAAAGGATCCTTCGTGCATCTCGTGCATTAAAAGTCTGCTTCTGTTCTATCAACACATCTGAGGAGTACCATATCAAAGTTTCTCTTGTATAGGGAACCATCAGTGTTCAGAAAGAAACTACCAGCAAGCCTTCTCAAAGTCTTCTTATCATTGGAAGATGCCCCGGGTGGGTATGTTTGATCCTCCAAGAAGCACTTAATGTCATGGAACCAAGGCTTATCATCTTTGACAACATCTGCTGCAAATACATATGCTGGTCTATCAAGTCTGGATACTGAGATCTGAGGTACAAAGTTGGCAGCTTGAACTTTGATCATTGATGAAATGGTAGCCAAAGCATCTGCAAACTGATTCTCGTCCCGAGGGATATACTCAAGCTTGACCGTTGTGAAGAAAGTCAATAACCTCCTTGTATAATCCCTGTAAGGTATCAGATGATCCTGGTGTGTGTACCATTTGCCATTGGTTTGATTAACTACCAGAGCTGAATCTCCGAATACGGTCAAAGTCTTGATCCTGAGGTCAATGGCTTCCTCAAGACCCATAATGCAAGCTTCGTATTTAGCTTCGTTGTTAGTGCAGTTGAAGGTGATTTTTGCCGAGAAAGGCATGTGAACTCCCTTAGGTGTAATGAGTACTGCACCAACACCACGACCATTCATATTAACAGCCCCATCAAACATCATAGTCCATTCTTCTTCCGGGTCGGGCCCTTCAGTGTGAATAGGCTCTTCATGATCTTTCGCTTTTATGAACATGATGTCTTCATCAGGGAAGTCAAACCTCATAGGCTGGTAGTCATCAATAGGTTGCTCAGCAAGATACTCAGATAGTACACTGCCCTTGATGGCTTTCTGAGAGGTGTACTGGATGTCGTATTCTGTGAGAATCATCTGCCATCTTGCAACCCGTCCGGTAAGAGCTGGCTTCTCGAAAATGTACTTGACTGGGTCCATTTTGGATATCAACAAAGTAGTGTGGGTCAATATATACTGTCTCAGTCGGCGAGCAGCCCACGCTAAAGCACAGCAAGTTTTCTCGAGCAGTGAATAACGTTGTTCATAGTCGGTAAACTTTTTGCTTAGGTAGTATATTGCATACTCTTTTCGACCAGACTCGTCATGCTGGCCCAGCACACACCCCATTGACTCTTCTAATACTGTTAAGTACATTATCAGGGGTCTTCCTTCAACCGGAGGCATAAGGATTGGTGGTTCCTGCAGGTATTTCTTGATCTTGTCAAAAGCCCTTTGGCAGTCTTCATTCCACCTGACCGTCTGCTCTTTTCTTAACAGCTTGAACAAAGGTTCACAGGTTGCCGTGAGGTGAGATATAAACCTTGAAATGTAGTTCAATCTACCCAGAAACCCTCGAACTTCTTTCTCAATTTTCGGTGCAGGCATTTCTTGAATAGCTTTGACTTTATCAGGGTCCATTTCAATCCCTTTCTCGCTTACAATAAAACCCAGCAGCTTACCAGATCGCACCCCGAATGTGCACTTGTTGGGGTTCAGCTTCAGTTGGTACTTCCTCAGACGCTTGAATAACTTCAGCAGATTTACCAGGTGGTCTTCTTCTGTAAGGGACTTGGCAATCATGTCATCCACATAACACTCGATTTCCTTATGGATCATATCGTGGAATAATGTTACCATAGCCCGTTGATATGTTGCACCAGCGTTCTTCAATCCGAATGGCATCACCTTGTAACAGAATGTGCCCCAGGGGGTGATGAAGGTTGTCTTCTCCATGTCTTCAGGTGACATTTTCATCTGGTTGTATCCTGAAAATCCGTCCATGAAGGAGAATACCGAGAACTGAGCCGTATTATCAACCAATACGTCAATATGAGGTAATGGAAAATCATCTTTCGGGCTGGCTCTATTCGGATCCCGGTAGTCAACACACATCCTTACTTTGCCGTCTTTCTTAGGCACAGGTACTATATTAGCAACCCACGGCGGATAGCTAGTTACAGCAAGGAATCCGGTGTCCCACTGCTTTTGTACCTCTTCTTTTATCTTCATTGCCATGTCCGGGCGAGTACGGCGCAGTTTCTGCTTCACAGGCGGGCATTCTTCTCTTAAAGGCAGCTTGTGCATAACAATGTCGGTGTCCAACCCTGGCATATCCTGATAAGACCAAGCAAACACATCCACATATTCTTGAAGCAAGTCGATCAGTTGTTTCTTCACTGAGTCTCGTAAGCAGGCCCCGATTTTAACCTCTTTCACATCTTCATCTGTACCAAGATTAATCGTTTCGACCTCCTCCTGATGAGGAGTGATAACCTTCTCCTCTTGTCTCAACAATCTGGCTAGCTCTTCGGGAAGCTTGTAATCTTCTTCAACCCCTTCATCAGCTTGATTGATCGGATTGTCAGAGTCATACGAAGTCATAGCCGTGCTGTTGTCGGTGCTGTCTGGAAGGCACTCTCTGCAAGGGTTCAGTTTGTTCATTTTAGTGATTGATTTTAATCTTGTTTAGAAAAAGTGAAATAAAGTTGTCATTTTGAAAACATTGCCATTTATTTTTTGTACAAAAAGAAAAATGGAAAAACAGTGAGCGAAAAAAGAAAAAGACTTGTTTGCAAAAGATGTCTGATATTTCATTGATTAATCTTGTTGCACAAAAATTACAGATGGCCCGATTACAAAATGAGTCTTGTCATCTTGGGCAAGATGCAAGACTTGATGCATGCTTAAAATATACAGGAAATAATAATTACTCTGCAGGAGTAACTCTTATAATTTCTTGGGAAGACCAGTTTGAGATACTGCTCCCCGGGATCTTTGGACGAATCCAGCTTTCCAGGTTGCGTTCATCTTCCGACTCATCTTCCAAGTTGTTGACAGCATCGGGGGTGAGCATCCCCCCACTAACAAAGTTGGGCTTCTTAGCAGCCTCTGCTTGATCTTGTTGAGTTGGTTTGTAACCCAACCCAAATCTATCTTCTTTCTTCTCCACAGGCAACAGTTTGCCCCAGCCTTGAGCATTCCCTTCTTCCACAACCTTCCGGGCTTGTTGGTAAGATGCCATGGAAGTCCCAAGCACAGCAAATGTTTCATTAATATTCAGGGCCTCAAACCCTTGACTCATCGTCTCGTGGATCTCCCCATCCATCTCAATGTATTTGTATGTAGCCAGATGGCTAACAAAAATATCTTCCTCTCCACAAATAGTAACGACTTGGCCCTCCCACTCGAATTTTAACTTCTGGTGAAGGGTAGACGTAACTGCGCCAGCGGCGTGAATCCATGGTCTACCCAACAAACAGCTATAGGCAGGCTGAATGTCCATCACGTAGAAGGTCGTTTTGAAAGTTTGTGGGCCAATCGTTACAGGCAACTCAATTTCTCCCAGAACTGATCTCTTAGAGCCGTCAAAGGCTCTCACTACCAAGTTACTGGGACGTAATGCCAATCCTTCATATTCCAACTTCACAAGGGCTTTTTTAGGTAAGATATTGAGGGATGACCCTGTATCTACCAGTACATGTGAAAGAACTGCACCCTTACACTCCATGGTAATGTGCAAAGCCTTGTTATGACTGCGGCCTTCCGTAGTCAAATCAGTGTTGGTGAACCCTAGTCCATTGCTAGCATTAACATTTCCAACCACAGCTTCCAACTGATTGACCGTGATCTCTTCTGGCACATAAGCTGCGTGCAAGACTTTTAGTAGTGCGTTCCGATGAGCCTCGGAGCACATAAGCAATGATAGAATGGAGATCTTGGAAGGCGTTTGGTGAAGCTGGTCCACTATCTTGTAATCACTTTTCTTGATGATTCTCATGAACTCATCAACTTCTTGATCAAAAGGTGTTTTTAAAGCTTCTTTAACAACCTGCTCTTCTTGCACCATGCTTTTTCCTTTTGCCTTGGCAGCAGCTTCTGCTTCGGCAGTGGGCCTTTGAATTTGCGGGGCAAAGAGACGTCCGCTTCGAGTGAAGCCTCCGCCTCCCCCCACATTGTCTATTTGTGGTGAAGAAGTTGATGATTCGAAAGTGATTTTCTGTCCTTCGCAGTATAGGTCGGAGCCGTAATGCCAAGGGATGGCATTACTGCTTTCATAAGGTACTGGCCCAGGCACTGTGACAGTGACCGGGCTGATGGCAGCTGCGGAAGGAACCATGATAGTCTGTGGGTCATAATATATTGTGACTGGTGCTCTGGTAGGAGTGGCATTTTGTGAGTTGTAGGCAGAATCATTGGCAGGATCATAATAAATTGTAACCGTTGAAACACTTGCATTGTTTGCTGCTGATGTTGTAGGAGACATTGCTGGAAGGATGGGTGTTGTTGTTGTAGGAGACTCTGAATGAAGGGGTGCTGAAGTTGTAGAAGGGATGTTTGCTGATATCTGGTCCATTGAAGTAACAGATGAAACATTTGTTGATGAAACCGAAGAGTTGTTTGGAACAATGGTTGTTGCATTTGTAGAAGACTCGGGAACTGTGGTTAAGGAGATTGCTGGATTGGTAGGTATTGATGTTGTGATTTGAAGCAGGCCACTCTGGATGAGACCATTTATGCCATCCCTCAAGTTATCACAGCCATTCACTGAAATGTTGCAATAAGCACACCCTAGCTCGCATCCCGGGAACATTTGACATTCAAGGAGTTGAGCTTTAATCTCCACCAAGGGTGTCCGAATCTGACCCACACTAGTTATCAAGTAAGACGGCTTGTCTTCTTCAATAGCATTGATTCTGGGACCACCATGGTGTGGCATAGGGTTCTTGTTAACATTTGGTGGTGGTGCGAAGTTTAGAGCTTTGGAGTCTACCAGGTCTTGTACCTTCATGTGCAAGGCTCTGCACTTCTCCGTACTATGGCCAGGTGCATTTGAGTGAAAAGCACATCTGGCGCTGGCGTCATAATTTCTGGGCAGACTGGCAGGATCTGGAGGTGCCAATGTCCTTAGCTCAACTAGGTTGAGTTTCAGGAGTTGTGGCAGTAATGTGGCATAGGGCATAGGGATCGGATCGATCACCCTATTGGCCTGAGAGGGTCTCTGTTGAAATGGTCTTTGCTGATTGTTGTTGTTGGTGTTGCTGTTGTTATAATTTCTTTGGGGAGGATATTGAGTTTGTTGTTGGTAATTCTGTTGCTGAGGTTGATAAGCTGGTTGTGGATGAATTGGAGCGGGAATGGTGACTGCTGCCACAGACCTATGAACATATTGGGGTCTGCCCCTGCTGGTATGGATAGCGTTGGTCTCACCAGTTCTTCTTGGGCCTACAAAAGGCTTTCTTGAGTTGCTGGATGAGCTGGCACCGTTGTCAGAAATCTTACCCATTTTTAATAGGCTTTCAATTCTTTCCCCGGCTATGACCACATCAGCAAAGCTAGTGGAAGAGAAAGCAGCCAGCCTGTCAATGTATGTTCCTTGGAGGGTGTTCATAAACATATCTGCCATCTCCCTCTCTGACATAGGTGGCTGGACAACAGCAGCAAGCTGTCTCCACCTTTGAGCGTACTCTCGGAAACTCTCCCTGGATGATTGTGACATCCCCATCAGGAGGGTCCTATTGGGAGCCATATCTAAGTTGTACTGATACTGTCTGATAAAGGCCTCTGCCAGGTCCTTCCAGCATCTAATGGTTACTCTGGTCAGATGAGAGTACCATTCCCTTGAAGCTCCAGTTAAGCTATCCTCAAAATAAAACATCCATAGCTTTTCGTCCATGGTATAGGCCTTCAGTCTCCCCAGAAAGGATTGTAAATGGGTCCGGGGACAGGAAGTCCCGTTATACTTCTCAAAGCATGGTGGTTTAAATTTGTGGGGGATCCTGACCCCGTCCACTAGACCCATGTCCATAACATCAAAGCCCAAAGAATTCTGGGACTCTAGGGACCTCAGTTTCTCAGCAATCTCTTCTAGCCTTCTGTCATAGGCTTCCTCCCCAGCTCCCATCACTGTGAACTGATCTTCCTGAGGGTCTTCTTGCAGCACTCTACCTGCAGTGGCAGTCCCTTGCACATTAGCAGGGATGTTGATCTCTGGATGCAGGTGGGGTCCAAAGACTGGGGGATTAACATGCGGCTGGACTCTCTCATTGTTGCTTGTCCCAGCAGTCCCTGGATGATGGTCTTCCTGATTCCTCCCCTCTACCAGTGCTCTTAACCTCTCCTGGCTTTGAGCCATATTATTCATCACCTCCATAAACTGTGTCATCTGATTCCTCATTTCCAACCTCTCGTTGGCCATTTGATTCCTGATCTCTGTAAGGTCCTGCTGTACTTGGTCCATCTGTATGCCCGGAAGATTGTTGCGGGTGGGATATCTGTGTGGACGGTTGAGTGGAAACCCTCGACGTCGAGCAATAGTTCCTGAAGTCACAACAGAGTTAGTAACAATAAAACAAAAACCTACAAAACAAAACAAAAGGTTAGTATGCAATGCAGTATGCTTATTTGTATCCAAGGTATCCGGCTTGGCACTTGGTTTTGACCTTTCCAGACCCCTGAGAAAGATGCTTGTGATGTTGCTTTGAAAGAACTCAGATAAAACAAATCAAAACATATATTACAAAAGGTAAATGATACATAGTTTGTTTTTCCTTACAATACATGCCCTCTGAGGGGTCAAAAAATACAACATAAAGAAAAAAGTACATAAAATGAAAGCAACAACAAACAAAAGTCAAACACCAAGGCCAAATTCATCCTCCTGAACTTCCTTGAGAAGTGCTTCAGTCACAGGATCAGCTGGACGCTCTGTAAGATTCCTGATGAGAAGATTCCTGGTAGCAACAGCTGCAGTTAGCCTCTTGTGTTGACTCTGGTCCTTTGACCTTTTTACACCAGCTCTAATCTTCAACTCTGAGATCTCCCTTTGGGCTGCTGCCAGGGCTTCCTGTTGTTCTTTTGCACTAGCTTCCATCTGTTCAATCTTATCCTGAGTCCTTTTGTCCTCCTGAGTACGGGCTTCGGTGATCCTGACCCACCTAGCCTGACTCTCCTTCAGATACAAATCAGTCCTAGCTCTCTGGAATTGGGCCTCTTTGCATGCATTCTTCAAGATCTGTTCTCCAGCCCTAGACTTCTTAATGTAATCCTCTGACTTCTCAATTTTGGCCAGATGCTCCACCCTTAGCTTTTCTAGCCTTTCAATGTCCAAGCGACCATCACTCCTTTCCCAGAGGGTCTTCTGTAGAGCCTGAGTCAACTTCTCATTTCTCTCTTTCAATTTCTCAAACTCCTCTAAGCCGACAGTTGCTGGAGGTGGTGCTGTGGAAGGTCCAGGCACATCTTCCATAGTGAAGGGCATCCCAGAAACTTGAGCCCTGGCATGAGACCACTCATAGTACTGAGCTGAGGCTACATTATTGCATCTCCCAAGAATGGTTACCCCCTTAGTCTACACATTGTCCCAGGCCCAGGATGCCTGTCTGACAACAGCCAGATTAGGCTTGATTTCACAATAGAGGGTCTCAGTCAGATCCTGTGCTCTAGGAGGATGGACCAACGCATAGCCCAGTTGTCTTTTGAATAGCAGAGGGTTGTAGTTGATGCAACCCTTTACTCCAATCAGAGGTACATTGGGAAATTGCCCACAACTTGTAATGATGTCTCTGCCCTTGGTGCTCTGAGTGCACCATCTGATGTCATCTGAGGTTAGAGCAACAAGCCTCCTAGCCCAGTTCTTCTGCTAGTGAGGGTTCAAGAATGCATCAGTCTTTGGCAAATGCTTGAGCAGCCAAGTATAGAACAAAGGAGCACATCATCTCACTAATCTTCCCCTTTGCTTTTCATTCCTTTGATGAACAGAGTAGTAAAGATCTCCCAGTAAGGTGGGCACTGGGTTTCTCAGGATGAAAAGATGGATTGCATTCTTGCTAACAAACCTAGGCTCATCTGCAAAAAGTATGACCCCATATATGCTAAGGGCCAACAGAGCACATACTGCCTTCCACTCCCCCAAGGAGGCCTTCAGACTAGCCTGAGAAGTTAAGAAGTCCAGATGAAAACTAGAGACTCCAGCCTTAGCTGTCAAATTCTGCCCAATCAGAACTGGTTCCAGATATAATGCTTTTGCTATCTCCTCATTACTAGGGAAAGCCATCTCAGGGTTGAAGGGAATTCCACCCCTGATAGGCACGCCAACCAATGATGAATATTCTTCCAACAAGGGTCCCAACTGAAAATTCTGGAAGGTGAAGCACCTCAGAGGGGGATCATAGAACTGCAGGCAAGTATGTATCAAGCTCCTCTATGAAGGGTCCAAATCCATAACCACATCAAGGATTCCTCCATAATGTTCTCTGAAAAGTGTTATATGGTCTGGAGTAATCAGGGTCTGAATCTTCCTGATGCTAGCCAACTCAGGCTCAAAGAAATGATAGGAGATGTTGCTCTTCTTAGGTGCCATGTTGCTGAAGGAGAAATGAGACAGGTGCTGAGAATAACACTGAAGATAAGCCACTGACAGGCTGAGACTGGTGATGCAGGTGACTGAAGCAGGTAGCTGATAGCTGAAGTAAGTACTGATGAAGATAGGTCTATGCTGAAGAAAGGGGTCAAAACCAAGCCAAAATGTAGGATGGATACCCTGAAAAACAAATAAACACATGTTAAAATGATGCAATGAGGATGTATGCAAATGATATGCAAGGGTTTGTGACTGAGCTGGATCTGATTAACTGCTCTGATATGAGTCCATATATGTTCAAGAAATCCAGATGGAGGTTCATAAGTCCAGTAACCAAGGTGGGGGACTCAAATAAAAAGTCACATGTCCTGGGTTAAAAATCACAAGAACTGTTCCAAAGTGGAGTACTCTTAATCAAAACAAAGTAACAGGGTATGTTGAGGTCAAGGGTACCTGCAAACCTGTAAACAGCCCAACCCCCTCACAGGTGATGTTCTAAAACAAGGATCCTCAGACTTGGATCAGTTATGAGAAGTGTAAACACTTCTAACCCGGAGGTACAGTGTTTACAATAACCATAAAAGACCCTCCTCTAATTCACCTCAGTTTCTGAAGGTCAATACTAAAGGTCATCCAGACTTAGCAGGCTTCCCAGATAGCCCTAGCACTACAGGAAATCTGCAGCACAGAGTTCTCAAGAAGAAACCCATATCTGAACCGTGTTTCATATTCCCGCACCAGACCGAAATGGAATGGGAAAGAACATGAACCACTCTAGCCTAGGTGTCACTCAGGTCCCAGGTATAGGACCTCAACTCTCAATGAATCACCCACCCACCAAAGCAACAAATAAGCGCTAGGAGGAACCCACAAAAAGAACCAGAAGCCCTGGTTACAGTACAAGGGTCCCCAGCAGAGTCGCCAAGTTGTCGCTCCCACCAAATGAAGCCGGGTCAAATGGGGTACAGACGCGAACGGTCGGCGAAAGAAATGAGAACACACAGGAGTGAACTCAGAAAGACAAGAGTCTCCAGCTAGGCATTTTTATCCCGGAGGAAAGGTAATGCTGCGTAGACCTAGAAAAGATGGATAAGACGGTTGCGAACCAGAGAGACTGAGAAAGGGGGTTGGTTACAACCTGGGAAGGTATTAGCACCCAGATTGTCCGCCGTACTCGACGGGATCCACGCTTAAAAGATTTGTGTTTAAAGGGGTAGTGTCAGTGCAATTTGTGTATAAAATAGCTGGAAAAGGATGTACAGGTGTCAGTGTAAAAGAAGTGTGAAGTGTATAAGTGTACAGTGTCAGGATGAGAGTGAAATGCTCATGATAATGAGGCTAAAGAATAAGGCTAGAAGGAGGGGGAATATACAGAGACTTTTGTTCGATAACTGTTAAGTTATGCCTACGTATCCAAAGAGACTGAAAGATGAATTGACTTGTGAACTGCTTACTTGTCTATGCTCAAGTGTATGACCTGTTTGGCTCAGGTGCAAACTGTCTTGCATTAGACGGAAGAAGCAAGTTCTCGTTTGTGAGTGAATGAGGTGAGAAAAGAATCCCGAAGGAGACGATTATTGTTTGTTTTTGTGTTTTCAGTCTTTTATTGCTTTTGAAAGTTTGTCATAAGTTAATGAGCTTAAGTCTAAACCAATGGATTTAGTAAACTCATCACATCTTCCCTCTGATTAGGGGTAATGAGAATACCTTAAGTGTGAAGTCAGCTTCTCACACTTAATCACCATGGTGTAGGATTAAGATCAATAACCTACTTGTGATTATTTAAATGTTTTTGGTGTTTTTGTTTAGTGTTAAGTAATGAGATTAAGCCATAATCAAGGATTAAACAGACTCATTACACCATCCTAATAGAAGGATAATAGATGAGAATGTTTAAGCTGAGGAAAGCTCCTCAACTTAATCCATGATTAGGGATTAAACTCATGACAAAACAAGCCTTTGGTTAAGTGGATTTTAGTTAATGATATGATGATGAAGTGAATTTTATGGTTTGTAAGACAACTTGAGGGGGACTTGTCCATTAACACTAGGGTTAGTCCTTCTTAACCAGTTAAGGAAGAATTAGAACCCTAATGCAAGGCCCAAGTTACAAGTGTGATGCCTTAATTATTATTAGATGGATTGATTAAAGGATTTAAACACATTAAGGGTTTAACACTTAGGATTAAAGTTATACACTCCATCCTAATAGAAGGATGCAGGCATAAGCTTAATCACAAAGCCTTAAAGCCTTTAGGGTTTAGTCCCTGATTATGAGATGAGGAGAGAAGACTCAAAGAGACACAAAGGTAAAAACTAAGCGGGGAGACTGATCAAAACCCTAATCATTGTCATGCTTGGTCATCCCTAAGGTTTGTGAAGTTTACAAGAGAAGTCTTCAGAGGAACCACCAGGAAGCAGATGAAAGGATCAGGAGAAGCAAAGTAACTTGCTTCATTGAAGAAGACAAGTCACTTGAGGAAAGAAAGAATGGAGAAAAAGAATGAGCAAGCTCAATCTCAAACACATAACAAAATGCAGCATGGATGCATAAAAGAGATGAAAAGAAGTTGTGAGAAGTGAAGGCAAATTCACTTCTCAAAGTTACTTACCACCTGAAAAGTTAGCAAAGGAATGCAATGCAATACAAAATGAAATGAAATGGTGTGAGTCAAACCAAAACCAGAAGCATATATGGGATGATAATGATGCTATGAGATGATGCAAACAAGAAACAAGGCATGGTGATGATCATACAAGCTTATGGATGCAGATGAAACAAATTTGGAACCATGATCATACATGAAAATTTATGAGGTGCATATGGCATACAACATGGCAAATGCAAGATGCAATGATCAAACATGCTTTCAATATGTCTTAAGATGTTAAATGAATCAAATGGATACACAAAATGCTATGGCAAGTCAAGGTATGAATGCAAATGCAAGAAGGATGCATATGGAAGCCCAAATTAGGGTTTATGATCAATGCCTCAAACAAAAACCAAAATCAGAAGCAAACATCAATATAAAAAATTGAAAATGCACTCAAAGGATCCCTAATCCTATACTAACTCACTGCCCAAAGGAGAAGTTCCAACTCTTAACCTAATTCAAGTTATGATTTTCCTAAGTTTTCTAGGGTTTTAGGGTTCCTTAACAAGAAAAATGCCAAACAAATGGAAAATGCAAGGTCAATTCATGACCATTTAATCTCACAAACTTCATGCTAAACACAATGCAATGCAAAAAGAATCAAGGTCCCACTCTCAATGGTTAGGCAGGAATGATTTTTGGAAGTTTGGACCAAAATAATGCTTGAAAAATGAATTAATTCCATGGAAAATTCTCAAAATGCATCAAGATCAAAAAAGAAATTTGGTTTGAGGGTTGGACAATGTTTCTAAATGTTTTTAAATGTTTCATGAATTTTTTGGTGATTTTTAAATACCTAAAAGTATTTTTAATTAATTAATTCTCATTAATTAATTAAAAATAAACTCCTAAATATTTAAAAATACTTTTTAATGCAAAAAAAATAAAAATAACAATATTTTTGTGTTCTGAAATTAAATAAAAGCTTTTATAAAAAAAATCAGAATTTTTAAATAAGTTTTACTATTTTAAATTAATTGGAGAAAGAAATACCAAATAAATGGAATAAAAATAAAGAAAAAGAAAAGTAATCACAATGGATGGCCAGGATGGATTCTGGGGAAAAGCCAGATGACTACGCGCGCGAATCAATGGTCCATATTCAAACCTGACTAAACTGAGTTTATGAATTAATTAATTGGATTTAATTAAACTAATTGAGATTAGGGCAAAATGGATGCATCTGGGCCACACAAACGCGCGCCAGGTCAACTAAGTCAAAGGATCCAACGCATCAGATTCAAACACCAACTAATTACAGGGATTAGGGTTAATGGTTCTCAGGTGGCCGGAGAAGACTTCCGGTCGTCTTCTCCGGCGAACCAAAACCTTAGATCATGATTCAGGCCACCACACTTCAAATTAAACACAGCAAAATGATCCTCTAACATCCTAGAACACAAATCATCCCTCAAACAACATTTAAACTTCAAGAATCAGGCAAATCGAAGAAATCATTTTTCACGGGTGAAATTTCAGAGTGCAACCAAATACTCATTTCTTCACTATTTTCGAATCCAAGGACATTCTCATGACCAGCAAGACATACACAATCAATTTATAACATAAAATGCAAGCTCTGTGAGAAAAAGTTCATGGCCATACCTGAGGTGGAAGCTTCTAGTTCTGGGCTTTCTGGGCTGTTCTTTGGTGCAAACTCACTCCAATGATCCCCCTTGTGCTAATGGCAAGCTTGGATGGAGTTTAAACAGGCTATTTTGAGAGGTTCAACTCTGGTGTATCAGAAAATGAGGTCTGTGTATATGATGTTTCAGGCTCTACCAATGGTTGATTCTGGTTCCTTTGAGTGTGTTTGATTTGTTGGTGAAAAGAAATGGGGTGTTTGATGGCTGTGGAAGGGGATTCGAAGAAGGGAAGTTCTTTGACAGTTTTTGTGAAGGCTGTGTTCTGGCTTGTTTCAAGGGCCAATGCAATGCTATAACACTCCCAAGATACATGAGTAGCCTGTGGAGCAGGTCAGTAGAGGTGGCTGCTCACTGTTCCATGAGTATGGGAGTTTTGGCCAAAAAGTCAAGGTGACTTGTACTTGCAGCATGGGCTATGGCAGCAGCTGTCTAAAGGCATGTCCTGCTTCAGCTTGGGTCAAGGATGACCCTTAGATTGCTTGTGAGTGACTGCAACATGTGGATCATGAGCTATGCTAGCTTTTGCAACTTGCCCACTTGATGTTTTCTCATGATTTTGTGCTATGTATGTGAGAGGATTCTTGCTGAATTTTGGTGCATAGAACTTCATTTAGTCATGGCAATGCATAGAAGTCAGCTAGTGATCACATAACTCATGGGGAGATGATTTTGCCAAGAATCCCTCTTTGCACCTTCATGAAAATGACTTATGGATTTCTTGAAAATCAAGTCACAAGAATGAAAAATCCCTTGGGCCAATTCTGTTTTTAGGTCATGTATAATCATGTGATGAAGTTTTGAAGTCATTTTGAAGTCAATAAAATGCTTGGTACAAGAATTTGCAAGTTTTCCATTTGGTGCATAACTTGAATTTTAGTGATTTTTGCCAACTTTGACAAACCATAACTTTTGATCAAAAATGAATTAGGTCATGTTCTTGTACTTTTTGAAAAGGGAAAGATCTATTCTAAAACTTTCATGACCAAAGTTTTTCCATTTGAAGCTTTCTTGGATCAAAAAGTAAGGGTTGAAAAAGTTGCATAAAATGACATTTTCATTAAAAGTCAACCTTGTCCAAAAAGTTAACTTTGCCAAAGACTTGAAATTCTTGAATTTTGTGAACTTCCAACTTCTTCTATGATCAAATAAAGATCATACACACTCAAAATGATGAAGATCACCCTTTGGTTGGGTCATTGGGGGCCTCAGATGCCCTGATTTTGCACTAACTTGCTTGGAAAGTCAACTCTTGATCAGATGACTTCCCCAAGGAATTTCTTCATGAAAATTGATATTCATACTCCCTATACCATATAGAGATCAATAGAAACAAGAATGACCAAAAAAACTGGAGTTATGGCCTCTGAAACCAAAACCCTAATTTTAGGTCATCTGTGCAGTCAAGCCTGGCCCTGCTTCCATACCAATCCCAGTTCCTGTGATTCTTTGGCATTCTTGACTTTTGGAGGATATAATATGATACTTGAACACACATGGACCCCTTTGAAGTTATTGATTACCTTTGGAGTGGATCAAGAGGCTCTTGGATTGCTCAGATCACAAACCCTAGATGCAGATGACTTTGAATCTATGCAGTGAATCAAAAATGTGATATAAGATGCTATGATTGAGTTTATGCATATGAAATGATCACAAGCCATGGTGTGAATGGGTGAGGGCAAATTTGGGGTTTTTACAAAGTGCCATCAACATCACAAAGAACCCGGTCATGCATTCAAGGACAAAGCATATAGACATCCGACATCATTTCCTTCGAGATCACGTGCTCAACAGAGATGTAGATGTTACTTTTGTGGATACACACAACCAACTTGCCGACATATTAACTAAACCTTTGGCGAAATAACCTTTCTTCAAGATCCGGCGAGAACTTGGCATTCTTGATGAAGGTGACATCTAAACTTAACCTAAAAGTAATTTTTATGTGTTATAATAACTTAAAATATGATTATTTTCACTTTTATGTTACAAAATGCTAGCACTCCATTTTTGCCGTTTTTTATTTTTCTCTCTTTCGGATACCCAAAAATATTTCGTTTCAAAATATTTTTTGATCAAAAGTTGTGTTATGTCGTGTGCTAACACTTTGTGAAAATTTTTGTTGAAACGGCTTAGATCTTGAAGTTTGGTATGATGCAATTCAAATTCGGATTACTTGAAACCTTGGGCTCTAGCCTCAAACAATGATGGATTAAGCTTCCATGAGCTTCACTAAGTATGAATATGCAAAGAAATTGAGAAATGCAGTTGAGGAGTGAGGGAATCGAAAGAAAATGCAAGAGAGCAAGAAATTTCAAATCTGAGAACTATGTGTGCATTAGTGTGGTTTGAACGTGTGAATGATCTTATATATCCTTGGTTATCAATTTGATCAGGGTTAGGGTTTTGTTAAACCCTTGGTTAGAGCTTTGGAGGTGTTTTTGCAAATTTGCAACTTATGGTGCATACACATATCCCCACGTTTTTTGGGCATGAAGAAGGCATGATCCATTCTTATTTCCTTTGCTGAGTGCATATGGAGTGATTGTTTGGAGGGAAATGGAATGATTTGTGAGTTTCACATGACTTTGCATTTCTGCCAAATGGAAATAAAGTGATGAATATGGCATGAATTCACCCCATTCAAAGACCAAAAATTATGATGTATATATGAATGTGGTAATCTGAATTGAACAATTAGAGGTCATTTTAGGTCATATGGAACAAATTTTCAAATGGTAGAAACTTGGTATGCATGAGAATCCATAATTTAAACCCTAACTTCCTTTGGCCATATCTTTTGATCCACAAAGGCTATGAAAATGGTCTTGTACTTTATGAAAATGGAAAACCATGATCTACAAATTTCATGTTCAAGAAAAAATCATTTGAAGGTTTTTGAGTGATGAAAGATTGAACTGAAGATGAAGTAGAAATTGCCAAAAATAGTAAGTTCCGTATTATAGGACCTTGCCATTTTTAGTAACTTTTCATAAACTTCTGATTCTTAATGAATGAAGCTAATAATGCCATTCTTTGACCAAATAAAGGTCCATGGGCTTAAGAAACATGATTTGATCCTTTGGAATCCAATGGTTGACTTTTCTTTTGAATTGTTGACTTTTTCTTATTGTACAAGTAACTGAGTGTAACACCCCAAATTTTCCCCCTTCTTTTTAGCATCATCATCATATCATAAGCATGTCATATCCTTAGCATTTTGCATAGAAAAATGAAACATAGCACTCGCATGTTCCAGCATAAGGCATATGATCAATCATCTGAGAACTCGTGATCTTACAAGGCAAAGTCAAGAGCATGGTGACCTGACAGGAAGCTCACAGGACCTTTTGTACAAGCTTGGTATCATGGTCAAAGCCCTAAAAGGATTGAGGATCAGGATCAGATTGGAATGGTTGGCGCCAATGTATTTTTGGAGTTTCCCACCAAAAGGAGGGAGAATTCAAAATTTTCCTACGTTAACTGGTTAACGCTTTGGTTAACAGGTTAATGGCTGCGAATTTTGAATTTCAGCAGCAAGTTCAGCATGTGTTTTGGCTCCAATTTTTCATATTTCTGATTTTTATTCATTTTGAATTAATTGGAAATTATGGAGAAGGATCTAGATGATTTACCAAGCCTAATTCCAAGGCTAGATCCTAATCACTTACTAAGCTAATTCCAATCCACTTTTTTGGACTCCAAACCAAGTTTTTGGGCCCCAAGCCTAGAGGATATTTATTCCATTTCCCTCCAAACCAAAAAGAGACTCTCTCATAATTCACTTCTCATTTCTGAATTTTCATTACTCTCCCACCATTCTCTCATTTTCTCTCCCAATTTTCCAAATCACTCAAAGTTCCTCTTTGAAGATCACAAAACTTTGCATCAAAGTTTGTGGATCTTGGAACTAGACCTCCATCCATAGCTTCTTTGCATCAAATTTGTTGGTTTCACTACTTGATTCATATCTGATTTGGTGATTAGAAGTGCTTTTGGAGCCAAATTCTTCATCAAGATCCTTTACTTGCATTTATTTTGCATTGTGTGGGAAGATTAGCACTGGATCTTTGAAGTTTTTCGCGAGATTCCTCATTTCCAACTCAAACAACATTTACCAAAGCATATCTCAGCTTTGTAGGTTGGTTAAGTTCAGATCTAACTCTGCTTTTAGCTTATTTGCATGCTTGTGTTTAGATCCACCATGTGCTTGTGTGTTTACTTGGCTTGCTTGAATTGTTTGGTTGATTTGTGATCGGATCTATGTGTTAATGTTCATGAGCCTAATTGTGTTTGATTAATGTGAATTGATCTTACTATTTCATGCATAATTGATTGTTGGTTTGTTTTTGGATTATTTGAAATAAGCTGGTTTGGACTGATTTTTCTGCAGGGTTTAGTGTTGTTTGCATAGTGTTAACCGGTTAACGCTTTGGTTAACCGGTTAACGCGTCTGTTTTCTGTGTTATTTGCTGCAGGTTTGAATTGGTTAACCGGTTAACGCTTTGGTTAATCGATTAACACTGAAGCAGAGTGCCATGTTTGGGCTGTTTTGAGCTTGTTTGCTTCCCTTACTTACTTTAATCATCATGGATCATTGTATGATCATTTTGTATGCTAGTTTAGGGTGGTTTTCTTGCTGGTTGATGTATTCCTTCATTTTCTCGACACCCGAATTCATGTATTTGCAAAGATTGGCATGTTTGTTGATCTTGTCTTCTTGAAACTTTGAGCATGCTAATTCCATGAATTGTGTTGATGTGCTAGCATTGATTTGATGTGTTGAATATTCTACGCCAAAAACGTTTTTTAACAGCGCATCTTAGACAGCGCTTTTAAAAGCAAGCGCTGTCTAAGGTTAAAAATAAAATAAAACACGGAAAATGGTCCAAAAAAATAATGAAAGTGCTGTCTAAGGGGGGGTCTTAGACAGCGCTTTATAAAAGCGCTGTCTAAGACCCCCCCTTAGACAGCGCTTTTAGAAAGCGCTTTTAAATATATACCTTAGTCAGCGCTTTTGATAAAGCGCTGTTTAAAGTCTTTAAATTAAAAAAAAATTTAAATCCAAAAGCGCTGTCTAAGGGGGGTATTAGACAGCGCTTTTAGAAAGCGCTGTCTAAGGCATACCTTAGAAAGCGCTTTTCCCAAAAGCGCTGTCTAAGGTCTTATTAAAATTAAAATTCAGACTTCTATTTTCGTTCTCCCGTCTTTCTGTTTTCCCTCCCAGCGAACGAACCCTACCAGCGAACGAACGCCATTACAGCGATCTTCAGTAGATTGTATTCCTTCATTCGTTTCAGGCATTGAAAGAGTAAGAATCGCCAGTTTCTACTGTTCTTCATTGAGGTATTATCATTTTTTCATTTTTTCATTTGTTCTTTTCTTCGAAGAAACCCTACGGCTGACCGCGAAATTCATGACATTGGTTTCTTTCATTCGTTTCAGTCATTGAAAGTTATTAAAGAATCATTCGTTTCTACTGTTCTTCATTGAGGTATGTTCATTTTTTCCTTTTTTCATTTTTTCTGTTTCTACTGTTCTTCATTGGTTCTGTTTCATTTTATTTTCTGAAAAAATGTTCAATATTTTCATACCTTTGCATGTTGCTCTTGTGACAGTTTTTTTGAGATCCTCACTACTCATAGTAATAACTGTATAAAAACAATCTAAAAATTAGAATGAAACTTGAAGAAGCCAAAGTTTTGAAGAAAGTGAGTTAAACTGATATAGTTTAGTTTGGTTTCTAGATTGAAAGATAGCATTCAATATATAACCACTATAGTTATCACTATTATTGCCTTAACTACACTTCTAACAACTTAGTTTTATTTGTTTGAATATGGTGTTGATTGTATCAAAGGATGTTGAATAGAAAAAATATCCCTTATAATATCTTAAAAAATCAGAGTAACTTGCGAAAGCTTTCATGGTGAAAATTGTTTTGAAAACAATTCTACAACAATTCAAAGATTTGATCAAATTGACACACACACACACCAATGATGTGGACATAATGAGAAGTAATATGCTAATTAACCTTTAATAGATCAAACAAGAAATTTAATTTATTTTTGGATTAATCAATCATTAAACAATCTAGAATCACAATTTGACAATTTAATCAATCATTATAGTGGATTGATCTTCACTCAATCCTTCTTTGAAGACTTGAATCTTTTCGTCTAATGGTTGATAGGTGTAAGAAACTCCACTTCAGTAGAGAATAACTCTCTCTTTTTCTTCAAAGGAACTTCAAATCTTGAATTCCACAAATAGATCCAACTGCTAATACACCTTGATAACAACCATTAGCAATCTAATGTGGTTCCTCATAGAATCCATGGAGGATATGACAGGTCCACTAACATTTCATTCTAAAGCAACAACAATTTGCTTTCTGGCTGCAAATCTAGCCAAAAGATTTCTCCCATAAAATGATTGAACGAACTCTTATATAGTTATAGGTATAGTTATAGTTATATTGTAATAGAAAAAGTTTGATTCTTGTAATATAAAAAATGAAAGTGATGAGGTAATTAAAGTTGGTATATTGGCTTATCGGATACGTCATTGAAGTTTATATTAACATTGGTTATGTATACGTTTTTTAAGTAGGAAAACCATGGATAAAACATGGATCTGTGCCGATCGAATGACCAAAGAGTACGAGAGTGGGGTTGCGGAATTCGTTAAGTATGCTGTTCAACACGCTGAAAACCCCAGACGAATGCATTGTCCTTGCTTGCGTTGTTGTTATATTGGTAAGGTTGACGCACATGGATTGAAATCGCATTTGCTGAGGCATGGAATTGATCAAAGTTATCGGTGTTGGATATTTCATGGTGAGAAAATTAACGGGAATGTTGAATCGAGTGGAAAAAGTAATACGACCTATGCTTCATACGACAAAGACACGGAAACATATGATTGTGATCGAGTTGAAGAGATTGTAGAAGCACTGGAAGAAGATCTTCATGATTGTCCTGAAATGTTTGAGAGGATGGTAAGCGATGCAGAGAAACCGTTGTACAAAGGTTGCACTAAATTCTCAAGACTTTCTGCGGTATTAAAGTTGTACAACTTAAAGGCGGGCAATGGATGGTCGGATAAAAGTTTCACAGAGTTGTTGGCCCTTATGAGAGAAATGCTACCGGATGATAATGTTCTTCCTAATCGAACCTATGAGGCAAAAAAAATGTTGTGCTCTATTGGCATGAGCTATGATAAGATACATGCTTGTCCTAACGATTGCATTTTGTTTCGTAACGAATATGCAACGTTAACTGAGTGCCCCAAATGCGGTTTGTCTCGATATAAGAAAAAATTATCTCCCGCAAAAGTCTTATGGTATTTTCCGATAATTCCGAGATTTAGGCGCATGTTTCGTAGTGAAACCGATGCAAGACATCTTACTTGGCATGCAGATGAAAGAATCACCGATGGAAAGTATCGGCATCCGGCTGATTCACCACAGTGGTCGAAGATTGATAATGATTATCCTGAGTTTGGGTCAGAAGCAAGAAACCTTCGATTGGCATTATCTACTGATGGAATGAACCCACATGGTCTTCAAAGTATTTCACATACCACATGGCCTGTGATTCTTATGATTTATAACCTACCTCCGTGGCTATGTATGAAGCGTAAGTACATGATGTTATCTATGTTAATCTCTGGGCCTAAACAACCAGGTAATGACATAGACGTATACTTGACACCTCTGATCGAAGATTTAAAGATTTTGTGGGAGAACGGTGTGGAGGTTTATGATGGATATAGGAAAGAAAGTTTCAATCTGAGGGCGATGTTGTTTGGCACAATTAATGATTTTCCAGCATACGGGAATCTATCTGGGTATAGCATTAAGGGTCAACGTGCGTGTCCTGTTTGTGAAGACGGAACCGATACGATCCGATTGGAACTTTGCCATAAGAATGTGTTTCTCGGTCATCGTAGATTCTTACATTCTAAACATCATTACCGTGGGTGGAGAAAAGCATTCAATGGAGACACCGAACATCGTAGAGCTCCACCCGCATTGTCAGGTGAACAAGTTTTTGAAAAGGTGAAAGATGTGCGTACTGAGTTTGGCAAGCCTTTTGCACATAAGATTGTGAAAGGTGGGTGGAAGAAAAGGTCGATATTTTTTGAATTGCCATATTGGAAGTCTTTGTACGTGAGACATTTTCTCGATGTTATGCATATTGAAAAAAACGTATTTGAAAGTGTTATCGGTACATTACTCAATATAAAAGGCAAGTCTAAGGATGGCCTTAAAGCAAGGGAGGACATGTTAAAAATGGGAATGAGAACTGAATTAGCACCCGTGAAGAAAGGAAGACGAACATATCTACCACCTGCTGCTTTTACTTTATCTAGAAAGGAGAAAAAAATTTTGTGTAAGTCTCTGAGTGAAGTTAAGGTTCCAGAAGGATACTCATCTGATATCAGAAGACTTGTTTCTATGAAAGACCTCAAGTTGAAGAATTTGAAGACACATGATTGTCACGTTATAATGGAACATTTTCTACCGATCGGTATACGTTCTATTTTGCCAGAAAAAGTAAGAAGTTCCATAACTAAATTGTGTTTTTTCTTTAGGTCAATTTGTAGTAAGGTGATCGATCCCGAGATCTTACCAACACTACAAAAAGAGATTGTAATTACCTTGTGTGAGCTTGAGATGTATTTTCCTCCGTCTTTTTTTGACATAATGGTTCATTTAGTTGTTCATCTTGTGAAAGAGACACAGTTGTGTGGACCAGCTTATATGAGATGGATGTACCCTGCTGAACGGTATATGAAAATATTAAAAGGGTACGTGAAATCCCGAAGTCGACCAGAGGGTTGTATTGTTGAACGATACATTGTTGAAGAAGCTGTTGAGTTTTGTACTGAATATTTGTCTAACGTTCAATCGATTGGACTCCCCAGAGCTCAGATTTTCGACAAAATGGAAGGTAAAAAATTAATTGGGAATAAAATTGTGACAATATCAAGGGATGAACGGGATCAAGTTCATTTGTATGTTCTGCACAATAATAATGAGGTTGAGCCATATGTTGAAATGCACAAGGATTTACTCCGAAGGTTAAATCCGAACAGAAATGAAAATTGGATAGTTATAGAGCACAATCAAAGTTTCATACAATGGTTGAAGGATCATATTTATTTGAAGCGCTCTTCAGATCCTTCTTCGGTAACAGAAAGGTTGAGATGTTTGGCATATGGTCCAAGTTTGCATGTGTTTTCTCATAGCGCATATTCAATTAATGGATACACATTTTATACCAAAGAACAAGATGATAAGAGTACTATGCAAAATAGTGGTGTCACCGTGCTAGCTGAAGCAATGCATATATCAAGCATGAAGGACTTAAACCCCAAATATGCAAATCTGTCATATTTTGGAGTTATTGAGCACATTTGGGTGTTTGATTACGAGAAGTTTCAGATTCCCATCTTTGGTTGCAAGTGGGTGAATAGTAGTGGCATACGAATGGATAAGTCTGGATTTTTGCAAGTTGATCTTACTAGGGTGGGGTACAAAGATGAACCTTTTATTCTAGCATCTCAGGCTAAACAAGTGTTCTATGTGAATGACCCGAAGAGTACAAAATGGTCTATAGTGCTTTTCTCTAACAAAGTGACTGATGATAGCGGTGTCGATCAATGTGATATTGATGTTGAGAATGAGTCATGCATTAGACGGAATGAGTTGAATAGAAATGATGAAGTTGAGGATCTTATACCGGATGAGTCATATATAAGAAACGATCATAATGAGGGAATTTGGATCAATTCATCCGTACGCATTGCTAAGAAACAAGTGATTAATATTCCAACAAAGAAAAGAAAGAGATGTTAGTGACTTAGGTAAATTATCCATGGTTTCTTTATTTTATTTTTTCGATTGTTTTGATTATAAGTTATATGTGATAATGCATGATTTCCTTATTTTTTTGTTTTCAATTACTTTGATTATAAGTTATATATGATAATGCATGATTTCTTTATTTTTTTGTTTTCAATTGCTTTGATTATAAGTTATATTTGATATTTGATGGTTTCCTTGGTTTATTACAGGTTAGACATGGCTGATGACCAACCTGAGGAAGTTCCTAAAAAAGTATCCGCGGAAGAAGAAATTCGAAGAGGCATCACAGTAATGAGAAGGGTGGTCCAAGGAAGATCTCGAGGCATCATACTAGATGTCTATTGGAGCACCCAGGGACAGCTTATAGAACCTAATGGGCATACCTTAACTAGTTTTATCGGTGCACTAGTAAGGAATGAAATTCCCATTACATGTGATGATTGGAGAAACAAAGAGCTGAAAGAGTCCAAAGATAAAATTTGGAGTGAGATAAAGGTACAATCATGTTTTTTCAATTATGTTTTTTCAATTACCGATACTAACTATCAATCTGTATGTTTTTCTTAGCGATGTTTTAACATCGAAGAAGAAAGAAGAGGCTTTTGTATGAAATTGGCCGGAAAGCTTCTAAGAGGGTTTCGGACATTTTTATCATCCAAGTTCCTTAAGGATGCGGATGGTAATTTTGTGGATGCGGAACTTCCCAAAAAATATGAAAGTTTGATATCGGCTGAAGAATGGGAAGCGTTCAAATCCAAAAGACAAGACCCGGTTTTTCAAAGAATAAGTGCTACAAATCGGGAAAGAGCATCAAGTCCCGCATATCCGTACCGAAAAGGACGTGTCGGATATGGACGTTTAGAACAATCCATGGTACGTATTTTTAAATTGCGATAACAAATTTGTTCATCATATATTAGTTTTATCTGATCAAATTGTATGACTTAATGTGTAGCTGCAGAAGGAGGAAAGTTCAGAATCATCTCTTCCTGCACATGTTTTGTGGAAGGAAGCCCGTGTGGGCAAATCTGGAGTTCCTCAAGAAGAAGTTTTACAAGTATACCAGAAATGTGTAAGTATAACATTTTTTCATTAATTGAATAACATTTTTATACACAAATATTTGACAATTGTACGATATTCATATGATTTTTCAGGAGGAGCTATCTCAGTCTTTATCTCCCGATGATACTAGGAGCATACTTGGTCGGGCATTAGATGTCCCTGAGTACTCTGGTCGGGTGAGGGGTAAGGGATTTGGAGTCACTCCGACCTCCATGAGTATTAAAAAAGGAAAGGCTCCTAGTAATCGGGAGCTTCATGCAAGAATGGAAGCCATGCAAGCTGAGCTTGATGCATTGAGGAGAGAAAGAGAGGCTAGCGCCTCAACAGTATACAGAGATGCTTCGGACAAAGACAGTATCAACTGTACCTTTCAGCCGAACATTCCAGAGGTAATTACATATAATTGTCTTAAATTGAACTATTTTCTTAAATTATGTATTTGACATATATACACATTAACGATTTCTTGTTATTATTGATTTTAGGGCATTTCCCATTGTCAGCTGTATTTGTCGTCACCATACTATCGGATGGTTGGCAAGGGAAAAGTGCATAACGTTAGCGGAGTATTACTCCACACTAGAGAGCTCCCTGCTGGATGTTTGAAGGTATCAGTTGATATTGCAGTTGAGCCGAATGCAGCATTACCATATCCTAGTGATGATTCGGATGCAACAACGGTGCACGAAGCAGTAGGTTCGTTTGTTGCATGGCCGACAAACCTCATATGCGTAGGATATGAGGTATGATTAAAACTTATGTTAACTTTCCTTGGTATATTCAAAGTTTAAAATTTATGCTTAAAATTTTACTTACATATTTTCCTATGTTAAATAGACTCCCACACAATCCAAATCAAAAGAAACTGCGATTCCACGGCATACCGAGTCCACGGTTTCAAGAAAAGAGGTAATATACAATTATATGACATATATTCATGGAAGTTGTTACATTCTTAATTTGATCTAACTATTTATATGACATGTAGGTTCAAGAAAATGAGGCTAGCAATGCCTCCGCACAACAAAAAAAGGAGGTTAGCAACGCCTCCGCACGGGTACAAAGTTCTGGTGCTAAGAAGTCCGTAGCTAGGAAAAAACCTACCACCAAGTATAGGTCGTGCCTCAGGACATTTCTAGAGATGACCGATATACCGACCGGAGGTGTTCGGACTATACCTATGGAGGTAGGGATTTTCGGCTTTGATTACGAACAAATGATTGGTAATGAGGACTTCATGCAAGTTTTTGGTCGTGAAGAAATCGGCGTCAACGTTGTCAATACATATGTTAGGTAAATTCGGCATACTTTGTTTTATTAATTAAACAACTTATTTTAATGATGTTTACTTTATGTTAATGATGTTTTTATATTAGGTTTTTGTATGACAAATGGATGCGCCCCAATGGTTTGGACGTGTCATTCGGATTCTTAGCACCCGCGACCGTCAACTATACTTTAATGATAAGTAGACCGGATACCGTGACGGAGTACGTTCTTCGGATCCTCGTGGAGAATAAAAATGCGGAGAAGTTGTTTTTTTTACCGTTTAATACCGGGTTAGCATTTCATTCTAAATTCATCTATAATAATTATTTTCCAAGTTACCATCTAACATTTGCCTAATCATTACAGTGGACATTGGTTGTTGCTCGCAATCAATCCTATCCGAGAAATTGTGTATTATCTTGACTCGTTAGGAAATGATTGGACAACATACCCGGTTATGAAGGACCTAATTGACACGTAAGTGAGAATGTTCAAAATTTTTCTTAGTTTATGTGAATTGTTCTAATTGCTTCATTTTTATTTTATTAGCGTCCTACAAGCTTTTCGTGCCCAACGAGTTATCCAGACCTCAAGGAGGGGCGCCAACTCCATTTCATGGATTAAAGTGGCGGTATATTTTTAATTACCGCGTTTTTTATTATATTAGTGATGACTACACTTGATAAAACTTAGGATTTATAATTCATATTTTTTTTTCATATGTAGTGTCCTCTTCAACGTAATGAAATAGATTGCGGGTATTTCATGTTGAGGTTTATGCGAGATACTCTCATGTTGGGCCGATTAGAGATTCCCACCGATGTATGTATTTCTAACTTATGAGTTATTTTTATATTTACACATATCTCATATAATTAAATAGTTGGAATTAATTCAAAATATGTTATATTATTATGTAGTACTTTGATGAATTCAAGTGTGCATCTTATACAAAGGATCAAGTGGACGAAATCAAAGAGGAGTGGTGTCAATACATGATAGAGCTCAAAGTGTGTAATTAATGTGTACATTTGTAGTAGTATATGTAATGACTTATAAATGTAAACATAAATTTGT
Source organism: Lathyrus aphaca (assembly GCA_963966055.1). Taxonomy (NCBI): domain Eukaryota; kingdom Viridiplantae; phylum Streptophyta; class Magnoliopsida; order Fabales; family Fabaceae; genus Lathyrus; species Lathyrus aphaca. The sequence continues at coordinate 274,720,671 of OZ014519.1, read as the reverse complement.
ATATATTTTGATACATTTATGGCAAATTTGGTTTGAATTGGTTTGAATTGGTTAGCCAAATTTTGGTAAAAAAAGGCCAAAATGGCATATATAAAATGTGATAATTGACTGCAAAAATCTGGTTGAAAACAGGTACCAATTCTGGTTTATAAACCTGGAAAAAATGTGGTTACAAACAAATCCTACAAAAAATTTCGTTTACTTTAGACAGCGCTTTTGGCAAAAGCGCTGTCTAAGGGGGGGATTAGAAAGCGCTTTAGGCCAAAGCGCTGTCTAAGGTGGGGGCTTAGACAGCGCTTTGGCCAAAAGCGCTGTCTAAGGTATACCTAAAAAAATTAAAATAGGAGGGGCTTAGACAGCGCTTTTGGCCAAAGCGCTGTCTAAGGTAGGGGCTTAGACAGCGCTTTTGAAAAGCGCTGTCTAATGTGTACCTAAAAAATTTAAATTAAGAGGGTCTTTTAAAGCGCTTTTGGCCAAAGCGCTGTCTAAGGGTGGGGGATTAGACAGCGCTTTTCACATTTTAAAAAGCGCTGTCTAAACCTTTAGCAGCGGAGGTTTAGACAGCGCTTTAAAGCGCTGTCTAAGGCTAAAAAAAGCGCTGTCTAAGATCTTGTTTGTTGTAGTGGAAATTTTGCTAACATTTGTAGGTGCAATGGTAAGTGAAGTGTGGATGTTTGTCCACATTTCAACTCTTCATCTCTTCTTCTTACTTTGCTTTCTACTTTGTGGTTTTTGATGAGCCTTATGCCATCATGTGATTCAACTCTTCATCTTTCCCCCCTTAGAAGCAACTTATCTCCTTTAGAGGAGTAAGTTGTTCTCTAGCTTTCTTCTCCTCTTATTTTCATCTTCTTTGCTCTTCTTCTTCTTATGATGGTTTCAAACCACACTAACCTTAGGACCACCTTTGCATGCTAATATTAGGATTAGTCATTCCCCATTAGACTTTTTCCTTTTGCTCTTTTGGTTCTTTCTCTTCTCATCTCAAAACAAAACCTAAAAAACATTAATAAAGAAAGAAGTTACTTCTTGTGTATAGCCTTATTCCATGGGGAATATGTATTCATTCCATCTTGGGATAGTACACTTGTCTAGCATGATGCACAAGTCGGATCATGGGGTCATCTTCACAAAGAAAATCATAAAAAAGACTTCTTCACAAAAATTACAAAAAAAAAACTTAATAAATTCAACAAGTTAGTGAGCTTAGGCCCTTGTCCTTGGAAACAAGTCTTGGATAAATTATCCTTACTTAGTGTGCTTGTTCTATTATTCCATCTTGGAATGTAGTAGCAAGTACACATTCCATGGAAAAGAGCTTGAGTTCGCTTCCTTGAGCCACACTCCTAAAAAAACTCATAAAAAACACAAACAAACAATAAGCGTCTCTCCTTTAGGACTTCTTTTCTCATCTTACTCACTCTCATCGTACGAACTTGCTCCTACTTGTCATTTTGCAAGACGGTAACGCACTCGTTGTCCGAGCCTGCAACACCTGAGCATTGACATAGGCAGTTCAATCCTTAAGACACATGCAATATTTTCCATCCCTAGTTAGGGGAACTACGGCGACTCTGATCCTCATGTCCAGTGAGGTACGTAGGCAACGGGGTAGGGCCCGTTCAAGCACAATCCTTATTTTCCCTACATTTTCCCCTTTGTTTTCTTTCTTAGTTCCTTTTCCAAATTCAGTTCCTTTTTCTTTTGCAGTAGCTTTCCTTTCTTCACCCTTTGAAATAATTTCTTTGCAAGCGTGGATCCCGTCGGGTACGTCGGACAATCTGGGGTGCTAATACCTTCCCAGGTCGTAACGACTCCCGAGCCCAGTTTCTTTGGTTCGTAGGACCTGTGTCCTTCCTTTTCTTTTCTCCAGTTTATGCAGCATTATCATTTCCATTCTTTCAGGATAAAAATGCCTGGCTAGCGACTCTAACTCTTTCTGCGCCACTTTCGTGTTTGTACCAGGATGGAAATCTAGGGAGCGACAGTTGGCGACTCTACTGGGGACCGAACCCAGAATCTCTGGTTTCCCTTTGAGAGTCTCTCCTAGCTCTTGTGTGTTTCTTTTTCATTGCGTGTTCGATTGTTTGTTGTTGCGTGTTTATTTTTACTTGTTTATTTACAATTTTATTTACAGTTTTCAGTATTTATATTCATGCATCATATTATATTGGACTGTCTGGCTGTGTTGTTTTCCTTTTTTCTGTGGAATTGGGAACTGTTACTGTGAGATGAGCTCGTAACAGGGGCTCGAGTGCACCCTAGGACTTAGCGTGGACAGTTATTTTGGCTTCATGGCATCTTACTATGTTGGTAGTAGTGAGTTCCACACCCATACTTGTGACCGTCTTGGAAATGTTTTGATACAGGAATCTTTCTTGGATCATTACACGACCTCGATAGTTATGTGCATATGGGGACCGATCATTGAGGACCTTTGTGGAAACAACCCTCTCTAGTGGTGACAGTGGCAGACCACATTTTGTGGCAAACCCATTCGCACCCGAGGATCCACTGGGGACTCGCATAGGATGGCCTGGTTCTCTTATAGGAACTCAATCAAAGCATCTGGTCGTATGACGATAGTATTGTACCCTTCAGGATGAATGTACTATTGTTTCTCGATTTCAGCGCTCGAAGCTGAGGACTTATAAGGGATGCTTATTTTCCCGGACTCACGCTGAGACCTCCCTGAGTAGTACATAATGCCAAACTGATTCCCTGACTTGGTCATAAGCCATTTCTTAGAAATGGTGAACATATTATTGCTATTCGGCTTTAAGAGTCCGTGATGTTTGTCCCGGAGCACACCCGTGAGATTGGGAGGGGTTTACAGGTTTGCAGGAACCCTTGACCTCATCATACCTCATCGCCAGTACAGTTCTATTATTTGATATGGCTACATGGATTTTGGAGTTCTTAAATCATTTGATATTTGAGTTGGGGCTTATTTGAGACTGAATTCGTGTTCATGGGGCTTTATTCAGAGGATCTTGGTTTTTGGTCACTTGGGTCCAGTATTCTGTATCCAGACAGTCCTAGCTGTTGATCATATGTCTGCATTGCATTTGCATCGCATCATACTTACATTAATTGTTTGTGTTTCCATTTCTGGTTATCATTTATCCATTGTACCCAGTTCTGGTATTCATTGTTTCTCCAGATGACAGAAGTCCAAGAGAAACCCAGAAAAAGGAATGTTCATTACACTTTCCCGCAACCAGAAATTGAGGGTATTCAGAGACTGGTGGGCTTTATGAGTGACAAGGTTTCAGATGATTTCAGAAGTCGGTATGGGAAGATCTTGGGTTATATGGACAAGCCTGCTGTTGATCAGAGAGATAGCCTTCATTCTTTGTTGCAGTTTTATGACCCTCGGTTGAGAATTTTTGTGTTTGCTGACTATGTCTTGGCTCCTGCTATGGAAGAGATTTTTGACATCCTGAAGGTTCCCATCAAGAATGGTGTTCCCTATTATGCAGCAGAGAAGTGTCCCCCATACAAGGACATTGCAGGTGCTTGTCATTTGAGTATGCTTAGAGTAAAGATGGAGTTGGAAGCTAGAAAGGGGAAGGGATTTACTCTAGATTTTCTTATCACAGAAGCCTATGTGTTTGCTTTGGGAGGGAAGTGGTTAGAATTCAGTGCACTGTTAGCATTAATGATCTATTGGATAAGTTTTTTCCCATGAGAGAAAGGATGGGTAAGCTTGGAGGATATCACCCTTTTCATTAAAGGAAACCCGGTGCCTACGTTGTTGGGAGACTTTTACTTTGGTGTACATCACAGAAATGAGAAAAGAAAAGGATACGTGAATTGTTGTGCTCCACTGTTTGCTGAATGGTTTGCCAAGAAGCTTCCAAAGGCAGGACCGTTCAAAGATCTTAGGCAAGATTGGAAGTGGGCTAGAAGATTGATGGGGTTAACATTTGATGATATAGCTTGGGGATGTAGCATAATCTTAGTGGGGAAGGAGTTTATCACAAGGTGTGGTGAATTTCCCTATGTGCCTTTGTTAGGTAAGAAAGGAGTGATAAGTCATAACCCTGTGTTGTCTAGAAAACAACTTGGCTATCCACTGAAGGATCCTCCATCAGATGAAGAAATAGCTAAGACTCTGTATTTTCCAGCTGAAGATAGTGAGAAGATGATTATCCAGGTATCTCAAGCTTGGGAAACAAAGGTTAGGGAGGGTAAGAAAGAATTTAGGAAGGTGGACCCTAAAACTTATCCCTCTTTTGTTACTTGGATACAAGGTAGGGTGGACACCTTCTTCCTTCCATTTTCAGTTGAGGCTCCACTATTTCCAAAAGAAGTATCGGTAAAAACCACTATTTCTCTTGAAGATTACAAGAAGTTGGAAGCTCAGTTGCACGAGGTTCGGGTAGAGAATTCTGAAATGGCTAGCTTGTATCACGGTGCCAATCACGCTAAGCAAGAAGCAGAAGAAAAGATACAGAGGATGCAGGCTACCTTTGAAGCTAAAGAAAAGGAGTTTGCTGGGAGAGAAGCTCATTTTCAAAGATTGGGTTTAATAGAGTCAAAAAGAGAAGCAGAACATAAGAAGATTTTGAAGACTCCTAGGGAAGCTCGTCAATCCATTACTTGGTTACAGGGCCAAAGAGAACAGGAGCAGAAAAAGTACAAAGAAAAGGAAGAGTTCTTTGAGGTGCAGATGGCATTCAAGAAAGAAGAAGTAGAACAAGTTCACAAAATACGAAGGGAAAAGACTCAGAAATTGGTACAGAGCCAGCTAGCCTTGGAGGAAGTGATAAAGGAGATTGCAGATCTTAAGCTGAGAGCATGCGTCAAGAAGAACCAGACAGGGGTGGTGACTGCAGAAGAAGGGCCTGAATCTTCTTTTAGCCTAGGGTTTTAGTTTATTTTTGTTTGTATTCAGACTACCTACAGGCTTGTTGTAGGAGTCTTGCTTTATATTTTTGTTTTTTGTATTGAATTGTACCCCTTTGGGAATTATGTGTATGTCTATGACTCTGGTAGTTGGTAGTTTTTCATGTTATACAATGATACTTTCCAGTTACCATTTCTGAATGAGCAAAGTTGTTTGTCCGAAGCCATCAGGGTCTGAATACTCCTCAAAAGAGTTTGAAAAGCTAGTTTCCAAAAAGACATCTGGATTATTTTCTATCCAAAATACCAGAACTGGGCATATTAATGCCTGAACGTGGAAACATGAATAGTTACATTGCATGCATATAACGTGGTTGTTGTTTTGCAGGTACTTCTTCAGTGTTCTAACGTTTATTCCATTTCAGGCACTATAGCTCCCAAGAAGGTTCAGAGACAGCCAACTGTACACAGATACCCTACAAAGGTGAATAGAGAAAGAGCAATGGATCAGATGCAAGCGGATTTGGATGATCTAAGGACAAGAATGGACAACTTCATGACCCTCATGGCTGGGATGGGTCAAACTCAAGAGCATTTGCGCGAAATGGTAGAGAATAATTAAGCTAGGAACAATGGGACAACAGATGGAGGTAACCGCAACGGGGTCGGCGCCCGTCATGTTGAAATTCTTGTGGTGCAACCAGGGGTCACTATTATCAATGATGGAGTGAATAACATGCAGATGGATGGGCAGGATGAGCAGTTCACTTTGCTGGATGAGGCGGAAGGCCAGGGAATTGACATTTGTGAGTTCTCTAGGGTTTGACATCACTGATCTGGGCTTGGTTCCAGGGGTGAGAAATCCCTACAAGTTCAAGGTCCCTACTTTTGATAAGTACAACGGAACAGCTTGCTCGAAAACTCACCTTCATTCTTTTATGGGAATGATTGCTGCGCATACAGATGATGAAAAGTTGTGGATGTATTACTTCCAGGATATTCTCGTAGGAGCCTCCTTGGAATGGTACATGAAGCTGAGTCGGGTCAATATTCGAAGCTGGAAGGATTTAGCCGAGGCATTTGTGAAGCAATATCAGTATAATTTCGATATGGCTCCAAATCGTACCCAATTGCAGACAATGTCTCAGAGTGCTAAAGAAGGGTTCAAAGAGTACGCCCAAAGGTGGCGTCAGCTTGCTGCTCGAGTACAACTTCCCTTGTTAGAAAATGAAATGGCAGACATGTTTATGGGAACACTGCAGGGTGTGTTTATTGAGAGACTGACGTCTTGTTCAGCAACAAAGTTTAATGATATTGTGATAGCTGGAGAAAGGGTTGAAACTCTATTGATATAGGGAAGATCCAAGACAGTGGTGCAGGTAGCTCAAGCGGTGTTAGAAAAGCTTTCAATGGATCTCCAAGAAGAAGGGAGGGAGAAACTAATGTTGTGTACGGCCGAGGCCAGGGTTGAGGATATATGGGATCATACGAGCGGGTGGCAGTTGTCACCATTCCAACAGGTCATGTTCAACAACCACAACAACAATATCAACAACAACAGCAATAGCGCAATAACTATCAACAAAGACCCTATCAACAGAGACAAGCTTGTCTAGCTAGCAGGGTGCTTGAGGCAATCCCTATGACATACACAACATTACTCCAGAGATTGTTAGATTTGAATTTGGTTTAGTTGAGGACATTAGCACTACCACCACCTGGAGAGATTCCAGTGGGGTACGATGCTAATGCAAGATGCGCATTTCATTCAGGAGCTCCCGAGCACTCAACAGAGAAGTGCAGGGCATTACAACATAAGTTCCAAGACTTGATTTACTCGAAGGCAATCAACTTCGCGCCGCCTCCAAATGTTACATCAAACCCCATTCCAAATCATGGAGGGGCCAGGATAAACGTTGTTGATGGTGGCGGGAGGTTAAACTTGATTTTGAGCGTGGATGAAGTGAAGACTTCGTTGCTAGTCGTGAAAGACAGATTGTTGAGAGGGAAGGTATTCCTAGATTGTGGTTTTGATTGCAAGGGTTGCATGAATTCAGTTAATGGTTGTGAGGATTTGAAAGCGGGGTTGCAGTTTTTGATTGACGAGGGGTCTCTACAGTTTGACAAGGTCGATAAAAGTGATTGTGTGTCTACAGTGACGATTTATTTTGATCCTGCTGAAGTTCCTGTCGGGAGAGAGCCGATGACTATTTATGTTCCAGAAGTGAGTCCAGTTACCATTATTGTTCTGGGACCAGTTCCTTATGTTGATGACAAGGCCATTCCTTGGCACTATGGCTCAGACGTGTACATAGAAGGCCAGAAGGTGGAGAGTAAAATAGTGACAATTGACCTGACTGTTGTGAATGTCGGAGGAGTTGGTGGGTTTACTCGGAGTGGGCGTCTCTTTGCTCCTCAAGTTCTTAGAGGTGATCCCGAAGCTGAAGCTGCTGCAAAGGATAAGGGTAAACAGATAGCAACTGAAGAGGTGACAACTCTTATCACTAGTCAGGGCACTTTTGAAAAGGAAGTTGAGGAATTTATGAGAATAATTAAGAAAAGTGACTATAAGGTGGTTGAACAGCTGAATCAGACCCCGTCCAAGATATCCATTATGTTGTTGCTGATGTGTTCCCAAGCTCATCGGGAGGCTTTGCTGAAAGTTTTGCAAATGGCATATGTACCATAAGAGATAATAGTTAACCAGTTAGAAGTTATAGTAGCCAGTGTGAACGCCAGCCATGGGTTGGGATTCACAGATAGAGATCTCACTTCTGAGGGACGTAATCACAACAAGGACTTACACATCACCATGGAGTGTAAGGGTGTTGTTCTATCACATGTCCTGGTAGATACAGGATCTTCTCTCAATGTGCTCCCTAAGAAGGCCCTCATGAAGCTGAATGTTGATGGCATTGTTTTGCGACCCAGTTATTTGATTGTGAAAGCCTTTGATGGGTCACAGAGGTCTGTGTTCAGGGAGGTGGAGCTACTGGTAAAGATTGGGTCTCAAGTATTCAAGAGCACGTTCTATGTTATGGATATCCAACTCGCTTATAGTTGTTTGCAGGGACGTCTTATGATTCATGCTGCTGGTGCAGTGACATCCACGTTGCATCAAAAGTTAAAGTATGTGGTAGACGGCCAGGTTGTTACTGTATGCGGAGAAGAAGACATTTTCGTAAGCCATCTGTCGACCTTCAAGTATGTGGAAATGGACGGGGAGATCCATGAAACACTTTGCCAGGATTTTGAGACAATTAATGTTAGTACTTTGTCTCCGATTGCTGTAGTTCAGAGCAATGAGAAGGAAGGGACTCCTGTCTACTCCTACAAGCAAGCTAAGGAAGTAGTCCAATTCGGAAATGCCCAGGGCTGGGGCAAGCTGTTAGAAATGGAAAAGAAGGATAACAAGTTCGGCCTCGAATATCAACCTGGTCAGTCCAGCTGGTCTCAGGGCAGTAAGCCCATAACGTTTACAAGTGTTGGAATGCTCGACTACAACCACATTTGTGCTATAGATTAAGGTGGGGATAGTGAATGCGACTTGGATAACTGGATTCACCCATGCGTACCTGGGGAGGAGCTCCAGAACTGGTCTGCTGAAGATTTTGTTCAAGTTACTTGGCAGTCAAAGTAATTTTCTTTGTTTCCATTTTTATCATACTGCATGTCAAATCCTGCACTCTGCCCAAGGTGCATGGATCCATCTGTGGGGCCACCATGTTTTTAATACATTTACTTTTTCCATGAAATAAATGACATTTTTTCAAGCAAATTGTGTTCTCTTTTCTTTGTTTTAAATTTTTTCACAAAAAACAAATAAAATGGCAATGTTTTCTTTTTCTAGTGTTTGCGTGTGTTTGTGTCTCTTTTGAAACGAACAGATTCTGAAATAAGAACATCATTTATGCAGTGTTGATCATTCGGATTCCTGTGATAACGTTCCTGCTATGACTATGCATGACTTCGACAATCCTATCTACCAAGCTGATGAAGGGGTTGAGGAAGACTGTGAATTCCCAGAAGAATTGGCTAGGTTGTTGAAACAAGAGGAAGGGGTCATTCAGCCTCATCAGGAAGAAATAGAGATCATCAACATCGGGTCTGAGGACATAAAGAAAGAGATAAATATTGGGGCCAGTCTTCAGGCTGAGGTAAAGAAGGAATTGATTGGTATGCTACGTGAATATGTGGATATCTTCGCCTGGTCGTATCAAGATATGTTGGGGTTGGATACCGACATTGTTGTACACAGGTTTCCACTAAAGGAAGACTGTCCTCCGGTAAAGCAAAAGCTGAGAAGAACTAGCCCTGATATGGAAATGAAGATCAAGGAGGAAGTTCAAAAGCAGTGGGATGTCGGGTTCCTTGTTGTAACTAGTTACCCACCTTGGGTTGCTAACATTGTGCCTGTACCAAAGAAAGATGGCAAGGTCCGGATGTGCGTCAATTATCGGGATCTAAACAGAGCAAGTCCAAAGGATGACTTTCCATTACCTCACATTGATGTGCTGGTAGAAAACACCGCTCAGTTCTCGGTATTTTCTTTCATGGATGGCTTCTCCGGGTACAACCAGATCAAGATGGCACCGGAGGACATGGAGAAAACGACATTCATTACCCCATGGGGTACATTCTGTTACAAAGTTATGCCCTTTGGATTGAAGAATGTTGGGGCAACGTATCAACGGGCAATGGTAACTTTGTTCCACGATATGATACACAAGTAAATTGAATGTTATGTGGACGATATGATTGCCAAGTCCCAGGACAAAGAAGAACACTTGGTCAATCTCAAAAAGTTGTTTGACAGATTGATAAAGTACAAATTGAGGTTGAATCCAAACAAGTGCACTTTCGGAGTGCGTTCTGGTAAATTGCTGGGTTTCATTGTTAGCCAGAGGGGGATTGAGGTAGATCCTGCAAAAGTAAAAGCAATACAAGACATGCCTGCACCGAAAACATAAAAAGAAGTGTGTGGGTTTTTAGGGAGATTGAACTACATTTCACGGTTTATATCTCATCTAACTGCCACATGCGAGCCAATCTTCAAATTGTTAAGAAAAGAACAAACGGCCAGGTGGAATGAGGAATGTCAAAGAGCCTTTGAAAAGATAAAAGAATATTTGCAGGAGCCTCCGATTCTAATGCCTCCAGTTCCAGGACGGCCACTTATCATGTACTTGACTATGTTAGAAGGGTCGATGGGGTGTGTGCTAGGCCAACATGACGAGTCTGGTCGAAAAGAGCATACTATTTATTACCTTGGAAAAGAGTTTACCGACTGTGAGTCCCGTTACTCACTGCTTGAGAAAACTTGTTGCGCTTTGGCATGGGCTGCTCGCCGACTGAGACAGTACATGTTGACCCATACCACATTGCTAATCTCAAAAATGGACCCCGTCAAGTATATTTTCAAGAAACCAGCATTAACCAGAAGGGTTGCAAGGTGGCAAATGATATTAACATAGTATGACATACAATATACTTCCCAGAAAGCCATCAAAGGAAGTGTATTATTAGATTATCTTGCACAACAACCGCTTGAGGATGATTATCAGTCAATGAAGTTTGATTTTCCTGATGAAGATATCATGTACCTCAAGGCAAGAGATTGCGAGGAACCACTTCCGGAGGAGGGTCCTGACCCTGAATCCAAATGGAAGTTGATGTTTGATGGGGCAGTCAATATCAACGGACGTGGAATTGGTGTTGTTCTTATCACCCCCGAAGGTGTTCACTTTCCCTTCGCTGCCAGAATTACTTTTGGCTGCACCAATAATGAAGCGGAATATGAGGCGTGCATAATGGGAATAGAGGAGGCTATTAATCTTCGGATTAAGATCCTTGATATATTCGGAGATTCAGCCCTCGTTAGTAACCAGATTATCGGCAAGTGGTATACACATCAAGAACACTTAATTCCTTATAGGGATTATGCCAGAAGATTGTTGGCGTTCTTCACAACAGTTAAGCTTCAATATATACCACGAGATGAAAATCAATTTGCCAATGCATTGGCTACTCTTTCTTCGTCCATCAAAGTCTTGTGTTGGAACTATGTGCCCAGGATTGGCATTTCCAGGCTTGACGCACCAGCTTATGCTTTCTCTGTAAACGCAGTGTCTGATGAGAAACCTTGGTACTTCGATATCAAGCTTTTCCTGGAAAAACAAGAATACCCAGCTGGGGTATCATCTAACGACAAGAAAACCTTGAGAAGACTTGTTGCTAGCTTCTTCTTGAATGCAGACGAAGTTCTATATAAGAGGAACTTTGACATGGTCTTGCTCAGATGCGTGGATAGACATGAAGCAGACTTGTTAATGCAGGAAGTCCACGAGGGATCCTTCAGTACTCATGCAGGAGGGCATGCAATGGCGAAGAAGTTTTTGAGATCAGGGTACTATTGGGTAACAATGGATGCAGATTGTTGTTTGTACGCCCGTAAGTGCCATAAATGCCAAATATATTCAGACAAGGTGCATGTTCCTCCTAACCCACTCAATGTCATGTCATCTCCTTGGCCCTTTTCTATGTGGGGCATTGACATGATCGTGAAGATAGAGCCTACTGCTTCAAAGGGTCATTGTTTCATCTTGGTTGTGATCGATTACTTCACCAAATGGGTTGAAGCAGCATCTTATGCCAATGTCACTCGCCAAGTGGTAGCCAGATTTCTGAAAAGAGACATCATTTGCAGATATGGAGTGCCCGAGCGAATCATTACTGATAATGGTTCCAATTTGAACAACAAGATGATGGCAGAACTGTGTCGGGACTTCAAGATTTAGCATCACAATTATTCTCCTTACCGACCAAAGATGAATGGCGCGGTAGAGGCAACTAATAAGAGTATTAAGAAGATTGTTCAGAAGATGGTTATCACTTACAAAGATTGGCATGAGATGTTACCATTCGCGTTGCATGGGTACCGAACGTCAGTCAGGACGTCAACCGGGGCAACTCCCTCCTCCCTGGTATATGGCATGGAGGCAGTCTTGCCTGTTGAAGTAGAAATTCCTTCTTTACGTGTGATGATGTATGTGAAGCTTGATGAGGCTGAATGGGTACGTGCTCGATATAACCAGTTGTGTCTAATTGAGGAAAAGAGATTAGTAGCTATCTGTCTTGGTCAGCTTTATCAGAGGAGAATGAAGCGAGCATTCGACCAACAAGTACGTACTCGAGAGTATCAAGTAGGCGAGCTTGTACTCAAGAGGATCATTCCTCTAAGTTCAGATCATAGGGGCAAGTGGACCCCAAACTACGAAGGCCCATTCATAGTAAAGAAAGTTTTCTTAGGTGGAGCGCTGATGCTCACCACTATGGATGGAGAAGATTTCCAATCCCTGTTAACTCGGACGCAGTTAAAAAATACTTCGCATAAAAAGACCCGTTGGACACAAAAACAGAATTAAAGTCCAGGCAAGAAAAGGGCATCCCGGCGAGGTAAAAAACATAATAAAAAAGCTCAGGCAAAAGTTAGGGAAAACAAATAAAAAAAATGTACACCCGCTGAGTTGAAAAGCCACATCGGACAGCTCAGAAAAAAAAGGGTATCTCGGTGGATTGAAAACCCGAAAGGGCGATCCACGCAAAACAAGGGAATAAGCGAACAACTGCGATTCGGGTAATCTGAACCAAATTATCGTTTCATACAGTCTGACGATATCAGAAGGATAGGAATCCGTCCTGTCATCTTCTTCAGAAAGCAAAAGCAAGAACAGAAAGTCTTGAAGACATGTTGGTCATAGCAGGAAGGAAACTCATTGGAATGCCATGTACATTGCCATTAGGATAGTTTCTTTTTCTCAATTTTGTGGTAGCTACCTCTTTCCAGGTAATTATTTCCTGATGTAAGACTATGCCTATTCATAGGCCACTCAATGAATGAATATTCAGTCAAAAGCTGTGTTGTGTTTTGTTTACTTTGTTTGCAAAAATGTCCTAACTTTTTGGAAAAAAGAACATAGCATTTGAAACATGTTGATTTTTCTAATAAAAATGACATCGCATGGAAATAATTAAAACCATCTTTGAGTGTCGGGTGACAATGGATGAACAAATCATACCATACAAGTCCCCGGGGCACATGTGTGTATACTGTTGTTGCAGGTGTTGTAGGATGGTATCATATCTACCCAAGCATAGAATATTCCCCAGCTGAGCTAGAGCAAGTGGAATCCCCAGCGGAACTCCAAACCTAATCGAAGAGGTTTCCTCCCCAAGCGGATTATCTTTCCACAAGTGAAGTATTCCTAGCAGGCAGTTGATCGCCTGATTTCCCCACTGAGTCGGAGTTGTCAGAGTTCCCTCCTCAGCAAGAGTTTGATCCAGCCTCTTCCCTAGACAAGTCTGAAGATGATCAGTCCCTACAGAGTTCATGTGTGGGATTTACTCCAATCATTGAAATATTCCCTAGAGAAGTCGCCAATTTATTTTTGGCCATTATGATGATACAAACAGTTATTCATCTCCTCAGCCAGAGTCAAGCATCGTCAAAACCTCTTGACCTAGTTCTCCCCTATATAGTTGTGTTTCTTATCAGGGCATCTGCTTGTTGCTCGTCTGCGTTTCCCAACACTCATAGGTGTTTGATATCTGCTTGTTGCTCGTCTGCAATCCCCGACACTCGTCTGTGTTCGCACTTTGCTTTTGCTCGTCTGTATGCCCCAGCACTCGTCTGTGTTTGATATTTGCTTGTTGCTCGTCTACAATCCCCGACACTCGTCTGTGTTCACACTTTTCTTTTGCGCGTCTGCACGCCCCTGCACTCATCTGTGTTTGCACTTTGCTTTTACGCGTCTGCACGCCCCATCACTCGTCTGTGTTTGATATTTTTTTGATGCTCGTCTGCATTCCCCATAACTCGTCTGTTGTTTGTTATCCGTTTGAAGCTCGTTTGCATTGTTTGGATACTCGTCTGTATCATCCCTCTGACTCGTCTATGTTAGCTTATATCCATATGTACTGATTTGATAATCGCTCTGGTACTTGTCTGTATTGCTACTCCACATGCTCATTTGTGTTGGATTTCTAGTATTTGTCTGTATTGCTACTCCAAATGCTCGTCTGTGTTGGGTTTTTGGTATTCGTTTGTACCAGTGGCTGATATTCGTTTGTGTCATTGCTTGAAGCGCTCGTCTGTGTTTCTTAGATCATCGTCTGATATTCGTTTGTATCAATGACTTATGGCACTTGTTTGTGTTCTCTTAATGATCATCCAATGCTCGTCTGCATTGAAGAGGTTTGAAGTCCTGACGGTGGGATAAAACGTCAAAATGGTTACCAGCCCTGGCGTAACAGGTTATCCGAAGGAGGTTCGTTTGTCTCAGACACCACTTATCTACGCAAGATTTGTTAAAAGGGTTCGTCCAATCCTAATGCTGCACCTGGCGTAATAGGTTATCGGAAGAAGACTCGTTTGTCTTAGACCATGTATCCACGAAGAATATATGAAGAAGGTTCGTCTATCCTGATTATGCATGTCTATCCCACAGACTTAAGTGCATCACCGGTCCTGGCGTAACAGGTTTATCCGAAGGAGATTCTTCTGTCTCAGATCATATATTGAAAAATGTATGAAGCGGGCTCGTCTGTCCAGTTCCTGGCGTAAAAGGTTTGCTTAAAGAAGACTCGTTTGTCTATGTTTTCCTTATCCAGCGTAATAATTCAATTTGGAAGGAGCTCGTCTGCTTTGTCATCACTTCAGTCACCTAAGCTTCATTTGGTTGGGTTTATTTCCCATTGCTTGCATTCTCCAGCAGAGTGCAAATTTCAAGTTCTTTGGTACTCAACCACAGTTTATCTTGAATGGTCGATAGTCGTGCTACCGTCCTTTTCAGATTAATAGTTGCTTGAATAGGGGCAGTTGTAACACCCCAAATTTGCCCCCTTCTTTTTAGCATCGTCATCATATCATAATCATCATGAGCATGTCATATCCTTAGCATTTTGCATAGAAAAATGAAACATAGCACTCGCATGTTCCAGCATAAGGCATATGATCAATCATCTGAGAACTCGTGATCTTACAAGGCAAAGTCAAGAGCATGGTGACCTGACAGGAAGCTCATAGGACCTTTTGTACAAGCTTGGTATCATGGTTGAAGCCCTAAAAGGATTGAGGATCAGGATCAGATTGGAATGGTTGGCGCCAATGTATTTTTGGAGTTTCCCACCAAAAGGAGGGAGAATTCAAAATTTTCCTGCGTTAACCGGTTAACGCTTTGGTTAACCGGTTAACGACTGCGAATTTTGAATTCCAGCAGCAAGTTCAGCATGTGTTTTGGCTCCAATTTTTCATATTTCTGATTTTTATTCATTTTGAATTAATTGGGAATTATGGAGAAGGATCTAGATGATTTACCAAGCCTAATTCCAAGGCTAGATCCTATTCACTTTCTAAGCTAATTCCAATCCACTTTTTTGGACTCCAAACCAAGTTTTTGGGCCCCAAACCTAAAGGATATTTATTCCATTTCCCTCCAAACCAAAAAGAGACTCTCTCATAATTCACTTCTCATTTATGAATTTTCACTACTCTCTCACCATTCTCTCATTTTCTCACCTAATTTTCCAAATCACTCAAAGTTCCTCTTTGAAGATCACAAAACATTGCATCAAAGTTTGTGGACTTGGAACTAGACCTCCATCCATAGCTTCTTTGCATCAATTTTGCTGGTTTCACTACTTGATTCAGATCTAATTTGGTGATTAGAAGTGCTTTTGGAGCCAAATTCTTCATCAATATCCTTTACTTGCATTTATTTTGTATAGTGTGGGAAGATTAACACCAGATCTTCGAAGTTTTACGCGAGATTCCTCATTTCAAGCTCAGACAACATTTACCAAAGTATATATCGGCTTTGTAGGTTGGTTAAGTTCAGATCTAACTCTGTTTTTAGCTTATTTGCATGCGTGTGCTTAGATCCACCATGTGCTTGTGTATTTGCTTGGCTTGCTTGAATTGTTTGGTTGATTTGTGATCGGATATATGTGTTAATGTTCATGAGCCTAATTGTGTTTGATTTATGTGAATTGATCTTACTATTTCATGCATAATTGATTGCTGGTTTGTTTTTGGATTATTTGAAATAAGCTGGTTTGGACTGATTTTTTGCAGGTTTTATTGTTGTTCGCATAGTGTTAACCGGTTAACGCTTTGGTTAACTGGTTAACGCGTCTGTTTTCTGTGTTATTTGCTGCAGGTTTGAATTGGTTAACTAATTAACGCTTTGGTTAACCGGTTAACACTGAAGCATAGTGCCATGTTTGGGCTGTTTTGAGCTTGTTTGCTTCCCTTACTTGCTTTAATCATCATGGATCATTGTATGGTCATTTTGTATGCTAGTTTAGGGTGGTTTGCTTGCTGGTTGATGTATGCCTTCATTTTCTCGACATGCGAATTCATGTATTTGCAAAGCTTGGCATGTTTGTTGATCTTGTCTTCTTGAAACTTTGAGCATGTTAATTCCATGAATTGTGTTGATGTGCTAGCATAGATTTGATGTGCTGAATATGTGCTGGAAATTTTGCTAACATTTGTAGGTGCAATGGTAAGTGAAGTGTGGATGTTTATCCACATTTTAACTTTTCATCTCTTCTTCTTACTTTGCTTTCTACTTTGTGGTTTTTGATGAGCCTTATGCCATCATGTGATTCAAATCTTCATCTTTCCCCCCTTAGAAGCAACTTATCTCCTTTAGAGGATTAAGTTGTTCTCTAGCTTTCTTCTCCTCTTCTTTTCTTTTTCTTTGCTCTTCTTCTTCTTAGGATTGTTTCAAACCACACTAACCTTAGGACCATCTTTGCATGCTAATATTAGGATTAGTCATTCCCCATTAGACTATTTCCTTTTGCTCTTTTGATTCTTTCTTTTCTCATCTCAAAACAAAACCTAAAAAACATTAATAAAGAAAGAAGTGACTTCTTGTGTATAGCCTTATTCCATGGGGCATATGTATTCATTCCATATTGGGATAGTACACTTGTCTAGCATGATGCACAAGTTGGATCATGAGGTCATCTTCACAAAGAAAATCATAAAAAAGACTTCTTCACAAAAATTACAAAAAAAAACACTTAATCAATTCAACAAGTTAGTGAGCTTAGGCCATTGCCCTTGGAAACAAGTCTTGGATAAATTCTCCTTACTTGGTGTGCTTGTTCTATTATTCCATCTTGGAATGTAGTAGCAAGTACACATTCCATGGAAAAGAGCTTGAGTTCGCTTCCTTGCGCCACACTCCTAAAAAACTCATAAAAAACACAAACAAACAATAAGCGTCTCTCCTTCGGGACTTCTTTTCTCAACTCACTCACTCTCATCGTACGAACTTGCTCCTACTTGTCATTTTGCAAGACGGTAACGCACTCGTCGTCCGAGCCTGCAACACCTGAGCATTGACATAGGCAGTTCAAGCCTTAAGACACAAGCAATCTTTTCCATCCCTAGTTAGGGGAACTACGGCGACTCTGATCCCCATGTCTAGTGAGGTACGTAGGCAGCGGGGTAGGGCCCATTCGAGAACAATCCTTATTTTCCCTACATTTTTACTCTTTGTTTTCTTTCTCAGTTCCTTTTCTAGATTGAGTTCCTTTTCTTTTGAAGCAGCTTTCATTTCTTCACCCATTGAAACAGTTTCTTTGCAAGCGTGGATCCCGTCGGGTACGGCGGACGATCTGGGGTGCTAATACCTTCCCAGGTCGTAACCGACTCCCGAACCCAGTTTCTTTGGTTCGTAGGACCTGTGTTCTTCCTTTTCTTTTCTTCGGTTTGTGCAGCATTACCATTCCCGTTCTTTTGGGATAAATATGTCTGGCTGGCGACTCTAACTTTTTTCGCGCCACTTTCGCGTTTGTACCAGGATGGAAATCCAGGGAGCGACACTGAGCAATTGAAAGACTTCCACATTAAATCTTTGAGCCAAAATTCAACCCTAGGCCTTGTATGACATATAGAGAACCTTGATAACAATCTTTGATCATTGCCTTGAATGTTTCTTGCTTTGATGCAAAACCCTATTTATGGTATATTGTGTATGAGAATGAATCCTGATGAAGTTCCTGATGAACTTTCCCTCTGCTAGGGACTTGAGGCATTGTTTGAGCTTGTATGAGATGTGGGACCTCTTATGACTTGTTGGAGGACACTTGATTCTTGTCTTTGGATTTGAGGATCCTCAATTTAGTAAATCATTGATCACATACCCTATGCTTCAATCTATGAATGTTATGCCTCATTTTTTATGCAAAGATGCCATGATGTGTATGCAATATGATATGTAAAATTCAATGAAATGAGAGCAAAAATTTTGGGGTGTTACACAAACATAAAGACAATAGTTGATATAGGCCGAGCTAAAGAAGAAAACCCTTGCCTTGCTATGCAGAGACACCTGGGGGGATGTTTTGGATCGACCTTAATGACCCTGGCTAAACACTATGAATGAATTGAAATCCTTCCAGAATCTTCTCAGCACATGAGTACTATCATTCTAATGATTGTAAGAGATATCAGTTGCATTCATATCCTATGAATCTTTTCACTTCACTGCGAATAAATAACAATTTTGTTATTCCCTCTCTATTACATATAGAGAAGGCGCCAAACTCAGGTAACAAGTTTCAAACACAATTTAAATTCATTATTCTTCCTCACATACTGACTTGAGTGTTGGAGTTCTAACCTTGCAGGTCATCCCCTCACCACTGTACCAGAAGCTTAAATCCACCATCGTTTTCGATCCTTACTCCATTTCTTGTTCTTGAACTGAATAATTAGTATTGTGTTTAATTTCTGATTTAGGTCTTTTGTATTGGCAGATTATTTTGGGTTATTGTTTGGAATGTTGATTGCTCTCCTTTGATTCATCTTCACTACCTTAGGAAGTTGTGTTGGTTTGAATTTGGGATAACAGTTGTGTAAATCTTGCAATTCTAGTTGTAAAGCGCAATCAGGAAATTTATCATGAGAAAACTTGTGTATTTGTTGTAATATATTATGTGTAAGTATGTATGCATAGTTATAATTAAATCACGACTTATATTTACTTTCTAATATGTGTGACTACTTACTTAGAATTGTATACTTATATCTCTAAATATATTTGGATTGTAATTGTTTTTATCAGTTTGCATACTATGTGATATAAATTCTTAATGGATTTAAACTTGTTATGCATCATAAAAAACACATATAAATAGTAAGAAGATTTGTCACAATACATCTTTAATGATCTCAAAATAGAGTCAACATATCTAAGCCCAAATGTGAAACTAGTTAACCCCACATCATACGATGTAGCCTCAAAACAAGAAATAAAATCAATTTCCACGTTAGAAATAGTAGTAGTCAAGGCCTGATTTGCACTTCTCCAAGATACGACTCCACTAATGTAACACCCCAAAATTCTCCCTTCAATTTATTACCAGTTTCAAGTAGCTTATGCTTCATCTCCATAACATATCCTTTCATACGTTGCATTGCATTCAAATCATAATAAAAATAATAGAAATAAAACATGCATCATTGGTGTTCCTCATAAGGCCAAGGATCAAGGTGATTTTTTTAGAAGAAATTTAGGTTGAATTCTGCCCCCACAATTGGTAATTTGGGAATCAAGCATTTATTTTGCCCGACAAATCGGTGTTGAGCAAGTTATGCCACAACAGCGCATTTCAGGCGATTGAGCGAATTTTTTGATTCATGACAAGGGTTATTCAGTAATAATTTGAATTATCAGGTCTCGGAAGAAAAATAAGCTCAGAACGAATGATCAAAGTCGGATATCCAAGACTTCCCACAAAAACAAAGAAAAGAGGGAAAAATTCAAATTTTGTACTAAGTAACCGGTTACCACCCTGGGAGTAACCGGTTACCTCGTGAAATTTTTCCAAACAAATTCAATTTTTAACATGGAGGGATTTTTCACATTTTATCCACTTCAACTTTGCACTTCATTCTAGCTTTCTTAAGGGAATTTTCTAGAACAATCTGCCACTTTCCAAGGGAAGGTTCTAGACATTGTCTTAACTAACTCTCTAACCATATTTCCAAACCTTGCTCCTAAACTAATTTCCAAACCCCGCTCCTAACCCAAAGCACATTCCAAGCCTAAGAGGTATATAAGCCTTTTTGCTCCATACCTCACCATCAACAATTCATTTTTCACATTTTTCTCTCATAACTCTCATTTTTCTCTCACTTTTATTTCATTTTCCAAAACCTCTCACAAAGCTTCATCTTCCAAAGTTTTTCAAGTTTTTCATTGAAACTTGAAGAATTTGAAGCTAAACCTCCATCATTGCATTGATTTCATAGATTATTGAAGGATTTTCTATTGTTTTGGTGTTGAATTCACATCTTGGAAGTGATTCTTGGAAAAGTTCATCAAGGTTTTCGTCAAATCGCATTTATTTTATGTATTCTTGCGGAAGAGCTTCGGATCAACGAATTTCTCACTAATAGTGTATTGATCTCTCTTTGCAACAATTACCAAAGAAAACCTCAGCTTTGTAGGTTGGTGAAACTCATAATCACTTTTGTTTTAAGTTATTTCGCATTTTCTCAATACGTTTGTTCATCGTGTTTTGTTGATTGTTGATGTGTTAATTAATTGTATTATTAGTCTTTAGGATCTTGAGTTGTTTGTGGTTCCAATTGGTGTTGAATTGGTGCATTTAGGTGTAAATTTCATGTTCAGGTGATAGGCATTGCATTAGGGACTTATTTGAATAAGTTGTTGCTGAATTTTACTTGAAAATGCAAAAATTTTACTCTGGTCCCAGAGTAACCGGTTACTCCCAGGACGGTAACCGGTTACTCAGTTGTTTTCTACACAAAATGCTGCTCTTTTGAACTAAGTAACCGGTTACCCCCAGGTTGGTAATCGGTTACCACTGAACCAGATGAAAACTTCTTTCATTTTCTTGCATTTTTGTCATCCATTCCACCTATAATCATCATGGATCTTTAGGATATCATTTTATCGAATTCTTAGGAGATGTTTTGGTGCAGGTTCATGTATCTTCGACATCTTTCGACACACGTGTGGTTCGTTTCCGGTTCTTAGCATAATTGTGTATTTGTGTTCATGGCATGTTGTGAATGTTGATCCCATGTTTGAACCTCATTGTTGGCATGATAATAATTGATTAATGTTCTGTTTTGTGTTTCTTTCATATTCAATGCACGTTTTGGACACTCATGTGCATAATTGAAAATGTTGCATATTGCTTGATAATGGTGCATAATCCATGTATGCATGCACACATTCTTGATTGGGTGATTGCTCTATGTTTGCGTTTCGGTATTAATGTTTGCATTAGATAGAATGCATTGTGATGCATGTTCACACTTTGTGGTTTCTTGTTTGCATTAAACATTCACTATTGAAAATGTGCATTATCCTTTTGGTTGCAAAGATCCATTGATGCAAAGTGTTTGAAATGTTTGCATTTACACATGTCCATGTTCATATTAATCATGTTTCATTCTTTGATGTTGTTATTTGGTGCATATCCATGTATTGCGATACATGCATTTACATGTTAAAAGACTTAATTCTGCCATGCATTTCACTGTTGCATTTCTGAATAGTAGTTATGTTTACTGCCGTTCTCTGGTTTTGCACTTTTAACACCTACTGCCTTGTTATTAGGTAGCTGTAATAAGTTGTTTGTATGCCATTTTCATGCGATAATTGATTATGTGTTGAAGCATTGTATTAGTTGTTGACTTTGAATTTTATCTAGTCTTTAGGTACCTCTAGCTTTAGGTTTGAGTCTAGTTTGCACCTTAATCACTTTAGGAGATGTTTGATGATTAATATATTGTCTTCCTTTTTATCTCTTTTTCCTTCATAAATTATTGATTTTACTAACCTTTTCAAGATATAATGGTAAGTATGAAGAATGTGGGTGTACATCCACATTCCAACTTCTTCCCTCCTCTTTTAAGCTTTCTCTAAGTATGATTGCGACAAGCATTTTATGCTTCTTTGACATTTCTTTTATCTTCATCCCCCTTTGAGTTCTTATCTCATCTTCAATACTTGAAGTGAGTTAGAACTTGCTCTTCTCTCTTATTTTTAGGACTATGATACCACACTTAACCATAGGACATCCTAACATGATAACATAGGGTTAGTCTTAGTCTCCCTTAGAGTTTTCCTTTTCTCTCCATTTGAGTCTTCTCTCTCCCATCTCAAAACAATTCAAAAACACATAATAAAGGTTGAACTTCTTCATGTGCCATGAGACTTTTCCATGGGATGCTTGCGTTCATCCTATTTCGGGGTGAGTTATAACTCATCTAGCATGATGAACAAGTATTAGAATGAAGTTGTATCGCAAATAAAACCAAAAACACTTATTCATTCTAAAATAGCAAAAAACACTTAATAAGCAAAAGTAGGCCAGTGTGCTTTAGCTTCAATCCTTGGAACTAAGCTTGGGGATCTTCTCCATCCTTAGGTGTTCTTATTCTTCATTCCATCTTGGAGTGATGTAAGAAGTACACATTCCATTGAATGAGACTTGAATACACTCTCTTACGCGAAGCATCTCAAATAAAAAACTCCTAAAAGATAACAAACAGACAAGTCTTTTCTATTCTCATCTCATGCTCCTTTGCGGATGCTTTTGACTTGTCTCTTCGTTCAATAACAATATTGTAACCCACTCGATTCAGCGAGCCTGCAACACCTGAGTTAAAATGTTGGTAACGTCATCATAGAAAACATAAACAAACAAATTTCCTCCCTAGTTAGGGGAACTACGTTGACTCTGATTCTCATTCCCGATGAGATACGTAGGCAACAGGGTAGGGCCTATTCGAGCACAATTCTTTCTTTTCCCTGAATTTTCTCGTTCTTTTTCTTTCCAGTTTAGCAGCAGATGTTTATACCCTTTGAACAGTGCAAGAAAGCATGGATATCGTTGATTACGATGGACGTGAAAGGGGTGCTAATACCTTCCCTTCACGTAACTGACTCCCTTACCTATTCTCTCTGGTTCGTAAGACCTCGTTCTTTCCTTTTTCCTCGGTTTATGCAGAATTACATTCCCCTCTCCTTGTGATAAAAATGCTTGGTTGATGACTCTTCTTCCTTTTCCGCACCACTTTCGCATTTGTACTAGGATGAAAAACCCGGTAGCGACAGCTGGCGACTTCACTGGGGAAAATTGACCTCTTGCTGGTCCCTCCCCTATTTGCGAATCACTCCCAACACTTGCGTGTATACAATTCATTGGGTTCTTTAAATTTCTGCTTTTGGAAAACCCACTCACACCCAAGGGCCTACTGGGAACTTACATAGGCTTACCTCCTTCTGTCATAGGAACTCAGTTAAAACACCTCTCATATGGCGATAGTATTGTACCCTTTGGGATGCATGTACTATTGCTTCTCGATATTTTTGTTTGAAGCTAGGAACTTATGTCAGAACTTTTGGGATCAGTGGTGACCTCCTCATTTAGTAATAATGTAAAACTGGAAACGGTGACCATATTATTGCTTCTCGACCTGAGAGTCAGAGAAGTTGACCCTTAGCACCACATGTGAGATTGGGTGGGGTTTACAGGTTTACAGTAAGATTGACTTCAGCATACCCGGTACCTTTTGGTTTTTTCATGAGTCGGATTTCTAATTGTGATATTTATCGGCCGGTTCTGTTTTAGCAAACCAGATACCAGTACAACACATATATGCCAGCAATGATCACATGCCCATGCATTCATAGCATCATCTATACAATTGCATTCTAACCATCATATTTATTCATTTGTAGGGTTACTCTCTCATCCTCGATTCCAGTATACAGTCTCTCTATAAGTTATGGAAACTCCAAGGAAGAAGAACATTCACTGCAAATTCTTTGACTTTAAGATTGCCCTGTTTGAGAAGATGGTGTCGTTGATTACTCCTGATCATGTTGATATGTTCCGGGAGGCCTACGGTGGGATCCTGACTATGGTTTGTGAGTTGGATGACATAGAAAGGAGCACCATTCACACTCTCTTGCAGTTTTACGACCCTCAGTTGCACGGTTTCACCTTCCACGACTTTCAATTGGCTCCATTCTTAGAAGAATATGTTGTTACTATGGGGTTCCGATCCGAAACCAGGTTTTGTTCAACTCAGACATGCGAAGACCAAGTCATGAAGAAATAGCCAAGGCTCTTTATTTGAGCATATCCTTTTTAATAGACAACCTCTCCACCAAAGGAGAGTTGTCTGGTTTTCACTTAGAACTCCTAGTCAGTAAAGCGGAAGAATGTCCTACAAAGCCACAATAGGATACAATATGTGCTCTCATAGCTTTATCTATCTATGGAATCCTGTTGTTTGCCAAAGAAGACAAGTTTTTGGATATGAATGCCATCCACATCTATGTATTAAAGAATCCAATGCCCACACTCCTAGGAGATTTGTATCATTATGTGCACTATAGAAGTGAGAAACAACGGGGAGGCTTGGTACACTGTTGTGCCCCTTTGTTGCACAAGTGGTTCATAAGACCGTTACCGAGTTCAGGGGCTTTTATGGATGTGGGTCTTTCGATGACGTGGTCTAATAAGTTAAGTGGGTTTTCTGTAAAATATGTCAGTTGGATTACTATGATAGAAAAGGGGAGTGATTTCATTAGCAGGTGCGGAAGCTATCCCAATGTACCACTCTTGGGAATAAAGGGTTGCATCAACTACAACCATATTATTCTAATAAGGCAATTGGGGTACGCTTTAATGGACCCTCCTGAAGATCGTGATTTGAAAGAAACAGTTTACTTTCTCGTAAAAGATAACCTCTCACTTGTGAGGAAAGTGACTGGTTCTTGGGCTCATATCCATAGGAATGGGGTGGCTACCTTCGGAAAGTGCAACAATAAATATTTTCCTACTTATGATAAGTGGTTGAAAAGAAGAGATCAAATCATTATGTTACCATTCTCCGTGGAAGCTCCCCTATCTCCGGTGGTAGCCATACCGGTCACTACCGTTAGCATTGAGGAATTCGACAAAGTAAAGGCAGAAAGGGACGAATTGTTAAAACAAAATGCATAATTGAGTCGAGAGCTTTCTAGGGATATGCATGCTAAGCTTGAGATTGTATGGAAAACTAAAGAAGATGCTGAGAAGCATCTACCGCAGAAAAAAGGTTTTCTACCGACTCGGCTCATTTTGCTAGATTTGAAGTTGCTACTCAGAATTCTTCCAAGGAGCACATCGACACGAGAAGGCAACTTAATCAAAATACCCTAATGTTTAACAACATGAAGAATAGGCATGCTGCCTACAGGGTAAGAAGAGAAGAGTAGGATAAGGTCCAAGCTAAAGAAACCATAGACAAGCCGAAGAAAAAGGATGAAGAAATGGCTAATATGTTGAAAGAGAAAGATGCATAACTTGCTATAGCCCTGAGGATGCTTCTTACTACAAGCGTAGTATAGGTTATTACCAGAAAAAGCTAAAGAGTTTGGAAGATGACCAAACACAAACCAATGCATTGATTGAAGCAACGAAGTCAGGATCAAATGTTGGCTTGAGCAACCCGATCGCGGATTGAAAATCATAATGATGTAGTTGCTTAGTTGTTGCAAGACTATCATCGGGGTTGTTGATGAAGTCTTTTCGATTAATGTACTTTGGTTTATGACCTTTGTTTCATGTATTTCAACATTGTCAACACATGTTTGTGCTTTATCACAATAATAGAGCTTTTTTATCTATCGATCCATGTTGTTTCAACTTTATGGTTTCAGCAATGTATCTTACACATCTGCAACACCCACACACTGGCTTTTGTATTCTCAATATTGTATGGCACATCTGCTGCATACACACACATGCACCCTATGTTGTCAACATTATTTATTGTCTGTAGTAAATATCAAAATGTCATTATCTGCTTCAACTTCGAAAAGCTGGAATTAGGGGATGGGAGGCCCTAAAATGAATAAACATGTCATAAGCATTCATTTCATGCATATCATTTCTTGCATTCAAATAGGTCATATGGGTTTCCTAACTTATTTGATTATTTCAGGTAGGATTGCAAAGCATCAAACTCACAAGTACGCCACCCGACATAATCAACAGTACGTCATGGACGTTGTGCAAACTGAGTTGGATGAGCTTCGCCTACGCATGAATGAATCCATGAACATGATGCAAGGGGTTTCCTTGGGGAAAAAAGAGTTATGGGATGTTATTCAAAGGCTTAATCTACCACAAGTGGGAATTCCAGGCGTAGGAGTCAATCTTGATGCACAGTGGAATCCCGTCAATGTCGTTGGTGTGCCTGTGGGAGCTAAAAGACCCCCTACTTCAATAGGTATTCCCATTTCAATTCCCCATGTGGAAGATAACTAGGTTGATCAATTCTCACTGCTAAATGAGGACATAGGTTTTGGTGCTGGTGGCGGTCATCATGAATTACAAATGTTGGCAGAAAACGTTCGGGCTCTAGAATGCAAGGACACTCTAGGGATTGATGTCTCTGACATGGGTTTCGTGCAAGGGCTGGTGATCCCATCGAAGTTCAAATCTCTCGGTTTTGATAAGTATAATGGAAGTACTTATCCTAAGACTCACCTCTAGGCCTACTACAGCAAAATTGCTGCTTATACCAAAGATGAAAAGCTCTGGATGTACTTTTTCTAGGACAGCTTGTCTGGTGGATCCCTGGAAAGAACAGTTGTCCGCAACTGGAAATAACTTGGGGAAGCATTCTTGAAGCAATACCAATACAACATCGACATGGCCCCTAGTCGTACCCAGCTACAAATAATTTCGTAGAAGAACTCTGAAAGCTTTAAAGAATATGCACAAAGGTGGTGCGAGCTAGCTACTAGAGTTCAACTACCTCTACTTGAAAGAGAAATGGTAGATTTGTTCATGGATACTCGAGGGAATTTCATGGAGCGCCTCGCAGGGTGTTCATGAAGAGGATTTTCTGACATTATAATGGCAGGGGAAAGAATTGAGAACTGGATGAAGCTAGGAAAGATCTAGAACAATGGTGCTTGCACGTCTGGAAATAAGTAACCATTCTCGAATGGTCAAAAAATAAGGGACGAAGAAGCAGGGGCGGTATACACCCAACAGAAGAGAGGAAATCAGGTTCTATATTATCATACTACAATTGTCATTATACCAATCGTGACCAACCAACCTGCGCCACAACAACAACAAAGAGTTGTTTGGCAATGTTATCAATCAAGACCTAGGACGTGTGAACAACATTTCGAGACTCCAGCCATGTCATATTCTCAACTTTTGCTAAATCTTCTACTACTATAGATGATCCAACTCCGAACTGTACAACAACCAAAGCCCATACAAATCTTGGATTATTATAATGCTAACCATCATTGCGAGTTTCACTCTGGCGCGCCGGGCCATACGACTGAGAATTGCAAGGCTCTGAAACATAAGGTGCAAGACCTGTTGGACTCAAAATCTATCAACTTTTCTCCTACTCCTAGTGTTCTCCAGAATCCTATGCCTCAACATGAGAAATCCGTGGGGCTGTAGAAGGTGGTGACAGGTTGAACTTGATATATGATGTCAACTCCATAAAGACTCTATTGTTAGCAGTGAAGGATTATTTGTCAAAGAAGGGTTTACTCACAGGTTGTAGGGAAGTTTGCCAAGATTGTGACTAGTCTACAAAAGGGTGTGAAAAGTTGAAGACCGGTATTCAGTAATTAATTGATGAGGGGGACATTCAGTTTGATCGTGTGTCTAAAGAAGAGGAAGATATCTCTACCGTGACCATATATTTAACCCCTGTTGAGATTCCAGCACTGGCAAGGCCGACACTTGTCACAATTATTGTTCCAGGGCCTATGCCATATTAGAGCAAGAGAGTCATTCCATGGAACTATGGAACTAAAATCTATTGCAATAGTCAATGGCAAGATACAGTTACTTCAGGTATGGTGAAGCATCAGGTTGAAAATATGGGTGTTGGAGGTTTCACTAGAAGCGGAAGGTTGTTCATGCTGCAAACATTGAGAAATAGTGGGGAATTGCCAAGTGAATGCAGAGGCCCTGGCTAAGGCCAAGGCTAAACAAGTTGTGTTCGATGAGGTCCCTACTCCCGATCCAGAAACCACTTTTGAGAAGGAAGTTGAGGAGTTCTTGCGAATCATTAAGAAGAATTACTATAAAATAGTCGATCATCTCCACCAGAGTCCATCTAAAATTTCTATCTTGTCCCTGCTATTGTATTCAGAGCCTCAAAGGAATGCCTTGCTGAAGATTTTGAATAAAGCCTATTGTAAGCACCCCAAATTTGCCCTCACCCATTCACACCATTGGCTTGTGATCATTCTCATATGCATAAACACAATCATATCATCTCATATCTCATTTTTGATTCACTGCATAGTTTCTAAGTCATCTGCACCTAGGGTTTGTGATCTGAGCAATCCAAGAGCTTCTTGAGCCACTTCCAAAGGTCACCAATCACTTCAAAGGGATCCATATGTGTTCTTATATCATATTTCATCCTCTCAAAGTCAAAAATGCAAAAGAATCACAAGGACTGGGATTGGTATGGATGCAGAGCCAAGTTTGACTGCACAGTTGACCTAAAATTAGGGTTTTGGTTTCAGAGGCCATAACCCCAAATTTTTTGGTCATTCTTGTTTCCATTGGTCTCTATATGGTATAGGGAGTATGCATATCAATTTTCATGGAGAGATTCCATGGGGAAGTCATCTGATCAAGAGTTGACTTTTCAGACAAGTCAGTGCAAAATCAGGGCATCTGAGGCCCCCAATGACCCAACCAATGGGTGATCTTCATCATTTTGAGTGCATATGATCTTTATTTAATCATGGAAGAGGGTTGAAGTTCACAAAAATCAAGAATTTGGAGTTTTTGCAAATGTTGACTTTTTGGGTATAGTTGACTTTTCAAGAATGCTTCATTTTAGGTCATTTTTCAAGCCTTGATTCTTGATCCAAAAATGCTTCAAATGGGAAAACTTTGGTCATGAAAGTTGTAGATAACATTTTTCCCTTTTCAAAAAGTACAAGAACTTGATCAAACTCTTCTTGGATCAAAAGTTATGGTTTGACAAAATTGGCAAAAATCATTGATTTTCAAGATGTGCACTAAATGGAAATTTTGTAAAATCATGAACCAATGCCATTTGGGACTTCTAATTCACATCAAACCATGACACAAACATTCCATGAGCTCTAAAAATCAGAATTGGACCAAGGATCACATGTTTGTAGTTTGTGTAACAAGACTTTTTCCATGAAGTTCCAAAAAGTAGCAACTTGCAAAACCACTCATCACACTTCCTACCACTTGCAACCTTGGATGCTGAGCTTTGCTAGCCCTTCCCCTCACCCTTGCTGCGCCAGCCCATGCCTTGTACTAGCCTAGAACCAAACCATACTTTCCTTACACAAAGAGTGGACTTTTGGCAAAAGCAAACTTACCAATCAATAGAGGTCAGGTCACATCATCTGACCTATAGGATTAAAATATACTATCCTTTGGCAAGCCAAACATATGAAGAGGCAAGGCTGAAACTGATCACAAGATCACATACACAAAAAAACACTCCCTTGTGCAAAACTCTTCGAATCTGCCTCCACAAACTTCAAACATCCAAACCATTTTCACCAATCATCTCACCATGTTCCACTAAGCCTAAACCAACAAAGAACCAGGCCTGAAACAAGCTGTAACATCACTGCACCATTTTCACTCCCACTTGCAGTTTCATTCGAAACTCTCTCCACAGCTCACAAACATCAAAACAAACTCCATAGACCTTCTCCACTCATCATCTGGACCACAAAGAACCCTTCATCCTTGCCAGAAACAGCCTGAATCACCATTGCCATTTTCAACTGAGCTTGAGCAGAAGCTGCTCAAACTCTTCATCCAGCCAACATAAATTTATCTTGAGCACTCAAGCATCACCAGAGGGTCAAGTGGAGTGGATTGCACAAGGAGAGGAGGTCTGAAAGTGGCTGGAGTGAAAGCTTCGAATCTCAGGTAGCTCAAGAAATATTTTTCCAGAAATCATTTTTTATGTTCTAAACTTGTTCTTTATACTTCACTGAGTATCCTGATGCTTTTGGTTTTTGAAATGGTGATGAAATGAGCATTTAATTGATCTCTGAAACTCTGTGACCTAAAAACTTGTTTTGCTCGATTCATGAGTTTAGGGAAAAATAAATGTTGTTTGTGATGGGGTTTTAATTCAGGGGATCATGGGTATCATTTCTGTATGCTTGGTTTTCATTTTTGTTACGTTTTGAGAGAGTTTGGAGATTTTCAGGTGGACTTCCCACCGGAGAAGACGACCGGAGGTCTTCTCCGGCCACCTGAAAATAATTAGGGCATAATCCCAGTCATTAAGTGAGTTTGAATCTGGAGCGTGCGATGGCTTTGACTTGTTGACCTCCCGCGCGTGTGGATGGCTCAGATTGATCATTAGAAACCCTAATTGCATTTAATTAATTCATAAACCTGATTAACCAAGTTTGAATATGGGCCTTTGATCTGCGCGCGCAGTCAACCCATTCTTTGCCAGGCTCAATCTCAACCCTCGATTGTGCATACTTCAGATTAAATTCATTTTAATTTCATTTCTTTTCATTTTATTTGCATATTTAATTTAAAATAGTAAAAAATGTCTAAAAATTATGAAACTTTTTCTCATGAGTTTTATAAATTTTTATGACACAAAAATATTTTTGTTTTTATTTTTATCATTAAAAAAGTATTTTTAAATATTTAAAGGATTATTTTTAATTGATTAATGCAAATTAATTTATTAAAAATACCTTTAGGTATTTAAAAATCACCAAAAAATTCATGAAATGTTCTAAGACATTTAGAAACATTGTCCAACCTTCAAACCAAATTTCTTTTTTGATCTTGATGCATTTTGAGAATTTTTCATTGAATAAAAATCATTTTTGTGCATTATTTTGGTCCTAAGTTCAAAAAATCATTTCTGCCTATTCATGAGGAGTTGGACATTGTTTCTTCTTGCATTGCATTGTGTCTAGCATGTAGTTTTTAAGATAAAATGTTCATGATTTGATCTTGCATTTTTCAATTGTTTGGCATTTCTTTTGTTTAGGAACCCTAAAAACCCTAATAACTTGTAAAAATTATAACTTGAGATTGGTTAAGAGTTGAAACCTCTCCTTTGGGCAGTGAATTAGTATAGGTTTAGGGGTCCTTTGTGTGGCATTTTCCATTTTTTATCTTAGGGTTTGCTTCTGTTTTTGGTTTTTTGTTTGATGTATGATCCATAAACCCTAATTTGGGCTTCCATTTGCATCCTTCTTGCATTCTCTTGCATAACATGACTTGCCATGACATTTCAAGCATTCATTTGATTCATTGAGCATCATAAGACATATTGAAAGCATGTTTGATCATTGCATCATGTATTTTCCATGTTGTATGCCATGTATGCTTCATAACTTTTCATGTTTGTTCATGGTTCCTAACTTGCTTCATTTGCATTCATAAGCTTGTATGATCATCTCCATGACTTGTCTCATGTTTGTAGCATCTCATAACATCATTAGCATCATGTACATGCTTCTGGTTTTGTTTCTCATCATGCCATCTCATCCCATTTGGCATTGCATTGCATTTCTTTTCTAACATTTCAGGTGGTAAGTGATGTTGAGAAGTGAATTTGCCTTCACTTCTCATAACTTTTCTTTTCATCTCTCTTGCACCCATTGCTGCATTTTTATATGTGTTTGAGTTTGAGCTTGCTCATCCTTCTTCTTCCCACTTTCTTTCTTCAAGTGACTTGACTTCTTGAATGAAGCAAGTTGCTTTGCTTCTCCTGATCCTGTTCATCTGCTTCATGGTGGTTCCATTGAAGATTGTTCTTGTAAACCTCACAAACCTTAGGAACAACCAAGAATGACAATGGATTAGGGTTTTGATTAGTTTCCCTTCATAGTTTTACCTTTGTGTCTCTCTTTGAGTCCTCTCTTCTCATCCCATAATCAGGGACTAAACCCTAAAGGCTTTAAGGCTTTGTGATTAAGCTTATGCCTGCATCCTTCTATTAGGATGGAGTGTATAACTTTAATCCTAAGTGTTAAACTCTTAATGTGTTTAAATCTCTTAACCAATTCACTTAATAATCATCAAGACATCAAGCTTGTAACTTGGGCCTTGCATTAGGGTTCTAATTCTTCCTTGAATGGTTAAGAAGGACTAACCCTAGTGTTAATGGACAAGTCCCTCTCAAGTTGTCTTACAAATCCTAAAAATCATTTCTTCATCATCATACCATTAATTAAAATCCACTTAATCAAAGGCTTGTTTTGTCATGAGTTTAATCCCTAATCATGGATTAAGTTGAGGAGCTTTCCTCAGCTTAAACATTCTTATCTATTATCCTTCTATTAGGATGGTGTAATGAGTCTGTTTAATCCTTGATTATGGCTTAATCTCATTACTTAACACTAAACAAAAACACCAAAAACATTTAAATAATCACAAGTAGGTTAATGATCTTAATCCTACACCATGGTGATTAAGTGTGAGAATCTGACTTCACACTTAAGGTATTCTCATTACCCCTAATTAGAGGGAAGATGTGATGAGTTTACTAAATCCATTGGTTTAGACTTAAGCTCATTAACTTATGACAAACTTTCAAAAGCAATAAAAGACTGAAAACACAAAAACAAACAATAATCGTCTCCTTCGGGATTCTTTTCTCATCTCATTCACTCACAACCGGGAACTTGCTTCTTCCGTCTAATGCAAGACAGTTTGCACCTGAGCCAGACAGGTCATACACTTGAGCATAGACAAGCAAACAGTTCATCAGTCAATTCATCTTTCAGTCTCTTTGGGTCGAACTACGGTGTTCTGACTTCCTCATTGCACGAGAGGATACGTAGGCATAACTTAACAGTTATCGAACAAAAGTCTCTGTATATTCCCCCTCCTTCTAGCTTTATTCTTTAGCCTCATAATCTTGAGCAATTCATTCTCATTCCTACACTGACACTGTATATTTTATCACACCTCACTTTCTCTTACACTGACACCTGTACATTCTTTTCCAGCTCTTTTATACACAGATTGCACTGACACTACCCCTTTAAAACACAAATCTTTTAAGCGTGGATCCCATCGAGTACGACGGACAATCTGGGTGCTAATACCTTCCCAGGTTGTAACCAACCCCCTTTCTCAGTCTTTCTGGTTCGCAACCGTCTTATCCATCTCTTCCTAGGCCTATGCAGCATTGCCTTTCCTCCGGGATAAAAATGCCTAGCTGGCGACTCTTTTCATCTCCAGTGGGTTCACGGCTGTGTGTTCCCATTGTCCCTCTCGCCGACCGTTCACGCTTGTACCTGGATGCAAATCTTTGGGAGCGACAGCTTGGCGACTCTGCTGGGGACCCTTATACTGCAACCAGGGCTTCTGGTTCTTTTTGTGGGTTCCTCCTAGCGCTTGATTGATTTGTGTTTGCTGGGGTGTTATGTGCTTATTTGTGCTTGTATACTTGTATTTATTTTTGCTTTATGTACAGTTGCTTTACTGTTTTCTTTATTGCTTTTGTGTATATCATACTGTCATGCTGCTGGCTGGATCTGGTCTTTGTTTTGGTGGGTGGGTGATTCATTGAGAGTTAAGGTCCTATACCTGGGACCCGAGTGACACCTAGGCTAGAGTGAATCATATTCTTTCCCATTCCATCTCAGTCTGGTGCGGGAATATGAAACACGGTTCAGATATGGGTTTCTTCTTGAGAACTCTGTGTTGCAGATCTCCTGCAATGCTAGGGCTATCTGGGAAGCCTGCTAAGTCTGGATGACCTTTTAGTAATTGACCTTCAGAAACTGAGGTGAATTAGAGGAGGAACTGTTATGGTTATTGTAAACACTGTACCTCCGGGTTAGAAGTGTTTACACTTCTCATAACTGATCCAAGTCTGACGATCCTTGTTTTAGAACACCACCTGTGAGGGGGTTGGGCTGTTTACAGGTTTGCAGGTACCTTGACCTCAGAATACCCTGTTACTTTGATTTTGATTAAGAATACTCCATGTTGGGACAGTTCTTGTGATTCTAAACCCTGGATATGTGGCTCTTTATTTGAGCCCCCCACCTTGGTTACTGGACTTATAGACCTCCATCTGGATTTCTTACACACTTGGACTTATATTAGAGTGCTTGATCAGATCCAGCTCAGTCACAAACCCTTTGCATATCATTTGCATACATAATCATTGCATCATATTGACATTTGCTTATTTGTGTTTCAGGGTATCCATCCTCATTTGGTTTTGGTTTTGACCCCATCTTCAGTAATTGACCTATCTTCATCAGCACCTGCTTCAGCTATCAGCTATCTACTTCAGTCACCTGCACCTGCCAATCAGTGGCCCTTTCTTCAGTATCACCATCAGCACTTGTCTCTACTCAGTCTCAACATCATGGCACCTAAGAAAAGCAATATCACCTACCACTTCTTCCAACCAGAGTTAGCAGACATCAGGAGGATTCAGACCCTGATCACTCCAGACCATGTACCATTGTTCAGGGAACACCATGGAGATATACTTGATATGGTTATGGATCTGGACCCTTCACAGAGAAGCCTGATCCACACTTGCCTTCAGTTTTATGATCCCCCACTGAGATGTTTCACTTTTCAGGACTTTCAGTTGGGCCCTCTATTAGAAGAATACTCATCATTAGTTGGTATACCTATCAGGAGAGAAATCCCTTTCAACCCTGAGATGGTTTTCCCAAGTAACGAGGAGGTAGCAAAGGCATTGCATCTGGAACCAGTCTTGATTGGGCAGCATATGACCTCTAAAGCAGGAATCCCTGGCCTGCATCTGGATTTCTTGATCTCTCAAGCCACCTTGAAAGCTTCTTTAGGAGATTGGAAAGCAGTCTGTGCTTTACTGGCCTTGAGCATCTATGGGATTGTATTGTTTGCAGATGAGCCTCGATTCATTAGTAAGAATGCAATCCACCTGTTCATTTTGAAGAACCCAGTGCCAACTTTATTGGGTGATCTCTACTATTCAGTGCATCAGAGGAATGAAAAGCAGAGGGGAAGATTAGTGAGGTGCTGTGCTCCTTTGTTCCACACTTGGCTTCTCAGGCATCTACCCAGGACAGATGCATTTTTGAATCCTCATCAGCAGAAAAACTGGGCTGGAAGACTTACTACTCTCACTTCAGATGATATCAGATGGTGCACTCAAAGCACAAAAGGCAGGGATATCATCACCAGCTGTGGGCATTTTCCCAATGTGCCCCTAATAGGAGTTAAGGGTAGTATTAATTACAACCCTCTGCTGTTCAAAAGACAATTGGGCTATGCACTGGTCCACACTCCTAAGGAACAAGACTTGGTTGAGACTCTTTATTGTGAGAACAAGATTAATCTGGCTATTGTTAGGTAGGCAGCCTGGGCTTGGGATAATGTTCAAACTAAGGGGATAACCATCCTGGGAAAATGTAACAATGTGGCATCAGCACAATACTATGATTGGTCCCATGCCAGGGCTCAATTCTCTGGGATGCCCTTTACTATAGAAGATATGCCTGGGCCTTCCGCAGCACCACCTCCAGCAACTGTCAGCTTAGAGGAGTTTGAGAAGCTGAAAGAGAGAAATGAGAAGTTGACTCAAGCTTTGCAGAAGACCCTCTATGAGAGGAGTGATGGAAGATTGGATATTGAGAGATTGGAGAAGTTGAAAGTGGAACACTTGGCTAGAATTGAGAGGTCTGAGGACTACATTAAGAAGTCTAGGGCTGGAGAACAAATCCTGAAAAATGCCTGCAAGGAAGCTCAGTTCCAGAAAGCCAGGACAGACTTATATTTGAAGGAGAGTCAGGCTAGGTGGGTCAGGATCACCGAAGCTCGTACTCTAGAGGACAAGAGGGTCCAAGACAAGATGGAACAGATGGAAGCTAGTGCAAAAGAGCAGCAAGAAGCCCTGGCAGCAGCCCAGAGGGAGATATCAGAGCTGAAGATCAGAGCCGGAGTGAAGAGGTCAAAGGACCAAGGTCAACAAAGGAAGCTAGCTGCAGCTGTTGCTACAAGGAACCTTCTTATCAGGAACCTTACGGAGCGTCCAGCTGATCCTGTGACCGAAGCACTTCTCAAGGAAGTTCGTGAGGATGAGTTTGGTCTTGGTGTTTGACCATTTGCTTGTTGTCGCTTTTAGTCTATGTACTCTTATTTTCTTATGATGTATTTTGACCCCCCCTAGGGGGCTTGTGTTGTAAAAAGAACAAGTTGTATTGTTTCACTTGCTGTAATATATATATTTGTGATGGCTTGCTTCATCTGAGTTTGCTTCAAGCAACATCAACAGCATCTTCAAGGGTCTGGAAGGGTCAAAACTGAATGCCAAGCCGGATACCTTGAGAATAAATAAGCATACTGCATTGCATGCTA
This sequence comes from Lathyrus aphaca, assembly GCA_963966055.1. NCBI lineage: Eukaryota > Viridiplantae > Streptophyta > Magnoliopsida > Fabales > Fabaceae > Lathyrus > Lathyrus aphaca. The sequence continues at coordinate 274,684,359 of OZ014519.1, read as the reverse complement.
ACCTTTTGTTTGTTTTGTAGGTTTTTGTTTCATTGTTGCTAACTCTGTTGTGATGTTCAGGAATTATTAATCGACGACGAGGGTTCCCACTCAACAGGCCACACAGATACCCCACCCGTAACAATCTTCCGGGCATACAGATGGATCAGATGCAGCAGGACCTAACAGAGGTCAGGAACCAAATGGTAAACGAAAGATTGGAAATGAGAACACAGATGACGCAGTTCATGGAAGTGATGAACAACATGGCTCAGAGCCAGGAAAGATTGAGAGCCATGGTGGAAAGGCAGAATCAAGAAGAGCCCCATGTGGGGACTGCTGGCACAAGTAACAACGAGAGGGTCCAACCTCATGTCAATCCCCCAGTTTTTGGACCCCATCTCCATCCAGAGGCCAACATTCCTGTCAATATACAAGGAACTGCTACAGCAGGGAGGGTGCTGCAAGAAGACCCTCAAGAAGACCAGTTCACAGTAATGGGAGCTGGGGAAGAAGCTTATGATAGAAGGTTGGATGAAATAGCTGAAAAGTTAAGATCCTTAGAGTCTCAAAACTCTTTGGGATTTGATGTCATGGATATGGGCTTGGTAGACGGGGTCAGGATTCCCCACAAGTTTAAGCCGCCATGCTTTGAGAAGTATAACGGGACTTCCTGTCCCCGAACTCATCTACAATCTTTTCTCGGGAGATTAAAAGCTTATACCATGGATGAGAAATTGTGGATGTTCTACTTTGAGGATAGCTTGACTGGAGCTTCTAGGGAATGGTATTCCCATTTGACAAGAGCAACTATCAGATACTGGAAGGACCTGGCAGAGGCCTTCATCAGGCAGTATCAGTATAATCTGGATATGGCACCCAACAGGACTCTCCTAATGGGAATGTCACAGTCATCTAGAGAGAGCTTCAGAGAATATGCTCAAAGATGGAGACAGCTTGCTGCTGCTGTCCAGCCACCTATGTCTGAAAGGGAGATGGCTGATATGTTCATGAACACCCTTCAGGGGACTTACATTGATAGGCTAGCTGCCTTCTCGTCTACCAGCTTTGCAGATGTTGTCATAGCCGGTGAGAGAATTTAAAGCCTATTGAAGATGGGTAAGATCTCAGACAATGGTGCGAGCTCATCCAGTAATGCAAGAAAGCCTTTTGCAGGCCCGAGAAGGACTGGTGAGACTAATGCCATCCACACCAACAGGGGTAGGCCCCAATATGTTCGTAGATCTGTGGCTGCAGTCACTATCCCTGCTCCAGCTCATCCACAACCAGTTTATCAACCTCCTCAGCAAAACTATCAGCAACAACCCCAGTACCATCCACAAAATCAGTATCCTCCGAGAAATTACAACAACAGCAATACCAACAACAATAACCAGCAAAGGCCATTCCAGCAAAGGCCTTCTCAAGCCAACAGGGTGATCGATCCGATCCCTATGCCATATGCTACATTGCTGCCACAACTCCTGAAACTCAACCTAGTTGAGCTAAGGACGTTGGCACCTCCAGATCCCAACAGTCTACCCAGGAACTACGACTCCAATGCTAGGTGTGCCTTTCATTCAAACGCACCTGGCCATAGTACAGAAAAGTGCAGAGCCTTGCACATGAAGGTACAAGACCTGGTAGACTCTAAAGCTCTGAATTTCGCACCACCACCCAATGTCAACAAAAATCCTATGCCAAACCACGGTGGTCCCAGAATTAACGCTATTGAAGAAGACAAGCCGTCTTATTTAATAACCAGTGTGGGTCAGATCCGGACACCGTTGGTAGAAATTAAGGCTCAGCTCCTCGAGTGTAACATGTTCCCAGGATGCGAGTTAGGGTGTGCTTACTGCAATATTTCAGTAAATGGGTGCGATAATCTGAGGAATGGCATAGATGGCCTTATTCAGAGTGGCCAGCTTCAGATCACTACATCATTTCCAACAAATCCAGCAATCTCACCAGCAACAGTTCATGTATCTCCTACAACTGCAGCAACCATTGTTCCTGACAATTCTTCGGCTTCGTCAACAAGTACTTCATCTATCGTCTCAACTGATCAGCAATCAACAATTTTTCCTGCTACAACTTCAGCATCACTCCATTTTGAATTTCCTACAACAACAACATCCATTCTTCCGACAATGTCTCCTACAATTCCAGCAACCAATCATGAAGATGTCTCTACTGTCACAATATTTTATGATCCTGAAAACAACTCTGCCTACAATTCAGAAGGTGTTGCTCCCGTTAGAGCACCAGTTACGATTTATTACGATCCACAAACTATCACAGTCCCTTTAGCAGCTGCAATCAGTCCAGTCACTGTCACAGTGCCTGGACCAGTACCCTATGAAAGCAATAGGGCCATCCCTTGGCACTATGGCTCTGACGTATACTGCGAAGGAAAGAAAATCACCCTTGAAACATCAACACCTGCACCACAGATAGATAATGTGGGAGGAGGCGGAGGCTTCACTCGAAGCGGACGTCTCTTTGCTCCACAAATTCAAAGACCCACTGCCGAAGCAGAAGCTGCTGCCAAGGCAAAAGGAAAGAGCCCGGTGCAGGAAGATCAGGTTGTTAAGGAAGCTTTGAAAACACCATTCGATCAAGAAGTTGATGAGTTTATGAGAATCATCAAAAAGAGTGATTACAAAATAGTGGATCAGCTTCACCAGACGCCATCCAAGATCTCTATCCTCTCACTGCTTATGTGCTCCGAAGCCCATCGGAATGCACTACTCAAAGTCTTGCACGCAGCTTACGTGCCTGAAGAGATCACTGTCAATCAGTTGGAAACCGTGGTTGGAAATGTTACTGCTAGCAATGGGCTAGGGTTCACCAATACTGACTTGACAACGGAGGGCCACAACCATAACAAAGCCTTGCACATCACCATGGAATGTAAAGGAGCAGTCCTTTCCCATGTGCTGGTAGACACAGGGTCATCCCTTAATGTCTTACCAAAGAAGGCCCTGGTGAAGCTAGAGTATGAAGGATTAGCATTGAAACCCAGCAACCTGGTAGTAAGAGCCTTTGATGGTTCTAAGAGATCGGTTCTGGGAGAAATTGAGCTGCCTGTGACAATTGGCCCACAAACCTTTACAACTATCTTCTATGTGATGGACATTCAGCCTGCCTACAGCTGTTTGTTGGGTAGACCTTGGATTCACGCCGCTGGCGCAGTAACGTCTACCCTTCACCAGAAGTTAAAATTTGAGTGGGAAGGCCAAGTTGTCACTATCTGTGGGGAAGAGGATATATTTGTTAGCCATCTGGCTACTTATAAGTATATTGAGATGGATGGGGAGATCCATGAAACAATGAGTCAAGGATTCGAGGCCTTGAATATTAATGAAGCATCTGCTGTATCTGGAATCTCCATGTCATCTTATCAACAGGCCCGGAAGGTTGTTGAAGAAGGAACTGCCCAAGGCTGGGGCAAGGTTTTATCTATGGAAGAAAAGAAGGACAAATTTGGGTTGGGTTACAAACCAACTCAACAGAGTCAAGCAGAGGCTGCTGAGAAGCCTGGCTTTGTCAGCGGGGGAATGCTCACCCCTGATGCTATCAACAATTTGGAAGACGAGCTGGAAGAGGAGCGCAACCTGGAAAGCTGGATTCGTCCAAAGGCCCCGGGGAGCAGTATCTCGAACTGGTCTTCCCAGGAAATTATAAGAGTTACTCATGCAGAGTAATTATTATTTCCTGTATTTTTTATAGCATGCATCAAAGTCTTGCATCTTGCCCAAGGTGACAAGACTCATTTTGTAATCGGGCCATCTGTACTTTTGTGCAAACGAGATTAATCAAATGAAATATCATGACATCTTTTTGCAAATGAGTCTTTTTTCCTTTCCGCTCCCTGTTTTTCCATTTTTCTTTTTGTACAAAAAAATAAATGGCGATGTTTTCAAAATGATAACTTTATTTCACTTTTCTAAGCAAGATTAAAATCAATCACTAAAATGAACAAACTGAACCCTTGCAGAGAGTGCCTTCCAGACAGCACCGACAACAGCACGGCTATGACTTTGTATGACTTTGACAATCCGATCAATCAAGCTGATGAAGGGGTTGAAGAAGAATATGAGCTCCCTGAAGAGCTAGCCAGGTTGTTGAGACAAGAGGAAAAAGTTATTACTCCTCACCAGGAGGAGGTTGAAGTGATTAATCTTGGTACAGAGGAAGACGTGAAAGAGGTTAAAATCGGGGCCTGCCTGCAAGACTCAGTGAAGAGACAACTGATTGATCTGCTTCAAGAATATGTTGATGTGTTTGCTTGGTCGTATCAAGATATGCCAGGGTTGGACACCGATATAGTTGTGCACAAGCTGCCTTTGAGAGAAGAGTGCCCACCGGTCAAACAGAAGTTACGCCGTACTCGCCCAGACATGGCTATGAAAATCAAGGAAGAGGTACAAAAGCAGTGGGACGCCGGGTTCCTTGCTGTAACTAGCTATCCGCCGTGGGTTGCTAACATAGTACCTGTGCCTAAGAAGGACGGAAAAGTAAGGATGTGTGTTGATTACCGGGACCTGAACAGAGCCAGCCCGAAGGACGATTTCCCATTACCTCACATTGACGTATTGGTGGATAACACGGCTCAGTTCTCGGTATTCTCCTTCATGGACGGATTTTCAGGATACAATCAGATCAAGATGTCACCTGAAGACATGGAGAAGACAACATTCATTACACCTTGGGGCACGTTCTGTTACAAAGTAATGCCATTCGGACTGAAGAATGTTGGTGCCACATATCAACGGGCTATGGTGACACTATTCCACGATATGATCCATAAGGAAATAGAATGTTATGTGGATGACATGATCGCCAAGTCCCTTACTGAAGAAGATCACCTGGTGAATCTGCTGAAGTTGTTCAAGCGTCTGAGGAAGTACCAACTAAAGCTGAACCCCAACAAATGCACATTTGGGGTACGATCTGGTAAGCTGCTGGGTTTTATCGTAAGCGAGAAAGGGATTGAGGTTGACCCTGATAAAGTCAAAGCCATTCAAGAAATGCCTGCACCAAGAACAGAGAAAGAATTCCGAGGGTTCTTAGGTCGATTGAACTACATTTCACGGTTCATATCTCACCTTACAGCAACCTGTGAACCCTTGTTCAAACTGTTAAGAAAAGAACAGACGGTCAGGTGGAACGAAGACTGCCAGAAGGCTTTTGACAAGATCAAAGAGTATTTGCAAGAACCTCCAATTCTTATGCCTCCAGTTGAAGGAAGACCTCTGATAATGTACTTGACAGTATTAGAAGAGTCGATGGGGTGTGTGCTGGGCCAGCATGACGAGTCTGGTCGAAAAGAGTATGCGATATACTACCTAAGCAAAAAGTTTACCGACTGTGAACAACGTTATTCACTGCTCGAGAAAACTTGTTGTGCTTTAGCGTGGGCTGCTCGCCGACTGAGACAGTATATGTTGACTCACACTACTTTATTGATTTCAAAAATGGACCCAGTCAAGTACATTTTCGAGAAGCCAGCTCTTACCGGACGGGTTGCAAGATGGCAGATGATTCTTACAGAATATGACATCCAGTACACTTCTCAGAAGGCCATCAAGGGCAGTGTACTATCTGAATATCTTGCTGAGCAACCCATTGATGACTACCAGCCTATGAGGTTTGACTTCCCTGATGAAGACATCATGTTCATTAAAGCAAAAGATCATGAAGAGCCTATTCATACTGAAGGGCCTGACCCAGAAGAAGAATGGATTATGATGTTCGACGGGGCTGTTAACATGAATGGTCGTGGTGTTGGTGCAGTACTCATTACACCCAAAGGAGTTCACATGCCTTTCTCGGCAAAACTCACTTTCAACTGCACTAACAACGAAGCTGAATATGAAGCTTGCATTATGGGTCTTGAGGAGGCCATTGACCTCAGGATCAAGACATTGACTGTATTCGGAGATTCAGCTCTGGTAGTTAATCAAACCAACGGAAAATGGTACACCCACCAGGATCATCTGATACCTTACAGGGATTATACAAGGAGGTTATTGACTTTCTTCACAACGGTCAAGCTTGAGTATATCCCTCGGGACGAGAATCAGTTCGCAGATGCTCTTGCTACCATTTCCTCCATGATCAAAGTTCAGGCTGCTAACTTTGTACCTCAGATATCAGTGTCCAGACTTGATAGACCAGCCTATGTGTTCGCAGCAGATGTTATCAAAGATGATAAGCCTTGGTTTCATGACATTAAGTGCTTCTTGGAGGATCAAGCATACCCACCTGGGGCATCTTCCAATGATAAGAAGACTTTGAGAAGGCTTGCTGGTAGCTTCTTTCTGAACACTGACGGGTCTTTATACAAACGGAACTTTGATATGGTACTCCTCAGATGTGTTGACAAGACGGAAGCAGATTTGTTGATGCATGAAGTGCACGAAGGATCTTTTGGTACCCATGCAGGAGGGCATGCCATGGCCAAGAAGTTGTTAAGATCAGGTTATTACTGGATCACAATGGATGCAGACTGTTGTGCTTACGCCAGAAAATGCCACAAATGCCAGATCTACGCAGATAAGGTGCATGTGCCTCCCAATCCTTTGAACATCATGTCTTCACCATGGCCCTTTGCCATGTGGGGCATTGATATGATTGGCAAGATTGAGCCAACTGCTTCGAACGGCCACAGATTCATCCTGGTTGCCATTGATTACTTCACCAAGTGGGTCGAAGCAGCTTCCTATGCCAACGTCACCAGGCAAGTGGTAGCCAGATTTCTGAAGAGAGATGTTATCTGTCGGTATGGAGTACCCGAGCGAATCATTACTGATAATGGTTCCAACTTGAACAACAAAATGATGGCAGAGCTGTGCCGGGACTTCAAGATCCAACATCACAATTCTTCTCCTTACAGGCCAAAGATGAATGGCGCTGTTGAGGCAGCTAACAAGAATATCAAGAAGATTGTGCAGAAGATGGTAGTCACTTACAAAGACTGGCATGAAATGCTACCGTTTGCCTTGCATGGGTACCGCACGTCAATCAGAACATCCACCGGGGCAACACCGTATCAGCTTGTGTATGGAATGGAAGCAGTCCTACCTGTTGAAGTTGAATTACCCTCTCTGCGGGTACTAATGGATGTTAAACTGAGTGAAGCAGAATGGGTCCGGTCCCGATTCGAACAACTGAGTCTGATCGAAGGGAAAAGATTGGCTGCAATCTGTCATGGGCAGTTATATCAGAAGAGAATGAAGAAAGCCTTTGATCAGAAAGTCAGGCACCGAGAGTACCAGGTAGGAGATCTTGTGCTGAAGAGAATCCTCCCTCCTCATACAGACCACAGGGGCAAATGGACTCCAAATTATGAAGGACCATTTGTGGTAAAGAAAGTTTTTTCCGGTGGAGCACTGATGCTCAGCACCATGGATGGTGAAGACTTCCTGTCCCCTGTGAATTCAGATGCAGTTAAAAAATACTTCGCATAAAATGACCCGCTGGACATAAAAACAGAATGTAAGTCCAGGCAAAAATAGGGCATCCCGGCGAGTCAAAAACAGAATAAAAGACTTGGGCAAAATAAGGGAAATAATTAAAAAATGTACACCCGCTGAGTTGAAAAGCCGCATTGGACAACTCAGGCAAAAATGGGTATCCCGATGGATCGAAAACCCGAAAGGGCGATACATGCAAAATAAGGGAATAAGCGAACAACTGCATTCTGACTTCGTCTGTATCACTTACCACTTGGAAAGCTTCAAAAGGATCAAGTTTCAATCGGAATCGGCCTTCTTCAGAAAGCAAGACGAGAAGAACGTCATTGTCATACGAGTCATAGCAGAAGAGGAAGCTCCTTGAAAGCGTCGTCAACATCGCCAACACTTTGTTTCTCAATTTGTAACAATCTCTTCATTTTCAGGAGATATGTTTCTCTGACTGTATCTTGCCAATTCAGGGCACATGAATCAATAAAATCAGAATTTTTTTCAGTCATGTTTCGTCTTGTACATTTTTGTTTGCAAAGAAATGTCTGATGTCTCTAAAAAAACTGATTGCATAAATACAGATGCTTATCTTCAAAAAAAATAATAATATAATGACACATGCGTACAGGGAATATGCTTACGCTCGAAAATGCTTAACTCCTATGACGGGATCCAGTAAAGGATACCTCGGGACCATTTGTGTATTTCCTTATCTTTGCAGGATTGCAAGTATCCAGAGCACAGCTTAGGGCATGAAAGCTTCACCCTCAGCAAGCTGGCAGATCATTATCAACTCGGTCTATCTTCCACGTGGCACTGGAAGGTGCCCATTTCCCCAGCGAAGTTGCCAAATCAATACTCGCTCAGTCTTAGCACCCAGGTGTTCTCCCCAGCTGAGTTGCCAACGACTTTCCCCAGCTAGTTGCCACTTGCCAACTTCCCCAGCCGGGTTGCCATTTCATCCTCGACAAGATACAAAAGCCAGGGAATCATCTCCCCACAAAAGCTTCAGCCTCTATCCAGAAGAGCAACGCATGAAGAAGTCACAACAGAGTACAGAAAGCTTCTACAAACCCCAGCTGGGTCCCATATTACAAGGATATATCAATCAGTGATTTATATCCCCAAGCAGATACATCTCACCAGATCTACCAATGATCTCTTCCCCAGCTGGGATGTCCATTTCAAATAAGTCAGCCGGAGATCTTCGCAGAAACGGGATCCGATTCCCGGATCTGTTTCTTTGCATAATCATAGCATTTGCATTATATTCACCCCCAAAGCGTAGCATTCCGTCTAATACGGAGCATTACGGCAAAAAAAACAAACACATAGCATAATCATAAGTCATGTTGTGAATCGAGCACTTGTGAATAATAATCAATCATCAGAATACAGAATACTCTCCCCGAAATCCCCCAGAGTCCCCAGCAAAAGCAGTTGCCTCCCAAATCCCAAATACCAGTATACACCTTCTGGACACCCGTCCGTGTCATCACTCCCCAGTAAGGTTGCCTGAAAACCCTTTACAAACAAAATCGCCCGTATTGCAGATACTTCCTGACACCCGTCCGTGTCAAATCACCAGCAGAAAGCCAAAGACATTCTCTTTGCACTCACATATACTTGTATATACACTTTCCTGACACCCGTCCGTGTCATATCCCCAGCGCAGTCGCTTACACTTTCATCACCCATATACTTGTTATTATTATACTTTTCTCTTGACACTCGTCCGTGTCATTCTCCCCAGCAGTTAAACAATCATCTATACAATACTCATATTCATCACTCATGTTACACTTATACAGATACTCGTCCGTATCTTGTATACATCACTTATATATCCCCACAGATTCAACAATAGTCCTTGTTCTTTGTTAACCAGTTGGTACTCGTCCGTACCATCATCTCAGAACATTGCGTCTAGTGTTTGTTTCTACATGATACCCGTCCGTATCATAATCTTAAGGGTGCTCGTCCGCATCTTTAATCCATACACTATGTCAAGACACTCATGCCTTCTTGAATATAGATACTCGCCTGTGTCTATCATTCCCCAGAAGAGTCCCCTCAGATGCAACACTCGTCCGTGTTCTTTGTTAACCCGTTGATACTCGTCTGTATCATCATCTCTGAACACGTGTCAGTATTTGTTTCTACCCGATACTCGTCCGTATCGTAGTCTTAAGGATGCTCGTCCGCATCTTTAATCTATACACAACATCTAAACACTTATACTTTCTTTTCTTGGTTGTAAACACTCGTCCGTGTTTACTATATCCCCGGTAGATCGCCAACAAAGCAAATTTTTCTTCTTATCTGACACTCGTCCTGTGTCATGATAAACCCTGAGAGCAGCCGTACCCTGCTAGGTGGTCGTCCTCCACCTCTTGATGGTTGTCCTCCATCACGCTCATCCGATGGCCGTCCCCATCGTTGATTTTTAGCAGCCGTCCCCTGCTAGGTGGTCGTCCTCCACCTCTTGATGATCGTCCTTCATCATTTTATCCAATGGCCGTCCCCATTGTTGATTTTTGGTTATCTGACATTCGTCCTATGTCATGATAAACCCTGAGAGCAGCCGTCCCCTGCTAGGTGGTCGTCCTCCACCTCTTGATGGTCGTCCTCCATCATGCTCGTCCGATGGCCGTCCCCATCGTTGACCTTTTATCCGCCATTCGTCCTATGTCGCGATATTTTTGGCAGCCGTACCCTGCCAGGTGGTCGTCCTCCACCTTAGATGACCGTCCCTCATCTTACCCCCGACAGAGCAGCCGTCCCCTGCTAGGTGATCGTCCTTCACCTTTGATGACCGTACCTCATCATCTGTTTATTTCATTTATTCTTTAACCCGATGGCCGTCCCCGTCGTGGTCCCTTTTCTTTTAACCCGATGGCCGTCCCCATCGTCGGTTACTTTACTTTATGAACTTGATGGCCGTCCCCGTCATGTTTCATTCGATTACCAGAGAATTTTACAGCTTTATCTTGATGGCCATCCCCATCATAATATCTTATTTTTCCCAGCTAGTCGGCCGTCCCCGTCTTTGTTATACCTATTATCCCCAGCATGTCGGCCGTCCCCGTCATCGCTTTACTGCATACACTCTTCCCAGCATGTCGGCCGTCCCCGTCATTGCTCGTTACCCAGCAGTCGTCCTCCGTCGCCCACACTTTACAATATACTTTATTTTCCTTTTACAATCTATATCCCTTTTCTTCATCATTCTGTGAGTGCAAATTTTGGACTGTCTTTGGTATTCAACCACAAGTTATCTTGTTTGCCCGTTAAGCCGGCGCTTACAACCTACACAGCTAACTCATGTTTGAATAGGGGCAGCTGTAAGCACCCCAAATTTGCCCTCACCCATTCACACCATTGGCTTGTGATCATTCTCATATGCATAAACACAATCATATCATCTCATATCTCATTTTTGATTCACTGCATAGTTTCTAAGTCATCTGCACCTAGGGTTTGTGATCTGAGCAATCCAAGAGCTTCTTGAGCCACTTCCAAAGGTCACCAATCACTTCAAAGGGATCCATATGTGTTCTTATATCATATTTCATCCTCTCAAAGTCAAAAATGCAAAAGAATCACAAGGACTGGGATTGGTATGGATGCAGAGCCAAGTTTGACTGCACAGTTGACCTAAAATTAGGGTTTTGGTTTCAGAGGCCATAACCCCAAATTTTTTGGTCATTCTTGTTTCCATTGGTCTCTATATGGTATAGGGAGTATGCATATCAATTTTCATGGAGAGATTCCATGGGGAAGTCATCTGATCAAGAGTTGACTTTTCAGACAAGTCAGTGCAAAATCAGGGCATCTGAGGCCCCCAATGACCCAACCAATGGGTGATCTTCATCATTTTGAGTGCATATGATCTTTATTTAATCATGGAAGAGGGTTGAAGTTCACAAAAATCAAGAATTTGGAGTTTTTGCAAATGTTGACTTTTTGGGTATAGTTGACTTTTCAAGAATGCTTCATTTTAGGTCATTTTTCAAGCCTTGATTCTTGATCCAAAAATGCTTCAAATGGGAAAACTTTGGTCATGAAAGTTGTAGATCACATTTTTCCCTTTTCAAAAAGTACAAGAACTTGATCAAACTCTTCTTGGATCAAAAGTTATGGTTTGACAAAATTGGCAAAAATCATTGATTTTCAAGATGTGCACTAAATGGAAATTTTGTAAAATCATGAACCAATGCCATTTGGGACTTCTAATTCACATCAAACCATGACACAAACATTCCATGAGCTCTAAAAATCAGAATTGGACCAAGGATCACATGTTTGTAGTTTGTGTAACAAGACTTTTTCCATGAAGTTCCAAAAAGTAGCAACTTGCAAAACCACTCATCACACTTCCTACCACTTGCAACCTTGGATGCTGAGCTTTGCTAGCCCTTCCCCTCACCCTTGCTGCGCCAGCCCATGCCTTGTACTAGCCTAGAACCAAACCATACTTTCCTTACACAAAGAGTGGACTTTTGGCAAAAGCAAACTTACCAATCAATAGAGGTCAGGTCACATCATCTGACCTATAGGATTAAAATATACTATCCTTTGGCAAGCCAAACATATGAAGAGGCAAGGCTGAAACTGATCACAAGATCACATACACAAAAAAACACTCCCTTGTGCAAAACTCTTCGAATCTGCCTCCACAAACTTCAAACATCCAAACCATTTTCACCAATCATCTCACCATGTTCCACTAAGCCTAAACCAACAAAGAACCAGGCCTGAAACAAGCTGTAACATCACTGCACCATTTTCACTCCCACTTGCAGTTTCATTCGAAACTCTCTCCACAGCTCACAAACATCAAAACAAACTCCATAGACCTTCTCCACTCATCATCTGGACCACAAAGAACCCTTCATCCTTGCCAGAAACAGCCTGAATCACCATTGCCATTTTCAACTGAGCTTGAGCAGAAGCTGCTCAAACTCTTCATCCAGCCAACATAAATTTCTCTTGAGCACTCAAGCATCACCAGAGGGTCAAGTGGAGTGGATTGCACAAGGAGAGGAGGTCTGAAAGTGGCTGGAGTGAAAGCTTCGAATCTCAGGTAGCTCAAGAAATATTTTTCCAGAAATCATTTTTTATGTTCTAAACTTGTTCTTTATACTTCACTGAGTATCCTGATGCTTTTGGTTTTTGAAATGGTGATGAAATGAGCATTTAATTGATCTCTGAAACTCTGTGACCTAAAAACTTGTTTTGCTCGATTCATGAGTTTAGGGAAAAATAAATGTTGTTTGTGATGGGGTTTTAATTCAGGGGATCATGGGTATCATTTCTGTATGCTTGGTTTTCATTTTTGTTACGTTTTGAGAGAGTTTGGAGATTTTCAGGTGGACTTCCCACCGGAGAAGACGACCGGAGGTCTTCTCCGGCCACCTGAAAATAATTAGGGCATAATCCCAGTCATTAAGTGAGTTTGAATCTGGAGCGTGCGATGGCTTTGACTTGTTGACCTCCCGCGCGTGTGGATGGCTCAGATTGATCATTAGAAACCCTAATTGCATTTAATTAATTCATAAACCTGATTAACCAAGTTTGAATATGGGCCTTTGATCTGCGCGCGCAGTCAACCCATTCTTTGCCAGGCTCAATCTCAACCCTCGATTGTGCATACTTCAGATTAAATTCATTTTAATTTCATTTCTTTTCATTTTATTTGCATATTTAATTTAAAATAGTAAAAAATGTCTAAAAATTATGAAACTTTTTCTCATGAGTTTTATAAATTTTTATGACACAAAAATATTTTTGTTTTTATTTTTATCATTAAAAAAGTATTTTTAAATATTTAAAGGATTATTTTTAATTGATTAATGGAAATTAATTTATTAAAAATACCTTTAGGTATTTAAAAATCACCAAAAAATTCATGAAATGTTCTAAGACATTTAGAAACATTGTCCAACCTTCAAACCAAATTTCTTTTTTGATCTTGATGCATTTTGAGAATTTTTCATTGAATAAAAATCATTTTTGTGCATTATTTTGGTCCTAAGTTCAAAAAATCATTTCTGCCTATTCATGAGGAGTTGGACATTGTTTCTTCTTGCATTGCATTGTGTCTAGCATGTAGTTTTTAAGATAAAATGGTCATGATTTGATCTTGCATTTTTCAATTGTTTGGCATTTCTTTTGTTTAGGAACCCTAAAAACCCTAATAACTTGTAAAAATTATAACTTGAGATTGGTTAAGAGTTGAAACCTCTCCTTTGGGCAGTGAATTAGTATAGGTTTAGGGGTCCTTTGTGTGGCATTTTCCATTTTTTATCTTAGGGTTTGCTTCTGTTTTTGGTTTTTTGTTTGATGTATGATCCATAAACCCTAATTTGGGCTTCCATTTGCATCCTTCTTGCATTCTCTTGCATAACATGACTTGCCATGACATTTCAAGCATTCATTTGATTCATTGAGCATCATAAGACATATTGAAAGCATGTTTGATCATTGCATCATGTATTTGCCATGTTGTATGCCATGTATGCTTCATAACTTTTCATGTTTGTTCATGGTTCCTAACTTGCTTCATTTGCATTCATAAGCTTGTATGATCATCTCCATGACTTGTCTCATGTTTGTAGCATCTCATAACATCATTAGCATCATGTACATGCTTCTGGTTTTGTTTCTCATCATGCCATCTCATCCCATTTGGCATTGCATTGCATTTCTTTTCTAACATTTCAGGTGGTAAGTGATGTTGAGAAGTGAATTTGCCTTCACTTCTCATAACTTTTCTTTTCATCTCTCTTGCACCCATTGCTGCATTTTTATATGTGTTTGAGTTTGAGATTGCTCATCCTTCTTCTTCCCACTTTCTTTCTTCAAGTGACTTGACTTCTTGAATGAAGCAAGTTGCTTTGCTTCTCCTGATCCTGTTCATCTGCTTCATGGTGGTTCCATTGAAGATTGTTCTTGTAAACCTCACAAACCTTAGGAACAACCAAGCATGACAATGGATTAGGGTTTTGATTAGTTTCCCTTCATAGTTTTACCTTTGTGTCTCTCTTTGAGTCCTCTCTTCTCATCCCATAATCAGGGACTAAACCCTAAAGGCTTTAAGGCTTTGTGATTAAGCTTATGCCTGCATCCTTCTATTAGGATGGAGTGTATAACTTTAATCCTAAGTGTTAAACTCTTAATGTGTTTAAATCTCTTAACCAATTCACTTAATAATCATCAAGACATCAAGCTTGTAACTTGGGCCTTGCATTAGGGTTCTAATTCTTCCTTGAATGGTTAAGAAGGACTAACCCTAGTGTTAATGGACAAGTCCCCCTCAAGTTGTCTTACAAATCCTAAAAATCATTTCTTCATCATCATACCATTAATTAAAATCCACTTAATCAAAGGCTTGTTTTGTCATGAGTTTAATCCCTAATCATGGATTAAGTTGAGGAGCTTTCCTCAGCTTAAACATTCTCATCTATTATCCTTCTATTAGGATGGTGTAATGAGTCTGTTTAATCCTTGATTATGGCTTAATCTCATTACTTAACACTAAACAAAAACACCAAAAACATTTAAATAATCACAAGTAGGTTAATGATCTTAATCCTACACCATGGTGATTAAGTGTGAGAATCTGACTTCACACTTAAGGTATTCTCATTACCCCTAATTAGAGGGAAGATGTGATGAGTTTACTAAATCCATTGGTTTAGACTTAAGCTCATTAACTTATGACAAACTTTCAAAAGCAATAAAAGACTGAAAACACAAAAACAAACAATAATCGTCTCCTTCGGGATTCTTTTCTCATCTCATTCACTCACAACCGGGAACTTGCTTCTTCCGTCTAATGTAAGACAGTTTGCACCTGAGCCAGACAGGTCATACACTTGAGCATAGACAAGCAAGCAGTTCATCAGTCAATTCATCTTTCAGTCTCTTTGGGTCGAACTACGGTGTTCTGACTTCCTCATTGCACGAGAGGATACGTAGGCATAACTTAACAGTTATCGAACAAAAGTCTCTGTATATTCCCCCTCCTTCTAGCTTTATTCTTTAGCCTCATAATCTTGAGCAATTCATTCTCATTCCTACACTGACACTGTATATTTTATCACACCTCACTTTCTCTTACACTGACACCTGTACATTCTTTTCCAGCTCTTTTATACACAGATTGCACTGACACTACCCCTTTAAAACACAAATCTTTTAAGCGTGGATCCCGTCGAGTACGACGGACAATCTGGGTGCTAATACCTTCCCAGGTTGTAACCAACCCCCTTTCTCAGTCTTTCTGGTTCGCAACCGTCTTATCCATCTCTTCCTAGGCCTATGCAGCATTGCCTTTCCTCCGGGATAAAAATGCCTAGCTGGCGACTCTTTTCATCTCCAGTGGGTTCACGGCTGTGTGTTCCCATTGTCCCTCTCGCCGACCGTTCGCGCTTGTACCTGGATGCAAATCTTTGGGAGCGACACCTATGTTCCTCAAGAGATCTCCGTAAACCAGTTTGATATCATCGTCGCAAGTGTAAATGCAAGTCATGGGCTGGGCTTTACAGATTTTGACTTGACCACGGAAGGACAAAATCATAATAGGGCTTTGCATATTTCCATGGAGTGCAAAGGAGCGGTACTTTCACATGTGCTCTTTGACACAAGGTCCTCACTGAATGTGCTTCCAAAAAAGGCTTTGATCAAGTTGGGTTAAGATGGTGTGGTTCTCCGTCCTAGTGACCTGGTGGTCTGTGCATTCGATGGTTCAAAGAGATCTGTATTCGGCGAGGTAGAAGTCCCGATCAAGGTGGGCCCACAGGTCTTCAACACAACTTTTTATGTGATGGATATTCGACCCGCTTATAGTTTTCTGCTAGGACGCCCGTGGATCCATGCAACTGGGGCAATGTCTTCTACCTTACATCAAAAGTTGAAGTTCGTCATGGATGGACAGATTATTACGGTATGCGGGGAAGAGGAAATTTTCATAAGCCATTTGTATTTTTTCAAATATGTGGAGATGGATGTGGAAATATTTGAAACTCTGTGCCAAGCTTTTGAGCCAATCAATGTTGAAGCAGCATCAGGATCAGCATCTGCAGAGAAAATAAGGGGAATGTCTATTGCGTTATTCAAACAAGCACTAGAGGTGGTTGAATCCGGTAATAGTGAAGGCTGGGGAAAAATTATTGAAGTTCCCAAGAAAGAAGACATGTTCATAGTCGATTATCATCCTGATCAGGAAAGAGTAGTATAAAGCGCCAGAGGTCGTAAGGGGCCAATTACTTTTTCCATTGCTGGAATGGTCGACTATAGTCGTATCTGCGCCATCCAGGAGAGTGAAGCTGACAGTTGTAACACGGTGGGAGAACTGACTTAAGTTAAATGTTGCGGATAGCAAGAGTCGCCACTGACTTTTATTTTATACATAAGGAAAGGACATAAAAGAACAGGAAAGACCTTAAAAAGATTTTGAGTTCGGGGGGTAGGTTATACAAAGGGAAGGTGTTAGCACCCTTTATATCCATGGTTATCCATGGGCTCTTAGTTACTTAGCTCACTTTAAACTGTTTTGAGAAAATGTAGTGTGTGATTAAAAAATTTCTTAAGTACTTTATAATGATCCTTGTACGGATATATATAAAGACTTTGTTTTGAAAATTGTTTAAAATGTGAAATGTAATGAAGTATTTTTGAATAAGTGAGCAAGTACTTAAGAGGAACCTACCCTATGTTTAGATCTTTACTGTTCTTGAATGTTCTTTCAATGGTAAGACTATCCCTATTATTAAGGAATATGTAGTCATTACCTTGGATGTTATAAGGGACAAGTGAAGGGACATTTGTGATTAGGCAATTGTAAGGTGTATAAGCAACTCGAAGGGACTTATCATCTTTATTCGAAAGGGACAAGATCATTACGAAGGCAACCATTAAGGGACTTGATCTTTTTATCTGTTAAGGGACTAGATGATATGAGATGAGGGACTTTGCTTTACACCTTACTTGACCTTTTATTTAGGCAACATGAGAGGTAACCCTTAAGAAGTGAGATGACGATCCAAGATCGACTTACGTGTGTGAGTGTACCAATTCAAATATTTATCTTGAGATTAAATGATCTAACTTCAATTTTTAAATACAAACATATTTTACACTCCCTATTTTTACTAACCATAGCATTTAAAATTAAATATTAAAAATTACTACAACTATTACATATTGGATACAATTACATAATAATAATAATTAAAATAAATTAAGTAAGCAAATACATGAATAATTAAGTGGGTTAGTAACAATAATAATAATAAAATAAACAATCATATAATATATAAATAACTAAATAAATGGGGTTAGTAGTAATAAAATAAATAAGATGAAAGAATTAGCATAATGAAAATAAATAAATTTAAAGTTCAAAATTAGATAAATGATATTTTTTAAGAGAATTTAATAAAAGAAATAAATAATATATACTAAATTATTCTAATGATTTAAATTTATATACATATTATAAAAAATATTGGTTAATTATAATTAAATAAACATGCAACAAAAATAAATTATATTCATAAGATCAAATTAGGATTTTTTTTAATTGTTTCAAAAAATAATCTAGGGTTTACTATTTTATTGAATTATTTAAGTAATATAAACAAATTATAAAAATAAATATACATAATTAGGATTTATATACAAATATAATAAAATAATTAGGTTTTGTGAAATATTATTAGGGTTTTAGAAAATATTAGGGTTTTTCTTATTAATGTACAAAATAAATCAATTTATTTACAAATTATATATATATATATATATATATATATGTATATATATATATATATATATATATATATATATATATATATATATATATATATATATATATATACATATTATGAAATAAATATAAATAAAATAATATTTTAGGAATACATACACAAAAATATTTTAATAGTATTAGAAAATATTTTTTATAATTTATATTTATCAATTTAAATAAAATAGAAATAATATAATGAAATAAAATAAGAAAATATGGAAAATTAATTAAAAAGAAAGGACCTGGGATTTGAACCCAGGTCCCCTACCTCATATGTAGAGCACAAAACCATCCAGGCCAGCGCGCGCTGGTGATATAAACTGAGATCCATATACTTTTGTTTCATATCCTGCACAAATCACAACAAAAAAAATAAAAGCAATACAAAAGGGCCTGGGGGGAATTCGAACCCAGAACCCTCAACCAAACAAACACTCCAACCATCCAACCAGAAGGGCGCATCTGTTATATGATCCACAACAAATAATAATATATTAAGTTATGTGAATAAATGAGAAAATCAAATAAAAAGAATGCTGCCTCCTGTAACACGGTGGGAGAACTGACTTTTAGTTATGTTGCGGATAGCAAGAGTCGCCACCGACTTTTATTTTATCCAAAGGAAAGGCATAAAAGAACAGGAAAGACCTTAAGAGATATTTTTTGGGTCCCGGGGGTAGGTTATGTAAAGGGAAGGTGTTAGCTCCCTTTACATCCATGGTTATCCATGGGCTCTTAGTTACTTAGCTCACTTTGAATTGTTTTTGAGAATGTGAAGTGTGTGAATAGAAATTTTCATAAGAGTTTGATAATGATCCATGTACGGATGCGTAAAAAACTTGTGTTTGAAAATTTGTTTGAAATTTATGAAGTGTTTGAAAAGTTTTTAAATAGTGAGCAAGTAACTATGAGGAACCTACCCTAAAGTTTAAGTCTTTCTGTTCTTGAATCCTTTAAGTGGTAAGACTATCCCTATTATTAAGGAATAGGTAGTCATTACCTTGGATGTAAGGGACATGTGAGGGACATCTGTTTATGAAGGCAACTGTGGGGTGTATTAAGCATTTAGGAGGGACTATCATCATTATTCGAAAAGGGACTTGTTCTTTAAAGGCAACCATTAGGGACTTGATGATTTTTTCTTTTAAGGGACTTGCTTTATACACCCCACTTGACCTTATGATTTAGGCAACTTGAGGGATAGCCTTAGAAATGTGAGATGGCGATTAAAAATCGACTTACGTGTGTGAGTGTTCAATATTATTTATCTTTAATTAAAATGATCTAAATTTGATTTTAAGAGAATACATGTTTACACTCCCTAAATTACTAACCATAGCATAAAAATTAAATAAGTTAAATATTACAAAATTACACCAAGAAGCAATTACATAATTATAATAATAAGCTAATTAAAGATAAATAGCAAAAATAATAAATAAGCAATAAATAAATAAAATAGGGGTTAGTAATAATAAGAATTAAAAAATAGGGTTAGTAAAATAATAATGAAAAATTAAATAATATTAGTGAAATAATAATAATAAAAAGTTAGTAATAACATGGTTAATAATAATAAATATAATTAGCAAAATATTATAAGAACAAAATTAAAATAATAAACAAAAGTTAGATTCTTAATATGAACAATTATAGCATTTTAATTTATGTACAAATTATTAATTTATTTTTAGACATATTATAATTACAAAATTATTTACATATATATATATATATATTAAAAGAATAAAAATTTATATTATAGACAATTTATAATTACATAAAGAAAAGTTTGATTATATTTATATTTATTAAAATTACTTATGTTAAATGAATATGTACAAAAATTATAAAATAAAAATTAGGTTTTTAATAAGTATTTAGAAAATAAATTAGGGTTTTGAAAATTAGGGTTTTGTTTAGAAAAATATTTTTTAGTGTTTTTAATTTAATATACAAAACTATTTTAATAATATACATATATTTATAATTTAATCACATGATAAAGAAAATAATTTAAGAAAATTTATATATTTTAGAATTTGGAAAATATTAAACATATATTTTTTTTTGATCATTTAGAAAAACATATATATATATATAAGACTATATTTAATTTAATAATAGAATAATTAAAACAAATAAAAGAAAAAAGCAAAAAATGTGAGAACTTACCTGACTGGGGTTTGAACCCAGGTCAGTCTGTTTACCAGCAACAAGAAATACCACCAGGCTACCACACACGCAGGTGAAAGGGAGAAGAGAATAATTACTTTTGTGCTTTATCATGAGAAAATCCAGAAAATAAAAGAAAGCAAAAAGGCCTGGGGGAGGATTGAACCCAGGACCTTTGAACATTCACGCGCACGCATCACCACCCGGCTGGAAGAGCCCATCTGATATTTGAATGGTAATATAACATAATATATTATGATTGCTTCACCTGGAAAAATAAGAGAAAAAAAATGTCCCAGCCAGGACTCGAACCATCACCCTCACGCAAATACACAAACCAATATTACCACTAAGACAAGCTGCACGCTTGTGAAATATAATCAGAGACAAATAATAATATTTTAAAATAATAATTTGAATATGGATTTCGCGCGAACAGCTTCATCTTCTTCCTTGAGAACTGCCAATTTACCTGCGAAATTTGCTATAAACACACCTGCGAATTTTCATGCGCACGTAACCTGTATTTTTCAAACCTTCATCAAACAGCAACATTCCATCAAATTGATCACATACTTGTAATCCTCATACATCATACAATTAAATTATGGTCTCTAAATCAATTTATATTGGCTAAATCGAAAGTTCCTAATTTCATCTCAAAAACCCTAACTATGGCCGATTCTGATTCAGGGCATGAAACTCCAATTTCTTTGTCCAGAAACCTTCACAAACTCAATACAAACATCATTAACCAAACAAAATTCATTGAGATGCATTAAGTTAGTGAAACCGAAAAACAAATATTCAAGAACATGTAGAATTTGAATTATGCATTATGGAATGACTTTGATGCATATGAGTATTGGTTTAGGATCAGTGAAGTCCAAGGAATCTTGCTGTGTCCTTATTTTACCTTCTAATGCCCTGTAAATGCAAAACCGAATGTGAGTTTTTGAAGGAATTTTTGATCAATGGAACTTACCCTTTGGCTGCTGGAATCCGTCTCCTCATGATTGCATTATGTTTAGTATATATAAGGGACTGAATTTAGGTCAAAATATTGATTGGTTGTATGAAAATTTTGATTCAAAAAGATTGAAATTGATCATGTCTTAAAAGTCAAATATTTGTGCATGAAGGCTTGCTATTTTTGGATCAATCTCATGATTTCCTTCCCTTTCAACTTCAATCATCATTTAAGATGTTCTAGAAACCAAATTTCCATTAAATAATATATTTTCATATTTTATATTTATTTAAAATGATTTTTTATGAATTAAATCAAAATAAATAAAAACAAAATAATAAAAATTCTGAATTTTAGTCATTTGGGTCGTGCATGATGATAGTGTATGGGTGTAAACACCCCAAATTTGCCCTCACTCATTCACACCATGGCTTGTGATCATTCTCATATGCATAAACACAAGCATATCATCTCATATCTCATTTTTGATTCAATGCATAGTTTCTAATTCATCTGCACCTAGGGTTTGTGATCTGAGCAATCCCAGAGCTTCTTGAGCCACTCCAAAGATCACCAATCACTTCAAAGGGGTCCACATGTGTTCATCAATCATCATAATACATCCTCTCAAAGTCAAGATTTCAAAAGAATCACAAGAACTGGGTTTGGAATGGATGCAGAGCCAGGTTTGACTGCACAGTTGACTGAAAATTAGGGTTTTGGTTTCAGAGGCCATAACCCCAAATTTTTTGGTCATTCTTGTTTCCATTGGTCTCTATATGGTATAGGGAGTATGCATATCAATTTTCATGAAGAAATTCCATGGGGAAGTCATCTGATCAAGAGTTGACTTTTCAGACAAGTCAGTGCAAAATCAGGGCATCTGAGGCCCCCAATGACCCAACCAATGGGTGATCTTCATCATTTTGAGTGTATATGATCTTTATTTGATCATGGAAGAGGGTTGAAGTTCACAAAAATCAAGAATTTGGAGTTTTTGCAAGTGTTGACTTTTTGGGCATAGTTGACTTTTCAAGAATGCTTCATTTTAGGTCATTTTTCAAGCCTTGATTCTTGATCCAAAAATGCTTCAAATGGAAAAACTTTGGTCATGAAAGTTGTAGATCACATTTTTCCCTTTTCAAAAAGTACAAGAACATGATCAAACTCTTCTTGGATCAAAAGTTATGGTGTGACAAAGTTGGCAAAAATCATTGATTTTCAAGGCATGCTTCAAATGAGAATTTTGCAAAATCATGAACCAAAGCCAATTGTAACTTCTAATTCACTTCAAACCAGTATGCAAACATTCAATATGTCCTAAAAGTCAGAATTGGACCAAGGTTTCACATGTTTATGGTTGGTGTAACAAGACTTTCCATGAAGTTTCAAAATGTGCCAACTTGCAAAAACACTCATCACACTTTACCAACTTGATGCATTGGATGCTGCACTTTGCTAGCCCTCTCACCTCATCTTGCTGCACCAGAACCATGCCTTGTACCAAGCTATAACTTAGCCCATGCTTCTCTTACACAAAAGGTGGACTTTGAGCAAAAGCAAACTTACCAATCACTATAGGCCATGTCAAATCATCTGACCACTTGGATTAAAATATACTATCCATTTGCAAGCCATTTCATATACCAAGCAAGGCTGAAACACTTCACACCATCACACACACCAAAACACTCCTTTTTGCAAATTGCTTCGAATCTCTCTGCCCAGCCATCAAACATCTAAACCATTGTCACCAAACACCTCACCATGCCTCATTAAGCACAAAGCAACAAAGAACCAGGCCTGAAAGGAGCCATAACCTCACTGCACCATTTTCACCTCAAGCTGCAGTTCCATTCGAATCTCTCTCCACAGCTCACAAACATCAAAACAAACTCCATAGACCTTCTTTACTCATCACCCTGACCACAAACCACCACCTACATTGGCCTGAAACAGCCTGAAACTCCATTGCCATTTTCAACTGAGCTTGAGCAGAAGCTGCTCAAACTCTTCACACAGCCAACATAAACTTCTCCAAAGTATTCAAACATCATCAAGAGGTCCTAAGGAGTGGATTGCACTGAAGGAAGTGGCCAGAAAGTCATCAAAGTGAAAGCTTCGAATCTCAGGTAGCTCAAGAAATATTTTTCCAGAAATCATTTCTTTTGTTCTAAACTTGTTCTTTGTGTCTTCCTGATCATGAATATGCCTTTGGTTTTGCAAAAAGTGATGAAATGAGAGTTTAATTGCTCTCTGAAACTTGCGTGCCCTAGTTCTTATTTGTTTCGATTCAGCCTTGTTAGGAAGTATAAATGTGTTTTGATTAGGGGTTTTGGTTCGTGAGTGAGTGGGGATCATTTCCCAGTTCTTAGATTTCATTTTAGTTAGGTTTTTAAGGTTTTGAGGATTTTCAGGGGAGATGCTGGCCGGAGAAGACGACCGGAAGTCTTCTCCGGCAGCCTGAATGTGATTTGTGCCCTAATCCTGTAATTAACTCTCATTTGAATTTCGTGCGTTGGATGCGTTGAAAACGTTGACTTCCCGCTAGCTTGGATGGTCCAGATTCATTCATTTGCCCTAATCTTGTTTAATTAGAATAATCATAATTAATTAAGTCAGAAGCCATCTTGACCCTCCATTCGCGCGCGCGGTCAAGCTTTTCAAATCCAGACTCAATCATGGCCCTCCACTCAGTTGACTTCATTTTAAATTCATTTATTTTCATTTCTTTTTTAATTAACTTGCACAATTAATTTAAAATAGTAAAAAGTCTTAAAAAATTATGAAACTTTTTCTCTTAAGTTTTATTATTTTTCATGACACAAAAATATTTTCATTTTATTTTTTATCATTAAAAAAGTATTTTTAAATATTTAAAAGATTATTTTTAATTGATTAATGAAAATTAATTTATTAAAAATACCTTTAGGTATTTAAAAATCACCAAAAAATTCATGAAATGTTCTAAGACATTTAGAAACATTGTCCAACCTTCAAACCAAATTTCTTTTTTGATCTTGATGCATTTTAAGAATTTTCCATTGAATTAAAATCTTTTTTATGCATTAATTTGATCCTAAGTTCAAAAATTCATTTCTGCCTATCCATGAAGAGTTGGACATTGATTCTTCTTGCATTGCATTGTGTTTAGCATGTAGTTTCTAGGATAAAATGGCCATGATTTGATTCCTCATTTTCAATTTGTTTGGCATTTCTTTTGTTTGGGAACCCTAAAAACCCTAATAACTTGTAAAAATCATAACTTGAGATTGGTTGAGAGTTGAGACCTCCCCTTTGGGCAGTGGTTCATTATAGGTTTAAGGGTCCTTTGTGTGGCATTTTCCATTTTTTATCTTAGGGTTTGCTTCTGTTTTGGGTTTTTGTTTGTTGTTTGATCCATAAACCCTAATTTGGGCTTCCATTTGCATCCCTTTTGCATTCTCTTGCATAGCATGACTTGCCATGACATTTCAAGCATCCATTGGATTCATTTGACATCATAAGACATATAGAAAGCATGTTTGATCATTGCATCATGTATTTGCCATGTTGTATGCCATGTATGCTTCATAACTTTTCATGTATGTTCATGTTTCCTAGCTTGCTTCATTTGCATTCATGAACTTGTATGATCATCTCCATGACTTGTCTCATGTTTGTAGCATCTCATAGCATCATTATCATCATCAACATGCTTCTGGTTTGGTTTTGCATCATGTCATCTCATCACATTTGGCATTGCATTGCATTTCTTTCTAACATTTCAGGTGGTAAGTAAATTTGAGAAGTGAATTTGCCTTCACTTCTCATAACTTTTCTTTTCATCTCTCTTGCATCCATTGCTGCATTCTTACATGTGTTTGAGATTGAGCTTGCTCATTCTTTTTCTTCCCACTTTCTTTCTTCAAGTGACTTGACTTCTTGAATGAAGCAAGTTGCTTTGCTTCTCTTGATCCTTTCATCTGCTTCCTGGTGGCTCCTTTGAAGATTGTTCTTGCAAACCTCACAAACCTTAGGATCAACCAAGCATGATAATGAATTAGGGTTTTGATTAGTCTCCCCTCTTAGTTTTACCTTTGTGTCTCTCTTTGAGTCTTCTCTTCTCACCTCATAATCAGGGACTAAACCCTAAAGGCTTTAAGGCTTTGTGATTAAGCTTATGCCTGCATCCTTCTATTAGGATGGAGTGTATAACTTTAATCCTAAGTGATAAACCCTTAATGTGTTTAAATCCTTTAATCAATCCACTTAATAATCATCAAGACATCACACTTGTAACTTGGGCCTTGCATTAGGGTTCTAATTCTTCCTTAATTGGTTAAGAAGGACTAACCCTAGTGTTAATGGACAAGTCCCCCTCAAGTTGTCTTACAAATCATAAAACTCACTTCATCATCATAACATCAAATAAAATCCATTTAATCCAAAGCTTGTTTTGTCATGAGTTTAATCCCTAATCATGGATTAAGTTGAGGAGCTTTCCTCAGGTTAAACATTCTCATCTATTATCCTTCTATTAGGATGGTGTAGTGAGTCTGTTTGATCCCTGATTATGGCTTAACCTCATTACTCAACACTAAACAAAAACCACAAAAACATCTAAATAATCACAAGTAGGTTAATGATCTTAACCCTACACCAAAGGTGATTAAGTGTGAGAATCTGACTTCACACTTAAGGTATTCTCATTACCCCTAATCAGAGGGAGGATGTGATGAGTTTACTAACCCATTGGTTTAGGCTTAAGCTCATTAACTTATGACAAACTTCAAAAGGCAATAAAAGACTGAAAACTCAAAAAACAAACAATAATCGTCTCCTATGGGATTCTTTTCTCATCTCATTCACTCACAACCGAGAACTTGCTTCTTCCGTCTAATGCAAGACAGTTTGCATCTGTGCCAGACAGATCATACACTTGAGCATAGGCAAGTAAGCAGTTCACAAGTCAATTCATCTTTCAGTCTCTTTGGGTCGAACTACGGTGTTCTGACTTCCTCATTGCACGAGAGGATACGTAGGCATAACTTAACGGTTATCGAACAAAAGTCTCTGTATATTCCCCCTCTTTCCAGCATCTTTCTCTTAGCCTCATTATCATGAGCAATTCATTCTCATTCTTACACTGACACACCATTTATACACTTCACTTCTTTTACACTGACACCTGTACATCCTTTTCCAGCTGTTGTACACACAAATTGCACTGACACTACCCCTTTAAAACACAAATCTCTTAAGCGTGGATCCCGTCGAGTACGACGGACAATCTGGGTGCTAATACCTTCCCAGGTTGTAACCAACCCCCTTTCTCAGTCTCTCTGGTTCGCAAACCGTCTTATCCGTTTCTTTCTAGGCCTATGCAGCATTGCCTTTCCTCCGGGATAAAAATGCCTAGCTGGCGACTCTATTCATCTTCAGTGAGTTCACGGCTGTGTGTTCTCATTGTCCCTCTCGCCGACCGTTCGCGTCTGTACCTTTATCTGGGCCTATGTCCCATTTATCGGGAGCGACAGCTTGGCGACTCTACTGGGGACCTTATACTGCAACCAGGGCTTCTGGTTCTTTTTGTGGGTTCCTCCTAGCGCTTGATTGATTTGTGTTTACTGGGGTGTTATGTGCTTGCTTGTGCTTGTATATCTGTATTTATTTTTGCTTTATGTACAGTTGCTTTACTGTTCTCTTTATAGCTTTGCATATTATCATATTGCCATACTGTGCTGCTGGCTGGATCTGTTGTTTGCTTTGGTGGGTGGGTGATTCATTGAGAGTTAAGGTCCTATACCTGGGACCTGAGTGACACCTAGGCTAGAGTGAATCATATTCTTTCCCATTCCATTTCGGTCTGGTGCGGGAATATGAAACACGGTTCAGATGTGGGTTTCTTCTTGAGAACTCTGTGTTGCAGATTTCCTGCAATGCTAGGGCTATCTGGGAAGCCTGCTAAGTCTGGATGACCTTTTACTTTTGACCTTCAGAAACTGAGGTGAATTAGAGGAGGAATTGTTATGGTTATTGTAAACGCTGTACCTCCGGGTTAGAAGTGTTTACACTTCTCATAACTGATCCAAGTCTGAGGATCCTTGTTCTAGAACACCACCTGTGAGGGGGTTGGGCTGTTTACAGGTTTGCAGGTACCTTGACCTCAGAATACCCAGTCACTGTGATATGATTAAGAATACTCCATATTGGAACAGTTCTTGTGATTCTAAACCCTGGACATGTGGCTCTTTATTTGAGTCCCCCACCTTGGTTACTGGATTTATAGGCCTCCATCTGGATTTCTTCACACATGGGCTTATATCAGAGCATTTGATCGGATCCAGCTCAGTCACAGACCCTTGCATATCATTTGCATACATAATCATTGCATCATATTGACATTTGCTTATTTGTGTTTCAGGGTATCCATCCTCATTTGGTTTTGGTTTTGACCCCATCTTCAGTATTGACCTATCTTCATCAGCACCTGCTTCAGCTATCAGCTGTCTACTTCAGTCATCAACACCAGCCAATCAGTGGCCCATTCTTCAGCATCATCATCAGCACTTGCCTCTACTCAGTCTCAGCATCATGGCTCCTAAGAAAAGCAACATCACCTACCACTTCTTCCAGCCAGACTTAGCAGACATCAGGAGGATTCAGACCCTGATCACTCCAGACCATGTACCATTGTTCAGGGGACACCATGGAGATATACTTGATATGGTTATGGATCTGGACCCTTCACAAAGAAGCTTGATCCACACCTGCCTTCAGTTTTATGATCCCCCACTGAGGTGTTTCACTTTTCAGGACTTTCAGTTGGGCCCTCTATTGGAAGAATACTCATCATTAGTTGGCATACCTATCAGGAGAGAAGTTCCTTTCAACCCTGAGATGGTCTTTCCAAGTAATGAAGAGGTAGCAAAAGCATTGCATCTGGAACCAGTCTTGATTGGGCAGCATATGACCTCTAAAGCTGGAATCCCTGGCCTGCATCTGGATTTCCTGATCTCCCAAGCTACCCTGAAGGCTTCTTTAGGAGAGTGGAGAGCAGTTTGTGCTTTATTGGCCTTGAGTATATATGGAATTGTGCTATTTGCAGATGAGTCTCGATTCATCAGTAAGAATGCAATTCATATGTTCATTCTAAAGAACCCAGTGCCAACTTTATTGGGTGATCTCTACTATTCAGTGCATCAGAGGAATGAAAAGCAGAGGGGAAGACTAGTGAGGTGTTGTGCTCCATTGTTCCATACTTGGCTTCTCAAGCATCTACCCAGGACAGATGCATTTCTGAACCCTCATCAACAGAAAAACTGGGCTGGAAGACTTACTACTCTTACTGCAGCTGACATCAGGTGGTGCACTCAAAGCACAAAGGGCAGGGATATCATCACCAGCTGTGGACATTTTCCCAATGTGCCCCTAGTAGGAGTTAAGGGTAGTATCAATTACAACCCTCTGCTGTTTAAAAGACAACTGGGCTATGCATTGGTCCATACTCCTAAAGCACAGGACTTGGTAGAGACTCTTTACTGTGAGAACAAGATTAGTCTGGTTATTGTTAGACAGGCAGCCTGGGCCTGGGATAATGTTCAAACTAAGGGGATAACCATCCTGGGAAAATGTAACAATGTGGCATCAGCACAATACTACGATTGGTCCTATGCTAGGGCTCAATTCTCTGGGATGCCCTTTACTATTGAAGATGTGCCTGGGCCTTCCACAATACCACCTCCAGCAACTGTCAGTCTAGAGGAGTTTGAAAAGTTGAAGGAGAGA
The DNA here is from genome assembly GCA_963966055.1 of Lathyrus aphaca. Lineage (NCBI taxonomy): Eukaryota > Viridiplantae > Streptophyta > Magnoliopsida > Fabales > Fabaceae > Lathyrus > Lathyrus aphaca. The sequence continues at coordinate 274,655,180 of OZ014519.1, read as the reverse complement.
AATGAGAAGTTAACCCAAGCTTTGCAGAAGACCCTCTATGAGAGGAGTGATGGGAGATTGGATATTGAAAGATTGGAGAAGCTGAAGAAAGAGCATCTGGCTAAGATTGAGAAGTCTGAAGATTACATTAAGAAGTCTAGGGCTGGAGAACAAATCTTGAAGAATGCTTGCAAAGAAGCTCAATTCCAGAAAGCTAGGACAGACTTGTATTTGAAGGAGAGTCAGGCTAGGTGGGTCAGGATCACCGAGGCTCGTACTCTGGAGGACAAGAGAGTTCAAGACAAGGTGGAGCAAATAGAAGAAGCCCTGGCAGCAGCCCAGAGGGAGATATCAGAGCTGAAGATCAGAGCCGGAGTAAAGAGGTCAAAGGACCAAGGTCAACACAAGAAGCTGGCTGCAGCTATTGCTACAAGGAACCTTCTTATCAGGAACCTTACGGAGCGTCCGGCTGATCCTGTGACCGAAGCACTTCTCAAGGAAGTTCGGGAGGATGAGTTTGGACTTGGTGTTTGACCATTTGCTTGTTGTTGTTTTCTTTCCATGTACTTTTATTTTCTTGTAATGTATTTTGACCCCTTAGAGGGCTTGTGTTGTAAAATGAACAAGTTGTACTGTTTCACTTTCTGTAATGTATTTGTGTTAGTTTGCTTCATCTGAGTTTCTTTCAAAAGCAACATCAACAGCATCTTCAAGGGTCTGGAAGGGTCAAAACTGAACGCCAAGCCGGATACCTTGAGAACAAATAAGCATACTGCATTGCATGCTAACCCTTTGTTTGTTTTGTAGGGATTTGTTTTGTTGTTGCTAACTCTGTTGTGATGTTCAGGAATTATTGCTCGACGACGAGGATTCCCACTCAACAGGCCACACAGATACCCTACCCGAAACAACCTTCCGGGAATTCAGATGGATCAGATGCAGCAGGACCTTACTGAGGTCAGAAACCAAATGGCCAACGAAAGGGTGGAGATGAGAACTCAGATAACACAGTTCATGGAAGTAATGAACAACTTGGCTCAAAGCCAGGAGAGGCTCAGAGCACTGGTGGAAGGGAGAAACTAGGAAGATCATCAACCAGGAACTGCTGGGACTAGCAACAATGAAAGAGTCCAACCACATGTCAATCCCCCTGTCTTTGGTCCCCACCTCCATCCAGAGGCCAATATCCCTGCCAATATTCCAGGAACTGCTACAGCCGGGAGGGTACTGCAACAAGACCATCAAGAAGACCAGTTCACGGTAATGGGAGCCGGGGAAGAGGCTTATGATAGAAGATTGGACGAAATAGCTGAGAAGTTGAGGTCCTTGGAATCTCAAAACTCTTTGGGGTTCGATGTCATGGATATGGGCTTAGTGGACGGGGTCAGGATCCCCCACAAGTTTAAGCCACCATGTTTTGAAAAGTATAATGGGACTTCCTGTCCCCGAACCCATCTGCAATCTTTTCTCGGAAGACTAAAAGCTTACACCATGGACGAGAAACTGTGGATGTTCTACTTCGAAGATAGCTTGACTGGGGCTTCTAGGGAATGGTATTCCCATCTGACAAGAGCAACTATTAGATGCTGGAAGGACCTGGCAGAGGCCTTCATCAGACAGTATCAGTATAATCTGGATATGGCACCCAACAGGACTCTCCTAATGGGAATGTCACAGTCATCTAGAGAGAGCTTCAGAGAATATGCTCAAAGATGGAGACAGCTCGCTGCTGCTGTCCAGCCACCTATGTCTGAACGGGAAATGGCTGATATGTTCATGAATACCCTTCAGGGAACCTATATTGATAGGCTAGCTGCCTTCTCATCTACCAGCTTTGCAGATGTTGTTATAGCCGGGGAGAGAATTGAAAGCCTGTTGAAAATGGGTAAGATCTCAGACAATGGTGCAAGCTCATCCAGTAATGCAAGGAAGCCTTTTGCAGGCCCGAGAAGGACTGGTGAGACTAATGCCATCCACGCCAACAGGGGTAGGCCCCAATATGTTCACAGATCTGTGGCTGCAGTCACTATCCCTGCTCCAGCTCATCCACAACCTGTTTATCAACCTCCTCAGCAAAACTATCAACAACAACCCCAGTATCAACAACAAAATCAATATCCTCCAAGGAACTACAACAACAGCAACACCAACAATAATCAGCAAAGGCCATTCCAGCAAAGGCCATCTCAAGCTAACAGAGTGATCGACCCGATCCCCATGCCATATGCTACGTTGCTGCCACAGCTCCTGAAACTCAACCTAGTTGAGCTAAGGACGTTGGCACCTCCAGATCCCAACAGTCTACCCAGGAACTACGACTCCAACGCTAGGTGTGCCTTTCATTCAAACGCACCTGGCCATAGTACGGAAAAGTGCAGAGCCTTGCACATGAAGGTACAAGACCTGGTAGACTCAAAAGCTCTGAATTTTGCACCACCACCCAATGTCAACAAAAATCCTATGCCAAATCATGGTGGTCCCCGAATTAACGCTATTGAAGAGGACAAACCGTCTTATTTAATAACCAGTGTGGGACAGATCAGGACACCATTGGTAGAAATCAAGGCTCAGCTCTTGGAATGCAACATGTTCCCAGAGTGTGAATTGGGTTGTGCTTACTGCAATATTTCAGTAAACGGGTGCGATAATCTGAGGAATGGCATAGATGGCCTTATTCAGAGTGGCCAACTTCAGATCACTACATCACTTCCAACAAATCCAGCAATCTCATCAGCAACGGTTTCAGAACCTCCTACAACTGCAGCAACCATTGTTCCTGACAATTCTTCGGCTTCATCAACAAGTACTTCATCAATCATCTCAACTGATCAGTTTTCAACAATTTTTCCTGCTACAACTTCAGCTTCACTCCATTTTGAATCTCCTACAACAACAACATCCATACTTCCGACAATGTCTCCTACAACTCCAGCAACCAATCATGAAGATGTCTCTACTGTTACCATATTCTATGATCCTGAAAACAACTCTGCCTACAATTCAGAAAGTGCTGCTCCCATTAGAGCACCAGTTACAATTTATTACGATCCACAAACAATTACAGTCCCTTCAGCAGCAGCAATCAGTCCGGTCACTGTCACAGTGCCTGGACCAGTACCATATGAAAGCAATAGGGCCATCCCTTGGCACTATGGCTCTGACGTGTACTGCGAAGGAAAAAGAATCACTCTTGAGACACCAACACCTGCACCACAAATAGATAATGTGGGAGGAGGCGGAGGCTTCACGCAAAGCGGACGTCTCTTTGCTCCACTAATTCAGAGACCCACTGCCGAAGCAGAAGCTGCTGCCAAGGCAAAAGGAAAGAGCCCGGTGCAGGAAGATCAAGCTGTTAAAGAAACTGTGAAAACACCATTCGATCAAGAAGTTGATGAGTTTATGAGGATCATCAAAAAGAGTGATTACAAAATTGTGGATCAGCTTCACCAGACGCCATCCAAGATCTCTATCTTATCTCTGCTTATGTGCTCCGAAGCCCATCGGAATGCACTACTTAAAGTTTTGCACGCAGCTTACGTGCCTGAAGAGATCACTGTCAATCAACTGGAAACCGTGGTTGGAAATGTTACTGCTAGCAATGGGCTAGGGTTCACCAATACTGACTTGACAACGGATGGCCGCAACCACAACAAAGCCTTGCACATCACCATGGAATGCAAAGGAGCAGTCCTTTCACATGTGCTGGTGGACACAGGGTCATCCCTGAATGTCTTGCCAAAGAAGGCTCTGGTGAAGCTAGAGTATGAAGGATTAGCACTGAAACCCAGCAACCTGGTGGTAAGAGCCTTCGATGGTTCTAAGAGGTCGGTTCTGGGAGAAATAGAGCTTCCCGTGACAATTGGCCCGCAGACCTTTACAACTATCTTCTATGTGATGGACATTCAGCCCGCCTATAGCTGTTTGTTGGGTAGACCCTGGATTCACGCCGCTGGCGCAGTAACGTCTACCCTTCACCAGAAGTTAAAATTTGAATGGGAAGGCCAAGTTGTTACAATCTGTGGGGAGGAGGATATATTTGTTAGCCATCTGGCTACTTATAAGTACATTGAGATGGATGGGGAAATCCATGAAACAATGAGCCAGGGTTTTGAGGCCTTGAATGTCAATGAAGCATCTGCTGTATCTGGTATCTCCATGTCATCTTATCAACAAGCCCGGAAGGTTGTTGAAGAAGGAACTGCCCAAGGCTGGGGCAAGATCGTGTCTGTGGAGGAGAAGAAGGACAAGTTTGGGTTGGGTTACAGACCAACTCAACAACATCAAGCGGAGGCTGCTGAGAAGCCTGGTTTTGTCAGTGGGGGGATGCTCACCCCCGATGCTATCAACAATTTGGAAGACGAGCTGGAAGAGGAGCGCAATCTGGAGAATTGGATTCGTCCGAAGATCCCAGGGAGCAGTGCCTCAAACTGGTCTTCCCAGGAAATTATAAGAGTTACTCATGCAGAGTAATTATTATTTCCTGTATTTTTATAGCATGCATCAAAGTCTTGCGTCTTGCCCAAGATAACAAGACTCATTTTGTAATCGGGCCATCTGTACTTTTTGTGCAAACAAGATTAAATCAATGAAATATCAGACATCTTTTTGCAAATGAGTCTTTTTCTTTTCTGCTCACTGTTTTTCCATTTTTCTTTTTTGTACAAAAAAATAAATGGCGATGTTTTCAAAATGATAACTTTATTTCACTTTTCTAAGCAAGATTAAAATCAATCACTAAAACGAACCAACTGAACCCTTGCAGAGAGTGCCTTCCTGACAGCACCGACAACAGCACGGCTATGACTTCGTATGACTTTGACAATCCAATCAATCAAGCTGATGAAGGGGTTGATGAAGAATATGAGCTTCCTGAAGAGCTAGCCAGGTTGTTGAGACAAGAGGAAAAGGTTATCACTCCTCACCAGGAGGAGATTGAAGTGATTAATCTTGGTACAGATGAAGACGTGAAAGAGGTTAAAATCGGGGCCTGCCTGCAAGACTCAGTGAAGGGACAACTGATTGATCTGCTTCAAGAATATGTTGATGTGTTTGCTTGGTCGTATCAAGACATGCCAGGGTTGGATACCGACATTGTTGTGCACAAGCTGCCTCTGAGAGAAGAATGCCCACCAGTTAAACAGAAGTTGCGCCGTACTCGCCCAGACATGGCTATGAAGATCAAGGAAGAGGTACAAAAGCAGTGGGACGCCGGGTTCCTTGCTGTAACTAGCTACCCGCCGTGGGTTGCTAACATAGTACCTGTGCCTAAGAAAGATGGCAAAGTAAGGATGTGTGTTGACTACCGGGATCTGAACAGAGCCAGCCCGAAAGATGACTTCCCATTACCTCACATTGATGTATTGGTGGATAACACGGCTCAGTTCTCGGTATTCTCCTTCATGGACGGATTTTCAGGGTACAATCAGATCAAGATGTCACCTGAGGACATGGAGAAGACAACATTCATTACACCTTGGGGCACGTTCTGTTACAAAGTGATGCCATTCGGACTGAAGAATGCTGGTGCAACATATCAACGGGCTATGGTGACATTATTCCACGATATGATCCATAAGGAAATTGAATGTTATGTGGATGACATGATTGCCAAGTCCCTTACAGAGGAAGACCACCTGGTAAATCTGCTCAAGTTATTCAAGCGTCTGAGGAAATACCAACTAAAGCTGAACCCCAACAAATGCACATTCGGGGTGCGATCCGGTAAGCTGCTGGGCTTTATTGTAAGCGAGAAAGGGATTGAGGTGGACCCTGATAAAGTCAAAGCTATTCAAGAGATGCCTGCACCGAAAACTGAGAAAGAAGTTCGAGGGTTCTTAGGTCAATTGAACTACATTTCACGGTTCATATCTCACCTCACAGCAACCTATGAACCCTTGTTCAAACTGTTAAGAAAAGAAAAGACGGTCAGGTGGAATGAAGACTGCCAGAAAGCTTTTGACAAGATCAAGGAGTACCTACAAGAACCTCCAATCCTTATGCCTCCAGTTGAAGGAAGACCTCTGATAATGTACTTGACAGTATTAAAGGAGTCGATGGGGTGCGTGTTGGGCCAGCATGACGAGTCTGGTCGAAAAGAGTATGCAATATACTACCTAAGCAAAAAGTTTACCGACTGTGAACAACGTTATTCACTGCTCGAGAAAACTTGCTGTGATTTAGCGTGGGCTGCTCGCCGACTGAGACAGTATATGTTGACCCACACTACTTTATTGATCTCCAAAATGGACCCCGTTAAGTACATTTTCGAGAAGCCAGCTCTTACCGGACGGGTTGCAAGATGGCAAATGATTCTCACAGAATACGACATACAATACACATCTCAGAAAGCCATCAAGGGCAGTGTACTATCTGAATATCTTGCTGAGCAACCTATTGATGACTATCAGCCTATGAGGTTTGACTTCCCTGATGAAGACATCATGTTCATTAAAGCAAAAGATCATGAAGAGCCTGTTCACACTGAAGGGCCTGACCCGGAAGAAGAATGGACTATGATGTTTGACGGGGCTGTTAATATGAATGGTCGTGGTGTTGGTGCAGTACTCATTACACCTAAAGGAGTTCACATGCCTTTCTCGGCAAAACTCACTTTCAACTGCACTAACAACGAAGCTGAATACGAAGCTTGCATTATGGGTCTTGAGGAAGCCATTGACCTCAGGATCAAAACATTGACTGTATTCGGAGATTCAGCTCTGGTAGTTAATCAAACCAACGGAAAATGGTACACCCACCAGGATCATCTGATACCTTACAGGGATTATACAAGAAGGTTATTGACTTTCTTCACAAAGGTCAAACTTGAGTATATCCCTCGGGACGAGAATCAGTTTGCAGATGCTCTTGCTACCATTTCATCCATGATCAAAGTTCAAGCTGCTAACTTTGTACCTCAGATCTCAGTGTCCAGACTTGATAGACCAGCATATGTGTTCGCAGCAGAAGGTGTCAAAGATGATAAGCCTTGGTTCCATGACATTAAATGCTTCTTGGAGGATCAAACATACCCACCTGGGGCATCTTCCAATGATAAGAAGACTTTAAGAAGGCTTGCTGGTAGTTTCTTTCTGAACACTGATGGATCTTTATACAAGAGGAACTTTGATATGGTACTCCTCAGATGCGTTGATAAGACGGAAGCGGATTTGTTGATGCATGAAGTGCATGAAGGATCTTTTGGTACCCATGCTGGAGGGCATTCCATGGCTAAGAAGTTGTTAAGATCAGGCTATTATTGGATCACAATGGATGCAGACTGTTGTGCTTACGCTAGAAAATGCCACAAATGCCAGATCTATGCAGATAAAGTGCATGTACCTCCCAATCCTTTGAACATCATGTCTTCACCATGGCCTTTCGCTATGTGGGGCATTGATATGATTGGCAAGATTGAGCCGACTGCTTCAAATGGCCACAGATTCATCCTGGTCGCCATTGACTATTTCACTAAGTGGGTCGAAGCAGCCTCATATGCAAACGTTACAAGACAAGTGGTAGCCAAATTTCTGAAGAGAGATATCATCTGTCGATATGGAGTTCCCGAGCGAATCATTACTGATAATGGTTCCAACTTGAACAACAAAATGATGGCAGAACTGTGCCGGGACTTCAAAATTCAACACCACAATTCTTCTCCTTACAGGCCAAAGATGAATGGCGCTGTTGAGGCAGCAAATAAGAATATCAAGAAGATTGTGCAGAAGATGGTAGTCACCTACAAAGACTGGCATGAAATGCTACCGTTTGCCTTGCATGGGTACCGCACGTCAATTAGAACATCCACTGGGGCAACACCGTATTAGCTTGTGTATGGTATGGAAGCAGTCCTACCTGTTGAAGTTGAGTTACCCTCTCTACGAGTATTGATGGATGTTAAACTGAGTGAAGCAGAATGGGTTCGGTCCCGATACGAACAACTGAGCCTGATCGAAGAGAAGAGATTGGCTGCAATCTGTCATGGGCAGTTATATCAGAAGAGAATGAAGAGAGCCTTCGATCAGAAAGTCAGGCATCGAGAGTACCAAGTGGGAGATCTTGTACTGAAGAGAATCCTCCCTCCGCATACAGACCACAGGGGAAAATGGACTCCAAACTATGAAGGACCATTCGTGGTGAAGAAAGTTTTCTCTGGTGGAGCACTGATGCTCAGCACCATGGATGGTGAGGATTTCCCGTCCCCTGTGAATTCAGATGCAGTTAAAAAATACTTCGCATGAAAAATGACCCGCTGGACATAAAAACAGAATGTAAGTCCAGGCAAAAATAGGGCATCCCGGCGAGTCAAAAACAGAATAAAAGACTCGGGCAAAAGTAAGGGAAATAATTAAAAAATGTACACCCGCTGAGTTGAAAAGCCGCATTGGACAACTCAGGCAAAAATGGGTATCCCGATGGATTGAAAACCCGAAAGGGCGATCCATGCAAAATAAGGGAATAAGCGAACAACTGCATTCTGAATTTGTCTGTATCACTTACAACTTGGAAGACCTCGAAAGGATCAAGCTTCAATCAGAATCAGCCTTCTTCAGGAAGCAAGACGAGAAGAACGTCGAAAGTCATACAAGTCATAGCAGAAGAGGAAGCTCTTTAAAGCGTCGTCAACATCGCCAGCACTTTGTTTCTCAATTTGTAACAGTCTCTTCATTTTAGGAGACTTGTTTCTTTGACTGTATCTCGCCAATTCAGGGCATTTGAATTAATAAAATCAGATTTTCAGTCATGTTTCGTCTTGTACATTTTTATTTGCAAAAAAATGTCTGATGTCTCTAAAAAACTAATTGCATAAGTACAGATGTTCTTCTCTAAGAAAATAAAAACACATGCTTACAGGGAATATACTTACTCTCAAGAATGCTTAACTCCTATGACGGAATCCAGTAAAGGATACCTCGGGACCATTTGTACGTTTCCTTATCTTTGCAGGATTGCAGGTATCCAGAAGCACAGCTTAGGGCATGAAAGCTCCACCCTCGACAAGCTGGTAGATCATTATCAACTCGGTCTACCTTCCACGTGGCACGGGAAGGTGCCCATTTCCCCAGCGGAGTTGCCTCTCATTACTCTCCCCAGCTGATTTGCTTCCTCCCCAGCTGAGAGGCCAACAACTATCTCCAGCCATGGTACAAATCATCCTTCCTCAGCAGAATAGGAAAAGTCAGGGAGTCATCTCCCCACAGAATCATTAGCCTCTGTTCAGAAGAGCAATGCATGAAGAAGTCACAACAGAGTACAGAAGACTGCTGCAAACCCCAGCTGGGTCCCATATTAAGGATATGTCAACCAATAACATGTATCCCCAAGCAATTACATCTCATCAGATCTACCAATGATCTCATCCCCAGTTGGGATGTCCGCTTCAAGCAGATCGACCAGAGATCTCTACAGCAACGGGGTCCGAACCTCGGTTCGGTATCTTTGCATGATCATGGCATTTGCATCATATTATCCCCTCATGTTGTGAATCGAACACTTGTGAATAATAATCAATCATCAGAATACAGAATACTCTCCCCGAAATCCCCACCAGAGTTCCCAGCAAAAGCAGTCGCCTCCCAAATCCCAAACATCAGTATACACACCTTGTGGCACCCGTCCGTGTCACATCCCCAGCATAAAGCCAAAGCATCCTCTTTGCACTTACAGATACTTATACATCCTTTCCTGACACCCGTCCGTGTCATATTCCCAGCGCAGTCGCTTACACTTTCATCACCCATATATTTGTTAATATTATACTTTTCTCTCTTGACACCCGTCCGTGTCATCCTCCCCAGAAGATAAACACTCATCTATACAATATTCATACTTACTACTCATGTTACACTTACACAGATACTCGTCCGTATCTTGTATACACCACTTACATCCCCACAGATTCAACAATAGTCCTTGTTCTTTGTTAACTAGTTGGTACTCGTCCGTACCATCATCTCAGAACATTGCGTCTAGTGTTTGTTTCTACATGATACTCGTCCGTATCATAGTCTTAAGGATGCTCGTCCGCATCTTTAATCCATACACTGTGTCAAACACTTATGTCTTCTTGAATATAGATACTCGTCCGTGTCTACTATTCCCCAGAAGAGTCCCTTCAGATACAACACTCGTACGTGTTCCCTGTTAACCAGTTGATACTCGTCCGTATCATCATCTCGGAACATGTGTCAGTACTTGTTTCTACCTGATACTCGTCCGTATCATAGTCTTAAGGATGCTCGTCCGCATCTTTAATCTATACACAGCATCTAAACACTTATACCTTTTGTTTCTTGGATGTAAACACTCGTCCGTGTTTACTATATATCCCCAGTAGATCGCCAACAAAGCAAATTTTCTTTTTATCTGACACTCGTCCTGTGTCATGATAACCTTGAGAGCAGCCGTACCCTGCTAGGTGGTCGTCCTCCACCTCTTGATGGTCGTCTCCATCATGCTCATCCAATGGCCGTCCCCATCGTTGATTTTTAGCAGCCGTCCCCTGCTAGGTGGTCGTCCTCCACCTTTTGATGATCGTCCTTCATCATTTTATCCAATGGCCGTCCCCATTGTTGATTTTGGTTATCTGGCATTCGTCCTATGTCATGACAAACCTTGAGAGCAGCCGTCCCCTGCTAGGTGGTCGTCCTCCACCTCTTGATGGCCGTCCTCCATCATGCTCGTCCGATGGCCGTCCCCATCGTTGACCTTTTATCCGATGGCCGTCCCCATCGTTGATACTTTTGGCAGCCGTACCCTGCCTGGTGGTCGTCCTCCGCCTTAGATGACCGTCCCTCATCTTAACCCCAACAGAGCAGCCGTCCCCTGCTAGGTGATCGTCCTTCACCTTTGATGACCGTACCTCATCATCTGTTTATATCATTTATTCTTTAACCCGATGGTCGTCCCCGTCGTGGTCCCTTTTCCTTTTAGCCCGATGGCCGTCCCCATCGTTGGTTACACAAACTTTATGAACTTGATGGCCGTCCCCGTCATGTTTCGTTATTTTCCAGAAAATTTTACAACTTTATCTTGATGGCCGTCCCCATCATATTTTCTTATTTTTTCCAGCTAGTCGGTCGTCCCCGTCTTGGCTTTACCTTTTATCCCCAGCATGTCGGCCGTCCCCGTCATTGCTTTATTTCCCGCATTTTTTTTCAGCATGTCGGCCGTCCCCGTCATTTCCCTTTCCCCAACAGTCGTCCTCTGCTCGACGGTCGTCCTCCGTCGCCTACACTTTACAATATACTTCATTTTTCCTTTACAATCTATATCCCTTTTCTTATTCATTCTGTGAGTGCAAATTTTGGACTGTCTTTGGTATTCAACCACAAGTTATCTTGTTTGCCTGATAAGCCGTTGCTTACAACCTGCACAGCTAACTCATGTTTGAATAGGGGCAGCTGTAAACACCCCAAATTTGCCCTCACTCATTCACACCATGGCTTGTGATCATTCTCATATGCATAAACACAAGCATATCATCTCATATCTCATTTTTGATTCAATGCATAGTTTCTAATTCATCTGCACCTAGGGTTTGTGATCTGAGCAATCCCAGAGCTTCTTGAGCCACTCCAAAGATCACCAATCACTTCAAAGGGGTCCACATGTGTTCATCAATCATCATAATACATCCTCTCAAAGTCAATATTTCAAAAGAATCACAAGAACTGGGTTTGGAATGGATGCAGAGCCAGGTTTGACTGCACAGTTGACTGAAAATTAGGGTTTTGGTTTCAGAGGCCATAACCCCAAATTTTTTGGTCATTCTTGTTTCCATTGGTCTCTATATGGTATAGGGAGTATGCATATCAATTTTCATGAAGAAATTCCATGGGGAAGTCATCTGATCAAGAGTTGACTTTTCAGACAAGTCAGTGCAAAATCAGGGCATCTGAGGCCCCCAATGACCCAACCAATGGGTGATCTTCATCATTTTGAGTGTATATGATCTTTATTTGATCATGGAAGAGGGTTGAAGTTCACAAAAATCAAGAATTTGGAGTTTTTGCAAGTGTTGACTTTTTGGGCATAGTTGACTTTTCAAGAATGCTTCATTTTAGGTCATTTTTCAAGCCTTGATTCTTGATCCAAAAATGCTTCAAATGGAAAAACTTTGGTCATGAAAGTTGTAGATCACATTTTTCCCTTTTCAAAAAGTACAAGAACATGATCAAACTCTTCTTGGATCAAAAGTTATGGTGTGACAAAGTTGGCAAAAATCATTGATTTTCAAGGCATGCTTCAAATGAGAATTTTGCAAAATCATGAACCAAAGCCAATTGTAACTTCTAATTCACTTCAAACCAGTATGCAAACATTCAATATGTCCTAAAAGTCAGAATTGGACCAAGGTTTCACATGTTTATGGTTGGTGTAACAAGACTTTCCATGAAGTTTCAAAATGTGCCAACTTGCAAAAACACTCATCACACTTTACCAACTTGATGCATTGGATGCTGCACTTTGCTAGCCCTCTCACCTCATCTTGCTGCACCAGAACCATGCCTTGTACCAAGCTATAACTTAGCCCATGCTTCTCTTACACAAAAGGTGGACTTTGAGCAAAAGCAAACTTACCAATCACTATAGGCCATGTCAAATCATCTGACCACTTGGATTAAAATATACTATCCATTTGCAAGCCATTTCATATACCAAGCAAGGCTGAAACACTTCACACCATCACACACACCAAAACACTCCTTTTTGCAAATTGCTTCGAATCTCTCTGCCCAGCCATCAAACATCTAAACCATTGTCACCAAACACCTCACCATGCCTCATTAAGCACAAAGCAACAAAGAACCAGGCCTGAAAGGAGCCATAACCTCACTGCACCATTTTCACCTCAAGCTGCAGTTCCATTCGAATCTCTCTCCACAGCTCACAAACATCAAAACAAACTCCATAGACCTTCTTTACTCATCACCCTGACCACAAACCACCACCTACATTGGCCTGAAACAGCCTGAAACTCCATTGCCATTTTCAACTGAGCTTGAGCAGAAGCTGCTCAAACTCTTCACACAGCCAACATAAACTTCTCCAAAGTATTCAAACATCATCAAGAGGTCCTAAGGAGTGGATTACACTGAAGGAAGTGGCCAGAAATTCATCAGAGTGAAAGCTTCGAATCTCAGGTAGCTCAAGAAATATTTTTCCAGAAATCATTTCTTTTGTTCTAAACTTGTTCTTTGTGTCTTCCTGATCATGAATATGCCTTTGGTTTTGCAAAAAGTGATGAAATGAGAGTTTAATTGCTCTCTGAAACTTGCGTGCCCTAGTTCTTATTTGTTTCAATTCAGCCTTGTTAGGAAGTATAAATGTGTTTTGATTAGGGGTTTTGGTTCGTGAGTGAGTGGGGATCATTTCCCAGTTCTTAGATTTCATTTTAGTTAGGTTTTTAAGGTTTTGAGGATTTTCAGGGGAGATGCTGGCCGGAGAAGACGACCGGAAGTCTTCTCCGGCAGCCTGAATGTGATTTGTGCCCTAATCCTGTAATTAACTCTCATTTGAATTTCGTGCGTTGGATGCGTTGAAAACGTTGACTTCCCGCTAGCTTGGATGGTCCAGATTCATTCATTTGCCCTAATCTTGTTTAATTAGAATAATCATAATTAATTAAGTCAGAAGCCATCTTGATCCTCCATTCGCGCGCGCGGTCAAGCTTTTCAAATCCAGACTCAATCATGGCCCTCCACTCAGTTGACTTCATTTTAAATTCATTTATTTTCATTTCTTTTTTAATTAACTTGCACAATTAATTTAAAATAGTAAAAAGTCTTAAAAAATTATGAAACTTTTTCTCTTAAGTTTTATTATTTTTCATGACACAAAAATATTTTCATTTTATTTTTTATCATTAAAAAAGTATTTTTAAATATTTAAAAGATTATTTTTAATTGATTAATGAAAATTAATTTATTAAAAATACCTTTAGGTATTTAAAAATCACCAAAAAATTCATGAAATGTTCTAAGACATTTAGAAACATTGTCCAACCTTCAAACCAAATTTCTTTTTTGATCTTGATGCATTTTAAGAATTTTCCATTGAATTAAAATCTTTTTTATGCATTAATTTGATCCTAAGTTCAAAAATTCATTTCTGCCTATCCATGAAGAGTTGGACATTGATTCTTCTTGCATTGCATTGTGTTTAGCATGTAGTTTCTAGGATAAAATGGCCATGATTTGATTCCTCATTTTCAATTTGTTTGGCATTTCTTTTGTTTGGGAACCCTAAAAACCCTAATAACTTGTAAAAATCATAACTTGAGATTGGTTGAGAGTTGAGACCTCCCCTTTGGGCAGTGGTTCATTATAGGTTTAAGGGTCCTTTGTGTGGCATTTTCCATTTTTTATCTTAGGGTTTGCTTCTGTTTTGGGTTTTTGTTTGTTGTTTGATCCATAAACCCTAATTTGGGCTTCCATTTGCATCCCTTTTGCATTCTCTTGCATAGCATGACTTGCCATGACATTTCAAGCATCCATTGGATTCATTTGACATCATAAGACATATAGAAAGCATGTTTGATCATTGCATCATGTATTTGCCATGTTGTATGCCATGTATGCTTCATAACTTTTCATGTATGTTCATGTTTCCTAGCTTGCTTCATTTGTATTCATGAACTTGTATGATCATCTCCATGACTTGTCTCATGTTTGTAGCATCTCATAGCATCATTATCATCATCAACATGCTTCTGGTTTGGTTTTGCATCATGTCATCTCATCACATTTGGCATTGCATTGCATTTCTTTCTAACATTTCAGGTGGTAAGTAAATTTGAGAAGTGAATTTGCCTTCACTTCTCATAACTTTTCTTTTCATCTCTCTTGCATCCATTGCTGCATTCTTACATGTGTTTGAGATTGAGCTTGCTCATTCTTTTTCTTCCCACTTTCTTTCTTCAAGTGACTTGACTTCTTGAATGAAGCAAGTTGCTTTGCTTCTCTTGATCCTTTCATCTGCTTCCTGGTGGCTCCTTTGAAGATTGTTCTTGCAAACCTCACAAACCTTAGGATCAACCAAGCATGATAATGAATTAGGGTTTTGATTAGTCTCCCCTCTTAGTTTTACCTTTGTGTCTCTCTTTGAGTCTTCTCTTCTCACCTCATAATCAGGGACTAAACCCTAAAGGCTTTAAGGCTTTGTGATTAAGCTTATGCCTGCATCCTTCTATTAGGATGGAGTGTATAACTTTAATCCTAAGTGATAAACCCTTAATGTGTTTAAATCCTTTAATCAATCCACTTAATAATCATCAAGACATCACACTTGTAACTTGGGCCTTGCATTAGGGTTCTAATTCTTCCTTAATTGGTTAAGAAGGACTAACCCTAGTGTTAATGGACAAGTCCCCCTCAAGTTGTCTTACAAATCATAAAACTCACTTCATCATCATAACATCAAATAAAATCCATTTAATCCAAAGCTTGTTTTGTCATGAGTTTAATCCCTAATCATGGATTAAGTTGAGGAGCTTTCCTCAGCTTAAACATTCTCATCTATTATCCTTCTATTAGGATGGTGTAGTGAGTCTGTTTGATCCCTGATTATGGCTTAACCTCATTACTCAACACTAAACAAAAACCACAAAAACATCTAAATAATCACAAGTAGGTTAATGATCTTAACCCTACACCAAAGGTGATTAAGTGTGAGAATCTGACTTCACACTTAAGGTATTCTCATTACCCCTAATCAGAGGGAGGATGTGATGAGTTTACTAACCCATTGGTTTAGGCTTAAGCTCATTAACTTATGACAAACTTCAAAAGGCAATAAAAGACTGAAAACTCAAAAAACAAACAATAATCGTCTCCTATGGGATTCTTTTCTCATCTCATTCACTCACAACCGAGAACTTGCTTCTTCCGTCTAATGCAAGACAGTTTGCATCTGTGCCAGACAGATCATACACTTGAGCATAGGCAAGTAAGCAGTTCACAAGTCAATTCATCTTTCAGTCTCTTTGGGTCGAACTACGGTGTTCTGACTTCCTCATTGCACGAGAGGATACGTAGGCATAACTTAACGGTTATCGAACAAAAGTCTCTGTATATTCCCCCTCTTTCCAGCATCTTTCTCTTAGCCTCATTATCATGAGCAATTCATTCTCATTCTTACACTGACACACCATTTATACACTTCACTTCTTTTACACTGACACCTGTACATCCTTTTCCAGCTGTTGTACACACAAATTGCACTGACACTACCCCTTTAAAACACAAATCTCTTAAGCGTGGATCCCGTCGAGTACGACGGACAATCTGGGTGCTAATACCTTCCCAGGTTGTAACCAACCCCCTTTCTCAGTCTCTCTGGTTCGCAAACCGTCTTATCCGTTTCTTTCTAGGCCTATGCAGCATTGCCTTTCCTCCGGGATAAAAATGCCTAGCTGGCGACTCTATTCATCTCCAGTGAGTTCACGGCTGTGTGTTCTCATTGTCCCTCTCGCCGACCGTTTGCGTCTGTACCTTTATCTGGGCCTATGTCCCATTTATCGGGAGCGACAATGGGTTGGATCATAATTTGACAAGCCCATTTGGAGAAAATTGGTTTTAGACCTCCTTTTTCATCATAAACCATCACAAAATTTCCCAACTTTGCAAGGGCACATATCTCTCAATTTTAATGCTATGAGGGTGTTCTTGGACATTTTGGAAAGCTTGAAGAGTCCTCTAAACAACCCCATTGGTTTCATGTCCATATCATTTACCAATCTCAAGTTATGCCCTTTTGAAGTTGTTGACTTTTTGTTGACTTTTGAAATGACCTATAATGTCTTAGCTCATACCTTCCAAATGAAGCATTTTTGGGCTTGACTTGTAAGATCAAAGTTGTAGAGAATTCAATTTCCTTCAAAATGAGCTTTGAGTGGAGACTTGGTGATGAAGTATGTGAAAGTTATGGCTGGTCAAAGTTCAGTTGACTTTTACTAAGAAAACCCTAATTTAGAAACTCCTGATTCTTGATGATCTGAAGTCTCCTTGATGAATCATGATCAACCCTTGATCAAATGATGAATTTTACTTCATATACTTGATGTTGGCAAAAAATCATGAAGTTTGACTTTGGTTTGACCACAGTTGACCTCAGTTTGACTTTTTAACTACTTTGACTGATTTTGACTTATCTGATCATCTGACTGAGCAAACTTTTGAGAAAAGTCTTGAAACTTGTCATGGGGGTTATTAAACACATATAAGATGTTATGAAGCTCACTTGAAGTCTTGGAAGTTCATTTAGCCTGATTAAAGTCAAAACCCTAGTTTTGGATGCACTGCTTAGGAGGTGCCTTGTCTGAGGGAATTGTCAACTCTTCTGACCAGTTGTGAACTTTGTGAACCTTGTGAACCATCATAAAGTGTCTTGTGAACCTCATGGGAGGTATTGTGAACCTTGTGAACCTTGTGAAACTTCATGAAGTGACTTGTTGACTTCATGAACCTCATGAAAGGTTTTGTAAATGTTGAGAAGTTTGTGAACCTTATGAACCTTCTTAGAACACAAAGTCTTGTATTGTGAGGGCAAATTTTGGGGTGCAACAGCTGCCCCTGTTCAATTTTCTGAAACCTGAGGGGTTAGATTGGTATATTTGCCAGTCATGACCTGGAAGGTTGAAGGGGATTGAACACAAAAGCCCAAAAATTTGTACTCACCAGTGCATAGAGTAATACAGATGGCTAGTTGAATATGTTTGAGTGGGCTTAAAGATGCCACTTGGAGAGAAGTTCTTCAGATACTTTCTTGGAGGATAAAGCAGTCCAAAATATGAAGGTATAATGATAGTTTTTAGGAGGATGAAGCAATCCTGAGGTAATGATAATTGTCAGGAGGATAAAGCAACCATGAGATAATAGTGTCAGGAGGATAGAGCAATCCTGATGTATAAGGAGCTGTCAGGAGGCTGGAGCAATCCTGAGGTAATAATATACTTCCAAGAGGATGAAGCAGTCTTGAGAGATTGATGATATGCTTTCAGGAGACTGGAGTAATCCTGATGTAACAGCATGTCTTCAGGAGGATAGAGCAGTCCTGAGATAATAGTGTCAGGAGGATAGAGCAATCTTGATGTATAAGGAGCTGTCAGGAGGCTGGAGCAATCCTGAGGTAATAATATACTTCCAAGAGGATGAAGCAGTCTTGAGAGATTGATGATATGCTTTCAGGAGACTGGAGTAATCCTGATGTAACAACATGTCTTCAGAAGGATAGAGCAGTCCTGATGTATTAATGTGCTTTCAGGAGGATAGAGCAATCCTGATGATCATAGGTTTATTTGCTGATGAATTAACCTGAAAACAAGGTAGCATTCTGTATAACAATATTAGTTTATGCATGCATGTATGATATGATGCACTTAGGTAATGTACTATATATCTATGGATATGTATGTTATGGTATGATGTAAATGATGTATGTATGATATGATACTGCCAGAAGCGTCTGGATATCTTCGTATAACAACTGCTGGCCAGGGAAAATAAATCCCGATTTATTGTTGAAGAATATGAGGAACTCGTTCCCGTCTTGTTTGATAATAGGGTATACATAACCTTTCGTCTGCTGGAGATGGTAAGGTATATATAACCTCCCGTCTGCTGGGGATAGCAGGGTATAGATAACCTTCTTCTTCGTTTGATAGTAGGGTAGATATAGTATCCCGTCTTCGTTCGTCGTACTCTTATTGGAAAGTAAATTCCCGAATATCCGTATGAGGATAAAAGAGATGGATATAAATTCCAGGGGAGATGAGACTTTATGAAGGTGGATTCGTCCTACTGAGGGTTTGTAACTGTTTTGTAAAGATGAACTGGCAAAGCTTCGTTGAAATCCTTCCCTCGTTCGTCCTTAGTAAATACTATTACTGCATTTTTATGCATTTCTGGTAAATATCAATCATATTAAGCATACATGCATTTCTGGTAAACATCAATCATATTCAAAAGCATACATACATTCAAACACAACCAACGGACGTTTCGCTTATGTAAATAGGGTAAAAGTAAATCTGGATTCAAAAGATGGAATTTATTTATATCAAAAAGTGACCCATACACGGGTAAATTTGTATAAAGAGACATAAACCCTAGTAAGAGGATTTTGTCATAAAATTTTTACAAAGAAAATCAGCTATGTGAAAATAATCCTATTGAGTTTCAATTCTACTATTGCCATTATCTTCGAGTATCTCATCTTCTGCTGTTGAGACGGGAATGATTGGATTGATCTTCATCTGTTTGAGTTTGAGTAAGTAGTACAACTGGTTGCAGTTTCATGGGTGATCCAAACGAGACATAGTCATACGCTTTAATCCCTAACTTTTGCCTGGATTGCCCTTTCAGGTTTTCAATCCACCGGGATACCCTTTTTTGCCCAAGCCGCCTTTTCAGGTTTTCGACTTGCCGGGTGTACATCTTTTTATATATATCCCTAATTTTTGCCCAAACCCTTTTGGTTTGCCGGGATGCCCTTATTTTTGCCTAGGCCTGTCAACCTAGCGGGTCTCTTTTCATACGTAGTATTTTTTAACTATGTCTACGTTTACAGGCTGTGGGAAGTCTTCACCATCCATTGTAGTCAGTATCATGGCACCTCCTGAGAACACTGTCTTGACTACAAATGGTCCTTCATATGTTGGAGTCCACTTGCCCCTAGGATCACCTTGTGGTAATATAATACGCTTGATTACCAAGTCACCAGCCTGATATACCTTTGGCTTAACCTTCTTGTTAAAAGCCTTGATCATTCGCTTCTGGTACATCTGGCCATGACAAACTGCTGCTAACCTTTTCTCATCAATCAAATTTATCTGGTCAAGTCGAGTCTGAATCCACTCATCTTCATCCAAACCTGCATCCTTCATAATTCTTAAGGAGGGAATCTGAACTTCAATGGGCAGAACTGCTTCCATACCATAGACCAAGGAGAATGGGGTTGCCCCTGTTGAAGTACGTATTGTGGTACGATAACCATGAAGAGCAAATGGTAACATCTCATGCCAATCCTTGTAAGTAACAGTCATCTTCTGTACAATCTTCTTAATGTTCTTATTAGCAGCTTCAACTGCCCCATTCATCTTCGGACGATACGGAGAAGAGTTGTGATGCTTAATCTTGAACTGCGTGCAGAGATCAGTAATCATAGTGTTGTTCAGATTGGAGCCATTGTCAGTAATAATCCTTTCAGGGATGCCATACCTACATATGAGATTATTCTTAATGAATCGAGCCACAACATTCTTGGTAACAGATGCAAATGAAGCTGCCTCTACCCACTTCGTGAAGTAATCAATAGCAACCAGGATGAAACGATGTCCATTAGAAGCCGTAGGCTTGATCTCACCAATCATATCAATGCCCCACATGGCAAAGGGCCAAGGAGCAGTCAACACATTCAATGGTGATGGAGGTACATGGACTTTATCAGCATAAATTTGACACTTGTGACATGTTCTGGAGTGTTGATAACAATCAGCTTCCATAGTAGACCAATAATAACCTGCTCTCAATATCTTCTTTGCCATAGTATGACCACTAGAATGAGTGCCAAAGATCCCATCATGCATCTCTTCCATGATTTCTGTAGCTTCCTTCTTATCTACACAACGAAGCATAGTTGAATCATGATTGCGCTTGTACAGAATCCCATTACTCAAAAAGAACTTGGCAGAAAACCTCCTCAGAAACTTCCTATCTTTGACAGATACCCCTTCAGGAAACTCCTGAGCTTCAAGATATCTTTTCACTTCATAGAACCAAGGCTTCTCCTCAGCCCCTTCAGTGTCAATCTCATTGCAATATGCAGGCTTCTCAAATCTATCAATAGTAATCTTGGGAGCTTCATCATCCCAACTGATCTCAAACATGGATGCCATGGTGGCCAATGCATCTGCCAACTGATTCTCCCTCCGTGGAATATGTCCAAAGGTAATCTCTTTAAAATGTGGGATCAAAGACAACATGTGCTCTCTGTAAGGAATGAGGTTATCATGCTTGGTATCCCAATCTCCTTTAATCTGACTTACTACCAAGGCTGAATCTCCATACACGTCAAGGAACTGAATCTTCATATCAATAGCAGCTTTAATACCCAGGATACATGCCTCATACTCAGCCATGTTATTCGTACAATAGAAACAAAGTCTGGCAGTACTCGGGGTATGACAACCTTCAGGGGAACTAATCACAACACCAATACCATTACCAAGTGCATTAGAGACACCATCAAAAACCATAGTCCATCGGGATCCTTGTTCAGGTCCGTCATATTGTCCAGATTCTTTGGTAATAATCATAATGTCTTCATCGGGGAACTCAAAACTCATTGACTGGTAATCATCTACTGCTTGATGAGCCAAATGATCAGCAACAACACTTCCTTTAATGGCCTTCTGAGTAGTGTATTGTATGTCATATTCTGTCAAGATCATTTGCCATCTTGCAATTCTTCCGGAGAGAGCAGGTTTCTCAAAAATGTACTTGATTGGATCCATCTTTGAAATCAACAAGGTAGTATGAGTCAACATATACTGTCTTAGTCGGCGAGCAGCCCATGCCAAAGCGCAGCAAGTTTTCTCGAGCAGTGAGTATCTTGTTTCACAGTCGGTAAACTTTTTGCTAAGGTAGTATATTGCCTGCTCTTTTCGACCAGACTCGTCATGTTGCCCCAAGACACACCCCATTGAGTTGTCTAACACTGTTAAGTACATGATCAAGGGTCTTCCATCAACTGGTGGCATCAAAATTGGAGGTTCTAGCAGATATCTCTTGATTTCATCAAAGGCAGTCTGGCACTCATCATTCCATTCCATCACCTGATCTTTTTTCAACAACTTAAAGATTGGCTCACAGATGGCAGTTAATTGGGAAATAAATCTTGCAATGTAATTCAATCGTCCCAAGAGACCTCTAACCTCCTTCTCAGTACGGGGGGCTGGCATCTCTCGTATAGCTTTCACTTTTGCAGGATCCACTTCAATACCTTTTCCACTGACAATGAAACCCAGGAGTTTACCAGACCTAACTCCAAAAGTACACTTGTTTGGATTCAATCTTAACTTGTATTTCTTCAACCTCTCAAACAATTTGTGTAGATGATCAAGATGTTGCTCTTCATTCTGGGACCTAGCTATCATATCATCCACATATACCTCTATCTCATGATGAATCATATCATGAAACAAAGCCACCATAGCACGCTGATATGTTGCCCCTGCATTCTTCAAACCAAATGGCATCACCTTATAACAAAAAGTGCCCCACTGTGTCACAAATGTTGTCTTCTCCATGTCTTCAGGAGCCATCTTGATTTGATTGTAACCAGAGAAACCATCCATGAAAGAGAATACCTTATGTTGAGCAGTGTTGTCTACCAGAATATCAATATGAGGAAGTGGAAAGTCATCTTTGGGGCTAGCCTTGTTCAAATCTCTGTAGTCCACACACATACGTACCTTACCATCTTTCTTAGGAACTGGTACCACATTTGCAACCCACTGAGGATAAGAAGTCACTGCTAAGAACCCTGCATTGAACTGTTTCATTACCTCTGCCTTGATCTTCTCTGACATCTCAGGACGCATACGACGAACTTTCTGCTTCTTTGGACGACAATCTTCTTTCACTGGTAAACGGTGAACCACAATGTCTGTATCCAACCCTGGCATATCTTCATAAGACCAAGCAAAAATCTCCACATAGTCACGTAACATCTGAATCAACCTGCTCTTGACACTGTCCTCTAAATCAGCCCCTATCTTGACCTCTTTTCTGTTTTCTTCAGTTCCCAAATTCACAACTTCGACTGGCTCTTCATGTGGCTGTATAGCTTTCTCTTCTTGTTGTAACAATCTAGCAAGCTCTACAGGTATTTCACAATCGTCCTCATTTCCGTCTTCAGTTTGATAGATCGGATTCTCGAAATTATAATTGGCAATAGTAGAACTGTTATCAACAGGATCCAGAGTGGATGAGGATCTGCATTTTGGTGATGTGGGTGTGTGTAAGAACACATAGCTAATAAAACAAAATAAAAGGAAAAGAAAGACAAGGAACACAACATTTACGAAAACGAAACGTCCACTGATTTTATTGAATGAAGTATGCAAATGAAATGACATCCCGTAACAAGCACACCATTGTGCCCCGGGTAAGGCACATGGCTTGAAAGTTTTATTGTTCAAGAAATTACAAACTTAAAAGCAACAACACAGTAATAGTATTTACTCCTGACTAAAGGAGATAGGGATAACATCTTCAGCTTTCCAATTATTGAGTCCAGCACCCACAGTAGGAAAAATCCAAGCATCCAAATTGTAGTCTTCCTCATAGTCTCCCACAGCATTGATCTGATCTTTCATAACCCCTTGATTGGTGATACGAACAGCACGAGCACGACGAACAGCCTTCTGGGACTCTGCAGTGAAACCCAAACCAAACTTGTCAGACTTGTATGGAATATCAGGAAGCTGACCCCAAATAGTACAACCACCTTCATCTACCACAGCCCTAGCATCATTGAGGGAGGCCATTGCCATTGTTGGAGGTCTTCTGGTGACTACAGGAACTTTCTTCGCAACAGGAGGAGTTGTATAATCATTAACAACCCAGGGAACCACTTCAAATGTCTGACACGGAGTTTCGACGTATTCACCTTCCATTTCCAGATACTTGAAAGTGTTTACATGGCTGACAAAGTATTCTTCTTCTCCATAGACAGTAACAACCTTTCCATTCACCGGATACCTCAACTTTTGGTGTAATGTAGAGGTTACAGCACCTGCCCCATGGATCCAGGGACGACCAAGCAGACAAGAGTATGAAGGACGAATATCCATCACATAAAATGTAGCAGTAAAAACCTGAGAGCCAACTTTAATTGGAAAATCAATTTCCCCATGCACTACTCTTCTAGAACCATCAAAAGCCTTTACCACAATATTACTGGGCTTCAGCACAGCATCTTCAGGACTCAACTTGTTTAGGACTTCCTTGGGAAACACATTTAGAGAGGAACCATTGTCTATCAATACATGTGACAGGGTAGTGCCCCTGCATTCAATTGAAATATGCAAGGCCCTGTTATGATCCCTCTTGGCAGGGGTCAAATCCGCATCAGAAAATCCTAACCCGTTATCATAGGTCAGGTGGGCAACACAGTTCTCAAATTGATCAACAGAAATAGCATTGGGTACATGAGCAGTCTTCAGAAACTTGATCAAGGACTTGGCATGAGCCTCAGAACATAACAACAAAGACAGCATAGAGATCTTTGAAGGAGTATGCCCCAACTGATCAACAACATCATAATCACTCTTACGAATGATCTTCAATACTTCTTCCATCTGCTTAGAGAGATCATCAGCAGCTGGCACATCAGTAGATACAGGCTCAATAACAGGACCCTTGCCCCGAGTATCAGTGGTGGAAGTAGCAACAGGAGTAACTGCTTTCTTGGAAACAACTGGAGAAGAGAAGACTCTTCCACTACGTGTGATCTTACTAGATCCAGCAATATTGTCAATATCAACAGGCACATCAGCTACAGGCTCTTGCTTAACACCATGGATGTAAACATCAGACCCATAGTGCCAAGGCACAGCTTTGTCAGACGTATACGGGATAGGACCAGGAGTAGTAATAACCACAGGAGCTACTCTGGCTTCAGCAACAACTTTCACAGGGCCCTCAGCAGTAATCTTGATTGGACCCTGGTGGGTGATTTTAATAGGACCTTTTGAAGTGATCCTCACCGGTACTTTGTCAACCATGTCAACCTCTTCAGTCTTCTTACCTCTAGTAATATGCTCCACCATACTCTCTACAGAAGATGGCCTCCTTTCAAATACTATGGTGTAATTATCCATGAGACGCTGAATTCCATCCTTCAACCTGAAGCACTTCTCTGGATTATACTCACAATAAACACAATCTTCACGACAACCCGGAAAGAACCCAGCTTGCACTAACTTCTTTCTGATGACAGACAATGGTGTGGTCAACTCCGCAACTGAATAGATATGAAGATCTTCATCAATGGCATTGACAGTCTTCTCATGATTTGGCATTGGAGCAGTAATCACATTTGGAGTACCTGGAGGATCAAACTCAATTTCTCCAGCATCAATCATATCTTGAATTTTATTCTTCAAGATCCAGCAGTTATTAGTATCATGTCCCTGGCAATTTGAATGATATGCACATCGTGCATTGGGATTGTACCTGGGAGAGGTAACATTGGGATTCTGAGGAGCCTGAGCCAAAGTGATAAGTTCAGCCTTCAACAAATGTTGCAATGCCTGAGCCATTGACATGTTGATTTTCGTGAACTGTCTTCTAGCCCTCTGCTGGTTACCCTGTGGCTGCTCTGTTGTTGTAGGAGTTGGATTTGAAATATGAACTGCACTAACAGACTGATGCCTTCTATTACGATCAGGTTGACCATAAACAGCATTGGATTCTTTCTTCCCAGTGGGAGGCTTCTTTGCAGCACCTGATGAAGAAGTGCCCACCTGGATCTTACCATTCTTTATACCATTCTCTACTCGCTCTCCTGTCATAATCAACTCAGTGAAGCCAGATGATGAGCTTCCAATGAGATGACTGTAAAACGGACCATTCAGCGTACACATGAACATGTCAACCAATTCCCTATCAGTCAAAGGGGGTTGAACTCTTCCGGCTAAATCTCTCCACTTTTGAGCATACTCTTTAAAACTTTCTTTGGCACCCATAGACATGCTCTGCAGCTGCATGCGAGTGGGAGCTAAGTCAGCGTTGTATTGATACTGCTTATAGAAAGCTTCAGCAAGATCATTCCAGTCCCTGATGTTAACACTCTCCAATTGATAATACCACTCCAACTGAGCTCCAGATAAGCTTTCTTGGAAAAAATGGATCCACAACTTCTTGTCAGCAGTGTGAGGTTGAATTCTTCTGACATAAGACCTCAAATGCAGCTTGGGACAGGAGACCCCATCATAAATGACAAAGGTAGGAACCTTGAAACCAATGGGTATGACAACCCCAGATATCAGACTCAAATCTTCAAAATCCAGCCCAGAAGATTTCTGCAATTCCATAGCATCCATCCTATCCACCAGCATCTTGAATTTGTCTTCATTAGGATCATGGTAGTAATTGGCCTCAGAATCAGAGTCCCCCATTGTATGGTGGAGACTGCCTATCTCTTGCTCAGACCCTTCAGATTCATAGTCTTCAACCTGTTCTTTGGTCTTGACAGGACCTCTGAACCTTCTTCCCATGTTGAGCAGGCCACCTGACCTTCTAGTCTTCTTAGTCTTCTTGGCCAGCAGTATCTTCAATTCATCCTGCCCCTTGGATAGGTTCAGGATCAGCTCTTGGAACTGTGCATTTTGTGCCTGAAGATCCTTAACTGATTGTTCAAGAGCCATTGCTGAAATAAACAGCGAGAAGATGAGAAACCTGTGCACAAATAAACCTGTGATGCAATGAAATGATATGGGAATGTATATGCAATGTTTTCAAGGACCGCAGGATTTAAATTTGCTTAGACAAATAAGAAGGTAAACTTTTATTAGTAATAACTTTGTTTTGCCTCTTGGGCTTACAAAAACATGAAATGAAATAAGTACAAAAGATGGGGTTTTAAGTCTCCCATGGACGTTTCCTCTTTGTATTGAGGTATGAGTTGAGATTCCGCTCCTCGTGAAGTTGCTTTGTTAATTCTAGGATTCTTGCTTGGCTTGCTTTGTAATGAGCCTCGAAAGTATCCCTTTGCTCCTTCAGTTGGATCCATGATCTCTGCAAGTCTTCCATATCAGTAGGCATGTCTGGGTGAAGGATGGTATAAGCTGTGTCTCCTTCAGCAACAGGTTCCATGGTAACTGGCAGGACGGCAGGATATGGCATCATGAGAGTCTGAGCACGAGATCGTACCCATCTGAGATAAGCTTCCATAGGAATAGTGTACTTAGGTTCCAGTGTCTTGCTGTCAACCCTGTTTACTTTTCCCCAAGCTCGTATGAATCTCTGACGGTAACCCTGAAGATCGTTGTCGTAATCAAACACAATGCCCTGAATCAACATGTCATGTGGACCATCACTTCGAGCGTAACCAAACTGTCGTAAAGCTAGAGAGGGGTTGTAGGTGATGCCTCCTCTTATGCCTAGAAGTGGCACATTAGGAAACTCCCCACAACGGTCAATGATGGTGACATTCTCCATAGATCTGGAGCACCAATGGATATCTGAGTGAGAAAGTGACATGATCCTCTTGGACCATCTGAACCCTTGCTCATTCTTCATTACTGAGCGAGGAAGGTGAGAAATAAACCACCTAGAAAGCAAAGGTATGCAACACATCAAAGTTCCTCTTGCCCTTGTAGTACGGGTGTGAAGAGAATGTAGGATGTCTCCAAGCAATGTAGGCACTGGATTGTGACTCAGGAAAATGTTGATGGCATGAACATCTATGAACTGATCTGGATTGGGGAACAATACTAAGCCATATATCAGCAAGGCTAAGATCTCCTCAAAAGCATCATGACTCATAGCCTTCAAGAACATTTGAGCCTTCTCTATCAACACCTTAGCTAGAACACCCTTGACTCCACTTCTCGTTTCTAGAACAATATCAGACTTCTTCAGATGTAGAGCTGCAGCAATAACTTCAGGTTTAAGCTCCTTCTCCAAGCCTGTGAATGGTTTCTGATCAAGTACAGGTATACCCAGAAGTTTAGAGAACTCTTCCATGGTTGGAACCAGCTGGTAGTCGGGAAATGTGAAGCAATGGTGCTTAGGATCAAAGAACTGAAACAGAACACTCATCATGTCTTCATTGAACCCTGAGGTAACTAGATCCAGTAAGTAACCATATCTCTTGATGAACTGGGAGTGATCAGGCACTTGAGAAACCAACTCTTTAAGCTTAGGAGGTATGCCTACAAAATTGATCCTGATAGTGTTTCTACGAGCAGAAGCCATGACCTACAACAAAGAACAAAGATAAATCCCTTGGTCCTTGAAATGGTTAGTGAAAATGCTATGCTTATGATGCATGATGATGTCATGATGTTATGTTCAATCACAAACATGTGGCACACACAAACAAGTCACACAATAGCCCTAGGTTTAGAGGCTTGCATGAGGTTTAAAGGTAAATACCCTCCCCTGAAGTTTAGTTGGTTCATCCTGTCCTACAAAAGTAACCATGTTCTAAGGGATCTCAATATCATTGATCCTTCACAAGGGTGGTTGTTCAGTAGGCAACTTACTTGCCAACCAAAACCTTCCAAGTTTAGAATCTCAATG
Source organism: Lathyrus aphaca (assembly GCA_963966055.1). Lineage (NCBI taxonomy): Eukaryota > Viridiplantae > Streptophyta > Magnoliopsida > Fabales > Fabaceae > Lathyrus > Lathyrus aphaca. Next base: position 274,626,891 of record OZ014519.1, on the reverse strand, counting down.
AGCGTAGTATCGAGTATCAACCAACTTCAGTCTGCACCAAAGCCGGTTATCTCACTACTTTCTAAAGGCCAAGATGAGTTAACTAGGGTTCTAAAAGTTAGTTAGTGCATTGACAACATATGGCAGCCTCATATTATCCTCAACTTGACTTAAGGAACATAAGCACCAACCAAGAAGTCACACTAACTATGGCCACCAGATCAACCGTATCGATATACGTCGTACAGTTTCCTTGGTCTATTGCCATTTACCTAAGGTACACTAGATCCGGGTTAGGACCTTTCACACATAAGAGCACCCCAACAAGTAATATAAAGCAAACAAAGCAAACAATTTAAAGTGATCTAATTCCTAAGGGTACCCCTCTTTAATATTAAATCCCCAGCAGAGTCGCCAGTTCTGTAACACGGTGGGAGAACTGACTTTTAGTTATGTTGCGGATAGCAAGAGTCGCCACCGACTTTTATTTTATCCAAAGGAAAGGCATAAAAGAACAGGAAAGACCTTAAGAGATATTTTTTGGGTCCGGGGGGTAGGTTATGTAAAGGGAAGGTGTTAGCACCCTTTACATCCATGGTTATCCATGGGCTCTTAGTTACTTAGCTCACTTTGAATTGTTTTTGAAAATGTGAAGTGTGTGAATAGAAATTTTCATAAGAGTTTGATAATGATCCATGTACGGATGCGTAAAAAACTTGTGTTTGAAAATTTGTTTGAAATTTATGAAGTGTTTGAAAAGTTTTTAAATAGTGAGCAAGTAACTATGAGGAACCTACCCTAAAGTTTAAGTCTTTCTGTTCTTGAATCCTTTAAGTGGTAAGACTATCCCTATTATTAAGGAATAGGTAGTCATTACCTTGGATGTAAGGGACATGTGAGGGACATCTGTTTATGAAGGCAACTGTGGGGTGTATTAAGCATTTAGGAGGGACTATCATCATTATTCGAAAAGGGACTTGTTCTTTAAAGGCAACCATTAGGGACTTGATGATTTTTTCTTTTAAGGGACTTGCTTTATACACCCCACTTGACCTTATGATTTAGGCAACTTGAGGGATAGCCTTAGAAATGTGAGATGGCGATTAAAAATCGACTTACGTGTGTGAGTGTTCAATATTATTTATCTTTAATTAAAATGATCTAAATTTGATTTTAAGAGAATACATGTTTACACTCCCTAAATTACTAACCATAGCATAAAAATTAAATAAATTAAATATTACAAAATTACACCAAGAAGCAATTACATAATTATAATAATAAGCTAATTAAAGATAAATAGCAAAAATAATAAATAAGCAATAAATAAATAAAATAGGGGTTAGTAATAATAAGAATTAAAAAATAGGGTTAGTAAAATAATAATGAAAAATTAAATAATATTAGTGAAATAATAATAATAAAAAGTTAGTAATAACATGGTTAATAATAATAAATATAATTAGCAAAATATTATAAGAACAAAATTAAAATAATAAACAAAAGTTAGATTCTTAATATGAACAATTATAGCATTTTAATTTATGTACAAATTATTAATTTATTTTTAGACATATTATAATTACAAAATTATTTACATATATATATATATATTAAAAGAATAAAAATTTATATTATAGACAATTTATAATTACATAAAGAAAAGTTTGATTATATTTATATTTATTAAAATTACTTATGTTAAATGAATATGTACAAAAATTATAAAATAAAAATTAGGTTTTTAATAAGTATTTAGAAAATAAATTAGGGTTTTGAAAATTAGGGTTTTGTTTAGAAAAATATTTTTTAGGGTTTTTAATTTAATATACAAAACTATTTTAATAATATACATATATTTATAATTTAATCACATGATAAAGAAAATAATTTAAGAAAATTTATATATTTTAGAATTTGGAAAATATTAAACATATATATTTTTTTTTTATCATTTAGAAAAACATATATATATAAGACTATATTTAATTTAATAATAGAATAATTAAAACAAATAAAAGAAAAAAGCAAAAAATGTGAGAACTTACCTGACTGGGGTTTGAACCCAGGTCAGTCTGTTTACCAGCAACAAGAAATACCACCAGGCTACCACACACGCAGGTGAAAGGGAGAAGAGAATAATTACTTTTGTGCTTTATCATGAGAAAATCCAGAAAATAAAAGAAAGCAAAAAGGCCTGGGGGAGGATTGAACCCAGGACCTTTGAACATTCACGCGCACGCATCACCACCCGGCTGGAAGAGCCCATCTGATATTTGAATGGTAATATAACATAATATATTATGATTGCTTCACCTGGAAAAATAAGAGAAAAAAAATGTCCCAGCCAGGACTCGAACCATCACCCTCACGCAAATACACAAACCAATATTACCACTAAGACAAGCTGCACGCTTGTGAAATATAATCAGAGACAAATAATAATATTTTAAAATAATAATTTGAATATGGATTTCGCGCGAACAGCTTCATCTTCTTCCTTGAGAACTGCCAATTTACCTGCGAAATTTGCTATAAACACACCTGCGAATTTTCATGCGCACGTAACCTGTATTTTTCAAACCTTCATCAAACAGCAACATTCCATCAAATTTGATCACATACTTGTAATCCTCATACAGCATACAATTCAATTATGGTCTCTAAATCAATTTATATTGGCTAAATCGAAAGTTCCTAATTTCATCTCAAAAACCCTAACTATGGCCGATTCTGATTCAGGGCATGAAACTCCAATTTCTTTGTCCAGAAACCTTCACAAACTCAATACAAACATCATTAACCAAACAAAATTCATTGAGATGCATTAAGTTAGTGAAACCGAAAAACAAATATTCAAGAACATGTAGAATTCGAATTATGCATTATGGAATGACTTTGATGCATATGAGTATTGGTTTAGGATCAGTGAAGTCCAAGGAATCTTGCTGTGTCCTTATTTTACCTTCTAATGCCCTGTAAATGCAAAACCGAATGTGAGTTTTTGAAGGAATTTTTGATCAATGGAACTTACCCTTTGGCTGCTGGAATCCGTCTCCTCATGATTGCATTATGTTTAGTATATATAAGGGACTGAATTTAGGTCAAAATATTGATTGGTTGTATGAAAATTTTGATTCAAAAAGATTGAAATTGATCATGTCTTAAAAGTCAAATATTTGTGCATGAAGGCTTGCTATTTTTGGATCAATCTCATGATTTCCTTCCCTTTCAACTTCAATCATCATTTAAGATGTTCTAGAAACCAAATTTCCATTAAATAATATATTTTCATATTTTATATTTATTTAAAATGATTTTTTATGAATTAAATCAAAATAAATAAAAACAAAATAATAAAAATTCTGAATTTTAGTCATTTGGGTCGTGCATGATGATAGTGTATGGGTTGGATCATAATTTGACAAGCCCATTTGGAGAAAATTGGTTTTAGACCTCCTTTTTCATCATAAACCATCACAAAATTTCCCAACTTTGCAAGGGCACATCTCTCTCAATTTTAAAGTTATGAGGGTGTTCTTGGACATTTTGGAAAGCTTGAAGAGTCCTCTAAACAACCCCATTGGTTTCATGTCCATATCATTTACCAATCTCAAGTTATGCCCTTTTGAAGTTGTTGACTTTTTGTTGACTTTTGAAATGACCTATAATGTCTTAGCTCATACCTTCCAAATGAAGCATTTTTGGGCTTGACTTGTAAGATCAAAGTTGTAGAGAATTCAATTTCCTTCAAAATGAGCTTTGAGTGGAGACTTGGTGATGAAGTATGTGAAAGTTATGGCTGGTCAAAGTTCAGTTGACTTTTACTAAGAAAACCCTAATTTAGAAACTCCTGATTCTTGATGATCTGAAGTCTCCTTGATGAATCATGATCAACCCTTGATCAAATGATGAATTTTACTTCATATACTTGATGTTGGCAAAAAATCATGAAGTTTGACTTTGGTTTGACCACAGTTGACCTCAGTTTGACTTTTTAACTACTTTGACTGATTTTGACTTATCTGATCATCTGACTGAGCAAACTTTTGAGAAAAGTCTTGAAACTTGTCATGGGGGTTCTTAAACACATATAAGATGTTATGAAGCTCACTTGAAGTCTTGGAAGTTCATTTAGCCTGATTAAAGTCAAAACCCTAGTTTTGGATGCACTGCTTAGGAGGTGCCTTGTCTGAGGGAATTGTCAACTCTTCTGACCAGTTGTGAACTTTGTGAACATTGTGAACCATCATAAAGTGTCTTGTGAACCTCATGGGAGGTATTGTGAACCTTGTGAACCTTGTGAACCTTCATGAAGTGACTTGTTGACTTCATGAACCTCATGAAAGGTTTTGTAAATGTTGAGAAATTTGTGAACCTTATGAACCTTCTTAGAACACAAAGTCTTGTATTGTGAGGGCAAATTTTGGGGTGCAACACCTCCCAGGATCGAACCCAAGCCTTGAACCATAATACGCGCAGCCATTACCACTGGGCCAGGCATGCTTCTGTGAAACAAATTACAAACAATATAATAAAATATTAAAACAAAATTTGAATTCCAGCCAGCGCGCCAAATGCCTTCATCTTCTTCATATTTCCTGCGAAATTGCTTGCGAATTCACCCACGAACTTTCCTGCGAATCTCATAATACAGAAAACCTACGAAATTTGAATATCAACAAAATAGTGAAATTATTTCAAATTTATTAGTGCATTATAATCCCCAGAGCTCATACAGTCATCCTACGTCTTCCAAATTTATTTATATTAGGTTTATCGTGAAACCCTAAAAGCTTGGCTGAAACCCTAACAATGGCCATTCTTCAAACCTGTACCAAAACTCAATTAAACAGCCCAGAAACAATCAACAACTTATTACAAACATGAAACAATGATCAAATTTAATTTATAATACACAAACATATGGAAACGAAAAATTCATCAAGATGTGAAAAGTTTGATTCAGGTTATGCAATTGGGCATGCTTTGGATGCAAATGAGTATTGGGAAAGTATCAGTGATGATCAAGGAGTCTTTTGCAACCTTCAAAATCTTTTGATATGGCCTCTTTGCAAGAATCCGAATTGAGGTTTTTGGTGAAATTTTTGAAGATTGAAACTTACTCTTGAGGAAGCAAAAATCGTGTCCAATGCTTGTGATGTGTTTATGTACTTATAGTAGATGAAATTAGGTCAAAATATTGTAGGGTTATTTGGACTTTTTGGATCCAAGAGATTGAAAAAGATCATGCCTTGAATTTCATATATTCTTTGATATAACCTTTCTATCTTAAGACAATCACCATAAATTGTATATCAATCTGATCTAATCCATGTTTATGACCTTCTAGAAACAATATCTCCCTCAAATATTTTATTTATATATTTTATTTTAATTTAAAATGGTTTTAAATGAATAAAATCAAAATAAATAAAATAAAAAATAATAAAAATATGAATAAATGAGGATTGGGTCGTGCATGATGTCATGTTGAAGTTTGGATCACAAATTTGCAAGCCCATTTGGAAGAAATTGGTTTTAAAGCCATATTTGCTTCATAAACCTTCCAAAAATTTCCCAACTTTGCAAGGGCACAAATCCTTCAATTTTAATGCTATCAGGGTGTTCTTGGATATTTTGGAAAGCTTAAAGAGTCCTCTAACCAACACCATTGGTTTCAAGTCCATACCTTTTACCATTCTCAAGTTATGCTCTTTTGAAGTTGTTGACTTTTTGTTGACTTTTAAAAGGACCTATAATGTCTTAGCTCATACCTTCCAAATGAAGCATTTTTGGGCTTGGCTTGTGAGACACAAAGTTGTAGAGAATTCAATTTCCTTCAAAATGAGCTTTGGATGGGAAAAATTTGATAAAGCATGTGAAAGTTATGGCTGGTCAAAGTTCAATTGACTTTTCCTGAGGAAACCCTAATTTAGAAATTCCTGATTCTTGATGATCTGAAATCTCCTTGATGAATCATGATCAACACTTGATCAAATGATTAATTTTACTTCCTATACTTGATGTTGGCAAAAAATCATGAAATTTGACTTTGGTTTGACCACAATTGACCTCGGTTTGACTTTTTAACTACTTTGACTTATTTTGACCTATCTGATCATCTGACTGAGCAAACCTTTGGGAAAAGTCTTGAAACTTGTCATAGGGATTCTTAAACACATATAAGATGTTATGAAGCTCACTTGAAGTCTTGGAAATTCATTTAGCCTGATTAAAGTCAAAACCCTAGTTTAGGATGCACTGCTTAGGAGGATGCATTGTCTGAGAGAATTGTCAAATCTTCTGACTATTTATGAACTTTGTGATCCTTGTGAACCTCATAAGATGTCTTGTGAACCTTTTGAACCTCATGAGAGGTCTTGTGAACCTTGTGAACCTCATGGGAGGTCTTGTGAACCTTGTGAACCTCATGGGAGGTCTTGTGAACCTTGTGAACCTCATGGGAGGCTCTTAGTACACAAAGCCTTGGCTTGTGAGGGCAAATTTTGGGGTGCAACAGCTTCCCCTGTTCAATTTTCTGAAACCTGAGGGGTTAGATTGGTATATGTACCATTCGTGACCTGGAAGGTTGAAGGGGATTGAACACAAAAGCCCAAAAATTTGCACTCACCAGTGCATAGAGTAATACTGATGATATGTTGTATATGCTTGAGTGGGCTTAAAGATGCCACTTGGAGAAAAGGAGATGGGCTTAAAGATGCCATCTGGAGAAAAGTTCTTCAAATATACTTCTTGGAGAATCAAGTAGTCCAAAGTATGAAGATATAGCTTTTTGGGAAGATAAACAACGGCCCAAGGTAATGATAGCTTTCAGGAGGATAAACAACGTCCCGAGGTATAAGTATAACTTTTGGGAAGATAAACAACGGCCCAAAGTAATGATAGCTTTCAGGAGGATAAACAACGTCCTGAGGTATAAGTACAACTTTTGGGAAGATAAACAACGGCCCAAAGTCATGATATGGTTTTTGAGAAGATAAACGACGTCTCAAGATAGCTTTCGGGAAGATAAACGACGTCCCAAGATAATGAGGTAACCTTTGGGAAGATAAACAACGGCCCAAGGTAACAATATGGCTTTTGAGAAGATAAACGACGTCTCAAAATAGCCTTCGGGAAGATAAACGATGTCCCGAGATAATGAGATAACCTTTGGGAGGATAAACAACGGCCCAAGGTAACAAGTTGTTGATGAAGTTTGTCTACTGGAGAATTAATCTGAAGAACACGATTAGTTTGATGCAAATATCATAATGTATATAACATTTTGCAAGATAATATTAGTTTATGCATTATGTATGCATGCATAGTATGATGCACTTAAGTAATGTATTATGTACTTATGGATATATATGTTATGGTATGATGTAAATGATGTATGTATGAATCATGCAGCCTGAAACGTCTGGATATCTTCATATAACAACTGCTGGCCAGGGAAAATAAATCCCGATTTGTTGTTGAAGAATATGAGAAACTCGTTCCCGTCTCGTTTGATAATATAGTATTCATAACCTCCCGTCTTCGTTCGATAGTAAGGTATCCATAACCTCCCGTCTTTGTTTGATAGTAAGGTATACATAACCTCCCGTCTTCGTTTGATAGTAAGGTATACATAACCTCCCGTCTTCGTTCGTCGTACTCCTATTGGAAGAATAAATTCCCGATTATCCTTCTGAGGATAAAAGAGATGGACATAAATTCCAGGGGAGATGTGACTCGAAATATTTATGAATATGGATTTGCCCTACTGGGGGTTTTGTAGCTGTCTTGTAGGGATGAATCGGCGAAGCTTCGTTGAATTCCTTCCCTCGTTCGTCCTTAGTAAATACTATTACTGCATTTTCATGCATTTCTGGTAAACATCAATCATATTAAGCATTTTATACATTTCTTGTAAACATCAATCATATTCAAAAGCATACATACATTCAAACATAACCAATGGACGTTTCGCTTATGTAAATAGGGTAAAAGTAAATCTGGATTCAAAGATGAAATTTTATTTATATCAAAAGGTGACCTATACATAGGCAAGTTTGTACAAGGAGACAGAAATCCTAGTAAGAGGAATTCGTCATAAAATTTTACAAAACAAAGAAAATCAGCTATGTGGGAAATAATCCTATTGAGTTTCAATTCTACTATTGCCATTATCTTCAAGTATCTCATCTTCTGTTGTTGAGACGAAAATAATTAGGTTGAGTTTTATCTGTTCGAGCTTGAGTAAGTAACACAACTGGTGGTAGTTTCATGGGTGATCCAAACGAGACATAGTCATACACTTTTAATCCCTAACTTTTGCCTGGATTGCCTTTTCAGGTTTTCAATCCACCGGGATACCCTTTTTTGCCCAAGCCGCCTTTTTAGGTTTTTGACTTGCCGGGTGTACATTTTTTTAATTATATATATCCCTAATTTTTTCCCGAACCCTTTTGGTTCGCCAGGATGCCCTTATTTTTGCCTAGGCCAGTCAACCTAGCGGGTCTCTTTTTATGCGTAGTATTTTTTAACTATGTCTGCGTTTATAGGCTGCGGGAAGTCTTCACCATCCATAGTAGTAAGTATCATGGCACCTCCTGAGAATATTGTTTTGACCACAAATGGTCCTTCATATGTAGGAGTCCATTTGCCCCTAGGATCACCCTGTGGTAATATGATACGCTTGATTACCAAGTCGCCAGCCTGATATACCTTTGGCTTAACCTTCTTGTTGAAAGCCTTGATCATTCGTTTCTGGTACATCTGGCCATGACAAACAGCTGCTAACCTCTTCTCATCAATCATATTTATCTGGTCAAGTCGAGTCTGAATCCACTCATCTTCATCCAAGCCTGCATCCTTCATAATTCTTAAGGAGGGAATCTGAACTTCAATGGGCAGAACTGCTTCCATACCATATACTAAAGAGAATGGGGTTGCCCCTGTTGAAGTATGTATTGTAGTACGATAACCATGAAGAGCAAATGGTAACATCTCATGCCAATCCTTATAAGCCACAGTCATCTTCTGTACAATCTTCTTAATGTTCTTATTAGCAGCTTCTACTGCCCCATTCATCTTTGGACGATACGGAGAAGAGTTGTGATGCTTAATCTTGATCTGCGTGCAGAGGTCAGTAATCATAGTGTTGTTCAGATTAGAGCCATTGTCCGTAATAATCCTTTCAGGGATACCATGCCTACATATGAGATTATTCTTAATAAATCGAGCCACAACATTCTTAGTAACAGATGCAAATGAAGCTGCCTCCACCCACTTCGTGAAGTAATCAATAGCGACCAGGATGAAACGATGCCCATTAGAAGCAGTAGGCTTGATCTCACCAATCATATCAATGCCCCACATGGCAAAAGGCCAAGGAGCAGTCAACACATTCAATGGTGATGGAGGTATATGTACTTAATCAGCATAGATTTGACACTTATGACATGTTCTGGAATGTTGATAGAAGTCAGCTTCCATGGTAGACCAATAGTAACCTGCTCTCAATATCTTCTTTGCCATAGTATGACCACTAGAATGAGTGCCAAAGATCCCATCATGCATATCTTCCATAATCTCAGTTGCTTCCTTCTTATCCACACAACGAAGCATAGTTGAATCATGATTGCGCTTGTACAAAATCCCATTACTCAAAAACAACTTAGCAGAAAACCTCCTCAGAAACTTCCTATCTTTGACAGATGCCCCTTCAGGGAACTCCTGAGCTTCAAGATATCTTTTCACTTCATAAAACCAAGGCTTCTCCTCTGCTTCTTCAGTGTTAATCTCATTGCAGTATGCAAGCTTTTCAAATCTATCAATAGTAATCTTGGGAGCTTCATCATCCCAGCTAATTCCAAACATGGATGCCATGGTGGCTAATGCATCTGCCAACTAATTCTCTCTTCGTGGAATATGTCCAAAAGTAATTTCTTTGAAATGTGGGATCAAAGACAACACATGCTCTCTGTAAGGAATGAGATTATCATGCTTGGTATCCCAATCTCCTTTGACCTGACTTACTACCAGGGGTGAATCTCCATATACGTCCAGGAACTGAATCTTCATATCAATGGCAGCTTTGATACCCAGGATACATGCCTCATACTCAGCCATGTTATTGGTACAATAGAAACAAAGTCTGGCAGTAATCGGGGTATGACAACCTTCAAGGGAACTGATCACAACACCAACACCATTACCAAGTGCATTAGAGGCTCCATCAAAAACCATAGTCCATCGGGATCCTTGTTCAGGTCCGTCATATTGTCCAGGTTCTTTGGTAATAATCATAATATCTTCATCAGGGAACTCAAAACTCATTGACTGATAATCATCCACTACTTGATGATCCAAATGATCAGCTACAACACTTCCCTTAATGGCCTTCTGAGTAGTATACTGTATGTCATATTTTGTCAAGATCATTTTCCATCTTGCTATTCTTCCGGAGAGAGCAGGTTTCTCGAATATGTACTTGATTGGATCCATCTTCGAAATCAATAAGGTAGTATGAGTTAACATATACTGTCTTAGTCGGCGAGCAGCCCATGCCAAAGCGCAGCAAGTTTTCTCGAGCAGTGAGTATCTTGTTTCACAGTCGGTAAACTTTTTGCTAATGTAATATATTGCTTGCTATTTTCGACCAGACTCGTCATGTTGCCCCAACACACACCCCATTGAGTTGTCTAATACTGTTAAGTACATAATCAAGGGTCTTCCATCAACTGGTGGCATCAAAATTGGAGGTTCTAGCAGATATTTCTTGATTTCATCAAAGGCAGTTTGGCACTCATTATTCCACTCCATTACCTGATCTTTCTTCAACAACTTGAAGATTGGCTCACAGGTAGCAGTTAATTGGGAAATAAATCTTGCAATGTAATTCAATCGTCCCAAGAAACCTCTAACTTCCTTCTCAGTACGGGGAGCTGGCATCTCTCGTATAGCTTTTACTTTTGCAGGATCCACTTCAATACCTTTTCCACTGACAATGAAACCCAGGAGCTTTCTAGATCTAACTCCAAAAGTACACTTGTTTGGGTTTAATCTCAACTTGTATTTCTTCAACCTTTCAAACAACTTATGCAGATGATCAAGATGTTGCTCTTCATTTTGGGACCTGGCTATCATATCATCCACATACACCTCTATCTCATGATGAATCATGTCATGAAACAAAGCCACCATAGCACGCTGATATGTTGCCCCTGGATTCTTCAAACCAAATGGCATCACTTTATAGCAAAAGGTGCCCCACTGTGTAACAAATGTTGTCTTTTCCATATCTTCAGGTGTCATCTTGATTTGATTGTAACCGGAGAAACCATCCATGAAAGAGAATATCTTATGCTGAGCAGTGTTGTCTACCAGAACATCAATATGAGGAAGTGGAAAGTCATCTTTGGGGCTGGCCTTGTTCAAATCCCTGTAGTCTACACACATACGTACCTTACCATCTTTTTTAGGTACCGACACCACATTTGCAACCCATTGAGGATAAGAAGTCACCGCTAAGAACCCTGCATCAAATTGTTTCATTACCTCTGCTTTAATCTTCTCTGACATTTCATGACGCATGCGACGAACCTTCTGCTTCTTTGGACGACAATCTTCTTTTACCGGTAAACGGTGAACCACAATGTCTGTATCCAACCCTGGCATATCTTCATAGGACCAAGCAAAGATCTCCACATAATCATGTAACATCTGAATCAATCTGCTCTTGACACCGTCCTCTAATTCAGCCCCTATCTTGACCTCTTTCCTGTTTTCTTCAGTTCCCAGATTCACAACTTCGACTGGCTCTTCATGTGGCTGTATAGCTTTCTCTTCTTGTTGTAACAACCTAGCAAGCTCTACAGGTACTTCACAATCGTCCTCATTTCCGTCTTCAGCTTGATAGATCGGATTCTCGAAATTATAATTGGCAATAGTAGAACTGTTATCAACAGGATCCAGAGTGGATAAGGATCTGCATTTTAGTGATGTGGGTGTGTGTAAGAACACATAGCTGATAAAACAAAAATAAAAGAAAAGAAAAACAAGGAGCACAATATTTACGAAAACAAAACGTCCACTGATTTTTATTGAATGAAGTATGCAAATGAAATGACATCCCGTAACAAGCACACCATTGTGCCCCGGGTAAGGCACAAGGCTTAAGAGTTTAATTGTTCAAAAATTACAAACTTTAAAAGTAACAACACAGTAATAGTATTTACTCCTGACTAAAGGAGATAGGAACAACATTTTCATCTTTCCAATTATTGAGCCCAGCACCCACAGTAGGAAAAATCCAAGCATCCAAGTTGTAATCTTCTTCATAGTCACCCACATCATTGATCTGATTCTTTATAATCCCCTGATTGGTGATACGAACAGCACGAGCACGACGAACAGCCTTCTGGGACTCTTCTTCCACCACAGCTCTAGCATCTTTGAGGGAGGCCATTGTAGGAGGTACTCTGGTGACCACAGGAACTTTCTTGACAACAGGAGGAGCTTCATAATTATTAACAACCCAAGGAACTACTTCGAATGTCTGGCACGGAGTTTCAACATATTCACCTTCCACTTCAAGATATTTGAAGGTGTTCACATGGCTAACTATATATCCTTCCTCTCCGTAAACAGTGACAACTTTTCCTTCTACTGGATATCTCAGCTTCTGATGTAAGGTGGAAGTTACAGCACCTGCCCCATGGATCCAGGGACGCCCAAGCAGACAAGAATACGAAGGACGAATATCCATTACATAAAAAGTAGCATTGAAGACCTGAGAACCTACTTTGATTGGGAGATCAATTTCTCCATGCACCACTCTTCTCGAGCCATCAAAAGCCTTCACCACTATATTACTGGGCTTCAACACAGCATCTTCAGGACTAAGCTTATTCGGGACTTCTTTGGGCAACACATTCAGCGAGGAACCATTGTCTATTAGCACATGTGATAGGGTAGTGCCCCTACATTCAATAGAGATATGTAGAGCCCTGTTATGATCCCTCTTGGCAGGTGTAAACACCCCAAATTTGCCCTCACCCATTCACACCATGGCTTGTGATCATCTCATATGCATAAACACCATCATATCATCTCATAGTACATTTTTGATTCACTGGATAGTTTCTAGGGCATCTGCACCTAGGGTTTGTGATCTGAGCAATCCCAAAGCATCTTGAGCCATTCCAAAGGCCACTAATCAACTCAAAGGGGTCCATGTGTGTTCAATCATCATAATACATCCTCTCAAAGTCAAAACTTCAAAGGAATCACTAGAGCTAGGGTTTAAGTGGATGCAGAGCCAGGCTAGACTGCACAGTTGACTGAAAATTAGGGTTTTGGTTTCAGAGGCCATAACTCCATATTTTTGGGTCATTCTTGTTTCCATTGATCTCTATATGGTATAGGGAGTATGCATATCAATTTTCATGAAGAAATTCCATGGGGAAGTCATCTGATCAAGGGTTGACTTTTCAGACAAGTCAGTGTAAAATCAGGGCATCTGAGGCCCCCAATGACCCAACCAATGGGTGATCTTCATCATTTTGAGTGTATATGATCTTTATTTGATCATGGAAGAAGGTTGAAGTTCATAGAAATCAAGAATTTAGGGTTTTTGCAAATGTTGACTTTTTGGGCATAGTTGACTTTTCAAGAATGCATCATTTTAGGTCATTTTTCAAGCCATGATTCTTGATCCAAAAATGCTTCAAATGGAAAAACTTTGGTCATGAAAGTTGTAGATCTCACCTTTCCCTTTTCAAAAAGTACAAGAACATGATCAAACTCTTCTTGGATCAAAAGTTATAGCAAGACAAAGTTGGCAAAAATCATTAATTTTCAAGATGTGCACCAAGTGTGAAAATTGCAAAATCATGTGCTAAGTCAAATTGCAACTTCTAATTGGTGTCAAACCAGCACATAAACATTCTATGAGCCTAAAAAATCAGAATTGGATCAAGTTTCTACATAGTTTGGTTTATGTAACAAGACTTTCTTCACATGTGAACCATAAAGCCACAAGTTGCAAAAACTCATGATCACTTCCATCCACTTGCTGCCTAGCTTGCTGACCACTCCTAGCCTTTCCCCCTCACCTTGCTGCGCAGCCCACACCTCTTGTACTTGGCTGAAACATGACCCATGCCTCTCTTACAAGAAGTTGACATTTTGGCAAAAGTAGCCACACCTATCACAGCAGGCCAAGTCACATCAACTGACCAATAGGCTTTGTTTATGTGGATCAAATGCTGGCCATAAGACACTTCAAGCAAGGCTGAAGCTCTCACATTCACAACATTCACAAAAACACTCCATTTTGCATAAGCCTTCGAATTTCTCTCCACAGCTTGCAAACATTCAAACCCTCTTCACCATTCAACTCACCTTGCTCCATAGACCACCCAGCACCAAGAACACAAGCCTGAAACAGCCTGAACATCTCACTGCCATTTCTCACTTCATTTTGCAGTTTCAATCGAATCTCCTTCCACAAACCACAAACACACAAACAAACACCACAGACCTTCTCCATTCATCCTCAGGACCATAAACCACCATTCACAATGGCCTGAAACCTCCAGAAACACCATTGCCATTTCTGATCAAGCTTGAGCAGAAGCTGTCGAACCTCATTATCCAGCCAACACAAGCTTCTTTTGAGCATTCAAACATCTTCTGGGGACCAAGTGGAGCAGTTTGCACTGAAGGAAGTGGCCAGAAAGTCCTCAAGTTGAAAGCTCCAAATCTCAGGTAGCTCGAAAATTATTTTTCCAGAAATCATTTTTCTTGTTACAAACTTGTTCTATGTGATTCACTGATCATCCTGATGTTCTTAGTTTTTGAAATGGCTTTGTTTTGAGTATTTAATTTGACTCTGAAACTGGTTTGCCCTAGAACTTGTTCTGTTCGATTCAGCTTGTTTAGGAAAAATAAATTTGTTTGGACTTAGGGTTTTGATTCAGGAGGTCATGGGGTTCATTTCTATGTGCTTAGTTTTCATTTTCGTTACGATTTGAGGGGTTTGGGGATTTTTCAGGGAGAGAGCTGGCCGGAGAAGACGACCGGAAGTCTTCTCCGGCCACCTGAGAGTCATTAAACCCTAATCAGCATAATTTATTTAATTAATCAAAATTAAACCTGTTTGAATCTGAGCCATCAGATGGCGCGCGCGGTCAACGTTTTCAAGCCCAGAATCAATCTCGTCCATCCATCCTGTTTACTTTCAGTTTTATTTGTTTTTATTTCATTTTATTTCAATTAACTTGCACAATTTATTTAAAATAGCAAAAATGTCTTAAAAATTATGAAACTTTTTCCTAAGAGTTTTATTAATTCTTAAGACCCAAAAATATTTTTATTTTATTTTTCATCATTAAAAAGGTATTTTTAAATATTTAAGAGATTATTTTTAATTGATTAATGGGAATTAATTAATTAAAAATACTTTTAGGTATTTAAAAATTACAAAAAAATTCATGAAATGTTCTAAGACATTTAGAAACATTGTCCAACCTTCAAACCAAATTTCTTTTTTGATCTTGATGCATCTTAAGAATTTTTCATTGAATTAAATCATTTTTTATGCATTATTTTGATCATAAGTTCAAAAATTCATTTCTGCCTATTGGAGAAGGTTGAGACATTGATTCTTCTTGCATTGTGTTATGTTTAGCATGTAGTTTCTAGGGTAAAATGGCCATGATTTGATCTTGCATTTTCTAATTGTTTGACATTTCTTTTGTTAAGAACCCTAAAAAACCCTAATAACTTGTAAAAATCATAACTTGAGTTTGGTTGAGAGTTAAGGGCTCCCCTTTGGGCAGTGGTTTATTGTAGGTTTAGGGTTTCTTTGGATGCCATTTTCCATTTTTTTATCTTAAGGTTTGCTTCTGTTTTGGGTTTTTGTTTGATGTTTGATTCATAAACCCTAATTTGGGCTTTCTCTTGCATCCTTCTTGCATTTCCTTGCACAACATGACTTGCCTTTGCATTTTGTGCATTCTTGTGATCCATTTGACATCTTAAGACATATAGAAAGCATGTTTGATCATTGCATTGCATATTTGCCATGTCATTTGTCTTGTATGCTTCATAACATTTCATGTTTGTTCATGCTCCTTAGCTTGCATCATTTGCATTCATAATCTTGTATGAACATCCCCAGGCCTTGCCTCATGTTTGCAGCATCTCATTAGCATCATTATCATCATCAATATGCTTCTGGTTTTGCTTAGCATCATGCCATTTCATCTCATCTTGCATTGTTTTTGCATTTCTTTCTAACATTTCAGGTGGTAAGTAAACTTGAGAAGTGAATTTGCCTTCACTTCTCATAACTTTTCTTTTCATCTCTCTTGCATCCATTTCTGCATTTCTATTTGTGTATGAGATTGAGCTTGCTCATTCTTGTTCCTCCCCCCTTCTTTCTTCAAGTGACTTGACTTCTTGAATGAAGCAAGTCACTTTGCTTCTCTTGATCCTGTTCATCTGCTTCCTGGTGGCTCCTTTGAAGATTGTTCTTGAAAACCTCACAAACCTTAGGATCAACCAAGCATGACAATGAATTAGGGTTTTGATTAGTCTCCCCTCATAGTTTTTACCTTTGTGTCTCTCTTTGAGTCTTCTCTTCTCATCTCATAATCAGGGACTAAACCCTAAAGGCTTTAAGGCTTTGTGATTAAGCTTATGCCTGCATCCTTCTCTTAGGATGGAGTGTATAACTTTAATCCTAAGTCTTGAACCCTTAAGGTGTTTAAATCTCTTAATCAATCCATCTAATAATCATCAAGACATCACACTTGTAACTTGGGCCTTGCATTAGGGTTCTAATTCTTCCTTAAGTGGTTAAGAAGGACTAACCCTAGTGTTAATGGACAAGTCCCCCTCAAGTTGTTTTACAAATCATAAAATTCACTTCATCATCATATCATTAAATAAAATCCACTTAATCAAAGGCTTGTTTTGTCATGAGTTTAATCCCTAATCATGGATTAAGTTGAGGAGCTTTCCTCAGCTTAAACATTCTCATCTATCATCCTTCTTTTAGGATGGTGTAATGAGTCTGTTTAATCCTTGATTATGGCTTAACCTCATTACTCAACACTAAACAAAAACACCAAAAACATCTAAATAATCACAAGTAGGTTAATGATCTTAATCCTGCATCAAAGGTGATTAAGTGTGAGAATCTGACTTCACACTTAAGGTACTCTCATTACCCCTAATCAGAGGGAAGATGTGATGAGTTTACTAAATCCATTGGTGTAGGCTTAAGCTCATTATCCTATGACAAACTTCAAAAGCAATAAAAGACTGAAAACTCCAAAAACAAACAATAATCGTCTCCTTCGGGATTCTTTTCTCATCACCTTCACTCATAACCGAGAACTTGCTTCTTCCGTCTAATGCAAGACAGTTAGCACCTGAGCCAGACAGGTCATACACTTGAGCATAGGCAAGCAAGCAGTTCACAAGTCAATTCATCTTTCAGTCTCTTTGGGTCGAACTACGGTGTTCTGACTTCCTCATTGCACGAGAGGATACGTAGGCATAACTTAACAGTTATCGAACAAAAGTCTCTGTATATTCCCCCTCCTTCCAGCTTTACTCTTTAAGCCTCATGATCTTGAGCATCTTATTCTTGTTCTTACACTGACACTGTACATTTATACACTTCACATTTCTTTACACTGACACCTGTACATCTTTTCCAGCTATCTTACACACAAATTGCACTGACACTACCCCTTTAAAACACAAATCTTTTAAGCGTGGATCCCGTCGAGTACGACGGACAATCTGGGTGCTAATACCTTCCCAGGTTGTAACCAACCCCCTTTCTCAGTCTCTCTGGTTCGCAAACCGTCTTATCCGTATCTTTCTAGGTCTATGCAGCATTGCCTTTCCTCCGGGATAAAAATGCCTAGCTGGCGACTCTTTTCATCTCCAGTGAGTTCACGGCTGTGTGTTCTCACTGTTCCCTTTCGCCGACCGTTCGCGCTTGTACCTGGATGCAAATCTTTGGGAGCGACAGCTTGGCGACTCTGCTGGGGATCCTTATGCTGCAACCAGGGCTTCTGGTTCTTCTTGTGGGTTCCTCCTAGCGCTTGTTTGATTTGTGTTTATTGGGGGTGTTATGTGCTGTCTGTATGTGTATATTTGCTTTATTTATTGCTTTCTGTACAACTTTATTTATTGCTTTCCTTACTGTTTTTATATCATACTGTCATTGTTGCTGGCTGGATCTGGTTTTTGTTTTGGTGGGTGGGTGTTTCATTGAGAGTTAAGGTCCTATACCTGGGACCTGAGTGACACCTAGGCTAGAGTGAATCATATTCTTTCCCATTCCATTTCGGTCTGGTGCGGGAATATGAAACACGGTTCAGATATGGGTTTCTTCTTGAGAACTCTGTGTTGCAGATTTCCTGCAATGCTAGGGCTATCTGGGAAGCCTGCTAAGTCTGGATGACCTTTTAGTTTTGACCTTCAGAAACTGAGGTGAATTAGAGGAGGAATTGTTATGGTTATTGTAAACACTGTACCTCCGGGTTAGAAGTGTTTACACTTCTCATAACTAATCCAAGTCTGAGGATCCTTGTTCTAGATCACCACCTGTGAGGGGGTTGGGCTGTTTACAGGTTTGCAGGTACCTTGACCTCAGAATACCCTGTTACTTTGACTTTGTTAAGAATACTCCATGTTGGATAGTTCTTGTGATTCAAAACCCTGGACTTGTGGCTCTTTATTTGAGTCCCCCACCCTGGTTACTGGATTTATAGACCTCCATCTGGAATTCTTGAACACACATGGACTTATATCAGGACATTTTGATCAGATCCAGCTCAGTCACAAACCTTTGCATATCATTTGCATACATACTCATTGCATCATGTTAACATTTGCTTATTTGTGTTTCAGGGTATCCATTTTCATCTGGTTTTGGTTTTGACCCCATCTGTAGTTTTGACCTATCTCCACCAGCACTTGCTTCAGCTTGTCAGCCATATACTTCAGTTACTTGCACTAGCCAATCAGTGGCTCATTCTTTCAGCATCTTCATCAGCACTCTACTCAGTCTTCAGCATCATGGCTCCAAAGAAAAGCAACATCACCTATCATTTCTTCCAACCAGACTTATCAGACATCAGGAGGATCCAAACCCTGATCACTCCAGATCACATACCCTTGTTCAGGGAGAGTTATGGAGATATACTGGACATGGTTATGGATCTGGACCCTGCACAGAGGAGTTTGATCCACACCTGCATTCAGTTTTATGACCCCCCATTGAGATGTTTCACCTTTCAAGACTTCCAGTTGGGGCCTCTTTTAGAAGAATACTCATCTTTGATTGGTTTGCCTATCAAGAGGGAAATCCCTTTCAACCCTGAAATGGTCTTTCCCAGCAATGGAGAGATAGCAAAAGCTTTGCACCTGGAGCCTGTCCTAATTGAGCAGCATATGACCTCTAAAGCTGGGATCCTTGGTTTTCATCTGGACTTCCTAATTTCTCAAGCTACCTTGAAGGCTTCTCTAGGAGAATGGAAAGCTGTTTGTGCCCTGCTGGCCTTGTGCATATATGGAATTGTGTTGTTTGCAGATGAGCCTCGATTCATTAGCAAGAATGCAATCCATCTGTTCATCCTGAAGAACCCAGTGCCAACTTTATTGGGTGATCTTTATTACTCAGTACATCAGAAGAATGAGAAGCAGAGGGGAAGGCTAGTGAGGTGTTGTGCTCCATTATTCCATGCTTGGCTTCTCAGGCATCTACCCAGGACAGATGCATTTCTAAATCCTCATCAGCAAAGCAACTGGGCTAAGAGGCTCACTACTCTCACTTCAACAGATATCAGATGGTGTACTCAAAGCACCAAGGGCAGAGATATAATCACAAGCTGTGGACACTTTCCCAATGTGCCTTTAATAGGGGTCAAGGGAAGTATCAATTACAACCCTCTGCTGTTCAGGAGGCAATTAGGCTATGCACTGGTCCACACTCCTAGGGCACAAGACTTGGTTGAGACCCTCTACTGTGAGAACAAGATTAGTCTGGCAACTGTTAGGCAGGCTGCCTGGGCCTGGGATCATGTTCAAACTAAGGGAATCACCATTCTGGGTAAGTGCAATAATGTGGCATCAGTCCAATATTATGAGTGGTCCCATGCCAGGGCCCAATTCTCAGGAATGCCCTTCACCATAGAAGACATGCCTGAGTCATCTTCAGCACCACCCCCTGCCACTATCAGTTTGGAGGAGTTTGAAAGCTTGAAAGAAAGAAATGAGAAGCTAACCCAAGCATTGCAGAAGACCCTCCGGGAGAGGAGTGAAGGTATGAGAGAGATTGAAAGATTAAAGAAGTTGAGAGTGGAACACTTGACTAAAATTGAGAAGTCTGGAGATTATATCAACAAGTCTAAAGCTGGTGAGCAGATTCTGAAGAATGCTTGTAAAGAAGCCCAGTTCCAAAGAGCGAAAACAGACTTGTATTTGAAGGAAAGTCAGGCCAGGTGGGTCCGGATCACTGAGGCCCGTACTCTAGAAGACAAGAGAGTTCAGGACAAGATGGAGCAGATGGAAAAAGCCCTGGCAGCAGCCCAGGAGGAAATATCAGAGCTGAAAATCAAAGCAGGAGTGAAGAGGTCTAAGGACCAAAGTCAGAACAAGAAGTTGACTGCAGCTGTTGCAACAAGAAACCTTCTCATCAGAAATCTTACGGAGCATCCGGCTGATCCTGTGACCGAAGCACTTCTCAAGGAAGTTCGTGAGGATGAGTTTGGCCTTGGAGTTTGATCATTTGCTTGTTGTTGTTTCTATTCCATGTACTTTTGTTTTTGCGATGTATTTTGACCCCTTAGAGGGCTGGTGTTGTAAAATGAACAAGATGTATTATTTCACCTTTTGTAATATATTTGTGTTAGTTTCCATCTGGGTTACTTCAAAAGCAACTTCAACAGCATCATCTTCAAGGGTCTGGAAGGGTCAAAACTGAAAGCCAAACCGGATACCTTGAGAACAAATAAGCATAACTGCATTGCATACTAACCCTTTTGTTTGTTTTGTAGGTGTTTGTTTTGTAGGTGTTTGTTTTGTTGTTGCTAACCTCTGTTGTGATATTCAGGAATTATTGCTCGCCGCCGGGTATTTCCCCTCAACAGGCCACACAGGTACCCAACTAGAAACAACCTTCCGGGAATTCAGATGGATCAGATGCAGCAGGACCTTACGGAGGTCAGAAACCAGATGGCCAACGAAAGGTTGGAGATGAGAACTCAGATAACACAGTTCATGGAAGTGATGAACAACTTAGCTCAAAGCCAGGAGAGGCTCAGGGCTTTGGTAGAAGGGAGGAATCAAGAGGAGCCCCATGTGGGAACTGCTGGCACAAGTAACAACGAGAGGGTCCAACCTCATGTCAATCCCCCAGTTTTTGGACCCCATCTCCATCCAGAGACTAACATCCCTGTCAATATACAAGGGACAGCCACTGCAGCCAGAGTACTTCAAGAAGATCCTCAGGAGGACCAATTTACAGTAATGGGTGCTGGAGAGGAAACTTATGATAGAAGGTTGGAAGAAATAGCTGAGAAGTTGAGATCACTGGAGTCTCAAAATTCTTTGGGGTTCGACGTTATGGACATGGGTTTGGTAGAAGGGGTCAGGATCCCCCATAAGTTCAAGCCTCCTTGTTTCGAAAAGTATAATGGGACTTCATGCCCCCGGACTCATCTACAATCATTTCTGGGAAGGCTGAAGGCCTATACAATGGATGAGAAACTTTGGATGTTCTACTTCGAAGATAGCTTGACTGGAGCTTCTAGGGAATGGTATTCCCATCTGACAAGAGCAACTGTGAGATGCTGGAAGGACCTGGCAGAGGCCTTCATTAGACAGTATCAATACAATCTAGACATGGCACCCAACAGGACTCTCCTGATGGGAATGTCACAGTCTTCGAGGGAGAGTTTCCGAGAATACGCCCAAAGATGGAGGCAATTGGCTGCTGCTGTTCAACCCCCTATGTCTGAAAGGGAAATGGCAGATATGTTCATGAATACCCTTCAGGGAACATATATTGACAGGTTGGCAGCTTTCTCTTCCACTAGCTTTGCAGATGTTGTCATAGCCGGGGAGAGAATTGAAAGCTTGTTAAAAATGGGAAAGATCTCAGACAACGGTGCAAGCTCGTCCAGTAGTACGAGAAAGCCTTTTGCAGGCCCGAGAAGAACTGGCGAGACCAATGCCATTCACACCAACAGGGGCAGGCCCCAATATGCTCAGAGGACAATAGCAGCAGTCACTATCCCTGCTCCAGCTCATCCTCAGCCAGTCTATCAACCTCCGCAACAAAACTTCCAACAACAGCCTCAGTATCAGCAGAATCAATATCCTCCAAGAAACTACAACAACAACAACAACAACAATCAACAGAGGCCATTCCAACAGAGGCCCTCTCAAGCTAACCGAGTGATCGACCCGATCCCAATGCCGTATGCTGCCTTGTTGCCACAACTTCTGAAACTCAACCTAGTTGAGCTAAGAACGTTGGCACCTCCGGACCCCAACAGCCTACCAAGAAACTATGACTCCAATGCTAGGTGTGCTTTCCATTCAAACGCACCTGGTCACAGTACAGAAAAATGCAGGGCTCTGCATATGAAGGTACAAGACTTGGTAGACTCCAAGGCTCTGAATTTTGCACCTCCGCCCAATGTCAATAAAAACCCAATGCCAAACCATGGTGGTCCTCGAATTAACGCTATTGAAGAAGACCAACCGTCTTATTTAATAACTAGTGTGGATCAGATCAGGACACCATTGGTGGAAATCAAAGCTCAACTCCGTGAAAACCAAATATTTCCGGGGTGTGAACTAGGGTGCCCCTATTGCAATATTTCATGGAATGGGTGTGAGGACCTAAGGAATGGCCTTGACAGCCTTATTCAGAGTGGCCTGCTACAGATCACTACATCATTTCCGACAAATCCGACAACTTCATCAGCAACGGTTTCAGATCCTCCTACAAATGCAGCAACTATTGTTCCCGACAATTCACCAGCAACATCAACCAGTACTTCACCTGTCCTCCCAAATGATCAGTTTTCAACAGTTTCTCCTGCTACAACTTCAGCTTCATTCCATTTCGAATCTCCTACAACAACACCATCCATACTTCCGACAATACCTCCTACAACACCAGCAATCAATCATGAAGATGTCTCCACTGTTACCATATTCTACGATCCTGAAAATAATTCCGCCTACCATTCAGAAGGTGCTGCTCCCGCCAGAACACCAGTTACAATCTTTTATGATCCACAAACAATAGCAGTCCCTTCAGCAGCAGCAATCAGTCCAGTCACTGTCACGGTGCCTGGACCAGTACCATATGAAAGCAATAGGGCCATCCCTTGGCACTATGGCTCTGACGTGTACTGTGAAGGGAAAAGAATCACTCTTGAAACATCAGCACCTGCACCACAAGTAGATAATGTGGGGGGAGGCGGAGGCTTCACTCGAAGCGGACGTCTCTTCGCTCCACCAATTCAAAGACCTACAGCCGAAGCAGAAGCTGCTGCCAAGGCAAAGGGTAAAGGCCCGGTGCAGGAAGACCCAGCTGCCAAAGAAACCCTGAAGACTTCATTTGATCAGGAAGTTGATGAGTTTATGCGAATCATCAAAAAGAGCGATTATAAAGTTGTGGATCAGCTTCACCAGACGCCATCCAAAATCTCTATCCTCTCACTGCTTATGTGCTCCGAAGCCCATCGGAATGCACTACTTAAAGTCTTGCACGCAGCTTACGTGCCTGAGGAGATTACTGTCAACCAATTGGAAACCGTGGTTGGAAATGTTACTGCTAGCAACGGGCTAGGGTTTACCAATTCTGACTTGACAGCGGATGGCCACAATCACAACAAAGCCTTGCACATAACCCTGGAATGCAAAGGAGCTGTCCTTTCTCATGTGCTGGTGGACACAGGTTCTTCCCTGAATGTCTTACCAAAGAAGGCTCTGGTGAAGTTAGAATATGATGGATTGGCATTGAGACCCAGCAACCTGGTGGTAAGAGCCTTTGATGGTTCGAAGAGATCGGTTCTGGGAGAGATTGAGCTGCCCGTGACGATTGGCCCGCAGACCTTTAAAACTATCTTTTATGTGATGGACATTCAGCCCGCCTACAGCTGTTTGTTGGGTAGACCCTGGATTCACGCCGCCGGCGCAATAACGTCTACCCTTCACCAAAAGTTAAAATTTGGGTGGGAAGGTCAAGTTGTCACAATCTGTGGGGAAGAGGATATTTTCGTTAGCCATCTGGCTACCTACAAGTACATTGAGATGGATGGAGAGATCCATGAAACAATGAGCCAAGGTTTTGAAGCCTTGAATGTCAATGAAGCATCTGCTGTGTCGAGTATCTCCATGTCATCTTACCAGCAAGCCCGGAAGGTTGTTGAGGAAGGAACTACCCTAGGCTGGGGCAAAGTTTTAGCTGTGGAGGAAAAGAAGGACAAATTTGGGTTGGGTTACAGACCAACTCAACATCAAGCAAAGGCTGCTGCAGAGCCTGGTTTTGTCAGTGGGGGGATGCTTACCCCCGATGCTATCAACTGTCTGGAAGACGAGATGGAAGGGGAGCGCAATCTGGAGAATTGGATTCGTCCAAAGATCCCGGGGAGCAGTATCTCGAACTGGTCTTCCCAGGAAATTATAAGAGTTACTCATGCAGAGTAATTATTATTTCCTGTATTTTTATAGCATACATCAAAGTCTTGCATCTTGCCCAAGATGACAAGACTCATTTTGTAACCGGGCCATCTGTACTTTTGTGCAAACAAGATTAAATTAATGAAATATCAGACATCTTTTTGCAAACAAGTCTTTTTCTTTTCTGCTCACTGTTTTTCCATCTTTCTTTTTGTACAAAAATAAATGGCGGTGTTTTCAAAATGATAACTTCATTTCACTTTTTTCTAAAGCAAGATTAAAATCAATCACTAAAATGAACAAACTTAACCCTTGCAGAGAGTGCCTTCCAGACAGCACCGACAACGGCACGGCTATGACTTCGTATGACTTTGACAATCCAATCAATCAAGCTGATGAAGGGGTTGATGAAGAATATGAGCTTCCTGAAGAGCTAGCCAGGTTGTTGAGACAAGAGGAAAAGGTCATTACCCCTCACCAGGAGGAGGTTGAAGTGATTAATCTTGGTACAGATGAAGACGTGAAAGAAGTTAAAATCGGGGCCTGCCTGCAAGACTCAGTGAAGAGGCAACTGGTAGATCTGCTTCAAGAGTATGTTGATGTGTTTGCTTGGTCGTATCAAGACATGCCAGGGTTGGACACCGATATAGTTGTGCACAAGCTGCCTTTGAGGGAAGAATGCCCACCGGTCAAACAGAAGCTGCGCCGAACTCGCCCAGACATGGCTATGAAAATTAAGGAAGAGGTACGAAAGCAATGGGACGCCGGGTTCCTTGCTGTGACTAGTTATCCGCCATGGGTTGCTAACATAGTACCTGTGCCTAAGAAGGACGGAAAAGTTAGAATGTGTGTTGATTACCGGGATCTGAACAGAGCCAGCCCGAAAGACGACTTCCCATTACCTCACATTGACGTATTGGTGGATAATACGGCTCAGTTCTCGGTATTCTCCTTCATGGATGGATTTTCAGGATATAATCAGATCAAGATGTCACCTGAAGACATGGAGAAGACAACATTCATCACGCCTTGGGGCACGTTCTGTTACAAAGTGATGCCATTCGGACTGAAGAATGCTGGTGCCACATATCAACGGGCTATGGTGACATTGTTCCACGATATGATCCATAAGGAAATCGAGTGTTATGTGGATGACATGATTGCCAAGTCCCTTACAGAGGAAGATCACCTGGTGAATCTGCTGAAATTATTCAAGCGTCTGAGGAAGTACCAACTAAAGCTGAACCCCAACAAATGCACATTCGGGGTGCGATCCGGTAAATTGCTGGGCTTTATTGTAAGCGAGAAAGGGATTGAGGTTGACCCTGATAAAGTCAAGGCTATTCAAGAAATGCCTGCACCGAAAACTGAGAAAGAAGTTTGAGGGTTCTTAGGTCGATTGAACTACATCTCGCGGTTCATATCTCACCTCACAGCAACCTGCGAACCCTTGTTTAAGTTGTTAAGAAAAGAACAAACGGTCAGGTGGAACGAAGATTGCCATAAGGCTTTTGACAAGATCAAAGAGTACTTACAAGAACCTCCAATCCTCATGCCTCCAGTAGAAGGAAGACCTCTGATTATGTACTTGACAGTGTTAGAAGAGTCGATGGGGTGTGTACTAGGTCAGCATGACGAGTCTGGTCGAAAAGAGTATGCAATATACTACCTAAGCAAAAAGTTTACCGACTGTGAACAGCGTTATTCACTGCTCGAGAAAACTTGTTGTGCTTTAGCGTGGGCTGCTCGCCGACTGAGACAGTATATGTTGACCCACACTACCTTATTAATCTCAAAAATGGATCCAGTCAAGTACATTTTCGAGAAGCCAGCTCTTACCGGACGGGTTGCAAGATGGCAGATGATTCTCACAGAATACGACATACAGTACACATCTCAGAAAGCCATCAAGGGCAGTGTATTATCTGAATATCTTGCTGAGCAACCCATTGATGACTACCAGCCTATGAGGTTTGACTTCCCTGATGAAGACATCATGGTCATTAAAGCAAAAGATCATGAAGAGCCTGTTCACACCGAAGGGCCTGACCCAGAGGAAGAATGGACTATGATGTTTGATGGGGCTGTTAACATGAATGGTCGTGGTGTTGGTGCAGTACTCATTACACCTAAAGGAGTTCACATGCCTTTCTCGGCAAGACTCACTTTCAACTGCACTAACAACGAAGCTGAATACGAAGCTTGCATTATGGGTCTTGAGGAAGCCATTGACCTCAGGATCAAGACATTAACCGTATTCGGAGATTCAGCTCTGGTAGTCAATCAAACCAACGGGAAATGGTACACCCACCAGGATCATCTGATACCTTACAGGGATTATACAAGAAGGTTATTGACGTTCTTCACAACAGTCAAACTTGAGTATATCCCTCGGGACGAGAATCAGTTTGCAGATGCCTTGGCTACCATTTCGTCCATGATCAAAGTTCAAGCTGCTAACTTTGTACCTCAGATATCAGTGTCGAGACTTGATAGACCAGCATATGTATTTGCAGCAGATATTGTTAAGGATGATGAGCCTTGGTTCCACGACATCAAGCGCTTCTTGGAGGACCAAACATACCCGCCTGGGGCATCTTCCAATGATAAGAAGACTTTGAGAAGGCTTGCTGGAAGTTTCTTTCTGAACACTGATGGGTCTTTATACAAAAGGAACTTTGACATGGTACTCCTCAGATGCGTTGACGAGACGGAAGCGGATTTACTGATGCATGAAGTGCATGAAGGCTCTTTTGGTACCCATGCTGGAGGACATGCCATGGCTAAGAAGTTGTTAAGATCAGGCTATTACTGGATCACAATGGATGCAGACTGTTGTGCCTACGCCAGAAAATGTCATAAATGCCAGATTTATGCAGATAAGGTGCATGTGCCTCCCAATCCTTTGAACATCATGTCTTCACCATGGCCCTTTGCTATGTGGGGCATTGATATGATTGGCAAGATTGAGCCAACTGCTTCGAATGGTCACAGATTCATCCTGGTCGCCATTGATTATTTCACCAAGTGGGTTGAAGCAACCTCATATGCAAACGTCACCAGGCAAGTGGTAGCCAGATTTCTGAAAAGAGACATCATCTGTCGGTATGGAGTTCCCGAGCGGATCATTACTGATAATGGTTCCAATTTAAACAACAAAATGATGGCAGAGCTGTGCCGGGACTTCAAGATCCAACACCACAATTCTTCTCCTTACAGGCCAAAGATGAACGGCGCTGTTGAGGCAGCTAATAAGAATATCAAGAAGATTGTGCAGAAGATGGTAATCACATACAAAGACTGGCATGAAATGCTACCGTTTGTCTTGCATGGGTACCGCACATCAATCAGAACGTCCACCGGGGCAACACCGTATCAGCTTGTGTATGGTATGGAAGCAGTCCTACCTGTTGAAGTTGAATTGCCTTCCTTACGGGTATTGATGGATGTTAAACTAAGCGAAACAGAATGGGTTCGGTCCCGATTCGAACAACTGAGTCTGATCGAAGAGAAAAGATTGGCTGCAATCTGCCACGGGCATTTGTATCAGAAGAGAATGAAGAGAGCCTTCGATCAGAAAGTCAGGCACCGAGAATATCAAGTAGGAGATCTTGTGCTGAAGAGAATCCTCCCTCCTCATACAGACTACAGGGGCAAATGGACTCCCAATTATGAAGGACCATTCGTGGTAAAGAAAGTTTTCTCTGGTGGAGCACTGATGCTCAGCACTATGGATGGTGAAGATTTCCCATCCCCTGTGAATTCAGATGCAGTTAAAAAATACTTCGCATAAAATGACCCGCTGGACATAAAAAACAGAATGTGAGTCCAGGCAAAAATAGGGCATCCCGGCGAGTCAAAAACAGAATAAAAGACTCGGGCAAAAGTAAGGGAAAATAAACAAAAAATGTACACCCGCTGAGTTGAAAAGCCGCATTGGACAGCTCAGGCAAAAATGGGTATCCCGATGGATTGAAAACCCGAAAGGGCGATCCATGCAAAATAAGGGAATAAGCGAACAACTGCATTCTGAATTCGTCTGTATTATCTACAACTTGGTGAGCTACAAAGGATCAAGCTTCAATCAGAATTAACTCTCTCCAGAAAGCAAGACGAGAAGAACGTCATTGTCATACGAGTCATAGCAGAAGGAGGAAGCTCCTCGAAAGCGTCGTCAGCATCGCCAGCACTTTATTTCTCAATTTGTAACAGTCTCTTCATTTCAGGAGACATGTTTCTTTGACTGTATCTTGCCAATTCAGGGCACATGAATTAATAAAATCAGATTTTCGGTCATGTTTCGTTTTTACATTTATGTTTTGCAAAGAGTTGTCTGATATCTCTAAAAATACAATTGCATAAGTACAGATGCCTTTCTCTAAAAATAAAAACACATGCTAGCAGGGGATATACTTACTCTTGAGAGTGCTTGACTCCTATGACGGAATCCAGTAGAGGATACCTCGGGACCTTTTGTGCGTTTCCTTATCTTTGCAGGATTGCAGGTATCCAGAATGCAACCTAGGGCATGCAAGTTACGTCTTAGGAAGCAGGCGAATCAATATCAACTCGGTCTATCTTCCACGTGGCACTGGAGAATGCCCACTTCCCCAGCAGAGTTGCCAAATCAACATACGCTCAATCTCGGCATCCGAAATGCTCTACCCCCAGCTGAGTTGCCTCTTGTTGTTATCCCCAGCTGAGTTGCCTCTCACAATTCCCCAGCCGAGTTGCCATTTCATCCTCAGTTGAGTACAGGAGTCAGGGAACCATCTCCCCACAGAATCTTCAGCCTCTATCCAGAAGAGCAGCGCATAGAAGAGCACAACAGAGTGAAGAAAGCTTCTACAGACCCCAGCTGGGTCCCGTATTGTAAAGATATGTCAATCAGTGACCTATCTCCCCAGGCAGATACATCATCAGATCTACCAATGATCTCATCCCCAGCTGGGATGTTCACTTCAAGCAGATAAACCAGAGATCTTCGCAGCAACGGGATCCGAATCCCGGATCGGTGCCTCTTTGCATAATCATAGCATTCGCATCATATTATCCCCTCAGAGCGTAGCATTCCGTCTAATACGGAGCATTACGGCAAAAATCAAACGCATAGCATAATCATAAGTCATGTTGTGAATTGAACACTTGTGAATAATAAACCGTTCATCATCATTGTACAAAAATCCCCACCAGAGTCCCAGCAAAAGCAGTTGCCTCTCCAATCACCAAACACCAGTATATATTTCTGACACCCGTCCGTGTCATCACTTCCCCAAACAGGTTGCCTGAATACACTTTACAAACAAAATCACCCGTACTACAGGTACTTCCTGACACCCGTCCGTGTCAAATCACCAGCAGAAAGCCAAAGACATCCTCTTTGCACTCACATATACTTATATACACTTTTCTTGACACCCGTCCGTGTCATATCCCCAGCGCAGTCGCTCACTTTCATCAACCCATACACTTGTTATTATTATACTTTTCTCTCTTGACACTCGTCCGTGTCACTCTCCCCAGCAGTTAAAATACTCATCTATACAATATATATACTCACCACTCATGGTACACTTATACAGATACTCGTCCGTATCTTGTATACATCATTTATATCCCCACAGATTCAACAGTAGTCTTTGTTCTTTGTTAACCAGTTGGTACTCGTCCGTACCATCATCTCAGAACCTTGCGTCTAGTGTTTGTTTCTACATGATACTCGTTCGTATCATAGTCTTAGGGATGCTCGTCCGCATCTTTAATCCATACACTGTGTCAAACACTTATGTCTTCTTGAATATAGATATTCGTCTGTGTCTACTATTCCCCAGAAGAGTCCTTTCAGAATCAACACTCGTCCGTGTTCCTTGTTAACCAGTTGACACTCGTCCGTATCATCGTCTCTGAGCACGTGTCAGTTTGTTTCTACCCGATACTCGTCCGTATCGTAGTCTTAGGGATGCTCGTCCGCATCTTTAATCTATACACAACATCTAAACACTTATACTTTCTTTTCTTGGTTGTAAACACTCGTCCGTGTTTGCTATATCCCCAGTAGATCGCCTACAAATTTTTCTTTTTTATCTAACACTCGTCCTGTGTTATGATACCCCTGAGAGCAGCCGTACCCTGCTGAGTGGTCGTCCTCCACTTCTTGATGGTCGTCCTCCATCATGCTCATCCGATGGCCGTCCCCTGCTAGGTGGTCGTCCTCCACCTTATGATGATCGTCCTTCATCATTTTTATCCAATGGCCGTCCCCATTGTTGATTTTGGTTATCTGACATTCGTCCTATGTCATGACAAACCTCGAGAGCAGCCGTCCCCTGCTGAGTGGTCGTCCTCCACTTCTTGATGGTCGTCCTCCATCATGCTCGTCCGATGGCCGTCCCCATCGTTGACCCTTTCTATCCGATGGCCGTCCCCATCGTGGATATTTTCGGCAGCCGTACCCTGCCAGGTGGTCGTCCTCCACCTTTGATGGCCGTCCCCATCATATTTTCTTTTATCCCCAACAGAGCAGCCGTCCCCTGCTAGGTGATCGTCCTTCACCTTTGATGGCCGTACCCCATCATCTGTTTATTTCATTTATTCTTTAACCCGATGGCCGTCCCCGTCGTGGTCCCTTTTCCTTTTTAGCCCGATGGCCGCCCCCATCGTTGGTTACCTTTATGAACTTGATGGCCGTCCCCGTCATGTTTCATTGATCCCCAGAGAATTTTACAGCTTTAGCTTGATGGCCGTCCCCATCATGGTTTTATTTTCCCCAGCTAGTCGGTCGTCCCCGTCTTGGCTTTACCTTCTATCCCCAGCATGTCGGCCGTCCCCGTCATTGCTTTATCTTCACGCACTTTTCCCAGCATGTCGGCCGTCCCCGTCATTGCTCTTTACCCAGCAGTCGTCCTCTGCTCGACGGTCGTCCTCCGTCGCCTACACTTTACAATATACTTTATTTTCCTTTTGCAATCTATATCCCTTTTCTTCTTCATTCTGTGAGTGCAAATTTTGGACTGTCTTTGGTATTCAACCACAAGTTATCTTGTTTGCCTGTTAAGCCGTTGCTTACATCCTGCACAGCTAACTCATGTTTGAATAGGGGCAGCTGTAAACACCCCAAATTTGCCCTCACCCATTCACACCATGGCTTGTGATCATCTCATATGCATAAACACCATCATATCATCTCATAGTACATTTTTGATTCACTGGATAGTTTCTAGGGCATCTGCACCTAGGGTTTGTGATCTGAGCAATCCCAAAGCATCTTGAGCCATTCCAAAGGGCACTAATCAACTCAAAGGGGTCCATGTGTGTTCAATCATCATAATACATCCTCTCAAAGTCAAAACTTCAAAGGAATCACTAGAGCTAGGGTTTAAGTGGATGCAGAGCCAGGCTAGACTGCACAGTTGACTGAAAATTAGGGTTTTGGTTTCAGAGGCCATAACTCCATATTTTTGGGTCATTCTTGTTTCCATTGATCTCTATATGGTATAGGGAGTATGCATATCAATTTTCATGAAGAAATTCCATGGGGAAGTCATCTGATCAAGGGTTGACTTTTCAGACAAGTCAGTGTAAAATCAGGGCATCTGAGGCCCCCAATGACCCAACCAATGGGTGATCTTCATCATTTTGAGTGTATATGATCTTTATTTGATCATGGAAGAAGTTTGAAGTTCATAGAAATCAAGAATTTAGGGTTTTTGCAAATGTTGACTTTTTGGGCATAGTTGACTTTTCAAGAATGCATCATTTTAGGTCATTTTTCAAGCCATGATTCTTGATCCAAAAATGCTTCAAATGGAAAAACTTTGGTCATGAAAGTTGTAGATCTCACCTTTCCCTTTTCAAAAAGTACAAGAACATGATCAAACTCTTCTTGGATCAAAAGTTATAGCAAGACAAAGTTGGCAAAAATCATTAATTTTCAAGATGTGCACCAAGTGTGAAAATTGCAAAATCATGTGCTAAGTCAAATTGCAACTTCTAATTGGTGTCAAACCAGCACATAAACATTCTATGAGCCTAAAAAATCAGAATTGGATCAAGTTTCTACATAGTTTGGTTTATGTAACAAGACTTTCTTCACATGTGAACCATAAAGCCACAAGTTGCAAAAACTCATGATCACTTCCATCCACTTGCTGCCTAGCTTGCTGACCACTCCTAGCCTTTCCCCCTCACCTTGCTGCGCAGCCCACACCTCTTGTACTTGGCTGAAACATGACCCATGCCTCTCTTACAAGAAGTTGACATTTTGGCAAAAGTAGCCACACCTATCACAGCAGGCCAAGTCACATCAACTGACCAATAGGCTTTGTTTATGTGGATCAAATGCTGGCCATAAGACACTTCAAGCAAGGCTGAAGCTCTCACATTCACAACATTCACAAAAACACTCCATTTTGCATAAGCCTTCGAATTTCTCTCCACAGCTTGCAAACATTCAAACCCTCTTCACCATTCAACTCACCTTGCTCCATAGACCACCCAGCACCAAGAACACAAGCCTGAAACAGCCTGAACATCTCACTGCCATTTCTCACTTCATTTTGCAGTTTCAATCGAATCTCCTTCCACAAACCACAAACACACAAACAAACACCACAGACCTTCTCCATTCATCCTCAGGACCATAAACCACCATTCACAATGGCCTGAAACCTCCAGAAACACCATTGCCATTTCTGATCAAGCTTGAGCAGAAGCTGTCGAACCTCATTATCCAGCCAACACAAGCTTCTTTTGAGCATTCAAACATCTTCTGGGGACCAAGTGGAGCAGTTTGCACTGAAGGAAGTGGCCAGAAAGTCCTCAAGTTGAAAGCTCCAAATCTCAGGTAGCTCGAAAATTATTTTTCCAGAAATCATTTTTCTTGTTACAAACTTGTTCTATGTGATTCACTGATCATCCTGATGTTCTTAGTTTTTGAAATGGCTTTGTTTTGAGTATTTAATTTGACTCTGAAACTGGTTTGCCCTAGAACTTGTTCTGTTCGATTCAGCTTGTTTAGGAAAAATAAATTTGTTTGGACTTAGGGTTTTGATTCAGGAGGTCATGGGGTTCATTTCTATGTGCTTAGTTTTCATTTTCGTTACGATTTGAGGGGTTTGGGGATTTTTCAGGGAGAGAGCTGGCCGGAGAAGACGACCGGAAGTCTTCTCCGGCCACCTGAGAGTCATTAAACCCTAATTGCGTAATTAATTCCAGTTTGAATGTGAGCCATCAGATGCGTTGAAAAAGTTGACTTCGCGCGTGTACGGATGGCTAGGATGCAGTCATTAAACCCTAATCAGCATAATTTATTTAATTAATCAAAATTAAACCTGTTTGAATCTGAGCCATCAGATGGCGCGCGCGGTCAACGTTTTCAAGCCCAGAATCAATCTCGTCCATCCATCCTGTTTACTTTCAGTTTTATTTGTTTTTATTTCATTTTATTTCAATTAACTTGCACAATTTATTTAAAATAGCAAAAATGTCTTAAAAATTATGAAACTTTTTCCTAAGAGTTTTATTAATTCTTAAGACCCAAAAATATTTTTATTTTATTTTTCATCATTAAAAAGGTATTTTTAAATATTTAAGAGATTATTTTTAATTGATTAATGGGAATTAATTAATTAAAAATACTTTTAGGTATTTAAAAATTACAAAAAAATTCATGAAATGTTCTAAGACATTTAGAAACATTGTCCAACCTTCAAACCAAATTTCTTTTTTGATCTTGATGCATCTTAAGAATTTTTCATTGAATT
This sequence comes from Lathyrus aphaca, assembly GCA_963966055.1. NCBI lineage: Eukaryota > Viridiplantae > Streptophyta > Magnoliopsida > Fabales > Fabaceae > Lathyrus > Lathyrus aphaca. The sequence continues at coordinate 274,592,428 of OZ014519.1, read as the reverse complement.
AAATCATTTTTTATGCATTATTTTGATCATAAGTTCAAAAATTCATTTCTGCCTATTGGAGAAGGTTGAGACATTGATTCTTCTTGCATTGTGTTATGTTTAGCATGTAGTTTCTAGGGTAAAATGGCCATGATTTGATCTTGCATTTTCTAATTGTTTGACATTTCTTTTGTTAAGAACCCTAAAAAACCCTAATAACTTGTAAAAATCATAACTTGAGTTTGGTTGAGAGTTAAGGGCTCCCCTTTGGGCAGTGGTTTATTGTAGGTTTAGGGTTTCTTTGGATGCCATTTTCCATTTTTTTATCTTAAGGTTTGCTTCTGTTTTGGGTTTTTGTTTGATGTTTGATTCATAAACCCTAATTTGGGCTTTCTCTTGCATCCTTCTTGCATTTCCTTGCACAACATGACTTGCCTTTGCATTTTGTGCATTCTTGTGATCCATTTGACATCTTAAGACATATAGAAAGCATGTTTGATCATTGCATTGCATATTTTCCATGTCATTTGTCTTGTATGCTTCATAACATTTCATGTTTGTTCATGCTCCTTAGCTTGCATCATTTGCATTCATAATCTTGTATGAACATCCCCAGGCCTTGCCTCATGTTTGCAGCATCTCATTAGCATCATTATCATCATCAATATGCTTCTGGTTTTGCTTAGCATCATGCCATTTCATCTCATCTTGCATTGTTTTTGCATTTCTTTCTAACATTTCAGGTGGTAAGTAAACTTGAGAAGTGAATTTGCCTTCACTTCTCATAACTTTTCTTTTCATCTCTCTTGCATCCATTTCTGCATTTCTATTTGTGATGAGATTGAGCTTGCTCATTCTTGTTCCTCCCCCCTTCTTTCTTCAAGTGACTTGACTTCTTGAATGAAGCAAGTCACTTTGCTTCTCTTGATCCTGTTCATCTGCTTCCTGGTGGCTCCTTTGAAGATTGTTCTTGAAAACCTCACAAACCTTAGGATCAACCAAGCATGACAATGAATTAGGGTTTTGATTAGTCTCCCCTCATAGTTTTTACCTTTGTGTCTCTCTTTGAGTCTTCTCTTCTCATCTCATAATCAGGGACTAAACCCTAAAGGCTTTAAGGCTTTGTGATTAAGCTTATGCCTGCATCCTTCTCTTAGGATGGAGTGTATAACTTTAATCCTAAGTCTTGAACCCTTAAGGTGTTTAAATCTCTTAATCAATCCATCTAATAATCATCAAGACATCACACTTGTAACTTGGGCCTTGCATTAGGGTTCTAATTCTTCCTTAAGTGGTTAAGAAGGACTAACCCTAGTGTTAATGGACAAGTCCCCCTCAAGTTGTTTTACAAATCATAAAATTCACTTCATCATCATATCATTAAATAAAATCCACTTAATCAAAGGCTTGTTTTGTCATGAGTTTAATCCCTAATCATGGATTAAGTTGAGGAGCTTTCCTCAGCTTAAACATTCTCATCTATCATCCTTCTTTTAGGATGGTGTAATGAGTCTGTTTAATCCTTGATTATGGCTTAACCTCATTACTCAACACTAAACAAAAACACCAAAAACATCTAAATAATCACAAGTAGGTTAATGATCTTAATCCTGCATCAAAGGTGATTAAGTGTGAGAATCTGACTTCACACTTAAGGTACTCTCATTACCCCTAATCAGAGGGAAGATGTGATGAGTTTACTAAATCCATTGGTGTAGGCTTAAGCTCATTATCCTATGACAAACTTCAAAAGCAATAAAAGACTGAAAACTCCAAAAACAAACAATAATCGTCTCCTTCGGGATTCTTTTCTCATCACCTTCACTCATAACCGAGAACTTGCTTCTTCCGTCTAATGCAAGACAGTTAGCACCTGAGCCAGACAGGTCATACACTTGAGCATAGGCAAGCAAGCAGTTCACAAGTCAATTCATCTTTCAGTCTCTTTGGGTCGAACTACGGTGTTCTGACTTCCTCATTGCACGAGAGGATACGTAGGCATAACTTAACAGTTATCGAACAAAAGTCTCTGTATATTCCCCCTCCTTCCAGCTTTACTCTTTAAGCCTCATGATCTTGAGCATCTTATTCTTGTTCTTACACTGACACTGTACATTTATACACTTCACATTTCTTTACACTGACACCTGTACATCTTTTCCAGCTATCTTACACACAAATTGCACTGACACTACCCCTTTAAAACACAAATCTTTTAAGCGTGGATCCCGTCGAGTACGACGGACAATCTGGGTGCTAATACCTTCCCAGGTTGTAACCAACCCCCTTTCTCAGTCTCTCTGGTTCGCAAACCGTCTTATCCGTATCTTTCTAGGTCTATGCAGCATTGCCTTTCCTCCGGGATAAAAATGCCTAGCTGGCGACTCTTTTCATCTCCAGTGAGTTCACGGCTGTGTGTTCTCACTGTTCCCTTTCGCCGACCGTTCGCGCTTGTACCTGGATGCAAATCTTTGGGAGCGACAGCAGGAGTCAAATCAGCATCGGAGAAACCTAACCCATTATCATAGGTCAAGTGTGCAACACAATTTTCAAACTGGTCTACGGAAATCTCATTTGGCACGTGAGCAGTCTTCAAAAACTTGATCAAGGCTTTGGCATGAGCCTTAGAACACAACAATAAAGACAACATAGAAATATTGGAAGGAGTATGCCCCAATTGATCAACAATGTCATAATCACTCTTGCGAATGATCTTCAATACTTCTTCCATCTGCTTAGAAAGATCATCAGCAGCTGGCACATTAGTTTGTATAGGTTCAATAACAGGACCTTTGCCCCGAGTATCAGCAGTAGAGGTAGTAGCTGGAGTAACTGTATTCTTGGAGGTAACTGGAGGAGAGAAGACTCTTCCACTTCGTGTGATCTTACTAGATCCAGAAATATTATCAACATCCAGATTTTCACCAATAACAGGTGTATCAACTAAGGGTTCCTGCTTAACACCATGGATATAAACATCGGACCCATAATGCCAAGGCACGGCTTTATCAGAAGTATACGGAATAGGACCAGGAGTGGTAATGATCATAGGAGCCATTCTAGCTTCAGCAACAATCTTCACATGGCCTTCAGCAGTAATCTTAATTGGACCCTTATGAGTAATTTTGACAGGTCCTTTGGAAGTAATCCTTACCGGCACTTTATCAACCATATCCACCTCTTCAACCTTCGCACCTTTAGTTATATGATCAACCATACTCTCCACAGAAGGTGGTGTCCTCTAAACACTATGGTGTAATTATTCATGAGGCGTTGAATTCCGTCCTTCAACCTCCAGCAACTATCCGGCTTGTAGGTACAATATAAACAATCTTCACGACAACCTGGAAAGAACCCAGCTTGTACTAACTTCTTCTTGATAACAGACAACGGTGTAGTCAACTCAGCGATTGAGGAAATATGTGAATATTCATCGATGGTATTGACAATCTTCTCATGATTTGGCATGGGAGCAGTAATCACATTTGGAGTACCCGGAGGGTCAAACTCAATTTCTCCAGCATCAATCATATCCTGAATCTTATTCTTCAATACCCAGCAACTATTGGTATCATGTCCCTGACAATTTGAATGATATGCACATCGTGCATTAGGATTGTACCTGGGAGAGGTCACATTGGGATTCTGAGGAGGATCCCTCAAAGTGATAAGTTCACCCTTCAACAAGTGTTGCAAGGCTTGGGCCAGTGACATGTTGATCTTAGTGAACTGCCTTCTATTCCTCTGTTGATTGCCCTGGGGTTGTTCTGGTGTTGCAGGAGTTGGATTGGAGATATGAACTGCACTCACTGACTGATGCCTCCTATTACGATTAGGTTGACCATAAATAGCATTTGACTCTTTCTTCCCACTAGGGGGCTTCTTTGTAGTACTGGATGAAGAAGCACCCACTTGGATCTTGCCACTTCTTATACCACTTTCTACGCGTTCTCCTGTCATTATTAACTCAGTGAAGCCAGATGATGAGCTTCCAATGAGGTGACTGTAAAAGGGACCATTCAACGTACACATGAACATATCCACTAACTCCTTGTCAGTTAGAGGGGGTTGCACTCTTCCAGCCAAGTCTCTCCACTTCTGGGCATACTCCTTGAAATTTTCTTTAGCACCCATGGACATGCTTTGTAGTTGCATGCGAGTAGGGGCTATATCAGCATTCTATTGATATTGCTTATAAAAGGCTTTAGCAAGATCATTCCAATCACGGATGTTGACACTCTCCAACTGATAGTACCACTCCAATTGAGCTCCAGATAAGCTCTCTTGGAAGAAATGGATCCACAACTTTTTATCAGTAGTATGGGGTTGGATCCTCCGGACATAAGACCTCAGATGCAGCTTGGGACAAGAGACACCATCATAAACTATGAAAGTAGGAACCTTGAAACCAATGGGTATGACCACCCCAGATATCAAACTCAGGTCTTCAAAATCCAACCCAGAAGACTTTTGTAATTCCATAGCATCCATTCTATCCACCAGCATCTTGAACTTATCTTCATTAGGCTCATGATAGTAGTTAGCTTCAGAATCAGAGTCCCCCATTGTATTATGGAGACTGCCTCCCTCTTTCTCAGACTCTTCAGACTCATAATCTTCAACCTGTTCTTTGGTCTTGATAGGACCTCTGAACCTTCTTCCCATGTTGATCAGGCCTCCTGACCTTCTAGTCTTCTTAGTCTTCTTGGCCAGCAGTGTCTTCAATTCATCCTGCCCCTTGGACAAGTTCAGGATCAGCTCTTGGAACTGTGCATTTTGTGCCTGGAGATCCTTAACTGTTTGTTCAAGAGCCATTGCTGAAATAAACAGCGAGAAGATGAGAAACCTGTGCACAATAAACCTGTGATGCAATGATATGGTGTATAAATGCGTATGCAATGTTTTCAAGGACCGCAGGATTTAAATTTGCTTAAACAATTAAGGAAGTAAATTTTTATTAGTAATAAATTTGTTTTCCCTTTGGGCTTACAAAATAAAATGAAATAAATACAAAAAATGGGGTTTTAAGTCTCCCATGGACGTTTCCTCTTTGTGTTGAGGTATGAGTTGAGATTCCGTTCCTCGTGAAGTTGCTTTGTTAGTTCCAGGATTCTTTCTTGGCTTGCTTTGTAATGAGCCTCGAAAGTATCCCTTTGCTCCTTCAACTGAATCCAAGATCTCTGTAAGTCTTCCATGTCAGTGGGCATGTCTGGGTGAAGGATGGTATAAGAAGTATCCCCTTCAGCAACAGGCTCCATAGTAACTGGCAGGACGGCAGGATATGGCATCATAAGAGTCTGAGCACGAGATCGCACCCATCTGAGGTAAGCTTCCATAGGAATAGTGTACTTAGGCTCCAGAGTCTTGCTGTCAACCTTGTTCACTTTTCCCCATGCTCGTATGAACCTTTGACGGTAACCTTGCAGATCGTTGTCGTAGTCAAACACAATACCCTGAAACAACATGTCATGTGGACCATCACTCCGAGCATAACCAAACTGTCGTAAAGCTAAAGAAGGGTTGTAAGTAATGCCTCCTCTTATGCCTAGAAGTGGCACATTAGGAAACTCCCCACAATGGTCAATGATAGTGACATTCTCCATAGATCTGGAGCACCAATGGATATTTGAATGAGAGAGTGACATGATCCTTTTAGACTACCTGAACCCTTGTTCATTCTTCATCACTGAGCGAGGAAGGTGAGAAATAAACCACCTAGATAGCAAAGGTATGCAGCACATCAGAGTTCCTCGTGCCTTTGTAGTACGAGTATGAAGAGAGTGCAGGATGTCCCCAAGTAATGTAGGCACTGGATTGTGACTCAGGAATATATTGATGGCATGAACGTCTATGAACTGATCAGGATTGGGGAACTACACTAAGCCATAAATCAACAAGGCTAAGATCTCCTCAAAAGCATCATAGCTCATAGCTTTCAAGAACACTTGAGCCTTTTCTATCAACACCTTAGCAAGAATACCCTTAACTCCGCTTCTCATTTCTAGAACAATGTCAGACTTCTTCAGATGTAGAGCTGCAGCAATAACCTCAGGTTTAGGCTCTTTTTCCAAGCCTGTGAATGGTTTCTGATCAAGTACAGGTATACCCAGAAGTTTAGAGAACTCTTCCATTGTAGGAACCAGCTGGTAGTCAGGGAATGTGAAGCAATGGTGTTTAGGATCAAAGAACTGAAACAGAACACTCATCATGTCTTCATTGAATCCTGAGGTGACTAGATCCAATAGGTGACCATGTCTCTTGATGAACTGGGAGCTTTCAGAAACTTGAGAAACCAATTCCTTAAGCTTAGGAGGTATGCCTACAAAGTTGATCCTGATAGTGTTTCTACGAGCAGAAGCCATGACCTGCAACAAAGAACAAAGATAAATCCTTTGGTCCTTGAAATGGTTAGTGAAAATGCTATGCTTATGATGCATGATGATGTTATGATGTTATGCTCAATCACAAACATGTGGCACACACAAACAAGTCACACAATAGCCATAGGTTTAAAGGCTTGCATGAGGTTCAAAGGTAAGTACCCTCCCCTGAAGTTTAGATGGTTCATCCTGTCCTATAAAGTAACCAGGTTCTAAGGGATCTCAATATCATTGATCTTTCACAAGGGTGGTTGTTCAGTAGGCAACTTACTTGCCAACCAAAACCCTCCAAGTTTAGGATCTCAATGAGCGTAGTATCCAGTATCAACCAACTTCAGTCTGCACCAAAGCCGTTTATCTCACTACTTTTCTAAAGGCCAAGATGGGATAACTAGGGTTCTAAAAGTTAGTTAGTGCATTGACAACATATGGCAGCCTCATATTATCCTCAACTTGACTTAAGGAACATAAGCACCAACAAAGAAGTCACACTAACTATGGCCACCAGATCAACCATATCGGTATACGCCGTGCAGTTTCCTTGGTCTATTGCCATTTACCTAAGGTACACTAGATCCGGGTTAGGATCTTTCACACATAAGAGCACCCAACAAGTAAAGTAAAGCAAGCAAAGCAAACAAGTTTAAAGTGATCTAATTCCTAAGGGTACCCCTCTTTTATTAAATCCCCAGCAGAGTCGCCAGTTCTGTAACACGGTGGGAGAACTGACTTAAGTTAAATGTTGCGGATAGCAAGAGTCGCCACCGACTTTTATTTTATCCATAAGGAAAGGACATAAAAGAACAGGAAAGACCTTAAAAAGATTTTGAGTTCGGGGGGTAGGTTATACAAAGGGAAGGTGTTAGCACCCTTTATATCCAGGGTTATCCATGGGCTCTTAGTTACTTAGATCACTTTAAACTGTTTTGAGAAAATGTAGTGTGTGATTAAAAAATTTCTTAAGTACTTTATAATGATCCTTGTACGGATATATATAAAGACTTTGTTTTGAAAATTGTTTAAAATGTGAAGTGTAATGAAGTATTTTTGAATAAGTGAGCAAGTACTTAAGAGGAACCTACCCTATGTTTAGATCTTTACTGTTCTTGAATGTTCTTTCAATGGTAAGACTATCCCTATTATTAAGGAATAGGTAGTCATTACCTTGGATGTTATAAGGGACAAGTGAAGGGACATCTGTGATTAGGCAATTGTAAGGTGTATAAGCAACTCGAAGGGACTTATCATCTTTATTCGAAAGGGACAAAATCATTACGAAGGCAACCATTAAGGGACTTGATCTTTTTATCTGTTAAGGGACTAGATGATATGAGATGAGGGACTTTGCTTTACACCTTACTTGACCTTTTATTTAGGCAACATGAGAGGTAACCCTTAAGAAGTGAGATGTCGATCCAAGATCGACTTACGTGTGTGAGTGTACCAATTCAAATATTTATCTTGAGATTAAATGATCTAAATTCAATTTTTAAATACAAACATATTTTACACTCCCTATTTTTACTAACCATGGCATTTAAAATTAATTATTAAAAATTACTACAACTATTACATATTGGATACAATTACATAATAATAATAATTAAAATAAATTAAATAAGCAAATACATGAATAATTAAGTGGGTTAGTAACAATAATAATAATAAAATAAACAATCATATAATATATAAATAACTAAATAAATGGGGTTAGTAGTAATAAAATAAATAAGATGAAAGAATTAGCATAATGAAAATAAATAAATTTAAAGTTCAAAATTAGATAAATAATATTTTTTAAGAGAATTTAATAAAAGAAATAAATAATATATACTAAATTATTCTAATGATTTAAATTTATATACATATTATAAAAAATATTGGTTAATTATAATTAAATAAACATGCAACAAAAATAAATTATATTCATAAGATCAAATTAGGATTTTTTTTAATTGTTTTAAAAAATAATCTAGGGTTTACTATTTTATTGAATTATTTAAGTAATATAAACAAATTATAAAAATAAATATACATAATTAGGATTTATATACAAATATAATAAAATAATAAGGTTTTGTGAAATATTATTAGGGTTTTAGAAAATATTAGGGTTTTTCTTATTAATGTACAAAATAAATCAATTTATTTACAAATTATATATATATATATACATATTATGAAATAAATATAAATAAAATAATATTTTAGGAATACATACACAAAAATATTTTAATAGTATTAGAAAATATTTTTTATAATTTATATTTATCAATTTAAATAAAATAGAAATAATATAATGAAATAAAATAAGAAAATATGGAAAATTGATTAAAAAGAAAGGACCTGGGATTTGAACCCAGGTCCCCTACCTCATATGTAGAGCACAAAACCATCCAGGCCAGCGCGCGCTGGTGATATAAACTGAGATCCATATACTTTTGTTTCATATCCTGCACAAATCACAACAAAAAAAATAAAAGCAATACAAAAGGGCCTGGGGGGGATTCGAACCCAGGACCCTCAACCAAACAAACACACACTCCAACCATCCAGCCAGAAGGGCGCATCTGTTATATGATCCACAACAAATAATAATATATTAAGTTATGTGAATAAATGAGAAAATCAAATAAAAAGAATGCTGCCTCCCAGGATCGAACCCAAGCCTTGAACCATAATACGCGCAGCCATTACCACTGGGCCAGGCATGCTTCTGTGAAAAAAATTACAAACAATATAATAAAATATTAAAACAAAATTTGAATTCCAGCCAGCGCGCCAAATGCCTTCATCTTTTTCATATTTCCTGTGAAATTGCTTGCGAATTCACCCACGAACTTTCCTGCGAATCTCATAATACAGAAAACCTACGAAATTTGAATATCAACAAAATAGTGAAATTATTTCAAATTGATTAGTGAATTATAATCCCCAGAGCTCATACAGTCATCCTACGTCTTCCAAATTTATTTATATTAGGTTTATCGTGAAACCCTAAAAGCTTGGCCGAAACCCTAACAATGGCCATTTTTCAAACCTGTACCAAAACTCCAATTAAACAGCCCAGAAACAATCAACAACTTATTACAAACATGAAACAATGATAAAATTTAATTTATAATACACAAACATATGGAAACGAAAAATTCATCAAGATGTGAAAAGTTTGATTCGGGTTATGCAATTGGGCATGCTTTGGATGCAAATGAGTATTGGGAAGTATCAGTGATGATCAAGGAGTCTTTTGCAACCTTCAAAATATTTTGATATGGCCTCTATGCAAGAATCCGAATTGAGGTTTTTGGTGAATTTTTTGAAGATTGAAACTTACTCTTGAGGCAGCAAAAATCGTGTCCAATGCTTGTGATGTGTTTATGTACTTATAGTAGATGAAATTAGGTCAAAATATTGTAGGGTTATTTGGACTTTTTGGATCCAAGAGATTGAAAAAGATCATGCCTTGAATTTCATATATTCTTTGATATAACCTTTCTATCTTAAGACAATCACCATAAATTGTATATCAATCTGATCTAATCCATGTTTATGACCTTCTAGAAACAATATCTCCCTCAAATATTTAATTTATATATTTTATTTTAATTTAAAATGGTTTTAAATGAATAAAATCAAAATAAATAAATAAAAAATAATAAAAATATGAATAAATGAGGATTGGGTCGTGCATGATGTCATGTTGAAGTTTGGATCACAAATTTGCAAGCCCATTTGGAAGAAATTGGTTTTAAAGCCCTATTTGCTTCATAAACCTCCCAAAAATTTCCCAACTTTGCAAGGGCACAAATCCTTCAAATTTAATGCTATGAGGATGTTCTTGGACATTTTGGAAATCTTAAAGAGTCCTATAACCAACCCCATTGGTTTCAAGTCCATACCTTTTACCATTCTCAAGTTATGCTCTTTTGAAGTTGTTGACTTTTTGTTGACTTTTAAAAGGACCTATAATGTCTTAGCTCATACCTTCCAAATGAAGCATTTTTGGGCTTGGCTTGTGAGACACAAAGTTGTAGAGAATTCAATTTCCTTCAAAATGAGCTTTGGATGGGAAAAATTTGATGAAGCATGTGAAAGTTATGGCTGGTCAAAGTTCAGTTGAATTTTCCTGAGGAAACCCTAATTTAGAAACTCCTGATTCTTGATGATCTGAAATCTCCTTGATGAATCATGATAAAACCTTGATCAAATGATGAATTTTACTTCCTATAATTGATGTTGGCAAAAAATCATGAAATTTGACTTTGGTTTGACCACAGTTGACCTCAGTTTGACTTTTTAACTACTTTGACTGATTTTGACCTATCTGATCATCTGACTGAGCAAACCTTTGGGAAAAGTATTGAAACTTGTCATAGGGATTCTTAAACACATATAAGATGTTATGAAGCTCACTTGAAGTCTTGGAAATTCATTTAGCCTGATTAAATTCAAAACCCTAGTTTAGGATGCACTGCTTAGGAGGATGCATTGTCTGAGAGAATTGTCAAATCTTCTGACTATTTATGAACTTTGTGATCCTTGTGAACCTCATAAGATGTCTTGTGAACCTTTTGAACCTCATGAGAGGTCTTGTGAACCTTGTGAACCTCATGGGAGGTCTTGTGAACCTTGTGAACCTCATGGGAGGTCTTGTGAACCTTGTGAACCTCATGGGAGGCTCTTAGTACACAAAGCCTTGGCTTGTGAGGGCAAATTTTGGGGTGCAACAGCAGTGACTGCGAGATAGACGATTGGATCAAGCCGATTGTCCTAGGAGTGGAGCTCAACAACTAGTCATCAGAGAAAATCATCACTGTTACCTACCAACAATAGTAATCGTCTCGTGTTTTCTTTACTTTTGTATGAAAGCTTTATGCCTTGCCCAAGGCGTAGTAGCTCATTGTAAGAGCATTTTTGTTTCACTATGCAATGTTTAATCATCAATAAAATGGATGATTTTTTCATTCATAATATGGTGTTCCCTGTCTTTCATTTTTATTTCTTTAAATAATAAATGGCAATACACATTTTTCATTTTTCTCACGCTCATTCTAAAACAAAGCATGAATCATCATTCATGCAGATGCACCCCATTGGGTCCCATCAATAACAATTTTGTTATGACTCGTTATGTCTTTAATAATCCAATTTACCAAGCCGACGAGGAAGGTGAAGAAGATTGTGAACTACCTGAAGATTTAGCTTGGTTGTTAAAGCAAAAGGAGGGGGTGATTCAACCACATGAAAAGGCTATTGAGATTGTGAATCTGGGTAATAAAGAGACTAAAAAAGGGGTAAAGATTGGGGATATGCTAGAAAAATCTGTGAAGAGCTGGTTGATTTCTATGCTCCGAGAGTATGTTGATATTTTTGCCTCGTCTTATCAAGATATTCCAGGGCTTGACACTGATATTGTAGTACACAGACTACCACTATGATAAGATTTCCCGCCAGTGAAACAGAAACTACGTAGAACTCGACCCGATATGTAGTAAAAATCAAGGAAGAGGTTTAGAAACAATTTGATGCTGGATTTTTGGATATTACAAGTTATCCGCCATGGGTTGCTAACATCGTGTCGGCGCCCAAAAAGGATGGTAAAGCTAGAATGTGTGTCGATTACCGATATTTGAACAAAGCTAGTCCCAAGGACGATTTCTCGTTGCCTCAAATTTATGTGTTAGTTGACAACACAACTCAATACTCAGTGTTCTCCTTCATGGATGGCTTTTCGGGCTACAATAAGATTAAAATGTCGCCAGGTCACATGGAAAAGACTACATTCATCACCCCTTGGGGGAACTTCTATTATAAAGTAATGTTGTTCGGTCTTAAGAATGCTGGGGAAACTTACCAACGGGCTATGGTGACTCTCTTTCAGGATATGATTCATCATGAGATTGAAGTCTATGTTGATGACTGTAACACGGTGGGAGAACTGACTTTAAGTAATGTTGCGGATAGCAAGAGTCGCCACCGACTTTTATTTTATCCAAAAGGAAAGGTTATAAAAGAACAGGAAAGACCTTAAGAGAATATTTTGGGTCCGGGGGGTAGGTTATGTAAAGGGAAGGTGTTAGCACCCTTTACATCCATGGTTATCCATGGGCTCTTAGTTACTTAGCTCACTTTAAACTGTTTTTTGAAAGTGTAGTGTGTGAATAGAAAATTTTTCATAATAGTTGATAATAATCCATGTACGGATGTGTAAAAACTTGTTTTTGAAAATTTGTTTGAAATTGTTAAGTGTGAAAATTTTTTGAAGTGAGCAAGTACATAAGAGGAACCTACCCTTAAAGCTTAAAGTCTTTCTTATTCTTTATTCTTTCCTTGGTAAGACTATCCTTACTATTAAGGAGTAGGTAGTCATTACTTTGGATGTAAGGGACACGAGAGGGACATTCTGTTTTATGAAGGCAACTGTGGGGTGTAATAAGCATACCGGAGGGTCTATCATCATTATTTCGAAGGGACTCGATTCGTAAAGGCAACCATGAGGGACTTGATGATTTTTCTTTTAAGGGACTTGCTTTATACACCCCACTTGACCATTATGAATTAGGCAACTTGAGGGATAACCTTAGAAAGTGCAGGATGGCGATTTAAAATCGACTTACGTGTGTGAGTGTTAATTTAATTATCTTTGATTAAAAGTAATCTAAGTTAATTTTATATAACATACATGTTTTTCACTCCCTAAATTACTAACCATAGCAGAAATAATTAAATAATTGCAGAATTTACATCCAGGAAGCAATTACAAAATTATAATAATAAGCAAAATAAATAAATAGCAAAATAAATAAAATATAAATAAATAAGCAATAAATAATAAAAAAATAGGGGTTAGTGAATAATAATAAGTAAGATTAGTAAAATAATGATAATAAGCATAATTAAGATAAAAATGGGTTAGTGATAATAAAATAATAATAATAATAATTAGAAAAGTAAATAAGGTTAGAGAAATAATAAAAATATAAGTTAATAGTAAATAATAAATAATAGGTTAGTAGTAATAATAATAAATCAAAATATTATAAGAAATTAACATTTTTTAACATAAACAATTATATTTAAAAAAAACAAACATGAACAAACAATTATTTTACAAGTTATTAAGTTATCTTTAAATATATTATAACTACAAAATTTTAACTTTTCATAGATTTAATTATTTACAAGAATATAATTTAAATTAAATATATTTACATCCTAAAAAAAAATAGTTTATAATTATATTTACAAAATTAACTATATTAAAAAAATTATATACATGATAATTATGATGAGAATTTAGAAAATAGAGATCATTTAGAAAATAGAATTAGGTTTTAAGAGAAATAAATTAGGGTTTATTAGAAAAATAGGGTTTGTTTATATACAAAATTGTTTTAACTAATATATTATAATTTATTTACAAAGTAAAAGAAAATAATTTTTGAGTTAAGAAATTTATATATTTTAGAGTTTGGAGAATATAATATTAATCTGAATTTTGAATATATATATATATATATATATATATATATATATATATATATATATATATATATATATATATATATATATGATTTATTAAGAATACAAAACAAATAAATTGATTATCTAGAGAAAAAAAAATGACAAAAAAAATGAGAACTTACCTTGGCTGGGTTTGAACCCAGGTCATCCAACTTGCAAGCATCAAAACTCACCACTAGGCCAGCCAGGCGCAGGTGCTAATATAAGAGATCCACTTTGTTTTGTGCATTGCCTTGAAAATCCAGGAAATAATGAGAAAACAAAAAGGCCTGGGGGAGGATTGAACCCAGGACCTTATAATTACACACGCGCGCGCTTTACCGCCTGGCTGGGAGAGCCCTTCTGGTCATGGATTGGCAACAACACATAATATATTATGTTGGTTTTTACCTGGAAAAATAAGAAAAAAGAATATACATGGCCTGGATTCGAACCCAAGCCAATCACCTAAACGCGCAGCAACCTTACCACCAGGACAAACGTAAGTTTGTGATATAAAACAATGTTTAATTCATAAAATATTATGCACCACATTTGAATTCTGGAAAACGCGCCAAGCCTTCATCTTCAACCTCCTGCCCTTCGAATTTAGCTGCGATTTTACCTAGGATATTTCCTGCGAAAAGTAAACCCTAGCAAAACCTACGAAACTCAACGATCAACCAAACGGTGAAATTTTACAAAATTGAAAGCGTAAACATGATCCAGAGGTCAATTCAAATCAAGCCATGGTCTTAAAAATCATTTATATTCACTGGATCATTAAACCCTAATATGAAGGTCATGAACCCTAAAATGGCACTATGAGTTTCGGCCATGCTTTCTTCAATTAACCTGCCCAAAATTCATCACAAACCTTCATAGAGCACAAATCATCAAACAAAACTTAGTAATAATGCATAAATGTTCAAGCACGAAAAATCATGAAAGTGTGAAAAAGTTTGAATCGGATTTGTCCATATATGATGTTATGAGGCAATGTTATGATCTGGTTATGTTCCATGATGATCAAGGAGTCTAGCCATGTCCTTAAAATACCTTGTAGTGCCTTGAATCTCCAAATCCGAATCTCACTTTTGGAAGAGTTTTTTTGAGTTTTGAAGCTTACCTTTGGCTGCTGGAAATTCGTGTCCTAGGGCTAGGGTTATGCTTACTACTTATATGAGAATGAATTAGGTCAGAAATATGGATTGGTTATGTGAAGATTTGATCCAAAAAATATTGAAAAAGATGGTGTCATGAAATTCAAATATTGGCTCATGAATGCTTGCTATTTTTGTATCAATCACATGATTCCATTCCTCTTTGATTCTAATCACCAATTAAGACTTTCTAGAAGCATTATCCAAATAAAATCTTTAATTTTCATATTTTATTTTTATTTAAAATGATTTTTAATGATTTAAATCAAATTAAATAGAAATAAAAATAATAAAAATCAGATTTTACATGGTTTGGGTCGTGCATAGTGATATGGTATGGATTGGATCACAACTTGGGCAGCCCATTTGGAAAGAAGTGAGTTTAAACCTCCATTTTCAACATAAACCATCACAAAATTTCCCAACTTTGCAAAGGCACATCTCCCTCAATTTTAAAGTTATGAGGGTGTTCTTGGACTTTTTGGAAAGCTTGAAGAGTCCTCTAAACAACCCCATTGGTTTCAGGTCCATATCATTTACCAATCTCAAGTTATGCCCTTTTGAAGTTGTTGACTTTTTGTTGACTTTTGAAATGACCTATAATGTCTTAGATCATATCTTTCAAATGAAGCATTTTTGGGCTTAACTTTCAACATCAAAGTTGTAGGGAATTCAATTTCCTTCAAAATGAGCTTTGGATGGAGACTTGGTGATGAAGTATGTGAAAGTTATGGTTGGTCAAAGTTCAGTTGACTTTTACTAAGGAAACCCTAATTTAGAAACTCCTGATTATTGATGATCTGGAATCTCCTTGATGAATCATGATCAACCCTTGATAAAATGATGAATTTTACTTCATATACTTGATGTTGGAAAAAAATCATGAAGTTTGACTTTGGTTTGACCACAGTTGACCTCAGTTTGACTTTTTGACTGCATTGACTGATTTTGACTTATCTGATCATCTGACTGAGCAAACTTTTGAGAAAAGTCTTGAAACTTGTCATGAGGGTTATTACACACATATAAGATGTTATGAAACTCACTTGAGGTATTGGAAGTTCATTTAGCCTGATTAAAGTCAAAACCCTAGTTTTGGATGCACTGCTTAGGAGGTGCATTGTCTGAGGGGATTGTCAACTTCTTTGACCAATTATGAACTTTGTGAACCTTGTGAATCTTCATAAAATGTCTTGTGATACTCATGGGAGGTATTGAGAAGCTTGTGAACCTTGTGAACCTCATGAAGTGGCTTTGTAGACCTCATGAACCTCAGGAAAGCTTTGTAATCATTGTGAAACTTGTGAACCTTGTGAACCTTCAAGAAGTGACTTGGAGACTTCATGAACCTCATGAAAGGTCTTGTATATGTTGAGAAACTTGTGAACCTTGTGAGCTTTCAAGAAGTGACTTGTAGACTTCATGAACCTCATGAAAGGTTATGGAAATGTTGAGAAACTTGTGAACCTTGTGAACCTTCTTAGAACACAAAGTCTTGTATTGTGAGGGCAAATTTTGGGGTGCAAAAATGACATGATTGGGAAGTCACAAATAGAGGAAGAACACATGGTCAACTTGGACAAGATGTTTGATAGGCTGCGAAAGTTCAGACTAAGGTTGAATCCGAACAAGTTCACCTTCAATGTGGTTAACACGACCTTATTGATTTCTAAGATGGATCCTGTCAAATACATCTTCGAGAAACTAGCATTAACCGGAAGAGTCGCACGTTGGTAGATGGTCTTGACTGAATACGACATTCAATATACTTCCCAGAAAGCCATCAAGGGAAGCATATTGTCAGACTACCTTGCACAACAACCAATCAATGACTATCAGTTGATGAAGTTTGAATTCCCCGATGAAGACATCATGTTCCTCAAAATTAAAGATTGCGAAGAACCACTCCCAGAGGAGGGGCTAGACCCTGAATCCAAATGCAGTGTGATGTTCGATGTGGCCGTTAACATGAATTGCAGCAGAGTTAGTGTCGTCGTTATCACACTGGAAGGATTTCACATGCCCTTCACTTCCCGTTTGACTTTTGAATGAACCAATAATGAGGCAGAATACGAAGCTTGCATAGTGGGAATTGAGGAGGCAATTAATTTGCGAATTAAGACCCTCGATATTTTTGGTGATTCAGCTTTAGTCATTAATCAGGTTAACAGAAAGTGGCTTGTTCATCAACCATATTTGATTCCATACAGAGATTACACGAGGAGACTGTTGACATTCTTCACGACGGTAAAGCTTCATTATGTGCCTCGTGACGAGAATTAGTTGGCTGATCCCCTAGAAACCTTGTCATTTATGATTAAAGTGCAATAATGGAATTATGTGCCCTGAATTGTGGTATCTCATCTTGAAAGTCCCACTTATATGTTCATAGTCGATGTTATTGATGATGATAAGCCATATTACTACGATATAAAATGTTTCATGAAATGCCAAGAATACCCGATAGGGGCATCCAGTAAAGATAAGAAGACTGTGAGGAGGTTGGCTGGTGGTTTCTTCTTAAATCAGGACGGTGTGTTATACAAGAGGAACTTCGACATGGTTTTGCTCAGATGTGTGGATAGACACGAAGCAGACATGTTAATGCAGGAAGTTCACAAGGGATCCTTCGGTACCCATGCTGAAGGACATGCCATGGCAAAGAAACTTTTGAGATCGGGGTATTATTGAATAACCATGGAATATGATTGTTGCAAATACTCCTGCAAATTTATGCTGATAAGGTGCATGTGCCTCCTAATTCGTTGAGTGTCATGTCTTCCCTTTGGCCCTTTGCAAAGTGGGGCATTGACATGACCAGAAAGATCGAGCCTACTGCTTCTAACGGTCATTGGTTCATTCTAGTTACCATTGACTATTTCACCAAGTGGGTGGAAGCGACATCTTATGGTAATGACACCAGGCAGGTTGTAGCCTGATTCCTAAAGAAGGATATCATTTGATGCCACGGAATACCCGAAAGAATCATTACTGATAATGTTTCCGATCTCAACAGTAAGATGATGGTGGAGTTATGCCGGGACTTCAAAATCGAGCATCACAACTCTTCTCCATATTGCCCGAAGATGAATGGTGTCGTCGAAGCGGCTAACAAAAACATCAAGAAGATTGTACAGAAGATGGTTGTGACTTACAAACATTGGCATAAGATGTTTCCATATGCACTTCATAAGATGTTTCCATACGCACTGCATGTGTACCGAACATCTGTACGTACATCAATCGGGGCAATTCCGTTCTCACTAGTGTATGGTATGGAGGCAATCCTACCAATTGAAGTTGAGATCCCCTCCCTGAGGATAATGATGGATGTCAATCTTGATGAAGCCGAGTGGCTCCAGACCAGATTTAACCAATTGAGATTAATCAAATAGAAGCACTTAGCAGTTGTATACCATGGACAGTTGTATCAACATCGAATGAAACGGGCATTTGACCAGAAAGTATGGCCTCAATGTTATATACCCTGTGACTTAGTGCTGAAAAGGATCCTCCCTCCTCTAACAGATCACAAGGGCAAGTGGACTCCCAACTATGAAGGTCCATTCATGGTTAAGAAGGTCTTTTTGGGTGGAGCCTTTATGCTAACAACCATGGATGGAGAAGACTTTCCATCCCCTGTCAATGCAGACGCAATTAAAAAATACTTCGTATAAAAGTACCCACTAGACAAAAAAAGAAAATCCATGAAAAAAAGGGCATCCCTGTGAACCACAAAAATTGGTAAGAGGTTCGAGCAAAAATTAGGGATATACAATGAAAAGAAATGTACACCCGGTAAGTGGAAAACCCGCAAGGGCCACTTAGGAAAAAATGGGTATCTCGGTGGAGTGAAAACCCTCAAAGGGCATTCCATGCAAAAGAGGGACTGAAATGAACAACTGCAATCTGCATAATATGTGATTTGTCATCTACAACAATGGGTAATCTGAAGGTTAAGAATTGTTCCAATTATCTTCCTAAAAAAGCGAAGTATACGGAGAGTCTCGAGGACATACAGGTCATAGATGAATTGGAACTTGATGGGATCCAATTTCACATTTCCATTAGGATAGTTTATTTTTCCTTTTATGCAATTTCCTCTTTCCAGGAATTGCCTCCTAATGTAACGCCTATTCATGGCCACCTTTCAATCACTAAATTGCATTTCATCCAAATAGCTTTTGTTGTTTTTGTTTTCATTTACCATTGTTGATTGCAAAAACGTCACAGTCTTATGATAGATATTGCATTGTGAAGACATTGATGTCTTATAATACATACTTAAGAGTAAAAAACTTGACATATACCTTAATTGTTGAGTGACAGGGATGGTAAACTCAAACCATAAACCTAGGACATATGGGTTTGTCTAATTCTCTATTTTGCAAGAACTATCAAGCGTGTTCACCAATTTGCAGGTACAGAGTAAGAAAAGTCAGCTCCAACACGGAACATCCATGGTCCTCTTCCGTAGCACGTCCCATTGATCATGATCCCTCAACAGGTCTCAGTGGATTACCTTTCTCCAATAGAGTAACAAAATGGGTTGGTATTCCCCAAGCGGGGGTATCCTTATTAAGAGATGTTTTACACCTCTTATCCCTAGCGAGAGATGGTTTATATCTCTTATCCCTAACAACAGATGCCTTAAAACTCTTATCCCCAGCAGAAAGAGCCTTATTTGGTCCTCTCCGGCAAGAGACGGTTCAGACATGTCATCTCCGGTGGAGTCCAGGATTGAAATTGTCCCCAGCTGAGTCAGAGGAAGATGATTCCCCGAGAAAAACTCCAAATATGGTTGAACAGGTGATAGTCCCCCAAGCAGAGTTATTCCTACAATGGTGAAATACTTCTTACAGGAGAGTTCTTATCCCCATCAGTATGTGACAGTTCCTTATTCCTCATTGGTGATAAAGATATTGAGAAGTCAGATAGTTTCCCTTCTTGCGCGGTGTTGTTCGCAGTTTTCCCTAGTCGAAGCCCAATTTTCATTGGCATCTCTCACCAACAGAGGACGTTGTGCTTGAGTCATTCCCCAATAAAAAATTTTCTTCAGTAGAGTATCAACAAATCCTTATCCTCCAACGGGGAGACATTTCTTACAAGAGTTCTGGTACTCTCAGCAGCCAGCTGAGTGATTTATCTCCCCGTAGAAATCTGGAATTTCAAATTGGAAAGAATTTTTCTCCTCATCAAAGTATTGACAAGATGTTCCCCAATCGAGTTTGAAGATTTTCAATTCCCCAATGGAATTCTACGGGTGGCGTTCTTCCCCAAACAAGTTCCTGTCAGGACACCTGCCCTAACAAGGTCATCATTCTCAAAGTCGAATTTATTTTTGGCATTCGTGGCAATTCATAGCCATTATACCATTAGCATCCTCGCCAGCAGAGATGTTATTCCCCACAAAGGTTCATAAAATCATATCAATGGTTATTTCTCCCCAGTAAAGTTGTCAGGGTTGTTACCTCCTTATAAGGAGGTCACCCTTGCATTTGAATTTGGTAATCATCATTACATTTGCATCCTTTAAACCGTAGCATTTCCATCACTGTGGAGCATTACACCATGGAAAATTCAAACATATGCATATGAATCATAAACTAGTTTTGGGTACCTTGCACGAAAGCACAAAACTGTGAATCATCATTCATACTAGAATATCTCTACAAAGAATGCCTATCTCATTCCCAGGAATGATTTCAAACTAACCCAATGGTCGTAGATTTGTTAATCTTACCCTTAGATACTTGTTGTCCCCGACGGAGTCATCTTTCATGATGTCCTTATCGTAAGTCTACCTTCGACATAATCTTACTTTTTGAGTCCACCTTCAGCTTGGACTTATATCCTTGTTTGAGTCTACCTTAGGTTTAGTCTCATTCCTTGTAAGTCCACCTTCAGCTTGGTCTTACCTTTTCGAGTTCAACTTCGGTTTGATCGCGAACCTTATCGTAAGTCTACCTTCGGCTTGGTCTTGCTTTTTTGAGTTCACCTTAGGCTTGATTTTGAATCTTATCGTAAGTCTACTTTCGGCATAGTCTTACTTCTCGAGTCCACCTTTGGCTTGGTCTCGTACCCTCGTATGAGTCTACCTTCGGCTTAGTCTCATTCTTTGTAAGTCCACCTTCGGCTTGACCTTACTTTTTCGAGTTCACTTTTGACTTGATCTCGAACACTGTCGTAAGTCTATCTTTGGCATAGCCTTATTTTTTTTATTCCACCTTCGGCTTGGTCTCGTATCATTGCTCCTGTTGAAAGTCAAGTTAGTATATTTCTCGCAGAGTGCAAATTTTCCGGGTTATTTGGGTATTTAATTCCTCCATACCTCAAACGTCTGAAAGGCATTGATATTATCCATTCGGTTCTACAGTTACTTGAATAGGGGAAATTGTAACACCCCAAAATTTGCCCTCTTATTTATTACATGTTTCAAGTAGCTTATGCTTCATCTCCACAACATATCCTTTCATTCATTGAATTGCATTCAAATCATAATAAAAATAATAGAAATAAAGCATGCATCATTGGTGTTCCTTATAAGGCCAGGGATCAAGGTGGTTTTTTAGAAGAAATTCAGGTTGAATTCTGCCCCCACAATTGGTAATTTGGGAATCGGGCATTTATTTTGCCCGATAAATAGGTGTTGAGCGAGTTGTGCCACAATAACGCATTTCAGGCGATCAAGCGAATTTTTTGATTCATGACAAGGGTTATTCAGTGATAATTTCAATTATTAGGTATCAGTAGCAAAATAAGCTCAAAACAAATGACCAAAGTCAAATATCCAAGACTTCCCACCAAAACAAAGAAAAAAGGGAAAATTCAAATTTTGTACTAAATAACCGGTTACCACCCTAGGAGTAACCGGTTACCACGTGCAATTTTTCCAAAATAATTCAATTTTTAACATGGAGGGATTTTTCACATTTTTTCCACTTCAATTTTGCACTTCATTCTTGCTTTCTCAAGGGAATTGTCGCTCCCGGGATTTTCATACTAGTACAAACACGAAAGTGGCACAGAAAAAGAATAGTCACCAGCCAAGCATTTTCATCCCGAAGGAAGGGTAATGCTGCACAAACCCAGAAGAAAGGAAATAACGAGGTCTTACGAACCAAAGAGACTGGGTTCGGGAGTCGGTTACGAACTGGGAAGGTATTAGTACCCCAGATCGTCCGTCGTATCCGACGGGATCCACGCTTGCTAGAACTGTTTCAAAGGGTATAGATAAATTGCTGCTGAA
Source organism: Lathyrus aphaca (assembly GCA_963966055.1). Lineage (NCBI taxonomy): Eukaryota > Viridiplantae > Streptophyta > Magnoliopsida > Fabales > Fabaceae > Lathyrus > Lathyrus aphaca. Next base: position 274,570,154 of record OZ014519.1, on the reverse strand, counting down.
CAAAGGAACTGCTACTGAACTAGAAAAGAGAAAAGAAAGGTATGGAAAAATGTAGGAAAAATAAAAGAGTGCTCGAATGGGCCCTACCCCACTGCCTACGTATCTCATCAGGAAATGAGAATCAGAGTCGACGTAGTTCCCCTAACTAGGGAGGGAATTGATTTGTTTGTATTTTTTATGTTTGAACTGCTTATACCTATGATCAGGTGTTGCAGGCTCGTCTGGAACGAGTTCTTTACTGTCTTGCAAAGAGACAAGTAGAAGCGAGTCCTTTCGTTAAGAGTGAATGATATGAGAAAAGAATTCTCGGAGGAGATACGATTATTATTTGTTCAGTGTTTTTTAGAAGCTTTTTTTGAGGTTTGCACAAGAAAGTGTATTCAAGTCTTATTCCTCATAGCTCCAAGTAAGGAGAAAATTCTCAAGACTTGGTTCCAAAGATTAGGGCTCGAGTACACTATCCTACTTGAGGATCTAACGTGCACAAGCAGGTCAAGCAAAACTATGAGGATCTAATGCACACAAGAAGATAAAGCATTCAATATGCTGATCTAACGACCATGTTATTAAACAAATTAAGTGAGAGGACTTATAACACATAACTAGCATAACACTTGCCTAAAGTCCTTACGGATGCTTCACGTGGGACTAAGGACAACCCACCTCAAGACTTACTCAAGACCTTACGAAGGACTTATAGTCTACTCATAGCAAATCAACGTCCATGTATACACAACGGGTACCTCAAGTCCTTACGGATGCTCTAGTGAAACACATAGTAACCACATTGAGACTTACACAAGACCTTACAGAGGATCCCAAAACAAAACATAATTCATGATTCATTCGAGTTTAAGGGGAACCTAGATACCTCATAAGTCGTACCTTTCTCTGTTTCCATTAACTCACACTTTCCATTTTATAAAGTTTTGGTCATTTGAAAAAGTCGGGTAAAAGTCGGCTCAAAAATAATGTTTTTTGATCTCAAAAGATAGGTTATGTCATTAGCTTCAAAACGATATGTGGAACGTTAAAAACGGATACCCGAATCAGAAGTTACGAATTAAATACCAAAGTTGGAACCTACAGATCTCGCTGAGCAAGCTCCCTCTCGCTGAGCGAAAAACCTCCTGGAACTCTCGCTGAGCGAGCTACACCAGTTCAGGAACTTCCAAACCTACGAGAAAATCACTCTCCAACCCAAAATCACTTCCAAACATCCACCAATGCAGAAAAACATAACCAAAAATGTTCATAAACATCATATGAGTATTTTAGTTAAGCTTTAATCGAGTTTTAACCGTTAAACTTCTGATTTTTTTCTTAGATTTTCCAATTAAGCCCTAACCAGAAAATCTCTAAAACTCAACCAAAATCAAAGATAAAAGTTTCTAACTAAGAACTCACCTCAAGAGATGAAGATTGACGGAAAGATTAAGTCGATTCGACGGACGGATGATCGAGAATGAGGAAATGAAGCTTTTGGGGTTTCTCTCTTCTTTTTCTCTTCTCCTCTTCTTTCTTCTTTTCTTTCCTTATTATCTTTTTCTCCTTCTCATATATATATATATATATATATATATATATATATATATATATATATATATATATATATATATATATATATATATATATATATATATATAACTTATATTTTTACCAATGGGTCAAAAATTAGATAATATCCAAAAATATCTCTTAATCCGATATTTGTAAAACCTCTAAGTCAGCTAGTATCAATTAATAAAATAATATCATGTGGATTACTCTATTTAGTTATGTTAAAATTTCTTAGAGTATTCCGAAATAATATTATTATCAATTAATATTGTTCAGAGCTTTAAATAAAATTAGGTGTATTACACTCATTATCTTTTTAAGGATCTTAGTTATTAACTGATTCAATAAATGGTTGTTCAATATTATATTAATGTTCCTCGTTAATAACACCAAATTAGAAGCCAACATTTTCGGATCCTATGTAGTAGTCTCATTCTTGTAGATACACAAAAAAACCACTAGGAATTGTCATCTTTCAGACTCTAGTAGAACTTCTCAACTTTATCTCATTATCTTCTTAAGGATCTTGTTATTCAACTGATTCAATAACAGGTTGTTCAATATTATCTTAATGTTCCTTGTTATTAACACCAACTCAGAAGCCACATGGGAAAAACAAAGGACCACAATCTCTAAATTAGTCAACATTAATCAAAATAATAGTGTTCTAAAATAAATATATAAAAATACAAGAATTCAAATAAAATCTTTTCAATAACTATTTTAAAATTTTGAAAAAATATAAAAATTTCTTACATTTCTTTCACGTTTGACTCAATCAATTATTATCATAAGTAAATAAATAACTGAGTTGCCTTGTTAGTTTTTATTTTCATTTTTGTTTCTCATATTTTATTTTTAGTCTCTATTAAAAAAAACATATTTTGGTCCTACAAAAATTTTATGTATGCAGTTTTAGATTTTGTTATGTTCTATAATTTTGAAAACTAATTAATTATCCCTAAACTTTTAAATTTTTAAATATTTTTTTAAAATGAAAAAAATTAAATATGAATTATTTAAATTTCAAAAATAATTATAAAAATAATGAAAATCTCAACTTATAAATCAAATTTTATGATTTTTTTTAGAAATTTTTTATACCGTTCTAAACATATTTGCAAAATAATCATTAAAAAATATATATTGATTTAATAATAAGAATTAAAATTATGTCCATAATTATTTTGTAAGGAATAAAATCCGTTATGTTTTATAAGGATCAAAAATAAAATTTGATAATTTTACCTAGATTAAAATCATATTTAATTCTAATTAATTAAACCGAGATATTAATAGAAGAAGTACTGGTATTCCATTTTTTTCTAATTGTCGGTCCTACTCACACCAAACAAACAAAGAGAAGAAAAGAACACTAAAAATTGACACTTTAATATTTGTGGCTCATACTTCTGTCAGGTCATTTTTTCTTAAAACAAACACGCGTTTTCGAAGATAATATCCTATTCCTTCCATTAGATTTCTTTCTCACCGCACGTTACTTTTACCTTTTAACTCCACCTAAATTTTCAATTGTTTTTATTTTGTTTCTTCCTCTTACTTTCTTTCCACGTGTACCCCAGACTTTTCACATGAACACTTTCAATTTCCATTGTTTTCTTTCTTCCATAAAACTCCGATACCCTTAAATTTAGTTGGATACCGATATCTTTAATCAATCAAAATTTATTATTCAATCTCACGTCATTTTATTATTTTATTTTATTTTAAAATAAATTAAAGTTTTATTACAATTTATACTAAAGTTACCGATACTCAATTACTTATTATGATATATAAGATTTTTTTTTCTAATTTCGAACCAGAATCTTTTCTGACGGAACCATCATCTAAAACTAAACTCAATTTTGTTTAAAATTGGTTGTTTGATTGTTTTATTATTTATTGGACCGCTGATCACTCTTCCCTGAGCTCTACGAATACGGACAAGACACTGACTCAGATGATTACGTTCGTTCGGTTAATTTATTTTCTCAAACTATTATTGCATGTATCAGGTGTCCGTGTCTCTATTAATGATCTATAGTTTTAGGGAAGTATTTTTGTTCAATTGGATTTGGAACTGCAGTGGTCTCAGTCATTCCGGTGCGGTTGTTAAGTAAAATTGATAAATTTAAGGGTGCGGAAGAAATGTATTGGATGTAAAATTGGGAATAAATTGTGAAGTATCTTTGTTAATAGGCTCTTAAGTATTATTGCATGTAAATCCAAGTTAGGTAATTCGGTAAGGACTTTTGTGTTATGTGCATCTCTTATCAGATTTAGATCCAATGGTGTTGGAATTAGATTCTAAAATAGCTATCAATTATATTCTCTTGTGTTCGAAAAATTGTGAAATAAAAAATTTTCTTATGAAATCTTTTAGTAAATTGGGTGTTGGATAATATACATTTGCAAGTCCTTTTGATAGAAATGAAGAATGGATTGCTTGACGGGGTTACTTAACTTTCGTGATTTGATACTAATTGTGTAGTCTTCTGTTGAGTTATAATTTTTTATCAGTGTTCGGCCAAAAATAGTCTGCTAAGTGTTATCTTCCAATATTAGTTATAACTGTTTATTGAAGAGTGAGAGAGGAATTAAATGAAGGTTGAAAAGACGAGCTTTAGAAGCGTATGGTTTTCGCCTATGCCAAAGTAAGACGGGTATATCGAATGTAAATTTAGCAGTAGGAGAAGTGTTTTGAACGTTGGAGATCATTTCATATAACAAGTTAGGCTTTTTAAATATTGAGTCCATGGTACAAAATGATTGGAGAAATAAAAAGAGATGTATATCATCTGATTTAAGTAGGTTGGTTGAAATATGATAAAAAAAATAGAAAGAGATGCATACCATCTGATTCAAGCTAGGTGGTTGAAGTGGAGGAGAATCTTGTGTTTTATGTGACATGAAAGTTTGGTTTTGCTCATCAATCAATATGAATGAATGTGGATCATGGGCTCATTCCGCATATAATATACTATTTATCTCATTTGTTATGCATGAGAATATATTCATTCAATGGTCAAAAAGCCTTGTGGAGATTATTCTTAAAATGTTATTTTAGATATTTCATCATTTTATTGAATTTTTTTTTGGATATCAAAATTTTCAAAAATTATTTTAAAATTATTTTTAATAGTTTTTCATAAAAATCATTTTTAAAATATATATTTTAAAAAATTGCGATTTTAACTATTTTTTATCTTCAATAATGTATATTTATATTATAGATTGTCAAAATTAATCTTTTAATTTAGAAAAAACGAATATAAAAAAAATTGTAAAATTAATCTTTCAATTTTGAAAAAATGATTTTATAAAATATATTTTTGAAAATACAAACCAAAAAATCCATTTTTTAAAAACTAAAACAAACATTCCCTAACACAACAAAATAATAAAAATGAATCAAAAAAACATCTTTTTGTTCTTCTATGCAATTGTCATTGTTAATTGTTGACTATAATGTAGTTTTTATATTAAATTTTTACCCCTTAAATTTACATTTACTATTCATTCTTTGCCCCCAAGATAATGTTAGTAATCTGGATTCAGCTATTAAATCATGATAGTTGAATATTGTATCCAAAGGTATCCAACTTTTTTTTGGTTCTAACTTTGCTCTTAATGTACAGCATCTAAAGTTCAACTTCTAATTAGCTTAATGTCAAAACACTTAACTCCATTTGACATTTCATAAAATTATTACAAACAAAAAAATCAATAACAATATCATCACTTAAGGTAGTGGAATAAAGAAGTGTCTTATTGCAATATTTAATAGACACGTGATGCACTTTATACTTGATTAGTTACTTTCACATAAAAGCTACAAAAAGGTATATTTTTTCAATTTCATACTATGTATATACAATATTAAAAGTATTAAATAATGGTTCAGCACAAACTATTTTCCATTTTACAATCCCAAAAATGGTTACATTACAAACTATTTTACATTCTCCAATCCCAAAAATGGTTACAGTACAAACTATTTTACTTCCTACAATCCAGAAATGAAAGCAAATTTCATATAAAAATAAATAAACAGAAGCAAACTAATCAAAGAGAAAAATTCCATAGTGACACCTCAACATCTTCAAAGTCTGTATTAATATCTTGATACTCAAACTCATGCCCCAAACTATGTGTAGGAGACAGTAGAGCCATATTCCTCAATGAATCTGGAATGTTCATTACTCCCTCTTCCTCCTCTTCCATTTCAAACATAAGCTGCTCCTCCTTTATGGCACTGGAGGTGGCTACCGCCGTGTCAATATCATTAGTCGTTAAAGCCGTATCTGGTATGAAAGTTTTGTCTGGTCTGAAAGCCTCGGCAGCTTCAGCTGCTGTCTTTTGAATATCTTTTGTCTCGGTAGTGGCTGGAACAGGAAGTCGCCAAGCCGAGTCTGCAAAGTTGAGACAGGCGTTGCGACCTCTCAATGCCAATGCCGCAACATCATGGGCTCGGGCAGCCATCTCGGCTGTCGGAAAAGTCCCTAACCAAATTTTAGTCTTCTTGTTAGGCTCTCTCATTTCACACACCCACTTATCTAAGTTCCTCCTCCTCACACCCCTGAACACCGGGTGGCGAGTCTCCTTGAACTTCTTCCTCCCTGCACGCTTCTTCGGTGTACTCTCAGCTAATCGCAGTTCCTCGTTGAAAACAGGCATCTCATGAGAGACATCTACATTTGGTAATGATGTGTTGGAGGAAGTCGAAGGTTTTGAAGTGGAAGGGTTGTTAGTTGGAAACATAACCGTGTGTTGGAAAGAGTATAGAAAGGTTTTGAAAGTGAAGTTGGTGGCTGAAGATAGAATTGGTGTAAAGATTGTGAAGATTAAGGTGTTGTATATATAGGGAACCATAGTTGAAGGAAAGAGGTAGCAGTGTGTGAGAGTGTGAGATTGCTTTGTGTGAGTGTGGGAAAGAGATAACCCGTGAGAGTGTTTTGTGTGAGCGTGTGTGTGAGTTAAGATATTTTGGAAGTATAGTGAGACAGCTAGTTTGCCTAGTTGGAAGATTTGAAAAAGTGAAAGGCAAAGTGATGAGAAGAGAGACATAAAGACCCCACACCAGGACCAAAAAGAGTAATAATGTTATCAATGTAGTATCTTCTAAGACACTAAATCATGGTTTTTTCCCTCGAAGTAGACTTAATAAGGTTATTAAAACAAACATAGGATTATGCTATTTTTAGCTCTTATCTCCTTTTAGTCAACATAAAAAATCTTTCGAAATAATATTAGAAAACTCTCAACTCCATTTTTATAACATTAATACTTGTGTACTATATTAAAAAAAAAAAGTAGTGTATTTAACGTATAACTTTATAAAATATCTTTCAAGTGACATAATATTAAAACAATTATCCTATCTATTCTTATCGACTAAAGGCCCAAAAAACGAGTCAAATTCAATACATATTCAAAATGATCTACCATATAAAAATCACATGTGATATTCAATATACACTTTATCATTTATATTTTTACCACACTCACATTAGTGCAGAAATGACTTTTTACATCGGGCGAAAATGACTTTTTACATCGGTTCCGAGTCCGATGTAAAGGCAGTCGATGTAATAAATCAAAGACATTTTACATCGGTTTTAGGACCGATGTAAAAAATATGTCAACCACATCGGTTAATTTTTAAGTCTGATGTGAAAAAAAATATATAATTTTTTTTTAATGTAAAAGGTAGTTTTTACATCGGTTGGATGATAAAACCGATGTAATAGGTGAGGTTTTTACATCGATTCTTTCTTATAACCGATGTAAAAAGGTGTGTAAATTATTTTAAAGTATGCGCCACGGGGTACTTTTTACATCGGTTTTGCATTCGCCCGATGTAAAAAATGTGTCATACAGAGGGTTTTTACATCGGTTCCCCATTCGCCCGATGTAAAAAGTGTACCATATAGTACTTTTTACATCGGTTTTTCCACTCGCTCGATGTAAAAAGTACTGTAGAAATTTTATATAATATGACTATTTTTTAGCAATTCCTGTAATTTTTTTGGTATCTAATTTTTTAGCAATTCCTGTAAATATTTTTGGTACCTAATTTTTCCTTCACATAGACCACATTTAGGTCGCTATTTTCATACATTTCTCACCAATATTCAATCAACCAAATATCTAGTATACACATATATTCTTCCAAATGTACTAGTATACACATATAGTCATCTTAATATATAGGAGGTTTTTACTAAAATTTACTACTACAACAACAACAACAAAAAATACACATTCAACCAATATTCTCCCCACTTGAATATCAACTTACAATATCCACAAGAATATGAGTTGTAACTTCGGTAGAAAACACAAAAATCAAATTTCCTGAAAATAAATAATAACACCAATTAACCAAAAGACGACACCAAAGTCAATAGGATCAAATCAGACAATTCTATATATCTTACCAGATAAAGCTTAACTTTTATATAACTCAAAGAAACATGTTGCCCAACGGAGTCGCAAATCATACAAATCATCTTCTTTTGTTGGGTCATTAAATACCTACAACACATAAATAACAATATAGAGTTATTTTGGAAAATTCACATTAAGTTGCAAAATGCAAAGTAAATAACAAAGTAAAGTTATTTTTATTATCGTCATCCAATTATCGGTTATCTTTGCAGAGACAATATCCAACATATTTTTCATCACATAGTACCCACAATCATCAGAGTTATTTTGTTTCCTTGTCTACAAATGAATATATGACATTATTAGTGAATACTTATATGATAAAATTAAATTTATACTTATAATTTACACCACTTACTTTGGGTCGAAGCCATGTAGGCTTTCTTCTAATGTCATGTGCCGCTTGATGAACCCCTAAAGCACTAATTTAGAAGGGAAAAAATCCATATAAAGCCACATAAAATATGGAATTACTTTTGTAACAAATTATGTATATAAGATATAGTGAACATAAAAGATAAACTTACTTTGTAACAAGTTTCGTCATGGTTTGATTAAGTTCCTGATGAAGTGAACAGAAGAAGACCACTGTATTGTCTTTTGGACAAATGACTATTAATTGCCAATGTTGTCTGTATGTGCGTGTTGAAGTACAAAAGTCAGAATTTCATATTAACAAAATTGAAATATCTATGCAACCAAAGTTATAAAATAGAATTTCATACACATACCCATGAATAAATGGTAGCAAGTGACACACTTTCTCTTCGTGATCACGTAACTTGTCTTGTATGTATTTTCTAACTTTTGCTTCAGTTTTTGCCACATTATCAACATACGAACACAAAGCAGAGTCCAATATCCCATATACTTCTGATTGTGATGTATCAATACACATACGATGAATATACCTTAATAATTATAACATAAACATTAGAATCAAAGTGACAAGATTTATAACATATTAAAATATTTGAGAGTAATAAAAAAGAAAATATACTTACGTGGACCATACTTGCAAAGTAGAAACGTCAAGCCAATGTTGTCCCATCAACAACTCTCTGATACATTTCGTTGACATATAAAAATTTGAGACATTCACACAATGACTTAATTCTAATTCAAAGTATCATACGCATGTGCCTTTTTAAACGAATCTTGTCCAATATCACGCATCATGTCTTCCAGACGATCATCATCCATTTCTACACCAATATTATCTTTTTGGGACACATTTGATTTTTCTACTACCTCACTGTGTCATATCCATTGTGTATAACTTTGACAAATCCCATGACAAATTAGATGATCCATGATTGTCTTCTTATTAAGTTTTGGTTCTCGATTTGCGCAACGAACACATGGACAGAGAAAAAGTACATCAACACTTTTTTCACTATTACTTTTAGGAGGAGGAAGATTTTTTTTAGCATTGCTTTCAGAAAAATGTAGAAATTCCTTCACTCCATGTTCGTACTCAACACTTAATCAATTAGCTTTTATCCAACTACGATTCATACCTATGTTCCGGAATTAATGCATACAGATCAGATAAATCATTTAGACACCTATAATAGTCGCTCTCTTGGACATTATAAGGAATGCAAAAGTCTCTACGTGCAAACACGTGACATACATAAAGAAGAAGTGAGAAGTTATAAATAATTAAAAAAGAACATGCAATTAATATCGTATGGCCGGCCGGATGACTCACGGGTGACGATGCAGAAGTTCTCGTCGACACACAACTTCTACGAGAAACAATATCATCACAACATGTATAAAATAAACTATATATATATATACACAAAACTATATATATATATATATATATATATATATATATATATATATATATATATATATATATATATATATAAAACATGTATACAAAACTATATATATATATACAAAACTATATATATATATATATATATATATATATATATATATAAATTCAAACAACAGTAACAAGTACCTTGGAGGGTCACAGTGGCGGAGATGGACGGCGGACGACGGCGTGTGAAGGACGAGACAGACGGCGGCGTGAAGGGGGGGGGGGAAGGGAGACGCGCGGTTGCGCGAAGGGGGAGGGGGGGACGGTGGAGGTGAACGGTGGAGGTGAACGGCGGAGGTGAACGGCGCGAAGGGGGAGAGAGATGTTGGCGGTGGAGGTGAACGGCGCGAAGAGGAAGAGAGGTTGGGAAGGTGAACGTCGGCGGCGCAGCAGTTGGGAAGAGGAAGATGTTTTTCAAATTTTACAGTAAATGAAAGTTATCTTTTAGGTTTAGGGTTTTTAATTTTTAATGAACTTTTTAAATCGGTTAAATCTAAAACCGATGTAGTAGGTATTAATTTAATAAACTTTTTACATCGGGTCTTAAATCCACCGATGTAATAGGTTATTATTTTTTTTAAGATACTTTTTACATCGGGTATAATGAAACCGATGTAATAGGATATTTGGTTTTTTTTAAAATTTTTTTGATACTTTTTACATCGGGTTAAAGAAACCGATGTAATAGGTTATTTGGTTTTTTTTGAATTTTTTTTTGAATTTTTTTTAATGTAATTTTTTAAATCGGTTATTATATAAACCGATGTAATAGCTATTTGTTTTTTTTTGAATTTTTTTTAATTGTTTTTTAATATGGTTTTTTACATCGGTTTTAGAAAAACCGATGTAAAAAGCTTTAGATGATTTTTTTTGTTATTTACAAAAATGCCACCGCATTATTTTTTACATCGGTGTTTTTCAAAACCCGATGTAAAATCCCTTATAACAATTTATGTTATTATTTACGAAACTACCGCCGTGTTATTTTTTACATCATTTTTAATAAATGCCTAATGTAAAATCATTTAACCAAATGTCTTTTTTTTAGTAGTGTCATCTTAAATTATGGATTGACTTGGACACCATCACCTGAACGTGGAGTTGTCGCTAGTAATAACAATCACCATCACAACTACCTTCTCTGAGGATTCATCATAGACAACGGAAGCTCGTAGAACATCTACACAAACACTCCAGAGGAATTAGGCATCCATCAACCAGATTTGAGTCTGTATCACGGTGGAGATATGTCGACCTTCAACAATTTGACAACCCGCCTATGTAGAATGACAGATCTGACGTTATCATTGGGAGAAGGATTAATGGAGAGGAAGGTGACTTACACCTTTGTAGTAATTTTATGTAGGAGCGCCTTCAGAGGCATCTTGGGGAGATCTTTCTTGGAAAAGTTGGATGAGGTGGCTTCCCCGGTTAATTTGAAGATAACATATGAAAACGACGAAAGAAAGCTGACTGTGATTGTAATGCCCTAAATCTCGATACTTATATATTAAGTTTTACACGACAATCTAAGATGTCACTAACGAAAAAATCCTAAACAAATCAAACATTTAACGAATACACAGCAGAAATATCAATGTCATACAACACATGGCATCGCACGCTCACCTTCACTTAGGGAATCATTGCGGCGGTATCAATCTTATTTCAAATAATAAAAACATTGGAACTTAAAGTTTTAGTCTAAATCTTCAAATAATGATAAATGGTTTTAAAAATAAAGAGTTATCATATTCCACTCTTTAACAAGTTCAACATAAACCGAATAAAAACAATTAAATTCAAACAAAACATAATAAACAAACAAATGTTCCCAACCCCGATGTTACATGATCACAACAATGTGAGTGCAACATTTTGTTATATGTATTTTTAATTATGTCAAAACTAGGATAGGTTTGCGTTAATGTATATTGGACGGTATCCTCTGATTCTAGATGTGCATCTTAGCATCAGGAAACATTAAAATGGTTTGAAAAGGGTTCATACATCATAAATGCATTTGAAACATGTATGTTTAGGTAGCCCTATAGAAGTTTTTACTTCGGCATAGGTCGACACATATCCATGTCAGATCGACACCCGTGCACCAATAGTAAAGCCTATAGCCACTGTCTATGTGCTAACCAATATAGGTCGACAAAAGGTCGACACAAGACCTTTATAGGTCGACACAAGTGCTTTGATAGACCGACCTATAACTTTTATAGGTCGACATATTCGATGCTTTCCTTCAAAAATTCAAATTTCCCTCCATTCATTTGCATTCTTTTTGCTTCCAAACTTGTATACTTATAAATTCTTGATACATGCATCATTATCTACTAAGGTTCTAGTGTAAAACCTATACGAAACCAGGATTTCAAAGCATATTCATCATATTCAACCTCTCTTCTATGCATACACACAATCAAACTACACATAATCATTTTTTTGATTAGGTAATCATCTAAATTAGGGTTGATGACACCCAATTAGGTTGGTATAGTGTGAATACTGGATTGAGTTCTTTGAGGGTTTCAAATAAGAAAACCGAGATGGGGTTTTCCTTCAAGATCATTGAAGATTTGAAGGGTTTGGAAAAGATTATGCAATTTGGATCCGATCAAGTGAAAGCCTTGGGAAAAGGTGGTTCCTTGCAAGGGAGTAGCGTGAGAAGGTGGATCATGTTGGTAAATCTTGGGATTAATTCGGTCGTGTGAAAGTCTTGGGACAAGGTGGTTCCTTGCAAGGAAGTAGCAAGAATTGGTGAATTGAAGCGACATTATTGGTGACTTGATCAATCTTTGATCAATGGTTTTGGAGGTGATAGAATCAAACACAAACCATAGCAAGGACGATTGAGGAACTACCTAAACAAATTTTGTGTCTCTCTCTATTTATGACTCTCTCTTTTAATTTTGTTCTAAGAAAATTATTGAATTCATTGGTTGTTTGATAAATTTAATTGGGAATTATTTTATCATATTTTTTAATGAGGTGTTTTGTATAGAATCATAATTTGGTTGATTATGATTTGTTTTATGATCAACAAAACAAAGTAAATTTTCAAACGATATCGATTGCATACAAAGTGTTTGATAAATTGTCATTTTGTGTTTGTATGCTTTTTATCATTCAAAATAAGCTCTACATATAACTTAACATTTCATTGTGTTGTGATTAATGTTTGTTGAAAAATTTGTGTTCATTATGATTCAATTGTGAAACTTTACGCATATTAGAGCTTTTCGATAGAGGTTCAGTTAGACGATTCAATTCGGGTTATTTCCGCATGTCATAAATCTTTTGAAAACCATTTTTGCCAAAAATTTGAATTTTGAATTTCTGATCTATTCACCCCATCTAGATTGAAGCTAATCGTTTAAAAAGTGGTATCACGAGCTCTGATTAATTTTGTGCTTAATTAAGATTTACTTTTTAGAAGAATGGCTATCGAACCTAAGGGAGTCAACAATAGAGCTCCAATTTTCATCAACGAAAGTTATGGCTATTGGAAAGCTTCTATGAGTATTCATATCAACTCTATTGACAAGGGTATATGGGACGCCATAAAAATGGTCCGAATGAAATTATTGTGACCAAAGTTGATGGTGTTACCATATCTAAACCGGAAGCACAGTGGAATGCTAATGATTGGAAATTGTGGTCACATAATTGGAAAGCAAAAAATATTCTCACATCCTCTTTAGGTGTTGATGAGTATTATAGTGTTTCTCATTGTGAGACCGCCAAGATTATGTGTGACAAATTAGAAGTTACCCATGAGGGTACTAATGATGTCAAACGAGCTAGGATCAACACATTAAATCAAGAGTTTGATCTATTTCGTATGAAGCATGGTGAAACCATAGTGGACATGTGTCACTCCCACCAAATGACACATGGCCAAGAGGGGTACAGACGCGAACGGTCGGTGAAAGGAGAGAGAACACACAAGGGTGAACTCAGAAAGAAAAGAGTCGCCAGCTAGGCATTTTTATCCCGAAGGAAAGGTAATGCTGCATAAACCAAGAAGGATAGGATAAGACGGTTGCGAACCAGAGAAACTGAGAAAGGGGGTTGGTTACAACCTGGGAAGGTATTAGCACCCAGATTGTCCGCCGTACTCGACGGGATCCACGCTTGAAAGTTTGTGTTTAAAGGGGTAGTGTTAGTGCTATTTTGTGTGCAAAAAGTTGGAAAAGAATGCAAGTGTCAGTGCTAAAAGAAAGTGAAGTGAAATGTGAGAGTGTCAGTGTAAGGAAAGAGCGCAAAGCTCAAGACTATGAGGCCAAAGAATGATGCTGGAAGGAGGGGGAATATACAGAGACTTTTGTTCGATAACTGTTAAGTTATGCCTACGTATCCTCTCGTGCAATGAGGAAGTCAGAACACCGTAGTTCGACTCAAAGAAACTGATAGATAAATTGACTGTGAACTGCTTACTTGTCTATGCTCAAGTGTATGACCTGTCTGGCTCAGGTGCAAACTGTCTTGCATTAGACGGAAGAAACAAGTTCTCGTTTGTGAGTGAAGGTGATGAGAAAAGAATCCCGGAGGAGACGATTATTGTTTGTTTTTGTGTTTTCAGTCTTTTATTGCTTTTTGAGGTTTGTCATAAGAAAATGAGCTTAAGCCTATACCAAGGGTTAGTAAACTCATCACATCCTCCCTCTGATTAGGGGTAATGAGAATACCTTAAGTGTGAAGTAAGCACCTCACACTTAATCACCATGATGTAGGATTAAGATCATTATCCTATTTGTGATTATTTAGATGTTTTTGTTGTTTTTGTTTAGTGTTAAGTAATGAGTTTAAGCCATAATCAAGGATTTAATGGACTCATTACACCATCCTAATAGAAGGATAATAGATGAGAACATTTAAGTTGAGGAAGGCTCCTCAACTTAATCCATGATTAGGGATTAACCTCATGACAAAAAAAAACCTTTATTAAGGTGGATTTTAGTTAATGATAAGGTTAAGAAATGGATTTTATGGTTTGTAAGAAAACTTGAGGAGGACTTGTCCATTAACACTAGGGTTAGTCCTTCTTAACCAGTTAAGGAAGAATTAGAACCCTAATGCAAGGCCCAAGTTACAAGCTTGATGTCTTAGTGATTATTAGATGGATTTATTAAAAGATTTAAACACATTAAGGGTTCAATACTTAGGATTAAAGTTATACACTCCATCCTAATAGAAGGATGCAGGCATAAGCTTAATCACAAAGCCTTAAAACCTTTAAGGTTTAGCCCTTGATTATGAGATGAGAAGAGAGACTCAAAGATGAAACAAAGGTAAAAATAATTGGGGAACTAATCAAACCCTAATTGTGATCATGCTTGGTTTTTTCTAGGGTTTATGAGGCTTGCAAGAGATCTTCAGGAGAAAAGCCACCAGGAGAGAAGCAGATGAAAGGAGAAAGAAGCAGAGAGAAGCAAGACAA
This sequence comes from Lathyrus aphaca, assembly GCA_963966055.1. Taxonomy (NCBI): domain Eukaryota; kingdom Viridiplantae; phylum Streptophyta; class Magnoliopsida; order Fabales; family Fabaceae; genus Lathyrus; species Lathyrus aphaca. Next base: position 274,554,852 of record OZ014519.1, on the reverse strand, counting down.
CTTGCTTCACTTAAGAAGGAAAGTTGCTTGAAGAAAGAAAGTAAGAGATGAACATGAATGAGCAAGCTCACTCTAATACAAAGATAGAATGCAGCAATGATGCATAAGAGAGATGAGAAGAGGTTATGAGAAGTGAAGGCAAACTCACTTCTCAATGACTTACCACATGAAAAGTTAGTAACAAGAAAATGAAATGAAGTGAAAATGAGATGAAATGCAATGGTGCAAACCAAAGTCAAAAGCATAAACATGATGTTAATGATTCTAAGAGGTGATGCAAACACATGTCAAGAGTTGTGGATGATCATACAAGGATGAGGATGCAAATGAAGCATGCTTTGAACCATAAAGATTCATGAAAGTTTATGAAATGGAATGAACATATAACATGGCAAATGAAAGATGCAATGATAAAACATGATTCTAATATGTCCTAGGATGTCTTATGTGTCATGTGTATGCACAAAGTGTCATGACAAGTTCTTGTATGCAAGCAAATGAAAGATGGGTGCAAATAAAGGCAAGAATTAGGGTTTATGAACAACATGCAACAACAAATTCAAAACCAGAAGCAAATGACATGATAAAAAATTGAAAATGGGATCAAAGGGACCCTAACCCTACACAAGTTCACTGCCCAAAGGAGGAGACCTAAATCTAAACCTAATGGAAGTTATGATTTTTCTAAGTTAACTAGGGTTTCAAGGTACCTCAAAAGGAAGAAATGCACATTAAATTGAAAATGAAAGATAAATTCAAACCAATTTTACCCTAGAAACTACATGCTATTAAGGATGCAATGCAAGAAGAACCATCATCAAACTCTTCATGGTTAGGCAAAATGAATTTTTTCAAGTTAGGACCAAAATATTGCCTTTAAATGACTTTAATTCCAATGAAAATTGTCAAAATACATCAAGGACCAAAAAGAAATTTGTTTTGAGAGTTTGATAATGTTTCTAAATGTTTTAAAATGCAATGTGAATTTTTTGGTGATTTTTAAATACCTAAATGCATTTTTAATTAATTAATTTCCATTAACTAATTAAAAATAAACATTTAAATGATTTAAAAATAATTTTTAATGCAAAAAATAAAAATAAAAATATTTTTGGGTTCTGAAAATTAATAAAAGGTTTGATAAAAATTTTCAGAATTTTTTAATATGTTTTGCTATTTTTAATAATTCGTGTAAAATAAACAAATAAAATGAAATAAAAATTGAATTAAATGGAGAAGTATGCAAATCCTGAGGCTTACATTCAAATGGATTTGGAGGGAATTGACTGGCGACAGATCCTATGGCCCAGATTCAAACTGGCTAAATTAAAACTAAAACCTAATTAATTAATTTAATGACGTGGATTAGGGCTAAATGGGGTAATCTGAGCCATTGGACACGCGCGGGAAACACCGTCGTACGCTCCACATTTAAACTGAACCCTAATCACAGATTAAAACCCTAATGACATTCAGGTCACTGGAGAAGAGCTCCGGTCGTCTTCTCCGGTGACATCCCTCCCTGAAAATTGCTATCTCCCTCAAAACCTCACCCCAAGCCCCCTAAAGCTCCAGAATCATTCAACAAACATCAAGGAACAAGAATCAAACATCAAATTTCATTTATTTTTCATCAACAACATGATTCGAACAAGAAATCAAAAACTGAACAAAATTTCAGAACACTCATACATCCTCAATACTCAACCATTTTTCATCATTCAAGGTTCATTGTGACCAGTGGAACATGATTTATCATTCTATATCCAAAGAAACAATTTCAGGAAAAAAGTTTCAAGAGGATACCTGAGATGGAGCTTTTGCTTTTGGAGCTTTCAGGCCAGTTCCTTGCTTCAAAGTCCCTCCAATGATCTCCCTGAAGATGCTTTGAGGCTTAGTTGGAATGTATTGTGGCTGGTTTTTGAGATTGATGAAGTTCTGACCAAGGGGAGTGAAAAATCGTATTTCTGTTTGTGGTCTTTTCAGGGCAAGATGAAGGGTGGTTTATGCTCTATGAAGCTTTTCTGAATGAATGGTGAAGTTGGTTTTGAGGTTTGATGATTGTGTGATGAGATTCGAATGAAAATGCATCAAGAGGGATTTTTTTATGAATGCTCACTTGTGGGAGAAATCAGGCTGTGTTGTTTGGTGTGTTGAGTTGCTTTTGGTCCATGTATCAAGTTGGGATAGGTCAGAGAGTTGTTGCTGGCTTATGCTGATTGGTATGGTCCATTTTGCCAAAAGTCAATGTTAGGTGTCCTTTGAGGTATGGGTCATGCCAGGCCAAGGACAAGGGCATGTCTTGTGCAGCTGTGATCAAGGAGAACCATGGAAGTGAGATTGAGGCAAACCAGCAAGTGGATTGAAGCTTATGGGGTTTTTTGCAATTTTCATGAAGTTTGGCCCTTTTGAGATTTCTTAAAGCATAAGTCATGAAACTTGGAGATTCTTTGGTGCATTCTGAATTTTAGGTCATGATTTATGTTTGTGCAATAGCTAGAAGTTGATTTGAAGTCACATTTTGCCTTGGCATGAGAATTTGCAAATTTCCCTCTTTGGCATAAAGTGAAAATTAAGTGATTTTGTCCAACTTTGGCAAGCCATAACTTTTGATCCAAAATGAATTAGAATGAGTTCTTGTACTTTTTGAAAATGGGAGGATCCATTCTAAAACTTTCATGACCAAAGTTCTTTCATTTGAAGCATTTTTGAATCAAAAAGAGGAGGTTGAAAAACTTTCCCAAAATGGCAAGTTTTCATTATAAGTCACTTTCCCAAAAAGGCAACTTTGCAAATGGCTTGAAATTCTTCAATTTTTTGAACTTCTAACATCTTCTATGATCAAATAAAGATCATAAACATTCAAAATGATGGAGAATGCCCTTTGGTTGGGTCATTGGGGGCCTCAGATGCCCTGATTTTGCACTGACTTGCTCAAGAAGTCATCTCTTGATCAGATGCCCTCCCCATTGAATTTCTTCATGAAAATTGGTATGCATGATCCTCATAACATATAGAGACCAATAGAAACAAGAATGACCAAAAAATTTGGAGTTATGGCCTCTGAAACCAAAACCCTAATTCTAGGTCATCTGTGCAGTTAAACTTGGCTCTGCTTCCATGCCTTTCTCAATTCTTGTGATTCTATGACTTTCTTGACCTTGTGGGGATATAATATGATGCTTGAACACACATGGACCCCTTTGAAGTGATTGATGACCTTTGGAGTGGCTCAAATGGCTCAGGGATGGCTCAGATCACAAACCCTATATGCAGATGACTTTGAATGAATGCAGTGAAGCAAAAATGCAATATGAGATGATATGATTGAACTTATGCATATGAAAAGATCAAAAGCCATGGTGAAATGAGTGAGGGAAAATTTGGGGTGTTTACAGCTTCCCCTATTCAAACATGAGTTAGCCGTGCAGGATGTAAGCGCCAGGCTTAACAGGCAAACAAGATAACTTGTGGTTGAATACCAAAGACAGTCCAAAATTTGCACTCACTGAATGAAGAAGAAAAGGGATATAGATTGCAAAAGGAAGTAAAGTGTGTTTATAAAGTGCAGGCGACGGAGGACGACCGTCGAGCAGAGAACGACTGCTGGGGATGAAGCGATGACGGGGACAGCCGACAAGCTGGGGAAAATGCGGGAAATAAAGCAATGACGGGGACGGCCGACAAGCTGGGGATATAAGAGATTATGATGGGGACGGCCATCAAAGAAATAAGACTTTCTGGGGATTAAAGGTGAAGTGAATGATGGGGACGACCATCAAGTCCAAAGCATGAATGAAATAAATGATGAAGTACGGTCATCAAAGGTGAAGGACAATCACCTAGCAGGGGACGGCTGCTCTGTTGGGGATAAGAGGAGGGACGATCATCTATTGGTGAAGGACGATCACCTGGCAAGGTACGGTTGCCAAAAGTATCACGACATAGGACGAATGTTGGATGAAAAGGTCGACGATGGGGACGGCCATCAGATAAAATGATGAAGGACGATCATCAAGAGGTGAAGGACGATCACCTAGCAGGGGATAGCTTCTCTCGGGGTTTATCATGACATAGGACGAATGTCAGATAACAAGATCAACGATGGGGACGACCATCAGATAAAATGAAGAAGGACGATCACCTAGCAGGGGACGGCTGCTAAAAATATCACGACATAGGACGAATGTCGGATAAGAAGGGGTTCTAATGAAATAGAGACTCCGCTGGGAATGATGAAGGACGATCATCAAAAAGGCGAAGGACGATCACCTGGCAGGGTACGACTGCCGGAAATATCATGACATAGGACGAATGTCAGATAGAAAGGAAATAAATCATTGGGGTTTTCTGGAGACCCTTCTGGGGAATAATAGACACATACAAGTGTCTAAATTCCAGAAAAGGTATAAGTATCTGACATTGTGTATGGATTAAAGATGCGGACGAGCATCCTTAAGACTATGATACGGACGAGTATCGGTAGAAACAAACGCTTGACGCATGTTCAGAGATGATGATACGGACGAGTATCAACTGGTTAACAGAGAACACGGACGAGTGTCGAATCTGAGGGGACTTAAGTAGCATATATAAGATACAGACGAGTATCTATATGAGTAAAAAGTAATGAGTGTGACACAGACGAGTGCTCAACTTGCTGTGGAGAGCCCGACACGGACGGGTGTCAGAAAAAGTGTATTATAAACAAGTGTTTGGTTTACAAAGTGTTTAGGCAACTATGCTGGGGAAGGTGACACAGACGGGTGTCAGGGAAAAAGTGTATGTATATGTGAACATGAGTTTGTGAGTGCAAAGGGGACGCTTTGGCTTTCTGCGGGGGATATGACACAGACGAGTGTCAAGAAACATCTGTAATGTATAAGTATCTGTTTGTAGAGAATGCTCAGGTGACCTTACTGGGGAATGATGACACAGACGAGTGCCGAAAGGAGCATGTATATGTATTTGTGAGGGTAAAGGAAATGCTTTAATATTCTGCCGTGGAGTTTGAGAGGTATTGGTATATTGTTCATGGAATGTCAGTATTTACAAGTGTTCAGTTCGACACATGGCTTATGATTTATGCAATATGTTTGATTTTTGCCGTAATGCTCCGCATTGGACGGAATGCTACGCTCTGTGGGGAAATATGATGCGAATGCTATGATTGTGCAAAAGATACCGATCCGGGATTCGGATCCCGTTGCTATAGAGATCTCTGGCTGATCTACTTGAAATGGGTGTCCCAGCTGGGGATGAGATCATTGGTAGATCCGACATATCTGACTCTGCATGGGGAAACAAATCAATGATAGACCTATCTTGGTAACGAGGGACCCAGCTGGGGTCTGTAGAAGCTTTCGCCATTCTGTTGTGAGGTCTTCAGGCTTTGCTCTTCTAGATAGAGGCGGAAACTCCGCGGGAGGATGGTTCCCTGTCTTTGCACTTGTCTGAGGAGGAATGATGACTGGCAACTCGGCTGGGGAAGAAGAAAGATCACTGAAAGATCTTCCTAGAGATTTCTGTGCGGATCCTGCTGAGGATGATACTTGACAACTCAACTGGGGATATGAGCACCTTCTGGTACTGCTCTGATGGATGTGCTGTAGAAATGATGCCTGGCAGCTCTGGTGGGGAGAAAGCATCACTGGTGCTGTTTGGAAGGTGTGCTGAGGAAATAATGATATGGCAGCCTACTGGGGAGAAGCTTTCATGCCCCATGCTGTGCTTTGAATACCTGCGATCCTGTAAAGACAAATAAACATACAAGTACCTCGAGGTATCCCTTACTGGATTCCATCATAGGAATTTAGACACTCCTGGGAATAAGTATATTTCCTGTAAGCATGTGGTTTTAGAAAAGACGCATCTGTACTTATGCAATCAACATCTTAAGGACATCGGACATTTTGCAAATGAAAATAAAATGCACGAGACGAAATATGAATGGAAATCTGATTTTATTAATTCGTGTGCCCTGAATTGGCAAGATACAGTCAAAGAAACAAATCCCCTGAAATGAGGAGATTGTTACAAAATTGAGAAACAAAAAGGTGCTGGAAATGTTGACGACGCTTCAGTAAGCTTCCCTTTGCTATGACTCGTATGACATTGACGTTCTTCTCATCCTGCTTTCTGAAGAAGGCTGATTCTGACCGAAGCTTGAACCTTTCGGAGCTTACCATGTTGTAAGTGATACAGACGAATTTAGAATGCAGTCATTCGCTTATTCCCTTATTTTGCGTGGATCGCTCTTTCGGGTTTTCAATCCACCGGGATACCCATTTTTGCCTAAGTTGTCCAATGCGAATTTTCAACTCAGCGGGTGTACGTTTTTTTTCATTTATTTTCCCTTATTTTTGCCCGAGTCTTTTATTCTGTTTTTGACTCGCCGGGATGCCCTATTTTTGCCTGGACTTACATTCTGTTTTTATGTCCAGCGGGTCATCTTATGCGAAGTATTTTTTAACTGCGTCTGAATTCACAGGGGACAGGAAGTCTTCACCATCCATGGTACTGAGCATCAGTGCTCCACCAGAGAAAACTTTCTTTACTATGAATGGTCCATCATAATTCGGAGTCCACTTGCCCCTGTGGTCTGTACGAGGAGGAAGGAGTCTTTTCAGCACAAGATCTCCTACTTGGTATTCTCGAAGCCTGACTTTCTGATCGAAGGCTTTCTTCATTCTTTTTGTGATACAGCTGCCCATGACAGATTGCAGCTAATCTCTTTTCTTCGATCAGACTAAGTTGTTCATACCGGGATCAGACCCACTCTGCTTCACTTAGCTTAACATCCATTAGTACCCGCAAGGAAGGTAATTCAACTTCAACAGGTAGGACTGCTTCCATACCATACACAAGCTGATACGGTGTTGCCCCAGTGGATGTTCTGATTGACGTTCGGTACCCATGTAAGGCAAATGGTAGCATTTCATGCCAGTCTCTGTATGTGACTACCATCTTCTGTATAATTTTCTTGATATTTTTGTTAGCTGCCTCAACAGCACCATTCATCTTCGGCCTGTAAGGAGAAGAATTGTGGTGTTGGATCTTGAAGTCCCGACATAGTTCTGCCATCATCTTGTTGTTCAAATTGGAACCATTATCAGTAATGATTCGCTCGGGCACTCCATACCGACAAATGATGTCTCTCTTTAGAAATCGGGCTACTACCTGCCTTGTAACATTTGCATAAGAAGCTGCTTCGACCCACTTGGTAAAATAGTCGATGGCTACCAGGATGAATCTGTGGCCATTTGAAGCAGTCGGTTCAATTTTGCCAATCATATCAATGCCCCACATGGCAAAGGGCCAGGGTGAAGACATCACATTCAACGGATTGGGAGGCACATGCACTTTATCCGCATAAATCTGGCATTTATGGCATTTTCTGGCATAGGCACAACAGTCTGCATCCATGGTGATCCAATAATAGCCCGATCTCAACAACTTTTTGGCCATTGCATGCCCTCCTGCATGGGTATCAAAGGATCCTTCGTGCACCTCGTGCATCAGCAAGCCTGCTTCTGTCTTATCAACGCATCTGAGAAGTACCATATCAAAGTTTCTCTTGTACAGGGAACCATCAGTATTCAGGAAGAAACTACCAGCTAGCCTTCTTAATGTCTTCTTATCATTGGAAGATGCCCCAGGTGGGTATGTTTGATCCTCCAAGAAGCATTTAATGTCATGGAACCAAGGCTTATCATCTTTAACAATGTCTGCTGAGAACACGTATGCTGGTCTATCAAGTCTGGATACTGAGATACGAGGCACAAAGTTGGCAGCTTGAACTTTGATCATAGATGAAATGGTAGCCAGAGCATCTGCAAACTGATTCTCGTCTCGAGGGATATACTCAAGCTTGACTGTTGTGAAGAAAGACAATAACCTCCTTGTATAATCCCGATAAGATATCAGATGATCTTGGTGGGTGTACCATTTGCCGTTGGTTTGATTGATTACCAGAGCTGGATCTCCGAATACAGTCAAAGTCTTGATCCTGAGGTCAATGGCTTCCTCAAGACCCATAATACATGCTTCGTATTCAGCTTCGTTGTTAGTGCAGTTAAAGGTGAGCTTTGCCGAGAAAGGCATGTGAACTCCCTTAGGTGTAATGAGTACTGCACCAACACCACGACCATTCATATTAACAGCCCCATCGAACATCATAGTCCATTCTTCTTCCGGGTCAGGCCCTTCAGTGTGAATAGGTTCTTCATGATCTTTTGCTTTTATGAACATGATGTCTTCATCAGGGAAGTCAAAACTCATAGGCTGGTAATCATCAATGGGTTGCTCAACAAGATAATCGGACAATACACTGCCTTTGATGGCTTTCTGATATGTGTACTGAATATTGTATTCTGTGAGGATCATTTGCCATCTTGCAACCCGTCCGGTAAGTGCTGGCTTCTCAAAAATGTACTTAACTGGGTCCATCTTTGAGATCAATAAGGTAGTGTGGGTCAACATATACTGCCTTAGTCGGCGAGCAGCCCACGCTAAAGCACAACAAGTTTTCTCGAGCAGTGAATAACGTTGTTCACAGTCGGTAAAATTTTTGCTTAGGTAGTATATTCCATACTCTTTTCGACCAGACTCGTCATGCTGGCCCAGCACACACCCCATTGACTCTTCTAATACTGTCAAGTACATGATTAGAGGTCTTCCTTCAACTGGAGGCATAAGGATTGGAGGCTCTTGTAAGTATTCCTTGATTTTGTCAAAAGCTCTCTGGCAGTCTTCATTCCACCTGACCGTTTGTTCTTTCCTTAACAACTTGAACAGGGGTTCACAGGTTGCTGTAAGGTGAGATATGAACCGTGAAATGTAGTTCAATCTACCTAAGAAACCCCGAACTTCTTTTTCTGACATCGGTGCAGGCATTTCTTGAATGGCTTTGACTTTGTCAGGGTCAACTTCAATCCCTTTCTCACTTACAATAAATCCCAGCAGCTTACCGAATCGCACCCCGAATGTACATTTGTTGGGGTTTAGCCTCAATTGGTACTTCCTCAGACGCTTGAATAACTTCAACAGATTCACCAGGTGGTCTTCGTCTTTGAGGGACTTGGCAATCATGTCATCCACATAACATTCAATTTCTGTATGGATCATGTCATGGAATAATGTTACCATAGCCCGTTGATAAGTGGCACCAGCGTTCTTCAGTCCAAATGGCATCACCTTATAACAGAACGTGCCCCAGGGTGTGATGAAAGTTGTCTTCTCCATGTCTTCAGGTGACATCTTGATCTGATTGTATCCTGAAAATCCATCCATGAAGGAGAATACCGAGAACTGAGCTGTATTGTCGACCAATACATCAATGTGAGGTAAAGGGAAGTCATCTTTCGGGCTGGCTCTGTTCATGTCCCAGTAATCCACACACATCCTCACCTTGCCGTCTTTCTTAGGCATAGGTACAATATTAGCAACCCACGGCGGATAGCTAGTCACAGCAAGGAAACCGACGTCCCACTGCTTTTGTACCTCTTCTTTTATCTTCATTGCCATATCTGGGTGAGTACGGCGCAACTTCTGTTTTACTGGCGGACAGTCTTCCTTCAGAGGCAGCTTGTGCATTACAATGTTGGTGTCCAACCCTGGCATATCCTGATAAGACCAAGCAAAAACATCCGCATATTCCCGAAGCATGTCAACCAGTTGCTCTTTTACTGAATCTTGCAGGCAGGCCCCGATCTTGACTTCTTTTACATCCTCTTCCGTACCAAGATTAACCGTTTCGACCTCCTCCTGATGAGGAGTGATAACCTTCTCCTCTTGCCTTAACAACCTGGCTAGCTCTTCAGGTAGCTCATAATCTTCTTCAACCCCTTCATCAGCTTGATTGATTGGATTGTCAAAGTCATACGAAGTCATAGCGGTGTTGTTGTCGGTGCAGCCTGAAAGGCACTTTCTGCAAGGGTTTAGATTGGTTTATTTTAGTGATCAGTTTTAATCTTGTTTAGAAAAAGTGAAAATGAAGTTATTTATTTTGAAAACATTTCCATTTTATTGTTTTGTACAAAAGTGAAAAATGAAAAGACAGTGAGCGAAAAAGAGACTTGTTTGCAAAAGATGTCCGATATTCATTGATTAATCCATTTGCACAAAATTACAAGATGGCCCGATTACAAAATGAGTCTTGACATCTTGGGCAAGATGCAAGACTTGATGCATGCTTAAAAATACAGGAAATAATAATTACTCTGCAGGAGTAACCCTTATATTTCCTGGGAAGACCAGTTAAGGACTTGGCTCCCCGGGATCCTTGGACGTATCCAGCTCTCCAGGTTGCGGTCGCTTTCCTCCTCGTCTTCCAAATTGTTCACAGCATCCGGGGTGAGCAATCCCCCGCTGACAAACTTGGGCTCCTTGGCAGCCTCTGATTGATCTTGTTGAGTTGGTCTGTAACCCAACCCAAATCGGTCCTCTTTCTTTTCCACGGGCAGCAGCTTGCCCCAGCCTTGGGAGGTACCTTCCTCAACAACCTTCCGAGCTTGCTGATATGACGTGATGGAAGTTCCCAGTACATCAGATGCTTCATTAATGTTGAGGGCCTCAAACCCCTGGCTCATGGTTTCATGGATCTCCCCGTCCATTTCAATGTACTTATACTTAGCCAGCTGGCTAACAAAAATGTCTTCCTCCCCACAGATGGTGATGATCTGGCCTTCCCACTCGAATTTCAGCTTCTGGTGAAGGGTAGATGTAATAGCGCCAGCGGCGTGGATCCAGGGTCTACCTAACAAACAGCTATAGGCCGGCTGAATGTCCATCACAAAGAAGGTAGTTTTAAACATCTGCGGGCCAATCATCATAGGCAGATCAATCTCTCCAAGCACTGATCTTTTAGACCCATCAAATGCTCTCACCACCAAATTACTCGGACGCAATGCCAAGCCATCATTCTCCAGCTTCACCAAGGCTTTCTTTGGTAGGACATTGAGTGACGACCCAGTGTCCACCAGTACATGAGATAGAACAGCACCCTTGCATTCCAAGGTGATATGCAAAGCCTTGTTATGGTTGCGTCCCTCAGTCGTTAAGTCAGCGTTGGTAAAGCCCGGTCCATGGCTGGTATTGACATTTGCAACCACAGTTTCTAGCTGATTAACAGTAATCTCCTCTGGCACGTATGCTGCATGCAGGAATTTCAACAATGCATTCCTGTGAGCTTCGGAACACATTAACAGTGATAATATGGAGATGTTTTAGGGAGTTTGGTGAAGCTGATCCACCACCTTGTAATCACTTCTTTTTATGATTCTCATGAAATCGTCTACATCTTGTTCAAAAGATGTCTTCTGAGTTTCCTTGACAGTTGGCTCTTCAGATACCACACTCTTTCCTTTTGCTTTGGCAGCAGCTTCTGCTTCAGCATTAGGTCTTTGTATTTGTGAGGCAAAAAGGCGTCCGCTTCTGGTGAAGCCTCCGTCTCCCCCAACATTATCAATTTGTGGAGAAGAGGTTGATGAATCTAGAGTGATTTTCTCCCCGTTGCAGTAGAGATCAGAGCCATAATGCCAAGGTATGGCACTACTGCTTTCATAAGGAACGGGTCCAGGCACCGTAATGGTGACTGGACTGACTGCTGCAGAGGAAGGTAATGTAATGGTGTGCGGATCATAGTAAATTGTGACTGGTGGCCTGGCAGGAGGTGCCACTGTTTGTTGTTGGAAATTAGTGTTGGGAGGAATATTTGATGGATCATAGTAGATTGTTACTGCTGAGACATCTTCATTAATTTTTGCTGGCGTTGTAGAAGATCCTGCTAACAAAATGGATGCTGATGTTGTAGAAGAAATGGTTGTTGAAATATGACTTGTTGAAGTGATGGATGGAGTAACTGTTGATGATATTGATGAATCGGTAGGAATGATTGTTGCTGCTGTTGTAGAAGAATCAGGAATTGTTGTCAAAGGAATTGCTGGATTTGTAGGCGCCGTTGTTGAGATCTGAAGGATACCATCCTTAATAAGACCATCTATGCCGCTTCTCAAATTTTCACACCCGTTGACTGCAATGTTGCAATACCCACAATCGAGCTCACACCCGGGGAACACTTGGCACTCTAGAAGCTGAGCTTTAATTTTGACCAAAGGTGTTCGAATTTGTGCAACACTGGTGATCAAGGTAGACGGTTTGTCTTCCTCAATGGCATTAATCCTCGGCCCGCCATGATTAGGCATAGGATTTCTGTTGACATTCGGAGGAGGTGCAAAGTTGAGGGCTTTAGAATCCACCAGATCTTGGACTTTCATTTGTAAGGCCCTGCATTTTTCCGTATTGTGACCAGGTGCGTTGGAGTGGAAAGCACACCTGGCGTTGACATCATAATTCTTCGGGAGATTGAGGGGATATGGTGGTGCCAATGTCCTTAACTCAACCAAGTTAAGCTTCAGGAGTTGTGGCAATAAAGCAGCATAAGGCATAGGAATAGGGTCAATCACCCTATTTGCCTGTGATGGTCTTTGTTGAAAAGGACGTTGTTGCTGATTGCTATTGTTGTTGTTGTAGGTTCTCTGTTGCGGATACTGAACTTGCTGTTGATATTGTGGTGGTTGTTGTTGTTGATATGCTGATTGCTAAGGAATCGGAGCTGGAATGGTAACAACTGCTACTGATCTGTGGACATACTGAGGTCTGCCCCTGCTTGCATGAATGACATTTGTCTCACCGGTTCTTCGAGGTCCTACAAAAGGTTTCCTGGGATTACTGGATGAACTTGCAACATTATCAGAAATTTTGCCCATTTTTAATAGACTCTCAATCCTTTCCCCAGCTATAACCACATCCGCAAAGCTGGTAGAAGAAAAGGAAGCCAGTCTATCAATATATGTTCCTTGCAAAGTATTCATGAACATGTTAGCCATCTCCCTTTCTGACATGGGTGGTTGGACAGCAGCAGCAAGCTGTTTCCACCTTTGGGCATATTCCCTAAAGATTTCTCTGGAGGACTGAGACATTCCCATTAGAAGGGTCCTGTTAGGAGCCATGTCCAGGTTATATTGATACTGTCTGATGAAGGCTTCAGCTAAGTCCTTCCAGCATCTAATAGTAGCCCTGGTCAAGTGTGAATACCATTCCCTTGAAGCCCCAGTCAGACTGTCTTCAAAGTAGAACATCCACAGCTTCTCATCCATAGTATAAGCTTTTAGTCTTCCCAGGAAAGACTGCAGGTGAGTTCGTGGACAAGAGGTTCCATTGTATTTCTCAAAGTATGGGGGTTTGAATTTGTGGGGAATTCTCACCCCATCTACTAGCCCCATATCCATTACATCGAAGCCCAAGGAATTTTGAGACTCCAAAGATTTTAACTTCTCAGAAATTTCATCTAACCTCCTATCATAGACTTCATCTCCAGCTCCCATGACAGTAAATTGTTCTTCTTGGGGATCTTCTTGCAAGATTCTCCCCCAGCAGTATTCCCTTGCACATTTCCCGGGATGTTGACTTCCGGATGTAGATGAGGTCCAAATACTGGTGGATTAACATGAGGCTGGCCCCGCTCATTGTTACTTGTTCCTCCAGTTCCAAGATGAGGTTCTTCGGGAGTCTGTCTTTCCACCAATTCCCTCAACCTTTCTTGACTTTGGGCCAAGCCAGTCATTACTTCCATGAATTGAGTCATTTGATTCCTCATTTCCATTCTTTCATTAGCCATCTGATTTCTGACCTCAGTCAGATCCTGCTGTACCTGTTCCATCTGAATACTTGGAAGGTTGTTGCAAGTAGGGTACCGGTGCGCGCGATTGACAGGGAACACTCGACGACGAGCAATGTTTCCTGAGATCACAACAAAGTTAGAAAAAAAATAATAACAAAACCTACAAAACAAAACAAAAGTTAGTATGCAATGCAGTATGCTTATTTGTTTTCCAAGGTATCCGGCTTGGTTCTTGGTTTTGACCTTTCCAGACCTCGAGGAAGATGCTTGATGTTGCTGAGAAAAGAAACCCAATGAAGGCAAACTAATATATTACAAATGATGAACAATACATAGTTTGTTTTACAACACATGCCCCTGGAGGGTCAAAATACAACAAAAGGAAAAGTACATCGAATGGAAATAAACAAACAAGCAAAGGATCAGACATCCAGTCCAAACTCATCCTTCTTGACCTCCTTCAGAAGTGCCTCAGTTACTGGACCAGCTGGGTGCTCTGTAATGGTCCTAATGAGGAGGTTCCTGGTGGCAATGGAAGTGGTCAGCTTCTTGTGCCTGTCCTGGTCCTTTGATCTCTTCAATCCAGCTCTAAGTTTTAAATCTGAAATCTCCTTCTGGGCTGCCAACAAAGCTTCTTGCTGCTTCTTTTCATTAGCCTCTAGCTGTTCAATCTTAGCTTGAGTCTTCTGATCTTCTTGAGTACGGGCTTCAGTGATCCTGACCCACCTAGCCTGACTCTCTTGTAGATAGAGTTCAGCCCTGGCCTTCTGAAGCTTGGCCTCTTTACAGGCATTCTTCAATATTTGTTCCCCAGCTCTTGCTTTCCTGATGTAGTCCTCTGTCCTCTCAATTTTGGCCAGATGCTCCACCCTGAGCTTCTCCAGTCTCTCAATGTCCAGACGACCATCACTCCTTTCCCAAAGGGTCTTCTTCAGAGCTTGAGATAGATTCTCATTCCTCTCCTTCAACTTCTCAAATTCTTCTAGGCTGACAGTTGCTGCAAGTTGTACTGTTGAGGGTCCATGTATATCCTCAATGGTGAAAGGCATTCCAGTAATCTGAGCTTGAGTACGGGACCAGTCATAGTACTGAGCTGAAGCAACATTATTACACCTTCCAAGAATAGCCATCCCTTTTGTCTGGATGTTGTCCCAAGCCCAGGATGCTTGCCTGACAGCAGCTGTATTAGGTTTCACTTCACAATACAATGTCTCAGCTAAATCTTGCACCCTAGGAGGGTGAACCAAAGCATAGCCTAGCTGTCTCTTAAACAGCAAAGGATTGTAGTTGATGCAACCCTTTACTCCTATCAGAGGTACATTTGGGTATTGTCCACAGCTGGTGATAATGTCCCTGCCTTTGGTGCTCTGGGTGCACCATCTAATATCATCTGAAGTCAAAGCAATGAGCCTCTTGGCCCAATTATTCTGTTGGTGAGGGTTCAAGAAGGCATCTGATTTAGGTAGGTGTCTGAGCAGCCAGGTGTGAAACAAAGGAGCACAACATCTCACTAACTTCCCCCTTTGTTTCTCATTCCTCTGATGAATGGAGTAGTAAAAGTCTCCCAGCAGTGTGGGTACTGGGTTCCTCAGAAGGAAAAGATGAATGGCATTCTTGCTGATAAATTTGGGCTCATCTGCAAACAGTATAACCCCATATATGTTGAGGGCTAACAGTGCACAGACTGCCCTCCACTCTCCCAAGGAGGCCTTCAGGATGGCATGAGAAATCAAGAAGTCTAAGTGCAACCCAGGGATCCCAGCTTTTGTTGTCATATTTTGCTTAATCAAGGAAGGCTCTAGGTACAGTGCTTTTGCTACTTCTCCATTGCTGGGAGAAGTCATCTCTGGGTTGAAGAGGACTCCACCCCTGACAGGTACTCCAATCAATGATGAAAATTCTTCCAGCAGAGGCCCTAACTGAAAATATGGGAATGTGAAGCATCTCAAAGGAGGGTCATAAAACTGCAAGCATGTGTGGATCATGTTTCTCTGAGAGGGGTCAAGGTCCATAACCATATCCAAGATACCCCCATAATGCTCTCTAAACAGTGGGGTGTGGTCAAGGGTGATAAGTGACTGGACCTGCCTGATACCAGTCAACACAGGCTCAAAGAAATGGTAGGATATGTTACTCTTCCTGGGAGTAGTCATGGATGCTGCTGAAGATGATGAAGATAGGTGCTGATGAAGATCAAGACTGATACTAAAGATGAACCACTGACAAGCTGATGCTGGTGATGATGAAGATAGTTGAAGTAGATAACTGATGAAGCAGAGGTCTATGCAGAAGAAGGGGTCAAAACCAAGCCAGATATAATGTGGATACCCTGAAAAACAAATAAACAAATGTTAAATGATGCAAATGATGAGTATGCAAATGATATGCAAGGGTTTGTGATCAAGCTGGATCTGATTATCTGTCTTGATATAGACCCATGTATGTTCAAGAAGTCCAGATGGAGGTTCAGAAATCCAGTAACTAAGGTGGGGGGCTCAAATAAAGAGCCACATGTCCAGGGTTAATCACAAGAACTGTCCAAAATGAGGTACTCTTAAACCAAACAGTAACAGGGTATGATGTGGCCAAGGGTACCTGTAGACCTGTAAACAACCCAACCCCCTTACGGGTAGTGTTCTAAAACAAGGATCCTCAGACTTGGATCAGTTATGAGAAGTGTAAACACTTCTAACCTAGAGGTACAGTGTTTACAACAACCATAAAAGATCCTCCTCTAATTCACCTCAGTTTCTGAAGGTCATAATAAAGGTCATCCAGACTTAGCAGGCTTCCCAGATAGCCCTAGCACTATGGGAAATCTGTAGCACAGAGTTCTAAAGAAGAAACCCACATCTGAACCGTGTTTCATATTCCCGCACCAGACCGAAATGGAATGGGAAAGAACATGAACCACTCTAGCCTAGGTGTCACTCAGGTCCCAGGTATAGGACCTTAAACTCTCAATCAAACCCCACCCACCAAAACAACAAACCAGATCCAGCAATGATAATGACAGTATAAAATATGAAAGACTGTAAAGGAAAGCAATAAATAAAGCTGTACATAAAGCAATAAATAAAGCAAAAATAAGTAAACACACGTAGCACATAACACCCCAGTAAACACAAATCAAACAAGCGCTAGGAGGAACCCACAAACAGAACCAGAAGCCCTGGTTACAGTATAAGGGTCCCCAGCAGAGTCGCCAAGCTGTCGCTCTCACCAAATGACACATGGCCAAGAGGGGTACAGACGCGAACGGTCGGCAAAAGGAGAGAGAACACACAAGGGTGAACTCAGAAAGAAAAGAGTCGCCAGCTAGGCATTTTTATCCCGAAGGAAAGGTAATGCTGCATAAACCTAGAAGGATAGGATAAGACGGTTGCGAACCAGAGAAACTGAGAAAGGGGTTGGTTACAACCTGGGAAGGTATTAGCACCCAGATTGTCCGCCGTACTCGACGGGATCCACGCTTGAAAGTTTGTGTTTAAAGGGGTAGTGTTAGTGCTATTTTGTGTGCAAAAAGCTGGAAAAGAATGCAAGTGTCAATGCTAAAAGAAAGTGAAGTGAAATGTGAGAGTGTCAGTGTAAGGAAAGAGCGCAAAGCTCAAGACTATGAGGCCAAAGAATGATGCTGGAAGGAGGGGGAATATACAAAGACTTTTGTTCGATAACTGTTAAGTTATGCCTACGTATCCTCTCGTGCAATGAGGAAGTCAGAACACCATAGTTCGACTCAAAGAGACTGAAAGATAAATTGACTGTGAACTGCTTACTTGTCTATGCTCAAGTGTATGACCTGTCTGGCTCAGGTGCAAACTGTCTTGCATTAGACGGAAGAAACAAGTTCTCGTTTGTGAGTGAAGGTGATGAGAAAAGAATCCCGGAGGAGACGATTATTGTTTGTTTTTGTGTTTTCAGTCTTTTATTGCTTTTTGAGGTTTGTCATAAGAAAATGAGCTTAAGCCTATACCAAGGGTTAGTAAACTCATCACATCCTCCCTCTGATTAGGGGTAATGAGAATACCTTAAGTGTGAAGTAAGCACCTCACACTTAATCACCATGATGTAGGATTAAGATCATTATCCTATTTGTGATTATTTAGATGTTTTTGTTGTTTTTGTTTAGTGTTAAGTAATGAGTTTAAGCCATAATCAAGGATTTAATGGACTCATTACACCATCCTAATAGAAGGATAATAAATGAGAACATTTAAGCTGAGGAAGGCTCCTCAACTTAATCCATGATTAGGGATTAACCTCATGACAAAAAAAAAACCTTTATTAAGGTAGATTTTAGTTAATGATAAGGTTAAGAAATGGATTTTATGGTTTGTAAGAAAACTTGAGGAGAACTTTTCCATTAACACTAGGGTTAGTCCTTCTTAACTAGTTAAGGAAGAATTAGAACCCTAATGCAAGGCCCAAGTTACAAGCTTGATGTCTTAGTGATTATTAGATGGATTGATTAAAAGATTTAAACCCATTAAGGGTTCAATACTTAGGATTAAAGTTATACACTCCATCCTAATAGAAGGATGCAGGCATAAGCTTAATCACAAAGCCTTAAAACCTTTAAGGTTTAGCCCTTGATTATGAGATGAGAAGAGAGACTCAAAGATGAAACAAAGGTAAAAATAATTGGGGAACTAATCAAACCCTAATTGTGATCATGCTTGGTTTTTTCTAGGGTTTATGAGGCTTGCAAGAGATCTTCAGGAGAAAAGCCACTAGGAGAGAAGCAGATGAAAGGAGAAAGAAGCAGAGAGAAGCAAGATAACTTGCTTCACTTAAGAAGGCAAGTTGCTTGAAGAAAGAAAGTAAGAGATGAACATGAATGAGCAAGCTCACTCCAATACAAAGATAGAATGCAGCAATGATGCATAAGAGAGATGAGAAGAGGTTATGAGAAGTGAAGGCAAACTCACTTCTCAATGACTTACCACCTGAAAAGTTAGTAACAAGAAAATGAAATGAAGTGAAAATGAGATGAAATGCAATGGTGCAAACCAAAGTCAGAAGCATAAACATGATGTTAATGATGCTAAGAGGTGATGCAAACACATGTCAAGAGTTGTGGATGATCATACAAGGATGAGGATGCAAATGAAGCATGCTTTGAACCATAAAGATTCATGAAAGTTTATGAAATGGAATGAACATATAACATGGAAAATGAAAGATGCAATGATCAAACATGATTCTAATATGTCCTAGGATGTATTATGTGTCATGTGTATGCACAAAGTGTCATGACAAGTTCTTGTATGCAAGCAAATGAAAGATGGGTGCAAATAAAGGCAAGAATTAGGGTTTATGAACAACATGCAACAACAAATTCAAAACCAGAAGCAAATGACATGATAAAAAATTGAAAATGGGATCAAAGGGACCCTAACCCTACACAAGTTCACTGCCCAAAGGAGGAGACCTAAATCTAAACCTAATTGAAGTTATGATTTTTCTAAGTTAACTAGGGTTTCAAGGTACCTCAAAAGGAAAAAATGCACATTAAATTGAAAATGAAAGATAAATTCAAACCAATTTTACCCTAGAAACTACATGCTATGAAGGATGGAATGCAAGAAGAACCATCATCAAACTCTTCATGGTTAGGCAGAATGAATTTTTTCAAGTTAGGACCAAAATATTGCCTTTAAATGATTTTAATTCCAATGAAAATTGTCAAAATACATCAAGGACCAAAAAGAAATTTGTTTTGAGAGTTTGATAATGTTTCTAAATGTTTTAAAATGCAATGTGAATTTTTTGGTGATTTTTAAATACCTAAATGCATTTTTAATTAATTAATTTCCATTAACTAATTAAAAATAAACATTTAAATGATTTAAAAATAATTTTTAATGCAAAAAATAAAAATAAAAATATTTTTGGGTTCTGAAAATTAATAAAAGGTTTGATAAAAATTTTCAGAATTTTTTAATATGTTTTGCTATTTTTAATAATTCGTGTAAAATAAACAAATAAAATGAAATAAAAATTGAATTAAATGGAGAAGTATGCAAATCCTGAGGCTCACATTCAAATGGATTTGGAGGGAATTGACTGGCGCCAGATCCTATGGCCCAGACTCAAACTGGCTAAATTAAAACTAAAACCTAATTAATTAATTTAATGACGTGGATTAGGGCTAAATGGGGTAATCTGAGCCATTGGACACGCGCGGGAAACACCGTCGTACGCTCCACATTTAAACTGAACCCTAATCACAGATTAAAACCCTAATGACATTCAGGTCACCGGAGAAGAGCTCCGGTCGTCTTCTCCGGTGACATCCCTCCCTGAAAATTGCTATCTCCCTCAAAACCTCACCCCAAGCCCCCTAAAGCTCCAGAATCACTCAACAAACATCAAGGAACAAGAATCAAACATCAAATTTCATTTATTTTTCATCAACAACATGATTCGAACAAGAAATCAAAAACTGAACAAAATTTCAGAACACTCATACATCCTTAATACTCAACCATTTTTCATCATTCAAGGTTCATTGTGACCAGTGGAACATGCTTTATCATTCTATATCCAAAGAAACAATTTCAGGAAAAAAGTTTCAAGAGGATACCTGAGATGGAGCTTTTGCTTTTGGAGCTTTCAGGCCAGTTCCTTGCTTCAAAGTCCCTCCAATGATCTCCCTGAAGATGCTTTGAGGCTTAGTTGGAATGTATTTTGGCTGGTTTTTGAGATTGATGAAGTTCTGACCAAGGGGAGTGAAAAATCCTATTTCTGTTTGTGGGCTTTTCGGGGCAAGATGAAGGGTGGTTTATGCTCTATGAAGCTTTTCTGAATGAATGGTGAAGTTGGTTTTGAGGTTTGATGATTTTGTGATGAGATTCAAATGAAAATGCATCAAGAGGGATTTTTTGTGAATGCTCACTTGTGGGAGAACTCTGGCTGTGTTGTGTGGTGTGTTGAGTTGCTTTTGGTCCATGTATCAAGTTGGGATAGGTCAGAGAGTTGTTGCTGGCCTATGTTGATTGGTATGGTCCATTTTTCCAAAAGTCAATGTTAGGTGTCCTTTGAGGTATGGGTCATGGCAGGCCAAGGACAAGGGCATGTCTTGTGCAGCTGTGATCAAGGAGAACCATGGAAGTGAGATTGAGGCAAACCAGCAAGTGGATTGAAGCTTATGGGGATTTTTGCAATTTTCATGAAGTTTGGCCCTTTTGAGATTTCTTAAAGCATAAGTCATGAAACTTGGAGATTCTTTGGTGCATTCTGAATTTTAGGTCATGATTTATGTTTGTGCAATGGTTAGAAGTTGATTTGAAGTCACATTTTGCCTTGGCATGAGAATTTGCAAATTTCCCTCTTTGGCATAAAGTGAAAATTAAGTGATTTTGTCCAACTTTGGCAAGCCATAACTTTTGATCCAAAATGAATTAGAATGAGTTCTTGTAATTTTTGAAAATGGGAGGATCCATTCTACAACTTTCATGACCAAAATTCTTTCATTTGAAGCATTTTTGAATCAAAAAGAGGAGGTTGAAAAACTTTCCCAAAATGGCAAGTTTTCATTATAAGTCACTTTCCCAAAAAGGCAACTTTGCAAATGGCTTGAAATTCTTCAATTTTGTGAACTTATAACATCTTCTATGATCAAATAAAGATCATACACATTCAAAATGATGGAGAATGCCCTTTGGTTGGGTCATTGGGGGCCTCAGATGCCCTGATTTTGCACTGACTTGCTCAAGAAGTCATCTCTTGATCAAATGCCTTCCCCATTGAATTTCTTCATGAAAATTGGTATGCATGATCCTCATAACATATAGAGACCAATAGAAACAAGAATGACCAAAAAATTTGGAGTTATGGCCTCTGAAACCAAAACCCTAATTCTAGGTCATCTGTGGAGTTAAACTTGGCTCTGCTTCCATGCCTTTCTCAGTTCTTGTGATTCTCTGACTTTCTTGACCTTGTGGGGATATAATATGATGCTTGAACACACATGGACCCCTTTGAAGTGATTGATGACCTTTGGAGTGGCTCAAATGGCTCAGGGATGGCTCAGATCACAAACCCTAGATGCAAATGACTTTGAATCAATGCAGTGAAGCAAAAATGCAATATGAGATGATATGATTGAACTTATGCATATGAAAATATCACAAGCCATGGTGAAATGAGTGAGGGCAAATTTGGGGTGTTTACAACATGCGAAAATGGTTCACACATCTTATCAATCGATTAAATGTGCTAGGTGAGCCTATTTACAATGAGATTGCTACTAACAAAGTGTTGAGATTTTTAAATAGGGAATGGAAACCCAAGGTCACCGCTATCAAAGGGGGGAATTATCTTAAAGTACTTGATCTCACAACTTTGTTTGGCAAATTGGAAGAGCATGAGCAAGAACTCTCTTACTTGGAAAAACATGAAAACGAGTATGAAAAGAAAGTGAAGAAGGATAGTTCCCACAATGAACAAAGTGATTGTGAAAATAAAGATGACAAGAATTCTTATGATGAGGATATGTGGCTGTTTGTTAAAATATATCATAGGTATATAAGGAATAATGAATTTAGAGACCTCAACAAGAATCTAGTCAAATTTAGAAAGCTAACAAGCTCTTCAAGGAATGATATGGATATGAAAGGTAAACTTAGAAGATCTTGCTATCATTATGGAGAAGTCGGTCACGATAGACCAAAGTGTCTTATGAGGAAGAAAGACAAAGAGAAGATATTTTATAAGAAATCTAGCAAGTTTAAAGGAGCTTATTCTGTTTGGGAGAGTGCAAGTAATTTCCCAAGTGATGAAAGCATAACTTTAAGTTTTGGATCTTCTCTAATTTTCCTCATAACTGATAGAAAGAAGAAAAATGTAAGTCTTTCTAAGCTGGAATCTATTAATGATTTATCTTATTCTCAATTACAAAAATCCTTTGAAGATCTTCATAGAGAGGCCTTAAGAGCTTTTAACAAGTTAGCTTCACATGAAAATGTCTTTTTAAACTTAGAAGCTAAAGTATTAGTATCCGAAAGGAAGTTAGAAGCTATTAAGATATCTATGATAGATATTTAAAGTTAAAATAATGAGAATGTAAACCCTTCAAGGTTTGGTTCTGAACATTGTCACAATTTGCAAGAAGAAGTAAATACTCTTCAAGTCAAATTGGATAAATCCTTACAACCTAAGATTGCATTTGATATTAATCCTTAAAAGTGTGAAAAGTATTTGAATCATTTTAATAAAAAGCATAAAAATGTGCATAAGGACTCAAATAGCAAGGGCATATATAATCATAAATTATCTTGTCATTATTGTTGTAAAAAGGGTCATACTATTGAAATGTGCAAATTAGGAGACTTTTTTCCCTAAAGGAGATTTTCAATGGTTTCCTGATTGCTCCGCAAGTGCACAGATCTATCGAAGTAATATAAAAGATTTTCGAACCACATAGACCAATATCAAACTATTATAATCTATCGTTGTGGTGCAAAGCTAAGGCTAGAGATTGTCACGGATAAAAACTATAAAGAAATAACTAAAATAAAAGGGTCTAAAACAAATAAGGGAACTGAGGTCGTAGAGTGATTTACGGGGTTCTTAGGGGCTCTATAAGGTCCAGGGCTGAAATGAATGTTGAAGTTGTTCTGACGAAAATACCAACTTAAAGGTTCGATCTGACACTCTCGCGCTATTGACCGAGCCACGATCGAAAACTCCAAGATTTTGTTCTCTCTCGCTCGATAATTAAAGGACGTCTTTTTGAAGATGGATAAGATCAAAATGAAATACCTAAAGCGCTCTCGTTATGTTTAAGTTCTAGTGTCCTATGCCTACTATCTGACGCGTACCTCAAACTCTCGCTCTATTGGACTCATCTTAGTGCATTTCTCACTCTCGTGACAAAATGTTGGTAAACAGCCTCTCGCTCTCACGACAAGACTACCTAAATTAATCTTAGAACACAAAACCAGAATTTCAAGCATACAAGTAGTGTCGGTTATCCTAAAGAGTCTCGTCAAGACGATGGTCCTCAAACTACGGACTCAAGACAATTTAACTAGATATGTAATTAAGCATAAACAAACTAAACATGATAAACATAATTAAGGACAACATGCTTAAACAATTATCGATTACGACAACAATATAGGATATGGTAACAATATAGAACACGATAACAGTATAAAATACAATAACAATAATAATAAAGCGATAAATATAGAACATGTAAAATGCGGGAAAATAAATGGAGACTTGAATTAAACGAAACTGAAATTGCTTTGATAAAATGTTTACAAGATTGATCCAAGAGTACAATACAATAAACACAGAAAGAAAATATATGTGACAATCCCTCGATGTGAGTGATTATCACTTTTACAAGTGAATATATGCCTAAGATTATGAAACAAATTTGACAACGCTTCCGTGCAAACTTGGATACAAATGCAGACCTTTGAGGGTCTATTTATAGGAACTTTTTTGCTCCAAGAAGTTCTAGGAAGATTTGAATTCAAACGGAGCAAAACTGCCAAACTGTTGCTGAAAAACTGCTCCCGCGCATAATGGCGATCGTCGTATGCAAATGGCGAACACCTTTTGTTCAAAATTTGATTTTCCCTCCTTTTGGGGTAATAGCGAATGCCATTCCTCAAGGAAAAGCAAATGGCGAACGCTATTTGGCTAGAGGAGGCAGAATCATCATTTTTCTGCACTTTCTTCATTCTTTAGCTCAGATTTTGCTCCATTTTCCAAACTTGCTGATTAAACACCTGTCAAGACAAAACAGAGAGAAACATAAGCAAATTAAAGAAAATAACATGAAAGACTCGATTAAACAATACTAAAAATGCACGTAATAAGTCGGAAAATACGATACAAATTCGAGTTATCAAACTCCCCCACACTTAGGCTTTTGCTTGTCCTTAAGCAAACTCCCCACTAGGTAAATAATTAAGTGCATCGTTTGACTCTTAGGCACGAAAAAACCAAATGGTAAGATACTCAAATGTTAGTCTAATGTTAAGTGGATAGGTACTAAATAATGAAATGAAGGATACCGTAATGACACAAATCCACCTAAAGCGGACAAAGATTCTCCTCCTATTCAACATCAACCTGAATCATGACATTATACTTCGACCTACTATTAACCATTCTATTTCACTTCTTTTTCATTCTTGTGCAATCACATTAAGCCTGTTATCCTTTTTCTTACATGGTAATCGAACCTGTTAATGTTTGATCTCTTATTCAACAATTTTTTCTTTTTCTTTCTTGCTTTTTTTCTTCTTATGAATTTCAAGACTCTGATCTTTTGGGCTAAGTGATCAAGTGAGGACCACCTAACTTAGTGAGAACAGTTCTTTGATTCATATTTTTCTATGAAAGTACATAAACACAATTTTGATATCAACACATATTTTCATCAGTTCGTTACTTAGTTTGCATCTAAGGATGGTGCTGACTGCTAAGATAAATTAATCAAGAAGCTACATAGAACTTTATAATATGGTCTCGGCATAATGCCAATCTAAACTAACATCACATAATTGGATACTCTAGGTGTCGCTCCCAACAAATGAAAACTGGTTCAGATGAAGGTGCAGATGCGAACGGTCGGCGAGAGGGACAATGAGAACACACAGCCGTGAACTCACTGGAGATGAAAAGAGTCGTCAGCTAGGCATTTTTATCCCGGAGGAAAGGTAATGCTGCATAAACCTAGAAAAATATGGATAAGACGGTTGCGAACCAGAGAGACTGAGAAAGGGGGTTGGTTACAACCTGGGAAGGTATTAGCACCCAGATTGTCCGTCGTACTCGACGGGATCCACGCTTAAAAGATTTGTGTTTTAAAGGGGTAGTGTCAGTGCAATTTGTGTGTAAAATAGCTGGAAAAGAATGTACAGGTGTCAATGTATGAGAAGTGAAGTGTGATATGAAAGTGTCAGTGTAAGAATGAAAGTGAGGTGCTCAAGATCATGAGGCTAAAGAATGAAGCTGGAAGGAGGGGGAATATACAGAGACTTTTGTTCGATAACTGTTAAGTTATGCCTACGTATCCTCTCGTGAAATGAGGAAGTCAGAACACCGTAGTTCGACCCAAAGAGACTGATAGATGAATTGACTTGTGAACTGCTTACTTGCCTATGCTCAAGTGTATGATCTGTCTGGCACAGATGCAAACTGTCTTGCATTAGACGGAAGAAGCGAGTTCTCGTTTGTGAGTGAATGAGATGAGAAAAGAATCCCGAAGGAGACGATTATTGTTTGTTTTTGAGTTTTCAGTCTTTTATTGCTTTTGAGGGTTTGTCATAAGTTAATGAGCTTAAGCCTAAACCAATGGATTTAGTAAACTCATCACATCTTCCCTCTGATTAGGGGTAATGAGAATACCTTAAGTGTGAAGTCAGATTCTCACACTTAATCACCTTTGGTGTAGGATTAAGATCATTAACCTACTTGTGATTATTTATATGTTTTTGGTGTTTTTGTTTAGTGTTGAGTAATGAGGTTAAGCCATAATCAGGGATTAAACAGACTCATTATACCATCCTAATAGAAGGATAATAGATGAGAATGTTTAAGCTGGGGAAAGCTCCTCAACTTAATCCATGATTAGGGATTAAACTCATGACAAAACAAGCCTTTGATTAAGTGGATTTTATTTAATGGTATGATGATGAAGTGATTTTTATGATTTGTAAGACAACTTGAGGGGGACTTGTCCATTAACACTAGGGTTAGTCCTTCTTAACCAAATAAGGAAGAATTAGAACCCTAATGCAAGGCCCAAGTTACAAGTGTAATGTCTTGATGATTTATTAAGTGAATTGATTAAAAGATTTAAACACATTAAGGGTCTAACACTTAGGATTAAAGTTATACACTCCATCCTAATAGGAGGATGCAGGCATAAGCTTAATCACAAAGCCTTAAAGCCTTTAGGGTTTAGTCCCTGATTATGAGATGAGGAGAGAAGACTCAAAGAGAGACACAAAGGTAAAACTAAGAGGGGAGACTAATCAAAACCCTAATTCATTATCATGCTTGGTTGATCCTAAGGTTTGTGAGGTTTACAAGAACAATCTTCAGAGGAGCCACCAGGAAGCAGATGAACAGGATCAAGAGAAGCAAAGTGACTTGCTTCATTCAAGAAGTCAAGTCACTTGAAGAAAGAAAGTGGGAAGAAGGAGAATGAGCAAGCTCAAACTCAAACACATGTAAGAATGCAGCAATGGATGCAAGAGAGATGAAAAGAAAAGTTATGAGAAGTGAAGGCAAATTCACTTCTCAAGTTCACTTACCACCTGAAATGTCAGAAAGAAAGGCAATGCAATGCTAAATGTGATGAGATGACATGATGATGAACAATACCAGAAGCATGTTGATGATGATAATGATGCTATGAGATGCTACAAACATGAGGCAGCACATGGAAATGTTCATACAAGATCATGGATACAAATGATGCAAGTTAAGGAGCATGAATGCACATGAAAAGTTATGAAACATACAAGGCAAATGACATGGCAAATATGTGATGCAATGATCAAACATGCTTTCTATATGTCTTATGATGTCAAATGAATCACATGGATGCTTGAAATGTCATGGCAAGTCATGTTATGCAAGAGAATGCAAGGAAGATGCAAATGAAAGCCCAAATTAGGGTTTATGGATCAAACATCAAACAAATACCCAAAACAGAAGCAAACCTTAAGATAAAAAATGGAAAATGCCACCCAAAGGATCCCTAATCCTATACTAAACCAATGTCCAAAGGGGAGGTCTCAACTCTTAACCAATCTCAAGTTATGATTTTTCTAAGTTATTAGGGTTCTTTAGGGTTCCTAACAAAAGAAATGCCAAACAAATATAAAATGCAAGATCAAATCATGGCCATTTAATCCTAGAAACTACATGCTAAACACAATGCAATGCAAGAAGAATCAATGTCCAACTCTTCATAGATAGGCAGAAATGAATTTTTGAACTTTGGATCAAATTAATGCACAAAAAATGATTTTATTCAATGGGAAATTCTCAAAATGCATCAAGATCAAAAAAGAAATTTGGTTTGAAGGTTGGACAATGTTTCTAAATGTCTTAGAACATTTCATGAATTTTTTGGTGATTTTTAAATACCTAAAAGTATTTTTAATAAATTAATTTCCATTAATCAATTAAAAATAATCTTTTAAATATTTAAAAATACTTTTTTAATGCTAAAAATAAAATAAAAATATTTTTTGTGTCATAAAAATTAATGAAACTCAGGAGAAAAAGTTTCATAATTTTTAGGAATTTTTAACTATTTTTAATAAATTGTGCAAGTTAAATGAAAAAGAAATGAATAAAAATAAATAAAAGGAGAAGTATGCAGGATGGGTGGCTGGGATGCAATCTGGGAAAGAAGCAGTTGACTTGGCGTGTGATCCAACGGTCATTATTTAAATCTGACTAATTAAATTATTAATTCCAATTAATTAAGTTAAGTGACAATTAAAGACTAATGAGGCAATCTGAGCCCTTGGCCCACACGCGGGAAACATGATCCTATGGCCCAGATTTGAAATACACTAATGACTGAGCTAAACCTAATTAGGGCACATTAATCTCAGACGGCCGGAACAGTGGTTCCGGTCGTCTTCTCCGGCGGGTTGAAAACCCTAGAAAACGCCACAGGCCACCACTCATCAAATTGAAACCAGGGAAATGTTCCTCTATCCAAACCCCACTCAAATCACCTTTCAAACTAAATTTATCATGCTTAAACAAAGAGAATCGAAGCCAACAAGATTCACGGGCAAAGTTTCAGAGCATCAGTAAACCCTCATTTTTCACTCATTTTTAATTCTAAGCACATCATTATGATCAGCAAGGCATGTACTTTCAATTTGTAACATAAAATGCAAGCTCTGAAAAGTTGAGGATTCGAAGCTACCTGAAGTGATGAACTATGAATATGAGCTCTCTTGGCCTTGCTTTGATGCAGAACACCTTCCCTGAACCCCCTGAAGCCAATGGAAGGCCTGGAATGAGCTTAGGCAAGCTGCTTTGAGGAATCCATTTCTGGTGTAGCAGGAAATGAACTTTGTGTACAGGCTGCTTCAGATCAATGTGAAGGGTGATTTTGACTCCTTGTGATATGCTTGACTTGTTGGTGAAGAAAAATGGAATGTTTGATGGCTAGATGAAGGGATTCGAAGAGTTCTGGTTTCAGGGAGGAGAAGTGGTGCAGTTCAGTTTAGGCTGGTTTCAAGCTTGAATCTTGTTGCTTTCTACTCAATGAAACATGGTGAGTTGATTGGTAAAGATGGTTTTTGTGTTTGTATGCTGTGGAGACAGAATCGAAGGAATATGCAAAATGAGGTGTTTTTGTGAATGTGTTGTTGTGAATGGTTTCAGCCTTGCTTGGTCTTATGTTTTGCTTGCCAAAGGATACAATAAACAAATGCAAGTGGCCAGAGGATGTGACATGGCCTGTGGTGATTGGGATGTTTGCTTTTGCCAAAAGTCAAATTTCTTGTAAGAGAGGCATGGGCTTGATACTAGCTTGGTACAAAGGCTAGGGCTGGCGCAGCATGGTGTGGTGAGAGAGCTAGCAAGGTTCAAAGGCCAAGGCAGCAAGTTGAGGGAAGTGTGATGATGATTTTGCAAGTTGGCACACTTTTGAAACTTTGTGAAAAATCTTGTTACACAAACCATAACTATGTGAAACCTTGGTTCAATTCTGATTTTTGGGACACATGGAATGTTTGCATACTGGTTTGAAGTGAAATAGAAGTTACAAATGGCCTTGGTTCAATGATTTTGCAAAATTCTCACTTGAAGCATGCCTTGAAAATCAATGATTTTTGCCAACTTTGTCACACCATAACTTTTGATCCAAGAAGAGTTTGATCATGTTCTTGTACTTTTTGAAAAGGGAAAAATGAGATCTACAACTTTCATGACCAAAGTTTTTCCATTTGAAGCATTTTTGGATCAAGAATCAAGGCTTGAAAAAGGACCTAAAATGAAGCATTCTTGAAAAGTCAACTATGCCCAAAAAGTCAACATTTGCAAAAACCCTAAATTCTTGATTTTTGTGAACTTCAAACCTCTTCCATGATCAAATAAAGATCATATACACTCAAAATGATGAAGATCACCCATTGGTTGGGTCATTGGGGGCCTCAGATGCCCTGATTTTACACTGACTTGTCTGAAAAGTCAACCTTTGATCAGATGACTTCCCCATGGAATTTCTTCATGAAAATTGATATGAATACTCCCTATACCATATAGAGACCAATGGAAACAAGAATGACCAAAAAATTTGGGGTTATGGCCTCTGAAACCAAAACCCTAATTTTCAGTCAACTGTGCAGTCTAGCCTGGCTCTGCATCCATCCAAACCCTAGTTCTTGTGATTCTTTTGAAATCTTGACTTTGAGTGGATGTAATATGATATAAGAACACATATGGATCCTTTTGAATTGATTGGTGGCCTTTGGAATGGCTCAAGAAGCTTTGAGATTGCTCAGATCACAAACCCTAGGTGCAGATGACTTAGAAACTATGCAGTGAATAAAAAATGAGATGTGAGATGGTATGATTGTGTTTATGCATATGAGAATGATCACAAGCCATGGTGTGAATGGGTGAGGGCAAATTTGGGGTGTTTACAGCTGCCCCTATTCAAACATGAGTTAGCTGTGCAGGATGTAAGCTACGGCTTAACAGGCAAACAAGATAACTTGTGGTTGAATACCAAAGACAGTCCAAAATTTGCACTCACAGAATATAGATTGTAAAAGGAAAAGTAAAGTATGTTGTGAAGTGTGGGCGACGGAGGACGACCATCGAGCAGAGGACGACTGCTGGGTAAAGAGCAATGACGGGGACGGCCGACATGCTGGGCAAAGTGTGTGAAGTAAAGCAATGACGGGGACGGCCGACATGCTGGGGATAAAAGGTAAAGCTAAGACGGGGACGGCCGACTAGCTGGGAAAAGTATATTATGATGGGAACGGCCATCAAGATAAAGCTGTAAAATTCTCTGGAAAATAAATGAAACATGACGGGGACGGCCATCAAGTTCATAATAGCAAAGTAACCGACGATGGGGACGGCCATCGGGCTAACAAGAAAAGGGACCACGACGGGGACGGCCATCGGGTTAAAGAATAAATGAAATAAACAGATGATGAGGTACGGTCATCAAAGGTGAAGGACGATCACCTAGCAGGGGACGGCTGCTCTGTTGGGAATAAAAGAAATATGATGGGGACGGCCATCAAAGGTGGAGGACGACCACCTGGCAGGGTACGGCTGCCAAAAGTATCAACGATGGGGACGGCCATCGGATAAAAGGTCAACGATGGGGACGGCCATCGGACGAGCATGATGGAGGACGACCATCAAGAGGTGGAGGACGACCACCTAGCAGGGGACGGCTGCTCTCAAGGTTTGTCGTGACATAGGACGAATGCCAGATAACCAAAATCAACAATGGGGACGGCCATTGGATAAAATGATGAAGGACGATCATCAAAAGGTGGAGGACGACCACCTAGCAGGGGACGGCTGCTAAAGATCAACGATGGGGACGGCCATCGGATGAGCATGATGGAGGACGACCATCAAGAGGTGGAGGACGACCACCTAGCAGGGTACGGCTGCTCTCAAAGTTATCATAACACAGGACGAGTGTTAGATAAAAAAGAAAAATTGCTTTGTTGGCGATCTACTGGGGAATAGTAAACACGGACGAGCGTTTACATTCAAGAAAAGAAAGGTATAAGTGTTTGGTATGTTGTGTATAGATTAAAGATGCGGACGAGCATCCTTAAGGCTATGATACGGACGAGTATCAGGTAGAAACAAGTACTGACACATGTTCCGAGATGATGATACGGACGAGTATCAACTGGTTAACAGGGAACACGTACGAGTGTTGTATCTGAAGGGACTCCTCTGGGGAAAAGTAGACACAGGCGAGTGTCTGAATTCAAGAAGACATGAGTGTTTGACACAGTGTATGGATTAAAGACGCGGACGAGCATCCTTAAGACTATGATACGGACGAGTATCATGTAGAAACAAACACTAGACGCAATGTTCTGAGATGATGGTACGGACGAGTACCAACTGGTTAACAAAGAACAAGGACTACTGTCGAATCTATGGGGATATAAGTGATGTATACAAGATACGGACGAATATCTGTATAAGTATATCATGAGTAGTGAGTATGAAT
The DNA here is from genome assembly GCA_963966055.1 of Lathyrus aphaca. NCBI lineage: Eukaryota > Viridiplantae > Streptophyta > Magnoliopsida > Fabales > Fabaceae > Lathyrus > Lathyrus aphaca. Next base: position 274,522,945 of record OZ014519.1, on the reverse strand, counting down.
ATTGTATAGATGAGTGTTTATCTGCTGGGGAGGATGACACGGATGGGTGTCAAGAAAGAAAAGTATAATATTAACAAGTATATGGGTGATGAAAGTGTAAGCGACTGCGTTGGGGATATGACACGGACGGGTGTCAAGAAAGTGTATGTATAGGTATATGTGAGTGCAAAGAGGTCGTCTTTGGCTTTCTGCTGGTGATTTGACACGGACGGGTGTCAGGAGGTGTATATACTGGTGTTTGTGATTTGTGAGGCAACTGCTTTTGCTGGGAACTCTGGTGGGGATTTCGGAGAGAGTATTCTGTATTCTGATGATTGATTATTATTCACAAGTGTTTGATTCACAACATGACTTATGATTATGCTATGTATTTGATTTTTGCCGTAATGCTCCGTATTAGACGGAATGCTACGCTCTGAGGGGATAATATGATGCGAATGCTATGATTATGCAAAGAGGTAGAGATCCGGGATTCGGATCCCGTTGCTGTGAAGATCTCTGGTCGATCTGCTTGAAGTGGACATCCCAGCTGGGGATGAGATCATTGGTAGATCTGATGAGATGCATTTGCTTGGGGATCCGTGTCATTGGTTGACATATCCTTGTAATATGGGACCCAGCTGGGGTTTGTAGCAGTCTTCTGTACTCTGTTGTGACTTCTTCATGCGTTGCTCTTCTGAATGGAGGCTGAGGATTCTGTGGGGAGATGATTCCCCGACTCTTCCTATTCTGCTGAGAAAGGATGATTTGTACCATGGCTGGGGATAGTTGTTGGCCACTCAGCTGGGGAGGAAGCAACTCAGCTGGGGAGAAAGCAACTCAGCTGGGGAGAACACCTGGTGCTAAGACTGAGTGAGTATTGATTTGGCAACTTCGCTGGGGAAATGGGCACCTTCCCGTGCCACGCGGAAGATAGCCTGAGTTGATAATGATTTGCCAGCTTGCTGAGGGTGAAGCTTTCATGCCCTAAGCTGCGTTCTGGATACCTGCAATCCTGCAAAGACAAGGAAACGTACAAATGGTCCCGAGGTATCCCTTACTGGATTCCGTCATAGGAGTTAAGCATTCTCGAGAGTAAGTATATTCCCTGCAAGCATGTGTTTCTATTTTTAGTGAAAAACATCTGTACTCATGCGATTAGTTTTTTAGAGACATCAGACATTTTTTGCAAATAAAATGTACAAGACGGAACATGACTGAAAAAATCTGATTTTATTAATTCAAACGCCCTGAATTGGCAAGATACAGTCAAAGAAACAAATCTCCTAAAATGAAGAGACTGCTACAAATTGAGAAACAAAGTGCTGGCGATGTTGATGACGCTTTAAAGAGCTTCCTTTTCTGCTATGACTTGTATGACAATGACGTTCTTCTCGTCTTGCTTCTTGAAGGAGGCTGATTCTGATTGAAGCTTGATCCTTTCGAAGTCTTCCAAGTTGCAAGTGATACAGACGAATTCAGAATGCAGTTGTTCGCTTATTCCCTCATTTTGCATGGATCGCCCTTTCGGGTTTTCAATCCATCGGGATACCCATTTTTGCCTGAGCTGTCCAATGTGGCTTTTCAACTCAGCGGGTGTACATTTTTCATTTATCTCCCTTATTTTTGCCCGAGTCTTTTTATTCTGTTTTTGACTCGTCGGGATGCCCTATTTTGCCTGGACTTACATTCTGTTTTTATGTCCAGCGGGTCATTTTTATGCGAAGTATTTTTTAACTGCATCTGAATTCACAGGGGACGGGAAATCCTCACCATCCATGGTGCTGAGCATCAGTGCTCCACCAGAGAAAACTTTCTTTACAACAAATGGTCCTTCATAATTTGGAGTCCATTTGCCCCTGTGGTCTGTATGAGGAGGGAGGATTCTCTTCAGCACAAGATCTCCCACTTGGTACTCTCGATGCCTGACTTTCTGATCGAAGGCTCTCTTCATTCTTTTCTGATATAACTGCCCATGACAGATTGCAGCCAATCTTTTCTCTTCGATCAGACTCAGTTGTTCGTATCGGGACCGAACCCATTCTGCTTCACTCAGTTTAACATCCATCAATACCCGTAGAGAGGGTAATTCAACTTCAACAGGTAGGACTGCTTCCATACCATACACAAGCTGATACGGTGTTGCCCCAGTGGATGTTCTGATTGACGTGCGGTACCCATGCAAGGCAAACGGTAGCATTTCATGCCAGTCTTTGTAGGTGACTACCATCTTCTGCACAATCTTCTTGATATTCTTATTTGCTGCCTCAACAGCGCCGTTCATCTTTGGCCTGTAAGGAGAAGAATTGTGATGTTGGATTTTGAAGTCCCGACATAATTCAGCCATCATTTTGTTGTTTAAGTTGGAACCATTATCAGTAATGATTCGCTCGGGAACTCCATATCGACAGATGATATCTCTCTTCAGAAATTTGGCTACCACTTGTCTTGTAACGTTTGCATATGAGGCTGCTTCGACCCACTTAGTGAAATAGTCAATGGCGACCAGGATGAATCTGTGGCCATTTGAAGCAGTCGGCTCAATCTTGCCAATCATATCAATGCCCCACATGGCAAAGGGCCATGGTGAAGACATGATGTTCAAAGGATTGGGAGGTACATGCACTTTATCTGCATAGATCTGGCATTTGTGGCATTTTCTAGCGTAAGCACAACAGTCTGCATCCATTGTGATCCAGTAATAGCCTGATCTTAACAACTTTTTAGCCATGGCATGCCCTCCAGCATGGGTACCAAAGGATCCTTCATGCACTTCATGCATCAACAAATCTGCTTCCGTCTTGTCAACACATCTGAGGAGTACCATATCAAAGTTCCTCTTGTATAAAGACCCATCAGTGTTCAAAAAGAAACTACCAGCAAGCCTTCTTAAAGTCTTCTTATCATTGGAAGATGCCCCAGGTGGGTATGTTTGGTCCTCTAAGAAGCACTTAATGTCATGGAACCAAGGCTTATCGTCCTTGACAACTTCCGCTGCAAATACATATGCTGGTCTATCGAGTCTGGACACTGATATCTGGGGTACAAAGTTAGCAGCTTGAACTTTGATCATGGATGAAATGGTAGCAAGAGCATCTGCAAACTGATTCTCGTCCCGAGGGATATACTCAAGCTTGACTGTTGTGAAGAAAGTCAATAACCTTCTTGTATAATCCCTGTAAGGTATCAGATGATCCTGGTGGGTGTACCATTTTCCGTTGGTTTGATTGACTACCAAAGCTGAATCTCCGAATACAGTCAATGTTTTGATCCTGAGGTCAATGGCTTCCTCAAGACCCATAATGCAAGCTTCGTATTCAGCTTCGTTGTTAGTGCAGTTGAAAGTGAGTTTTGCCGAGAAGGGCATGTGAACTCCTTTGGGTGTAATGAGTACTGCACCAACACCACGACCATTCATGTTAACAGCCCCGTCAAACATCATAGTCCATTCTTCTTCTGGGTTAGGCCCTTCAGTGTGAACAGGCTCTTCATGATCTTTTGATTTAATGAACATGATGTCTTCATCAGGGAAGTCGAATCTCATAGGCTGGTAGTCATCAATGGGTTGCTCAGCAAGATATTCAGATAGTACACTGCCCTTGATGGCTTTCTGAGATGTGTACTGTATGTCGTATTCTGTGAGAATCATTTGCCATCTTGCAACCCGTCCGGTAAGAGCTGGCTTCTCGAAAATGTACTTAACTGGGTCCATTTTTGATATCAACAAAGTAGTGTGGGTCAACATATACTGTCTCAGTCGGCGAGCAGCCCACGCTAAAGCACAGCAAGTTTTCTCGAGCAGTGAATAACGCTGTTCACAGTCGGTAAACTTTTTGCTTAGGTAGTATATTGCATACTCTTTTCGACCAGACTCATCATGCTGGCCCAACACACACCCCATCGACTCTTCTAATACTGTCAAGTACATAATCAGAGGTCTTCCTTCAACTGGAGGCATAAGGATTGGAGGTTCTTGCAAGTACTCCTTGATCTTGTCAAAAGCTCTTTGGCAATCTTCGTTCCACCTGACCGTCTGTTCTTTTCTTAACAGCTTGAACAAGGGTTCACAGGTTGCTGTGAGGTGAGATATGAACCGTGAAATGTAGTTCAATCGACCTAAGAACCCTCGAACTTCTTTCTCAGTTTTCGGCGCAGGCATCTCTTGAATAGCTTTGACTTTATCAGGGTCAACTTCAATCCCTTTCTCGCTTACAATAAAGCCCAGCAGCTTACCGGATCTTACCCCGAATGTGCATTTGTTGGGGTTCAGCTTTAGTTGGTATTTCCTCAGACGCTTGAATAACTTGAGCAGATTTACCAGGTGGTCTTCTTCAGTAAGGGACTTGGCAATCATATCATCCACATAACACTCGATTTCCTTATGGATCATATCGTGGGATAATGTCACCATAGCCCGTTGATAGGTTGCACCAGCATTCTTCAGTCCGAATGGCATCACTTTGTAACAGAACGTGCCCCAAGGTGTGATGAATGTTGTCTTCTCCATGTCCTCAGGTGACATCTTAATCTGATTGTATCCTGAAAATCCGTCCATGAAGGAGAATACCGAGAACTGAGCCGTATTATCTACCAATACGTCAATGTGAGGTAATGGGAAGTCATCTTTCGGGCTGGCCCTATTCAGATCCCGGTAGTCAACACACATCCTTACTTTGCCATCCTTCTTAGGCACAGGTACTATATTAGCAACCCACGGCGGATAGCTAGTTACAGCAAGGAACCCGGCGTCCCACTGCTTTTGTACCTCTTCCTTGATTTTCATAGCCATGTCTGGGCGAGTTCGGCGCAGTTTCTGTTTAACTGGTGGGCATTCTTCCCTCAAAGGCAGCTTGTGCACAACAATGTCGGTGTCCAACCCTGGCATGTCCTGATACGACCAAGCAAACACATCCACATACTCTTGAAGCAGATCAATAAGTTGTCTCTTTACTGAGTCTTGCAGGCAGGCCCCGATTTTAACCTCTTTCACGTCTTCGTCTGTACCAAGATTAATCACTTCAATCTCCTCCTGGTGAGGAGTGATAACCTTTTCCTCTTGTCTCAACAACCTGGCTAGCTCTTCAGGAAGCTCATATTCTTCATCAACCCCTTCATCAGCTTGATTGATTGGATTGTCAAAGTCATACGAAGTCATAGCCGTGCTGTTGTCGGTGCTGTCAGGAAGGCACTCTCTGCAAGGGTTCAGTTGGTTCGTTTTAGTGATTGATTTTAATCTTGCTTAAAAAAGGTGAAATAAAGTTATCATTTTGAAAACACCGCCATTTATTTTTGTACAAAAAAGAAAAATGGGAAAACAGTGAGCAGAAAAGAAAAAGACTCGTTTGCAAAAAGATGTCTGATATTTCATTGATTTAATCTTGTTTGCACAAAAGTACAGATGGCCCTGATTACAAAATGAGTCTTGTCATCTTGGGCAAGATGCAAGACTTTGATGCATGCTATAAAAATACAGGAAATAATAATTACTCTGCATGAGTAACTCTTATAATTTCCTGGGAAGACCAGTTCGAGATACTGCTCCCCGGGATCTTCGGACGAATCCAATTCTCCAGATTACGCTCCTCTTCCAGCTCGTCTTCCAAATTGTTGATAGCATCAGGGGTGAGCATCCCCCCACTGACAAAACCAGGCTCCTCAGCAGCCTCCACTTGATTGTGTTGAGTTGGTTTGTAACCCAACCCAAACTTGTCCTTCTTCTCCTCCACAGATACAACCTTGCCCCAGCCTTGGGCAGTTCCTTCTTCAACAACCTTCCGGGCTTGTTGATAAGATGACATGGAGATACCAGATACAGCAGATGCTTCATTGACGTTCAAGGCCTCAAAACCCTGGCTCATTGTTTCATGGATCTCCCCATCCATTTCAATGTATTTATAAGTAGCCAGGTGGCTAACAAATATATCCTCTTCCCCGCAGATTGTGACAACTTGGCCTTCCCATTCAAATTTTAACTTCTGGTGAAGGGTAAACGTTACAGCGCCAGCGGCGTGAATCCAGGGTCTACCCAACAAACAGCTATAGGCGGGCTGGATGTCCATCACATAGAAGATAGTTGTAAAGGTCTGTGGGCCAATTGTCACGGGCAGCTCAATTTCCCCCAGAACCGACCTCTTAGAACCATCAAAGGCTCTTACCACCAGGTTGCTGGGTTTCAATGCTAATCCTTCATACTCTAGCTTCACCAGAGCCTTCTTTGGCAAGACATTCAGGGATGACCCTGTGTCCACCAGCACATGAGAAAGGACTGCTCCTTTGCACTCCATGGTGATGTGCAAGGCTTTGTTGTGGTTGCGGCCATCCGCTGTCAAGTCAGCATTGGTGAACCCTAGCCCATTGCTAGCAGTAACATTTCCAACCACGGTCTCCAATTGATTGACAGTGATCTCTTCAGGCACGTAAGCTGCGTGCAAGACTTTGAGTAGTGCATTCCGATGGGCTTCGGAGCACATAAGCAGAGATAAGATAGAGATCTTGGATGGCGTCTGATGAAGCTGATCCACAATTTTATAATCACTCTTTTTGATGATCCTCATAAACTCATCAACTTCCTGATCGAATGATGTCTTCACAGCTTCTTTAACAGCTTGATCTTCCTGCACCGGGCTCTTTCCTTTCGCCTTGGCAGCAGCTTCTGCTTCGGCAGTGGGTCTTTGAATTGGTGGAGCAAAGAGACGTCCGCTTCGCGTGAAGCCTCCGCCTCCGCCCACATTATCTATTTGTGGTGCAGGTGTTGATGTTTCAAGAGTGATTCTTTTTCCTTCGCAGTACACGTCAGAGCCATAGTGCCAAGGGATGGCCCTATCGCTTTCATATGGTACTGGTCCAGGCACTGTGACAGTGACCGGACTGATTGCTGCTGCTGAAGGGACTGTGATTGTTTGTGGATCATAATAAATAGTGACTGGTGCTCTAATGGGAGCAGCACCTTCTGAATTGTAGGCATAGTTGTTTTCAGGATCATAGAATATGGTAACAGTAGAGACATCTTCATGATTGGTTGCTGGAGTTGTAGGAGACATTGTCGGAAGTATGGATGTTGTTGTTGTAGGAGATTCAAAATGGAGTGAAGCTGAAGTTGTAGCAGGAAAAATTGTTGAAAACATGTCATTTGAGATGATGGATGAAGTACTTGTTGATATAGCCGAAGAATTGTCAGGAACAATGGTTGCTGCAGTTGTAGGAGGTTCTGAAACCGTTGCTGATGAGATTGCTGGATTTGTTGGAAATGATGTAGTGATCTGGAGCTGGCCACTCTGAATAAGGCCATCAATGCCATTCCTCAGATTATCGCACCCGTTTACTGAAATATTGCAGTAAGCACAACCCAATTCACACCCTGGGAACATGTTGCATACCAAGAGCTGAGCCTTGATTTCTACCAATGGTGTCCTGATCTGTCCCACACTGGTTATTAAATAAGACGGTTTGTCTTCTTCAATAGCGTTAATTCGGGGACCACCATGATTTGGCATAGGATTTTTGTTGACGTTGGGCGGCGGTGCAAAATTCAGAGCTTTCGAGTCCACCAGGTCTTGTACCTTCATGTGCAGGGCTCTGCACTTTTCCGTACTATGGCCAGGTGCGTTTGAATGAAAGGCACACCTAGCGTTGGAGTCGTAGTTCCTGGGTAGACTGTTGGGATCTGGAGGTGCCAACGTCCTTAGCTCAACTAGGTTGAGTTTCAGGAGCTGTGGCAGCAATGTAGCATATGGCATGGGGATCGGGTCGATCACTCTGTTAGCTTGAGATGGCCTTTGCTGGAATGGCGTTTGCTGATTATGGTTGTTGGAGTTGTTGTAGTTTCTTGGAGGGTACTGATTCTGCTGTTGATATTGAGGTTGTGGTTGATAGTTTTGCTGAGGAGGTTGATAAACAGGTTGTGGATGAGCTGGAGCAGGGATAGTGACTGCAGCCACAGATCTGTGAACATATTGGGGCCTACCCCTGTTGGTGTGGATGGCATTAGTCTCACCAGTCCTTCTCGGGCCTGCAAAAGGCTTTCTTGCATTACTGGATGAGCTTGCACCATTGTCTGAGATCTTACCCATTTTCAACAGGCTTTCAATTCTCTCCCCGGCTATAACGACATCTGCAAAGCTGGTGGAGGAGAAGGCAGCTAGCCTATCAATATAGGTTCCCTGAAGGGTATTCATGAACATATCAGCCATTTCCCGTTCAGACATAGGTGGCTGGACAGCAGCAGCAAGCTGTCTCCATCTTTGAGCATATTCTCTGAAGCTCTCTCTAGATGACTGTGACATTCCCATTAGGAGGGTCCTGTTGGGTGCCATATCTAGATTATACTGATACTGTCTGATGAAGGCCTCTGCCAGGTCCTTCCAGCATCTTATAGTTGCTCTTGTCAGATGGGAATACCATTCCCTGGAAGCCCCAGTCAAGCTATCCTCGAAGTAGAACATCCACAATTTCTCGTCCATGGTGTAAGCTTTTAGTCTTCCGAGAAAAGATTGCAGATGGGTTCGGGGACAGGAAGTCCCATTATACTTTTCAAAACATGGTGGCTTAAACTTATGGGGGATCCTGACCCCGTCTACCAAGCCCATATCCATGACATCGAACCCCAAAGAGTTTTGAGACTCCAAGGACCTTAACTTCTCAGCTATTTCATCCAATCTTCTATCATAAGCCTCTTCCCCGGCTCCCATTACCGTGAACTGGTCTTCTTGATGGTCTTGTTGCAGTACTCTCCCGGCTGTAGCAGTTCCTGGAATATTGGCAGGGATATTGGCCTCTGGATGGAGGTGGGGACCAAAGACAGGGGGATTGACACGTGGTTGGACTCTTTCATTGTTGCTAGTCCCAGCAGTTCCCGGCTGATGGTCTTCTTGATTTCTCCCTTCCACCAGAGCTCTGAGCCTCTCCTGGCTTTGAGCCAAGTTGTTCATTACTTCCATGAACTGTGTTATCTGAGTTCTCATCTCTACCCTTTCGTTGGCCATTTGGTTTCTGACCTCAGTAAGGTCCTGCTGCATCTGATCCATCTGAATTCCCGGAAGGTTGTTTCGGGTAGGGTATCTGTGTGGCCTGTTAAGTGGGAATCCTCGTCGCCGAGCAATAATTCCTGAACATCACAACAGAGTTAGCAACAACAAAAAAAATACCTACAAAACAAACAAAGGGTTAGCATGCAATGCAGTATGCTTATTTGTTCTCAAGGTATCCGGTTTGGCATTCAGTTTTGACCCTTCCAGACCCTTGAAGATGCTGTTGATGCTGCTTTTGAAAGAAACTCAGATGAAGCAAACCAACACAAATATATTACAGAAAGTGAAACAGTACAACTTGTTCATTTTACAACACCAGCCCTCTAAGGGGTCAAAATACATAAGAAAAATAAAAGTACAATGGAAATAAAGCAACAACAAACAAATGGTCAAACACCAAGTCCAAACTCATCCTCCCGAACTTCCTTGAGAAGTGCTTCGGTCACAGGATCAGCCGGACGCTCCGTAAGGTTCCTGATAAGAAGGTTCCTTGTAGCAATAGCTGCAGCCAGCTTCTTGTGTTGACCTTGGTCTTTTGACTTTTTCACTCCGGCTCTGATCTTCAGCTCTGATATCTCCCCCTGGGCTGCTGTCAGGGCTTCTTCTATTTGCTCCATCTTGTCTTGAACTCTCTTGTCCTCCAGAGTACGAGCCTCGGTGATCCTGACCCACCTAGCCTGACTCTCCTTCAGATACAAGTCTGTTCTAGCTTTCTGGAATTGGGCTTCTTTGCAAGCATTCTTCAGAATTTGTTCTCCAGCCCTAGACTTCTTAATGTAATCTTCAGACTTCTCAATCTTAGCCAGATGCTCTTTCTTCAGCTTCTCCAATCTTTCAATATCCAGTCTTCCATCACTCCTCTCATAGAGGGTCTTCTGCAAAGCTTGGGTTAACTTCTCATTTCTCTCCTTCAACTTTTCAAACTCTTCCAAACTGACAGTTGCTGGAGGTGGTGCTGTGGAAGGCCCAGGCACATCTTTAACAGTAAAGGGCATCCCAGAGAATTGAGCCCTAGCATAGGACCAATCATAGTATTGTGCTGATGCCACATTGTTACATTTTCCCAGGATGGTTACTCCTTTAGTTTGAACATTATCCCAGGCCCAAGCTGCCTGCCTAACAATAGCCAAACTAATCTTGTTCTCACAGTAAAGAGTCTCAACCAAGTCCTGTGCCTTAGGAGTGTGGACCAATGCATAGCCCAGTTGTCTTTTAAACAGCAGAGGGTTGTAATTAATACTCCCCTTAACTCCTACTAGGGGCACATTGGGAAAATGCCCACAGCTGGTGATGATATCCCTGCCTTTTGTGCTCTGAGTGCACCACCTGATATCAGCTGAAGTGAGAGTAGTAAGTCTTCCAGCCCAGTTTTTCTGCTGATGAGGATTCAGAAATGCATCTGTCCTGGGTAGATGCTTGAGAAGCCAAGTGTGGAACAATGGAGCACAACACCTTACTAGTCTCCCCCTCTGCTTTTCATTCTTCTGATGCACTGAATAGTAGAGATCACCCAATAAAGTTGGCACTGGGTTCCTTAGAATGAACAGGTGAATTGCATTCTTACTGATGAATCGAGGCTCATCTGCAAACAATACAATCCCATAGATACTCAAAGCCAACAAAGCACATACTGCTTTCCATTCTCCTAGAGAAGCCTTCAGGGTAGCTTGGGAAATCAAGAAATCCAGATGCATGCCAGGGATTCCAGCCTTAGAAGTCATATGCTGCCCAATCAGGACTGGTTCCAGATGCAATGCTTTTGCTACCTCTTCATTACTTGGAAAGACCATCTCAGGGTTGAAAGGAACTTCTCTCCTGATAGGTATGCCAACTAATGATGAGTATTCTTCCAATAAGGGCCCCATCTGAAAATCCTGGAAAGTGAAACATCTTAGTGGGGGATCATAAAACTGAAGGCAGGTGTGGATTAGGCTTCTCTGTGAAGGGTCCAGATCCATGACCATATCAAGTATATCTCCATGGTGTTCCCTGAACAATGGCACATGGTCTGGAGTGATCAGGGTCTGAATCCTCCTGATGTCAGCTAAGTCTGGCTGGAAGAAGTGGTAAGTGATGTTGATTTTCTTTGGAGCCATGATGCTGAGACTGAGTAGAGACAAGTGCTGATGAAGATACTGAGGAGTGGGCCACTGACTAGCTGGAGTAGGTGCTGATGAAGACAGGTCAATACTGAAGATGGGGTCAAAACCAAAACCAAATGAAGATGGATACCCTGAAACACAAATAAGCAAATGTCAATATGATGCAATGATTATGTATGCAAATGATATGCAAGGGTTTGTGACTGAGCTGGATCTGATCAAGTGCTCTGATATAAGCCCATGTGTAAGAAATCCAGATGGAGGTCTATAAATCCAGTAACCAAGGTGGGGGGCTCAAATAAAGAGCCACATGTCCAGGGTTTAGAATCACAAGAACTGTCCAACATGGAGTATTCTTAATCATATCAAAGTAACTGGGTATTCTGAGGTCAAGGTACCTGCAAACCTGTAAACAACCCAACCCCCTCACAGGTGGTGATCTAGAACAAGGATCCTCAGACTTGGATCAGTTATGAGAAGTGTAAACACTTCTAACCCGGAGGTACAGTGTTTACAATAACCATAACAATTCCTCCTCTAATTCACCTCAGTTTCTGAAGGTCAAAACTAAAATGTCATCCAGACTTAGCAGGCTTCCCAGATAGCCCTAACATTGCAGGAAATCTGCAACACAGAGTTCTCAAGAAGAAACCCACATCTGAACCGTGTTTCATATTCCCGCACCAGACCGAAATGGAATGGGAAAGAATATGATTCACTCTAGCCTAGGTGTCACTCAGGTCCCAGGTATAGGGCCTTAACTCTCAATGAATCACCCACCCACCAAAGCAAACAACAGATCCAGCCAGCAGTACAGTATGACAATATGATATAATGCAAAAGCAAATAAAGAAAGCAGTAAAGCAAACTGTACACAAATCAAAATAAATACAAATATACAAACACAAATAAGCACATAACACCCCAGTAAACACAAACCAATCAGGCGCTAGGAGGAACCCACAAAAAGAACCAGAAGCCCTGGTTGCAATATAAGGGTCCCCAGCAGAGTCGCCAAGCTGTCGCTCCCAACAAATGAAAACTGGTTCAGATGAAGGTGCAGACGCGAACGGTCGGCTAGAGGGACAATGAGAACACACAGCCGTGAACTCACTGGAGATGAAAAGAGTCGCCAGCTAGGCATTTTTATCCCGGAGGAAAGGTAATGCTGCATAAACCTAGAAAAATATGGATAAGACGGTTGCGAACCAGAGAGACTGAGAAAGGGGGTTGGTTACAACCTGGGAAGGTATTAGCACCCAGATTGTCCGTCGTACTCGACGGGATCCACGCTTAAAAGATTTGTGTTTTAAAGGGGTAGTGTCAGTGCAATTTGTGTGTAAAATAGCTGGAAAAGAATGTACAGGTGTCAATGTATGAGAAGTGAAGTGTGATATGAAAGTGTCAGTGTAAGAATGAAAGTGAGGTGCTCAAGATCATGAGGCTAAAGAATGAAGCTGGAAGGAGGGGGAATATACAGAGACTTTTGTTCGATAACTGTTAAGTTATGCCTACGTATCCTCTCGTGCAATGAGGAAGTCAGAACACCGTAGTTCGACCCAAAGAGACTGATAGATGAATTGACTTGTGAACTGCTTACTTGCCTATGCTCAAGTGTATGATCTGTCTGGCACAGATGCAAACTGTCTTGCATTAGACGGAAGAAGCGAGTTCTCGTTTGTGAGTGAATGAGATGAGAAAAGAATCCCGAAGGAGACGATTATTGTTTGTTTTTGAGTTTTCAGTCTTTTATTGCTTTTGAGGGTTTGTCATAAGTTAATGAGCTTAAGCCTAAACCAATGGATTTAGTAAACTCATCACATCTTCCCTCTGATTAGGGGTAATGAGAATACCTTAAGTGTGAAGTCAGATTCTCACACTTAATCACCTTTGGTGTAGGATTAAGATCATTAACCTACTTGTGATTATTTATATGTTTTTGGTGTTTTTGTTTAGTGTTGAGTAATGAGGTTAAGCCATAATCAGGGATTAAACAGACTCATTATACCATCCTAATAGAAGGATAATAGATGAGAATGTTTAAGCTGGGGAAAGCTCCTCAACTTAATCCATGATTAGGGATTAAACTCATGACAAAACAAGCCTTTGATTAAGTGGATTTTATTTAATGGTATGATGATGAAGTGATTTTTATGATTTGTAAGACAACTTGAGGGGGACTTGTCCATTAACACTAGGGTTAGTCCTTCTTAACCAAATAAGGAAGAATTAGAACCCTAATGCAAGGCCCAAGTTACAAGTGTAATGTCTTGATGATTTATTAAGTGAATTGATTAAAAGATTTAAACACATTAAGGGTCTAACACTTAGGATTAAAGTTATACACTCCATCCTAATAGGAGGATGCAGGCATAAGCTTAATCACAAAGCCTTAAAGCCTTTAGGGTTTAGTCCCTGATTATGAGATGAGGAGAGAAGACTCAAAGAGAGACACAAAGGTAAAACTAAGAGGGGAGACTAATCAAAACCCTAATTCATTATCATGCTTGGTTGATCCTAAGGTTTGTGAGGTTTACAAGAACAATCTTCAGAGGAGCCACCAGGAAGCAGATGAACAGGATCAAGAGAAGCAAAGTGACTTGCTTCATTCAAGAAGTCAAGTCACTTGAAGAAAGAAAGTGGGAAGAAGGAGAATGAGCAAGCTCAAACTCAAACACATGTAAGAATTCAGCAATGGATGCAAGAGAGATGAAAAGAAAAGTTATGAGAAGTGAAGGCAAATTCACTTCTCAAGTTCACTTACCACCTGAAATGTCAGAAAGAAAGGCAATGCAATGCTAAATGTGATGAGATGACATGATGATGAACAAGACCAGAAGCATGTTGATGATGATAATGATGCTATGAGATGCTACAAACATGAGGCAGCACATGGAAATGTTCATACAAGATCATGGATACAAATGATGCAAGTTAAGGAGCATGAATGCACATGAAAAGTTATGAAACATACAAGGCAAATGACATGGCAAATATGTGATGCAATGATCAAACATGCTTTATATATGTCTTATGATGTCAAATGAATCACATGGATGCTTGAAATGTCATGGCAAGTCATGTTATGCAAGAGAATGCAAGGAAGATGCAAATGAAAGCCCAAATTAGGGTTTATGGATCAAACATCAAACAAATACCCAAAACAGAAGCAAACCTTAAGATAAAAAATGGAAAATGCCACCCAAAGGATCCCTAATCCTATACTAAACCAATGTCCAAAGGGGAGGTCTCAACTCTTAACCAATCTCAAGTTATGATTTTTCTAAGTTATTAGGGTTCTTTAGGGTTCCTAACAAAAGAAATGCCAAACAAATAGAAAATGCAAGATCAAATCATGGCCATTTAATCCTAGAAACTACATGCTAAACACAATGCAATGCAAGAAGAATCAATGTCCAACTCTTCATAGATAGGCAGAAATGAATTTTTGAACTTTGGATCAAATTAATGCACAAAAAATGATTTTATTCAATGGGAAATTCTCAAAATGCATCAAGATCAAAAAAGAAATTTGGTTTGAAGGTTGGACAATGTTTCTAAATGTCTTAGAACATTTCATGAATTTTTTGGTGATTTTTAAATACCTAAAAGTATTTTTAATAAATTAATTTCCATTAATCAATTAAAAATAATCTTTTAAATATTTAAAAATACTTTTTTAATGCTAAAAATAAAATAAAAATATTTTTTGTGTCATAAAAATTAATGAAACTCAGGAGAAAAAGTTTCATAATTTTTAGGAATTTTTAACTATTTTTAATAAATTGTGCAAGTTAAATGAAAAAGAAATGAATAAAAATAAATAAAAGGAGAAGTATGCAGGATGGGTGGCTGGGATGCAATCTGGGAAAGAAGCAGTTGACTTGGCGCGTGATCCAACGGTCATTATTTAAATCTGACTAATTAAATTATTAATTCCAATTAATTAAGTTAAGTGACAATTAAAGACTAATGAGGCAATCTGAGCCCTTGGCCCACACGCGGGAAACATGATCCTATGGCCCAGATTTGAAATACACTAATGACTGAGCTAAACCTAATTAGGGCACATTAATCTCAGACGGCCGGAACAGTGGTTCCGGTCGTCTTCTCCGGCGGGTTGAAAACCCTAGAAAACGCCACAGGCCACCACTCATCAAATTGAAACCAGGGAAATGTTCCTCTATCCAAACCCCACTCAAATCACCTTTCAAACTAAATTTATCATGCTTAAACAAAGAGAATCGAAGCCAACAAGATTCACGGGCAAAGTTTCAGAGCATCAGTAAACCCTCATTTTTCACTCATTTTTAATTCTAAGCACATCATTATGATCAGCAAGGCATGTACTTTCAATTTGTAACATAAAATGCAAGCTCTGAAAAGTTGAGGATTCGAAGCTACCTGAAGTGATGAACTATGAATATGAGCTCTCTTGGCCTTGCTTTGATGCAGAACACCTTCCCTGAACCCCCTGAAGCCAATGGAAGGCCTGGAATGAGCTTAGGCAAGCTGCTTTGAGGAATCCATTTCTGGTGTAGCAGGAAATGAACTTTGTGTACAGGCTGCTTCAGATCAATGTGAAGGGTGATTTTGACTCCTTGTGATATGCTTGACTTGTTGGTGAAGAAAAATGGAATGTTTGATGGCTAGATGAAGGGATTCGAAGAGTTCTGGTTTCAGGGAGGAGAAGTGGTGCAGTTCAGTTTAGGCTGGTTTCAAGCTTGAATCTTGTTGCTTTCTACTCAATGAAACATGGTGAGTTGATTGGTAAAGATGGTTTTTGTGTTTGTATGCTGTGGAGACAGAATCGAAGGAATATGCAAAATGAGGTGTTTTTGTGAATGTGTTGTTGTGAATGGTTTCAGCCTTGCTTGGTCTTATGTTTTGCTTGCCAAAGGATACAATAAACAAATGCAAGTGGCCAGAGGATGTGACATGGCCTGTGGTGATTGGGATGTTTGCTTTTGCCAAAAGTCAAATTTCTTGTAAGAGAGGCATGGGCTTGATACTAGCTTGGTACAAAGGCTAGGGCTGGCGCAGCATGGTGTGGTGAGAGAGCTAGCAAGGTTCAAAGGCCAAGGCAGCAAGTTGAGGGAAGTGTGATGATGATTTTGCAAGTTGGCACACTTTTGAAACTTTGTGAAAAATCTTGTTACACAAACCATAACTATGTGAAACCTTGGTTCAATTCTGATTTTTGGGACACATGGAATGTTTGCATACTGGTTTGAAGTGAAATAGAAGTTACAAATGGCCTTGGTTCAATGATTTTGCAAAATTCTCACTTGAAGCATGCCTTGAAAATCAATGATTTTTGCCAACTTTGTCACACCATAACTTTTGATCCAAGAAGAGTTTGATCATGTTCTTGTACTTTTTGAAAAGGGAAAAATGAGATCTACAACTTTCATGACCAAAGTTTTTCCATTTGAAGCATTTTTGGATCAAGAATCAAGGCTTGAAAAAGGACCTAAAATGAAGCATTCTTGAAAAGTCAACTATGCCCAAAAAGTCAACATTTGCAAAAACCCTAAATTCTTGATTTTTGTGAACTTCAAACCTCTTCCATGATCAAATAAAGATCATATACACTCAAAATGATGAAGATCACCCATTGGTTGGGTCATTGGGGGCCTCAGATGCCCTGATTTTACACTGACTTGTCTGAAAAGTCAACCTTTGATCAGATGACTTCCCCATGGAATTTCTTCATGAAAATTGATATGAATACTCCCTATACCATATAGAGACCAATGGAAACAAGAATGACCAAAAAATTTGGGGTTATGGCCTCTGAAACCAAAACCCTAATTTTCAGTCAACTGTGCAGTCTAGCCTGGCTCTGCATCCATCCAAACCCTAGTTCTTGTGATTCTTTTGAAATCTTGACTTTGAGTGGATGTAATATGATATAAGAACACATATGGATCCTTTTGAATTGATTGGTGGCCTTTGGAATGGCTCAAGAAGCTTTGAGATTGCTCAGATCACAAACCCTAGGTGCAGATGACTTAGAAACTATGCAGTGAATAAAAAATGAGATGTGAGATGGTATGATTGTGTTTATGCATATGAGAATGATCACAAGCCATGGTGTGAATGGGTGAGGGCAAATTTGGGGTGTTTACACTAGGGTGTAAAAATGGTACCGATATTTTCAAAAATTTCCCAAGTCCAGCCTAACATATCCTAAGCAAAATAAAGTAACTTATTCGGTGTCATGCCAATGAATCAGAACAATTTTTTTTTAAATGGGGCAAAGTTTCAGGGAATTTTCAAACAACGAAAAAGTAAAGTAAAACTTTGACTCATAGAACATACGACTCAATAAAGAAACAAACTGAAACTAAAAAGCGGTAAATTGAAAGCGGTAAAGTTCCCCCCCACACTTAAACCAAACATTGTCCTCAATGTTTTGATAAAAGGCGGAAAAGGAATTATAGAACCTGTATGAATGTCATTGCATGCCAAATCTTCTTTGATCTTCTCTTATTGTCCATGTCTTCGTTGGTCACTTCTACTATTCTGGAGGAAGTACCTGCAAAAGGGTTAGAAAAATACAGTGCAGTATCAGTGTCACCACCAACAACGACATTCACATAAATGTTCGTGGGCACCTAGAAGAAGTTGAGACGAGACAAGCAATACATTTCTTTATTTCCTTCAAACATAAATAATAAAAGTAAAACATTAAATTAAAAGTTCGTGGGGTGCCTCCCACGCAGGGCTTTGTTTAACGTCGATAGCTCGACGACTAATAATCGTCGGTTTCGATGGCCACTTATCAAGCCATCTCACATATCCCTCACCTTTTCTCTTCTTCCATTTATGGGGTGATTCATTCTTTTGAACTTGTGGTGGTGGTTCTGGATCTATCCTAAGTATTAGCTTTTCAAGTTTCGACTTAGTTATTTCATCCATCATCTTAAAGTCTAACCTTACCCTCTTAACAGTAATGATATCCCTAGTTTCATGCTCCTCTAATTTTCTATTTTTATGTTGGATCTCAAACAAGGGTACATTGGTGTAGATATTTTCCAATACATCCATATGTTTTTTGGATTGGGAGTCTACAAACCTATGCGGGAAAGGAATCGGTGGGGTATAGGGATGAGGAACAACAACATGTACTTTCTTCTCCACCTCTTCGACGACCTCCTTTTTGGGTGGTGTCGGCATATTTTTCTCGATCTCTACTCCTTTCTCATCATAACTCCCCTTAATCTCATTTTCACTCTCCTCAACCTCATTATCACTTTCCTTAGGATTTTTAATTTCTCTTTCACTATTGGTTGTTACAACATCCACATATCTCTCAGGGAAGGGTCCTATAGGTGTCTGTGCAATCAGAGAGATTTGAGTCTCCAATACCTCAGTGTGAGTCGCAAGGGACTCGACCACAATGTTCACCCGCCTAAAGGTTTCATAACTTTGGAGATGTCGGTTTATAAACTCTTCATTCTGGATAGTTTGTGTCTCCACAAAGCGCTTCATCATAGATTCAAGCCTATAATTAGTTGTCATTTCAATGAAATCCTTCACTAATATTTCAAGGTTAGAATTTTGAGATTCTAGTGGTTCTTCAAAGTATTGGGAATGGTGATTTGGGTTAGAATGAGTTAATGTCGCATTGAAATCCTCCATTAGTATTTCGAGGTTGGATAGGGACTCTTGCGATTCCTCGATATTTTGGGACTGGTGATTGTAGGAAAAATTTGGGTGTGGTTCCTCAAAATTTTGGGAGTGGTAATCATAGAGGTAATTTGGATGTGGTTCCTCGAGATACTGTGAGTGGTAATCATAGAGAAAGTTTGGGCAATACATAATTTTATTTATTTTATTTATTTTTTATTTTTATGAAACAAGAGTGCCTTAGTATATATGATGCAACAACAAAATAACAATATTGACTGTTGGTCCCCGACAATGGCGCCAAAAACTTGATCGCTCCACAAGTGCACGGATCTATCGAAGTAATATAAAAGATTGTCGAACCACAGAGACCAATATCAAACTATTGTAATCTATCATTGCGGTGCAAAGCTAAGGCTAGAGATTGTCACATATAAAAACTATAAAGAAATAACTAAAATAAAAGGGTCTAAAACAAATAAGGGAACTGAGGCCGTAAAGTGATTGGGGTTCTTAGGGATTCTATAGGGTGCGGGGCTAAAATGAATGTTGAAGTTGTTCTGACGAAAATACCAACCTAAAGGTTCAATCTCACACTCTCGCGCTATTAACCGAGCCACGTCTGAAAACCCTAAGATTTTGCTTTTGCTCGCTAAGTAATTAAAGGACGTCTTTTTGAAGATGGATAAGATCGAAATGAAATACCTAAAACGCTCTCGCTGTGTTTAGGTTCCAGTGTCCTATGCCTACTATCTGACGCGTACCTCAAACTCTCGCTTTATTGGACTCGTCTTAGTGCATTTCTCACTCTCGTGACAAAATGCTAGTAAGCAGCCTCTCGCTCTCACGACAAGACTACCTAAATTAATCTTAGAACATAAAACCAGAATTTCAAGCATACAAGAAGTGTCGGTTATCCTAAAGAGTCTCGTTGAGACGACGGTCCTAAAACTATAGACTCAAGACAATTTAACTAGACATGTAATTAAGCATAAACAAACTAAACATGATAAACATAATTAAGGACAACATGCTTAAGCAATTATCAATTACGATAACAATATAGGATAAGGTAATAATATAGAACACGATAGAAATATAAAATACGATAACAATAATAATAAAGCAATAAATAGAGAACATGTAAAATGCGGGAAAATAAATGGAGACTTGAATTAAAAGGAACTTAAATTTCTTTGATAAAATGATGGCAAGAATTATCCAAGAGTACAATACAATAAACACGGAAAAAAATATATGTGACAATCCCTCGATGTGAGTGATTGTCACTTTTACAAGTGAATATATGCCTAAGATTACGAAACAAATTTGACAGTGCTTCTGCGCAAACTTGGATGCAAATGCAGACCTTTGAGGGTCTATTTATAGGAAATTTTTGGCTCCAAGAAGTTCTGGGATGATTTGAATTCAAACGGAGCAAAACTGCCAAACTGTTGCTGAAAAACTGCTCCCGTGCATAATGGTGATCGCCGTATGCAAATGGCAAACGCCATTTGTTCAAAATTTTATTTTCCCTCCTTTTGGGGTAATGGCGAACACCATTCCTTAAGGAAAAGCAAATGGCGAACGCCATTTGGCTAGAGGAGGCAGAATCATAATTTTTCTGCACTTTCTTCATTCTTTAGCTCAGATTTCGCTCCATATTCCAAACTTGCCGATTAAACACCTGTCAAGACAAAACAAAGAGAAACATAAGCAAATCAAAGAAAATTACATGAAAGACTTGATTAAACAATACTAAAAATGCACGTAATGAATCATAAAATACGATACGAATCCGAGTTATCATTTCCCAAATGCAACCTTGTTTTCACTCACCCCAAGGACCCAATGAGGATTGGGTACCTAACACTTGTTGTTGATTTTATAGGATAAATGTTTTGGATCAATAAAGAGAGTATGCGATCTTTTTTTTGGATGCTCAAGACATGTGATGTTTTACATCTCCCTATTTTGGTGACTTTGTGGAAAGGAAGAAAGGTTATGTAACCAAAAGGAATCATCATCTAGTGTTCTTTAATTGGTAAAAGCATGTTGATTAATATTAGAAATTTCGAGATATACTTTTCTTTTCATAATATAGGTATATCTTCATAATACATTCTCAAAGAAACCAAAAAAGGAATTGTTTAGCCTAAAGCAATGGAACATGAGAAAGAAGAAGATAACAATTGTGAAAAAGGGAAGGTTAAAAGTCCAGTTGTAGTGGACAATCTTCTTTTGACTTGGGGAATCTCCAATAATCATCAAATCAATAATCTTTTTGGATATATTATTAATCGCAATATCAAGTACTTTGACACAAATCAAAGTGGTAAGATCATTGTTGTCAAAATAGTTTGTGGCATATTTGCATTTATTCCAACTTTAATTTGAGAGTTCTTTGTGAAATTCATGTGCATCCTCCATCATTCGTATGATGAGGTAATATCTTTTCAACTTTAGCTTTGTATGGAAGTTATTTCTTTTTCCTGGTTATTTTCTAATGCTTATGCTTCTTCTAGTTCAAGTTTATATCGATGATATTATTTTTGGATCCACTAACATGCAACTTGTAGATGATTTTTCTAAGCTTATGCATAGTGAGTTTGAGATGAGCCTTATGGGGGAATTAAATATCTTCCTTGGTATTCAAAATTTATTCCTTGCTAAAGAGATTTGGCATGGAAGGTGCAAAATCCATTGACACTTCTATATGGTAACTTGGAAAGGAATGGGAATGATAAGGATGTAGATGTGAAGAAATATAGAGTTGTGATTGGTTCTCTTCTAATCTTACTGCATCTAGGCTAGACATTATGTTTAACGCGTGTTTGTGCACTCGTTATCAATTGACTCCTAAAGAATTCCACTTAAAAGCTGTAAAATGTATTCTTAGGTATCTTCATGGTACCTTTAGCTATGGGTTTTGGTATTCTAAGGGAAGCTATTGTAATTTGGTTGGTTACATTGATTCCAGTTTTTCCGGTTTCAAAACAGATATGAAGAGTATTAGTGGAACTGGCCACATGTTTTCAAATGCCTTAGTAAGTTGGCATAGAAAGAAACAAGTTTTCATTGCTTTGTTAACCACCAAGGCGAAATACATTGCGGCCAATAGCTATTGCATTCATATTTTGTGGCTTAAAAACAACAACTTGACTTTGATATAAAAATCCAATGTATTCTTATTATATGCGACAACACTAGTGCTATTAATCTAACCAATATTCCAGTGTTACATTCTTGCACTAAGCATATTGAGATTCTTCACCACTTCCTACATGCCCATGTTGAAAAAGGGGATGTTTTATTTGAACATGTTGATAGTAACACCTCTTGCGACAAGCCATTTTTCAACATTCGAAGGGAATTGGGGATACTTGATATCTCAAATATTTCCTAAATATGAACTATTTCATGCACTTTATATACTTTTTCTCTAACTTTCCTTGGAATTTAAATTACTTAAGAGTGCACCCTTCATCATCTTATAAGAAAGGTTATATTGTTCCATTCTTCATTTCTTTTGTAAGCTTGTGTTGTTTCATGTTGCTTGTAATATTGTTTCATTCTTCGTTTCTTTGGTAAGCTTGTGTTGTTTCATGTTTCTTGTGCTCCAAATAATTGATATTCTTGATTCATGAAATAGTTCATGAACATTCACTTCCAAATTGTTTTATTGATATATGTCAAGTAGATGCTTATAATGATTTTGTGTTATTTCCTCTATATGCTTGAAATACACTCTTGATGCACTTGGATTATTATGTATTCTTGCATGAAATATGGTTGAACATGTTATGACATTAATAAAATTCTTGTTATATGTTAATTATTATGATAACATCTTTGTTTTTGGTTTGAGCGGTGATGAATTGGTATATTCCCTTGCTAGAAAGCATGCGTGTGTGACATTTCGGGAGCCCAAAGACATATGTCACATAATCGTGTCACTTTTGTAGAAAACTCAAGAGTTTTTTTATTACATTGTATCCTTCATGTTTAATGTTTTTGTTATGTTATTTGGCATATATTGTAACAATTATGTTCTATTGTTGCTTAGTATGCTTTGTATTTATGATTAGGCATTCTTGTTTAATATGAAAATCATTATATGTGAATGCTATCATATTGATGTTCTTATCTTTGTAAATTGCCTCTATATGGTATATTAATTTGTATGTTATATAAGATACTTCCCATGGCTTGCTTTATCTCTTTTTGATGTCGTCAAAGGGGGAGAAATATACAAGATAAATTTGGATATGCATATATTCAGGGGGAGTCTTCATGAATACATAAAACATCATAAAATGCATCATCTAAAGTTTTTCCATCATAAAAAGGGGGTATGTGACTACAACTTTGTGTTAGATGTATTTTGAATAATGTCAAAACTAGTATAGGTTATCATTAATGTATATTGGACGGTATCCTCTGATTCTAGATGTGCATCTAATACTACAGAAAACCCAATTATTAACGGTTGGAAAATACATATAATCACGCAGATCAAGGGATTGTTATGTAGAGTGTTATTTTAAATGCACTACTTATAATCCTGGTCTTGAGACTGTTTTTGTATTCTGGAAAGCGTGTGATATATCAAAATGGTTATGCCTAACAACCATTGTGATATATACGATTCTTGAAAACAAATAAATTACATTAGATCACAGTTAATGTAGAAAATTGTTGTTGAAAGTACCCATAGTTTATTATATACCAATGTATATTGCTTGTGTTACCATACACCTCATTAAAGAAATACAACCATTAAAATTGGTAAAGAGCTATATAATCTGAAAATTAAACTATTCTTGAAAACCAACTTAAACCCACCACTGTTTCCAAATTGCACGTGTCTCATTCAACACATTTTATGTTCTTTAACACATATATGGTTCAATGGTCTGATTCCTTCAATGCATCAATATATTTTATTATAGTTTATCTCATCATTGTCTTTTATCATCGTAATTGTTATGATGACTTATCATCATAACAATCATGATCTTAAAAATCACGGTGATAAGCGACGAGGATGAGGTAAAGTAGAATTGAATACATTGATGAATTGAAGAAGACAGACCATTGCATCATATATTATGTGTTAAAGAATATAAACCATGCTAAATGAGACGCATGCAATTCGAAAAACATTGATTGATATAGGTAGGTTTTCAAATACAACTAAATTTTCAGATTACAAGTTTCTATGTCAATTTAAATTATTTTATTTTCATTAAAAGATTAATGAAACATACAATATACATAGTATATAATAAACTAAACTTCATCAACTGTTAACCTATTTAAGAATTTAAAAAACAAAACATTGCTAGGTCACAAGAAGTTTCTTTCTTGTGACTTAGCAATGTTTTGTTCTTTAAAAAACAATAAAAAACATACATTATTTTAGCAACAAAATACTAACAACATACAATATCACAATGACTTTGTATTTTTTTTCTATTGCTACAGAAACCATATGTACCTTATCAAATCATATTATGTATCAACTTTACTATACAACTTCAGCTATTTCAAATAAAATAAAATAGTTAGTATTCAAAACAAATTCATCTATAGTTGAAACAAAACCCTAAGTGAGACTGTAACAAATCAATATACATTGAGTCAATAATGCACCTCTTATTGAAAATGATTGTGGAACTGTAACAAATCAATATATATATTAAGTTTATCTAGTTTGTGATGCCATGAAGAAAAAATATAAGGTGGATGAAGTTTATACAATAACTTCATACTGCTAATATTTTTTCCCATAACATCTAAAGCCATATTTACCATCACCAAACTATACGCTTTCTACCACCATACACTTGCTACCACAAACATCACCATGTTTCAACAAAGAAGCATAACAAACTTACAACTTAACCCTTAAACATCAACATCATAATATTTTCTACAACATTCTAAAACCAAACCCTAAAACAATAATCCTAGATTCAAAACATCAACAACATCCAGGCGAAGAGTAGAAAGAAGAGAGTAGGAGAATATATCATCTTCGACGTTATAGGAGTTTGGGCTAGAGGTTGCTCCTGTCAAATATCCTTTAAGCTTTTTTCGCCATTCACTTGTTACAGTATTGGTTAAGATTCATGAGAGTAGAGGGTTGTGTTAGGGTTTTCTTTAAAGATAAATGGTTGTTATGAACTAGGCAACAAATATTTTCGTTTATATATTAAAAAATATCACTTTTCATCACGATTTACAAGAATAACTGTAATTATATTTTAAATAATAGAAAATTATATCACAACAGTTACCCATAATAACCATAATGATAATCATGGTGACCTGGGCAGTGTAATCCATCTAACAATGGTTGGTTTACTTCGTTGTTGTAAAATCATTTATAATTTATTTCTTAAATAATGGACTTAAGTGAGACACGCTTATTGTACTCTAAAAAATGGAAAAATGTAGTTGCTGGGAGTCGAAGCTTGCTACATATCATTTATTACTATAATGTTTTAAGACAACCGTCATTAAATTACTGTTTAAAAATCCAGCTACTCATTGGGAACAAATTTTATAACCTATTACAATGGTGTATATGAATGCATTATAAACCTGGTGTTGTTGTTTCCGTGTTTTGTAGTAGTGATCTTAGCATTAGGAAGCATTAAAATGGTCTAGAAAGGTTTCATACATCATAAATGCATTGAAAACAAAGTTTTTGTGAAAATACCACATTATAGGTCGACACATACATGTTTAGGTCGACCTATAAATTCTTTTACTTCTGCATATATCGACACATATCAATCTTAGGTTTCCACCCATGCATCAATAATAAAGCTTATAGCCACTATATATATGCTGACCAACATAGGTCGACCTAAATGTCGCAACACGAAAAATAACCGGAGGAAAACAGAAGAGTCGTCACCGATACGTTTTTTATCCTGAAGAGGAAAGGGAAATGGTCGAAGAAAACCTGCGGGAAAAGGAAAAGACGAGGTCATCGCAACCAAGTCTGGGCTTGGGAGTCGGTTACACGAAGGGAAGGTATTCACACCCCTTCTTGTCCATCATACTTGATGGGATCCATGCTTGCTGCTTTGCTCAAAGGTTGTTGACATCTGAAGCTCCACCTGCTGTTAACTGGAAGGACATGAAAATAAAGGAAAGAGAACAAGAGACGAAAAACAAAGGGGGAAAAGAAAGAAGTTGACTCGAGAGGACATCGCATCCCAACCTTACGTATCTCTTCACAACGAGAAGCAGAGTCCACGTAGTTCTAACCAGTACAAGGAAGTTTGCTCGCCATGTATCGCGCCTATGCCTAAGTATCTCAGCTAGAGTGAGAATTAGAGAATCATAGTTTGGCTAACCAAGGGTTAGCAAACAACTTTTGTGTTTTTTAGATTGACAGTGTGAAATGCGTGTTCCAGCAGTTAGGTGTTGCCACTCAAGCATTTACATGTTTGCGATACGATGGACTCAACATATGTTACGTCTGCACCTGAATGAAATGAGAAGGGAAAGACAATTAAAGCTTGGTTCAAGTCTTTTAAAGAAATGATTTTGTTATTTTGTTTGTTGGATTTATTAAGTGTTTTAATTTTTCTTTAAAGGGAGAAAAGAGACTCAAAGGTTTAAAAGAAAAACACTAAGGGGGACTCGATCCTAAAAGTTATCATGCAATGGTTGATTCTATAGTTGAGGATGAAATGGAATATATACTTAATATTAGCATGCATGGATTCTAACCTAATGTCTATTATACTTTGAACTTAATAAGAAATTAAGTTCAAACTAGAAATCCTAAGGGAAACTTGTGATCAAGCACAAGTAAACAACAAATAAACCAAACATAAATAACATCAAAATTGAGACTTAAATAAGACTCAAGTAAATAAGAAAGAGAGATGAAGAAGTTTTATGTGAAAGATGCAACAAGCATAAGAGGAGAATGCAACATGAAGTGACAAAAAAATGCGCAAACAAAGCCTACTTCGAGGTAGGACTTCATATGTACTCACTATGCATCTACTCATCAATAAAATCCTAGAATGAGGAATGAAAGGGATAAAATAGAGATTCAAGTGGTACCTAACGGAGAAAGTTCGTTGCCTATTCAATACGCGCAAAAGAACTCAAAAATACTTTCATCAAGCTTCAAATGATCAATCCACTTAATACTCGCGTACTCAAAATCATAAACCAAGATTCAAAGTCACTCCATGAGAAGCTATCCAAAACTTTATGGATGCTTAATCAAAATTGATTAACACTTTAATTCATTCCTTAATCAAAATTATCTATAAATATCTAATAAAAATTGTCAAGAAACTAATCAAAATATTAATCAATAAAAGTTAATAAAAGACTTACTAAGAAAAAAAATGAAAACTTAATTAAGAAAAATATATTAACAAAGGTTTAACTAGGATAAATTAATTGAAAGTTTAACTAAAGAAAGTAATAATTATAAAAAAAATTAACAAATAGAATAAAAAAGAAATATTAGCAAGGACCAATGATCAACAAGCAGGGGTGCATAGCCGAAATCAGGTGTTATGTAGTAATAGGCGCATGGGCCTCTTTGACTTCCAAGCCTAATGTGTAACACCCTTTCTACCCCATCACGAAATTAATACAAATAAATTAGAGTAAATCATAAAAAAGGGTATCACATCTTCGAAAACCAAACCTCATAAACATCATAATAGTCCTGTTTCGTAACACAAGTTATAAACTCATGAATAACAAATCACAAGGGTCAACAATTACGTAGCGGAAAAACAAAACAATTCAAGTGCTTATTTTAAATCAAAAGGATTCAAATAATCATTCTAAACATGCTTAATCCAAAAATATTTTAAAACGACAACAAAATCAAATCAACAAAATAAACTCAGAGTTCTTAAGCGTTCCCATCCCGATGTTACTGGACACATAGTAGGACTCCACAACTAATTAAACAACGACAACACACTAGATCCAAGATAGATCACACACCAAGCTAACCTTGAGTATCTGTAGGATGGCATGATAGACCATCATAAAAGGCAAGCAGAGTGAGTAAATTCACATTCAATAAGGTAATATAAAAATGAGAATCATAAACATAAGATTCAAACCAAATTCAATTATCCCCAAAATTCATTTATACACAATGTCAAATACATCACATCACTACACAAACTCAATGCAAATCATGTTATGTCATTTAGAATGAAAATGCAACCTCTTATTATGCATGTGGTACCGAAACATCCTCATGGATGGACACTGGGCCATCAACCCTCCACATGGGAGCACATCATAACATCACATCACTTCAATCCGCACAATGGGATTGAAGCTACCAACGGACCAAAAGTCCCCTCATATTTATGCCATGAATGCAAGACACAATATAAACACACATCATAACAACTCAATTTATTGCATCCGCATTCATCATATAGTCCCCTCATTTAACATCTTCCTCTAAGTTATGTCATCACGCTTCATAAAATCATAAAATAACTCAAATCATCATACATTAATTTTATCCCAATACCTACATATATAGCCTCTAAAACATAACATACAACTGTACCAAAACATCATAACATATTTTAACAAAAAAACACATCGATTAAACCATTTTTCAGAGTTAAAATAATTTTTCAAAACATGTCAGGTCTCGCTAATTGAGCTACCCCCTCGCTAAGCGACTAACTCTCGAGTTTGAGAGTTCCAAAATCTTCACTCGCTCACTAAGAGCATTGTAGATCACTGAGCAAGCATCACAATTCCTCAAAAATTCTTGCAATCTTAGAATCGCCCTTCTGCAACAAAACCCTAAAAAATAGTTTTTAGCAGCAGCACAACAGGAAATCATTAATCCTCTTCACATACATCATGGTATTAACAAACACATCACATACCATCAGCATTTATCATCAAATTCATCATAAATCATCATCATATAGCAAATTTATCAACAAAACCCCATAACCCTAAGACTCTCCCTCAAAACCCCAAGTCATATCTCTACATTACAATACCGAACGAAATTACTCCCCATACCTTAGGTACCGTGAATTCTTTCGATAACTTCTCGCAAAACCTCAAGCCTTAAACCTCTAGATTTTTCTTCAGAGCTCTCCTTCTCTTCTCCCAAAGTATGATTATTCCAAATGATCATACTATCCAAACTTTACCCTCTTAGTCAATCTTACCCTTAGGACCTCATTAGTCTTTTTCCTCTTTTACCCTCACTTTGCCTTTACCAAAAGACTATGTTATATGTAAACACCCCAAATTTTCCCTCACTCATTCTCACACCATGGCTTGTGATATTTCATTCTTGCATCAACATTATCATTACATCTCATACTGCATTTTTGTTTCATCTGCATAGTTCAAGTTCATCTGCATCTAGGGTTTGTGATCTGAGCAATCCAAGAATCGATCTAAGCCATCCAAAAGGCTTAAAAGCTTTCCAAGAGGGTCCATGTGTGTCTTACCATCATATTATGTCCCTCAAAGTTCATGTAAGTCAAGGGATCACAAGAACTGGCAAAGGCATGAAAGCAGAGCTAGGGTTTTCACTGCACAGATGACCAAAATTAGGGTTTTAGTTTCAGAGGCCTTAACTCCAATTTTTTGGGCCATTCTTGTTTCTAATGTTCTTAATATGTCATAAGGATCATGTGTACCAAGTTTGATGAATAAACTCATTGTGGAAGTCATCTGTTCACTGGGTAACTTCGTGAGCAAGTTAAGTCAAAATCAGGGCATTTGAGGCCCCCAACAAAGGAACCAAAGGGGTATTTTCATCAAATTGAAGTTATATGATCTTTATTGTATCTTAGAAGAGGTTGGAAGTTCACAATATTTAAGAATTTTGAGCCATTTGCAAACTTGCCAAAAATGGAAATGACTTGTAATGGAAACTTTCCATTTTGGGAAAGTTTTTCAACCTCCTCTTTCTTAATAAAAAATGCTTCAAATGAAAAATTCTTGTTCATGAAAGTTGTAGATTAGGTCTTTCCCTTTTCAAAAAGTACAAGACATGTCTTGATTCATCCTAGAACTCAAGATATGGCCTTTCAAAGTTGGCAAAAATCCTAAAATTTCAAGTTTCATGTCAAAGAGGGATTTTGCAAATTGGCATATTCAAGCATTCTAATGACTTTAAATGTAAACAAACACTTCACAACATGTCAAACAAACCTCAAAGGATCAGAATTGTGCATTTAACTTAGGTTTTCCATGACTTATGATCCAAGAAACTTCAAAGAGGGAATTTTGCAAAACATGTGATAACTCCTCATCCAAGCCATCCAGCACATCAAAACCAATCCCATGGCCATCCTTGAAGTCAGCTGAGGCCAGACACCCCAAGAAATTAGACCTTCACCATGCCCATACCTCAAGTACACAATGTTGACATTTTTGCAACTTGGCCCATACCAATCACACTAGGCCACCACCCACTTTCTGATCACTATCATTGGCCTATACTAACATTATGGAGCTCATAACATAAGGCACACAAGCCTGAATCATTCCACAAGCTGAGTTTCACAAAAATCCCCAAAACTTTAATATCTTCGAATCTCTCAGCAAAACCATCAAACCTCAAAACTCCTTACACCATTCAATCATACACATCATAAGGATCACAAAGAAACCATTACAATGGCCTAAAACACTCCACAACACAAACATGATTTCTAAGTTATTAGAACCAAACCTCTCAAACCAGCCAAAATAAACTTGCTCTAAGCCTTTTAGAAGCACAAGGGAGATCATAGGAGTGGTTTTGCACCAAGAGGAAGGCCAGAAAGCTCAAGAACACAACGCTTCAACTCAGGTAGCTTCATGAACTTTTTTTCCAGAACTTGCATTTTAAGTTTCTAAATGAATCTACATGCTTCACTGATCACCCTGATATGTTTTGTTTTGAAAATGATTGAGAAATGAGAATGTATTGAACTTCTGAAAGTTTTGTTCAGTTTCACGATTTGCTTCTAATCTTGTTTTTGGTGAATGATAAATTGTTTTTGATGGCTGATTCTTGTTTATTGATGTTTGGGGAGTGATTCTGGAGAGTTTGGGAGGTTCTCATAGCCTAGGGAGAGAGATAACAATTTTGGTTCGCCGGAGAAGATGATCGGAGCTTGCTCCAGTCACCTGAAAATGTTTAGGGTTAGGATTAGGGTTAATCTCCCCAGTTTGAATTCAGGCCCTTGGATCTTGCTTAGCGCGTTTTTGAATGTCCAGGATCATTTCATTAAAACCCTAATTCATAATTAATTAGATTAATTAGGATTAATTAATTTAAAATGCCATAATGAATCTCAGCCTTCCATCTGCGCGCGCAGTCAACCCTCCTCCTCTGAATTTGAATTCTAGCCATCAGATGTGCATACTTTCATTTTTATTCATTTTTAATTCATTTTAATTGCATTTTCTTGCATATTTATTTTAAAATACCAAAAAGCATCCAAAAAATATGAAACTTTGCATTTCTGTTTTAAATATTTTTCTCAACCTGAAAATGATTTTTATTTTATTTTTTGCATTAAAAAAGTATTTTTAAAATATTTAAATGTTATTTTTAATTAATTAAAGTCTTTTAATTAATTAAAAATACATTTAGGTTTCTAAAAATCACCAAAAAAATCATGAATCATCCCGATGCATTTAGAAACATTTTCAAACTCTTCACACAAATTTCTTTTTAGGTTTGATCATAGTTGTGAATTTTCTTTGAATTAAGGGTCATTAAAATCATATTTTTGAACCCTATCTTTAAAAAAATCATTTCTGCCTAACCAAGAAGAGTTTGAAGATGATTCTTTTTGCATTGTTTTTCATATGGCATTTAGTTTATAGGAAATTTTCCCCATGAATTTATCTTGCATTTTCAATTTGATTTGCATTGTTCCCTTTGAATCACCCAAAAAACCCTAGAAACTTAGGAAAATCATAGCTTGTGAGTGGTTAGGCTTCTGACCTTCTCCTTTGGGGTGTGACCTAATATGGGATTAGGGCCTGTTTGAGCTTGGTTTTATTTTTTTATCATCTCATTTGCTTCTGTTTTGTTCATTTGCATCTCATACTTCCATGTAACCCTAATTTCTCATGTTCATTTGCATTCATCTTGCATATGCATCCATACATGAACTTGCCATGACATTTCTTGCATTCATAAGTCATATTAGACATCTTAGGACATGTTAGAATCATGCTTGATCATTTCTTCATTCATTTGCCATGATTTGCATTCATTTCATTTCATTAACTTTCACTTGTTTTCAAACTTCAAAGCATGTTTCCATTTGCATCTCATCTTTGTATGATCATACATATGCACTTTCTATACCTTTGCATCATCTTACATGACATTTACATTGCATAAACACTTCTGATTTTGTTCATTTCATCTCATTTCATTTCATTTCTTTATGCTTTATACTTTATGCATTAATGCTAACACTTTCAGGTGGTAAGTTACTTTGAGAAGTGGATTTGCCTTCATTTCTCACTTCTCCTTACCTCTTTCATTTGCATTTTGTTTGTCTTTTAAGTGAACTTGTTCACTTGTGTTCCATCTCTCTCCCTTTCTTTCTTTAAGTTACTTATCTTCTTCATTGAAGTAAGTAACTTATTCTTCTGCTTCTTCCTCCTTTCATCTGCTTCTTCCATTGGTGGCTTCCTTAAAGATCTTTCTTAAGCCTTACAAACCATAGGAACATCCAAGAATGATAATAATTAGGGTTGTGATTAGTCCCCCTTAGCTTTTACCTTTGAGTCTCCTTGAGTCTCTCTTCTCATCTCAATAATCAGAGACTAAACTCTTAAAGTCTTAAGACTTTAGAATTAGGGTTATGCCTGCATCTTTCTCTTAGGATGGAGTGTATAACTTTAATCCTAAGTTTTAAACCTTTAATTTGTTTAAACCTCCTAATCAAATCATCTTAATAATCACTAAGACTTCATCTTGTAACTTGGGCCTTACATTAGGGTTCTAATTCTTCCTTTATGGTTAAGAAGGACTAACCCTAGTGTTTAATGGACAAGTCCCCCTCAAGTTGTCTTACAAACCATAAAACTTATTTCTTAATCTCATCCCTTAATTAAAATCCACTTAATAAAGGTTTTTTATATAATGAATTTAATCCCTAACCATGGATTAAGTTGAGGTATCTTCCTCAGCTTAAGTGTTCTCATCTATTATCCTTCTATTAGGATGGTGTAATGAGCCCACTAATCTGTGATTAGAGATTAAACTCATTACTTAACACTAAACAAAAACCCAAAAACATCTAAATAATCACAAGTAGGTTAATGATCTTAATCCTACATCATCATGGCAATTAAGTTGAGATGTTTATCTCATGCTTAAGTAGGCTCATTATCCCTAATCAAGGAGGATATAATGAGTTTACAAGCCCCTCAATTTAGGCTTAAGCTCATTAACTTATGCAAAACACCAAAAACAATAAAAAATTGAAAACACAAAAACAAACAATAATCGTCTCCTTCGGGATTCTTTTCTCATCACACTCATTCACAAACGAGAACTTGCTTCTTCCGTCTAATGCAAGACAGTTAGCACTCGAGCCAGACGAGTCATACACTTGAGCATAGACAAATAAGCAGTTCACAGTCAATTTGTTTTTCAGTCTCTTTGAGTCGAACTACGATTTTCTGACTTCCTCATTGCACGCGAGGATACATATGCATAACTTAACTGTTATCGAACAAAAGTCTCTTTGTCTCCCCCCTCTTTCAGCATTCTTTTCCAAGCCTCAGTTCCTGAGCAATTCCCCCTTTTGCATTGGCACTTATATTATTTTTTTAGCTTTTGCACATAGATAACACATACACCTACTCCTTTGAACACAATCTTTTAAGCGTGGATCCCGTCGAGTACGGCGGACAATCTGGGTGCTAATACCTTCCCAGGTTATAACCAACCCCTTTCTCAGTTTCTCTGGTTCACAACCTTCTTATCCATCTTTTTCTAGGTTTATGAAGCATTACCTTTCCTTCGGGATAAAAATGCCTAGCTGGCGACTCTATTCATATTCACTTCATTTTCTCTCTTCGCCGACCGTTCGCGTCTGCACCCTGTTTCACCCGGTGTCTTTTCGGGGGAGCGACATTATCCTCGCCCTCTAACTCTTCCTATTCAAATTAATTTTTCCCAATTTAATTAAATAAACTCACTATACTTAATCTCCTAATATTATTAAAATGTTAAGTCACAATCATGTCTCCACAAAACATCATATCATCATATTAATCTAAACCACTACAACATCATAGCATCAAAATCCTCAAAATTCATACACATGCATCAAATAACTCAAAAATCAACTTTGGAGTGTTACAACTCTCCTCCACTTAAGAATTTTCATCCTCGAAAATGTACCTGAAGCAAGCAACGTCATATATGATTCCTTCATCTAGTTTTCACGTTCCCAAGTCCAACTATCACTAGCTGGTCCACCCCACAATACCTTCACTAAGGCAATCTCTTTACCCCTTAATCACTTCATCTCTCTCTAACATCTATCCGTACTGGAGAAACTTCCACAGTTAAATTATCTCTTACCCGAACATCATCCATCTGAATCACATGCGACAGATTTGCATGGGCTTAAGGCATAAGCCCATTGCATGCACAACAACACAATGATCAACTCAATAAATAAATAAAAAGTAACAAAATAAAAGAAAAGGATTAAGTGATTAAGTCAGCGTGAATTTCTTCTTTCCCAGTTTCATAATGTTCCATCTAGTGTTCGTCTTCCAAAACCCATCCATGATGGCTCTCCCTCAAATTGCTGGCGATGATTAAAAAAAAGAAAAAGTAAAAGGGTCATTCCATCAATATTTCTCAGGTATTAATTATGTCTTCCTCTTATACTTGATCACACTTCTTCTCGGCGTCATCTCCGTCTCTTGTTCTGCAAACACATATATGGCTTTAACCTTATTTGCAAGATGTTGTATCGAAGCATTCTGAATACCCATCCTATTTCTCAATGCTCTGCAAAAATGAATAAGTGCATCTCCCTGCAAAAAATATACGAAAAATAAAAGGGAGAAAAATGGGGTTGTTTCGAAAGTGGTCTAATGGTTCGTGTTGTGGTGATGAAAGAAAGGTTTGATAATGGTGTCAATGTGAGCTTCAAATCGAAATATTTGACTCAAGTGTGTGTGTTATAGCAAATGGTTTGATTTAGAGCGTGAACAATGACGAAAACGTTGATTTATTATGGAAGGTAGTTTGGGTTTGTAGATGAATAGAGTTATGGTGGTTTTTTTGGTAATGGAGGCTACAAGAAGAAGGAGTTGCAGTTTGGTTTATGAATGTTGTTGATGAATTTGCGGTGATGCGAGATGTGTGTGAGGTGTATTTGCTCAAAGGCGATGAGGGTTGGATTGAAGAAATGAATATGAGGTTCTGTTGTAGAGAGCAAGAAAACAAAATGGAGAAGTGACCAAGTTGTTATATGATGATAACATCTTAATGGTGGTGATTTGTTGTTGATAATGAGAGTAATGAATAATATGAAGCTCACAAGCTGATGATTTTGGAGAGTTATTTTATTGAAAATTTATGAAGATGCAAAAAAAAGAGTTGGTCTATTTGTGTTATGTGCATAAAAATAACCAGAGAGAGTGCTGAGTTTTCTTGCGTCGTTTTTGGTGTAGGTCTTGGGATCTGAGCTTTTTCTCACCTAGGTAAACTTTTCCTTAATATATTATGATTTAAAATGGGCCAAAAAGATGATGGGCTTAGAATTGGAAATGAGGGAAAAACAGTAATGGGTTTTCTATGTTTTTTAGTAATTTTGTGGTAATGGTGATTGGATAACAAAAATTAATGTGAGTTTATGGATGATGGAAATGAATAAAAATATAAAAAATAATATGGACACAATGGAATGGATTGGACAATTGTAAAATGGATTTTGAAATTGGATAAAAAAATCGGTTTAGAAAATGTTAAAGGATAATGGTATTGATGAATGATTTTAATGATGATTAACTTAAATAAACCCTTTACCAATATTTTTCACTAACTGAATTTAATCCAACAACCACACTCGAACTTCTTCTAACAATTATGATAAAACATGAAGCATAAATGCCACTAAACACCTCATAAATGAAACAACACTATTTGAATTAATCATCCTCTGAATCTCTGACCAAATAAATCCTGAATCAATTTAAATCCTTTTGAGTCAATCATTGGGAAAATAAATCTACAAATGAACATGACTGAACCCGCGATGATCCTGAATTTGAAATTAAACCTCATGAATTATTGCCTGATAACATGATAGAGTCTGCAACTCAACCTTGGGCACACATTGCCTAAATAAATAACTATTGACACATATAACTTGAAGTTGAATCGATCTCTTGCTATTTTGACCAAGATTTGATCAAACATCCATCTGATCTGGATTATCAATGAACAACCACACTTGAACCGAAACCAAAGTTTTTTGAGATGTTGAGAAAGAACCACACCCTAATTCACAGCCTTCCTAATTAAAACCATGATGAAACCTTAATCGCTTGATGACATCTTGAGAAATCTTGAAGCAAATGAACATGATGCTTGATGAACTTTGGTAAGAAGATATACACGATGATGGGAACTCAAAGCATTTCTTTAACTTGAAATTCATAACTTCAAACTAATAGAAAACCTTGACTCAAAGAAACTCTCGATCCCATGTCTTAGGAGCTCATTCCAAATGAAGGAATACAAGTGTTAATGACCTAGTGGAGATACAAGTGAATATGAAGCAAAAAGTCAGTTAAAGTTAGAAAAATCAGAGGGGAAATCTTGGGGTGCAACAACTTCCCATATTCAAACAGCTTAAACCTGACGGGATGAAGAGCGACGACTTTTAGACATTCAAGGTGGAAGGGATTTGAATACTAAAAGAACAAAAAAAATTGCACTATGTGGGTAAAAGAAAAATATAGTGAGAAAATGCTTGGCGGAAGCTATAAATTTAAAAATCTACTAGAAAAAAGAGAAGACTCTATTGGGAATAAGAGAAAGACCTACCAATATTGATT
The DNA here is from genome assembly GCA_963966055.1 of Lathyrus aphaca. Classification (NCBI taxonomy): domain Eukaryota; kingdom Viridiplantae; phylum Streptophyta; class Magnoliopsida; order Fabales; family Fabaceae; genus Lathyrus; species Lathyrus aphaca. The sequence continues at coordinate 274,486,101 of OZ014519.1, read as the reverse complement.
AAAATATCTGTTGGGGAAAAGAAAAGGTATGATGATGTAGATTTCTGTATAATAGGAACGTCGACCTTATGCGACTCCATTGGGGAAAACATGATAAAGAATACCGACTGTAGACGGACTCTCAGGGACAAATGCCAATTGCAGGTGATAAACACTAAGAAGCCTGAAAGAACAGGACTGAGCTCAGATGGACTTGAAAAGAATGTTGAACTAAGACGATAAGCTAAAATGAACGAAACTGGCCGCAGACGGTGTAGCGGTAAAATCATGAGTGCAAGCTATTAACTAACTTAACTCAAAGTAAACAGAGTCGCCACCGCGCCTTTATTTTATTCCAAATGGAAAAGGAAAAAAGAGAGAATAAATCCTAATGAATCTAAAAGCAAAAATGTATGTGGTACTCCATGGGAGCCCTTTGAAATATTTCTTGCTTTTGGTTTGAAAATGGTTTGTTAAAAGAGATTGAAGAAATGAGAAGAGAAATGGTTTTTAAGATTTTTGTGTTTGACGAGACATTCGTCTCATGCCTACGTACCCACGACATGCAATATGAGATCAAAACTCTGTAGTTTGTGGTACAAATAGTGAAAAGTTAATATGTTGAATTGATTTTAGAATGTAAAGATATGTCATCATTCTTTAGAGAATAATTCCGCTAGAAAGAATGAATCATATCTAAACATGTGAAAACAGTTAAAAGGGAAAGTGCACGAGGGCACAAAAAGGATTGAATGAGTTTCGCATTTTTAAGGTATTTTAAAAAGGTTTCGATATGCTTATGTGGTTTAGCATTTATTGAGAAATGAAAGGAAAAGAGTAAAATCGCTTGACCTAAGTCAAGGTTTGATTATGAAAATGGTTAAGGTTTGAAAACAAAGAAGGTTTTGAAAAGAGAGAGAAGTTTTGAAAATTTAAGAATTGGGAAGAGATGAAGAGGCTATCCTAAGACTTAAAGTAAAAGTTAAATTAAGAACAATCGAATTGTATGGTGAGCATTTCACAAAGCAACAATAGGATTTCTCTTCATAAATAAGTGAACCAAATCAAGGCTAAGGTCTTTAATCCATAATAACTCAAGCAAATGAATGATCCTAAAATCTACGTCCAAAACTCCAAGTCCAATGCTAAGAATAGTAGCTATAGTCCAAGATTAAAGTCACAAGTTTTTTAGTGGTTTAATCCTTTATTAATATTTTTTTTCCAAGTGGACAAAAAAAAAAGCACAAGAATATGAATATAAACATAAACAATATGATGAATGATAAGTGTAAACACCCTAAATTTTCCCTCACTTTTTCTCACACCATGGCTTGTGATCTTTCATTTTTGCATTAACATAAGCATATCATCTCCCATTGCATAATTTGTTTCACTACATAAGTTGCATAACTAGGGTTTGTGATCAGATGAATCCAAGAAGTGATATGAGCTATCCCAATGGTCTTGAAGCATGACAAGAGGGTCCATGAGTGGTATATGGTCTTATTACATCCCCAAGAAGTCTTTGAAGTCACAAAATCACAAAATATTGCACAAAGGTCAAGGCAGGCTAGGGTTTTGCTGCACAAATGACCTAAAATTAGGGTTTTGGGTTTGAGGCCCTTAACCTCAAATAATTTGGTCATTATTGATTCTAATGGTCTTAATATGTTATAAGGAGCATGTGTACCAAATTTAATGAAGAAATTCATTGTGGAAGTCATCTGATCAACTGGTAACTTGTTGTGCCAGAAACGTCAGAATCATGGCATCTAGGCCCCCAACAATGGTACCAAAGGGTCATTTTCATCATTTTTAAGTTCTATGGTCTTTATTTGATCTTATAAGTGGTTAGAAGTTCACAAGATTGAAGAATTTCAAGCCATTTGCAAACTTCCCATTTTTGGACATGACTTGTAATGAAAACTTTCCATTTTGGGAAAGATTTTCAACCCCCTCTTTCTTGATCAAAAATGCTTCAAATGAAAAATCCTTAAACATGAAAGTTGTAGATTGGATCTTCCCATTTTAAAAAATTACAAGAACTCCTCTTGATTCATCCTAGAAATCAAGATATGATCTTTCAAAGTTGGGAAAAATCTTGTAATTTTCAAGTATGTGCCAAAGAGGGATTTTTGCAAAATCAAGATTCAAGACTTCTAATGACCTCTAATCCATTTCTAAGCTTCATTACATGATAACACAACTTGCCTTGACCAGAATTGGGCATTGGACCTAAGGTTTTCATGACTTGTGATCCAAGAAATTTTCAAAGAGGGAAAATGCAAAACACATGTTATCTCTTGCATCAAGCCATCCAGATCATCACAAGAAATCCCATGGCTCTCCTTGAAGTTGGCTGAGGCAAGACACCCCTTGATACAACCTCTGACCCGTGCCATGCCTCATAGTACACAACATTGACTTTTTTGCAACTTGGCCCATACCAATCACACTATGCCACATCAACTCTTCTGATCACTCCTATTGGTTTATACAAACCTCAAGCAACACAAAACATAACACACACAAGCCTGAATCAAGCAAGAAGGTCAGAATCACAAAAATCCCCAAAACTTTCATTCCTTCGAATCTCTTAACACAGCCATCAAAACTCAAAAATTCCTTCACCAATCATCTCCACATAACCTATAGAACACAAACCAACCATTACAATGGCCTGAAACACTCCTAAACAAAAATACAATTTCTGAGTTATCAGAACCAAACCTCATAAACTAGCTCATATAAACTCCATCTAAGCCTTTCATAAGCATCAGAGGGTCAAGTGGAGTGGCTTTGCACAAAAGAAGGGGCCAGAAAGCTCAGATTGAAAAAGCTTCAACTCAGGTAATCATCAAGAACAAATTTTCCAGAACTTGCATTTTAAGTTATAGATTGATTCTATGTGATGTACTGATCATGGTGATATGTTTACTTTTAAAAATGGTTGAGTTTTAAGCATTTCATAGCCTTCTGAAAGTTTTGTACATTTTTCCGTTTTGCTTCGATTCTCTCTTTTGATGCATGATAAATGATTTTTGTTGCTGGATTCTTGTTTAATGATGTCTAGTGAGTGATTCTGGAGATTTTGGTGTGTTATCATGGCCTAGGGAGTGAGTTAGGATGAGTGAGCTGCCGGAGAAGATGACCAGAAGTCTTCTTCGGCCACCTGAGAGTGGTTAAACCCTAATCCACAATTAAATGTCAGTTTGAATAATAACCCTTAGATCTTGATTACCCGCGCGTATGGACGGCCCAGATTGGTCATTAAAACCCTAATCACAATTTATTAAATTAATTAGGTTTAATTAATTAATTTTGCCAGATTTGATCCTAGCCTTCCATCTGCGCGCGCAGACAATCCCCCTTTGAACCTCAGCCATCAGATTGGTTGACTTCTCATTTTATTCAATTTTTATTTCATTTCTTTCACACATTTATTAAAAATAGCAAAAACACTTTTAAAAATCTCATTTTCTGCATTTTCACTTTAAATATTTTTCTTAACTCAAAAACATTTTTTATTTTAATTTTTGAATTAAAAAAGTAATTTTAAATCATTTAAATGTTTTATTTAATTAATTAATTAATTGATTTTAATTAATTAAAAATACATTTAGGTTTCTAAAAATCACCAATAAATTCATGAAGCATTCTCATACATTTAGAAACATTTTCAAACTCACCATACAAATTTCTTTTTAGGTTTGATCACATTTTCGCAATTATCTTTGAATTAGGGTTCATAAATTTCATATTTTTTAACCCTAACTTGAAAAAATCACTTTTGGTCAACCATGATGAGTTTGAACTTGATTCTTTTTGCATTGTTTCACATATTGCATCTAGTATCTAGGTTATTTATCTCATGATTTTGTATTTCATTTTCAATTTGATTTGCATTTCTCCTTTAGAAGCACCCAAAAACCCTAGTTGACTTAGGAAATTCATAACTTTCACTAGGTTTAGCTTCTGACCTTCTCCTTTGGGTAGTGATCTTGTGTATGATTAGGGTTTTTTTTGAGTTCAATTTAAATTTTTATCATGATGTATGCTTCTGTTTTGGTCATATGCATCTCATGTTGTCTTAAAACCCTATTTTCTCACGTTCATTTGCATTCATCTTTGCATAGCTCAATCATATGAACTTGCCATGATATTTCAAACATTTGTATGACATCTTAGACATTTTAAGACATGCTTGAACATTGCTTGATCATTTCTTCATTCATTTGGTATGCTTTACATTCATTATATTCCATGTGTATCCATGTGTTTCTAAGCTTCCAACTTGCTTCCATTGCATCTCATCCTTGTATGAACATTCATAAGCATTATGTATGACTTTACATCATCTCATAACACATTTTCCTTGCATATACACTTCTGGTTTTGGTCTTTGCATCTTTATTCATCTCACTTCCTTTTGCTTTGCATCTTATGCATTCACACTAACATTCCAGTGGCTTATGGTAAGTTGTTTGGGATGTGGATTTGCCTTCACATCCCACCTCTTCTCATCTCTCCATTTGCATATCTTATTTGTCTTTAAAGTGAACTTGCTTCACTTGTGCTCTCTCATTCTTACTTTCTTTCTTTTAGGTTATTTATCTTCTTCAGGAAGTAAGTAACCTATTCCTCCTTCTCTTCTCTTTTCATCTGTTTCTCTTCCTTGGTGGCAATCTGAAGATCTTTCCTTAAGCCTCACAAACCATAGGATATCCAAGCATGATAATTTTTAGGGTTGTACATAGTCCCCCTTCGTTTTTACCTTTGATTCTCCTTGAGTCTCTCTTCTCATCTCATAATTAGAGGCTAAACACTTAAAGCTTTAGGACTTTGAATTAGGGTTATGCATGCATCCTTATCTTAGGATGGAGTGTATAACTTTTATCCTTAGTGTTAAACCTTTAATTTGTTTACACCTCTTAATTAAAACACCTAATAATGGTTAAGACTTAAGCTTATAACTTGAGCCTTACATTAGGGTTCCATCTCTTCCTTATTGTTTTGAGGGACTAACCCTAGTGTTTAATGGACAAGTCCCCCTCAAGTTGTCTTAAAAACTTAAAACTCACTTCTTAATCTCACCCTTTAATTAAAATCCATTTAATAAAGGCTTGTTATATAATGAATTTAATCCCTAACCATGGATTAAGTTGAGGTATCTTCCTCAGATTAAGTGTTCTCATCTATCATCCTTCTCTTAGGATTGTGTAATGAGTTCACTAATCCCTGATTAGAGATTAAAATCATTACTTAACACTAAAAAAAACATAAAGCACTTAATAATCACAAGTAGGTTAATGATCTTAATCCTACATCATCATGGTAATTAAGTTGAGATTCTTATCTCACACTTAAGTAGACTCATTATCCCTAATCAGGGAGGATATAATGAGTTTACAACCCTTGATTTAGGCTTAAGCTCATTATCATATGCAAAACACCAAAAACAATAAAAAACTGAAAACACAAAAAAACAAACAATAATCATCTCCTTCGGGATTCTTTTCCCCTCACACTCATTCTATAAACGAGAACTTGCTTCTTCCATCTAATGAAAGACAGTTATCACTCGAGCCAAACGAGTCATACACTTGAGCATAGACAAGCAAGCAGTTCACAGTTAAATCATCATCCAGTCTCTTTGAGTCGAACTACGGTGTTCTGACTTCCTCATTGCACGAGAGGATATGTAGGCTTAACTTAACAGTTATCGAACAAAAGTCTCTTTGTCATCCCCCTCTTTCAGGTTTATTTTCTACGCCTCATTCTTGAGCATCTCACCTATTCTTTTGCACTGACACACTGTACATTCTCCCTAGCTTTTCATACACAGTCAACACATACACTACCCCTTTTAAACACAATCAAGTAAGCGTGGATCCCGTCGAGTACGACGGACGATCTGGGTGCTAATACCTTCCCAGGTCGTAACCAACCCCCTTTCTCAGTTTCTCTGGTCCGCAACTGTCTTATCCATACCCTTCCAGGTTTATGCAACATTACCTTTACTTCGGGATAAAAATGCCTAGCTGGCGTCTCTATTCAACCTCAACCTCCAACATCGCCGACCGTTCGCGTCTGCACTGGGACGTAAGTCTTTTGGGAGCGACAATAAGGTGCGAGCTCGAGAAGGAATTAAAATGTTAGTATAGTAATAGTATAATAATATTTACATAATAGTGGTATGGTGAACTTAATCATCCACAACCAAAGAAAGTAACCAAGGTACTTAGTACCAAAATCGAAAGGCAACCGATTCCAATTAGTATCTTACACTATAGTGATTAATCAAGGCGATTAGAACCAAATTCAATGAAGATTGGAAGAAGATTGGGATACCCAAAGAAACTACGCATCAAGCTTCATAAGTCGTGGATCTTAACGCAAACGACTAACCACTTTGGGATTACGTGACCAACACGAGGTTCGGTCCATGAAAATGCAAGTATCTAATTGGGTTTTTATTCCGAATTTAGGACATATTTCGGTCCATGTTAAGCAATCGTCGAGTAATTTACGGAGTAATTACCTAACAAATGAGGCCGGCCAAAACCAATTAAGGTTAACGATATTAGTGCTAATACACACGAGATAAACGATAAGTAAATCGCCATCCGAACGCAATGCCGCACAAAAATAAAGATGAATACCAAATTGAGTTACACTTATGGTATCATCATTAAGTTCAATTACTCATTTTGGTGGATTTAAGTATGAAAATATATCACTAATGTAAAGTATCTAAAGTTAATTAAATAATTCACTTAGAGGTAGATTTGAACTAATGAATATTAACCACTCTAATCTACACCCAAAGTCCATTGAATTTAAAGAGAAATCAATCCCCAAAATGTCTCCCAAGATAAAAATAAGAAGATAGGGGAAGATGGGAGAAGAGGTGGAAAAAGAGCCCCAAAACAAGTCAAAAAATCAGTTTCAGGCCTATGCAAATCGATTGCACCAGTGTGCAAATCGATTGCACAGTGCAGGAATTCAAATCCAGGGAAAAAAACACAGTGCAAATCAATTTTGCACAGGATGCAAATCGATTGCACAAGGCAAAATTTAGCAAATACTGTGAAGAAAAAGGCAGTACAATCGATTTGCACAAAATGCAAATCGATTTCACGCTGTTCAGTCTTCAAAAATCAGCATTTAAATGGAAAAATCCATGCTCAATCATTCCTTCAAACACCTTATGACCATGGATTCAATTGAGCACGAATTTTCCATTAAATCAACATCAAATAACACCAATAAGAACACAATTGCAAGATCCAAAGATCAAGCAACAAGAACCAATCAAGATCTACATTCTTGATGATGAAGATGAATGGGTAACAATGGTGGAAGATGAATTACCAAGAAAAAACTTCAAATTACTCTACTAGAAAGCTTGATCTACTGAAATTTATAAAGAAAAAAATGAAAAGGATGAAGGTTTAGATCAAAGTTAATAAAAAATTCAATGTGAATTCTTGATAACTTTCAAAAGAAGAAGAGCTTTGGTGAATTTATGGTTTGGGTAGATATTTTGTAAGGGATTTTTTTGGCTGTCAAAAGCTTGAAAAATGAATGAAATGAAGCATCTATTTAAAGAGTTTAGGTATGGGAATTTGGTGGAATGGAGCTTGCTTTGGAAATTCAAAATTAGGGTTGGAAATTCAAATTTGGAGGGAATTATAAAAAGAGTGGTGATTAGTGAGGGTTTATGGTAGGAAATGACCAAAATGATGTAGGAAATTAAAAGTGAAGGGGTCTAGAATATTCTCAAATGATAAAATTGGTGCCAAATGCTTTAAAACTTGAAAAATGCTGATTTTGGCCAAATTCGCACTCGTGCAATCGATTTGCACATTGGTGCAATCGATTGCGATGCTGAAATTTGCACTTTCTAGGCAAAAAAACATGGTGCAATCGATTTGCACATTGGTACAATCGATTGCACAGTGCAAAATTTCAATTTCTGGGAAAAACAAACATGGTGCAATCGATTGCATAATGTAAAATTTTGAAAAATTGCCCTGTGACTGGATTGTATTGGCTCTGAGCTCGATTCTTTTTATGCGTCGAAGAAGGCATGGAAATAAACACATGAACCTTGGAATTCCTTGAATAAATCAATTAAAACTTGGAAAAACCTTGATCAAGTAAATTTGGATTTTTTTGCTGATCAACTTCGACTTTTTATTTGTGAAATTCATTTGAGCTGCAGGACTGCTATTTTTGGCATTTTCACCTAACAAAGATTAACTAACGAATACAAAAATATATTTGGATTTTAATTAATGGTTAGTAAACATAAATATATAAAAGAAAATAAAAGCAATGATGATCCCCTGTGAGGTATAAACCTACACCCGAGAAGAACCGAGAAACCAGTGTGATCTTGTTTGTATTGCAAGATGCATATGAGATATGAAGAAATCTTAGGGCAAAAATTAGGGTGTTACAGCTGCCCCTATTTAAGTTTCTTCAATATGGGGATATGAAGATTGACATTTTAGGCTCTACAAGATGGGAGAAACTTAAATATACAAAACCCAATTGTTTTCCTAAGAAACCGTGATATGATATGATATGATATGAAAAACCAAGATCTTTATGGGGAAAACATGACCACCAGAGGAAAGAAAAAGCTTGGGGACACAGAAGAAAATCCCACTGGGGAAGAGCAAAAAACGACACGAGAGTTTTCCAGGAAAATAAATCACTGGATAGTTGTCTCAACTTGGGGAAAAGATTATGAGACATAATCAGGATACGATTCAACAGGGAAGAGTAAAACTCTGCCAGTGAAATATCAATCAAACAAAGTATTCAAGTCCAATAGATGAAAGAATACTGAATTGGGAAAGGGTCATCAACTACTAGTGCATTTGATAGGATAAAAGGATCAACTACCAGTGCATTTGGTAGGAAATAGGTTCAACTACCGGTGTAATTGGTAGGAAATAGGATCAACTACTGATGTATTTGGTAGGATAAAAGATCAACTATCGGTGCATTTGGTAGGATAAAAGGATCAACTGCCGGTGTATTTGGTAGGAAATCAGATCAACTACCGGTGTAATTGGTAGGAAATAGGCTCAACTACTAGTGTATTTGGTAGGAAATAAGATCAACTAACGGTGCATTTGGTAGGGAATGATCAAAAGGTACCAAAGCTCAATCCAAGAACAAATTGGAGAGGAAAGGTCAAACAAGACTCATCCCGAGGAGGAAATATCTCAACTGGGAAAAATTCCATCCAGATAATAGACTGGGTAGGAAATTGAATCAAAATCATCCACGAGGAACAAACCCAGTGGTTAACTAGAAAGGAAAAATACTTTCTGCTTAATAGTAGACACTCTAAACTTGAGAGGAGGCAACACACACTGTGTTGTGAAAATCCACACCAAAAAGTGGAGAATAATGGTATATCAAAGAATGCAAGAATGCAAACATATGATGCCATGCACAAAGAGAATGCATGAATATGCGTATGAATATGTTGACAAATCATACATGGGGCTAAGAAACATAAGATATAAACATCACAACAATCGGATACTCGGCTAATCCCTAGAAAACAAAGCTGGGGAATCCTGCTGGAAAATCAACTTGAAATCTTGCAGGGGAAAATCAAAAGCCATCAAGGGAATAAAATCCTACTACAAGGCTCAAATCATACTAAGGAAATATCTGCTAGGGATTCAATCCACAAAGCAATCTTCAATAATCCATTAAGGATAACATCAGAAATTCCACTTTGAGAGGATAACATATCTGAGATATCTCAACACAAAATCTTCCACTCTTTGGGGAAAGAGGGAAGTATCTCTGTTAAAATATTATGGTGACAAATATCTTCATAACTCTGTTTGGGGAAACAAGGTAAAGATCTACTGGTGGTACAAATAAAGCATAACCTACTAGAGTATCAAACATCAAACATCAACTCTACATAGGGATATCACCATGCTAAGGAAAAGTAATAATCTGTCGGGGATAGGGTAATGCTTCCACAATCCTTGATAGAGACAGAGAAAAATCTCGTCAAGAATTAAACTCTACGGGAAATAACTATCATACCACTCCTGCTCCTATTGGGGAAAGGATGCAAGACTTGATGAGGATTACATATGAACCAGCTGAAAATCATCGCATGCAGACCTACTGGGGATCTGATAGAAAGACCTATGGAAATCAATCATATCAGGAAAATTCAGACTTGTCAACCCACATGGGAATATCCAAGGTTAACATCATAACCAAGATATAGTTGTGAGGGATTTTAAATCAATACCTACCACCAGGTAAAAGAAAACCTCTAAACTAACATAAATATCAATTCTTCTGTTAGGGGATGTAACATACTCAAGTCGAGGAACACATACTCGACTAATGATAAACATAGCCTCTCAAGTCAAAGATAATTTGCTGAGGAAAAGATCAAAACTCAGCTGGGGATACTCGTGTGACAAGAATATCGCTCTTAGCAACCCATCTGGGGAAGAAATTGGAACTCAAATGGGAATATTCATATAATAACCAATCCCCGCTCCTACTTACTGCTGGGGAGAAACACATCATTAATATCATCATGCCATGAATGTTTAGGAATTCCATAGAGAAACAACTGAATCAAACCCTACTCTGGAGAGGCAAGTTACACACATCAAGACTTTACCATCCTTGGAATCACTGTTGATATTCTTTCTTAGTTCATATATCAAAAGAAAAAATGTTTTTATAATATTCAAAAATTCATTTTATTAAATTTTTTTCAAAAATCATCATAAAAAATAAATTAAATTTTGTAAATAGAAACAACATAAAGAATTACAAACAATTGGATAAAGGCTTAAATTCATTGATAGAATGGTAGCCAACAAAAGGCATGACTCCATGGATCATCTCAAGTTTGAAAAATGATAAATACATGGAAAAAAGGCTACATTGAAATACAATGATCACTATTCTCCCTATCAACTTTGAACTCCACTATGTCCGAAACTTCAGTCAAAGGTGAGTGAATAAGAATCTTTGATGGACAATTTTGCTGAGGAATAGAATATGAAATCCTTGGTTGTTTCAAGTGATCCAATATGTCGATGCAGTTACTTTCCATGATCCCTAACTTTTGCCTAGATTTCCCTTTCGGGTTTTCAATCTACTGGGATAATTATTTCTATTTATGTCTCTAATCTTTTCCTAGATCGTCCTTTCGGATTTTCAATCCACCGAGACGCTCATTTTTGCCTAAGTTGCCCTTTCGGGTTTTCAACTTAGCGAGCTATTCTTTTACTTTTTTAGGCGAAGTATTTCTTGACTGCATCCGCATTCATAAGAAGAGTGATTTCCTCACCATCCATAGTTGTAAGAATTAATGAACCGCCAGAGAAGGCTTTCTTAACAACATATGGGCCATCATAGTTCGGAGTCCACTTGCCCCGAGAATCTGGGATGAAAGACCGAATCTTTTTTAGCACGAGGTCGCCTTTTCTAAATATACAAGGTTTGACCTTCTTGTAAAAAGTTTTCTTCATTCTTTGCTGGTACAACCGACCATGACACAAAGTTGTTATTCTCTTTTCCTCAATAAAATTCAACTGATCAAATCTACTCTGGCCCCATTCAGCCTTAATCAACTTAGCTTCCATCAGAACTATCATTAATGGGATCTCAATCTCGACGAGGAGCACTGCTTCTGTACCAGAAAAGAGTGAGAAAGGAGTTGCCCCTATTGAAGTGCGAACGAATATACGATACCCATATGTCGCTCCCAGGATTTTCATCCTAGTACAAACACGAAAGTGGCGCAGAAAAGATAGAGTCGCCAGCCAGGCATTTTTATCCCGAAAGAATGGGAAAGGTAATGTTGCACAAACCAAAGAGAAAAGGAAAGTACAAGGTCCTGCGAACCAAAGATCTGGGTTCGGGAGTCGGTTATGACCTGGGAAGGTATTAGCACCCCAGACCGTCTGTCATACCTGTAACACCCTTCTACCCCAAAACACATTTTTAAATAATATTAGAGTAATCATCGAAAAAGGGTATCACATTTCATCATAATTCAAACAAACAGTGTCCTGTCCCGTAACACGGGTTAATCAACATCAATAATAACATATAGCATTTCGCAGTAGAATTTAAACTTCATAATTCAAAACTTCATTAATTTACTTCATAAACATAATTTTCACCATCCTGAATTTAACATCATAAAATGGAAAACATTTATCCAAATAATAACATAACTGAAAACAGTTTAGCAAAAGAAACCCATCCCAGTGTTACATGACACAGAGCAGGACACATAGACCAAAACCACTTCTAAGGAACACTAAAGCACGCTCCGAGACTCAGGAATAACTCCTCTTGCATTGCAAGCCTATTCTTTATCATCTGCAAGTTACCCACGAAAGAGGCAACATTTCCAAGCAGGCAGGGTGAGTAATCATAATATATCATAAACGTACAAGAATATAGAACATAAATAAATTAGAACAACATATCGTGACATCACCAACTATAAAATTCAGCAACAACAACAACATGATCATGAAATAAGGAAACACCAATACAGTCATGAAATTCATCCAGAATATGCAATTCTAACATCCTGATATGCAATATGCATGTGGTACCATTTTCATCGTGAGATGGATACATGACCATCAACCCTCCACAAAGGAGCACATCGTAAATCATCGAGATACTTCAATCCACACAATGGGATTGAAGCTACAAAATAGGCCGAAGCCCCATCGTGAATGTCATGAAATGCAATGATGCGTTACACCGTAAATATTCACCGAGAAGTCAAATGCGCATCATTCATTTCATATCTAATAGTTCAAACATCAAATAATCATATAATTTCATCGTGAAAATACACCGAAACCTCATCTCATTAGCTATCTCAACTCATCAAGACATAACCATTCATCTCATGTCCATCAAATAATCATCGTAAAATAATATCTTTCGTCATGACAACACATCAACAACAAAACACCAATTCACAATAATATTGTGTTTATAATCATAAAAATCATTTTTTTAACAACATAAGAAACAACTCCTTTTAATCCATAGTAACTAATCATCGATTTATAATAAAATAATGTTTATAATATTTATCATCATGATAGTACGCCTATAACCCTCGTTCATCAACAACCCAAGGTAATACCCCAAAACTCCGGTTCATTAACCACTTCAACTCATCAAGACTCAACCCAAACCCGGTAAAATTATAAGGCAATTACAAGGTTATTCATAAATCCATTTATAAAAACTATTGCATTTTTTCTCATTTTTATTTATCAAAATAAAGTTCAGTTTATGCTCTTTCCGACGCTTCAAACGGAATGCGAATCAGATTTACGGTTTGAAAGTTACGGATTTTTCAAGAATTAAAATTTGTCATCCAAACATTGTTAACCGGTTAACCCATAGCGTTAACCGGTTAATGCCTGTGCAACTTCAGAAAAGCACCAAAATTTCAATGGTTAACCGGTTAACCCATAGCGTTAACCGGTTAACGCACGTTTTCCAGCAGCAATCTGTTGCTTCGTACAGACTGTTCTAAAATCCCCAAAATCCCAAATTTTCCAATACGGGTTCATCTTATTTCACCTCAAAATCATTCCAATACATCAAACAAAACATCATAACATCATAACAATCATTTATACCATCATTTATAGGATTCAACACATTTTTCTAACTCTATTTCATCAAGATTTCACTCAGAAACTCAACCTAACTCAAAACCCCAAATCTCATAAAACTCATACAATCCTAACTATTCATAATCCAATTCCTACACATTTACAATAGATTATAAAAACTCCCCATACCTTAGAGAATTTCGCCGATTGATACTCTTCATTCAAGGTTCCTCGTAACTTTCTGACTCTGAGCTCCTCCTTCCTCTTTTCCTCTCCTCAAAGCTCCTCTTCACCAAAAAGAATACAATAAGTGAGAACTTTGATCGTGTTCTCCTATTTGGGTAAAATTATCCTAGTTAAGTCTTTTCCCACTTTACCCTCATAATTTTCACCAAAGGACCACCTTACCCTTTTCTTTAATATATTTTCAATAATAATAATAAAATAGTATAATAAAACACTATTTATCCTTATTATATAAAAATACTCTTTTATTCCAAAATAACCAACATAACGTTCATACTTCCACTTCTATTATTTTAAATAATAACCAAAATCCGAATACTACTACATGATTATTCTTATTATTAATATTACTAAAATAATTTCACCCCCACCATCAATCACATAACCACCAATTGTCAATTCATTCATATATCCTCAAATAAGCCACAAATACTCATAATCGAATTTGGGGTGTTACAACTCTCCCCCACTTAAAGAATTTTCGCCCTCGAAAATATATCTGATTCAACTATTTCAAGTACTTAATCCATCCAACTAATCAATTCTCAACTATGAAAGGCAGCTCCACATCAAATCATTACCTCTTGTAGTCTTAGGCAACCCAGACACAAAATCCATGGAAATGCTATCCCATTTCTACTCAGGAACATTCAATGGTTGCATCATACCTGAATGTCTCTGATGTTCAATCTTCGACTTCTAGCATGTCAAACAAACATATACAAATTCAACAATACCCTTTTTCATACCCGGTCACCAAAACAACCTGCGTAAATCCTGGTATATCTTCGTAGCGCCATGATGAATACTCAGTCGACTTTTATATCCCTCTAAAAAAACACTTTGTTTAATTCCCGAAATGTATGGAACACAGTTTAAATCCAACATCAAAACAATCGACTATCGACATCGTCTTCATTCGCAAACAACAACTACACCACACCACACATTCGCTGCGCACTCTGATTACTATGCAAAGTTCCAGGACTACCAAGTCTATTTCCAACTTCTTCAATCACCAAACCAACACATCAATAACACCTTCGACTTAACTCTTCTGAATTTCGTTTCAATAGGTATTCAACTCTTGTAGTTACCGAATACAACCAACTTAAATTCATAAGGTAACACCTCCGAACGTTCAATCATAAATACAACCGCAAAAACTTCCAAATTTTTGGTCAAAAATTTACATACTTCATGAATTTCCAATTATCCTCAACACAACTACAACTTTACCATCTTAAATAATACATCCTTCGAAAATTACCTTAAACACACTACATCATTATGACAATATAAGGTACATCGATACAACAATTTCCACAAGATAACTCATATTTCTTTGCTTCTAATTAATCCAACGTATCGAATCCTCGATTCTTACTCATACTAACACACCTTTCATAAATTCTTATCCGAACCAACGCAACCAAAACAATTATCCATGTTCTAATCAAAATGACGCTTTAATAAACCCACTTATAATCTTACTTCGTCTGATTCTTTCAACTCAATTCAATCCTATATTCTTGAAAACCTTGGTCTTACTTTTCCATATACTTTAACCTCAAATCATCTCAAGAAACTCCAAACCTCATGCCACTTAATTTATCATCAAACAATAATTTTACTATCCAGAGTTTAACTACAAATTTCCACAATACTATTTACTCCCAACGTAACTTCATACCATCATTCTTAAATATGACTAACATTCTTATATATGATTCTTCATCGATAATTCAAACAATACTCAAATGCCCAGCTCGACTTCAACTGATTTAACTCATATACTATACTTGTTAGCATGGCGCATCTATTCCTCAATTATGATTTCGTCTATTATCAACAATAGATTAAGGGTGATCAGTTCCTCAATTTGTCAATAAATATCCGACAACCATAATAGCGGCATAAATAGTCGTTACCCAACACAATAGCGTACTTCAACTTATGTATAAAGTCCGTAGGCATAATTCCCCGCCAACTCTCTAAGACTTATCAACATCTTCTTAGTTCCCTTAATTCCGACTTAGTCGATTTTACCAAGACATCTAAAATCCAATACATAATCCATCATACATGCCCTTGTATAACACTGCTTCAAATATTCTTATAACACCGGAGTCACTACAACATTAAGCACAATCCAATTTGGTTCTCTCCCATTCATGACTTTCATTCAAATTATAATTCTTAACAACACAATTCAAACATCATCTTCCTCTCAACATTACTATCATCTAACATCAGAACTTTAATCATCCTCATTATACATTTATGCATTCTCTAAATACTTATGCATTCCCTCTAATTCTGACATCTTATTATTTTTCAATATTTCATCTTCCTAAAATTTCCAGCAAAACACTCCCCATTTTGAACGCAATTATCTTCTCCAATAAAGACCTCCAAATAAAAATTATATATTCTAACATGAAGAGAATTTTGTGCAGATTTCAGAACTTCAAGAATCCCTCAAATCCGGCTTACGAGTAAAAAGTTATTCCCCTTGCAATAGGACTGGTCAAGAATTCTCGTATGCAGAATTTTCCAAAATCAGCAGCAGACCCGACTAGTAAAACACACTTATCTTCCTTATCACAAACATCCCGAATGCAAATCTTATATGTAAACCATAAGGAATTCTGTAAGCTTTTCAAAAAGTCCAGAACCGCTTCATTTCAAGTCACAAGCAAAAAGTTATGCCACTTGTCGTGACAGCTGCTCTAAGATTTCAATAACCAAAATTTTGAGATTGATGAACATAAGTTCAATCTCTCTCCTCCTTTTCTTCCAAAATCTATCAAGGATTTTACTCTAACTCCAGCTTCAAAAATTACTCAGCTTAGTCCAACTACACTCAAAGCGTAACAATCTAGCGACTTGATCTGTCAACTTATCATTTCCATCAAAGTAAATATTCCTTCTCAAACAATTCCCACCTAAAATATACACACTTCTCTAACCCGACCGATACGAATTCAGGAGTCCAAACTCCTGCCGGTCCACAACAACATCGTCTTCACAACCTTGAACTCTCACAACCAACATCAAATCGAACCAATTTCTTCATACCAATAACATTTCGGAAGCAAGCTTCTCCCCCACTTAATTCCAAATTAATCTCTGCAAACAACAACTAGAAACCAACAAACAAGTGCCGACAGTGTTTCACACACATATCACGCACTAGGGAAATAAACGTCATTAACGACACTGGCCGGACATACCGACCTGCTCTGATACCACTAATGTAACCCCCTTCTACCCCAAAACAAATATTTAAATAATATCAGAGTAATCATCGAAAAAGGGTATCACATTTCATCATAGTTCAAACAAACTGTGTCCTGTCCCGTAACACGGGTTAATCAACATCAATAATAACACATAGCATTTCGCAGCGGAATTTAAACTTCGTAATTCAAAACTTCATTAATTTACTTCATAAACATAATTTTCACCATCCTGAATTTAACATCATAAAATGGAAAACATTTATCCAAATAATAACATAACTGAAAACAGTTTAGCAAAAGAAACCCATCCTAGTGTTACATGACACAGAGCAGGACACATAGACTAAAACCATTTCTAAGGAACACTAAAGCACGCTCCGAGACTTAGGAATAACTCCTCTTGCACTGCAAGCCTATTCTTTATCATCTGCAAGTTACCCATGAAAGAGGCAACATTTCCAAGCAGGCAGGGTGAGTAATAATAATATATCATAAACGTACAAGAATATAGAACATAAATAAATTAGAACAACATATCGTGACATCACCAACTATAAAATTCCGCAACAACAACAACACGATCATGAAATCAAGCAACACCAATACAGTCATGAAATTCATCCAGAATATGCAATTCTAACATCCTGATATGCAATATGCATGTGGTACCATTTTCATCGTGAGATGGATACATGACCATCAACCCTCCACAAAGGAGCACATCGTAAATCATCGAATTACTTCAATCCACACAATGGGATTGAAGCTACAAAATAGGCCGAAGCCCCATCGTGAATGTCATGAAATGCAATGATGCGTTACACCGTAAATATTCATCGAGAAGTCAAATGCGCATCATTCATTTCATATCTAACAGTTCAAACATCAAATAATCATATAATTTCATCGTGAAAATACACCGAAACCTCATCTCATTAGCTATCTCAACTCATCGAGACATAACCATTCATCTCATGTTCATCAAATAATCATCGTAAAATAATATCTTTCGTCATGACAACACATCAACAACAAAACACCAATTCACAATAATATTGTGTTTATAATCATAAAAATCATTTTTTTAACAACACAAGAAACAACTCCTTTTAATCCATAATAAATAATCATCGATTTATAATAAAATCATGTTTATAATATTTATCATCATGATAGTACGCCTATAACCCTTGTTCATCAACAACCCAAGGTAATACACCAAAACTCCGGTTCATTAACCACTTCAACTCATCAAGACTCAACCCAAACCCGGTAAAATTATAAGGCAATTACAAGGTTATTTCATAAATCCATTTATAAAAGCTATTGCATTTATTCTCATTTTTATTCATCAAAATAAAGTTAAGTTTATGCTCCTTCCGACTCTTCAAACGGAATGCGAATCAGATTTACGGTTTGAAAGTTACAGATTTTTCAAGAATTAAAATTTGTCATCCAAACAGTGTTAACCGGTTAACCCATAGCGTTAACCGGTTAACGCCTGTGCAACTTCAGAAAAGCACCAAAAATTTCAATGGTTAACCTGTTAACCCATAGCGTTAACCGGTTAACGCACGTTTTCCAGTAGCAATCTACTGCTTCGTACAGATTGTTCTAAAATCCCCAAAATCCCAAATTTTCCAATACGGGTTCATCTTATTTCACCTCAAAATCATTCCAATACATCAAACAAAACATCATAACATCAGAACAATCATTTATACCATCATTTATAGGATTCAACACATTTTTCTAACTCTATTTCATCAAGATTTCACTCAGAAACTCAACCTAACTCAAAACCCCAAATCTCATAAAACTCATACAATCCTAACTATTCATAATCCAATTCCTACACATTTACAATAGATTATAAAAACTCCCCATACCTTAGAGAATTTTGCCGATTGATACTCTTCATTCAAGGTTCCTCGTAACTTTCTGACTCTGAGCTCCTCCTTCCTCTTTTCCTCTCCTCAAAGCTCCTCTTCACCAAAAAGAATACGATAAGTGAGAACTTTGATCGTGTTCTCCTATTTGGGTAAAATTATCCCAGTTAAGTCTTTTCCCACTTTACCCTCATAATTTTCACCAAAGGACCACCTTACTCTTTTCTTTAATATATTTTCAATAATAATAATAAAATATTATAATAAAACACTATTTATCCTTATTATATAAAAATACTCTTTTATTCCAAAATAACCAACATAACATTCATACTTCCACTTCTATTATTTTAAATAATAACCAATAATCCGAATAATACTACATGATTATTCTTATTATTAATATTACTAAAATAATTTCATCACCGACATCAGTCACATAACCACCAATTGTCAATTCATTCATATATCCTCAAATAAGCCACAAATACTCATAATCGAATTTGGGGTGTTACAGTACCCGACGGGATCCACGCTTGCTAGTCTGTTTCGAAGGGTGAGAAATAAGATGCTGCTGAACAAAAGAATTGCTAACTGGAACTGGAATGAGAAAGGTAACATAAAAAAGATAACGAAAAGAAAAGGGGAAATTGTAGGGAAAATAAAGAATATGCTCAAATGGGCCCTACCCCGCTGCCTACGTACCTCATCGGGAAAATGAGGATCAGAGTTGACGTAGTTCTCCTAACTAAGACAGGAACTTTGTTTGTGTTTTTTAGGAGCTAAACTGCTTTTGTCTATTCTCAGGTGTTGCAGGCTCGCCTTTAAAGAGTGCGTTTACCGTCTTGCAAATGAGACATGTCGTCGCAAGTTCGAGTTGTGAATGAATGAGATGAGAAGAGAAATCCCACAGGAAAAGACGTTTATTGTTTGTTTTGTGTCTTTTAGAGAAGTGTTTTGAATTTGTTTATGAACATTCTCATACTAAGACTTGTTCATCGTGGTAGATGACTTACATCTTGCCCCGAGATGGAACGTGTATAAGTAACCCGCGACAAAGTCTCCTTGTGTAGAAGAACATTCGACCTTTATTAGGTGTTTTATGGTTTTTCTTTATGAGATGAGAAAGAAAGACTCAAGTTGCAAAGGGACAAACTAAGGGGACTAAGACACAACCCTAAATTGTTTATTGCATGCTAAAGGGAGATCCTAATGGTTTGTGTGGCTTTCTAATCCTAACGAGAAAGGAAAAGAAGAAAAGAGAATTAGAACTCAACTTTACTTCCTAAGGAGGTTAAGTTGTTTTTAAGAATAAAGGGGAAATCCAATACAAGCAAAGCACAGAGTGCTAAGAAAATCAAATTTAGAAGGCATAAAGAAGATGAGGAAGACGTTATATAAACATGGCTTACCTCAACCTCCCTACAAAACAAAGTTTAGCTTTACAAATCAATTTCAACATATAAAGCATGGAAAAAGCTCAAACTAACTAAGAGAAAGCACCAAAGACTTCTTAGGGTTAAGACCTAAAACTAAGGGATCTTACATGATAAAAGACTTATAAAGTCAGAAGCTAAACCCTATTGAAGAATTCTAAGGTTACAAGATTAAAGAATCACAATCTATGTCCTAATGAAACACTAAACCCTAATGGAAATCAAAGTGAAGTTAAATGAGGAAGTTGAATGATTATGCAAAGTAAACTTGAATGAGGTCAAGGGTGAATGTCAAAACCAGAACCTAACACTAAATGGAAGTGTCTTAAGATGTGAACCAAAGTGGGAAGAAAGAGATTCAAGTGAGAGAGATTCAAATACAAGATTGAATGATGAAAGGATGATAAGAATTGAACATGTGATTTCAAAAGAAGAAAAGGACTTAGAAGAAAAAGCCAAACATGATCAATGAAACTTGAACTTCCCATAAAAAAATCAGAGGCTTAATGAAAAGTTAAGTTGAAGTTTAAACTAAAAAATTGACCACAAATGAACTATAATGAATTGCATTAGGGTTAAGGAACAAAGAAGTTTGATTTTGAAGCTTTTATGTTTCAAAGTAAACCAAGTGAAGCACAAAGACTTATGACTTGAAGTGAAGACATGACAGTGGATTTGGGACACTTATAAGATGTATACAAATTATATAACATGAACACCATACTCACAAAGTTTTATTAGAAGTGTTAAGATGGAAGAAGAATATGAATTAGGGTAAAGGTGACACACATGAACACATATGTAACATAGGGACCAAGTAACCCAAAATTCAAAGTTTTATGACCTAAAATGGACACAAGTTATCTAAAGACATCAAATGGGATCTTAGTAACTCAAATTGAGGACCTCAAATGAATGGCATAAATGCCTTATCAAAATGGAATGAAAAGGATGAGAAAATAAGGACCTAAATGTGACTTGTAACACAAGGCATCTAAAAAATATCAAATGACATGGAAAAATTGTGAAACTTGGGATTTAAGATCATAGACCAGAGACTAACAAAACTCTAAAATATCCCACATAAATTTGTATTTTTACTCAATCAACCAAATGTACAAAGTGTATTAGGGTTTAGAAGAAACAAGCTCAAAAACATGGATCACAAATGGACTAAACATGACCTAAAAAATATGGAAAACATATTTTTAAGGACCTTGAGTTGTCCTCTGGATAGGTCAAAAAGAATTGTATTAAAAATATTTTTGGTTCATGAAAAATAAAATTGACAAAGCAAGGTGTTCAAGAATGAGAAATTTCAAAAGAAATTAAAGAGAAAATTAATTCTGGTCAGAAAAATAATGGAAAATGAAATTAAAAAATATGATAAATTTTGGAAAATGTTAAAATTGATGTTTGAATTTATTTGGAAATTTTGGATGAGGTTTAGTTTTTTTTAGAAAATAAAATTGAATTGGAATTAAAATGAAAAAATAAGACAAAGAGAAAAAAAAAGGGGGAGGTGTATCCATAAATGATATTCAGTACAAAATACATTGGGCTTTGTGGAAGGGGGCGTGAAGAGCATAGAGAAGCTCAATCCATTGGACTGGCTGAACACACGTGCTATGGTGGACTACTAGTTAATTGGTTGACTCTACAAAAACCCCAGGATTCATCTAATGCTCATTAATATAGTCAAAGTACATAGATCAAGTGGACTGGAAAGGAGAAACATGGCCTTATGGTGAACCTCACGCACACACAACAACTCAGACACACTTAAACACGCACGGGAGAAGCAAGTGCTTCATTAATTAACTGGAAGCATGAGAGGCATTGGATCAAGTTCAATCAATGGCTGTGTTTTAAACTGGAGGATAAATTAGGGCAACTGTTCTAGTCACCGGAGAAGACCTCCGGTCATTTTCTACGGTGAATTTCTGGTTAGGGAAACTTCAAACCACCACTAGAATGACATTTTAGACCATTATCTTATTCCTCTCACTGAGTACACCTCAAATCTAGGTTTAGTTTCCACTTATCACTCAAGAATAAGCCAGATCGAAGCTATGAATTTCAACCTAAAAAACGATATCTACACATCTATAATGTCTATCAACTAGCCAGGGGATCCATAGCCTCTATCAAGCTCAAAATAAAATAAAACATGCAAAAGCAATCAAAATCGTTCAAATGGAATTCAAGAGGTAACCTGAAAATGCCGAGGTTCCAAAGTTGCAGAAAACCAGAGAGGAGATTCCTTTTGTGCTCCACACTTGTTCTTGATCCTTGACTGAGTGCAATAGAGGCTCAAAGTGTTTGAATCCTGGCTGAATTGGAGAAAATGCAGAGATTGTAGACACACCTATTCTTGAGCATTCAAATTGATTCCTCCATGAGTGATAATCAGAAGATGATAGTTATGATGAATTGATGAAGAATGCAATGTAATTAATGAAGATCAATAAGAATTCCAAAAAATGAAGAGATATGTAGAAGTGAAATCCTGGAGAATCAAGCTAGATCAGCCATGGATCTTGAGCACAATGTGATGCTGATGATGAATTGAGGAAGAATGAAGCTGGATTGATGATGATGGAACTTGATCGAGCCAAAGTGCAGTGCAAGCTCAGTTTAAAACCAGAGTGAAAATCAAAGATAAATGATGTAGTTTGTGATGTGATTTGATCAGAAAGAAGTGTGTGTTGAAATTATGTTATGATAAGCCTTTTTATATCCATGGTTAGCCTCTAACTAACTCAAATGGTGAAGAAATGGAAAATGGTGTTTGGTGCAATTCAGTTGTGGACTTTAATGACATGGCTCGAGTGTTCAAATATGGTAGAGTGCATGACAAATATGGTGATACTTATTGATGTGTGATGAAGCAATCCAATGCAGCTTGAATTCAAATGCTTGAAAGTGTATCATTGTCGCTCCCACCAAATGACACCCGGGCCAAGAGGGGTACAGACACGAACGGTCGACGAAGGAGGAAGAGAACACACAGGGGTGAACTCAGAAAGAAAGAGTCGCCAGCTAGGCATTTTTATCCCGGAGGAAAGGTAATGCTGCATAAACCTAGAAAGATATGGATAAGACGGTTGCGAACCAGAGAGACTGAGAAAGGGGGTTGGTTACAACCTGGGAAGGTATTAGCACCCAGATTGTCCGCCGTACTCGACGGGATCCACGCTTGAAAGATTTGTGTTTTAAAAGGGTGGTGTCAGTGCAATTGGTGCATCAAAGCTGGAAAGAATGCAAGTGTCAATGTAAAAGAAATGTGAAGTGTATAAGAGATGTGTCAATGTAAGAACAAGATTATAATGCTCAAGATTATGAGGCTAAAAGAAAAATGCTGGAAGAGGGGGAATATACAGAGACTTTTGTTCGATAACTGTTAAGTTATGCCTACGTATCCTCTCGTGCAATGAGGAAGTCAGAACACCGTAGTTCGACCCAAAGAGACTGAAGGATAAATTGACTCGTGAACTGCTTACTTGTCTATGCTCAAGTGTATGACCTGTCTGGCTCAGGTGCAAACTGTCTTGCATTAGACGGAAGAAGCGAGTTCTCGTTTGTGAGTGAATGAGATGAGAAAATAATCCTAGAGGAGACGATTATTGTTTGTTTTTGTGTTTTCAGTCTTTTATTGCTTTTTGAGAGTTTGTCATAAGAAAATGAGCTTAAGACTAAACCAAAGGGTTAGTAAACTCATCACATCTTCCCTCTGATTAGGGGTAATGATAATACCTTAAGTGTGAAGTCAGCATCTCACACTTAATCACCATGGTGTAGGATTAAGACCATTAACCTACTTGTGGTTATTCAGATGTTTTTGTTGTTTTTGTTTAGTGTTAAGTAATGAGTTTAAGCCATAATCAGGGATTTAATGGACCCATTACACCATCCTAATAGAAGGATAATAGATGAGAACATTTAAGCTGAAGAAGATACCTCAACTTAATCCATGATTAGGAATTAACCTCATGACAAAAAAAATCCTTTATTAGATGGGTTTTAGTTAATGATAAGATTAAGAAGTGAATTTTATGGTTTGTAAGACAACTTGAGGGGGACTTGTCCATTAACACTAGGGTTAGTCCTTCTTAACCAATTAAGGAAGAATTAGAACCCTAATGCAAGGCCCAAGTTACAAGTTTGATGTCTTGATGGTTATTAGGTGGATTGATTAAAGGAATTAAACACATTAAGGGTCTAACACTTAGGATTAAAGTTATACACTCCATCCTAATAGAAGGATGCAGGCATAAGGTTAATCACAAAGCCTTAAAACCTTTAGGGTTTAGTCCCTGATTATGAGATGAGAAGAGGAGACCCAAAGATGACACAAAGGTAAAAGCTAAATGGGGGGACTAAACAATCCTAAAATGTTATCATGCTTTGAAGTCCCTATGGTTAATGAGGTTTGCAAGAAGATCTTCAGAGAAACCACCTGGGAGGAAGCAGATGAAAGGAGAAAGAAGCAAAGAGAAACAAAACAACTTGCTTCACTTAAGAAGACAAGTTGCTTGAAGAAAGAAATTAAGAGATGAACATGAATGAGCAAGCCCACTCTAAAACACATACAAAATGCAGCAAAGATGCAAGAGAGATGAGAAGAGATTATGAGAAGTGAAGGCAAATTCACTTCTCAAACAACTTACCACCTGAAATGTTAGCATAAGAAAATGAAATGCAATGCAAATGAGGTGCAATGTCATGATGCAAACCAAAACCAGAAGCATAAGTATGATGTTAATGATGCTAAGAGTTGATACAAACATGAGGCAAGGCATGAGAATGATCAAATGAACATAAGGATGCAAATGAGACATGCTTTGAACCATGAACATACATAAAAAGTTATGAAATGCAATGAACATACAACATGGCAAATGAAAGATGCAATGATCAAACATGATTCTAATATGTCCTAAGATGTATTATGAGTCATGTGGATACACAAAATGTCATGGCAAGTCAATGGATGCAATCAAATGAAAGATGGATGCAAAGGAAGGCATAAATTAGGGTTTACATACAACATGCAAGGCAAAAGTTCAAAACCAGAAGCAAATGACATGAAAAAAATTGAAAATAGGGTCAAAGATACCCTAAACCTATACAAGTTCACTGCCCAAAGGAGGGGATCCAATTCTTAACCTAGTGAAAGTTATAAATTTTCTAAGATTGCTAGGGTTTTAAGGTACTTCACCAAGAAAAATGCTAAACAAATTGGAAATGTAAGATCAATTCAAACCAATTTTATCCTATAAACTACATGCTATACAAGATGCAATGCAAAAAGAATCATTACCCAACTCTCAATGGTTAGGCAGAAAGAAATTTTTGAAGTTTGACATAAAATATTGCCTAAAAATGAAATTAATTCCAATGAAAATAATCAAAAGGTATCAAGAACAAAAAAGAAATTTGGTTTGAGAGTTGGACAATGTTTCTAAATGTTTCTAAATGTTATGTGAATTTTTTTGTGATTTTTAAATACCTAAATGTATTTTTAATTAATTAATTTCCATTAATTAATTAAAAATAAACATTTAAATGATTTAAAAATAATTTCCAGTGCAAAAAATGAAAATAAAAATATTTTTGGGTCTTAAAAATTAATGAAAACTTTGACAAAAATTTCATAATTTTTAAATGATTTTTGCTATTTTATATAAAATATGAAAGATAAAACAATTTAAATACAAATAAAAATAAAAGAAATGAAAGTATGCAAGGGGGAGGGCCAGGATTTGATCTGGGCTTGGAGTGGTTGACTGCGCGCCAGATCCAAGGGCCCAGATTCAAACCTGGCTAAATTCGTTTTATGATTTAATTAAACTCATTTTAATTAATTAATCAAAGGTTAGGGTTTTAATGACAAATCCAGGCCATTCGTTCACGCGGGAGTCAACCCCAGTCAACCCAATGCACGGCCTACATTCAAAGTTGCATTAATGACACAATTATGGCTAATGAGTTTCAGGTGACCGGAACAGTGGTTCCGGTCATCTTCTCCGGCGAGCATAAACCCTAGATTTTGCTACAGGTTACGAATCATGAAATTTCTTCCACCAAAATGATCCTTTCCTCAATCTAAACCTAACCCCTCATCCAAAATTCATTTATTTTCACTCACAAGCCTGAATCGAAGCAAAGTATGAAACACGGGCAAATATTCAGAGATACCATACATGCTGGTTTCTTCACCATTTTAAAAACTAAACACATATTCATGATCAGGGGAAGACATATCATCATAAAAGAACTTAAAAATCAGTTTCTGGGAAAAAAGTTCATCATGTTACCTGAGATGGAGCTTCTCTGATTTTGAGCTTTCTGGCCTCAAGCTTTGCGCAATCCTTCTCCCTTGATCCTCCTGATGATGGAATGGAGCTTAGAATGCTTTGAGAGTGGCTGGTTGTGACTGTTTGGTTCTGGTGTAGCAGGAAATGAAGTTCTTGTGTGTTGTGTTTCAGATCATTGTGAGGGGTGGGATCTGTTCTATGGATGATGTTTGGTTGATTGGTGAAGGAATTATTGAAGTTTGATGGCTGTTGTGTGTTTCGAAGAGGGAAAGGTTTTGACAGATTTTGTTGGATGCTGCAATGTGGGAGGATTCAGCTTGTGTATGGTCTGGTTTTTGATTGCTTGATGTCCACATATCAAGCTCTGGTTGGGCAGAGAGTAGGTGTGTCACTGTGGGATTGGTATGGGTCTTTATGCAAAAAGTCAAGATATTGTGTACCCTAGGCATGGCTCGGGTCAGAGGCAATCTAGAGGCTTGTCCTGCCTCAGCTTGAGTCAAGGATGGCCCTTGGATGGTTCATGAAGGACTGCAGCATTTGGATCATAAGTTGGAAGGGTTTTTGCAACTTGACAACTTGTTACATCTCATGACTTTTGGCTATGTGTATGTGAGAAATCTTGCTGAATTTTTGGTGTGGCATGCTTCATTAGGTCATGGCAAAGTTCTGAAACCAGCTAGAGGTCAAACAAACCCTTTGAGAATCAATTTGCAAGAAATCCCTCTTTGCACTTTCATGAAGAATGGCTTATGGTTACTTGAAAAACAAGGCATAGAAATGGGAAATTCTTTGGGCCAAAATGATTTTTAGATCATGCATTGCATTGGTATGATAATTAGAAGTCACATTGAAGTCACATAAAGGCTTGTCATGAGAAAATGCAAGTTTTCCATTTTGTGCAAAAGTGAAATTTCAATGATTTTATCCAACTTTGCAAGGCCATAACTTTTGATCCAAAATGAATTAGAATGAGTTCTTGTACTTTTTGAAAAGGGAATGATCCATTCTACAACTTTCATGACCAATTTTTTCTCATTTGAAGCATTTTTGAATCAAAAAGAAAGGGTTGAAAAACTTTCCCAAAATGGCAAGTTTCCATTACAAGTCATTTTCCCCAAAAGGCAACTTTGCAAATGGCTTGAAATTCTCCAATTTTGTGAACTTCCAACATCTTCTATGATCAAATAAAGATCATACACAATCAAAATGATGAAGAACACCCTTTGGTTGGGTCATTGGGGGCCTCAGATGCCCTGATTTTACACTGACTTGCTAAAGAAGTCAACTCCTGATCAGATGCCTTCCCCAAGGAATTTCTTCATGAAAATTGATATGCATGATCCTTATAACATATAGAGACCAATAGAAACAAGAATGACCAAAATTTTTGGAGTTATGGCCTCTGAAACCAAAACCCTAATTCTAGGTCATCTGTGCAGTTAATCATGGCTTTGCTTCCATACCATTCTCAGTTCTTGTGATTCTTTGGCTTTCTTGACTTTGTGAGGATATAATATGATGCTTGAAAATACATGGACCCCTTTGGAGTGATAGGAGACCTTTGGAGTGGCTCAAAAAGCTCTTGGATTGCTCAGATCCCAAACCCTAGATGCAGATGACTTAGAAGCAATGCAGTGAATCAAAAATGCAATATGGGATGTCATGATTGAACTTATGCATATGAAAAGATCACAAGCCATGGTGTGAATGGGTGAGGGCAAATTTGGGGTGTTTACAATCATTATTTGCTTAATTCTCATGAAGTGCATGGCAGCTACCATGATTATGCATCCATGTGATCCTTTGAACTTGTTTGAATGCAATGCCATATGATATCACTATGTTAACTTATGTGCATAAGATGACTGAACTTAGAAACATCTCATAACACAACGCCTTATGCAGCAAGCAAACCAGTTTGATGTAATGATATTCCATTAATGATTGCTTCAAGTTCAAGCCACCAAATCATGGATTTCTTGTACTCAAATTGAAGATGAACCTTCATATAAAATGTTTGATAAACAATGGCTCTTAGTCGATCAAAAATGCCCGTGAACTTGCTTTATCATAACTGCATTTATGGGCAAGCCAAAGGTATACGTGCCTAGTAAGAGGCCTAAGGACATTTCAGTTTCACAACCTTTACTTTGACCCATCATATGACCATGATAACTTGATCAGATGAAAAAATGGCAAACATCAATCTTGAAGAAAACATGGAGATGAACAACTTTCATGTTGGAAGATTTTTCATTTGAGGTCATCTTTATGGAGAAAAATTACCATACTTGTGACATACCACTTGTTTGATAAAAGTCCCTGCCTGGCACGCGCGCATGACTTGCTTTGGCTGGCCCATGACTTGGTTTTTTCCCTAATTTCACCAACTTTGATTGATCATAAATTCTTCAATTTTAATCCCATGAACATGTTCCAACTATGGATTTGAAGCTTAGGATGCCCTCTTTCAAACAACCCAAGTGAAATTTTCATTTGACTTTTATTTTGGGAGTAGGAAGGCCTCTCTTGAACTTGGCTTGAAAATGGCCAAAACTTGCCATTTTGGAAACCCTAATTTTCCAAAAATGGCAAGTCTTGATTTTCTTGATTTTTAAAGATCCCTCCATAATTTCTTGATCAAATTTTGTCCATGGACTCCTTGTAGCATCAATTTCATGAATTTGACCTCAAAAAGTCAGGAGTTGACTTTTTCCTCAACATATTTGACTTTTCCCCAATTTCTTGATTTTCAAGTAACTGATCAATTGAAGACCCTCTGAAATGATTCAATGGATGAAACTTCAACCTTAAACACTTGATATCATGTGGAAAAAAATGAGATCAAGTTTGAACCAAAATTTTACTGAGAAGCTCATTTAATCAGAAACCCTAATTTCACCCCCTTTTGTTAGGAGGTGTTGCACTGCTTGAATTCCTTGATCAATCCTCCACTTTCTAAGACTTGTGGAGCCCAATGAGATCTTGTGGGATGTTGTGAACCTTTTGCAAAATGTTTAGAGGCAATGTGACCCTTTTATTGCTTTTGGATGATCATAAATTTCTTCAGTCATTGATCACAAGCCATATGCCTCAGCTATGATTGTTATGATGCAATAATTTGTGATATGATATGAAATTGTGTATGCAATGTGGTATGCTAAATGCCATGAAAATGAGAGGAAAATTTTTGAGGTATTACACCTGCCCCTATTCAATCATCTGCAAACCTGAATGGATGATAGCAATGGCTTTCAGACGTTCAAGGTATGGAGTGATTGAATACTCGAATAAATCGGAAAATTTGTACTCTATGAGAAATGAAATATAATTGGGAAAAGAATGCCATTCGTGGAAGACTACTCAAAACATGTGACTGGCTTTTGACCAGGACAAAAGGGAACAAGCTCATCGTACTTAGATGATAACTCGGAGATAACGAGACCATCGTACTTAGACGGAATCGAAAATGAAACCATTGTACTTAAATGGAATCAGAAGGAACAAGATTGTTGTACTTAAACGATAACCCGACACATCAGAGATAACGAGACCATTGTACTTAAATGGAATCGAGGAATATAAATCATTTTACTTAGATGAGATTAAAGAAACGGGGTCATTGTACTTAAATGAAAACCCGACACAAAACCATTGTACTGAAACGAAGACGCGAAAAATGAGACTGTTATATTGAAACAAGACTCAAAGACGAGACCATTATACTTAAATGGAATCGAGGAATTTAAATCATTGTGCCTATATGAGATCAAGGAAACGGGTTCATAGTACTTAAATGATTACCCGATATGCGACCGTTGTACTTAAACGAAGACACGGAAAATAAGACTGTTGTACTTAAACAAGACTCAAAGACGAGACCATTGTACTTAAATGGAATCGAGGAATTGAAATAATCTTACTTATATGAGATCAAGGAAATGGGATCATTGTACTTAAATGATTACCCGATACGAGACCGTTGTACTTAAAAGGAGACGCGAAAAATGAGACTGTCGTACTTAAACAAGACTCAAAGACGAGACCATTGTACTTAAATGGAAACTCGAAGAATTGAAATCATCGTACTTAGATGAAGTCAATGAGACGGGATCATTATACTTAAATGATTACCCGAGACACGACCGTTATACTGAAACGGAGATGCGAAATATGAGACCGTTCTACTTAAATGAGACTCAACTTGGGTATAACAAACAAGACTCTGTAGCAATAAACACATTGAGGAATAAAATTGGCATTCTGTGGGGATACTTTGGTTTGATTGCAGAAATAATGTTTCATGCCTCTGTGCAAGGTACCACAACTAGCCTATGCTTCATATGCATATGTTTGAAATTTTTTTCCATGGCGTAATGCTCCATAATGATGGAAATGCTACGCTTTTGAGGATACAAATGTAAGGGTGATTACTAAATGCAAATGCAAAGAGATCTCCTAATGAGGAGATAACAGGCATCCTGACAGCTTTGTTGGGGAAGGAATAATCACTACATTGATTTGATGAATCCCTTGTGAGCAACTCTAGTTTTGTATGATTATAAATTTTAGGTGTTTGTGCTTTTATCATATGCTTCATATTAAGACACTTTGTATGCATTGCTAGCCTTTATATCTCTTGTCTCATTTTTAATAATGTCTTTGTATTTATGAAAATACGCAAAATGAATCGATTCATTCCATCATGCATCGATTCATGCTGTAGAAATAATTCTGGAAATTCGCAAAATGAATTGATTCATTCCATCATGCATCGATTCATGCTGTAAGAATGGTTCTGGAATTTCTTCTATGAATCGACACATACAAACATGCATCGATTCATTGTATGTTTATTTCTCTGCTTTTGTTTATCTGTTCAGTATGTATCGATTCATGATATTATGCATTGATAGATAACAGTATAAATACCATTATGTATCGATTCATTCGTGTCTTGAATCGATTCATTTTTCTGTTTTTACTTCTAACAGAATCTGCATAGTATATGTTTAGTGGTTCTGTTAGTGCAGGTAAACAGAGGAATTGCTTACGAATTTGAAAGTCAAGGATCATTGAAGAACACATCAAGAAAAGGAATTTTGAGTGTGGACAATTCAATGTTGAGTGGGATTGAAAACTAGAATCAAATTCATCTTCATCATCTTCTCAAATACCTTGATTCAAGAACATTAACAAGGAATTAGTGCTGTTCTATGAATTAAAGGTCTATGAGATAACGTTCAGTGGTACGATCAGAGATCCAGCTGAGTTGAAGAGTGAGAGAAGGTTTCAAGGAAAAACCAGCTGGGTTTTCCTTCAAGAACGGGCGTGTTCTTGAGTTTTTGTTAGTCACGTTTACGAAACAGATTCAGCCGCAGCGTAAGGTTTGGAAATTGGGAGATTTTGCAAATAGATCGTGGAACCGGTGAATTGTTTGTATTACTTGCAGGGAATCTTGATTTGGCTCAGATCAAGTGAAGGTTGATACAATAGGAATATCTAGGTGTATAGATTTCTGGTGTTTGTATAGCAACATTGTAAACGACGATTTCAACAATATTGATATAAAAGTTCTCAATTTCGGTTTGAAATTGAGAGGGAGACGTACCCACACGCGAGGACGAACGTGGGGAACTTCCTTACCAAATCTCTGCGTATTGTATTCCTTCTCCATCTCTATTTAAGTTTTTAATCGTTTTTGATTCATTGGAAATAGCTTTTGTGATAGGTGCATTCAACACTTTTTACAGCTTGTGTGTTTAAACCTTTATCATCTCAATTGTAAATCCAGCACGTTATCACATGTCTGGTCTTCTAGTGGCTGGTCCAGAATAGACGCAAGTATATTTGGGACCGTGGTTTCCGTTAATCTTTGAAAACTCTGAAAAATCATTTAAATCCTTGTAAACAAGGAGGTGATCCATTCACCCCCTCTAGATCAATAGCCACAAAGTCTAACAAGTGGTATCAGAGCCTGGTTCGCTGGTGCTTTGTGGTTGCCTATAACGTTATGGATTCTGAACCAAAGGGGGCGTATAATAGAGCTCCTGTTTTCAATGGTGAAAATTATGGCTACTGGAAAGACTGCATGCGAGTTCACATAAATTATGTGGATAGGCGCGTATGAACTGCCATTCAAAATGGTCCTTTTCAAATTACCATGATGAATGAGGCAGGTGCCATAGTACCTAAACCAGAAGATGATTGGGATGAGAAAGATGAGAAAAAGTGGTCAAGTGATTGGAGAGCTCGAAATATGCTAATTTCAGCACTTAGTGTAGATGAGTATTATCGAGTATCCCATTGCTCGACAGCTAAAGAAATGTGGGACGCTTTAGAAATTGCACATGAAGGTACAACTGAAGTAAAACAGTCCCGCATTAACACACTTAATCAAGAGTTCGAACTCTTTCGCATGAAACAAGGAGAATCTATTCCCGACATGCAAAAGAGATTTGTTCATTTCATTAATTGTTTGAATGCACTTGAAAAACCTGTTTCCAATGAAATTGCTACTAATAAAATTCTGAGATGTCTTAGCAGTGAATGGCAACCTAAAGTAACAGCTATCAAGGAAGCCAACGATCTAACGACACTCACAATGACTACTTTGTTTGGAAAGCTGGAGGAACATCAGCAAGAACTAGAAAGTCTAGAAAAGTTTGAGAACAAAAGTAAAAAGGGAAAGGAGAAGAATAAAGACAAAGAGGGTGAGAAGAGGCCTATAGCTCTTGTTGATTCTAACTCAAAGTCCTCATAAAAAGAGCTAAGCAACAATGAGTCAAGTAGTGACGAAGACTCCGGTGACGAAGAAATGGGACTTTTTGTTAGGAGATATAATAGATTCATTCGAAAGAATGGAATCAAGCATTCTGACAAAAATCTCATAAAGTTTAGAAGACAATCTATAGATTCAAAACATGAAGAGATTAAGAAGAATAGAGAAAGATGGTCTTGCTTTAATTGTGGCAAGTCCGGACATTATAAGACGGTTGTACTTTAAAGAAAAAGGATAAAGGAAAAGTTCCACCAAAAAGGTATAATAAGCAAAGAAGAGCTTACATTGCTTAGGAAAGTGATAGTGATTCATCAAGTACACAATGCTTAAGTGATAGCGATGAAACCGCAAATTTGTGTCTTATGGCTCACACCAAAAATCAGTCCCACCACAAGAAGAAAAGTGATGATAAAAAGGTAAAACAAGCTTATTATAACAATTTCTCTTCTATGTCCTTTTCTGAATTGAAAATAGCTTTTGAAAAACTGCATAATGAAGCTATAGAAGCATTTAAAAGATTATCTTCCGATAAACAAATTTTTTCATACTTGGAAGGTAAAGTACAACATGCTGAAAAAGATTTAGAGTACTTGAAAGCTAGCATTGCAGAAAATTCAAAAGTTATTGATATTGATGGTTGTAGTAAAATAAGGCATTGTGAAGCTTGTCACATTTGGCAATAAGAGGTTATTTCTCTTAGAGTCAAATTGGAAAAAGCTTTGCAACCTAAGATTACTTATGCCATTGATACTAGGTTGTTCAAAAAGTCATTAAATCCTCCATATGCAAAATATTCTTTTGTTCCAAAGGATTTAAGGACCAATCATAAACAACAACATTATCGTAGTGTTTATCATTATTGTTGTCATGCTGGCCATACCATTGAAAAATGCAAATTTAGAAGATTTCTAGTGCCTAAAGGTATTTATCAATGGAAGCCTAAAGACAACCATGTTACCACTTACCCACTTGGACCCAATGAAAATTGGGTACCTACCTCTCTCTTTTGATATTGTAGGATGAGTGTCTTGCATCTGTGGAAAGAAGATGGTTTCTGGACAGCGGGTGTTCAAGGCACATGACGGGTGACATATCACTTTTTATTGACTTCAAAGCAAAGAAGAAGGGGTATGTTACTTATGGAGACAATAACAAAGGAGCTATACTTGGTAAAGGTAGTGTAGGTAATCTCTCTACCACTACTATTTCTGATGTCCATCTTGTAGAGGGACTTAAACACAATTTGTTGAGTATAAGTCAATTATGCAACAAAGGTTATAAATTTTCTTTCACAAAAACTTGTTGCAAAATTGAACATACCGAACAAAATGTTGTGTTTAAGGGTGTAAGAGTAAACAACATATATATGCTTGATCTTTTGAGTGTATCTCTAACAAGCACTAAATGTCTAGTAGCCCTAAATGATGATTCATGGTTGTGGCATAGACGCTTAGCACATGTTAATTTCGATTTTCTTAATAAGGTTGTATCCAAGGATCTAGTAGTAGGTCTTCCAAAAATAAAATTTTCAAAAGACCACATATGTGATGCTTGCCAAATGGGGAAACAAACAAGGGTCTCATTTAAATCTAAAAACATAATTTCAACTTCAAGACCCCTTGAGCTTCTCCATATGGACCTCTTTGGACCATCTAGGACAAAGAGCTTAGGTGGAAACTATTATGGTTTCGTAATAGTAGATGACTACTCTAGATTCACTTGGACTATATTCCTTCATAGCAAAGATAAAATTTTTTCTGCTTTTAAAAGTTTTGCAAAGCTGTCCCAAAACAAAATGAAATCTAAAATAGTTACAATCCGAAGCGATCATGGAGGTGAATTTCAAAACCATCTCTTTGATAAGTATTTTGACAAGTATGGCATTGAGCACAACTTTTCAGCTCCTCGAACTCCACAACAAAATGGTGTTGTGGAGCGCAAAAATCGAGTTTTAGAGGAATTGGCAAGAACAATGCTCAATGAGGGTGGATTACCAAAATATTTTTGGGCTGATGCAATTAGCACAACTTGTTATGTTCTGAACAGGATTTTAATTCGTCCTATTTTGAATAAAACTCCTTATGAAATTTTAAAAGGTAGAAAGCCAAACTTGTCTCATCTTCATGTGTTCGGTTGTAAATGTTTTGTTTTAAATAATGGTATGGAAAATCTTGGGAAGTTTGATGCCAAAGCTGATGAAGGTATTTTTCTTGGATACTCTCAATCAAGCAAAGCATATAAAGTGTATAATAGGCGTTTACTTTCTGTTGAAGAATCTGTCCATGTTTCTTTTGATGAGTCTTACCCAAAAATTGTCGAAAAAGGTATCTCTTTTGATGATGCAGGTGTATCTACAGAAGACATACTCAAAGAAGCTGGTTCGGAAATTGATCAATCTAAAATGGCTGAAATTGAGAAGGAGGAAGATACTAGTCATGAAAAAGATAAAGAGGAAGGAACATCTGAAGTGAAGGACTTTCCACCAGCTTGAAAATCCTCTAAAGACCACCCTATAGACAATATATTGGGAGATATTTCAAAGGGAGTGTTGACTCGTTCTAAGATAAGTAACTTTTGTTCTCACTTCGCTTTTGTATCACAAGTGGAACCTAAAAATGCTAAAGAGGCCTTGATTGATGAATTTTGGCTAATGGCCATGCAAGAAGAGCTTAATCAATTTAAAAGAAATGACGTTTGGGAACTTGTCCCTCGTCTGCGAGATCATCATATCATAGGTACTAAATGGGTGTTTAGGAATAAACTTGATGAAAGCGGAGTGATAACTAGAAACAAGGCACGCTTGGTAGCACAAGGGTATAACCAAGAGGAGGGCATAGATTATAAGGAGACTTATGCTCCAGTGGCTCGCCTTGAAGCTATACGTCTTTTGCTTGCTTATGCATGTTCTATGAATTTCAAGCTTTACCAAATGGACGTAAAGAGTGCGTTTTTAAATGGTGTCATAAATGAAGAAGTATATGTTTCACAACCTCCCAGTTTTGAAAATTCTGAATATCTAGATCATGTTTACAAATTAAAGCGTGCTTTATATGGTCTTAAGCAAGCACCACGTGTGTGGTACGAAAGACTTAGCAAATTTCTACTTGATCATGGATATTCTAGAGGTACAGTGGATAATACACTCTTCATTAAACACAAAGGAAAGCACATTCTTTTAGTTCAAGTTTATGTAGACGATATAATTTTTGGTTCAACTAACATACACTTGGTCGAAGAATTTTCTAATGTTATGCAGGGTGAGTTTGAGATAAGTCTCATGGGGGAGTTGAACTACTTCTTAGGCCTCCAAATAAAGCAACTCGATGAAGGTACAACAGTATGTCAAACAAAATACTGCAGAGAGCTGCTCAAGCGTTTTGGAATGAATAATTCAAAATCAATTGACACTCCCATGCCTACCAACAGAAACTTGGACAAAGATGAACATGGTAAGTGTGTTGATGTCAAAAGGTATAGAGGTATGATTGGGTCTCTCTTGTATCTTACTGCTTCTAGACCAGACATCATGTTTAGTGTGTGTGTGTATGTGTGCACGATATCAATCAAATCCTAAGGAATCTCACTTAAAATTAGTCAAGCGTATATTTAGGTATCTTAATGGAACACCTAAATATGGGCTTTGGTATTCCAAAGGGAGCGATTGCAGCTTAGTAGGTTACTCTGATTCTGATTTTGCTGGCTGCAAATCAGATAGGAAAAGCACTAGTGGTACATGTCATCTGTTTTCAAATTCTTTAATAAGTTGGCATAGTAAAAAGCAAGTATCCGTAGCTTTGTCTACTGCAGAGGTTGAGTATGTTGCAGCCGGTAGCTGTTGCGCTCAAATTTTGTGGCTAAGACAACAACTACAAGATTTTGACATTGAACTTAAACGCATTCCAATTAAGTGTGACAATACTAGTGCCATTAATCTCACTAAGAATCCTGTTTTACACTCACGCACCAAACATATAGAGATTAGACATCACTTCCTTCGCGATCATGTTGAAAAAGGAGATGTTGTTTTTGAGCATGTTGATACTAAAAATCAACTTGCTGACATTTTCACTAAACCTTTGGCAACTGAACCATTCTTCAACATTCGTCGCGAATTAGGGATTCTTGATCTCTCTGCATTGGTGTCTTAAGTTTGTTTGATTTAGTTTATATTTATCTCATCGTGTTTACTAAGTTCTGGATGTAGACTTCACTCGTACCTCATGAGATTACTACGACAGAGGTAATATTGTTCCTCTATTCACTTTGTTGATATTGTGTGATCAGTGTATGTTTGAGCAATTATTTCTCGCTTACATGTACTTCTTTACATATGAATGTTTGAGCGTTGATATTTTGTTTGTAAAGTATTCTTAAGCATCCATACAATGTTATGATTCATTCTGCATTTTGCATTATGTTTGTTTTGCATATCCATTTTTTTTCAATTCATGCTAAATTTCTTTTATCACTGTAAAAATTATTACAGTATGTATCGATCCCAACCATCTTGTATTGATTCAAGTTCACTTTCTTTTATTTCTGTCAAAATTGTTACAGTATGTATCGATACATTCGTGGCTTGTATCGATACATAGCCACTTGAATTTCAAAAATTTCGCATTATGTATCGATCACATCCATATTGAATCGATTCATGTTCATTTTCTTTTAAATCTGTCAAAATAATTACAGTATGTATCGATACATTCGTGGTTTGTATCGATACATAGCAACCGAATTTTCAAAAAATTTCGTCAAATGAATCGATTCATAAGGTCTTGAATCGACGCATACTGTTTTAAATTCAGTTTTTTTCTTATGAATCGACACATCAGCAACTGCTATGACATGTCCATCAGTTATAAAACTCTATTCTATCTCTTTCTTCATTCCATTTGCATCATTTCGAGTTTCCTAACCCTAACACCACAAAACCCCTCTTCTCTCAAAACCCTAATCTCATCATTATGCCTCCAAGAGTCATGCTTCCTAGAGCAAAAGGAAAAGGTAAAGGCAAAGAACCTGTTGAGGCTTCCCATCAAGCTCCTTCTGTTCTAGAAATTCCTCTCTCTGGAGCTTCCATTCTCCATCCTGCCATTGTTGAAGAGTTTGAGGTTTCTTTTAAGTCGAGGTTAGTCATGAAACCACATGTTTTCAATACTAGTGATGTACGTACTCTTTGTTTAGAAGAAGTTGCTGATTTAATCGATGCACAAAATCTGGGGTCCTTTTTAACTGCTAATGATGATTACCATGAGGACTTTATTCGTGCGTTCTATGCTGGTGTGAAAACTGGTAAAGGTTACATGTTCAAGTGTTCTATTGGAACCAGAAATTACCATTTTGAGGCTGATGATTGGCCCAAAGTGTTCAAACTGCCATCTTTGTTGCCTGAGTTGCAGATGTGGCATGATCAGAACTTTGAAACACAATTTAATCTGAAGGCTTATTGTGCATCCATTTCAAAATTAGAAAGACCTCTTGGTGATGATGAGCATCTGACTTCTGGTATGATTAAAAGCGTTCCAAGAATTCTGCATTGGATTCTTTCACATATCTTGCGTCCTAGGTCCGGTGGGCACTCTCGATTGGATAAGCCGGACATCCATCTATTGTATATTCTGCAGAAGAAGATCCCATTGAACTGGCCCAATTACTTTGTAAAGCGTATCTTTCTTACGCGGAATAGTTCAAAGAACATCACTCTTGCATATGCCGCCCAGATTATGCGGATCCTTAAGTTTTGGAAAGTGGTTTTCCCTCCTGTGCCTCTCTTATCTTCTTCTAGTGTTCAAGAATTCAACAATGCTACTCTCTCTCACATGGGATATAGATGGGACATCGAGCGTCACTGCTATTACTTCTTTGAACGTAGCACTCGAACTAGAATCTACAACTTTGATGTTCCTTCTGAACAAATTTATGTTGAAGAACAAGCAGATGAAGATATGGAGGATATAGAAAATCCTCCTGACGCAAATGCCAACACTGCTTGGGGTGAGTGGGTGCCACAAAGGTGGTCTCCTACTAACTATGAACCGGCTCCGTCATCGGTTCCACCGACTTCATCTACTACTGCTCCGACATATCTTACTCAAATGTTTGAGCAAATGGAAATTGCAAACAATGCCCGACATGAAGAAGCACGTGCGTGGCATGTACAACAAACGGAGTGGCATAAAGAACACCGAGAATGACATGATAAACACACTCGGATGTATCATAACCAACACTCATGGCATACAGACTTGGCCAAATGGCATCAAGTTTTCTACAATGAGATGTCTGGTTTCATGGATGATTGTCGTTCGCATCCGGGGATTATGGAAAGATTTCAAAGCACAGAGGTTCAGAAGCGGTTCAGGCGTTACACCTTTATGGGGCAGAATCCTGATGAAATGCCTCCTCCACCTCCTCCTCCAAGTTTCCGAGACCCCGATAGAGATGATGCGGAGTCTTGTGGTGGCCACTTTCCTCATCGAGGCTGCATTTCATTTTGCATAACATCATTGTTCTTGCTTAAGTTTCTTTTTTTTATGTTTAAACATTGTATGAGTTTGGTTTGTTTCTGTAATTCGCAACTCTAATTAACAATTTCAATGCCTATGCTTGTTTGCTGCTTTTGACTAATTTGTTTGCCCTTTATGTTTCATTATTTGTAAATGCATTATGCTTATATATCTTGGTATTGCTGAAATTTTGCTTCACCTATGCATTCTTTCTTGATGTTGACAAAGGGGGAGAAAGGCGAGTGTGAAAAATGACAGGCATGCACAAATTCAGGGGGAGTGGTTCTCACACTTCAAAAATTTGTCATCATCAAAAAGGGGGAGTTTGTGAGCAACTCTAGTTTTGTATGATTATAAATTTTAGGTGTTTGTGCTTTTATCATATGCTTCATATTAAGACACTTTATATGCATTGCTAGCCTTTATATCTCTTGTCTCATTTTTAATAATGTCTTTGTATTTCTGAAAATACGCAAAATGAATCGATTCATTCCATCATGCATCGATTCATGCTGTAGAAATAATTCTGGAAATTCGCAAAATGAATTGATTCATTCCATCATGCATCGATTCATGTTGTAAGAATGGTTCTGGAATTTCTTCTATGAATCGACACATACAAACATGCATCGATTCATTGTATGTTTATTTCTCTGCTTTTGTTTATCTGTTCAGTATGTATCGATTCATGATATTATGCAATGATACATAACAGTATAAATACCATTATGTATCGATTCATTCGTGTCTTGAATCGATTCATTTTTCTGTTTTTACTTCTAACAGAATCTGCATAGTATATGTTTAGTGGTTCTGTTAGTGCAGGTAAACAGAGGAATTGCTTACGAATTTGAAAGTCAAGGATCATTGAAGAACACATCAAGAAAAGGAATTTTGAGTGTGGACAATTCAATGTTGAGTGGGATTGAAAACTAGAATCAAATTCATCTTCATCATCTTCTCAAATACCTTGATTCAAGAACATTAACAAGGAATTAGTGTTGTTCTGTGAATTAAAGGTTTATGAGATAACGTTCAGTGGTACGATCGGAGATCCAGCTGAGTTGAAGAGTGAAAGAAGGTTTCAAGGAAAAACCAGCTGGGTTTTCCTTCAAGAACGGGCGTGTTCTTGAGTGTTTGTTAGTCACTTTTACGAAACAGATTCAGCCGCAGCGTAAGGTTTGGAAATTGGGAGATTTTGCAAATAGATCGTGGAACCGGTGAATTGTTTATATTACTTGCAGGGAATCTTGATTTGGCTCAGATCAAGTGAAGGTTGATACAATAGAAAGATCTAGGTGTATAGATTTCTGGTTTTTGTATAACAACCTTGTAAACGACGATTTCAGCAATATTGATATAAAAGTTCTCAATTTCGGTTTGAAATTGAGAGGGAGACGTACCCACACGCGAGGACGAACGTGGGGAACTTCCTTACCAAATCTCTGCGTATTGTATTCCTTCTCCATCTCTATTTACGTTTTTAATCGTTTTTGATTCATTGGAAATAGCTTTTGTGATAGGTGCATTCAACACTTTTTACAG
Source organism: Lathyrus aphaca (assembly GCA_963966055.1). Lineage (NCBI taxonomy): Eukaryota > Viridiplantae > Streptophyta > Magnoliopsida > Fabales > Fabaceae > Lathyrus > Lathyrus aphaca. Next base: position 274,444,475 of record OZ014519.1, on the reverse strand, counting down.
CTTGTGTGTTTAAACCTTTATCATCTCAATTGTAAATCCAACACGTTATCACATGTCCAGTCTTCTAGTGGCTGGTCCAGAATAGACAAAAATATATTTGGGACCATGGTTTCCGTTAATCTTTGAAAACTCTGAAAAATCTTTTAAATCCTTGTAAACAAGGAGGTGATCCATTCACCCCCCTCTAGATCACTAGCCACAACATCTAACATCCCTGTGGGGAAAAGCAACTCTGCAGGGGATAATGTTAAAGATACACTGGCTCTGAACTGGTGCCATTGCCAAAAATAAATTGGACTTTAAGATTTGAGAGCCAAGACCCTATTGGGGATGAACTTGATTTGAGAGGTACGCTACCCATCGAACTCTGTTGGGGAAGTGATATCCTTCTGACTCGGTTGGGGAATCAAATACGTTGGTACTCTGCTGAAGAAGAAAACTGTTGCGGAACTTCTTAGATACACAATCTTCTACTTGGGAAAGAAATGCCAACAAGAATTGGACTTTGGTTGGCAACTTTACTGTGGAAAACTGCGAACAATGCTGGGTAGGACAGAAAACTCTCGGGTTCTTCCATATCTTCATCTCTGCTATGGGATGTGACACCTCTATGCACTACTGGGACTAAGGAACCTCTGATGGGGACATTCCTTCATTGAAGAAGGATAAACTCTATGCTTGGGGAGAACATTAGTCTTCTGTTACCTTGCTGGGGAAGATTTCCATTTCCAAATCGACTGTGGATAATGGAAAACATCAAAGAGGATGTTCCTGAGGAATCTTGCTCAAGAATCTGCTGAGGAAGGCTTCCTGAAGTTCTATGCTGACAATGGCTTTTCTTGCAACACCGGTACCTGCATGAACACGATTGATAGTGCCTTCAAAATTGAGAGTTAATTTGGCCTGCATGCCTAGTGTCCATGGTCTGAATCACCATCCCAGTCACCCAACACATCAGCTATGTGCCAAATGTTTTTATTCCCCTACATATGTTATAAAGCATTCATGTATTCGCAATGCAATATTTATCACAATTTTTTGGACGTTTTTGCAATCGATCAATGGTGTATGAAAAACAAAAACATATGGAAACAAATTTGAATGAAATTTCACTTTTATTGATTGAAAACATGGCCATGAATATGAATTACATCGGGAAGCAATCCCAGGAAAGAGGAAATTGCACAAAAAGGAAAATAAACTATCCTAATGGCAATGTGAAAATTAGATCTCATCAAGTTCTGACCCAGCTATGACTTGTATGTCCTATAGACTCCCCGCTTGCTTTGCTTTGGAGGAAAACGACTGAATTGATCTTCAACCCTCGGATTACCCTCAATTGCAAATGATGAATCACAGATTTTGCAGACCGCAGTTGTTCGTTTTAGTCCCTATTTTGCGTAGATGGCCCTTTCGGGTTTTCAATCCACCAGGATACCCTTTTTTGCTTGATTTTTCTGATGTGGCTTTTCAACTCAGTAGGTGTACATTTTTTCGAATATTTCCCTAACTTTTGCCCGAGCCTTTTATTCTGTTTCTGGCTCGTTGGGATGCCTTTTTTTCCTGGACTCTTATTCTGTTTTTGTCCAGCGGGTCTATTTATACGAAGTATTTTCTAACTGCGTCTGCATTGACAGGGGATTGGAAATCTTTTCCATCCATGGTCGTTAACATTAAGGCTCCGCCCGAGAAGACCTTTTTAACCATGAATGGACCTTCATAGTTGGGATTCCATTTTCCCCCGTGATCTGTATTAGGAGGAAGAATCCTTTCCAGCACTAAGTCGCCTGGTATGTAGCACTGAGGCCGTACTTTCTGGTCGAAAGCCCGCTTCATTCTCTGTTGATACAACTGTCCATGGCATACAGATGCTAGGCGTATCTCTTCAATGAGGCTTAGCTGATTATATCTGGATCGGAGCTACTCAGCTTCATCAAGTTTGACATCCATCATTAATCTCAGCGAGGGAATCTTGACTTCAACTGGTAGGACTGCCTCCATACCGTACACAAGCGAGAACGGGGTTGCCCCTGTCGAGGTGCGCACAGACATTCGGTACCCATGCAATGCGAACGGTAGCATCTCATGCCAATCTTTGTACATCACGACCATCTTCTACACGATCTTTTTAATGTTCCTATTGGCCGCCTCGATAGCGCCATTCATCTTCGGGCGATACGACGAAGAGTTGTGATGCTCAATCTTGAAATCCCGACACAAGTCTGTCATCATCTTATTTTTAAACTTATAACCATTGTCAGTAATGATTCTTTCGGGAATTCCATACCGGTAGAGGATATCCCTTTTGATGAATCGGGCTACCACTTGTTTCGTGACGTTGACATAGAACGCCGCTTAAACCCACTTTGTGAAGTAGTCTATAGCAACAAAGATGAAGCGGTGACTGTTGGAATAAATTGGCTCGATCTTGCCAATCATATCAATGCCCCACATGGCGAAGGGCCAAGGTGAAGACACGATGCTCATAGGATTCAGAGGTACATGAACCTTATCAGCATATATTTAGAACTTGTGGCATTTGCGGGAATATTTACAACAATCGGATTCCATGGTGATCCAATAATACCCCAACCTTAACAGTTTCTTTGCCATAGCATGTCCTCCAACATGGGTACCGAAGAAGCCTTCATGGACTTCTTGTATCAACAATTCTGCTTCGTGTCTATCCATGCATCTGAGCAAGACCATGTCGAAGTTCTGTTTATAGAGCACATTATCCTGGTTTAAGAAGAATATGTCTGCCAACCTCCTAAGGGTCTTATTGTCTTTGCTTGATGCCCCTGTCGGGTATTCCTGAGACTTCAAAAATTGCTTGATGTCGTAATACCAGGGTTTGTTATCCTCACCACTGTCAACTATGAATACATATGCCGGCCTCTCAAGACGAGACACATCGATTCTGGGCACATAATTCTCTTGATGAACCTTGATCATGGAAGATAAGGTTGCCAGAGAATCAACAAATTGATTCTCATCTCGTGGTATATAGTGCGGCTTGAATTTTGTGAAGAAAGTTAACAACCTCCTGGTATAGTCCCTGTAAGGAGTCAAATGAGGTTGATGAACCAACCATTTTCTGTTAAATTGGTTGATAACCAAAGCCGAATCATCGAAGATCTCGAGGTTCTTGATTCTCAAACCAATTGCTTCCTTGATTCCCATTATACAGGCTTCATACTCTGATTCATTGTTAGTGCATTAAAATGTCAACCGAGCAGTGAAAGGCATATGGATCCCTTCCGACGAGATAATAACAACACCAACTCCTCTACCGTTCATGTTAACGACTCCGTCAAACATCAGACTCCACTTGGATTCGGGGTTTGGCCCCTCCTCCGGTAGCGGTTCTTCAGAATCTTTCGACTTGAGGAACATGATGTCCTCATCTGGGAACTCGAACCTCATTGGCTGGTAATCATCAATTGGTTGTTGGTCCAGATAATCCGACAATACACTTCCCTTGATAACTTTTTGTGAAATATACTGGATATCGTATTCTGTCAGAATCATTCTCCACCGAGCTACTCTTCCGATTAGAGCTGGCTTTTCAAAGATATACTTAACGGGGTCCATCTTGGAAATCAATAGAGTGGTATGAGTCAGCATGTACTGTCTTAGTCAGCGAGCAACCTATGCCAAAGCGCAACATGTTTTCTAGAGCAGTGAGTATCGTGTCTCACAGTCGGTAAACTTTTTGCTAAGGTAATAGATTGCGTGCTCTTTTCGACCAGACTCGTCCTGCTGACCTAGTACGCAACCCATTGATCCCTCAAGCACTATGAGGTACATGATTAAAGGTCTCCCTAGCACTGGAGGCATGTGAATCAGAGGTTCTTGCAAATAATCCTTGATTCGGTCAAAAGCTTGTTGGCAGTCATCATTCCATTCGGTGGCCTGATTCTTCCTCATAAGTTTGAAGATAGGTTCACACGTTGCTGTTAGGTGAGATATGAACCGTGCAATGTAGTTCAACCTCCCTAAGAAGCCACGTACTTCCTTCTCGGTTCTTGGCTAAGGCATCTCCTAAATTGCTTTCACCTTTACGGGATTGACCTTAATCACCCTTTCGCTAATAATAAAGCCCATCAGCTTTCCGGAACGCAACCCGAATGTGCACTTGTTCGGGTTTAACCTTAGCCTAAACTTCCAAAGTGTGTCAAATAGCTTGGATAGGTTAACTAGATATTCTTCTTCTGTTTGTGACTTTGAGATCATATCATCAATGTAGACCTCAATCTCGTGATGAATCATGTCGTGGAATAGAGTCACCATTGCATGTTGGTATGTTGCCCCATCATTTTTCAAACCAAATGGCATTTCCTTGTAACACAAGGTGCCCCATGGGGTAATGAATGTATTCTTCTCCATGTCATCTGGCGACATCTTGATTTGATTATAGCCCGAGAATCCATCCATGAAGGAAAACACAGAAAATGGGGCAGTGTTTTCAACTAGCACATCAATATACGGGCAACGGGAAGTCATCTTTGGGGCTTGCCCGATTTAGGTCCCGATAGTCCATGCACATTCTGACTTTACCATCCTTTTTAGGGACCGACACAATATTCACAACCCATGGAGGATAACTTGTCACGACCAAGAATCCGGCGTGAAACTGTTTTTGAACCTCTTTAATTTTGATGGCCATGTCAGGGCACGTTCGTCTCAATTTCTGCTTTATCGGCGGACAATCTTCTTTGAGAGGTAGCTTGTGCACTACAATATCGGTATCCAACCCTGGCATGTCCTGGTAAGACCAGGCGAAGACGTCGACATATTCTCAGAGCATGGAGGTCAAGCAGCTCTTGACAGGTTCTTCCAATGCAGCCCCAATCTTGAACTCCTTTTTGTCTTCTTCATTACCCAAGTTTATCACCTCAATGCTTCTTCATGTGGCTGAATCCTTTTCTCCTCTTGCTTGAGAAATCTGGCTAGTTCTTTGGGTAGTTCACAATCTTCCTCCCCTTCCTAATCGGATAGGTAAATCGGATTGTCGAAGTCATATTGAGCCATAGCAAGGTCGTCATTGATGTTTGCTTTTTAAGAGTTTTGTATTAATTTGGCACAAGGAAGTGAATTCAAACTCTTTTCCATGGAATGTGTACTTGCTACTAAATTCCAAGATGAAATAGTATAACATGCACACCAAGTAAGGAGAATTTATCCAAGACTTGTTTCCTAAGATTAGGGTCTAAGTTCACTAGCTCGTTGAACTTATTACATGTTTTTGTAGCTTTTGTGAAGAAGTATCTTTTAGATTTTTCTTTGTGTGAAATAACCCCTTGATAATACTTGTACATCATGCTAGAAAAGATCACACTATTCCAAGATGGAATGAATGCAAGTGCCCCATGGAATAAGGCTATACACAAGAGATTCTTTCATGCATTTATTAATTGTTTTTGATTTTGTTTGAAGATGAGAAAAGAAGACTCAAAAGGCAAAAGGTAAAAGCTAATTGGGGACTAAGACACAACCCTAAGTTATCTTATTATGTACAAAGAGGTGATCCTATGGTTAATGAGGCATTCTAACCTAAGGATAAGAAAAGCAAGTTAGAGTTTAACTTACTTCCTAAGGAAGTTAAGTTGAATCTAAAGAATAAAAAGAGAGCCTATGAACAAATCACAAAGTACTAAGGCAAACACAATTAAATTCATAAGAGATAAGGAATGAAGTGATTACCATCATCTTTCCCCCCTACAAAACAAATGTTAGCATGATGAAAAAGTATGAACAATTATGACATGACAAATTTCAATAACAACTCACACTAGCTAAGGAAAGATGTTAGTGAACTTATAAGGTTAATAACTAAGACTAAAGCATCCTATAAGGTAACCTACTTCAAATGTTAGTAGCTAAATCAATTCACAAAGTATCTAAAGGGATTAATAGGATTAAAATCAAACTATGCCCTAAAATACTACTAAACCCTAAGGATGAGGTTAGAAAGATAACCTAAGTGTTTACTAAACAGAAAACTCCTAAACTCAAAGGCCAATGGAAAATTCAGAAATTAACACTATATGGAAGTGAAGGGAATGAATAGATCAAAGGGAAAAGAAGAGATTCAAGTTAAAGGTATTCCAATGTGAAATTGAAAGATGAAAGAATGCATATAGAAGCATGGTTCTAAAGATGGAACAAAATGACTTAGAAGAAATTCAAAAAAATGCCCAAAGGGACTTGACTTCCCCATAAAAAAACAAGGGGCTTGGCAAAAAGATAAAATGGAAATTATACTTGGAAAATGTTCACAAATGGTGGGTTAAGAAGCATCCTAAGACTAGGTGTTCAAATTAGGGTTTTTAAAGTCTTTTAGAAGGCAAATGGAATTCAAAAAAAAAAGAAAAAAGGTTCTAAAATGAGATGAACAAGTATGAATGATCACAAAACATTTATAAGACTCAATAAAAAGATAAGATGAAGTTAATTCATGTGCAAATGGAATTTGAAGTGTTTAAGAGGGAAGGAGGAGGGAAATTAGGTTAAAATGAGACATGTATGACTTAGGACTCAAGGCAGGCCTAAAAATTAAAGGTGAAGACCCAAGGGTTGTACTCAACTCTTCAAGAAATCTCATAGGACCTAAGAGACTCAAGATTATGACCTCAAAGTATTGGCATAAAGGATTTACACTAATGGGCATAAAGGATTTACACTAATGATTTAGAAAAATACCAAATGGTCATGAAAAATTATGAAAATTGACACTTGAATACAAAATCCAGAGAATGAATTGTATACAAAAATTCTCACAAAAATTCCCATTATTGAAGGTTCAAATGATATAGGAAAGTGGATTAGGGTTTATGAGTATATGTGTGAAAGATAGGGTTCAAAACATGGCTTAAAGGGACCTAAAAATCAAAACAAAAATATGGTGAGGAAATTTGAAGAGTCTTCCGACTAATGCAAACAGAATGGGCTCTTTATGTTTTATGGTTTGGGAGAAAGAAAATGTACAAGAGGATTGGTCAAAAAATGAGAAAAAAGGGAATTAATTCATTTGAGAAATTAATTCTGATTAAAATATAAAAGAAAAATATGAACAAAAATTATAGAAAATTAAAGAAAAATGCAAGGATCTCTCATGAATTAATTTGGGATTTTTTTCTGGAGTTTTAATATTTTTAATAAGCCAAAACGAAAATGGAATTAAGATGAAAAAGAAAATAAAATTGAATTGAATGGACTGAAGATGTTTGGGCCTTGGGGTGCAAACAACAACAAAAGTAACTACACTGGGCCTTGAATACATGCAGGGAGGTGTGGAAAGCATGCTGGGAATTTCTTCACAAAATTATGCACGTGTGTTGCACGTTTTCATTAATGTGTTGGCTAGCTTGTGACCTCAGGATGAAATTGATCCAATGGCTATGACATGTTCTACCACTTAATTCTAGGGCACTGTTCAGGTGACTGGAAGTGACCTCCGGTCATCTTCTCCGGTCACCCCTAACCTAGGGCTTCCTCCAAACTCAACTAGAATGTAATCTAAGACCATCAATGGAATCCTTAAGCTTCATACATCACTAATATGGTTTTGGATTTCATTTTTCATGCAAGAACAAGCTGGATCGAAGAGAACAAATTCAACCTGAAAACTGCAACTATGCCTCTAAGAGGTCTATCAACTAGCCAGATAAACAATGCTTCTAATAAGCTTCCACTCAACATGAAATAATCATTAAATTGGCAAAATCTTGCAAGGAAAGTTTGGTGCAAAACCTGGAAATGCAGATCTTCAAATGCTACAGAAAACCAGAGGTGAGATTCCAAAGCCTCTTGTTGTTGCTCTTGATCCTCAGAGAGTGAAATAAACACTCTGAATCACTTGATTCTTGTCAAAGTGTAGGCAATTCAGGAATTAAGTTATGTTTGTTCTTGGAATTTCCACTTGACTAATCCATGGAAAATGACCAGAAGATGAAGATGATGATGGATTGAAGATGCTTGCAGTGTAATTGATAAAGCTTAATGAGAAATCCAACCAAATGCATAGATTGCAGAAGTGAAATCCTAGCTTGTTCCTGCAGCTCTTTGATGAATCAGTCCATGGATGATGATTAGAGGATGATGATGATGATGATATGAGGAAGAATGAGCTATGGCAATGGCAATTGAAGCTTCTTCGAAGCAAAGTGCAGAAGAAATTCAGATAGAAATGGTGAGTACAATGTGTGATTTTCAGAGCAAAAAGATGAAGTTCTTTGTGTGATTTTGATCCAAATGAAATCTCTAGTGGAATTCAGTTATGAATGATCCTTTTATATCCACAATTAGTTATAACTAACTCTAGTTGATGGTTTGAACTATAGTTAGTTCTTAACTTGAGGTGATAAGCTCAATTTAAAGGTGTATGAACCAAGGGTGTAACTACATTCAACTTGCTCGAATATGATCATGTGTGGCAATGTTCATGATGATTATGGCGAGGATTGATAAAGTGCAATGGGACTGGCTTGATCATAGTAGTGCAACATGAGGATTATGTGTGAAGCATGTCATTTGGCTTGGATTTCAAAGATGTGCATGATACTTGGTGTGATCATGCATTCATGAGATGATGCACTCCTAATGTGATGTCTTGTGAACTTAGCAAACTGAATGAAGCAAGGGATTTGAACTGAAGTGAATCCAATCACCTGCTGCAATGCCTTGGCCTACAAGCAAACTGATTTCAATTGCTGATCTTCTATGGCACATACCTTCCAGCTCAAGCTACCAATTCATGCATTCCTTATGCTCAAATTAAAGATCAAACTTCATACAACAATTTTGAAGTCCATACCAAGATGAGATAATGCCTCTAAGCACCTTAAACATGTCATTGAAGTCAACACATCCAGGCTGCATGTTTGGTCCTGGGAGTATAGGCATGCCTTGGGCAAATGGACCATGTATTTTCAGTTTCACCATCCCTACTTTGATCCCTCATATGCCCTTGAAAACGTGATCAAATAAAAATTCCTTAAACATCAAAGTTGTAGGAAACATGCCAATAAACAACTTTGAAGTTCAAAGAAAATACATTTGAAGTGTTTTTGATGAAGAAAAATGACTTGCCTTTTTGCACAAGACCTGTTTGACAAAATTCCAGGCAGGGCGCGCGCGCAGGTCAGCAAGCTTCCTCGCCCATGACCTAGTTCTTGCCCTACTTTGCTCAAACTTTGCATGATCATATCTCTCTCAATTTTAATGCTATGAGTGAGTTCCACCTAGGATTTCAAGCTTAATATGCCCTATTTAATTGTCTCAAGGTATAATTTTGATAGCCCTCATATTTTGGGAGAAGGCCTCTCTTGAAGTTGCTGCAAAAATGGCCAAAACTTGCCATTTTTGGAAATCCTAATTTTCCAAAAAATGGTAAGTTTTGGTTTTCTTTATTTTTCTTGATTCCTCCATCATTTCTTGATCAAATTTGAACCATAGGATCCTTGTAACCCTAATTTCATGATTTTGATCTCAAAAAGTCAGTAGTTTACTTTTTCCTCAGCATGGTTGACTTTCCCCAAATCCCTGATTTTCAGTCATCTGGCCAATTGAACATCTTCCAAAATGTTTCTATGGATGAAATTTGAACCCTAGGCGATTGACATCATATATAAGACAATATAATCCACTTTGAATCAAAATTTCATGGAGAAGCCCAGTAGAAGTGAAACCCTAATTTGGCCCCTTTCATTATGAGATGTTGTACTGCTTGCCTCCTTTGATCAATTCAAATATTTACATGGCTTGTGGTTTCAAATGAAGACTTGTGGGATGTTGTGAACCCTTTGCACAAGGTTGAGAAGCTTTGTTGCCCCTTGGTTTCCTTAGTGTAGCCTTCAATTGCTCCAATCAAAGATCACATGCCTATGCCTCAGCTATGATACACATGATGCAATGTTTTTGATTATTTCATGAATAATGCTAAATGCTATGCAAAATGTTGAGGAAAATGAGAGGACAAATTTTGAGGTATTACAGCTACGCCTATTCAATCATCTACAAGCCTGAACAAATAATTGCAACAGCTTTTAGACGTTCAAGGTGTGGAATGATTGAATACTCGAATAAAACCTGGAAATTTGAACTCTATGGATGAGGAAAAATGTCATCTGCTTTTATTGTTTTTTTCTCTTCTTCTCTTTTTTTTGTTTTGACCTCTAAATAGGTAGCGGGAATAGAACCAGGTGGAACGGGATCGTTGTACATAAACGAGAGCCCAGGCGAACAGGACCGTTGTACAAAACAAGAACCCGCAACGTGACTGTTGTGTGAAACAAGCCACAAAAAGGGAGCTTGTTGTACAAAACATGGCTTAAAAACGAGACCATTGTACAAAACGAAACTCGAAGGTGAAATGGGATCGTTGTACATAAACGAGAGCCCAGGCAAACATGACCGTTGTACAAAACGATAATCTGTGACGTGACTGCTAAGCGAAATCAAGCCACAAAAAGGGAGCCTGTTGTACAAAACAGGGATTAAAAACGAGACCATTGTACAAAACGGAACTCAAAGGTGAAATAGGATCGTTGTACATAAACGAGAGCCCAGGAAAACATGACCGTTGTACAAAATGATAACCTGCGACGTGACTGCTGAGCGAATCAAGCCACGGAAAGGGAGCCTATTGTACAATCAATGCTTAATAATGAGACCATTGTACAAAACAGAACTCGATAATGAAACGACAAAAAATGACTTGGAAAGACAAGGATGCTTGGAAAATGGTATAGGTATCCTCTGTAGGGAGTACTTCAGGTTGAGAAGATGTTACAGGTCGCATGTAATATATCTCAAAACTGGCCCATGCTGGCATGCACATGTTTGGATTTATGGCGTAATGCTCCATGATGATGGAAATGCCACACTTTGGAGGATGCAAATGTAATGATGATTATGCACATACGAATGCAAAGAGATCTCCTTATAAGGAGACTGCAAGTATCCCAGGTGGCTTGACTGGGGAGAACTGATGATCACTGCATTGATCTGGTTAATCTCCGTGAAGAGAAAACAACTCTGCGGGGAACATTGTTAATGATGCACCTGCTCTGAACTGCCGCCATTGCCAAAAATAAATTGTACTTTGAGACTGGAGAGCCAAGACCCTGCTTGAGATGGACCCTTCTTGAACTTTGGTGGGGAAGTGAAGACCTCCTAATTTGGCTGGGGAGCCAGATGTATGGCACTACTGAGGAAGCAACCTGCTGGGGAGGACAAACACTCCTTGTACTGCTAGGGATTTCCCCTGTATGGAAGGAAGACCTCTGCTTGGGGATCACATCATCCTTCTATCATCACTGCTGGGTAGGCAATTCAAATTTCACCTCTACTGGGGATAACAGGAGACACACGGGAAGACACATGTCCTGGTTCAAGTACTGTTGAAATATTCCTCCTGGAAATCCACTTTAGCTCTACTTGCAACACCTGTACCTGCACCTGCGTAAACACAACTGATAGTGCCTGCAACAATAGAGAGTTAGTTTGGACCTGTATGCCCCAAGCTTATGGTATGGATCACCATCCCGACCACTTAACACCCTTTTTAGAGTTGTATTAGATGTTTTTGTCCTCCCGCATGAGTTAAAAATCATTCGAATGTTCATAACACAATACAAATCACAGTTTGCTGGACATTTTTGCAATAAATCAATGCTAGATGAAAAAGAAAAACAAGAAGCAAATAGTCACAAGTTGACCGAAACTGAATTTTATTGATTTGGAACATGGCCATGAATAGGCGTAACATCAAGAAGAAATTCCCTGGAAAGAGGAAATCGTCCAAAAGGAAAACAGACTATCCTATTGGCAATGTGAAAAATGGATCTCATCAAGTTTCGACCTGGCTGTGACTCGTATATCTTCAAGACTATCCGCTTATTCTGCCCCTTGAGAAAGGTGATTGAACTGGTCTTCAACCCTTAGAATAACCTTAGTTGCAGATGGATTACTAATTTCGTAGATCATAGTCGTTCGTGTTAGTCACTCTTTTGCGTGGATCGTCCTTTCGGGTTTTCAATCCACCGGGATACCCTTTTTTTTCCTGAGTTGTCCGATGTGGCTTTTCAACTCAGCGGGTGTACATTTTTTTCAATATTTCCCTAATTTTTTCCCGAGCCTTTTATTCTGTTTTTGGCTCGCCGGGATGCCCATTTTTGCCTGGATCTTTATTCTGTTTTTATCCAGCGGGTCTTTTTACATGAAGTATTTTCTTACTGCGTCTGCATTGACAGGGGAATGGAAGTCTTCTCCATCCATGGTTGTTAGCATCAAGGCTCCGCCTGAGAAGACCTTTTTAACCATAAATGGTACTTCATAATTGGGTGTCCATTTACCCCTGTGATTGTTAAGAGGAGGAAGAATCCTTTTCAGCACCAAGTCACCTGGTATGTACCTTTGAGGCCGTACCTTCTTATCGAAAGCCTGTTTCATGCACTGTTGATACAACTATCCATGGCACACAGCTGTTAGGCGTTTCTCTTCAATGAGGCTCAGTTTATTATACCTGGACCGAAGCCACTCAGATTCATCTAGCTTAACGTCCATCATTAACCTCAACGAGGGGATCTCTACTTCGACTGGTAGGACTGCCTCCATACCATACACCAAAGAGAATGGGGTTGCCCCTGTTGAGGTACGCACTGATGTTCGGTACCAATGTAGCGAAAATGGTAGCATCTCATGCCAATCTTTGTATGTCACAACCATCTTTTGCACGATCTTCTTGATGTTCTTGTTGGCCGCCTTGACAGCGCCATTCATCTTTGGGCGATAAAGAGAAGAGTTATGATGTTCTATTTTGAAATCCCGACACAAGTCAACCATCATCTTGTTGTTGAGGTTAGAACCATTATCAGTAATGATTCTTTCGGGAATTCCATACCGTAAAATAATATCTCTTTTGATAAACTGGGCTACCACTTGTTTTGTAACATTGGCATAAGACGCCGCTTCAACCCATTTCGTGAAATAGTCTATAGCAACCAGGATGAAGTGGTGACCATTGGAAGTTGATGGCTCAATCTTGCCAATCATATCAATGCCCCACATGGCGAACGACCAAGGTGAAGACATGACATTCAATGGATTTGGAGGTACATGGACCTTATCAACATAAATCTGGCACTTGTGACATTTGTGGGAATATTTACAGCAATCAGATTACATGGTAATCCAATAATACCCCGATCTTAACAGTTTCTTTGCCATAGCATGTCCTCCAGCATGGGTACCAAAGGTGCCTTCATGAACCTCTTGCATCAACAGATCTGCTTCGTGTCTATCCACGCACCTAAGCAGAACCATGTCGATGTTTCGCTTATATAACACATCATCTTGATTCAAGAAGAAACCACCTGCTAGCCTTCTGAGAGTCTTCTTGTCTTTACTAGATGCCCCAGTCGGGTACTCTTGAGTCTTCAAGAATTGCTTGATATCATGATACCAAGGTTTGTTATCTTCACCACTATCAACTGCGAAGACATATGCAGGTCTTTCGAGACAAGGGACCATGATTCGAGGTACATAATTCTCTTGACACACTTTAATCATGGATGATAAAGTAGCTAGAGCATCAGCCAACTAATTTTCATCTCGAGGAATATAACTCAACTTGACTTTGGTAAAGAAAGTTAGCAGCCTCCCGGTATAATCCCTGTAAGGAACCAGGTGAGATTGATGAACTAACCATTTGCCATTGACTTGATTCACTGCCGGAGCAGAATCTCCGAAGATCTCGAGGTTCTTGATTCGCAAGTTGATTGCCTCTTCAACTCCCATGATGCAAGCTTCATACTCTGCTTCGTTGTTGGTGCATTCAAAAGTCAACCGATCAGTGAAAGGAATATGGACACCCTCTGGTGAGATAATGACAACACATACTCCGCTTCCGTTTACATTCACAACTCTGTCAAACATCAACTTCCATTTGGATTCAGGGTCTGGCCCCTCCTCCGGAAGTGGTTCTTCACAGTCTTTCAACTTAAGGAACATGACGTCCTCATCCGAAAACTCGAATCTCATGGGTTGATAATCATCAATAGGTTGCTGAGCTAGGTATTCTGACAACACACTCCCTTTGATTGCTTTTTGCGAAGTGTACTGGATATCATATTCTGTTAGAATCATCTGCCATCGGGCTACCCTTCCTGTTAGAGCCGGTTTCTCGAAGATATATTTTACAGGATCCATCTTTGAAATAAGGAAAGTGGTGTGAGTTAGCATGTACTGTCTTAATCGGCGAGCAACCCATGCCAGAGCGCAACAAGTTTTCTCGAGTAGTGAGTAGCGTGTCTCATAATCGATAAACTTTTTGCTAAGGTAATAAATGGCGTGCTCTTTTCGACCAGACTTGTCTTGATAACTCAAAACGCATCCCATTGATCCGTCGAGTTCGGTAAGATACATGATCAAGGGTCTCCCTGGAACTGGACGCATGAGAATTGGAGGTTCTAACAAATACTCCTTGATTCGGTCAAAGGCTTGCTGATAGTCTTCATTCCATTTGATAGCCTGATTCTTCCTCAGAAGTTTGAAGATAGGCTCACACGTGGCAGTTAGGTGTGAGATAAACTGTGCAATGTAGTTTAGTATCCCTAAGAAACCACGTACTTGCTTCTCAGTTCTTGGTTCAGGAATCTCGTGGATGGCTTTTACTTTGGCTGGATCAACCTCAATTCCCCACTCACTAACAATGAAACCCAGTAGTTTGCCCGAACGGACCGCAAAGGTGCATTTGTTCGGATTCAACCTTAATCTGAACTTCCAGAGTCTGTCAAACAACTTTGCTAGATTTACCAAGTGCTCTTCTTCTATTTGGGATTTTGCTATCATATCACCAACATAGGCCTCAATCTCATGATGAATCATGTCATGCAATAACGTCACCATTGCCCGTTGGTAAGTGGCTCCATCATTCTTAAGAACAAACGACATAACCTTATAACAGAAAGTGCCCCAAGGCGTGATGAAGGTAGTATTTTCCATATCATCAGGAGACATCTTAATCTGGTTATAATCCGAAAACCCGTCTATAAAAACCCCAAATTTTCCCTCACCTTTTCTCACATCATGGCTTGCGATCTTTCATTTTTGCATTTACATAGGCATTACATCTCATATTGCATATTTGTTTCATTTGCATAGTCCATTTTCATCTGCATCTAGGGATCTAGGGTTTGTGATCTGAGAAATCCAAGAAGCAATCTGAGCCATCCCAAAGCTCTTGAAGCTTTCCAAGAGGGTCCATGTGTGTTCCATGATCATAATGTGCTCCCCAAAGTTCATGAAAGTCAAGAGATCACAAAGAATGGCAAAGGCATAGAGGTAGAGCTAGGGTTTTCCTGCACAAATGACCAAAATTAGGGTTTTGGTTTCAGAGGCCTTAATCCCAAATTTTTTGGTCATTCTTGTTTCTAATGTTCTTAGTATGTTATAAGGATCATGTGTACCAAATTTGATGAAGAAATTCAATGTGGAAGTCATCTGATCATTGGGTAACTTCTTGAGCAAGTAAAGTCAAAATCAGGGCATCTGAAGCTCCCATCAAGGGTACCAAAGGTTCTTCATCATCATTTTGAGTCTCTATGATCTTTATTTGATCTTAGAAGTGGTTGGAAGTTCACAAAGTTGAAGAATTTTTGAGCCAAATGCAAACTTGCTATTTTTGGAAATGACTTGTAATGGAAACTTTCCAGTTTGGGAAAGATTTTCAACCTATTCTTTGATGACCAAAAATGCTTCAAATGAAATATTCTTGGACATAAAAGTTGTAGATTATGTCTTCCCATTTTCAAAAATTACTAGAACATATCTTGATTCATCCTAGAACTCAAGATATGGCCTTTCAAAGTTGGCAAAAATCCTATAATTTTCAAGTTCATGCCAAAGAGGATTTTTTGCAAATTCAAGTTTCAAGCCATTTCATGACCTCTAATTAATTTCTAAGCATCATACAAACATAGTGCAATGCATTTGAACCAAAATTGTGCCTTGGATTGCAAGATTCATCAAGGCATTTTCACAAATTTCTCAAAGATGGAAAATTGCAAAACCTAATGGAACTCTTCATCCACATGTGCCAGCTCATGTAATCTGATCCTATGGCCATCCTTGATGCAAGCTGAGGCCAGGACACCCCTTTGAGCCTCTCTGACCCGTGTCATACCTCCAAGTACACAAAGTTGACTTTTTTTTGCAAAACCTCACATACCAATTAAGCTGAGCCACAACAACTCCTTTGACCAATCAAGACATTACATACAAATATTATGGAGCTCATTAGACACAACAAGCAAACCTGAAACCTCCCACAAGTCAGATTACACAAAAACTTGCAAAAACTTCATCTCTTCGATTCTCTCAACACAAGCCACAAACCTCAAAACTCTTTGCACCATTCAATCATACACATCATAAGGATCACAAAGCACCCATTCCCATGGCCTAAAAGCTCCCTAAACCAAAACACAATTTCTACAAAACCAGAACCACACACCTCAAAATAGTCACCACAAACCTGTTCTAAGCTCCTCATTAGCATCAGGGTGATTATTGGAGTTGATTTGCACAAGAGAGGAGGCCAGAAAGCTCAAAACTGCAAAGCTTCATCTCAGGTATCCTCAAGAATAAATTTTCCAGAACTTGCCATTTAAGTTACAATATCAATCTATATGTTTCACTGATCATTGTGATGTGTTTGGTTTTGAAAATGAGTAAAAAAATGAGCATGTATTTAGCTTCTGAAAGTTTTGTATAATTTTCCGTTTTGCTTCGATTCATGAATTTGATGAAATATAAATGGATTTTGTTGCTGGATTCTTGTTCTATGATGTCTAATGAGTGTTTCTGGAGAGTTTGAGTTGATTTCATGGTGTTTTGAGAGAGATAGGAAGAATGAGCTGCCGGAGAAGATGACCGGAGGTCTTCTCCGGCCACCTGAAAGTCATTAAACCCTAATCTGTGATTAATTACTCAGTTTAAATTTGGGCCCTTGGATCTTGATTCCCGCGTGTGTGGAGGGCCAGGATTAGTTCACTTAAACCCTAATCTTTAATTAATTTAATTAAATAGGTTTAATTAATTAAACTTGCCAGAATGAATCCTAGCCACCCATCTGCGCGCGCAGTCTTCCCCCTTTCAAACTTCGGCCATCAGATCAGTTGACTTCCATTAAATCATTTTTTATTTAATTTTTATTCATTTCTTTTGCATATTTTATTTAAAATAGTTAAAAACATCAAAAAAATATGATCTTTTACATTTCTGATCCAAATAATTTTCTCAACCTAAAAAAGATTTTTATTTTATTTTTTGCATTAAAAAAGTATTTTTAAAATATTTAAATGTTATTTTTAATTAATTAATGGATTTTAATTAATTAAAAATGCATTTAGGTTTCTAAAAATCACCAAAAGATTCATGAACCATTCCAATACATTTAGAAACATTTCCAAACTCATCATACAAATTTCTTTTTAGGTTTGATCATTATTTCACAATTTTCTTTGAATTGGGGTTCTTAAAAATCACATTTTTAACCCTAACTTGAAAAATTCATTTCTGCCTAACCATGATGAGTTTGAACTTGATTCTTTTTGAATTGTTTCACATATTGCATGTAGTTTATAGGTTATTTTTCTCATGAATTTATCTTTCATTTTCAATTTGATTTGCATTTTCCCTTAAGAATCACTCAAAAACCCTAGCAAAATTAGAAAATTCATAACTCTCACTAGTTTAAGCTTCTGACCTTCTCCTTTGGGGTTTGATCTTGTATGGTATTAGGGTTTGATTGAGCTTGATTTCAATTTTTTATCATGATGTATGCTTCTGTTTTGGTCATTTTCATCTCATACATTCATAAAACCCTAATTTCTCATGTTCATGTGCATTCATCTTTGCATATCATAATCATGTGCACTTGCCATGACATTTCAAGCATTTGTAAGACATCTTAGACATCTTAAGAAATGCTTGAACATTTCTTGATCATTTCTTCATTCATTTGCTATGCTTTGCATCCATTACATTTCATGAATATCCATGTGTTTTCAAGCCTCTAAGCATGCTTCCATAGCATCTCATACTTGTATGATCATTCATATGCATCTTGTATGGCTTTGCATCATCTCGTATGCCTTTTACATTGAATTTTCACTTCTGACTTTGGTCTTCAAATCTCACTTCACTTTATTTCCTTTTACTTTATGTCTTATGCATTCATACTAACATTTTTAAGAACGTTTGGGTAAGTTACCTGGGAGGTGGATTTGCCTTCACCTCCCACCTCTTCTCATCTCTTCATATGCATTTTTATTTGTTCTTGAATTGAACTTGCTTCACTTGTGCTCCCTAATTCCCACTTTCTTTCTTTCAAGTTACTTATCTTCTTCAGGAAGTAAGTAATTTGTTCTTCTTCTTCCTTCTCTTTTCATCTGCTTCTTCCATTGGTGGCTTCCTGAAGATTCTTCTCTTAAGCTTTACAAACCATAGGATATTCAAGCATGATAATATTTAGGGTTGTATATAGTCTCCCCTAATCTTTTACCTTTGAGTCTTCTTGAGTCTCTCTTCTCACCTCATAATCAGAGACTAAACACTTACAACTTTAGGACTTTGAATTAGGGTTATGCCTGCATCCTTATCTTAGGATGGAGTGTATAACTTTAATCCTCAGTGTTAAACCTTTAATTTGTTTACACCTCTTAATAAAAAAATCTAATAATTATTAAGACTTAAGCTTGTAACTTGGGCCTAACATTAGGGTTCAATCTCTTCCTTATGGTTAAGAGGGACTAACCCTAGTGTTTAATGGACAAGTCCCCCTCAAGTTGTCTTACAAACTTAAAACTCATTTCTCAATCTCACCCTTTAATTAAAATCCACTTAATAAAGGCTTTGTTATATAATGAATTTAATCCCTAACCACAGATTAAGTTGAGGTATCTTCCTTAGCTTAAGTGTTCTCATCTATTATCCTTCTATTAGGATGGTGTAATGAGTTCACTAATCTGTGATTAGAGATTAAAATCATTACTTAACACTAAACAAAACCCAAAAACATATAAATAATCACAAGTAGGTTAGTGATCTTAATCCTACATCATCATGGTAATTAAGTTTAGATGCTTATATCATACTTAAGTAGGCTCATTATCCCTAATCAGGGAGGATATAATGAGTTTACAAGCCCTTGATTTAGGCTTAAGCTCATTAACTTATGCAAAACACCAAAAACAATAAAAATTTGAAAACACAAAAACAAACAATAATCGTCTCCTCCAGGATTCTTTTCTCATCACACTCATTCACAAACGAGAACTTTCTTCTTCCGTCTAATGCAAGACAGTTAGCACTCGAGCCAGACGAGTCATACACTTGAGCATAGACAAGCAAGCAGTTCACAATCAATTCTTTTCCAGTCTCTTTGAGTCGAACTACAGTGTTCTGACTTCCTCATTGCACAAGAGGATACATAGGCATAACTTAACGGTTATTGAACAAAAGTCTCTTTGTCTTACCCCCTCTTTCAGCATTCTTTAAGCCTCAGTTCCTGAGCAATTTACCCTTTTGCACTGACACCTGTACATTCATTCCTAGCTTTTGCACACAGATAACACATACACCTACCCCTTTTAAACACAATCTTGTAAGCGTGGATCCCGTCGAGTACGACGGACGATCTGGGTGCTAATACCTTCCCAGGTTGTAACCAACCCCCTTCCTCAGTTTCTCTGGTTCGCAACCGTCTTATCCATCTTTTTCTTGGTTTATGCAGCATTACCTTTCCTTCGGGATAAAAATGCCTAGCTGGCGACTCTATTTAATTCAACCTCATTCATTCTCTCTTTTCGCCGACCGTTCGCGTCTGCTCCTCGGGACCCTGGTGTCTTTTCGGAGGAGTGAAAGCTTGGCAACTCTGCTGGGGAAGATATATTGCAACCAAGGCTTCTGGTTCTTTTTGTGGGTTTCTCCTAGCGCTTTTTTGATTTGTGTTTATGGGGGGTTATGTGTTATGTGTGCTTTTGTTTATTGCTTTACTTATTGCTTTTTGTACAGCTTTATTTATCGCTTTCATTTACTATTTTATGCATTTCATATTTTTGTCATCATATCACCTGTGCTGGATCTGTTGTTTTCCTTGGTGGGAGGGATATACAGTGAGTAAGGTTCCATACCGGGAGCCTGAGTGACACATAGGATTAAAGTGGCTTCATATTATTTCCCATTCCATTTTGGTCTGGTGCAGGAATATGAAACACGGTTCAGACATGGGTTTCTTCTTGAGAACTCTGTGCTACAGATTTCCTGTAGTACTAGGACTATCTGGGAAGCCTGCTAAATCTGGATGACCTTTTTAGATGACCTTCAACATCTGAGGTGAATTAGAGGAAGATCGTTTATGATTAATGTAAACATTGTACCTCCGGGTTAGAAGTATTTACACTTCTCATAACTGATCGAAGTTTGAGGATCTTTGTTCTAGAACAATACCTGTGAGGGGGTTGAGATGTTTACAGGTTTGCAGGAACCCTTGACCTCATCATACCCTGTTACTAGTATTGTTAAGGTTATAATATTTTGGACTGATCTTATGGAACCCTAGACTTGTGACTCTTTATTTGAGTCCCCCACCTGGTTACTGGTTCTATAGCCTTCATCTGAACTTATGAACACACATGGACCTTATCAAAACAAATAACAGATCCAACACTTGATCACAAACCCTTGCATATCATTCTGCATACATCATTTTGCATCATTTTAACATTTGTCAATTTGTTTTTACAGGGTATCCACATCATCTTTGGTTTGGTTTTGACTGTTCTTCTGCTCAGACATCTTCATCAGATATATTCATCAGCCATCTTCATCAGAGATTCTCTTCAGCACCCTGTACAACTGTCTTCATCAGTGTTTCTCCTCAGTTATCTGCATCAGCATCCATTATCAGTATGGACCCATCCAGGAAGAGCAACATCACTTATCATTTCTTTGAGCCCTCTCTAGCAGGCATTAGGCAGATTCAGACACTCATCACTCCTGATCATGTCCCTTTATTCAAGGAACACTATGGTGGTATTATGGATATGATCATGGACTTGGATGCATCACAGAGAAGCATGATCCACAGTTGCCTTCAGTTTTATGACCCTCCTCTCAAATGTTTCACTTTCCCAGACTTTCAAATGGGTCCTTTGATGGAAGAGTTTTCCATGTTGTTGGGTGTCCCCACAGAAGAGGAATCCCTTTCAACCATGAGATGACTGCTCCTAGGAATGAAGACATAGCTAAGGCTCTGCACTTGGAGGCCACCAACATTGATCAGCATATGACCACCAAGACTGGGATCCCAAGCCTCCATTTGGACTTCTTGATCACTCAGGACACCAGTCATGCTGCAGCAGGGAAGTGGGAAACTGTTTTTGCTTTCCTGGCTCTTAGTGTATATGGAATCATCTTGTTTGCAGACGAGCCAATGTTTGTAAGCAAGAATGCTATCCATATCTTCCTGCTCAAGAATCCAGTACCTACCTTGCTAGGGGATTTCTACTACTCAGTGCATCAGAGAAATGAGAAACAGAGGGGAAGATTAGTCAGATGTTGTAAGCCTCTCTTCTACTGTTGATTATTGAGACACTTTCCGAAGACAGAAGCTTTCTTGAATCCTCATCAGTCAAGAAATTGGGCTAAGAGAATTATTGCTCTCACTTCAGAAGACATCAGGTGGTGCACTCAGAGCACCAAAGGCAGGGACATAGTTACAAGCTGTGGGCAGTATCCTAATGTACCTCTTATTGGAGTGAAGGGTTGCATCAACTACAATCCTTTTCTTTTCAGAAGAGTTACAGTCAGTTTAGAGGAATTTGAGAAGCTGAAAGAGAGGAATGCTCAGCTTTCTGAAGCTCTAAAGAAGACCCTCTGGGAGAGGAATGATAGTTGTCTGGACAATGAGAGGTTAGAGAAGGTCCGGATTGAGCATATGACCAAGATTGAGAAGACAGATGATTACATCAGAAGGGCCTGAGCAGGAGAGTTGGTATTGAAGAATGCTTGCAAGGAAGCTAAGATTCAGAAAGCCAGAGCTGAGCACTACTTGGAAGAGAGCCAGGCTAGATGGATCAGAATTACTGAGGCTCGTTCACAGGACGATCAGAAGACCCAGGCTAGGATGGAGCAGCTAGAAGCTAATGAAAAGAAGAGTCAAGAAGCCTTGTTAGCAGCACATAAGGAAATCTCCGAGTTGAAACTCCGGGCGGGGTTGAAGAGATCAAAAGACCAAGACAAGTATAAGAAATTGACAAGTGCCATTGCTACCAGGAACCTTCTTATCAGGACCATCACAGAGCATCCAGTTGGACCAATGACTGATGCTCTCCTGAAGGAAGTCAAAGAGGATGACTTTGGGCTGGATGTTTGATTTCTTTGTATTTGTACTTCATTTTGTTTGTACCTTTTTTGATTTTGTTGTTGTATTTTGACCCACCATGGGGATTTGTTTGTAATCATAAAACTATGTACCTTTGCATTTGTAATATAAGGTTTGTGTGTTATCCTTTGGGTTTCATTTCTCTCCAACATCATCATTCCTCGAGGTCTGGAAGGTCAAAACCAAAGAACCAAACCGGATACCCTTGGAAGACAAATAGACATACCGCATTGCATACTAACCTCATTCTTTGTTTTGTAGGTTTTTTTGTTGTTGTTTTCTCACTTTGTTTTGGTTTCAGGAAACATTGCTCGTAGGAGGGTCTCCTCCATCAACAGAGTTCACCGATATCCAACAAGAAACAACCTTCCGAGCTTACAGATGGACCAAGTTCAACAAGATTTGACTAACGTAAGAACTCAGATGGCTAATGAAAGAACTGAAATGAAGGCTCAGATGAACCAGTTCATGGCAGTAATGATTGGGTTGGCCCAAAGCCAAGAAAGATTAAGAGAGTTGGTCGAGCGGCAAACTCCTGAAGAGAATCATCCAGGTACAGGAGGTACCAGTAACAATGATCATGTACATCCACGTACTGACCCCCCGGAGTTTGGGCCTCATCTCAACCCTGAAGTCAACGCTATCAGGAATACCCAAGGTAACACTGGAGGGCGTGCCTTACAAGAGGACCCTCAAGAGGAGCAATTTACTGTCATTGGTGCGGGGGATGAAGCCTATGATCGTCGTCTGGACGAAATAGCAGAAAAGCTAAGATCACTGGAGTCCCAAAACTCCTTAGGATTTGATGTTACGGATATGGGCCTGGTTGGAGGGGTAAAAATTCCTCACAAATTCAAACCTCCCTACTTTGAAAGATATAATGGTACCTCCTGTCCTCGTACCCAACTTCAATCCTTTCTGGGAAGATTAAAGGCTTACACCATGGATGAAAAGATATGGATGTTTTAATTTGAAGATAGCTTGACTGGGGCATCCCGTGAATGGTACTCTCATCTGACCAGAGCAACAGTCAAAAGTTGGAAGGATTTGGCCGAGGCTTTCATACGCCAATATCAATACAATTTGGACATGGCTCCAAACATAACTCTCCTAATGGGTATGTCACAGTCTTCAAGAGAAAGCTTCAGAGAGTACGCCCAGAGATGGAGACAGTTAGCTGCTGCTGTTCAACCTATAATGTCGGAAGGAGAAATGGCCGATATGTTCATGAATACCCTACAGGGGACATACATTGATAGGCTAGCTGATTTCTCTTCCACTAGCTTTGTGTCGCTTCCCGAAAAGACACCGAGTCAAATAGGGTACAGACGCGAACGGTCGGCGAAGAGAGAAGATGAAATGAATTGAATAGAGTCGCTAGCTAGGCATTTTTATCCCGAAGGAAAGGTAATGCTGCATAAACCTAAGAAAGGATGGATAAGACGGTTGTGAACCAGAGAAACTGAGAAAGGGGGTTGGTTACAACCTGGAGAGGTATTAGCACCCAGATTGTCCTTCGTACTCGACGGGATCCACGCTTAGAAGTTTATGTTTAAAGGGGTGGTGTATGTGCTATCTGTGTGCAAAAGCTAGAAAAGAAATATACAAGTGACAGTGCAAAAAAGTGAATGCTCAGGAGCTGAGGCTTAAAAGAGAATGCTGAAAGAGGGGGAGGATAAAGAGACTTTTGTTCGATAACAGTTAAGTTATGCCTACGTATCCTCTCGTGCAATGAAGAAGTCAGAACACCGTAGTTCAACTCAAAGAGACTGAAAATGAATTTGATTGTGAACTGCTTGCTTGTCTATGCTCAAGTGTCTGACTCGTCTGGCTCGAGTGCTTACTGTCTTGCATTAGACGGAAGAAGCAAGTTCTCGTTTGTGAATGAGAGTGATGAGAAAAGAATCCCGGAGGAGACGATTATTGTTTGTTTTTGTGTTTTTAGTCTTTTATTGTTTTTTGTATGTTTTGCATAAGTTAATGAGCTTAAGCCTAAATCAAGGGCTAGTAAACTCACTATATCCTCCCTGATTAGGGATAATGAGCCTACTTAAGTATGAGATAAGCACCTCAACTTAATTACCATGATGACGTAGGATTAAGATCATGAACCTACTTATGATTAATTAGATGTTTTTGGGTTTTTGTTTAGTGTTAAGTAATGAGTTTAATCTCTAATCACAGATTAGTGGTCTCATTACACCATCCTAATAGAAGGATAATAGATGAGAACGCTTAAGCTGAGGAAGATACCTCAACTTAATCCATGGTTAGGGATTAAATTCATTATATAACAAGCCTTTATTAAATGAATTTTAATTAAAGGGTGAGATTAAGAAGTGGATTTTATGGTTTGTAAGACAACTTGAGGGGGACTTGTCCATTAAACGCTAGGGTTAGTCCCTCTTAATCATAAGGAAGCGTTAGAACCCTAATGTAAGGCCCAAGTTACAAGATAAAGTCTTGGTAATTATTATTATGTTTTGATTAAGAGGTTTAAACAAATTAAAGGTTTAACACTTAGGATTAAAGTTATACACTCAATCCTAAGAGAAGGATGCCTTCATAACCCTAATTCCAAAGTCCTAAGACTTTAAGAGTTTAGTCTCTGATTATTGAGATGAGGAGAGAGACTCATGGAGACTCAAAGGTAAAAAGCTAAGGGGGACTAATTACAACCTTAATCATTATCATGCTTGGATGTTCCTATGGTTTGTGAGGCTTAAGAAATATCTTCAAGGAAGCCACCAATGGAAGAAGCAGATGAAAGGAGGATGAGAAAGAAGAAACAAGTTACTTACTTCAATGAAGAAGATAAGTGATTTGAATAAAGAAAGTGAGAGAGATTGAGCACAAGTGAATCAAATTCACTTCAAAGACAAATTAAGTGAAAATGAAAGAGATAAGAAGATGTGAGAGGTGAAGGCAAATCCACCTCCCAAAATAACTTACCAAACCTGAAAGTGTTAGTATGAAGGCATAAAGTATAAAGCATAAAGAAATGAAATGAAATGAGATGCAATGATCAAAGTCAGAAGTGTTCATGCAATGTTAATGTCATATGAGATGATTCAAAGGCATACAAAGTGCACATGTATGATCATACAAGAATGAGATGTCATGTAAGCATGCTTTGAAGTTTGAAAACACATGAAAGTTTATTAAATGAAATGAATTCTAAACATGGAAAATGAATGAAGAAATGAGTAAGAAAGGTTCTTACATGTCCTAAGATGTCTAAGATGACATATGAATTCATGAAATGTCATGGCAAGTTCATGTAATGATGCATATGCAAGGTGAATGAAAATGAAAATGAGAAATTAGGGTTATATGAAAGTATGAGATGCAAATGAACAAAACAGAAGCATATGAAATGATAAAAATTTGAAATCAAACTCAAACAAACCCTGATCCCATATTAGGTCACACCCCAAAGTAGAAGGTCAGAAGCTTAACCAATCAAAAGCTATGATTTTCCTAAGTTTTCTAGGGTTTTTGGGTGGTTCAAAGGGAAAAATGCCAATCAAATTGAAAATGCAAGGTAAAATCATGAGAAAAATGACCTATAAACTAAATCCAACATCTAACACATTGCAAAAAGAATCAACTTCAAACTCTTCTTGGTTAGGCAGAAATGATGTTTTAAAGTTAGGGTTCAAAAATGTGATTTTTATGACCCTTAATTCAAAGAAAATTGGCAAAGTGTGCCCAAACCTAAAAAGAAATTTGTGTGAGGAGTTTGAAAATGTTTCTAAATGCATTGGGATGTTTCATGATTTGTTTGGTGATTTTTAGAAACCTAAATGCATTTTTAATTAATTAAAAGACTTTAATTAATTAAAAATAACATTTAAATATTTTAAAAATACTTTTTTAATGCAAAAAATAAAATAAAAATTGTTTTTGGAATGAGAAAAATATTTAAAGTCAGAATGCAAGAGAAAATATTTTTGTGATGCTTTTTGGTATTTTAAATAAATTATGCAAGAAAAATGAACTAAAATGAAATAAAAATGAATTAAAATGAAAGTATGCAAATCCTAAGGCTGAGATTCAAACTGGGTTGGAGGGAATTGACTGCGCGCACAGATCAATGGCTGACATTCAAACTGGTTAATTAACTGATTAAATTAATTAATTAAAATTAGGGTTTTAAGTGAAATGATCCTGGCCACTCGTTCACGCGCTAAACCATATCCAAGGGTCAGAATTCAAACTAGGAAACTAAACCCTAATTAGGGTTCTAATCACTCTCAGGTGACCGGAGCTAGCTCCGATCATCTTCTCCGGCAAGCCAAACAACCTATCTTCTTCCCTAGGCTAAATCAAACCCTTTAACTCTCCAGAAATGATCTACTAACCTCCCTCAACAAGAATCCATCATCAAAACACATTTATCATTCATCAAAAACAAGTTTCGAAGCAAATCGTGAAAATAAACAAAACTTTCAGAAGTTCAATACATGCTCATTTCTCAATCATTTTCAAAACAAATCATATCAGGGTGATTAGTGAAGCATGTAGATTCATTTAGAAACTTAAATAGCAAGTTCTGGAAAAAATAGTTCATGGAGCTACCTGAGTTGAAGCTTTGTGTTCTTGAGCTTTCTGGCCTCCCTCTTGGTTCAAATCCACCCCAATGATCTTCCTGATGATGAAGATGAGCTTAGAGTAAGCTTGTGATGGCCATTTCGAAGGTTTTGGTTCTGAGTATACAGAAATCGTATTTCTGATTGGGGGTGTTTTAGGCTATGGTGATGGGTGGGAAATGAACCTAAGGTCATGTGGAGATGATTGGTGAAGAAAGATTGAAGTTTCAGTGGTTGTTTGATGAGTTTCGAAGAGAGGATGTTTTTGACAAATTTTGTGGATTCTAAGTTCTTGGAGGTTTCAGGCTTTTGTGTGTTATGAAATGTGTTCCATAATGTTTGCTTTAGCCAATGGAAATGCTCAGAAAGTTGTTGTGGCACAGGTTGATTGGTATGGGGTGTTTTGCAAAAAAAGTCAAGATTTGTGTACTTGAGGTATGGGCCATAACAGGTCTGATTTCTTGGGGTGTCTGGCCTCACCAAGCTTCATGGAGAACCATAGAATGGTTTTGATGCAGCTGGCACAAGTGGATGAGAGGATCCAATGCATTTTGCAATTCTTGAGAGTTTTGGCCCTTTTATGATTTCTTGAAGTTCAAGTCATGAAAATACTTGTTTTAATGCACAATTATGATGTTTAGAGGTTGTCTTGACATGTTGTGAAGTATTTGTGTCTATTATAAGTCATTAGAATGCTTGAACATGCCAATTTGCAAAATTCGTCTTTGACATGAAACATTAAATTTTAGGAATTTTGCCAACTTTGAAAGGCCATATCTTGAGTTCTAGGATGAATCAAGACATGTTATTGTACTTTTTGAAAAGGGAAAGATCTAATCTACAACTTTCATGACCAATAATTTTCCATTTTAAGCATTTTTGGTTAAGAAAGAGGAGGTTGAAAAACTTTCCCAAAATGAAAAGTTTGCATTTCAAGTTATTTCCAAAAATGACAAGTTTGCAATTGGCTCAAAATTCTTCAACCTTGTGAACTTCCAACCACTTCTAAGATCAAATAAAGATCATTGAACTTCAATTTGATGAAAATGATCCTTTGGTTCCATTGTTGGGGGCCTCAGAGGCCCTGATTTTGACTTAACTTGCTCAAGACGTTACCCAGTGAACAGATGACTTCCACAATGAATTTCTTCATCAAACTTGGTAAATATGATCCTTATAACATCTTAAGAACATTAGAAACAAAAATGGTCCAAAAATTTGGGGTTAAGGCCTCTGAAACCAAAACCCTAATTTTTGTCATCTGTGCAGTGAAACCCTAACTTTGCTTCCATGCCTTTGCCAGTTCTTGTGATCTCTTGACTTCCATGAACCTTGAGGAGCATAACATGATGATAGAACACACATGGACCCTCTTGGGAATCTTTGAGACCTTTGGGATGGCTCAGATGGATTCTTGGATTGCTCAGATCACAAACCCTAGATGCAAATGAACTTGAACTATGCAGATGAAACAAATATGCAATATGAGGTGTTATGCTTATGTTAAAACAAAAATGAAAGATCACAAGCCATGGTGTGATAAAGAGTGAGGGAAAATTTTGTGTGTTTACAGCTGCCCCTATTCAAGCATGAGTTAGCTGTGCAGGATGTAAGCACCTGGCTTAACAGACAAGCAAGATAACTTTTGGTTGAATACCAAAGACAGTCCAAAATTTGCACTCGCTGGATAGAAGAAGAAAAGGGATATAAATTGTAAAATGTAGTATAGTATGATTATCAAATTAGGGCGATGAAGGACGACCATCGAGTAGAGGACGAGTATTGGGGATAAAGCGGTAAGTAAAGCAATGACGGGGACGACCGACAAGCTGGGGAAATAAAGAGACCATGACGGGGACGACCATCAGGTAAAGAAACAAGATTCTCTGGGAATTAAAGTAAAGGTAATGATGGGGAAGACCATCAAACTTGCAACGTAAAGTAAACAACGATGGGGACGACCATCGGTTTAAAGAATAAATGAAATAATGATGAGGGACGGTCATCAAAGGTGAATGACGATCACCTAGCAAGGGACAATTGCTCTTTATCATGACATAGGACAAATGTCATATAGAAAAAGGGTCAACAATGGGGACGACCATCAGATAAAGTGATGAAGGACGGTCATCAAGAGGTGAAGGACGATCACCTGGTAGGGTACGGCTGCTCTCGGGGTTTATCACGACATAGGACAAATGTCGGATAACAAGATCAACGATGGGGACGACCATCGGATAAGTGATTAGGGACGGTCATCAAAGGTGAAGGACGATCACCTAGCAGGGGATGGCTGCTCTAAATATTATGACATAGGCCGAATGTCGGATAAAAGGTTCCACTAATGGGGATTCCGCTAGGGAAGAGGATGAGGGACAGTCATCCGAAGGTGAAGGACGATCACCTGGCAGGGTATGGCTGCTGAAAATATCACGACAAAGGACGAATGTCGGATAGGAGGGAGTTGTTCTGTTGGTGACTTCTGGGGAATGGTAAACACGGACGAGTGCTTATGCTCAAGAATAAAAGATATAAGTGTTCGGCGACGTGTATAGATCAAAGATGCGGACGAGCATCCTTAGGACCATGATACAGACGAGTATCGGTAGAAACAAATGCTGACGCATGTTCAGAGATGATGATACGGACGAGTACCAACTAGTTAACAAAAAACACAAACGAGTGTTGAATCTGTTGAGGAGTGATATAAACAAGATACAGACGAGTATCAAAGACTTATGTATAAGTGAGTATGGGTTTGTTAGGGAAGTATGAGCAAGACATGGACGAGTGTTTGGTATGCTAGGGAATTATGACACGGACGAGTGCCAAATAAGTACTATACATATAAGTTATGAACAAATATTTGAGATGTGTTTTTTGAGATGTGTACTGAATGTCATACTCTGTCAGAATCGTTTTCCATCTTGCAACCCTTCCGATAAGTGTTGGCTTCTCAAATATGTACTTGACGGGGTCCATTTTTGAGATCAATAAGGTAGTGTGAGTCAACATATACTTCCTTAGTCGGTGAGCAGCCCACACTAAAGGACAACAAGTTTTCTCGAGCAGTGAATAACGTTGTTCACAGTCGGTAAACTTTTTGCTTAGGTGGTATATTGCATACTCTTTTCAACCAGACTCGTCATGCTGGCCTAACACACACCCCATTGATGCTTCTAATACCGTCAGGTACATTATCAGAGGTCTCCCTTCAATTGGAGGCATGAGAATCAGAGGTTCTTGCAGGTACTCCTTGATCTTTTCAAAATCCTTCTAACAATCCTCGTTCCACCTAACCGTTTGTTCCTTTCTTAACAATTTGAACAGGGGCTCACAGGTTACAGTAAGATGAGATATGAACCTTGATATGTAGTTCAATCTACCTAGAAATCCCCGAACTTCTTTTTCAGTCCTAGGTGCAGGCATCTCTGAATGGCTTTGACTTTTTCAGGATCAACTTCAATCCCCTTTTCACTTACGATAAATCCCAGCAGTTTACCGGAACGTACCCCGAATGTGCATTTGTTGGGGTTTAGCTTCAGCTGATACTTTCTCAGACGCTTGAACAACTTTAGCAGATTTACCAGATGGTCTTCTTCAGTAAGGGACTTGGCAATCATGTCATCCACGTAGCATTCAATTTCTTTGTGGATCATGTCATGGAATAATGTTACCATAGCCCGTTGATAAGTCGCACCGGCATTCTTCAGTCCAAATGGCATTACCTTGTAACAAAATGTGCCCCATGGTGTGATGAAGGTTGTTTTCTCCATGTCTTCGGGTGACATCTTGATCTGATTATACCCAGAAAAACCATCCATGAAAGAAAACACTAAGAACTGAGTTGTGTTGTCGACCAATACATCAATGTGAGGTAATGGGAAATCATCCTTCGGGCTAGCTTTGTTCAAATCCCGATAATCCACACACATATGTACTTTGCCATCCTTCTTAGGCACTAGTACAAAGTTAGCGACCCACGGCGGGTAACTAGTTACAGTGAGGAAACCGGCGTCCCACTGTTTTTGTACTTCTTCCTTAATCTTCATGGCCATATTTGGACGAGTACGACATAGCTTTTGCTTCACTGGAGGGAAATCTTCTTTTAATGGTAGCTTGTGTATGACAATATCCGTATCTAGACCTGGAATGTATTGATAGGACCATGCAAAGACGTCGATGTATTCTTGAAGCATGTCAATAAGCTGTTATTTTACTGAAGCTTGTGGACTGGCCCCAATCTTCGCTTCTTTCAAATCCTCTTCGGTACCAAGATTAACTGTTTCAAACTCCTCTTGATGAGGAGTAATCACTTTCTCTTCTTGCCTCAACAACCTGGCTAACTCTTCAGGTAACTCATAGTCTTCTTCAACACCTTCATCAACTTGATTAATTGAATTGTCGAAGTCATACAAGGTTATAGCAGTGCTGTTGTCGATGCAATCTAGAGGATTATTTCTGCAAGGTTTAAGATTTGTTCGTTTTAGTGATCAATTTTAATCTTATTCAGAAAAATGAAGTTATTTATTTTGAAAACATTGCTATTTTATTGTTTTGTACAAAAGTGAAAAATGAAAAGACAGTGAGCGAAAAAGAGACTTGTTTGCAAAAGATGTCCGATATTCATTGATATTCCATTTGCACAAAATTACAAATATGGCCCTATTACAAAATGAGTCCTGACACCTTGGGTAAGATGCATGACTTGATGCATGCTGAAAAAAGCAGGAAATAATAATTACTCTGCAGGAGTAACCCTTATAATTTCCTGGGAAGACCAGTTAAGGACTTGGTGACCCGGGATCCTTGGACGAATCCAGCTCTCCAGGTTGAGGTCGCTTTCCACCTCGTCTTCCACGTTATTGACATCATCTGGGGTGAGCATGCCCCCACTGATGAACTTGGGCTCCTTAGCAGCCTCTGCTTGATCTTGTCGGAATGGTTTGTAACCCAAACTGAATCTGTCCTCCTTCTTCTCCACCGGTAGCAGCTTTCCCCAGCCTTGGGCATTTCCATCTTCAACAACCTTCCGGGCTTGCTGATAAGAGACAATTGAAGTACCCATCCTATCCTCCTGGGATGCAGCAAATACTTCAGTTGTCGCCTCATTAACGTTCAGTGCTTCGAACCCTTGGCTCATGGTTTCATGAATTTCACCATCCATCTCAATGTATTTGTATGTAGCCAGATGTCTAACAAAGATATCCTCTTCACCACAGATGGTGATAATCTGTTCTTCCCACTCATATTTCAATTTCTAATGAAGGGTCGACGTAACTGCGCCAGCGATGTGAATCCATGATCGACCCAACAAACAGCTGTAGGCTGGCTGAATGTCCATCACATAGAAAGTAGTCTGAAATACCTGCGGACCGATTATCACAGGAAGCTCCACCTCTCCAAGAAAAGACCACTTGGAGCCATCAAAAGCCCTGACCACAAGATTGCTTGGTCGGAGAGCCATACCATCATATTCGAGCTTGACAAGGGCTTTCTTTGGCAAGACATTGAGTGAAGACCCAGTGTCAACAAGAACATGAGAGAGCACAACCCCTTTACACTCTAGGTTGATGTGTAAAGCTTTGTTGTGGTGACGTCCTTCCATTGTCAAATCAGCGTTGGTGAAACCTAGCCCATGGCTAGTATTAACATTAGACACCACTGTCTCGAGCTGATTCACTGTGATCTCCTCAAGAACGTAGGCAGCGTGCAAGACTTTAAGTAGTGCATCCCGATGAGCCTCGGAACACAACAACAGAGATAAGATGGAGATCTTGGAAGGAGTCTGGTGGAGCTGATCCACAACCTTGTAGTCACTTCTTTTGATTATCCTCATAAATTCATCCACATCTTGATCAAAGGATGATTTCTGGGTCTCTTATGGTGCAGGTTCTTCAGGTGCCACACTTTTACCTTTGGCTTTGCAGCAGCCTCTGCCTCAGTATTGGTTCTTGGAACTTATGACGCAAAGAGGCGTCCGCTTCGGATGAAGCCCCCGCCTCCCCCGACATTATCTACTTGTGGAGTGTGAACCGAAGAATCAAGAAGGACTCTTTCTCTGTTGCAGTAAAGGTCTGAACCATAGTGCCATGGTACAACATTTTCTTTATCATATGGAATAGGCCTTGGCACCGTGATGGTGACTGGACTAACTGCAGCAGAGGTAGGGACTATTATTGTTTGTGGATCATAGAAGATGGTAACAGGACTTCTGGTTGATGGTGGTGGTGATTGACTGAAGCTTGATTGTTGCTGAAATTGTTGTTGAGATAGTTGTTGATAATTGTTGGAAACAGGGACCGTTGCAGGGTCGTAATAGAGGGTGATTGTGGAGACGTCGTTGTTGGTGGTTGCTGTAGTTGTAGAAGTGGATGCGACTGAACTATTGTTTGTTGAAATGATGGAAGAGGTGGTTGCTGATTTTGTAGACGAGTCTGTAGGAACAATTGTCTTTGTAGTTGTAGGAGAAACTCTTGTTGTTGAAAAAGGAGTTGCTAATGTTGTAGAAGCCGTTGTTGTTATTTGCAGGATACCTTATTTGATCAAGTTATGATGCCATTCCTCAAGTTTGCACACCCATTCACGGAAACCTTGCAAGATTCACAACAGGCCTCACAACCTGGAAACACCTGGCATTTTAAAAGCTGAGCTTTAACCTCTGCCAGAGGTGTTTGAATACTCGCAGTATCTTCAATTAAATTCATGGGTGAGCCCTCCTCTATTGCATTTATCCTTGGCCCACCATGGTTGGGCATAGGATTTTTCGTGACATTAGGAGGTGGTGCAAAATTTAGGGCTTTTGAATCTACCAGATCATGGACCTTCATGTGCGAAGCCCTACACTTTTCTGTGGCATGACCAGGTGCATTAGAATGAAAAGCACACCTGGCGTTGATGTCGTAATTTCTCGGAAGGTTCTGAGGATCTTGTGGAGCCAATGTCCTTAACTCGACAAGATTAAGCTTTAGGAGTTGTGGCAACAATATGGCATATGGCATTGGTATAGGGTCAATCACCCTGTTGATCTGAGATGGTCGTTGCTGGAAAGGGCGTTGTTGGTTGTTGTTGTTGTTGTTGTTGTTGTTGTTGTTGTAGGACCTCTGTTGAGGAAACTGTTGCTGTTGAGGAAAGTGCTATGGTTGTTGAGTGTATTGAGGAGGTGGAGTAAGAATAGTGACGTCAGCAACTGATCTTGGCAGATACTGGGGTCTTCCTCTTCCAATATGTACATAATTTGTTTCACCGGATCTGCGGGCCCCTGAAAATGGTTTCCTTGCAATGCTTGAGTTGGCGCCGTTGTCATAAATCTTCCCCATTTTCAATAAGCTCTCAATTCTTTCCCCAACTATAACCATGTCTGCAAAGCTGATGGAAGAAAATGCAGCCAACCTGTCAATATAAGTCCCCTGGAGGGTGTTCATGAACATATCTGCCATTTCCCTTTCTGACATCAGGGGTTGAACGGCAGCAGCTAATTGCCTCAATCTTTGGGCGTACTCTCTAAAGCTTTCTCGGGAAGACTCTGACATTCCCATCAGAAGGGTTTTGTTTGGAGCCATGTCCAGATTATATTGATATTGACGAATGAAGGCTTCGGCCAAGTCTTTCCGATTCCTAACTGTGGCCCTGGTCAAGTGAGAGTACCATTCCTGGGATGCCCCTGTCAAGCTATCCTCAAAGTAAAACATCCACAGTTTCTCATCCATGGTGTATGCTTTCAATCTCCCCAGGAAAGACTGAAGATGGGTACGTGGGCAGGATGTGCCATTGTATCTTTTAAAACATGGAGGTTTGAACTTGTGAGGAATTCTAACCCCCTCCACTAATCCCATATCCATGACATCAAAACCCAGAGAGTTTTGGGATTCAAGAGACCTTAGCTTTTCTGCTATTTCGTCCAACCGACGATCGTAGATCTCGTCTCCATCCCCAACCAAAGTAAATTATTCTTCTTGAGGATCCTCCTGCAAGGCCCTCCCTCCAGTGTTACCTTGGGTGTTTCTTATAGCATTGATTTCTGGGTTCAGATGAGGTCCAAACTCTGAGGGATCAGTACGAGGTTGTACGTGATCATTGTTACTGGTACCCCCGGTCCCTGGGTGGTTTTCTTCTAGAGTTTTCCGCTCGACTAACTCTCTCAGTCTCTCTTGGCTCTGAGCCAAACCAGTCATCACTGCCATAAATTGATTCTTTGGGCCCTCATCTTAGTCCTTTCATTGGCCATTTGGGTCCTCACTTCAGTCAAATCCTGATGAACTTGATCCATTTGTAATCCCGGAAGGTTGTTTCTTGTCGGATACCGGTGCATTCTATTGACGGGTAACACTCTTCTACGAGCAATGTTTCCTGAAACCAAAACAAAGTTAGAAACAACAACAAACAAAAACCTGCAAAACAAAGAGGAGATGTTAGTATGCAATGCAGGATGCCTATTTGTCTTCCAAGGGTATCCGATTTGGTTCTTTGGTTTTGACCTTTCCAGACCTCGGGGAATGACGATGTTGCAGAGAGATAAATCCCAATAATACAAACCATATATTACAAAGAGTGAAGATACATAGTTTGATTACAATAAAGTCCCCATGGTGGGTCAAAATACAACAACTAAATGAAAAAGGTACAAACTTAAGGGAGTACATGTACAAAGAAATCAAACATCCAGTCCATAATCATCTTCTTTGACTTCTTTCAGGAGAGCCTCAGTCACTGGGCTAACTGGGTGCTCTGTGATGGTCCTGATAAGGAAGTTCCTGGTGGTAATGGCACTGGTCAACTTCTTATACTTATCCTGGTCCTTTGATCTTTTCAACCCCGCCCGAAGTTTCAACTCAAAGATCTCCTTTTGTGCTGCTAATAAAGCTTCCTGGTTCTTCTTTTCATTAGCCTCCAGCTGCTCTATCCTAGCCTGGGTCCTTTGATCTTCCTGTGCACGAGCCTCAGTGATCCTGATCCACCTAGCCTGACTCTCCTCTAAGTAATGCTCAACCCTGGCCTTCTGAGTCTTGGCTTCCTTGCAAGCATTCTTCAGCACTAACTCCCCTGCTTTAGCCCTTCTGATGTAATCAGCCGTATTCTTAATCTTGGTCAAGTGCTCAATCCGGAGCTTCTCTAACCTTTCATTATCCAGACGACTATCATTCCTCTCAGAGGGTCTTCCTCAAGGCTTTAGAGAGTTGAGTATTTCTATCCTTCAATTTCTCAAACTCCTCTAAACTGACAGTAGCTGCAGGCTCCAATACTAATGGTCCGGGTACATCCTCTAAGGTGAATGGCATGCGGGTGATTTGTCCCCTGGTACGAGACCAATCAAGATACTGAGCTGAAGCTATGTTGTTGCACTTGCCAAGGATAGTTGTTCCCTTAGTCTGAATATTGTCCTAAGCCCAGGCTGTCTGTCTGACAATGGCAAGGTTGTGCTGGATGTCACAATAGAGGGTTTATGTCAAGTCTTGCTCCCTTGGTGGATGAACCAAAGCATATCCTAGTTTCCTTTTGAAAAGCAAAGGATTTTAATTGATGCAAACCTTTACTCCAATCAGGGGTACATTAAGATACTGCCCACAGATGGTGATGATATATTTGCCCTTGGTGCTCTGAGTGCACCATCTGATGTCTTCTGATGTAAGGGCAATCATTCTCTTAGCACAGTTCTTTGGCTGATGAGGATTCAAGAAAGTATCTGACTTCGGTAAGTGCCTCAATAACCAGCAGTAGAAGAGAGGTGCACAACATCTGACTAATCTTCCCCTCTGCTTCTCATTCCTTTGATGCACTGAGTAGTAAAAGTCTCCAAGCAAGGTAGGGACTGGATTCCTCAATAGGAAGAGGTGGATAGCACTCTTGCTTACAAACTTAGGCTCATCTGCAAACAAGATGGTCCCATAT
Organism: Lathyrus aphaca; assembly: GCA_963966055.1. Lineage (NCBI taxonomy): Eukaryota > Viridiplantae > Streptophyta > Magnoliopsida > Fabales > Fabaceae > Lathyrus > Lathyrus aphaca. Next base: position 274,407,542 of record OZ014519.1, on the reverse strand, counting down.
ATGCTGAGTGCCAGAAGAGCACAGACAGTGTCCCACTTCCCTGCTGCAACATACAGGGTGGTCTGAGTAACCAAGAAGTCCAAATGAAGGCCTGGAATTCCAGCCTTGGTGGTCATGCTCTGGTCAATGAGGGTGGACTCCAAATGCAAAGCCTTAGCTATATCTTCATTCTTAGGAGCAACCATCTCAGGGTTGAAGGGAATTCCCCTCCTGATGGGGACACCCAACAACATGGAGAAATCTTCCATCAATGGTCCCAATTGGAAATCTGGGAAAGTGAAACATCTAAGAGGTGGGTCATAGAACTGTAGACAGGTGTGGATCAGGCTCCTCTGGGATGCATCCAGGTCCATGATCATGTCCATAATGCCACCATAATGTTCCCTGAATAAAGGGACATGATCAGGAGTGATGAGAGTCTGAATCTGTCTGATGCCTGTCAGAGTGGGCTCAAAGAAATGATAGGTGATGTTGCTCTTCCTGGATGGGTCCATGCTGACAATGGATGATGATGAAGAAGACTTAGGAGAACCACTGATGAAGGTAATTGCTGAAAACTGATGAAGATAACTGGAGAAGGTACTGAAGAAGAGTCTCTGATGAAGACAACTGATGAAGAGAACTGAAAAGAATCTCTGGTGAAGATAACTGATGCAGAGGCTGGTGCAGATAGCTGAAGGAATCTGAGCAGCAGAACAGGTCAAAACCAAACCAAAGATAAGATGTGGACACCCTGTAAAACAAATAGACAAATGTTAAATGATGCAAAATGATGTATGCAGAATGATATGAAAAGGGCTTGTGATCAAGTGCTAGATCTTTTATCTGCCTTGATAGGGTCCATGTGTGTTCATAAGTCCAGATGGAGGCTTGGAAAACCAGTAACCAGGTGGGGGACTCAAATAAAGAGCCATAAGTCCAGGGTTTCACAAGAACAATCCAAATTGATACAACCTTAAAACAACATTAGTAACAAGGGTATGATGAGGCCAATGGTTCCTGCAAACCTGTAAACATCCCAACCCCCTCACATGTATTGTTCTAGAACAAGGATCCTCAGACTTGGATCAGTTATGAAAAGTGTAAACACTTCTAACCCGGAGGTACAATATTTACAATAACCATAAAGGATCCTCCTCTAATTCACCTCAGATGCTGAAGGTCATAAAAGGTCATCCAGACTTAGCAGGCTTCCCAAATAGCCCTAGTACTACAGGAAATCTGTAGCACAGAGTTCTCAAGAAGAAACCCATGTTTGAACCGTGTTTCATATTCCCGCACCAGAGCAAAATGGAATGGGAAATAATATGAAGCCACTCTATCCTATGTGTCACTCAGGTCCCCGGTATGGAACCTTAATCACTCAACAATCCCACCCACGAAAGCAGATAAGAGATGCAACACAAATGATATGATAACAGCATGAAATGCATATATACAGTAAATGAAAGCAATAAATAAAGCTCTATAGAAAGCAATAAATAAAGCAATAAACAAAAAGCACAAGTAGCACATATCACCCCCATAAACACAAATCAAACAAGCGCTATGAGAAACCCACAAAAAGAACAAAAAACCCTGGTTGCAAGATAGGTCCCCAGCAGAGTCGCCAAGCTGTCGCTACCCGAAAAGACACCGGGTCAAATAGGGTAAAGACGCGAACGGTCGGCGAAGAGAGAAGATGAAATGAATTGAATAGAGTCCCCATCTAGGCATTTTTATCCCGAAGGAAAGGTAATTCTGCATAAACCTAAGAAAAGATGGATAAGACGGTTGCGAACCAGAGAAACTGAGAAAGGGGGTTGGTTACAACCTAGGAAGGTATTAGCACCCAGATTGTCCGTCATACTCGACGAGATCCATGCTTAGAAGTTTGTGTTTAAAGGGGTAGTGTATGTGTTATCAATGTGCAAACGCTGGAAAATAAATGTACAAGTGTCAGTAAAAAAAGTGAATGCTCAGAAGCTGAGGCTTAAAAGAGAATGCTGAAAGAGGGGGAGGACAAAGAGACTTTTGTTCGACAACAGTTAAGTTATGCCTACGTATCCTCTCGTGCAATGAGGAAGTCAGAACACCGTAGTTCGACTCAAAGAGACTGAAAATGAGTTTTGATTGTGAACTGCTTACTTGTCTATGCTCAAGTGTATGACTTGTCTGGCTCGAGTGCTAACTATCTTGCATTAGACGGAAGTAGCAAGTTCTCGTTTCTGAATGAGAGTGATAAGAAAAGAATCCCGGAGGAGACGATTATTGTTTGTTTTTGTGTTTTCAGTCTTTTATTGTTTTTTTTTATGTTTTTCATAAGTTAATGAGCTTAAGCCTAAATCAAGGGCTAGTAAACTCATTATATCCTCCCTGATTAGGGATAATGAGCCTATTTAAGTATGAGACAAGCACCTCAACTTAATTACCATGATGCTGTAAGATTAAGATCATTAACCTACTTGTGATTAATTAGATGTTTTTAGGTTTTTGTTTAGTGTTAAGTAATGAGTTTAATCTCTAATCACAGATTAGTGGTCTCATTACACCATCCTAATAGAAGGATAATAGATGAAAACACTTAAGATGAGGAAGATACCTCAACTTAATCCATGGTTAGTGATTAAATTCATTATATAACAAGCCTTTATTAAATGGATTTTAATTAAAGGGTGAGATTAAGAAGTGGATTTTATGGTTTGTAAGACAACTTGAGGGGGACTTGTCCATTAAATGCTAGGGTTAGTCCCTCTTAACCATAAGGAAGAGTTAGAACCCTAATGTAAGGCCCAAGTTACAAGATAAATTCTTGGAAATTATTAATGTGTTTTGATTAAGAGGTTGTTCGATGTGATTTCTGACGAACAACCTCTAGTTAACTAATCTATTACAGGACTGGGTTACTTGCAGGACCAACCAAACAAGTCCTAGGACACATGTGCAATTTTATTGTCAAATTATTCTTAGTGTTGATAATTGTTTGTGGCTTTTTTTGTCAATGATATTAAAATTTTGGATGTTTGAATGTAAAAGTAAAGTAAACTAAAAGTTGAACAAAAAGTAAAGAAAAATGGCGAAAAGACCATAAATTTTACGAAAAGTAAAGAGACTGGAAGTAAAAGAATTTGATGAAAGAAGACTTGTAATTTAAATAACTTAAATGAAATTGGTGTTCAACACATTCATTTCTCCACATATCAAACTCATTTCTCTCACACTGGATACTTAGAGTATTTTTACAGGATTATTGTATAAGTTTTTTCACACACTGATTCTACAACAACTACCTTATTTATATACAAATAAAATAACTGTTAAAAAACGGAAAAATCCTAACTATTTGACACTTGTCAAACTACATGCATTCTTCTTCTCCTAAAGCTTCCACGCGTCCAACTGCCAAATGTTGTAACTTTTAAATTTTGAATTCTTCCTTCTTACGACGAAACGCTGCATCTCTTCGTTTTGTCGAATTGTCGAAAAGCACAAAAATTCTTCAAATTCTGTCAAATGCTGAACTGTAATGAAAAGTTCTTCAAACTTTGTTTGCTGAAAACATTCCTCATCTTCCTGTCGAAGTATTTGAACATCTGGTCTTTGTCGAAAATATCAAAACCCCTTCTGAATATCTTTATTTTCTTTCTCCTTTATCTGGTGACCATTTCCTTAGTAAAACATGATTTTTACATCCTAACTCATGGTGTCGAAAATATGTGCCTATGGTTTGTGAGGACTAATTACAACCCTAATCATTATCATGCTTGGATGTTCCTATGGTTTGTGAGGCTTAAGAAAGATCTTTAAGGAAGCCACCAATGGAAGAAGCAGATGAAAGGAGGATGAGAAAGAAGAAACAAGTTACTTACTTCAATGAAGAAGATAAGTGACTTTAAGGAAGAACGTGAGAGAGATTGAGCACAAGTGAATCAAATTCACTTCAAAGAAAAATAAAATGCAAACGAAAGAGATAAGAAGATGTGAGAGGTGAAGGCAAATCCACCTCCCAAAATAACTTACCAAACCTGAAAGTGTTAGTATGAATGCATAAAGTATAAAGTATAAAGAAATGAAGTGAAATGAGATGCAATGATCAAAGTCAGAAGTGTTCATGCAATGTTAATGTCATGTGAGATGATGCAAAGGAATACAAAGTGCACATGTATGATCATACAAGAATGAGATGTCATGTAAGCATGCTTTGAAGTTTGAAAACACATGAAAGTTTATGAAATGAAATGAATGCTAAACATGGAAAATGAATGAAGAAATGATTGAGCAAGGTTCTTACATGTCCTAAGATGTCTAAGATGACATATGAATGCATGAAATGTCATGGCAAATTCATGTAATGATGCATATGCAAGGTGAATGCAAATGAACATGAGAAATTAGGGTTATATGAAAGTATGAGATGCAAATGAACAAAACAAAAGCATATTACATGATAAAAATTTGAAATCAAACTCAAACAAACCCTAATCCCATATTAGGTCACACCCCAAAGGAGAAGGTCAGAAGCTTAACAAATCAAAAGTTATGATTTTCCTAAGTTTTCTATTGTTTTTGGGTGGTTCTAAGGGAAAAATGCCAATCAAATTGAAAATGCAAGATAAAATCATGAGAGAAATGACCTATAAACAACATGAAACATGTAACACATTGCAAAAAGAATCAACTTCAAAATCTTCTTGGTTAGGCAGAAATGATTTTTTAAAGTTAGGGTTCAAAAATGTGATTTTTATGACCCTTAATTCAAAGAAAATTGGCAAAGTGTGCTCAAACCTAAAAAGAAATTTGTGTGAAGAGTTTGAAAATGTTTCTAAATGCATTGGGATGTTTCATGATTTTTTTGGTGATTTTTAGAAACCTAAATGCATTTTTAATTAATTAAAAGACTTTAATTAATTAAAAATAACATTTAAATATTTTAAAAATACTTTTTTAATGCAAAAAATAAAATAAAAATTGTTTTTGGAATGAGAAAAATATTTAAAGTCAGAATGCAAGAGAAAATTTTTTGTGATGCTTTTTGGTATTTTAAATAAATTATGCAAGAAAAATGAATTAAAATGAAATAAAAATGAATTAAAATGAAAGTATGCAAATCCTAAGGTGAGATTCAAACAGGGTTGGAGGGAATTGACTGCGCGCGCAGATCAATGGTTGACATTCAAACTGGTTAATTAACTGATTAAATTAATTAATTAAAATTAGGGTTTTAAGTGAAATGATCTTGGCCACTCGTTCACGCGCTAATCCACATCCAAGGGTCAGAATTCAAACTGGGCAACTAAACCCTAATTAGGGTTCTAATCACTCTCAGGTGACAGGAGCTAGCTCCGGTCATCTTCTCCGGCAAGCCAAATAACCTATCTTCTTCCTTAATCTAAATCAAACCCTCTAACTCTCTAGAAATGATCTACTAACCTCCCTCAACAAGAATCCATCATCAAAACACATTTATCATTCATCAAAAACAAGATTCGAAGCAAATCGTGAAAATAAACAAAACTTTCAGAAGTTCAATACATGCTCATTTCTCAATCATTTTCAAAACAAATCATATCAGGGTGATTAGTGAAGCATGTAGATTCATTTAGAAACTTAAATAGCAAGTTCTGGAAAAAAAAGTTCAGGGAGCTACCTGAGTTGAAGCTTTGTGTTCTTGAGCTTTCTGGCCTCCCTCTTGGTTCAAATCCACCCCAATGATCTTCCTGATGATGAAGATGAGCTTAGAGAAAGCTTGTGATGGACATTTCAAAAGTTTTGGTTCTGAGTATGCAGAAATCGTATTTCTGATTAGGGGTGATTTAGGCTATGGTGAAGGGTGGGAAATGATCCCTAGGTCATGTGGAGATGATTGGTGAAGAAAGATTGAAGTTTCAGTGGTTATGTGATGAGTTTTGAAGAGAGGAAGTTTTTGACAAATTTTGTGGATTCTGAGTTCTTGGAGGTTCCAGGCTCTTGTGTGTTATGAAATGTGTTCCATAATGTTTACTTTAGCCAATGGAAATGCTCAGAAAGTTGTTGTGGCACAAGTTGATTGGTGTGGGGTGTTTTGCAAAAAAGTCAAGATTTGTGTACTTGAGGTATGGGCCATGGTAGGTCTGATTTCTTGGGGTGTCTGGCCTCATCAAGTTTCATAGAGAGCCATAGAATGGTTTTGATGCAGCTGGCACAAGTGGATGAGAGGATCCAATGCATTTGAAATTCTTGAGAGTTTTGGCCCTTTTGTGATTTCTTGAAGTTCAAGTCATGAAAATACTTGGTTCAATGCATAATTCTGATGTTTAGAGGTTGTTTTGACATGTTGTGAAGTATTTGTGTCTATTAGAAGTCATTAGAATGCTTGAACATGCCAATTTGCAAAATCCCTCTTTGACATGAAACTTGAAAGCCAACTTTGAAAGGCCATATCTTGAGTTCTAGGATGAATCAAGACATGTTCTTGTACTTTTTGAAAAGGGAAAGATCTAATCTACAACTTTCATGACCAAGAATTTTCCATTTGAAGCATTTTTGGTTAAGAAAGAGGAGGTTGAAAAACTTTCCCAAAATGGAAAGTTTGCATTTCAAGTTATTTCCAAAAATGGCAAGTTTGCAATTTGCTCAAAATTCTTCAATCTTGTGAACTTCCAACCACTTCTAAGATCAAATAAAGATCAATGAACAGATGATTTCCGCAATGAATTTCTTCATCAAACTTGGTATATATGACCCTTATAACATCTTAAGAACATTAGAAACAAAAATGGCCCAAAAATTTGGGGTTAAGGCCTCTGAAACCAAAACCCTAATTTTGGTCATCTGTGTAGTGAAACCCTGGCTTTGCTTCTATGCTTTTTCCAGTTCTTGTGATCTCTTGACTTCCATGAACCTTGAGGAGCATAACATGATGATAGAACCCACATGGACCCTCTTGGGAAGCTTTGAGACCTTTGGGATGGCTCAAATGGATTCTTGGATTGCTCAGATCACAAACCCTAGATGCAAATGAACTTGAACTATGCAGATGAAACAAATATGCAATATGAGGTGTTATGCTTATGTTAAAACAAAAATGAAAGATCATAAGCCATGATGTGATAAATAGTGAGGGAAAATTTGGGGTGTTTACACTTTGCTGAAGTGGTCATAGCATGAGAGAGAATTTAAAGTTTGTTAAAGATGGGTAAGATTTCTGATAATGGCGCCAGCTCCAGCAGCACAAGGAAACCTTTTGCAGGGCCTCGCAGGTTGGGTGAAACCAATTCAATACACATGGGCCGAGGTAGGCCCCAGTATATGTCAAGATCAATAGCCGTTATCACAATTCCCACCCCATCACCTCAACAACAATACACTCCACAACCACAAGATTTCCCTCAGCAACAACATTTTCGTCAACAAAGGTCTTACAACAACAACAACAACCAACAACAACGTCCTTTCCAGAAAAGGACATCTCAAGTCAATAGGGTAATTGATCCTATCCCAATGCCCTATGCCACTTTACTACCACAACTTTTGAAACTCAATCTTGTTGAATCGAGGACTCTGGCTCCGCCATATCCTCGTAACCTTCCAAGGAATTACGACGTCAATGCCAGGTGTGCCTTCCATTCCAATGCACTTGGCCATGCAACAGAAAAGTGCAGAGCATTGCACATGAAGGTCCAGGATTTAGTTGATTCCAAGGCTTTAAATTTTGCACCTCCTCCTAATGTCACAAAGAATCCTATGCCTAGCCATGGTGGGCCCATGATAAATGCAATTGAGGAGGATCAACCAATGAACCTAATTGAAGATACTGCAAGTATTCAAACACCTTTGGCCGAGGTTAAAACTCAGCTTTTAAAATGCCAGGTGTTCCCAGGTTGTGAGGCCTGTTGTGAATCTTGCAAAGTTTCCGCCAATGGTTGTGAAAGTTTAAAAAGTGGCATCAATGGTCTTATCAGAGAAGGTATCTTGAAGATAACATCAACGGTTTCAACTTCTACAACATCAACAACGTTTCCTCCTACATCAACAACAAACACCCCTCTTACAACCTCAAAAACAATTGTTCCGACAGACTCTTCTACAAAGTCAACAATCATCTCTTCTACTACTTCCACGGACTTTAGTTCAATCACATCCGCTCCTACAACGAGAACAACCATTAATAATGACATCTCCACAGTCACCATATATTATGACCCGACAATGGTCCCCGATTCCAACAATTTTTCAGCAAAAATCTCAACAACAACCCAGTTTTAGTCTTTCACCACCACCATTAGTCAGAAATCCTGTTACCATCTATTACGAACCACAGACAATAACAGTTCCTACTTCCGCCGCAGTCAGTCCAGTCACCATCACGGTACCTAGACCCATCCCATATGAAAAAGATAATGCTGTACCATGGCACTATGGTTCAGACCTCTACTACAACGGGAAGAGAGTCACTCTTGATTCTTCAACTTATACACCACATATCGATAATGTCGGGGGAGGCAGAGGCTTCACTCGAAGAGGACGCCTCTTCGCATCACAAGTACTGAGAGTTAATGTTGAGGCAGAGGCTGCTGCCAAAGCTAAGGGCAAAAATGTGGTGCCTGAAAAACCGGTGGCAAAAGAAGCTCAAAAGACGCCCTTTGATAAGGATGTGGACGAATTTATGAGGATAATCACGAGAAGCGATTATAAGGTTTTGGATCAGCTCCACCAGACTCCTTCCAAGATCTCCATTCTATCATTGCTATTGTGTTCTGAAGCTCATCAGGATGCATTACTTAAAGTCCTACACGCAGCCTACGTGCCTGAGGAGATCACGGTGAATCAGCTAGAGATAGTGGTTTCTAATATTAATACTAGTCATGGACTAGGCTTCACCAATGTTGACTTGACCACAGAAGGTCGCCATCATAATAAGGCTTTTCACATCACTCTAGAGTGTAAAGGGGTTGTGCTTTCACATGTTCTAGTTGACACTGGGTGCTCACTCAATGTCTTGCCGAAGAAAGCCCTTGTTAAGCTTGAATATGATGGTATAGCTCTCCGACCAAGCAATCTGGTGGTCAGAGCTTTTGATGGTTCCAAGAGGTATGTTCTTGGAGAAGTAGAGCTTCCTGTGATAATTGGCCCATAGGTCTTTCAAACTACTTTCTACGTGATGGACATTCAGCCGGCCTACAGTTGTTTACTGGGTCGACCTTGGATTCACGCCGCTGGCGCAGTTACTTCGACCCTTCATCAGAAATTAAAATACGAGTAGGAAGGGAAAATTATCATAATATGTGGAGAGGAGGACATTTTTGTTAGTCATCTGGCTACCTACAAATATATTGAGATGGATGGTGAGATCCACGAGACCATGGGCCAAGGTTTCGAAGCACTGAACGTCAACGAGGCGACAACTGAAGTATTTACTGCATCCTAAGAGGATAGGATGGGTACTTCAATTGTCTCCTACCAACAAGCTCGAAAGGTTGTTGAAGATGGAAATGCCCAAGGCTGGGGCAAGCTGCTACCTGTGGAGAAGAAAGAAGACAAATTCGGTTTGGGTTACAAACCATCCCGACAAGATCAGGCAGAGGCTGCTAAGGAGCCCAAGTTCATAAGTGGGGGAATTCTGACCCCAGATGCTGTTAATAATGTGGAAGACGAGGCTTAAAGCGACCTCAACCTGGAAAGTTGGATTCGTCCAAGAGTCACGGGCAAGCAAGTCCTTAACTGGTCTTCCCAGGAAACTATAAGAGTTACTCCTGCAGAGTAATTATTATTTCCTGCTTAAGCATGCATCAAGTCTTGCATCTTGCCCAAGGTGTCAGGACTCATTTTATAATAGGGCCATATTTGTATTTTGTGCAAATGGAATATCAATGAACAATGGACATCTTTTTGCAAACGATTTTCTTTTTTTCGCTCACTGTCTTTTCATTTTTGTTATTTTCTCACAAAACAATAAATGGCAATGTTTTCAAAATAATAACTTCATTCACACTTTTTCTAAACAAGATTAAAATCAATCACTAAAATGAACAAATCTCAACCCTTGCAGAGATAATCCTCCAGATTGCACTGACAACAACACTGCTATGACCTTGTATGACTTCGACAATCCAATTAATCAAGCAGATGAAGGGGTTGATGAAGACTATGATTTTCTTGAAGAGTTGGCTAGGTTGTTGAGGCAAGAGGAAACAGAGATTATTCCTCATCAAGAGGAGGTTGAGACCATCAATCTTGGTACCGAGGAAGATGTAAAAGAAGTGAAGATAGGAGCCAGTCTGCAAGCTCTAGTGAAAGAACAACTTATCAGTATGCTCCCGCGGGAATATGTCGACGTCTTTGCTTGGTCCAATCAAGATATGCCAGGTCTATATACATATATTGTCATGCACAAGCTACCATTAAAAGAAGATTGTCCTCCAGTCAAACAGAAGTTGCGCCGCACTCGCCCAGATATGGCCATGAAAATTAAGGAGGAAGTACAAAAACAGTGGGACGCCGGTTTTCTCGCTGTAACTAGTTACCCGCAATGGGTTGCTAACATTGTACCCGTGCCCAAAAAGGATGGCAAGGTGCGTATGTGTGTGGATTACCGGGGCCTGAACAGAGCTAGCCTGAAGGATGATTTCCCATTACCTCATATTGATGTATTGGTGGACAACACATCTCAGTTCTCGGTATTTTCTAAAAATGCATTTAGGAACATTTCCAAACTCTTCATACAAATTTCATTTTAGGTTTGATCATAATTTCACAATTTTCTTTGAATTAGGGTTCTTAAAAACCACATTTTTAACCCTAACTTGAAAAATTCATTTCTGCCTAACCATGATGAGTTTGAACTTGATTCTTTTTGCATTATTTCACATATTTCATGTAGTTCTAGGTTATGTTTCTCATGAATTTATCTTGCATTTTCAATTTGATTTGCATTTTCCCTTAAGAATCACTCAAAAACCCTAGCAAACTTAGAAAATTCATAACTCTCACTAGTTTAAGCTTCAGACCTTCTCCTTTGGGGTTTGATCTTGTATGGTATTAGGGTTTGATTGAGTTTGATTTCAATTTTTTATCATGATGTATGCTTCTATTTTGGTCATTTGCATCTCATACATTCATAAAACCCTACTTTCTCATGTTCATGTGCATTCATCTTTGCATATCATCATTATGTGAACTTGCCATGACATTTCAAGCATTTGTATGACATCTTAGACATCTTAAGACACGCTTGAACATTTCTTGATCATTTCTTCATTCATTTGCTATGCTTTGCATCCATTACATTTCATGAACATCCATATGTTTTCAAGCCTCTAAGCATGCTTCCATAGCATCTCATACTTGTATGATCATTCATATGCATCTTGTATGGCTTTCCATCATCTCATATGCCTTTTACATTGCATTTTCACTTCTGAATTTGATCTTCACATCTCACTTCACTTCATTTCCTTTTACTTTATGTCTTATGCATTCATACTAACATTTTCAGGAACTTTTGGGTAAGTTACCTGGGAGGTGTATTTGCCTTCACCTCCCACCTCTTCTCATCTCTTCATATGCATTTTTATTTGTTATTGAAGTGAACTTGCTTCACTTGTGCTCCCTCCTTCCCACTTTCTTTCTTTCAAGTTACTTATCTTCTTTAGGAAGTAAGTAATTTGTTCTTCTTCCTCCTTCTCTTTTCATCTGCTTCTTCCATTGGTGGCTTCCTGAAGATTCTTCTCTTAAGCTTCACAAACCATAGGATATCCAAGCATGATAATATTTAGGGTTGTATATAGTCTCCCCTAGTCTTTTACCTTTGAGTCTCATTGAGTCTCTCTTCTCACCTCATAATCAGAGACTAAACACTTAAAGCTTTAGGACTTTGAATTAGGGTTATGCCTGCATCCTCATCTTAGGATGGAGTGTATAACTTTAATCCTCAGTGTTAAACCTTTAATTTGTTTACTCCTCTTAATCAAAACATCTAATAACTATTAAGACTTAAGCTTGTAACTTGGACCTTACATTAGGGTTCCATCTCTTCCTTATGGTTAAGAGGGACTAACCCTAGTGTTTAATGGACAAGTCCCCCTCAAGTTGTCTTACAAACTTAAAACTCATTTCTCAATCTCATCCTTTAATTAAAATCCACTTAATAAAGGCTTTGTTATATAATGAATTTAATCCCTAACCACGGATTAATTTGAGGTATCTTCCTCAGCTTAAGTGTTCTCATCTATTATCCTTCTATTAGGATGGTGTAATGAGTTCACTAATCTGTGATTAGAGATTAAGCTCATTACTTAACACTAAACAAAAACCCAAAAACATCTAAATAATCACAAGTAGGTTAGTGATCTTAATCCTACATAATCATGGTAATTAATTTGAAATGCTTATCTCATACTTAAGTAGGCTCATTATCCCTAATCAGGGAGGATATAATGAGTTTACAAGCCCTTGAATGCTCTGTCGACCAAGTCACCTTGCCTAAGCTCAACCCCATCGTAATCCAGCTTAATCAGTGCTTTCTAGGGAAGTACGTTCAAGGATGATCCCTTGTCCACAAGTAGATGAGAGAGCAGAGCTCCTTTACATTCCATGGAAATGTGTAGAGCACGATTATGGTTGCGTCCCTCAGTTGTCAGGTCTATATCCGTAAATCCCATACCATGGATAGCATTCACACTTGACACCACCGTCTCAAGCTGATTTATAGACATGTCTTGCGGTACGTATGCATTGTTCAAGATCTTCAATATAGCCTTCTTGTGCGAGTCTAGGCACATCAACAAGGATAAGATTGAGATCTTAGAAGGAGTTTGCTGCAAGTGATCAATAATCTTGTAATCTCTTCTTGATTATTCTCAGGAATTCCTCCGCCTCCTTATCAAAGGTGATGTCAGGCTCTGACACAAGCACAGGTGCATTATTGGTCATGGTCTATTTACCCATTGCTCTTTCCTGGGACTCGGCATTGTCCTTCGGTGGTAACACATTATTTCTCAATGTCTCTGGTGCAAACATTCTGCCACTTCTAGTGAATCCTCCGACCCTAACATTCTCAACTTGGTGCGGAGATGAACTGGATGTGGCCATGTCTTGCTTCTGACTGTTGTAGTAAACTTCTCCCCCATAATTCCATGGGATAGCTTTATTACTTTGGTACAACATTGGTCCAAAAGTAGTAATGATTAGAGGTGCCACCTTTGTTGGTGTAGGAACTTGTGATGGATTATAGTAAATCGTAATTGTTGACACTTTTTCCTCTTTCACAATCTTGTTAAACTGTATACTTCCTTCGTCCATCATTATTTGTATTTCTGATCTCAACCAATCACAACCATCGTTAGAATTAACACAGCCTGAACAACCCTTTTCACAACCTGGAAATATGTTCTTCTTAGCCAAGCAAGCCTTCACAGTCAACAATGGGGTCTTCAAGGCATTGGCATCAGATACCAGATTCAAAAACTCACCACTATCAACAGCTCCTAAGGTCCTTCCATGATTAGGCATGGGATTCTGTAGCACATTCGGGGTTGGAGCGAAGTTGATCGCCTTGGAGTCTATCAAGTCCTTGACGACATGCTTCAAAGCCTTATAGTTCTCCATACTATGATCGGAAGTCCCCGAATGGAATTCACAACGGGCATTAGCATTGTAGCCCTTAGGAATTCCCCCCGGTCTTGGAGGATGCAGGGTCCCCAACTGGATCATTTAAAGCTTAAGAAGATTTTTTAGAAGCTGGGAATAAGACATGGGAGGCGTCTCAATACGTCTATCCTTGGATCTGGGAGGATAGTATAGACGGGGAGCCCTTTGTTGTTGATAATTCTATTAACATTGTTGCTGAGGTTGTTGAACCTGTTGCTGATTAGCAGGAGCAACAATAGTGACAAGAGTTGCCTGATGATAAGCGTTCTGATTCCCCCTCTTCTTTTGAGTATATACGGCCCCGGCCTCTCCTTCCCTTTGCTTCACAAAACACTTCTTGACCCCGGAGGTTGACGCTCCGCTGCTCTGAATCTTTCCTTGTTTCATCCAACTCTCGATTCTTTCACCGGTTAGAATGATGTCAGAAAAGCTGCTAGATGAACAGCCCGCCAGTCTTTCCATGAAATGCCCGGGGGTGTTATCCATGAAAAGGTCAACCATTTCCCTTTCCAGCAACGGTGGTTGAACTCTGGCTGTAACCTCGCGCCACCTCTGCACATAATCCTTGAAGCTTTCTGAATTCTTTTCAGACAGGCTTTGAAGTTGAGTCCGCCTAGGAGCCATGTTAATATTATATTGGTATTTCTTGAGGAAATCCTCCCCAAGATCCTTCCAACTGCAAACAAAATTCTTCTCCAGTTTCATGTACCATTCTAGTGAGCCCCCAGATAGGTTGTCTTGGAAATAATACATCCAAAGCTTCTCGTCTTTGGTGTGTGCAGCAATCTTGCGATAAAAGGCTTGCAAGTGAGTCTTACGGCAAGAGTTGCCATTGTATTTGTCGAAACCTGGAGGTCTGGACTTTGGAGGGATGACCACTCCTGAAACCAGGCCCATGTCAGAAATGTCAATGCCGAGAGTATCTCTGCATTCCAAAGCCCTTACCTTCTCATCCAACATCTGGAAGTTTCTGCCCATGCTAAAATCCATGTCATCATTGACCACATTGTACTTATCTTCTTGGCGATCTTCTACAATAACAGGAATAGGGCCACCGGTCTCTTGAGCATGAGGTTCATCCCCTCTGTTGTTGTTGATTGGGTTCCCATGAGCGTCCAATGTGAGCACTGGAGGATCTTTCTACGGGGGGTTAAGCCTTTGCATGGAAGCTCTTAACTCTTGCTTCCCCAGGGTCATGCTTGCATCATTGTCATGAACTCACCCATCCGGGTGCAATGTTCGTTCAGCTCGGTTTGTACTGTATCCATGAAATTCCTCTGATTACGGCAAGTATCATACCAATGTGGAGGGATGTCGTTCCTGAGAATACGAGTCTTGGCGGCTCTCGCAATCTTTCCTGAATAAACAGATAAAATAAGAAATCTGGATAACCGGCAAAAGAAGAAATGCAAATGACATGAATGCATGCAATGCTGTATTCTTTTCATTCTCAAGGGTTTTTCACATTCCCGTTCTGGTATTGAGAATTCAGATAACCTTCAGATGTTAGGGAAGAAGACCCTGCATGAAGTTCAAATAAGATGATAGCCATGTAGAATTGGTGCTCAGTACCCCGTGTCAGTGCAAGAGATAACATCTAGAGATTCAAACCAAGTCAAACATATCATAAACTGAAACCTGAGGATAACTACGTCCCCGAAGGGTTCCAATTCATACATCAAAAGAATAGCAAAGTAAAGTAAAGAGGAATCGCACAACATGCCTGTGGGTAATCCATGTACAAGAGTACGACACTAAACCCTAGGAAGCTCCATGTCTTGCAGCCTCCAACTAAGATTCTTGACGGCCTGTAATAGTTGTGCTATGTCTGGATGATTCGGCTCCTGGATGAGCTTCTGAATAAGAAGATCCCTTAGATCAAAGGAAGCACGCAGTTTTTTGATCTACTGTAGGAACACCTCCTCACTTTCTTTGTTAGAACTTGGCTCAGCCTTTACTTTTTTGACATCGGCCCGAAGCTTCAACTCATCTACCTCCTTATGGATGTCTTTAGCTGCTTGTTGACTTTTTTCCATCTTCTGAAGGTACTCTCTTTGTTGCTCATGAGCTTTATGAAGCAGCTCTCCATGTTCAGCCAGAGTCTCTTGAAGACTTTTGATCTTCAACGTGTACTCAATCTCTACCTCCTTTTGCTTTTTCAGATGATCATCCCACTACTCTTTCCAGAGGGTCACAGATTTGTTAGCTTCATCCAAGGACTTCTTATCCTTCAGGCGCTGACTTGCCTTGTGGATCTCAGCTAAACCCATTTTCTTGAAATAGAGCTCCCTCTCTTCAAAGTCCTTTTTCTTGAGTCGGACTATCTCTTCAGCTTGGCGAGCTCTTTCCTCTAACTGCTGGTTGTGAATCATCAACTTCTGGAAAGAATTATTGGCCTCCTGATTTTCATTTCTAAGTTGTTTGACCAAAGCCTCCAACTTCTGATAAACTTCTAGAGGCACAATAGCAGGTGAGGGAGTTGGTACAGAAAAAGGTATTAGGATCACTTGAGCTTTCTCCCTTATCCAGG
Organism: Lathyrus aphaca; assembly: GCA_963966055.1. Lineage (NCBI taxonomy): Eukaryota > Viridiplantae > Streptophyta > Magnoliopsida > Fabales > Fabaceae > Lathyrus > Lathyrus aphaca. Next base: position 274,391,407 of record OZ014519.1, on the reverse strand, counting down.
CTTCGAACTTGGGGAACATCTAATTGTCTCTCTTGCCCAAGCAGGATATCCCTTTCCTTCTGATCAATTTCCAGGAGCCTGCAGCTTTCCTAACCAATGGAAGGTTATCCTTCACCGGGAAGTAGAAAGTTTGGAATAACTCTGATTCTTCAGGAACCTCTTTGAGTGCGTATCCGAACTTTCTTCTTAAGAGAGTATGGTTGTAATTGATGCCCCCTGATACTCCTAATAATGGCATATTGAGATAGTTTCCGCAGCTAGCGATAAATTTCTCCCTTTCATCCTCAAAGTAAACCATTTAATGTCTTTGGCAGATAGCATACTCAGTTTATGGGCCCAAGTTGCATCGGGATTAGTGAAAGCCTCAGTGGTTGGTAGGTGTCTCATAAACCATATGTAGAAGAGAGGAGCATAACACCTAACTAAACCACCCCGCTTCTTCTCCTTCTTGTAGTGCACTGAATAATATAGATCACCCAAGAGAGTGGGTACCATATTCTTTAGCACGAACAAATGGATGGCATTCATGTCCATGAATTTATCCATATTAACAAACAGGATGATCCCATATATGGATAATGCTAGGATAACACAAACTGAATTCCACTAGTTTGCAGCAGCAAGTTCTCCAGCCCTTCTAACTAGAAATTCCAGAGGAAAGCCAAGTACCCCAGCTTTAGTAGCAGTCAGATTATGAGATACCTCTGATGAGCTCAAATAAAGAGGTTTGGCAATGTCAAGATGAGTGGGTTGGGTCATCTCCGAATTGAAAGGAATCTGATCTTTAAGTGGCACCCCCAGAATCTCAGCATACTCTTCAAGCAGCGGGCCTAGATGGAAGTCATGAAAAGTGAAGCACCTGAGCCGCAGATCATAGTACTGCAGCAGAGTATGAATAAGACTCTTCTGAAGACTATCCAGATTAACTAACAAATCTAGAATATCACCATATCTCTCTTTGAAGTATCCCAGATGACCCAGGGTAACAAGAGACGCCGTCTGATTAAGAAAATCCACATTGGTATTAAAGAACTTGTAGTGCACATTCTTCTTTCGGACTTCTTCCATCTTTGAAGCAGAAGTATGACCGTGAACCGAGAATAATATGAACCCTGAGAATCAAAAAGAACACAAATAATTAATTATGTCATGATGTGTATTCAAGGCGAGGCATGTGATCAATGACGTGTCTATGGTGTGTCAATCATATAATCATGTGTTTGTGCAGTGTCATAACAGAAGCATATCACAATAACAGTTCCTCTGAACAGAAATCCCAGATCTCAGAATCAAGAACCAACAAAAAATATCACAATACTGAATTGTACTAGAAAAGCGGGTATGCTTGATGTTTAGGGTTCCTACAAACCTGTAAACCCCTCCCATCTCACGGGTGAGCTACTCGGTTCAATATCACGGAATCTCAAAGCCAAATAGCAATAATACGTTCACCATATCTGAGAAATGGCTCATGACCAAATCAGGGAATTGGTTTGGCATTATGTGCTTGTAGAGAAGGAATTTCGACGCCATGAAACTGAGGATTACAGTGAAGTATTTCGACTGGAAAAGGGAAATGTTTTAGAAATCAATTTCGACTGGGTCAGACAAAGGGAGTGTCTTTCGAAGTTTTAGACCAAGTCAGTTGAAGGACGTTTTCGACGTTTTTTGACAGAGTTAGATAATAATATTGTTTCAACAAATTCGACAACTCTGAAAGAGTACGTCGTTTCGATGTAAAGGAAGGAATTTGAAATTTGAAGATTGAGACGTTACGCGTGGAAGCTTTTTGAGAAAAAGAAGACATGCCATAAGCTAAGTGTCATAGTTTTAGGGTTTGTCCGTTAGGGGCAGTTATTTTGTTTATGCATTGTTATAATGTAGTTTTTTCCTTTAAGTCCTCGCCATCTTTTCTACTTTTGTGTCTATTCATATAATCATATATAAAAAACATAATAAAAGTAAAATTACAAGATCACCAGAGTTATACTTTTCGACGGATTTTGCACTTATGTCCTAGGATTTGTATGGTTGACCCTATAAGTAAACCAGTTTAACATAAATTGGAAAACCAACGATTGTTCTTCAAAATCGACTGCGAACAAATTGGCACGCCCAGTGGGACCTTAGTGCAAAGTTTAAAGATATCATAATCACTCTGAAATAAAAAAGGTTATACTTCATTGTATGATTCTAAGAAGCGGTAAATTAGTCGTAACTGACGTAGAAAGACCTAAAAGAACAAGAGTGAGAAGAACAACAAATCCTCCAAGTACATAAAACGAAAAAACTATGGAGCTTAACCTTTCCTCTTCGACAGGAAGAAATACGGGGTCAATCTCTGTAACAGAGGCCATACCTTCGTCATTAGGGTCAACACCTACTTTTGCAGCATCTCAGAATGCACCTAGTTTCATTACTTTGGGACCACAAGTTCCCATAGGGACACCTCCTCCTATAGGGAGTGTTCATAGGTATTTTGCGACGAGTTTTACAATGCCTCCATATGGTAGAGAACAACCTTATGGAATGCCAACTACAATGATGAAAAATTTGAAAAATGCATATGGTATAGAACAACCTTATGGAATGCCAACTACAACAATGGCAAATTTGAAAAATGCATCATCACTATATTTTGATTCCTTGGTCAATAGTTCTTCACCATTACAAGGATCAGAATCTGGTGGAAACTTAGGCAGAATAAAATCAGCCCCTACCAGGATTCCAAACATATATGCCAACAATTACAAACAATTCTGCGCAGATAATTAGACAACAAATGGATGAAAGAAATCAAGATATGGTCCAAATGTTGATACAACAAATGGGAAATATGTTTAATCCTTTAATATAAAACGCAACCCAGAACAACCAAGTATTGGCACGACAAATGACCCATATTGTTGATTTCTTTGGTGTTCCTCAGGCTCGACAGCCAGAACAAATAGTTCAGAACCCTAGAGCACCTGTTGAAGAGGAACCCATAATTAATCAAAGACCTTTAGACACTCCCCAGACGAATCTTAGGAACCAGGAAGAAGTAGTCGAACAGCCTCGTGTAGAAATTCTTGTCCAACAAGAGCCTAGGAGGATACTAGTCTAGAGGGGTCAAGATGCTGACAACATAGTACAATAGATGCGTTATAATAATCTGCTCGTCAAAAATAATTTAGCAGCCGTGGTCGAAAGGATAATGGCACAGAATGGGGTGAATGTAGGGCTACAAAGGCCTAGTTACATTTCTCCATTATCAGAATATATTCTGCAACAAGAATTTCCCCCAAGATGGAAAGTTCTTAAGTTCACCAAATTCTTAGGGGACACTAGCGAGTCCACCATAGAACACGTAGCACATTACCTGATCGAAGCAGGGGAAATTACCCATAATGAGAATTTGAGAACAAAATATTTTCCAAGTTCTTTAACGAAAAATGCATTCACTTGGTTCACATCCTTGCCTACAGGTTCAGTATACACATGGACTCAATTGGAAAGGTTGTTCCATGAAAGAGTTAGTCAGTGTTAAAAGGAAATTCTCTGTGCCAATAGATGATTACCTGAACAGGTTTAGATTACTAAAGGCAAGATGTTTCACCCAGGTGCCTAAACATGAATTAGTCGAAATGGCCGTAGGGGGTAGATTATTCTATAAGAAAGAAATTAGACACCCAATATTTAAGAGATATGGCATAATTAGCAGATAGGGTGAGATAAGTCGAAAGATTAAAAGCTGAAAAATTCAGAGCGAATAAGAGTAAGAAAGAAAGAGTGGCTTATATGGGACTAGGCCAGGACGAGGAAAATGACATAGACAAATTAGTTAGTCTCAATGAACAAGAAATTGACCTAGCAGAACTAAAACAAGGTCCACCATATGCCTGTAAAGTTTTGGCCCCGTCGAATGGAAAAAATCCAGTCGAATCTGAATGGAATGATAAAGTTCCTAAAAGAACTTATACATTCGATGTAACCAAATGCTACGAAATCTTCGACAAATTAGTCGAAGACGGTCAGATGATAGTACCACTAGGCACGAAAGTGCCTCCTATGGAACAACAGAAAAAAGAGGTTTTTGTAAGTACCATGGCTTTCTAGGTCATAAAACATCACAATGTTTCCTTTTTAGGGATCGCGTACAGAATGATATCCGCGACGGAAGGCTGAAGTTTGGTGACAAGCAGAAACAATAAATGAAAATTGATTCAAATCCCATGCGGAACGTTGAGGCCCACTACATTGAGCCATCTATCATCAACATGGTAGAGGTCAAAGAAGATTTTGAGTATTGTTTCGAAATGGTGGAAGCCACTAAAGGTTTCGACACTAACATCAACATGGTGGAGATTGCTGATAATCCTGCAGACCATGACGAAGTCACTAAATGGTAAAACATTGAACACCTTGTGGAAGGAGATTCAATAGGCTACACTAACAATGGGGCTAATGAAGGCCTAAAAGACACATACAATGCTGAAATCACTGAGGATTAAGGCAAAACCAAAAATGGAGAAGTCACTGAAGATTCCGTCTCAAAGAACATGAAGGCTGCTAAAGGCCTCAACAACTCAAGCAAGGTTGAAGCCACTGAAGGTTACAACAAAGAGAGCAACAGTGAAATCACTGGGGATTCCGTCAAAAGGAAAATAAGGGTTACTGGGAGCCTCAATGTAACAAAAGATCAAGTAACTACTGACAATTTGATCAACACTGGAAAGGAGGCTACTGAAGGCGATAATGTCGAAAAGAAGGTCACTAAAGGCCTCACTTTCAATACTGAGTTGGATAACAATGCCACCAATATGAAGGCAAGGATTGCTGAAGGTCCTGAGAATCCAGACACGTATGGAATCTTACGTATAATTATGGAGGATCCCAGAGGAAAGTCAGTCGAAGGTTGCTGCCAAGATGTTTGTAGAAACTTATCCCCAAATGAAGGGTATGACTCAACAAAGGAGATAGGTGAAACTGAGCAAGAACTTATTGAAGAAATGAACAAATTAACTCTTGGTGGTGAGAAAACAGCCAATATCAACATGGTGGAAACATCCCAGAAAATTCATGCACAAGCTGTCGAAGAACGCCGTCGAAAGGAGTACCAGAGGATGGCGTATCCAAAAGAAGATGAAAGCTTGATTGAGTTCATCCAAAAGTGCCAAAGGAAAAAGGCTGAAGTGATGATGTTCCCACGTTGCAGTGCTATCTTCGACAAAAAGGCAGCAAAAAATCTAGAGGTGATAGAGAAGTCCAAGAGGAAATGAAGTTGGGGGCAATCCCAGCTACCAAAACAGAGAGATACGATCCAAGAAGGAGTGAACACCACCAACAGAGAATTGGAGGGAGAAACTACAATTCGTACAAGCCAACAGACAAAGTTGCTGACGACAGATGGGTGTAGCCAATTAGGGACGCTCAGGGACGAAAAGATTGGAGAAGTTTCGATGTTCAAAGAGGCCATTCGTTTCGGAAAGGAACGGAATTGAAAAATGCAAACCAAGGACTTACCCCTTACAAAACTATAAGGGTAAGAACCCCATAACAAATTCCCAGTGGAGAAGGTTCCAATGGCATAAGAGAGCAGAGAAAGAGGCTGCAGAAAGAAACATGGTCAAAAAGGATGTCGTCAAGAAAAATGAAGCTTTATTCGACAACAACGACCAAAGAATGGACAGAAAAGAATCTTCCCAGAGAAACGGTCTAGGAAACCAGGTCAAACAAATGAAGCCCAGGGAAAAAGCCCAAGAGGATGAGGAGATGACTGATGATTTCCAATCCGACTTAGAGGCTTCCTTCGATGTCGTCTGCAATGTGGTCTCAGTTCCGCCCAGAAATTATGAATGGGAGATGGAGGTCAAAGATCAAGATGATAATATGGAGGAAGAAAAAATGGCACATAGACCTGTTTGCTACTACATAATGAACAATGGCTGCGTGGAAGAACAAAATGCATTTTTTGAAAGGCCAGATGACTCAATGAAAGGGAACTTAAAGCCTTTGTTCATAAAATGAAATATTGAAAATGTTGGAGTAAATAAGATACTGATAGATGGGGGAGCAGTAGTAAATCTGATGCCTCATTTCATGTTGAAGAAAATTGGTAAAGATGACTCCGACGCCAAACCTCATAATATGGTGTTATCTAATTATAAAGGAAAAATAGGAACCACCATGGGTGTAATCCAGGTGGATTTAACTGTCGGAACAATAACAAGACCGACGATGTTCATGGTAATTGCTTCTAAAGCAAACTATAATTTGCTCCTTGGAAGAGAATGGATACATGGTGTAGGGGTTGTACCTTCATCAATGCACCAACAAATAGCTATTTGGCGAAAAGATGGCATATTTGAAAACATCGAAGCGGACCAGAGTTACTTTATGTCTGAAGTAAGCCACGTGGACCGTCTAAGTTTCGACAAGAATCTGGCTCTCATACCCCCATGTAGCCCAACAGATTTAGACCTCAAGGCAACTGATAATGCCTACTGCTCAATGTATCTCCACCATACCTATAGGTTTCAGTGGGATAAAGAAGTGGTAGATGATTCGAATTTTATATGGGGGATTTCCCATATAGAACCAACTGGGTAGGGAAGTAAATTCGACGACAATGACTGAAGTACCAGCACTCGAAAGAATTATGGCTTACATAGCCAAACATAAACTAAAAGCGACACTAGAAGCCGAAGTAAAATATATGGCTGACGAAGCCAAACAAAAATATCCCAACAATAAATGTCCTCAAAGATATGTTGAAGAAGGCTGTGAAAATAGCCAGATGGGTGAATGGCAACTTCAAAAGCTTGACGCCATTTATGACGATGAACCTTTAGGGTTCAAAAAGGATCCAGTTTCGACCAACATGAAGATGGTAGCACAAGATCCATTAGAAGAAATAAATCTAGGACTGGGGGCAGGAAAAAGGCCAACTTACATAAGTGCCAAGATGGACCCACAATTCAAAGTTGAAATATTCCAGTTGCTGCATGAATACAAAGATTGTTTCGCATGGGACTACGACGAAATGCCTGGTTTAGACAGAAGCTTAGTCGAATTGAAGCTGCCAATATTGGAAGGGAAAAAACCAGTGAAGCAGATGCCAAGACGCTTCTCCCTAGAAATTCTGTCGAAAATAAAAGAAGAGGTGAAAAGACATCTGAAGTACAGATTCATCCGCACGGCCATGTATGTTGATTGGATTGCAAATATAGTTCATGTAATTAAGAAAAATGGCAATTTAAGGGTATGCATTGATTTTCGAGACTTAAACTCAGCCACCAAAAACATGAATACCCCATGCTAGTAGTAGAAATGCTTATAGATTCGGCAGCAGGCCATGATTATTTAAGCATGTTATACAGATACTCTGGTTATAATAAAATGGGTAGTAATGCCTTTCGGTCTTAAAAATGTTGGGGCAATAGGAAATTACAAATGGGTAGTAATGCCTTTCGATCTTAAAAACATTGGAGAAACTTATCAACATGCTATGAATTCAATTTTCCATGATTATATTGAAACTTTCTTGCAAATATACATTGATGATATTGTGATTAAGTCTGTTTCAGGAAAAAATTCATATAGACCATCTTCGACAATCCTTTGAAAGGATGAGATAGGCTTTGTGGTCCACAAGAAGGGGATCGAAATAAATGAAAACAAAGCCAAAGCCATAATGGAGGCGAAAGCGCCATCAACAAAGAAGGAATTGTAGTCACTGCTAGGAAAAATCAACTTCCTCAGAAGATTTATCTCCAATCTTAGTGGAAAGACGCAGACCTTCTCACCTCTACTTCGACTAAAGAAGGAAGACTTCACATGGGGGAAAGAACAACAAGTTCGGTTCGACAGAATCAAAGAATATTTGTCCAGTCCTCCCATTCTAATGTCTCCTTGCAGAAAGAGAAGCATGAGGTTGTACATTTCGGCATTAGATAAAACACTAGGAAGCATGTTGTGCCAAGAAGATGAGAATGGCGTCGAAAGGGCCATTTACTACCTCAGCAGAGTCCTGAACGATGCCAAAACTAGATATAGTGTTATAGAAAAATTGTGTTTGTGTGTATATATTTCTTGTATAAAGTTAAAGCACTATATAAAACCTGTAGATGTATATATTTCTTCTCATTTTGACGTAATAAAATACATGTTATCTAAGTCTATTTTACATAGTAGAATTGGGAAGTGGGCTTTGGCATTCACAGAATATTCCCTGAAATATTTGCCTTTAAAGGCTGTTAAGGTACAAGTGGTTGCTGATTTCATAGCAAACCACTCAATAAATGAAAATGCGGTGGAATACGTGTCGCTCCATGGATTTTCATCCTAGTGCAAACACGAAAGTGGCGCGGAAAAGGTAGAGTCGCCAGCTAGACATTTTTTATCCCAAATGAATGGGAAAGGTAATGTTGCACAAACCTAAGGAAGAAGGAAAGGACGAGGTCCTGTGAACCAAAGATATGGGTTCGGGAGTCGGTTACGACCTGGGAAGGTATTAGCACCCCTGACTGTCCGTCGTACCCGACGGGATCCACGCTTGTTTGTTTGCTTCAAAGGGTGAGAAAAATAAAGTGCTGTTGAATAAAACTGCTACTGGAACTGGAATGAGAATGGAAATGAGAAAGAAATAAGAAAATGAAAAGAAAGAGGAAATGTAGGGAAAATAAAGAATGTGCTCGAACGGGCCCTACCCCGTTGCCTACGTACCTCATCGGGAAAATGAGGATCAGAGTCGACGTAGTTCGCCTAACTAAGGTGGGAACTATTTGTTTGTGTTTTTTTATGCTGGAACTGCGTATGTCTATGCTCAGGTGTTGCAATCTCGTCTAGTACGAGTACGTTTAACGTCTTGCATGCGAGACAAGTCGTTGCAAGTTCGCGTTCAGAATGAATGAGATGAGAAGAGATGTTTCCCGCAGGATAGTCGCTTATTATTCGTTTTTGTCTTTTAAGAGTTTTTGTATGAATTTGGCACAAGGAAGTGAATTCAAACTCTTTTCCATGGAATGTGTACTTGCTACTACATTCCAAGATGGAATAATAGAACAGGCACACCCAGCAAGGAGAATTTATCCAAGACTGGTTTCCTAGGATTAGGGTTTACGTTCACTAGCTTGTTGAACTTTATTAAGTGTTTTTGTTGCTTTTGTGAAGAAGTATCTTTTATGTTTTCTTTGTGAAAAAACCCCTTGATGAGACTTGTACATCATGCTAGACAAGCTTACACCACTCCAAGATGGAATGAGTGCAAGTACCTCATGGAATAAGGCTATACACAAGGGATCCTTTCATTTATTTGTTAAGTGTTTTTGGATTTTGTTTGAAGATGAGAAAGATGGACTCAAGTTGAAAAAGGTCAAAGCTAATGGGGGACTAAGACACAAACCTAAGTTATTTATTATATACAAAAAGAAGATCCTAATGGTTTGTGAGGTTTTCTAATCCTAAGAAAGAAAAGGAAAAGAAGAAAAGAGAGTTAGAAACTAACTTACTTCCTAAGGAAGTTAAGTTGTCTCTAAAGAAAGGGAAAGCATAATAGCAAAGCACAAGGTGCTAAGGAAAACACAATTATAATTCATAAGAGATAGGAATGAAGTGAGGCTTACCTCAATCTTCCCCCTACAAAACAAAAGTTAGTATGACAATGCATATTGAAAGTAAAATCAAAGCATAAAAGCGATTAAGCACCATAAATGTCCTAGAATGGAACTAGGGTTCCAAATAAGACCTAAGTATAAAGGTGAAGTCACCTAAAGGTTATATGACTTATAAAGTAAGTAGCTACATGCTATAGGTCCCTAAGTATGCTAGGATACCTCACAAGATCAAACTATGTACAAGAGGTTCACATAAGTTCACCTAAATGCAAGTTAGGGTTTATGGATGAAGTATGAATGCATATGGCTTACAAACATGAATTAATACATGAAATTAGTATCAAAGTCAGTAGTTAATGCTTATGAATGTGGATGAATGAATATATAATCATGGATGCAATGGCTTAAGTATATGGAGCAAGGTGAAGAAGATGTGAGAACAAATGAGCAAACATCGCATAAGATCACAAATGATGCAAGTTAAAGATGAATGGAATGTGAATATGAATGAAATGATTATGGGTCAGTAGCATACAAGATATGATATGCAATTATAATTCATGTATAGGCATTAATGATTCCCATATAATTCATGTTAACAATTGGAGAAGAAGAGAAATGAGTTTAAGTTAAACATGTTCAAGTAATTATGCACTTTAAAACACCAAAACAAACCAAATGAGTATGGTTCAAAAAGTGACCTATAACTGGAATTAAGGTCTTAAAAGTGACCTATAATTAACTCCTAATAGTTACCAAAAAGTCTCTCAAGCCAATGGCATGAATACCTTGCTAAATCCTAGGATATGGGACAAATAAGCACATAACTCAACCTATGATCTAGGTGGCTAGAAAAAATAGCAAAAAGGCTTTAAAAATAATGAAATTAAATCACTGGAATGTTGAAGTTAATATCTAACATGGTCTAAAAGTATTTCACAAAATTATGCACCAAAGTGCCAAAACAATTACTTAACGATTGATATAGTAAGGCATGATCGCCGAAAAAACACCTCCACAAAGTGGATCAAAAAGGGAATCTAAAATTATGAAAAAAATGCATAAGGAGCATCAAAATGTTAAAAATTCCAGTGGTTAATCACACACAAAAAATAGGTCACACACCTATGGGGAAAAATTGTTTTCGGTCCCTTATGTCAAAATCCTCCGTTTTGGGACAGCTTGTGATCTAAAATCCAAATTAATTATTAAAACCACCCGAATCTGGAATCAAAAAATATGAAAAATTAATTAAGAGGATGAGGATTACTCATGAATTTTTCCAGAATTTTATCCAATATAAAACTATTTTTAATAATTGCGACGAAACGGGCAAAAAAGTGGATTTTAAGGGGAAGTGAAAGGAAGTGATTCTAATGGTTCGTAACCTAATCCCTAAGTTCCAAAATCGACACAAATCATCATAAATTATAAATAAGTCTAGTTCCTCAGGTGGGAGGGCTCAATATGCACCTTAAGTTATATGGTCCTAAGCCGCATACAACTATAATGATGCTTAAAAGTGGAGAATCGAGATTACTTACTTGATCAAAGTGCCTATTCTTCACATAAAAGAAATCTGAAAAAAAACTCAAGCAAGGTCTTGTAGTCTCCTATGAGCAAAATAAATGCTCATCTTCCATAATCACTTCGTGAAGATCCACCATAATCGAAATCGATCCAATATCGATCAAAAAACACTTATGAACACTTTAATTTAAAATTAGTACTAAACATAATTAAAATTATGAAAATATCTAATTAAAAATTATTAAGAAATGGATTAAAATATTAATCCACAAAAATTGTCTAGCATGAGAATTAATTAACATTTTAGCAAGAAAATTAAATTAAAAAAACTATATAGAATTTTCTAATAAGAACAAAACAAAAGGGGTGAATAAGAAAATTAGTCTGTAACAATTAGCAAGACAGGCCCAAGCCCAATTCCATCAAGAGAATTCGTAGGAGGAGGTGCGGGTGAGCAACTAGGTGGTGTACACAGCAAAACCTTGGCCTGATGGCCCAAATCCACAAAAATGCAGGAAGGGTGTTCATAGCAATTAAAGGGTGCAAATAATGAGGGTTGAAGGCCCAATCCGAGAAGATAGTGTATGCTAAGGTGTATGTTGGAAATGGAGGGTTCCAACAGGAGATCCATGGGCCTAAACAAAAACCCGATCCAACCCTAACTTCCTTATCTCTTGTAAAAACCCTAACTGAAGATGCAAACTCATCTTCCTAAAAAAATCCCGCCGCAAAGCTTTCTTCTTCTTCATAGACACTCCGCCGCCAAGACCCCGTACCTTCATGCCGGTGGCGTTAAGGTTTCCCCGACCATTTCCTTTTCGTCACCGTAGCTCTTCACGCAACAACCTTGAAACTCCTAACATCTTTGTTTCTTCAACTTGCGCCAAACAGGTCGTCGGCCGCCACTACTCGGTCCGCCCTAGTCGTGTTATCCGCATCACGTATAACCTTCGTCCATAGTCGAACTCACCTTCGAAGCTTCCCAGTTGCACTGTTTTCCTCATTGTTCGACTTCGTTCAAGATCGTGCCATACATCGGCGTGTTCTTCTTCTAATCAGCACTGCCATCATCGCGCATGAGATTGTTGTAACGAGTAAGTCTTGGTCCTCTTGCTCATTTTGATGGATTTATGACTCCTTCTTCCTCATCTTCTCTGAGTACGTGTATTCCTTCTTCGATCTGAGTTGTAGTGCGAACATTGAGTTATGAAGGATATTGTTTGTTCTTGATGCAGATTGAAGAGATGTGAGTTGGATGGTGCAGAAGGATCGTCGAAGTTGTTGAAGATTATTGCTACATGGTGATGCTCTGTTGTTGATTGATGAAGATGAAAGAAAGTGAACCTTGAGGATGGTGATCCTTCTTGTGAAGTGAATTTGCGGTCAATTCTGATGCAATCTGCAGGTGCGAGTATTGGCAATTTGTTGAAGGTGGTGGTTGTTACGAATCTTGATGTGATCCCGGAGAGTTTTTCCTTCTGTGATTCTGAACTGATTCTTTGTGTTTTCGATTGCCGGTTGTCGTTATCGTTGCGATTATGATATTAAACCTGCTTCTTGATGAAGATTATTGTTGATGCAAACGGATATGAACCGTGGCTATTATTGTTGATGTGATTCTTGGTGATGTGATTCTTGTTGATGTGTATTCTTGAATTTGCAGATAATTGATGAATGTAAAGCTGATGAGAGGTTTGGTTGAAGATTGATGGTGAAGGTTTGGATTTGAGAGGGATGAAGATGCAGGAGGAAGAAGATGGTGGAAGATGAAGATTAGAGATGAAGGACGAGGGTTTGCAGAATAAAAAATCATTTTTCTGAGTTTCTCTGTTGCTTTTTCTTGTTCTTCTCCTATAACTTCCACTGTAACTATTTTCATGATTATGTTATCTCAGTTGGGTGAACCCCAAATTTTTTCTAACTGAATTTTTGTTATGTGTAATTGCCCTTTCCACTCATTTTTGCAGCCCCTCTTTTCCTCTAGTTTTCTATCTTTCCTTTTTGTTTCTAACCAATTAATTTCTCTTTTTCTTTTGGTTATTATTTTTGGGATGTGTAATGGGCCTTGGGCTCAAGACTGTTTGGGAATGATAGTTGTCAATGAATTGAAAATTGATTAGCAAAAAATGAAAATGGTTAACAAAACGATAGAAATAAACATTAAATGGCTGGAAAATGATTATGGTAATGGGATTAAAAAATCGACCTATGGTATGGACAAGTAAATGGATTTGGTTAGAGAAATGGGATATGACCACAATAAAGGTAAATGGTGCATATGATGGTAATGCGAATGTAATAATGGTTTAACGTGAATTAAGTCGACTCGAAAAATGGATATGGAAAATGGTAAATGACTCATTTGAAATGGATATCGGGTATTTTTCTAATGAACTTGCATTTGAAGTTGAATGATACTTTCAAAGTAAACCAAAACCATGTATTCTCCAAACCTTAATTGGAATCACATTATTTAACCACAAACTTTGATGCCATGATGAATCTCAAAACTAGTATCTTGAACCATGTTTCCCGAACCCCTGGGAAGTGACACACTGGATATGGCTCGTGGTCACCGAATAAAGGGCTTTGATTACAATGTCTCGCCTGATGAAAATGGGGCCTTGATGACAAGCTCGATGAACCAATGAACTGCCGTTAAGGAAACAAATATGAGGGAAAATTTTGAGGTATTACAGCTGCCCCTATTCAATCATCTGCATACCTGAATGAATAATTGCAACAGCTTTTAGATGTTCAAGGTATGCAGTGATTGAATACTCGAATGAAACCTGAAAATTTGCACACTGAGGGTACTAGAAATGCCATCTGCCCATTTATTTATTTATGTTTTTTTGGCCTCTGAATAGGTAGCGGAGATAGAACCAGGTGGAATTGAATCAATGCGATAACCTGCATTGTGGCTGCTGAACAAATCAAGCCACAACGAAGGCGCCTGTTGGCAAAACAGGGCTTAACGAGACCATTAACAAAAAAGAAACTCATCAATGCGACCGCTGGGCAGGACCAAGCCACAAAGAAAAACATGCGGCTGTTGGGCAGGACCAAGCCACGGAAGGTGCCTGTTGGCGAAACAGGGCTTAACGAGACCGTTAGCGGAATGGAACTCAACAATGTGACTGCTGGGCAAGACCAAGCCACAAAGAAAACACACGAATGCTGGGCATGACCAAGCCACGGAAGGTGCCTGTTGGTGAAACAGGGCTTAACGAGATCATTAGTGGAATGGAACTCAATAATGTGACTGCTGGGCAGGACCAAGCCATAAAGAAAAATACGAGACTTCTGGGCAGGACCAAGCCATGGAAGGTGCCTGTTGGCGAAACAGGGCTTAACGAGACCATTAGCGGAATGGAACTCAATCAATATGACTACTGGGAAGGACCAAGCCATAAAGAAAAATACGCGACTGCTCGGCAGGACCAAGCCACGGAAGGTGCCTGTTGGCGAAACAGGGCTTAATGAGACCATTAGCGGAATGGAACTCAATCAATATGACTGCTGGGCAGGACCAAGCCATAAAAAAAAATACGCGACTGCTCGGCAGGACCAAGCCACGGAAGGTGCCTATTGGCGAAACAGGGCTTAACGATACCATTAGCGGAATGGAACTCAATCAATATGACTGCTGGGCAGGACCAAGCCATAAAGAAAAATACGCGACTGCTGGGCAGGACCAAGCCACGGAAGGTGCCTGTTGGCGACACAGGGCTTAACAAGACCATTAGCGGAATGGAACTCAACAATGTGACTGCTGGGCAGGACCAAGCCACAAAGAAAACACGCGATTGCTGGGCAGGACCAAGCCATAAAAGGTGCCTATTATACAAAACAGGGCTTGGAAAGACAAAGGAGAGAACCAACATCAACCGATTTACGACTCAAATAAGATCAACCGATCTAACAGGGAAATGGTATCTACCGATTCATAACCCAAAAAACGAGAACTTAATATCATCCGATTTACGAATCAAAGAAGATCAACCGATCTAACCGGGAAATGGTATCAACCGATTCATAACCCAAAAAACGAGAACGTAATATCATCCGATTTACGACTCGAAGAGAAGTAATATTAACCGATTTACAACTCAGATAAGATCAACCGATCTAACTAGGAAATGGTATCAACCGATCCATAACCCAAAAAATGAGAACATAATATCATCCGATTTACGACTCAAAGAAGATCAACCGATCTAACCGGGAAATGGTATCAACCGATTCATAACCCAAAAAACGAGAACGTAATATCATCCGATTTACGACTCGAAGAGAAGTAATATCAACCGATTTACAACTCAGATAAAATCAACCGATCTAACTAGGAAATGGTATCAACCGATCCATAACCCGGAAAAAACAAGAACATAATATCATCCGACTTACGACTTGAAGAGAAGTAATATCAACCGATTTACAACTCAGATAAGATCAACCGATCTAACTAGGAAATGGTATCAACCGATCCATAACTCGGAAAAAACAAGAACATAATATCATCTGACTTATGACTTGAAAAGAAGTAATATCAACCGATTTACAACTCAGATAAGATCAACCGATTTAACTAGGAAATGGTATCAACCGATCCATAACCAAGAAAATGAAACCATCGTACTGAGACGAGACCAAAAAGAACAGGATCATTGTACTTAAATGGAGACTCGAAAGGAACCGCTGTACTAAAACGGGGATGCGAAAAAAATGAGACTGTTGTACTGAAACAAGACCCAAAGACGAGATTATTGTACTTAAATGGAGACTCGAAAGGAATGGGATCGTTGTACTTAAACGAGAGCCCGAGATGCGACCATTGTATTTAAACAGAGACGTGAAAAAATGAGATTGTTGTACTAAAACAAGACTCAACTAGGGATAACAAACAAGACTTGGTAGAAATAACCACACTTGGAAATGAAGTTGCATTCTGGGGGCAATACTTCAGTCTGATTGGAGATGTAACGTTTCGGGCATTTGCGCAAAGTACCACAACTGGCTTATGCTTCGTATGCATATGTTTGAATTTTTCTATGGCGTAATGCTCCATAATAATGGAAATGCTACGCTTTTGAGGATGCAAATGTAATGATTATTATGCATATGAAAATGCAAAGGGATCTCACGGCAAGGAGATTGCAAGTATCCCAGATGGCTTGACTGGGGAAAGCTGATGATCACTGCATTGATCTGGTTAATCCTGGGTAGGAGGAAACAACTCTGTGGGGAATGTTGTTAATGATGCACCGGCTCTGAAATGCTGACATTGCCAAAAATAAATTGGACTTTAAGATTGGAGAACCAAGACCCTGCTGGAGATGGACTCTTCTTGAACTCTGATGGGGAAGTGAAGACCTCATGACTTGGCTGGGGAACCAGATATATGGCACTACTGATGAAGCATCCTGCTGGGGAGGAAAGACATTCCTTGTACTACTGGAGGTTGCCCTTGTATTGAAGGAAAGTCTCTACTTGGGGGAAACACCAGCCTTCTGTTTCCTTACTGGGGGAGATTTCAACTTCCAACTCTGCTGGGGATGATGGAGGATGTCAATGATAAATCTTCCTACTGAAGATAAGAGTTTAAGTTGCCCTTTGCTGGTGGTAAAAGATATGAAGTGTCTCATGATGGGGATGTGTGAATATAAATTGTCTCATACTAGGGATGAGATATGAGGCGTCTCATAATAATGATACCATCTGTCAAGGAAATACCACCCATCTTCTTGTTACCCTGTTGGAGGAAAGATAATCGGATGAGGTCTGTTGAGGGAGAATGATCAATAAAGCCTGCTGAGAAAAGATCTCATGAGGTCTCGTGCTGACAATGGCTTTGCTTACAGCCTCTGGGTTGATAGATCGCCAACTAATCATGAGTGAACAACGGTTCTTTGCAATTCTCAACTCGCCTCCGATTAAGGTCCATCGGAAGAAAATGTCTCAAGAGGATTTTACAGAAAACATGACATATGAAATGCCTCAGTGTCTTCAAACTCTTGGAGAGATTCGTCGGATCTAGAAATAATTGCCCCAGCCTGCAGGGTCTGTGAAAGAATTTGCCTCGCGAGGATTCATTAAATACCTCATATCACTGTGAGATATTCTGCCCCAATATATTAAACTCTGGATAGGTGCCTTGGATTGGCCGTCTTCGGGAGAGAGTGACTTATCATGCTCTTGGGGTGGCCTGCCCCAGAACGAGCCTTGAAGTGATCACCTCTGATTGACTGTGCTTTGAAGAAAACACCCAGACCAACTGTTCTTTGAGAGATTGGATCTCGAAGTAATTGCCCTAGTTTGGCTAAATTTTGAATGCATGCCTCAGACTAATGGCTCTTTGAATCTCGAAGTGATTGCCTTAGTTTGGTTGAATTTTGAAGAGATTGCTCGACGTGATTGCCCCGGATTAGTTGGCTCTTACCACGACTGTTGGGAAAGTCCCCACTCAATGGAGTTTCTTGGAAAAGTGCATCTTCATATGCTGGTCCTTCAGAAGTTTCAGACTTCTAAACTTTGGCAAGATTAAGCTTCTGGACTAAGGTTCCATATGTGAACTTTTATGATGCCAAACAAATGTATGCAAGCAGAAAATTTTTATTTTGAGAATGAAAATTCTAATGCAACACACATGTTAATCTTGAAGTTTTATTGTAAAAAGATGTCGCAAACCTTTGTGAGCGAATCACTGGTTAAGATACAACATTATTTTTGAATAAAAACATGCGCATGCAATACCAACAAAGATCTTTTAGCACAACTCATAGGAGTCAGGAACGCGGTCTCGTGGTAGTACGCTCTCAAAATAACCCTGTTTCAGTTAGGAATTTTGAGGGTTGTATCGTGGCCTGGTTCACGGTTATAGAAATAAAGGATATAGGCTCGAAGTTTATTTGTGCCCACCCATCTTCGTGATGTTCTCCATTCCTATGTTCAGCTAGCTTTCACAAGCGCTCACCTCTCAAAAAGGGTTTTGTGATGATTAAGGAACCAATTACTCTAACAATTTAAGCACCAATCAGATTGTTGTGTGGAGTCAGTCACCCCTTTGTCATTTGTGTCTGTATCACACGACTTTGTTCTTGTTCAAGGATCTTTCTTGTGTAATCCTTTTCGTCTTTCGCTTTTTCATTTTTTGCTTATCCCTAACTTTTTCCTGGACTGATTCTTGTGAATCTTTGATTGTGAAGTCCAGCGGGATTCCCTAACTTTTGCCTAAGTCGCTTGTTTTCAAGTTTGACTTAGCAGGCTCTTTTTTTTCATCTTTGCTTTATTTTGAACAAATCGTGTGACACTGGTTGTCTTGATTGCTTTGAAAGGGTCGTGACTGTCTCACTTCTTAGTTGTTGAGGGATAACCATTGTGGTCTCCGGTATTTGGACCTCTTGACTGGGATAACCATTGTGGTTTCTGCTTATTGGACCTCTTGATTTAGTACAAAGAAAGGTAATGGATCCTCAGATGTGCACTCCTTTTTGAAAGTTGAACGCTCGGTCAAACTAACTGACGCCTACCCTACCCCTGGGTTAAATGCAAGGGTTTTTTCATACGAAAAGAAAATCCTACTTCAAGGCTCAAATGGGTTGGCGATGGTTTATCTCCCTTATATCTCTGGTGTTTAGGATTTGAAACAATGCATGTACATCGTCAACCGGGTCTTTCTCAAAAGCACACAATTAGAGATTTTTGTGTTTTCATTTTGTCATCCTCCCTGATAGAGTTTAAGCATGACAGTTGGTATTGCGATGCACATACACAAAATCATGAGTGAATACGAATGGATTACTTCTAGAAAAACATGTGCATTTTATTATGGTTATCTTTCAAAAACAAATAAGTTTCATGCATGCATACAAATGTTTAAACAAACAATAGAAACTATAAATGAAAATGCAGTAAAGAAGCTGAACATTGCCGTCATTGAGGAGACTTGACTCCGTCTGGAATTATTGCTTTTGAAGATGCCTTTGCAAATTGAGAGGTCCATTTGATGAGAAGACTTCAATATGTGAGCAGCCTTTCTAGCAAGATGACCTTTGAGTCGATCAAATTTTGCACCTTGTGCCTGAACACATCACAATTGTCAAATGGTATGCCTAAATGCCCCTGAGTGGTACTTGCATCTAGCCTTTACATCGTGGTTTCCATTATTGAGGAGGCTTGACTTCGTCTGGATTTATTGCCTTTGGAGACTTTCAGCAGTCAGCAGTCTGGATGTTCAATCTATTACTGATTCGGTGCCATATTCCCATGTTTACCTGGTGTGAACATAATATTCTTGGAGTAAATCAAATTCGTGACCTTGTATTTACCTTTGTCTCTGAATGACTTGGAATCTTCAATTAGATGGTTAGGTGCCCCAAAATGGTAATCATACTTGGAATTGAAACCCCAACGGAAGCTTTGTCGGAGATGATCTTGATGCGGCTAGCTCAACCAATTTGAATCTGAGAAAATGAGGAAACTCGTTGCACGTACGACATAAAAGTAGGATCAAACTTCTTCTCAAGTTGTTTTGGCCTTTACCCATATGCTTTGGTCCTAAGACTCTCTTGGGAAGCTCAAGTTGGATGCTAACAAATGACATCTGGAGGGAAGAGGTTGATAAAGTTAATATATAAGGTTGCTCGGAAAGATTTTATATGATCTCCTGCCTACGTATCTCCATTGACCAATGGATAATCAGAGCAGCGTAGTTCCCCTCAATAGGGATGAAAATAGCTTCGTTCAGAATTTCCATAACCAAGCTCATCTGAGTCTTCATCTGGTTGACTTCCTCTTTCAACAGTTTCTGATTCTGAAATAAAGTTTATACCTCTGCCCTGAATGGCCTCAGCTGGGTCTTCCTTTGATTACCTCCGCCCGGAGTTTCTTCAAATATATACCTTGATGAATGTGATTCAAGTTGACCATTTGAGAGAAACCAAATCAGGATAATAATTTGTCTCTGAACACCTGTCAAGAATGCAAGGATGTATGCAAATGACATGTTCAGTTATTTCCCAGGAATCTATCTGCTTTGATTCAAGTTTTGACACAGAAAAAATCCAATGGCATGATTCAGATATGTGATCCTCGGAAACAACTGAACATGTGTGTATAAATGATATGATGTCATGTATTCAACAGGCATGTGATCAATAATCTGATGCTGGTGTTTAGCAGTGAACCAACTGTCTGTATAGAACCACAATAGCGGCACCCTCTCTGTATAGAACCCCATAACTGAGAACCCAATAATTGTAGAACTGGATCACATAATTGAACAGACACTGATGGTGTTGAAGTTGAAAAATGAGCCAAGTGTCTGTGGAGAGTCATAATAACAGTCACAATATCAAGGTCACAATGGTAATCACAATAACAATTTATTTGAATAGAAATCCCGGATTTCTGAATCAAAGAACCATAGAACACTAAACAATATTGGCAAAGTGGGTATGTTAAAGTTTAGGGTTCCTACAAACCTGTAAACCCCTCCCAATCTCAAAGCCGAATAGCAATAATACGTTCACCATTTCCAAGAAATGGTGTCGCTCCCGATAAATGGGACTGAGCCCAAATAAAGGTACAGACGCGAACGGTCGGTGAAAGGGACAATGAGAACACACAGCCGTGAACTCACTGGAGATGAAAAGAGTCGCCAGCTAGGCATTTTTATCCCGGAGGAAAGGAAATGCTGCATAGACCTAGAAAAAGATGGATAAGACGGTTGCGAACCAGAGAGACTGAGAAAGGGGGTCGGTTACAACCTGGGAAGGTATTAGCACCCAGATTGTCCGTCGTACTCGACGGGATCCACGCTTAAAAGATTTGTGCTTTAAAGGGGTAGTGTCAGTGCAATTTGTGTATAAAAGAACTGGAAAAGGATGTACAGGTGTCAGTGTAAAAGAAAGTGATGTGTATAAATGAAGTGTCAGTGTAAGAACACAGATGAAATGCTCATGATAATGAGGCTAAAGAATAATGCTAGAGAGAGGGGGAATATACAGAGACTTTTGTTCGATAACTGTTAAGTTATGCCTACGTATCCTCTCGTGCAATGAGGAAGTCAGAACACCGTAGTTCGACCCAAAGAGACTGAAAGGTGAATTGACTTGTGAACTGCTTGCTTGTCTATGCTCAAGTGTATGACCTGTCTGGCTCAGGTGCAAACTGTCTTGCATCAGACGGAAGAAGCGAGTTCTCGTTTGTGAATGAGTGTGATGAGAAAAGAATCCCGGAGGAGACGATTATTGCTTGTTTTTTTGAGTTTTCAGTCTTTTATTGCTTTTGAAAGTTTGTCATAAGTTAATGAGCTTGATCCTAAACCAATGGATCTAGTAAACTCATCACATCTTCCCTCTGATTAGGGGTAATGAGAATACCTTAAGTGTGAAGTCAGCTTCTCACACTTAGTCACCATGATGTAGGATTAAGATCATTAACCTACTTGTGATTAATTAGATGTTTTTGTTGTTTTTGTTTAGTGTTAAGTAATGAGGTTAAGCCATAATCAAGGATTAAACAGACTCATTACACCATCCTAAT
The DNA here is from genome assembly GCA_963966055.1 of Lathyrus aphaca. NCBI lineage: Eukaryota > Viridiplantae > Streptophyta > Magnoliopsida > Fabales > Fabaceae > Lathyrus > Lathyrus aphaca. The sequence goes on along the minus strand of OZ014519.1, from coordinate 274,369,733 downwards.
AGAAGGATAATAGATGAGAGTGTTTAAGCTGAGGAAAGCTCCTCAACTTAATCCATGATTAGGGATTAAACTCATGACAAAACAAAGCCTTTATTAAGTGGATTTTATTTGATGATAAGATGAAGAAGTAATTTTTATGATTTGTAAGACAACTTGAGGAAGACTTGTCCATTAACACTAGGGTTAGTCCTTCTTAACCGATTAAGGAAGAATTAGAACCCTAATGCAAGGCCCAAGTTACAAGTGTGATGTCTTGATGATTATTAAGTGAATTGATTAAAGGAGTTAAACACATTAAGGTTTTAACACTTAGGATTAAAGTTATACACTCCATCCTAATAGAAGGATGCATGCATAAGCTTAATCACAAAGCTTTAAAGCCTTTAGGGTTTAGTCCCTGATTATGAGATGAGAAGAGAAGACTCAAAAGAGACACAAAGGTAAAACTAAGAGGGGAGAATAATCAAACCCCAACCATTGTCATGCTTGGTTGTTCCTAAGGTTTGTGAGGTTTAACAAGAACAATCTTCAAAGAAACCACCAGGAAGCAGATGAAAGGATCAGGATAAGCAAAGTAACTTGCTTCATTTAAGAAGGCAAGTCACTTGAAGAAAGAAAGTAAGAAGAAGAAGAAAGAGCAAGCTTAATCTCAAGCACATGATAAAATGCAGCAAGGGTGCATGTAAGGGAGATGAGAAGAAAGTATGAGAAGTGAAGGCAAATTCACTTCTTAGGATAACTTACCACCTGAAAAGTTAGAAAAGAAATGCAATGCAATGCAAAATGAGATGAGATGACATGATGAGAAACAAAACCAGAAGCATACATGAGGTGATAATGATGTTATGAGATGCTACAAACATGAGGCAGCACATGGAAATGTTCATACAAGCTCATGGATGCAAATGAAGCAAGTTATGAACCATGAACATACATGAAAAGTTATGAAGTGCATATGGCATACAACATGGCAAATACATGATGCAATGATCAAACATGCTTTCAATATGTCTTATGATGCTAAGTGAATCACATGGAGGCATGAAATGTCATGGCAAGTCATGTTATGCAAGAAAATGCAAGGTGAATGCATATGGAAGCCCAAATTAGGGTTTATGATCAAAGCAACAAACACAAACCAAAATCAGAAGCAAACAACATTATAAAAAATTGAAAATGCACGCAAAGGACCCCTAATCCTATACTAACCCAATGCCCAAAGGAGAGGCCTCAACTCTTAACCAAACTCAAGATATGATTTTTACAAGTTTCCTAGGGTTTTAGGGTTCCTAAACAAGAAAATTACCAAACAAATGAAAAATGAAAGATCAAATCATGGCCATTTAATCTCACAAACTACATGCTAAACACAATGCAATGCAAAAAGAATCAAAGTCCAACTCTTCATGGATAGGCAGAAATGATTTTTTGAAGTTTGGATCAAAATAATGCATAAAAATGATTTTAATTCAATGGAAAATTCTCAAAATGCATCAAGATCAAAAAATAAATTTGGTTTGAAGGTTGGACAATGTTTCTAAATGTCTTAGAACATTTCATGAATTTTTGGGTGATTTTTAAATACCTAAATGTATTTTTAATAAATTAATTTTCATTAATCAATTAAAAATAAACTTTTAAATATTTAAAAATACTTTTTTAATGCTAAAAATGAAAATAAAAATATTTTTGTGTTTTAAAAATTAATGAAACTCTTGACAAAAAGTTTCATAATTTTTAAACAATTTTTAATATTTTAAATAAATTATGGAAGTTAAATGAAAGAAAAAATGAAAATAAAATATGAAGTATGCAGTATGAGTGGCTGTGATTAAGAGTTGAGTGATCCAAAGGCCCTGCGTGCAAGTCAACAAGACTGGGGGTATGCACAATCCAAGGCCCAGATTCAAAGTCCAAACATGCGCGTGATCTGATGGCTGAGCTTTCATGTTAACCTAATTAATTATGATTATTTTAATTAAACAAGATTAGGGTTTAATGACCCATCCAGGCCGTCCAAACACGCGCGGGAGAAGCAAATCCATGGCCAGAATTCAAAGTTCGTTAATTAATGAGATTAGGGCATAGTAACTTTCAGGTGACCGGAGGGAAGCTCCGGTCATCTTCTCCGGCAACAACAAAACCCTAGATCATGGTTCAGGCTCCTAAACATCAAATTAAACACAGCCAAGTGATCCTCTAACAACCTAGGATACGAATCCACCCTCAAACATCATTTAAACATCAAGAATCAAGCAAATCGAAGGAAACAAATTTCACGGGTGAAATTTCAGAGTAGCAATACAAACTCATTTCTTACTCATTTTCGATTCTAAGAACATCCCCATGACCAGCAAGACATAAGCAATCAATTTATAACTTAAAATGTAAGCTCTGAGAAAAAAGAATCCATGGTCATACCTGAGCTGGAAAGCTTCAATACTGAGCTTTCAGAGCTTCCTTTGTGTGCAAATGAACTTCCTTGACTCCCTTGAACTCAACGAGATGCTTCAAAGTTCTTGTGGATGGCTGGTTTGAGGAGAAGTGTTCTGGTGCAGCAGGTTTCACAGTCAGGATTTGTGAAGTTTCAGGCTACTCCAATGGTGGATTCTTGCTCCTTTTAGTGTGTTTGACTTGTTGGTGAAGAGAAATGGGGTGTTTGATGGCTGGAAAAGGAGATTCGAAAGTTCTGGCTTTGAGAGTGAAAAATGGGGAAGCTCAGTTCTTGCTTGGTTCAGGCTTATGTATTGCTGGTTTTGGCTCAGTGAAGCAAGGTGAGTTGATTGGTGGAGTTGGTTTTTTTGTTTGTGAGTTGTGTAGAGAGATTCGAAGGGTTTTGCTTGAGGGAGTGAGTTTGTGAATGTGTTGTTCTTGTGTGTTTCAGCCTGGCTTGTTGTGTGAAATGGCTAGCATTTGATCCACATAAGAAACTCTCATTGGTCAGATGATGTGACCTGCCCTTTATTGATTGGGATGGCCCCTTTTGCAAAATGTCAACTTTGGTGTAAGGAGGGCATGGGTCAAGTTCTAGGCCAGTACAAGTGTGTGGGCTGGCGCAGCATGGTGTGTGAGAGAGGCTAGAATGGTTCATCATTGTAGGCAACAAGTGGATGAGGTGTGATGATGGTTTTTGCAAGTTGATCACTTTTGGTTCATATGAAACTTTCTTGCTCCCAAGGCCATGAAACATGAGAAGTTTTTAGTCCATTCTGAATTTTTGGTCACATGTGATGTTTGTGTGATGGTTAGACATGAATTAGAAGTTACAAATGCCTTGGCACAAAGTTTTTGCAAGTTTCTCATTTGAGGCATATCTTGAAAATTAGTGATTTTTGCCAACTTTGACACACCATAACTTTTGATCCAAGATGAATTAGATCATGTTCTTGTACTTTTTGAAAAGGGAAAGATCTAATCTACAACTTTCATGACCAAAGTTTTTCCATTTGAAGCAGTTTTGGATCAAAAAGCAAGGGTTGAAAGAGTGGCATAAAATGACATTTCATGAAAAGTCAACCATGCCCTAAAAAGTCAACTTTGCAAAAACTTGTAATTCTTGGATTTTGTGAACTTCAACCTTCTTCTATGATCAAATAAAGATCATATACACTCAAAATGATGAAGATCACCCCTTGGTTGGGTCATTGGGGGCCTCAGATGCCCTGATTTTGCACTGACTTGTCCAAAAAGTCAACCCTTGATCAGATGACTTCCCCATGGAATTTCTTCATGAAAATTGATATGCATACTCCCTATACCATATAGAGACCAATAGAAACAAGAATGACCAAAAAAAAAAGGATTTATGGCCTCTGAAACCAAAACCCTAATTCTAGGTCAACTGTGCAGTCAAGCCTGGCTCTGCTTCCACACCAATCCCAGTTCTTGTGATTCTTTGGCATTTTTAACTTTGAGAGGATATAATATGATATAAGAACACACATGGATCCCTTTGGAGTGATTGGTGACCTTTGGAGTGGCTCAAGAAGCCCTGGGATTGCTCAGATCACAAACCCTAGATGCAGATGACTTTGAATCTATGCAGTAAATCAAAATTGTGGTATGAGATGGCATGATTGTGTTTATGCATATGAAAATGATCACAAGCCATGGTGTGAATGGGTGAGGGAAAATTTGGGGTGTTTACAGCTGCCCCTATTCAAACATGAGTTAGCTGTGCAGGATGTAAGCAACGGCTTAACAGGCAAACAAGATAACTTGCGGTTGAATATCGAAGACAGTCCAAAATTTGCACTCACAGAATGAAGAAGAAAAGGGATATAGATTGTAAAGGAAAATAAAATATATTGTAAAGTGTGGGCGACAGAGGACGACCGTCGAGCAGAGGACGACTGCTGGGTAAAGAGCAATGACGGGGACGGCCGACATGCTGGGGAAGGTATATGAAAATAAAGCAATGACGGGGACGGCCAACATGCTGGGGATAAAAGAGTTATGATGGGGACGGCCATCAAGTAAAGCTGTAAGATTCTTTGGGGGTTAATGAAACATGACGGGGACGGCCATCAAGTTCATAAAGCAAAGTAACCAACGATGGGGACGGCCATCGGGTTAAAAAGAAAAGGGACCATGACGGGGACGGCCATCGGGTTAAAGAATAAATGAAATAAATAGATGATGAGGTACGATCATCAAAGGTGAAGGACGATCACCTAGCAGGGGACGGCTGCTCTGTTGGGTTAAGATGAGGGACGGTCATCTAAGGTGGAGGACGACCGCCTGGCAGGGTACGGCTGCCGAAAGTATCGCGACATAAGACGAATGCCGGATAAAAGGTCAACGATGGGGACGGCCATCGGATGAGCATGATGGAGGACGACCATCAAGAGGTGGAGGATGACCACCTAGCAGGGGACGGCTACTCTCAAGGTTTGTCTTGACATGGGACGAATGTCAGATAACCAAAATCAACAATGGGGACGGCCATTGGATAAAATGATGAAGGACGATCATCAAGAGGTGGAGGACGACCACCTAGCAGGGGACGGCTGCTCTCAAGGTTTGTCTTGACATGGGACGAATGTCAGATAACCAAAATCAACAATGGGGACGACCATTGGATAAAATGATGAAGGACGATCATCAAGAGGTGGAGGACGACCACCTAGCAGGGGACGGCTGCTAAAAATCAACGATGGGGACGGCCATCGGGTGAGCATGATGGAGGACGACCACCTAGCAGGGTACGGCTGCTCTCAGAGCTTATCATGACACAGGACGAGTGTCAGATAAGAAGGAAAATTTTCTATGCTGGGGAATAGTAAACACGGACGAGTGTTTACATCCAAGAAACAAAAGGTATAAGTGTTTAGATGTTTGTGTATAGATTTAAGATGCGGACGAGCATCCTTAAGACTACGATACAGACGAGTATCGGGTAGAAACAAATACTGACACGTGTTCAGAGATGATGACACGGACGAGTATCATTTGGTTAACAAGGAACACGGACGAGTGTTGAATCTGAAGGGACTCTTCTGGGGAATAGTAGACACAGACGAGTATCTTTATTCAAGAAGACGTAAGTGTTTGACACACTGTATGGATTAAAGATGCGGACGAGCATCCTTAAGACTATGATACGGACGAGTATCAGGTAGAAACAAACGCTTGACGCATGTTCTGAGATGATGGTACGGACGAGTACCAACTGGTTAACAAAGAACAAGGACTAGTGTCGAATCTGCGGGGATATAAATGGTGTGTACAAAATACGGACGAGTATCTGTATAAGTAAAACAAGTATGAGTGGTGTATAGATGAGTGTTTATCTGCTGGGGAGGGTGACACGGACGAGTGTCAAAAGGAGAAAAGTGTAGTATAAACAAGTATCTGGTATACAAAATGTAGGCGACTGCGCTGGGGAAGATGACACGGACGGGTGTCAAGGGAATGTATACATATAAGTATTTGTGAGTGCAAAGGGGATGTCTTTGGCTTTCTGCTGGAGTTATGACACGAACGGGTGTCAGGAAGTATCTGTAGTATGAGTGGTTTTGTTTGCAAAGAGTGTTCAGGTGACTTTACTGGGGAAAGATGACACGGATGGGTGCCAAAGGGAGTATATATATTGGTGTTTGTGAAGGCGAGGCAACTGCTTTTGCTGAGGACTCTGGTGGGGGTATTTCTGTACAATCTTGATGAACGGTTATTATTCACAAGTGTTTGATTTAAAACATGGCTTATGATTATGATATGCGTTTGATTTTTGCCGTAATGCTCCGTATTAGACGGAATGCTACGCTTTGTGGGTGAATATGATGCACAATGCCATGATTATGCAAAGATACGGATCCAGGTCCTGTTGCTGTGAAGACCTATGTCTGATCTGGTTGAAATGGACATCCCAGCTGGGGATGAGATCATTGATAGATCTGATGAAATGATTCTGCTTGGGGATATAGGTCACCGATATCCTTGTGGTGAGGGACCCAGCTGGGGTTTGTAGAAGCTTTCGTCGCTCTGTTGTGATTTCTTCATGCGTTGCTCTTCTGAACAGAGGCTGAAGCTCCGTGGGGGGAATGGTTCCCTGGTTTTGTATTTGGCAAATGGCAACTCGGCTGGGAATACGAAAGATCACTGGAAGATCTTCCTAGAAAATTCTGCTAAGGATGATTTTTTTTTTTTGACAACTCAGCTGGGGATATGGGCATCCTTCTAATACTGCCCTGTTGGAGAGGTGATGCCTGGTGGGGAAAACAACAAGTGGCAACTCAGCTGGGGAGAGTTATCGGTGGCAACTCAGCTGGGGAGGAAGCACCTCTGGTGCCAAGAATGAGTGTTGGTTTGCCAGCTTACTGGGATGAAGCCTACATGCCCCATGTTGCGCTTCGGATTCCTGCAATCCTGTAAAGATGGAAACGTACAAGTGATCCCGAGGTATCCCTTACCGGATTCCGTCATAGGAGTTAGACACTTCTGAGAGTAAGTATATTTCCTGCAAGCACGTGTTTTATTTTCTTTATTTTCAAAGATAAACATCTGTATTTATGCAATCAGTTTTTCTTAAGACATCAGACATTCTTTGCAAACAAAAATGTACAAGACGAAACATGACTGAAAAATCTGATTTTATTGATTTATGTGCCCTGAATTGGCAAGATACAGTCAAAGAAACAAATCTCCTAAAATGAAGAGACTGTTACAAATTGAGAAACAAAGTGCTGGCGACGTTGATGACGCTTTAAGGAGCTTTCCTCTTTTGCTTATGACTCGTATGACTTTTGACGTTCTTCTCGTCCTGCTTTCTGGAGGAGGTTGATTCTGATTGAAACTTAATCCTTTTGAAGCTTACCAAGTTGTGAGTGTTACAGACGAATTCAAGATGCAGTTGTTCGCTTATTCCCTTGTTTTGCATGGATCGCCCTTTCGGGTTTTCAATCCATCGGGATACCCATTTTTGCCTGAGTTGTCCAATGCGGCTTTTCAACTCAGCGGGTGTACATTTTTGTTTATTTTCCCTTATTTTTTCCCGAGTCTTTTATTCTGTTTTTGACCCGCCGGGATGCCCTATTTTTGCCTGGACTTACATTCTGTTTTTATGTCCAGCGGGTCTTTTATGTGAAGTATTTTTTAACTGCATCTGAATTCACAGGGGACGGGAAGTCCTCACCATCCATGGTGCTAAGCATGAGTGCTCCACCAGAGAAAACTTTCTTCACCATAAATGGTCCTTCATAGTTCGGAGTCCATTTGCCCCTGTGGTCTGTATGAGGGGGGAGGATTCTCTTCAACACAAGATCCCCTACTTGGTACTCTCGGTGCCTGACTTTCTGATCGAAGGCTTTCTTCATTCTTTTCTGATACAGCTGTCCATGACAGATTGCAGCCAATCTTTTCTCTTCAATCAGACTCAATTGTTCGTATCGGGATCTGACCCACTCTGCTTCGTTCAGCTTAACATCCATCAGTACCCGTAAGGAGGGTAGTTCAACTTCAACAGGTAGGACTGCCTCCATACCATACACAAGCTGATATGGTGTTGCCCCAGTGGATGTTCTGATCGACGTGCGGTACCCATGCAAGGCAAATGGTAGCATCTCATGCCAATCTTTGTAGGTGACTACCATCTTTTGCACAATCTTCTTGATATTCTTATTAGCCGCCTCAACAGCGCCGTTCATCTTTGGCCTGTAAGGAGAAGAATTGTGATGTTGGATCTTGAAGTCCCGGCACAACTCAGCCATCATTTTGTTGTTTAAGTTGGAACCATTATCAGTAATGATTCGCTCGGGCACTCCATATCGACAGATGATATCTCTCTTCAGAAATCTGGCTACCACTTGTCTTGTAACATTTGCATATGAGGCTGCTTCAACCCACTTGGTAAAATAGTCAATGGCGACCAGGATGAATCTGTGGCCGTTTGAAGCAGTCGGTTCAATCTTGCCGATCATATCAATGCCCCACATGGCAAAGGGCCAGGGTGAAGACATTATGTTTAAAGGATTGGGAGGCACATGCACCTTATCCGCATAAATCTGGCATTTATGGCATTTTCTGGCATAGGCACAACAGTCTGTATCCATTGTGATCCAGTAATAGCCTGATCTTAACAACTTTTTAGCCATGGCATGCCCTCCTGCATGGGTACCAAAGGATCCTTCGTGCACTTCATGCATCAACAGGTCTGCTTCTGTTCTGTCAACGCATCTGAGGAGTACCATATCAAAGTTTCTCTTGTACAGGGACCCATCAGTGTTCAGGAAGAAACTACCAGCAAGCCTTCTCAAAGTCTTCTTATCATTGGAAGATGCCCCAGGTGGGTATGTTTGATCCTCCAAGAAGCACTTAATGTCATGGAACCAAGGCTTATCATCTTTGATAACATCTGCTGCGAACACATATGCTGGTCTATCGAGTCTGGACACTGATATCTGGGGTGCAAAGTTGGCAGCTTGAACTTTGATCATGGATGAAATGGTAGCCAGGGCATCTGCAAACTGATTCTCGTCCCGAGGGATATACTCAAGCTTGACTGTTGTGAAGAAAGTCAATAACCTTCTCGTATAATCCCTGTAAGGTATCAGATGATCCTGGTGGGTGTACCATTTGCCGTTGGTTTGATTAACTACCAGAGTTGAATCTCCGAATACGGTTAATGTCTTGATCCTGAGGTCAATGGCTTCCTCAAGACCCATAATGCAAGCTTCGTATTCAACTTCGTTGTTAGTGCAGTTGAAGGTGAGCTTTGCCGAGAAAGGCATGTGGACTCCCTTAGGTGTAATGAGTACTGCACCAACGCCACGACCATTCATATTAACAGCCCCATCAAACATCATAGTCCATTCTTCTTCTGGGTCAGGCCCTTCAGTGTGAATAGGCTCTTCATGATCTTTTGCTTTTATGAACATGATGTCTTCATCGAGGAAGTCAAACCTCATAGGCTGGTAATCATCAATAGGTTGCTCAGCAAGATATTCAGACAATACACTGCCCTTGATGGCTTTCTGAGATGTGTATTGGATGTCATATTCTGTGAGAATCATTTGCCATCTTGCAACCCGTCCGGTAAGAGCTGGCTTCTCGAAAATGTACTTAACTGGGTCCATTTTGGATATCAATAAGGTAGTGTGGGTCAACATATACTGTCTCAGTCGGCGAGCAGCCCACGCTAAAGCACAGCAAGTTTTCTCGAGCAGTGAATAACGTTGTTCACAGTCGGTAAACGTTTTGCTTAGGTAGTATATTGCATACTCTTTTCGACCAGACTCGTCATGCTGGCCCAGCACACACCCCATTGACTCCTCTAATACGGTCAAGTACATGATCAGAGGTCTTCCTTCAACTGGAGGCATAAGGATTGGAGGTTCTTGCAAGTACTCCTTGATCTTGTCAAAAGCCCTCTGGCAGTCTTCATTCCACCTGACCGTCTGTTCTTTTCTTAACAGTTTGAACAAGGGTTCACAGGTTGCCGTAAGGTGAGATATGAACCGTGAAATGTAGTTCAATCGCCCTAGGAACCCCCGAACTTCTTTTTCTGACTTTGGTGCAGGCATTTCTTGAATGGCTTTGACCTTATCAGGGTCCACTTCAATCCCTTTCTCGCTTACGATAAAGCCCAGTAGCTTACCAGATCGCACCCCGAATGTGCACTTGTTGGGGTTCAGCTTCAGTTGGTACTTCCTCAGACGCTTGAATAGTTTCAGCAGATTTACCAGGTGGTCTTCCTCTGTAAGGGACTTGGCAATCATGTCATCCACATAACACTCGATTTCCTTATGGATCATATCGTGGAATAATGTTACCATAGCCCGTTGATATGTTGCACTGGCATTCTTCAATCCGAATGGCATCACCTTGTAACAGAACGTGCCCCAGGGTGTGATGAATGTTGTCTTCTTCATGTGTTCAGGTGACATCCTAATCTTATTGTATCCTGAAAATCCATCCATGAAGGAAAATACCGAGAACTGAGCCGTGTTATCAACCAATACGTCAATGTGAGGTAATGGGAAATCGTCTTTCGGGCTGGCTCTGTTCAGGTCCCGGTAGTCAACACACATCCTTACTTTGCCGTCCTTCTTTGGCACAGGTACTATGTTAGCAACCCACGGTGGATAGCTAGTTACAGCAAGGAACCCGGCGTCCCACTGCTTTTGCACCTCTTCTTTGATCTTTATTGCCATGTCTGGGCGAGTATGGCGTAGTTTCTGTTTGACCGGCGGGCATTCTTCTCTCAAAGGCAGCTTGTGCATAACAATATCGGTATCCAACCCTGGCATATCCTGGTAAGACCAAGCGAACACATCCACATACTCTTGAAGCAGGTCAATCAGCTGTTTCTTCACTGAGTCTTGTAGGTCGGCCCCGATTTTAACTTTTTTCACATCTTCATCTGTACCAAGATTAATTGTTTCCACCTCCTCCTGATGAGGAGTGATAACCTTCTCCTCTTGTCTCAACAACCTAGCTAGCTCTTCAGGAAGCTCGTACTCTTCTTCAACCCCTTCATCAGCTTGATTGATCGGATTGTCAAAGTCATACGAAGTCATAGCCGTGCTGTTGTCGGTGCTGTCTAGAAGGCACTCTCTGCAAGGGTTCAGTTTGTTCATTTTAGTGATTGATTTTAATCTTGCTTAGAAAAGTGAAATAAAGTTGTCATTTTGAAAACATCGCCATTTATTTTTTATACAAAAAGAAAAATGGAAAAATAGTGAGCGGTAAAGAAAAAAGACTCGTTTGCAAAAAGATGTCTGATATTTCATTGATTAATCTTGTTGCACAAAAAGTACAGATGGCCCGATTACAAAATGAGTCTTGTCATCTTGGGCAAGATGCAAGACTTTGATGCATGCTATAAAAATATACAGGAAATAATAATTACTCTGCAGGAGTAACTCTTATAATTTCCTGGGAAGACCAGTTTAAGATACTGCTCCCCGGGATCTTTGGACGTATCCAATTCTCCAGATTGCGTTCTTCTTCCAGCTCGTCTTCCAGATTGTTGATAGCATCAGGGGTGAGCATCCCCTCACTGACAAAACCGGGCTTCTCGGCAGCCTCTGCTTGATTTTGCTGAGTTGGTCTGTAACCCAACCCAGATTTGTCTTTCTTCTTCTCCACAGATAATACCTTGCCCCAGCCTTGGGCAGTTCCTTCCTCAACAACCTTTCGGGCTTGTTGATAAGATGACATGGAGATCCCAGGTACAGCAGACGCTTCATTCACATTCAGAGCCTCAAACCCTTGACTCATCGTCTCATGGATCTCCCCATCCATCTCAATATACTTATAAGTAGCCAGATGGCTAACAAATATATCCTCCTCTCCACAGATAGTAACGACTTGACCCTCCCACTCGAATTTTAACTTCTGGTGAAGGGTTGAGGTCACGGCGCCAGCGGCGTGAATCCATGGTCTACCCAATAAACAGCTGTAGGCAGGCTGTATATCCATCACGTAGAAGGTCGTTTTGAAAGTTTGTGGGCCAATCGTTACAGGCAACTCAATTTCTCCCAGAACCGATCTCTTAGAACCATCAAAGGCTCTCACTACCAAGTTGCTGGGGCGCAATGCCAATCCTTCATATTCTAGCTTCACAAGGGCCTTCTTAGGTAAGACATTGAGGGATGATCCTGTGTCTACCAGCACATGGGAAAGGACTGCACCTTTACATTCCATGGTGATGTGCAAGGCCTTGTTATGATTGCGGCCTTCCGTAGTCAAATAAGTGTTGGTGAACCCTAGCCCATTGCTAGCAGTAACATTTCCAACCACTTCTTCCAACTAATTGACTGTGATCTCTTCAGGCACGTAAGCTGCGTGCAATACTTTGAGTAGTGCGTCCCGGTGGGCCTCGGAGCACATAAGCAATGATAGAATGGAGATCTTGGAAGGCGTCTGATGAAGCTGATCCACTATTTTGTAATCACTCTTTTTGATGATTCTCATGAACTCATCAACTTCTTGATCAAATGGTGTCTTCACAGCTTCTTTAACAACTTGATCTTCCTGCACCAGACTCTTCCCTCTTGCCTTGGCAGCAGCTTCTGCTTCGGCAGTGGGTCTTTGAATTTGTGGGGCAAAGAGACGTCCGCTTCGAGTGAAGCCTCCGCCTCCTCCCACATTGTCTATTTGTGGTGCAGGTGTTGATGATTCAAGAGTGATTTTCTGTCCTTCGCAGTATAAATCAGAACCGTAATGCCAAGGGATGGCACTACTGCTTTCATAAGGTACTGGCCCAGGCACTGTGATAGTGACTGGACTGATGGCAGCTGCAGGAGGGACCATGATAGTTTGTGGATCATAATATATTGTGACTGGTGCTCTGATGGGAGTGGCACTTTGTGAGTTGTAGGCGGAATTGTTTTCAGGATCATAATAAATCGTAACGGTTGAGACGTCTTCATTATTTGTTGCTGATGTTGTAGGAGACTTTGTTGGAAGGATGGGTGTTGTTGTTGTAGAAGTTTCGAAATGGAGTGGTGCTGAAGTTGTAGAAGGAATGTTTGCTGATATCTGGTCAATTGAAATAACAGATGAAAAATTTGTTGATGAAGCTGAAGAGTTGTCGGGAACAATGATGGTTGCAGTTGTAGGAGGTCCTGGAATTGTTGCTGATGAGATTGCTGGATTTGTTGGAAATGATGTTGTAATTTGAAGCAGGCCACTCCGGATGAGACCATCTATGCCATCCCTCAAGTTATCACAACCATTCACTGAAATGTTGCAGTAAGCACACCCTAGCTCACATCCTGGGAACATTTGACATTCGAGGAGCTGAGCTTTGATTTCTACCAACGGTGTCCGAATCTGACCCACACTGGTTATTAAATAAGACGGCTTGTCTTCTTCAATAACATTGATTCTGGGACCTCCGTGGTGTGGCATAGGGTTCTTGTTGACATTCGGTGGTGGTGCAAAGTTCAGAGCCTTAGAGTCTACCAGGTCCCGTACCTTCATGTGCAAAGCTCTGCACTTCTCTGTACTATGGCCAGGTGCATTTGAATGGAAGGCACATCTGGCGTTGGAGTCGTAATTTCTGGGTAGACTGTTGGGATCTGGAGGTGCTAACGTCCTTAGCTCAACTAGGTTGAGTTTCAGGAGTTGTGGCAGTAGCGTTGCATAGGGCATAGGGATCGGATCGATCACCCTATTGGCCTGAGAGGGCCTTTGTTGAAATGGTCTCTGCTGATTGTTATTGTTGGTGTTGCTGTTGTTGTAATTTCTCAGAGGATACTGAGTTTGTTGCTGGTACTGAGGTTGTTGCTGATAATTTTGTTGCGGTGGTTGATAAGCTGATTGTGGGTGAGCTGGAGCGGGAATGGTGACTGCTGCCACGGACCTATGAACATATTGGGGCCTGCCCCTGTTGGTGTGGATAGCATTGGTCTCACCAGTTCTTCTTAGGCCTACAAAAGGCTTTCTTGGGTTACTGGATGAGCTAGCACCATTGTCAGAAATCTTTCCCATTTTTAACAGGCTCTCAATTCTCTCCCCGGCTATGACAACATCCGCAAAGCTGGTTGAGGAGAAGGCAGCTAGCCTGTCAATGTATGTTCCTTGGAGGGTGTTCATAAACATATCTGCCATCTCCCTCTCTGACATAGGTGGCTGAACAGCAGCAGCCAATTGTCTCCACCTTTGAGCATACTCTCGGAAGCTTTCCCTTGACGACTGTGACATTCCCATTAGGAGGGTCCTGTTGGGTGCCATATCCAAATTGTACTGGTACTGTCTGATAAAGGCCTCTGCCAGGTCTTTCCAGCATCTAATAGTTGCTCTTGTCAGGTGGGAATACCATTCCCTTGACGCTCCAGTTAAGCTATCCTCGAAATAAAACATCCAAAGCTTCTCGTCCATGGTATAGGCCTTCAGCCTCCCCAGAAAAGATTGCAAATGGGTACGGGGACAGGAAGTCCCGTTATACTTCTCAAAGCATGGTGGTTTAAATTTGTGGGGAATCCTGACCCCGTCTACCAAAACCATGTCCATAACATCAAATCCCAAAGAATTCTGGGACTCCAAGGACCTTAGTTTCTCATCTATCTCATCCAGCCTTCTATCATAAGCTTCCTCCCCAGCTCCCATCACTGTGAACTGATCTTCCTGGGGGTCTTCCTGCAGTACTCTTCCTGCTGTGGCAGTCCCTGGTATATTGACAGGGATGTTGACCTCAGGGTGAAGGTGGGGTCCAAAGACTGGGGGATTGACATGAGGTTGGACTCTTTCATTGTTGCTTGTCCCAGCAGTCCCTGGATGATGGTCTTCCTGATTCCTCCCTTCTACCAGTGCTCTCAACCTCTCTTGGCTTTGAGCCATATTGTTCATCACCTCCATAAATTGTGTCATTTGAGTTCTCATTTCCAACCTCTCGTTGGCCATTTGATTCCTGACCTCTGTAAGGTCCTGCTGTACCTGATCCATCTGTATTCCCGGAAGGTTGTTTCGGGTTGGATATCTATGTGGACGTTTGAGTGGGAACCCTCGTCGTCGAGCAATAATTCCTGAGATCACAACAGAGTTAGTAACAATAAAACAAAACCTACAAAACAAAACAAAAGGTTAGTATGCAATGCAGTGTGTCTATTTGTTCCCAAGGTATCCGGCTTGGCACTTGGTTTTGACCCTTCCAGAACCTTGAAGATGATGTTGATGTTGCTTTGAAAGAAAACTCAGATAGAGCAAACTGATACATATATTACAAAAGATGAAAGATACATAGTTTGTTTACAAATCATGTCCCATGGGGGTCAAAAATACAACATAAGAAAAGTACAAAGAAATGAAAGCAACAACAAGCAAAAGGTCAGACTCCAAGACCAAACTCATCCTCCTGAACTTCCTTGAGAAGTGCTTCAGTCACGGGATCAGCTGGGCGCTCTGTAAGGTTCCTGATAAGGAGATTCCTGGTTGTTACAGCTGCAGTTAGTTTCTTGTGTTGACTTTGGTCCTTTGACCTCTTCACTCCAGCTCTGATCTTCAGCTCTGAGATCTCCCTTTGGGCTGCTGCCAGGGCTTCCTGTTGCTCTTTTGCACTAGCTTCCAGCTGTTCAATCTTATCCTGAGTCCTTTTGTCCTCTTGAGTACGAGCTTCGGTGATCCTGACCCACCTAGCTTGACTCTCCTTCAGATACAAATCAGTCCTGGCCTTCTGGAACTGAGCTTCCTTGCAGGCATTCTTCAGGATTTGTTCTCCAACCCTAGACTTCTTAATGTAATCCTCAGACTTCTCAATTCTAGCCAAATGCTCCACCTTCAACTTCTCCAACCTTTCAATATCCAATCTACCATCACTCCTCTCCCAGAGGGTCTTCTATAGAGCTTGAGTCAGCTTCTCATTTCTTTCTTTCAATTTCTCAAACTCCTCTAAGCTGACAGTGACAGGGGGTGGTGCTGAGGATGGCCCAGGCATATCTTCTATGGTAAAGGGCATCCCAGAAAATTGAGCCCTGGCATGGGACCAATCATAGTATTGGGCTGATGCCACATTGTTGCACTTCCCCAGGATGGTTACCCCCTTAGTCTGCACATTGTCCCAGGCCCAAGCTGCTTGCCTGACAACAGCCAGATTAGGCTTGATTTCAACATAAAGGGTCTCAGTCAGATCCTGTGCCCTAGGAGGATGGACTAATGCATAGCCCAGCTGTCTTTTGAATAGAAGGGGATTATAATTGATGCACCCTTTCACTCCAATCAGAGGTACATTGGGAAATTGCCCACAGCTTGTAATTATGTCTCTTCCCTTAGTACTCTGAGTACACCATCTGATATCATTTGAGGTTAGAGCAACAAGCCTCTTAGCCCAGTTTTTCTGCTGGTGAGGGTTTAGGAATGCATCAGTCTTTGGCAGATGTCTGAGCAACCAAGTATGGAACAAAGGAGCACAGCACCTCACTAATCTTCCCCTCTGTTTCTCATTCCTCTGGTGGGCTGAGTAATAAAGATCTCCCAGTAAAGTGGGCACTGGGTTTTGCAAGATGAAAAGATGGATTGCACTCTTGCTAACAAACCTAGGCTCATCTGCAAAAAGCAAGATCCCATATATGCTAAGGGCCAACAGAGCACAGACTTCCTTCCACTCCCCTAGGGAGGCTTTCAGACTAGCCTGAGAAGTCAAGAAATCCAGAGATTCCAGCTTTAGATGTCAAATTCTGCCCAATCAGAGCTGGTTCCAGATGTAAAGCTCTTGCTATCTCCTCATTACTTGGGAAAGTCATCTCAGGATTGAAGGGGATTCCACCCCTGATGGGTACACCAACCAATGATGAGTATTCCTCCAACAATGGTCCCAGCTGAAAATTCTGAAATGTGAAGCATCTTAGAGGAGGATCATAGAACTGTAGGCAGGTATGTATCAAGCTCCTCTGTGAAGGGTCCAAATCCATAACCACATCAAGGATTCCTCCATAATGCTCTCTAAAGAGTGGTATATGGTCTGAAGTAATCAGGTTCTGAATCCTCCTGATGTTAGCTAGCTCAGGCTCAAAGAAGTGATAGGAGATGTTACTCTTCTTAGGTGCCATGTTGCTGAAGACTGGGTGCTGATGATGATGACTGAGGACAACACTGAAGATGGACCACTGGTAGGCTGAGACTGAGGATGCAGGTGACAGATAGCTGAAGCAAGTGTTGATGAAGATAAGTCTAAGCTGATGATGGGGTCAAAACCAAGCCAAAATGATAGGATGGATACCCTGAAAAACAAATAAACACATGTTAAAATGATGCAATGAGGATGTATGCAAATGATGTGCAAGGGTTTGTGACTGAGCTGGATCTGATCAAGTACTCTGATATAAGTCCATGTGTGTCAAGAAAACCAGATGGAGGTTCATAAGTCCAGTAACCTAGGTGGGGGACTCAAATAAAGAGTCACATGTCCAGGGTTTAGAATCACAAGAACTGTTCCAACATGGAGTACTCTTATCAAACAAAGTAACAGGGTATTCTGAGGTCAAGTGTACCTGCAAACCTGTAAACAGCCCAACCCCCTCACAGGTGGTGTTCTAAAACAAGGATCCTCAGACTTGGATCAGTTATGAGAAGTGTAAACACTTCTAACCCGGAGGTACAGTGTTTACAATAACCATAAAAGTTCCTCCTCTAATTCACCTCAGTTTCTGAAGGTCAATACTAAAGGTCATCCAGACTTAGCAGGCTTCCCAGATAGCCCTAGCACTGCAAGAAATCTGCAACACAGAGTTCTCAAGAAGAAACCCATATCTGAACCGTGTTTCATATTCCCGCACCAGACCGAGATGGAATGGGAAAGAATACGAACCACTCTAGCCTAGGTGTCACTCAGGTCCCAGGTATAGGACCTTAACTCTCAATGGAACACCCACCCACCAAAGCAAACAAACAGATCCAGCCAGCAGCACAGTAGGGCAGTATGATGTATGCAAAACTATAAAGAAAGCAATAAAGTAACTGTACATAAAGCAAAAATAAATACAAATATACAAACACAATTAGTACATAACACCCCAATAAACACAAATCAATCAAGCGCTAGGAGGAACCCACAAAAAGAACCAGAAGCCCTGGTTGCAATAAAACTTTCCCCAGCAGAGTCGCCAAGCTGTCGCTCCCGATAAATGGGACTGAGCCCAAATAAAGGTACAGACGCGAACGGTCGGCGAAAGGGACAATGAGAACACACAGCCGTGAACTCACTGGAGATGAAAAGAGTCGCCAGCTAGGCATTTTTATCCCGGAGGAAAGGCAATGCTGCATAGACCTAGAAAAAGATGGATAAGACGGTTGCGAACCAGAGAGACTGAGAAAGGGGGTCGGTTACAACCTGGGAAGGTATTAGCACCCATATTGTCCGTCGTACTCGACGGGATCCACGCTTAAAAGATTTGTGCTTTAAAGGGGTAGTGTCAGTGCAATTTGTGTATAAAAGAACTGGAAAAGGATGTACAGGTGTCAGTGTAAAAGAAAGTGATGTGTATAAATGAAGTGTCAGTGTAAGAACACAGATGAAATGCTCATGATAATGAGGCTAAAGAATAATGCTAGAGAGAGGGGGAATATACAGAGACTTTTGTTCGATAACTGTTAAGTTATGCCTACGTATCCTCTCGTGCAATGAGGAAGTCAGAACACCGTAGTTCGACCCAAAGAGACTGAAAGGTGAATTGACTTGTGAACTGCTTGCTTGTCTATGCTCAAGTGTATGACCTGTCTGGCTCAGGTGCAAACTGTCTTGCATCAGACGGAAGAAGCGAGTTCTCGTTTGTGAATGAGTGTGATGAGAAAAGAATCCCGGAGGAGACGATTATTGCTTGTTTTTTTGAGTTTTCAGTCTTTTATTGCTTTTGAAAGTTTGTCATAAGTTAATGAGCTTGATCCTAAACCAATGGATCTAGTAAACTCATCACATCTTCCCTCTGATTAGGGGTAATGAGAATACCTTAAGTGTGAAGTCAGCTTCTCACACTTAGTCACCATGATGTAGGATTAAGATCATTAACCTACTTGTGATTAATTAGATGTTTTTGTTGTTTTTGTTTAGTGTTAAGTAATGAGGTTAAGCCATAATCAAGGATTAAACAGACTCATTACACCATCCTAATAGAAGGATAATAGATGAGAGTGTTTAAGCTGAGGAAAGCTCCTCAACTTAATCCATGATTAGGGATTAAACTCATGACAAAACAAAGCCTTTATTAAGTGGATTTTATTTGATGATAAGATGAAGAAGTAATTTTTATGATTTGTAAGACAACTTGAGGAAGACTTGTCCATTAACACTAGGGTTAGTCCTTCTTAACCGATTAAGGAAGAATTAGAACCCTAATGCAAGGCCCAAGTTACAAGTGTGATGTCTTGATGATTATTAAGTGAATTGATTAAAGGAGTTAAACACATTAAGGTTTTAACACTTAGGATTAAAGTTATACACTCCATCCTAATAGAAGGATGCAGGCATAAGCTTAATCACAAAGCTTTAAAGCCTTTAGGGTTTAGTCCCTGATTATGAGATGAGAAGAGAAGACTCAAAAGAGACACAAAGGTAAAACTAAGAGGGGAGACTAATCAAACCCCAACCATTGTCATGCTTGGTTGTTCCTAAGGTTTGTGAGGTTTAACAAGAACAATCTTCAAAGAAACCACCAGGAAGCAGATGAAAGGATCAGGATAAGCAAAGTAACTTGCTTCATTTAAGAAGGCAAGTCACTTGAAGAAAGAAAGTAAGAAGAAGAAGAAAGAGCAAGCTTAATCTCAAGCACATGATAAAATGCAGCAAGGGTGCATGTAAGGGAGATGAGAAGAAAGTATGAGAAGTGAAGGCAAATTCACTTCTTAGGATAACTTACCACCTGAAAAGTTAGAAAAGAAATGCAATGCAATGCAAAATGAGATGAGATGACATGATGAGAAACAAAACCAGAAGCATACATGAGGTGATAATGATGTTATGAGATGCTACAAACATGAGGCAGCACATGGAAATGTTCATACAAGCTCATGGATGCAAATGAAGCAAGTTATGAACCATGAACATACATGAAAAGTTATGAAGTGCATATGGCATACAACATGGCAAATACATGATGCAATGATCAAACATGCTTTCAATATGTCTTATGATGCTAAGTGAATCACATGGAGGCATGAAATGTCATGGCAAGTCATGTTATGCAAGAAAATGCAAGGTGAATGCATATGGAAGCCCAAATTAGGGTTTATGATCAAAGCAACAAACACAAACCAAAATCAGAAGCAAACAACATTATAAAAAATTGAAAATGCACGCAAAGGACCCCTAATCCTATACTAACCCAATGCCCAAAGGAGAGGCCTCAACTCTTAACCAAACTCAAGATATGATTTTTACAAGTTTCCTAGGGTTTTAGGGTTCCTAAACAAGAAAATTACCAAACAAATGAAAAATGAAAGATCAAATCATGGCCATTTAATCTCACAAACTACATGCTAAACACAATGCAATGCAAAAAGAATCAAAGTCCAACTCTTCATGGATAGGCAGAAATGATTTTTTGAAGTTTGGATCAAAATAATGCATAAAAATGATTTTAATTCAATGGAAAATTCTCAAAATGCATCAAGATCAAAAAATAAATTTGGTTTGAAGGTTGGACAATGTTTCTAAATGTCTTAGAACATTTCATGAATTTTTGGGTGATTTTTAAATACCTAAATGTATTTTTAATAAATTAATTTTCATTAATCAATTAAAAATAAACTTTTAAATATTTAAAAATACTTTTTTAATGCTAAAAATGAAAATAAAAATATTTTTGTGTTTTAAAAATTAATGAAACTCTTGACAAAAAGTTTCATAATTTTTAAACAATTTTTAATATTTTAAATAAATTATGGAAGTTAAATGAAAGAAAAAATGAAAATAAAATATGAAGTATGCAGTATGAGTGGCTGTGATTAAGAGTTGAGTGATCCAAAGGCCCTGCGTGCAAGTCAACAAGACTGGGGGTATGCACAATCCAAGGCCCAGATTCAAAGTCCAAACATGCGCGTGATCTGATGGCTGAGCTTTCATGTTAACCTAATTAATTATGATTATTTTAATTAAACAAGATTAGGGTTTAATGACCCATCCAGGCCGTCCAAACACGCGCGAGAGAAGCAAATCCATGGCCAGAATTCAAAGTTCGTTAATTAATGAGATTAGGGCATAGTAACTTTCAGGTGACCGGAGGGAAGCTCCGGTCATCTTCTCCGGCAACAACAAAACCCTAGATCATGGTTCAGGCTCCTAAACATCAAATTAAACACAGCCAAGTGATCCTCTAACAACCTAGGATACGAATCCACCCTCAAACATCATTTAAACATCAAGAATCAAGCAAATCGAAGGAAACAAATTTCACGGGTGAAATTTCAGAGTAGCAATACAAACTCATTTCTTACTCATTTTCGATTCTAAGAACATCCCCATGACCAGCAAGACATAAGCAATCAATTTATAACTTAAAATGTAAGCTCTGAGAAAAAAGAATCCATGGTCATACCTGAGCTGGAAAGCTTCAATACTGAGCTTTCAGAGCTTCCTTTGTGTGCAAATGAACTTCCTTGACTCCCTTGAACTCAACGAGATGCTTCAAAGTTCTTGTGGATGGCTGGTTTGAGGAGAAGTGTTCTGGTGCAGCAGGTTTCACAGTCAGGATTTGTGAAGTTTCAGGCTACTCCAATGGTGGATTCTTGCTCCTTTTAGTGTGTTTGACTTGTTGGTGAAGAGAAATGGGGTGTTTGATGGCTGGAAAAGGAGATTCGAAAGTTCTGGCTTTGAGAGTGAAAAATGGGGAAGCTCAGTTCTTGCTTGGTTCATGCTTATGTCTTGCTGGTTTTGGCTCAGTGAAGCAAGGTGAGTTGATTGGTGGAGTTGGTTTTTTTGTTTGTGAGTTGTGTAGAGAGATTCGAAGGGTTTTGCTTGAGGGAGTGAGTTTGTGAATGTGTTGTTCTTGTGTGTTTCAGCCTGGCTTGTTGTGTGAAATGGCTAGCATTTGATCCACATAAGAAACTCTCATTGGTCAGATGATGTGACCTGCCCTTTATTGATTGGGATGGCCCCTTTTGCAAAATGTCAACTTTGGTGTAAGGAGGGCATGGGTTAAGTTCTAGGCCAGTACAAGTGTGTGGGCTGGCGCAGCATGGTGTGTGAGAGAGGCTAGAATGGTTCATCATTGTAGGCAACAAGTGGATGAGGTGTGATGATGGTTTTTGCAAGTTGATCACTTTTGGTTCATATGATACTTTCTTGCTCCCAAGGCCATGAAACATGAGAAGTTTTTAGTCCATTCTGAATTTTTGGTCACATGTGATGTTTGTGTGATGGTTAGACATGAATTAGAAGTTACAAATGCCTTGGCACAAAGTTTTTGCAAGTTTCTCATTTGAGGCATATCTTGAAAATTAGTGATTTTTGCCAACTTTGACACACCATAACTTTTGATCCAAGATGAATTAGATCATGTTCTTGTACTTTTTGAAAAGGGAAAGATCTAATCTACAACTTTCATGACCAAAGTTTTTCCATTTGAAGCATTTTTGGATCAAAAAGCAAGGGTTGAAAGAGTGGCATAAAATGACATTTCATGAAAAGTCAACCATGCCCTAAAAAGTCAACTTTGCAAAAACTTGTAATTCTTGGATTTTGTGAACTTCAACCTTCTTCTATGATCAAATAAAGATCATATACACTCAAAATGATGAAGATCACCCCTTGGTTGGGTCATTGGGGGCCTCAGATGCCCTGATTTTGCACTGACTTGTCCAAAAAGTCAACCCTTGATCAGATGACTTCCCCATGGAATTTCTTCATGAAAATTGATATGCATACTCCCTATACCATATAGAGACCAATAGAAACAAGAATGACCATAAAAAAAAAAGGATTTATGGCCTCTGAAACCAAAACCCTAATTCTAGGTCAACTGTGCAGTCAAGCCTGGCTCTGCTTCCACACCAATCCCAGTTCTTGTGATTCTTTGGCATTTTTGACTTTGAGAGGATATAATATGATATAAGAACACACATGGATCCCTTTGGAGTGATTGGTGACCTTTGGAGTGGCTCAAGAAGCCCTGGGATTGCTCAGATCACAAACCCTAGATGCAGATGACTTTGAATCTATGCAGTGAATCAAAATTGTGGTATGAGATGGCATGATTGTGTTTATGCATATGAAAATGATCACAAGCCATGGTGTGAATGGGTGAGGGCAAATTTGGGGTGTTTACAAATGGCTCATGACAAAATCAAGGAATCGGTTTGGCATTATATACTACTCAGGAAGGCCTCAGATGAATCCAAAGAAACAAGCATCCCTCATCGGTCCCCAGCTTCAAGCACTGAATCGAGAAACAATAGTACATTCATCCCGAAGGGTAAAATACTACCGTCATACAAACAGTTTTCCTTGACTGGATTCCTATGAGAGAACCAGGCCATCCTATGCGAGTTCCCAGTGGGCCCTCGGATGCGAGTGGGTTTGCCAACAAATATGGTCTGCCACTGTCATCACTGGAGAGGGATGTTTCCACAAAGGTTCTCAATGATCGGTCCCTTTACTGCACATAACTATCAAGGTAGCGTATTAACCCAGAAAGATTCCGGTATCAATACATTCCTGAGAAGGTCGCAAGTCAAGGCGTGGAACTCAAAAATACCAACATAGCAAGATGCCATGAAGCCAAAGTGGAACCACTCTAAGTCCTAGCTGCACTCAAGCCGGGTACTTGGCTTATCTCACAGTAACTCCCATCCCGCAGAAAAAATGAAAAACCAGCACAGCCAGATAGTCTAGTATAATATGATGCATGGAAAATAAATACTGAAAGCAGTAAATAAAGCTGTAAAGTAAAGTTGTAAAGTAAAACTGTAAATGAAAACAGTAAAGCTAAACTAAAGCACACAACAACAAACAGATAAACACCCAAAGAAACAAAACCAAACAGACGCTAGGATTGACTCTACAAGGGAAACCAGAGATTATGGGTTCGATCCTCAGCATAGTCGCCAGCTGTCGCTCCCGGGATTTTCATCCTAGTACAAATGCGAAAGTGGCGCGGAAAAGGTAGAGTCGCCAGCCAGACATTTTTTTATCCCGAATGAATGGGAAAGGTAATGTTGCACAAACCTAATGAATAAGGAAAGGACGAGGTCCTGCGAACCAAAGATATGGGTTCGGGAGTCGGTTACGACCTGGGAAGGTATTAGCACCCCAGACTGTCCGCCGTACCCGACGGGATCCACGCTTGTTTGTTTGCTTCAAAGGGTGAGAAAAATAAAGTGCTGCTGAATAAAACTGCTACTGGAACTGGAATGAGAATGGAAATGAGAAAGGAATAAGAAAATGAAAAGAAAGAAGAAATGTAGGGAAAATAAAGAATGTGCTCGAACGGGCCCTACCCCGCTGCCTACGTACCTCATCGGGAAAATGAGGATCAGAGTCGACGTAGTTCACCTAACTAAGGAGGGAACTATTTGTTTGTGTTTTTTTATGCTGGAACTGCGTATGTCTATGCTCAGGTGTTGCAATCTCGTCTAGTACGAGTACGTTTAACGTCTTGCATGCGAGACAAGTCGTCGCAAGTTCGCGTTCAGAATGAATGAGATGAGAAGAGAAGTTCCCGCAGGATAGTCGCTTATTATTCGTTTTTGTCTTTTAAGAGTTTTTGTATGAACTTGGCACAAGGAAGTTAATTCAAACTCTTTTCCATGGAATGTGTACTTGCTACTACATTCCAAGATGGAATAATAGAACAGGCACACTGTAAACACCCCAAATTTGCCCTCACCCATTCACACCATGGCTTGTGAACATTTCATATGCATAATTTCAATCATAGCATCTCATACCACATTTTTGATTCAATGCATTGCTCCTAAGTCATCTGCATATAGGGTTTGTGATCTGAGCAATCCAAGAGCCACTTGAGCCACTCCAAAGGTCATCAATCACTTCAAAAGAGGTCCATGTATGTTCAAGCATCATATTATATCCTCTCAAAGTCAATAATGTCAAAAAATCACAAGAACTGAGGTTGGCATGGAAACAGAGCCAGGTTTAACTGCACAAATGACCTAGAATTAGGGTTTTGGTTTCAGAGGTCATAACTCTAAATTTTTTGGTCATTCTTGTTTCTATTGGTCTCTATATGGTATAGGGATCATGCATATCAATTTTCATGAAGAAATTCCATGGGGAAGTCATCTGATCAAGAGTTGACTTTTTGAGCAAGTCAGTGCAAAATCAGGGCACCTGAGGCCCCCAATGACCCAACCAAAGGGTGTTCTTCATCATTTTGATTGTGTATAATCTTTATTTGATCATAGAATATGTTAGAAGTTCACAAATTTGAAGAATTTCAAGCCATTTGCAAAGTTAACTTTTTGGGAAAATGACTTGTAATTGAAAATTGCCATTTTGGGAAACTTTTTCAACCCTTGCTTTTTGATTCAAAAATGCTTCAAATGAAAAAACTTTGGTTATGGAAGTTGTAGAATGGATCATTCCCTTTTCAAAAAGTACAAGAACTTGACCTAATTCATTTTGGATCAAAAGTTATGGCTTGTCAAAGTTGGGAAAAATTACATAATTTCAAGTTTTCCACCAAAGAGGCAAAGTTGAAAAACCCCTTGCCAAGGCAAATTGAGCTTTCAAATGGACTTCTAAACTTCACACAAGCAGAAACCAAGGCCTAAAAGTCAGATTGCATCAAAAGATCACTCATTTTTATGACTTGTGGATCAAGAAACTTCAAAAGGGCCAAAGATGAGCAAAATTGCAAAACTTCACTCAAACCCTAATCCACTTGCTTGCTGACTTCAGAATTGATCCTAGGGCTCTCCACACTTCTTGCTGCGTAGGACACCCCTCTTGTCCTTGGCTAGCCATGAGCCCATACCTCTCTTACACAAAGTTTGACTTTTTTTGCAAAAGACCCATACCAATCACAATAGGGCACACCAACTCCACAGACCTATCCATGAGTGATAAGTGGACCAAAACCAGCTCAACACATAACACAACTCATGCTGAAGCTCTCTCATAACCATAGTTCCAAGTTTATGCTCCATATGCAAAGCCATTCGAAACACACAGCACAAGCTTCAAACACACAAACAAACTTCACAAAACATCTCAGCACACTCTCCTGATCATTTCCCTGCCCTCACTTTGCCCTAAACCCCCCTGAAATCAAAACACGATTTCTCCCCTTCACTGAACAGAACCTGCTCAATCTCTCAAACCATCCATTTTAAACTCCAACCAAGCATTGCAAGCTTCTCAGGAGGGTCATTAGAGGCATTTTGGATCAAAGGGCCAGCCAGAAAGTTCCAGAAATCAAAGCTTCGATTCAGGTAGCCATGGAAATTCATTTTTCCAGAACTCTTATTTCTTGTTTCTAAAATGATCTACATGCTTCCCTGAGTTCACTGAACCTTTTATTTTTGAAAATGATTGAGTTTTGAGGTTGTATGCTTGTTATGAAACTTTTCCCGTGAATTGATTTTTGCTTTGATTCTTATGATTCAGTGAAAATAAATGGATTTTAGGGTGGGGTTTAGGTTTAATGATGTTTAATGAGTGATTCTGGAGAGATTTGTGAAGTTTCATGGCGTATTGAGAGAGATTGAAAGAGGAGCTCGTCGGAGAAGATGACCGGAACACTGTTCCGGTCACCTGAATATGTTTAGGGTTGAGATTAGGGCATTAATCATAATTAAGGAAATTTGAATTCTGGCCGTCCAGATGCGCGCATAGTCAATTCCCGCGCGTCCCAGTTTGAATCCTGACCCTTTGATCTGCTGACTTTCTTATTTTCCCATTAAATTCATTTTATTTTCATTTGTTTTGCATTTATTTTCTTCATTTTATTTAAAATAGCAAAATACATTGAAAAATTCTGAAACTTTTTATCAAACCTTTCATTAATTTTCAGGAACCAAAAATATTTTTATTTTTATTTTTTTGCATTAAAAATTATTTTTAAATCATTTAAAAGTTTATTTTTAATTAGTTAATGAAAATTAATTAATTAAAAATACTTCTAGGTATTTAAAAATCACAAAAAAATTCATGTAACATTTAAAATCATTTAGAAACATTGTCCAACTCTCAAACCAAATTTAGTTTTTGTTCTTGATGCCTTTTGATTATTTTCTTTTGAATTAAATCCATTTCAAGGCATTATTTTGATTCAAACTTCAAAAATTCATTTCTGCCTAGACATTGAGAGTTGGACAATGATTCTTTTTGCATTGCATCTTGTATAGCATGTAGTTTGTAGGATTAAATTGGCATGATTTGATCTTGCATTTTCAATTTATTTTGCATTTTTCTTGATGAGGTACCTTAAAACCCTAGCAATCTTAAGAAATTCATAACCCTCATTAGGTTAAGAGTTGGATCCCCTCTTTTGGGCAGTGAGTTTGTATAGTTTTAGGGCTCCTTTGAATGCATTTTCAAATTTTTATCATGTTGTTTGCTTCTGGTTTTGGATTTTTGCTTTGTGTGATGCATGAAACCCTAATTTGTGCCTCCTTTTGCATCCATTTCTCTTTTGCTTGCATGCTATGACTTGCCATGACATTTTGTGCATTCATTTGATTCATAATACATCTTAGGACATATAAGAATCATGTTTAATCATTGCATCTTTCATTTTGCCATGTTGTATGTCATTTGCATTCCATAACTTTTCATGCACATCCATGGTTCATTACATGCTTCATTTGCATCCTTATGCTTGTATGATCATTCTCATGCTTTGTTTCATGTTTACATCATCTCTTAGCATCATTAACATCATGCTTATGCTTCTGGTTTTGGTTTGCATCATCACATTTCATCTCATTTACATTGCATTTCATTTCTTTACTAACTTTTCAGGTGGTAAGTTACTTTGAGAAGTGAATTTGCCTTCACTTCTCACAATTTCTTTTCATCTCCTTTATGCATCCCTTGCTGAATTTTGTATGTGTTTGGGTTTGAGCTTGCTCATCCTTGTTCATCTTACCTTCTTTCTTCAAGCAACTTGTCTTCTTAAGTGAAGCAAGTTGCTTTGCTTCTCTTTGCTCCTTTCATCTGCATCCTGGTGGTTTCTCTGAAGATCTTTATTGCAAACCTCATAAACCTTAGGAACAACCAAGCATGACAACAATTAGGGTTTGATTAGTCCCCCATTTAGCTTTTACCTTTGTGTCTCTTTGAGTCTTCTCTTCTCATCTCATAATCAGGGACTAAACCCTAAAGGCTTTAAGGCTTTGTGATTAAGCTTATGCCTGCATCCTTCTATTAGGATGGAGTGTATAACTTTAATCCTAAGTGTTAAACCCTTAATGTGTTTAAATCCTTTAATCAATCCACCTAATAATCACTAAGACATCAAGCTTGTAACTTGGGCCTTGCATTAGGGTTCTAATTCTTCCTTAATTGGTTAAGAAGGACTAACCCTAGTGTTAATGGACAAGTCCCCCTCAAGTTGTCTTACAAACCCTAAAATTCACTTCTCCATCTTATCATTAACTAAAATCCATTTAATAAAGGCTTTGTTTTGTCATGAGGTTAATCCCTAATCATGGGTTAAGTTGAGGTATCTTCCTCAGCTTAAATGTTCTCATCTATTATCCTTCTATTAGGATGGTGTAATGAGTCCATTAAATCCTTGATTATGGCTTAATCTCATTATTTAACACTAAACAAAAACAACAAAAAACATCTAAATAATCCCAAGTAGGATAATGATCTTAGTCATACATCAGGGTGATTAAGTGTGAGATGCTGACTTCACACTTAAGGTATTCTCATTACCCCTAATCAGAGGGAGGATGTGATGAGTTTGCTAACCCATTGGTTTAGGCTTAAGCTCATTAACTTATGACACATTTCCAAAAGCAATAAAAGACTGAAAACACCAAAAACAAACAATAATCGTCTCCTCCGGGATTCTTTTCTCATCTCATTCACTCACAAACGAGAACTCGCTTCTTCCGTCTAATGCAAGACAGTTTGCACCTGAGCCAGACTGGTCATACACTTAAGCATAGACAAGCAAGCAGTTCACAAGTCAATTCATCTTTCAGTCTCTTTGGGTCGAACTACGGTGTTCTGACTTCCTCATTGCACGAGAGGATACGTAGGCATAACTTAACAGTTATCGAACAAAAGTCTCTGTATATATTCCCCCTATTTTTAGCCTTTTCTTTAAGCCTCATAGTCTTGAGCATTTCACTCTTGTTCTTACACTGACACTTCACATATTACACTTCACACTTCTTGTACACTGACACTTGCATTCTTTCCAGCTTTGATACACAAATTGCACTGACACTACTCCCTTAAACACAAATCTTTTAAGCGTGGATCCCGTCGAGTACGGCGGACAATCTGGGTGCTAATACCTTCCCAGGTTGTAACCAACCCCCTTTCTCAGTCTCTATGGTTCGCAACCGTCTTGTCCATATCTTTCTAGGTTTATGCAGCATTACCTTTCCTCCGGGATAAAAATGCCTAGCTGGCGACTCTTTCTTTCTCTTGAGTTCACTCCTGTGTGTTCTCATTCGTCTTTTCACCGACCGTTCGCATCTGTACCCCTTCTGAGTTAATCTCATTTTGGTGGGAGCGACAACTTGGCGACTCTGCTGGGGACCCTTGTACTGTAACCAGGGCTTCTGGTTCTTTTTGTGGGTTCCTCCTAGCGCTTGTTTGGTTTGTGTTTACTGGGGTGTTATGTGCTATTTATGTTTGTATATTTGCTTTATTTTTTGCTTTATGTACAGTTATTTATTGCTTTCTTTACAGCTTTATATACATCATACTGTCATACTGTTATCTGGCTGGATCTGGTTTTGTTGCTTTGGTGGGTGGGGTTCTACTGAGAGTTTAAGGTCCTATACCTGGGACCTGAGTGACACCTAGGCTAGAGTGGTTCATGTTCTTTCCCATTCCATTTTGGTCTGGTGCGGGAATATGAAACACGGTTCAGATATGGGTTTCTTCTTGAGAACTCTGTGCTACAGATCTCCTGTAGTGCTAGGGCTATCTGGGAAGCCTGTTAAGTCTGGATGACCTTTACTATGACCTTCAGAAACTGAGGGGAATTAGAGGAGGATCTTTTATGGTTATTATAAACACTGTACCTCCGGGTTAGAAGTGTTTACACTTCTCATAACTTATCCAAGTCTGAGGATCCTTGTTCTAGAACACCACCTGTGAGGGGGTTGGGCTGTTTACAGGTTTGCAGGTACCCTTGACCACAACATACCCTGATACTTTGTTTTGATTAAGAGTACTCCACTTTGGATAGTTCTTGTGATTTGAACCCTGGATATGTGACTCTTTATTTGAGTCCCCCACCTTGGTTACTGGATTTCTGAACCTCCATCTGGACTTCTTAAACATACAGGGACTTATACCAAGACAGTAATCAGATCCAGCTTGATCACAAACCCTTGCATATCATTTGCATACATCATCTGCATCATTTAACATTTGTTTATTTGTTTTTCAGGGTATCCCCATCATATTTGGCTTGGTTTTGACCCCTTCATCAGCATAAACCCCTGTTCACCAGTTATATGTTTCAGCTATCTTCATCAGTTGACTGCTTCAGTTACCTTCATCACCTGCTTCAGCCTATCAGTGGCTCATCTCCAGTATCAGTCTTCATCATCAGCATTTGTTTCAGCTCTTCATCAGCAGTCATGGCACCCAAGAAGAGCAACATTTCATACCATTTCTTTGAGCCTGTATTGACTGGCATCAGGCAGGTTCAGGCACTTACCACACCTGACCATATCCCCTTATTCAGAGAACATTAAGGAGGTATCCTTGATATGGTATTGGACTTGGACCCTTCTCAGAGGAGTTTGATTCACACTTGTCTACAGTTTTATGACCCTCCTTTGAGATGCTTCACTTTCCAGAACTTTCAGTTAGGACCTCTGCTGGAGGAGTTCTCATCATTGATTGGAGTACCTGTCAAAGGTGGTATCCCCTTCAACCCAGAGATGGCTTCTCCCAGCAATGAAGAAGTGGCAAAGGCACTGTATTTGGAACCTATTCTGATTGAGAAGAACATGACTACAAAGGCTGGAATTCCTGGCCTATACTTGGACTTTCTAACTTCTCAGGCCATCCTGAAGGCCTCCTTGGGGGAATGGAGGGCAGTTTGTGCATTGTTAGCCCTCAGTATATATGGGGTTATACTTTTTGCAGATGAGCCCAAGTTTATTAGCAAGAATGCCATTCATCTTTTCCTTCTGAGTGTCACTCCCCACCAAATGACACCCAGGTCAGAAGGGGTACATACGCGAACGGTCGGCGAAAGAGAAGGAATGAATAGAGTCGCCAGCTAGGCATTTTTATCCCGAAGGAAAGGTAATGCTGCATAAACCTGGAAAGATATGGATAAGACGGTTGCGAACCAGAGAGACTGAGAAAGGGGGTTGGTTACAACCTGGGAAGGTATTAGCACCCAGATTGTCCGTCGTACTCGACGGGATCCACGCTTAAAAGATTTGTGTTTTAAAGGGGTAGTGTCAGTGCAATTTGTGTATCAAAGCTGGAAAGAATGCAAGTGTCAGTGTAAAAGAAATGTGAAGTGTATAAGAGAAGTGTCAGTGTAAGAATAAGAGTGCAATGCTCTTGATAATGAGGCTTAAAGAATGATGCTAAAAGAGGGGAAATATACAGAAACTTTTGTTCGATAACCGTTAAGTTATGCCTACGTATCCTCTCGTGCAATGAGGAAGTCAGACCACCGTAGTTCGACCCAAAGAGACTGAAAGATGAATTGACTTGTGAATTAGACGGAAGAAGCAGGTTCTCGTTTGTGAGTGATGGTGATGAGAAAAGAATCCCAGAGAAGACGATTATTGTTTGTTTTTGTATTTTCTGTCTTTTATTGCTTTTGGAAGTTTGTCATAAATTAATGAGCTTAAACCTAAACCAATGGATCTAGTAAACTCATCACATCTTCCCTCTGATTAGGGGTAATGAGAATACCTTAAGTGTGAAGTCAGCTTCTCACACTTAATCACCATGATGTAGGATTAAGATCATTAACCTACTTGTGATTATTTAGATGTTTTTGTTGTTTTTGTTGAGTAATGAGCTTAAGCCATAATCAGGGATTAAACAGACTCATTACACCATCCTAATAGAAGGATAATAGATGAGAATGTTTAAGCTGAGGAAAGCTCTTCAACTTAATCCATGATTAGAGATTAACCTCATGACAAAACAAAGCCTTTATTAAGTGGATTTAGTTTATGATAAGATGATGAAGTGAGTTTTAAGGTTTGTAAGACAACTTGAGGGGGACTTGTCCATTAACACTAGGGTTAGTCCTTCTTAACCAATAAAGGAAGAATTAGAACCCTAATGCAAGGCCCAAGTTACAAGCTTGATGTCTTGATGATTATTAGATGGATTTATTAAAAGATTTAAACACATTAAGGGTTTAACACTTAGGATTAAAGTTATACACCCCATCCTAATAGAAGGATGCAGGTATAAGCTTAATCACAAAGCCTTAAAACCTTTAGGGTTTAGTCCCTGATTATGAGATGAGAAGAGAAGACTCAATGATGACACAAAGGCAAAAGCTAAGTGGGGGGACTAATCAAAACCCTAATTGTTATCATGCTTGGTTGTTCCTAAGGCTTGTGAGGTTTACAAGAAAGATCCTCAGAGAAACCACCAGGAAGCAGATGAAAGGAGCAAAGAGAAACAAAGTAACTTGCTTCATTTAAGAAGACAAGTCACTTGAAGAAAGAAGGTAAGAGGGACAAGAATGAGCAAGCTCAATCCAAAGCACAAGACAAAATGCAGCAATGATGCATAAGAGAGATGAAAAGAGATTGTGAGAAGTGAAGGCAAATTCACTTCTCAAAGTAACTTACCACCTGAAAATTAGTGAAAGGAATGAAATGCAATGCAAATGGGATGGAATGGCATGATGCAAACCAAAACCAGAAGCATGAGTATGATGCTAATGATGCTAAGAGATGATGCACACATGAGGCAAGGCATGAGAATGATCATACAAACATATGGATGCAAATGAAGCATTCTTAGAACCATGGATGTTCATGAAAAGTTATGAAATGCAAATGACATACAACATGGAAAATGGAAGATGCAATGATCAAACATGATTCTAACATGTCCTAAGATGTGTTATGAATCAAATGAATGCACAAAATGTCATGGCAAGTCATAGTATGCAAGCAAATGGAAGATGGATGCAAATGAAAGCCCAAATTAGGGTTTATGATCAATACACAAAACAAAATTCAAAACCAGAAGCAAACATCATGATAAAAATTTGAAAATGCACTCAAAGTAACCCTAAACCTATACAAATTCACTGCCCAAAGGAGGGGATCCAACTCTTAACCTAATGAGGGTTATGAATTTCTTAAGATTGTTAGGGTTTCAAGGTACCTTGTCAAGAAAAATGCCAAACAAATAGGAAATGCAAGATCAATTCATGCCAATTTAATCCTATAAACTACATGTTATGCAAGATGCAATGCAAGAAGAATCAGTGTCCAACTCTTAAAGGCTAGGCAGAAATGAATTTTTGAAGATTGAATCAAAATAATGCCTTGAAATGAAATTAAATCCATTGAAAATTGTCAAAAGGCATCAAGATCAAAAAAGAAATTTGGTTTGAGAGTTGGACAATGTTTATAAATGATTTTAAATGTTTCATGAATTTTTTTGTGATTTTTAAATACCTAAAAGCATTTTTAATTAATTAATTCTCATTAATTAATTAAAAATAAACTTTTAAATGATTTAAAAATATTTTTCAATGCAAAAAATAAAAATAAAAATATTTTTGGTTTATGAAAATTAATAAAAGCTTGAATAAAAATTTTCAGAATTTTTCAATGATTTTTACTATTTTTAAATAAATGTACAAAACAAATGAAATAAAATGAAATAAAAATACAAATAAAGAGAAAGTCAGCGCATCCTGAGGCTGAGATTCTAACTGGGAATGGAGGGAAAGACTGGCGCGCTATCCTATGGCTCTCATTCAAACTGGCGAGATTAGTATAAAAACCTGATTAATTAACTAATGACGTGGATTAGGGTTTTAATGAAACAATCCAGGCCATCCAAACGCGCGCGGGTCAACGAAAGTCCACTGAATCAAGGGTCCATATTCAAACTGAGCCCTAAACGCATTTAAGTCACTAATCACTTTCAGGTGGCCAGAGAAGACTTCCGGTCGTCTTCTCCGGCCAGACCCTCACCTGAAAGTTGCTAACTTCTTCCCCAGGTCCCTAAAACCTAATCTCTCTGCCCAGAATCCATCCCCAAACATCATAGAGCAAGAATCATCAATCAAAACACATTTATTTTTCATAACAAAGCTGAATCGAAGCAAAATGCATTTAGGTCAGAAAAGTTTCAGAAGCATCATACATACTCAATACTCAATCATTTTCGAAACAAAACATATCAGCATGATCAGTGAAGCATGGAGAATCATTTAGGAACTTAAAAACATGTTTCTGGAAAAAATGTTCTTGAGCTCACCTGAACTGAAGCTTTGATTTCTGGAACTTTCTGGCTGGCCCTTTGATCCAAAACACCTCTAATGGACCTCCTGAGAAGCTTGCAATGCTTGTTTGAAGTTTATGGTGGCTAATTAGAGAGTTTGCAGGAGTTCTGTTCAAAGAGGGGCATAAATCGTGTTTTGATTTCAGTGAGTTTCAGGCTATGGTAATGGGTGGTTTGTGATCAGTGAGGCATGTTGAGATTGTTTGTGAAGTTTGTTTGTATGTTTGAGGATTGTGGAGAGTGTTTCGAAGAGTATTGCACATGAGGTGAAAAGTGGGAATGCTGTGTTCTTGGAGCTTTCAGGCTGTTGTGTCTTATGAGAATGAAGCCTTGGGATGTGTTTGTAAGATCTGGATTGGGCAGAGAGTTGTTGTGTCACTGTGGGATTGATATGGGTGTTCTTGCCAAAAAGTCAAAAGTTGTGTACTTGAGGTATGGGCAATGGTGTAGCTAGCTCATTGGCTTGTCCTTGCTCAGCTGAGTTTAAGGAGGTCCATGGAATTGTTTATGAGATAAATCAGCAAGTTGATCAAGGTTTGTGTAGTGTTTTGCAAATTTCACAAAGTTTGGCCCCTTTGGAAATTCTTGAGATTCAAGGCATCAAAATGCAATGTTCCTTGGCCCATTCTGAATTTTAGAGGTCATGTGATCATGTTGTGAAGAAATTGTACACATTTGAGGCCTTTAGAACACTTGATCATGCCATTTTGCAAAATGCCTCTTTGGTAGAAAACTTCAAATTATGTGATTTTGGCCAACTTTGACAAGCCATAACTTTTGATCCAAAATGAATTAGGTCAAGTTCTTGTACTTTTTGAAAAGGGAATGATCCATTCTACAACTTTCATGACCAAAGTTTTTTCATTTGAAGCATTTTTGAATCAAAAAGCAAGGGTTGAAAAAGTTTCCCAAAATGGCAATTTTCAATATAAGTCAACTTTCCCAAAAAGTCAACTTTGCAAATGGCTTGAAATTCTTCAATTTTGTGAACTTCTAACATCTTCCATGATCAAATAAAGATCATGCATAATCAAAATGATGATGAACACCCTTTGGTTGGGTCATTGGGGGCCTCAGATGCCCTGATTTTGCACTGGCTTGCTCAAAAAGTCAACTCTTGATCAGATGACTTCCCCATTGAATTTCTTCATGAAAATTGATATGCATGATACCTATACCATATAGAGACCAATAGAAACAAGAATGACCAAAAAATTTGGAGTTATGGCCTCTGAAACCAAAACCCTAATTCTAGGTCATCTGTGCAGTTAAACCTGGCTCTGCTTCCATGCCATTCTTAGTTCTTGTGATTTTTTGACATTCTTGACTTTGAGAGGATATAATATGATTCTTGGACATACATGGACCCCTTTGAAATGATTGATGACCTTTGGAGTGGCTCAAGAAGCTCTTGGATTGCTCAGATCACAAACCCTAGATGCAGATGACTTTGAACCAATGCAATGAATCAAAAATGTGGTATGAGATGCTATGTTTGTGTTTATGCATATGAAATGATCACAAGCCATGGTGTGAATGGGTGAGGGCAAATTTGGGGTGTTTACAGCTGCCCCTATTCAAACATGAGTTAGCTGTGCAGGATGTAAGCAACGGCTTATCAGGCAAACAAGATAACTTGTGGTTGAATACCCAAGACAGTCCAAAATTTGCACTCACAGAATGAAGAAGAAAAGGGATATAGATTGTAAAAGGAAAGTAAAGTATGATTGTAAAGTGCGGGTGACGGAGGGCGACCGCCGAGCAGAGGACGACTGTTGGGGAAAGAGCAATGACGGGGACGACCGACATGCTGGGGAAAAAATGCGGGAAATAAAGCAAAGACGGGGACGGCCGACTAGCTGGGGAAGATGCGGGAAATAAAGCAAAGACGGGGACGAACGACTAGCTGGGGATATGAGAGATTATGATGGGGACGCCCATCATGTAAAGCTATAAGATTCTCTGGGGATTATGGGTAAAAATAAATGATGAGGTACGGTCATCAGGTTCACAAAGTAATGTAAGCAACGATGGGGACGACCATCGGGCTAAACTGATGAAGGACGATCATCAGGAAAAGGAAAGGGGACCACGACGGGGACGGCCATCGGGTTAAAGAATAAATGAAATAATGATGAGGGACGGTCATCAAAGGTGAAGGACGATCACCAGGAAAAGGAAAAGGGACCACAACGGGGACGGCCATCGGGTTAAAGAATAAATGAAATAATGATGAGGGACGGTCATCAAAGGTGAAGGACGATCACCTAGCAGGGTACGACTTCTTTGTTGGGGATAAGATGAGGGACGGTCATCTAAGGTGAAGGACGATCACCTGGCAAGGTACGGCTGCCGAAAGTATCGCGACATAGGACGAATGCTGGATAAAAGGTCGACGATGGGGACGGCCATCGGATGAGCATGATGAAGGACGATCATCAAGAGGTGAAGGACGATCACCTAGCAGGGGACGGCTGCTCTCAAGGTTTATCATGACATAGGACGAATGTCAGATAAAAAGATCAACGATAGGGACGGCCATCGGATAAAAATGATGAAGGACGATCATCAAAAGGTGAAGGACGATCACCTAGCAGGGGACGGCTGCTAAATATCACGACATAGGACGACTGTCAGATAGAAAAGATCAACGATGGGGACGGCCATCGGATGAGCATGATGAAGGACGATCATCAAGAGGTGAAGGACGATCACCTAGTAGGGTACGACTGCTCTCAGGGTTTATCATGACATAGGACGAATGTCAGATAGAAAAGAAATCTTGCTTTGCTGGCGACCTACTGGGAATAGTAAACACGGACAAGTGTTTATATCCAAGAAATAAAAGGTATAAGTGTTTTGACGTTGTGTATAGATTAAAGATGCGGACGAGCATCCCTAAGACTACGATACGGACGAATATCGGGTAGAAACAAATACTGACACGTGTTCAGAGATGATGATAATGACGAGTATCAACTGGTTAACAAGGAACACGGACGAGTGTCGATTCTGAGGGGACTCTTCTGGGGAAAAGTAGGCACAGAGGAGTGTCTAAATTCAAGAAGACAAGAGTGTTTGACACGGTGTATGGATTAAAGATGCGGACGAGCATCTCTAAGACTACGATACAGACGAGTATCAAGTAGAAACAAACGCTTGACGTATGTTCTGAGATGATGGTACGGACGAGTACCAACTAGTTAACAAAGAACACGGACGAGTGTCGAATCTGAGGAGATATAAGTGGTGTATATAAGATACGGACGAGTATCTGTATGAGTGAAACAGGAGTAATAAGTATGAATGGTGTATAGACAGGTATTTAACCTGCTGGGGAGAGTGACACAGAAGAGTGTCAAAAGGAGAAAAGTATAGTATAAACAAGTATATGATATACAAAGTGTTTAGGTTACTGTGCTGGGGAGGGTGACACGGACGAGTGTCAAGGAATTGTGTATGTATGTATCTGTGAGTGTAAGGAGGACGCTTTGGCTCTCTACTGGGGATATGACACGGACGGGTGTCAGGAAAGATATATAATTGTAAGAGAAGTGTTTGTTTGTAAAGAATGCCCGGGTGACTTTACTGGGGAATGATGACACGGACGGGTGCCACAAGGAGTATGTATTTGTATTTGTGAGTGTAATGCAAATGCTTTTGGCTCTCTGGTGGGGAATTTGGGGAGTTTCTCTGTATATCTGACGGATTTGTCAATATTTACAACTGTTTGATTCAGAACATGGCTTATGATTATGCAATATGTTTGATTTTTTGCCGTAATGCTCCGTATTAGACGGAATGCTACGCTTTGTGGGGTGAATATGATGTGAATGCTATGTTTATGCAAAAGATAACGATCCGAGATTCGGTTCCTGTTGCTGCAAAGATCCCTGGTTGATCTACTTGAAGTGGACATCCCAGCTGGGGATGAGATCATTGATAGATCTAACATATATGACTCGTCTTGGGGAAATGGGTCAATGATAGACCTATTCCAGTAAATGAAGGACCCAGCGGGGGTTTGTAGGAGATTTCTTCACTCTGTTGTGATTCCTTTGCGTGTAGCTCTTCTGGGTAGAGGCTGAAACTCTGTGGGGAAATGGTTTCCCGGCCT
The DNA here is from genome assembly GCA_963966055.1 of Lathyrus aphaca. Taxonomy (NCBI): domain Eukaryota; kingdom Viridiplantae; phylum Streptophyta; class Magnoliopsida; order Fabales; family Fabaceae; genus Lathyrus; species Lathyrus aphaca. Next base: position 274,331,073 of record OZ014519.1, on the reverse strand, counting down.
TTGCACTTGGCTGCGGAGGAATAGTAGATGGCAACTCGGCTGGGGAAGAAGAAAGACCATGGGAAGGTATTCCTGGAGATTTCTGTAGATGTTCTGCTGAGGATGATACTTGACAAATCAGCTGGGGGAAAACTATCTCCGGTGCTAATTGGAAGATGGACCGAGTAGATAATGATTTGCCGGCTTGCCGGGGTGAAGCTTTCATGCCCCATGTCGTGTTTTGTGTGCCTGCAATCCTGCAAAGACATGGAAACGTACAAGTAATCCCAAGGTATCCCTTACCGGATTCCATCATAGGAATTTAGACACTCCTGGGAGTAAGTATATTTCCTGCAAGCACGTATTTTTTTAGAAGAGAAACATTTGTATTTATGCAATCAGTATCTTATAGACATCGGACATTTTGCAAATGAAAATAAAATGTAAGAGACGAGACATGACTGGAAATCTGATTTTATTATTTCGTAGGCCCTGAATTGGCAAGATACAGTCAAAGAAACATATCCCCTAAAATGAGGAGATTGTTACAAATTGAGAAACAAAATGTTGGCAATGTTGACGACGCTTCAAGGAGCTTCCCTTTGCTATGACTCGTATGACTTTTGAAATTCTTCTCGTCTTGCTTTCTGAAGAAGGCTGATTCTGAAAGAAGCTTGATCCTTTCGAAGCTTACCAAGTTGTAAGTGATACAGACGAATTCAGAATGCAGTTGTTCGCTTATTCCCTTATTTTGCATGGATCGCCCTTTCGGGTTTTCAATCCATCGGGATACCCATTTTTGCCTGAGTTGTCCAATGCGGCTTTTCAACTCAGCGGGCGTACATCTTTTGTTTATTTTCCCTTATTTTTGCCCGAGTCTTTTATTCTATTTTTGACTCGCCGGGATGCCCTATTTTTTCCTGGACTTACATTCTGTTTTTATGTCCAGCAGGTCATTTTTATGCGAAGTATTTTTTAACTGCATCTGAATTCACAGGGGACGGGAAGTCTTCACCATCCATAGTGCTGAGCATTAGTGCTCCACCCGAGAAAACTTTCTTTACTACGAATGGTCCTTCATAGTTCGGAGTCCACTTGCCATTGTGGTCTGTATGAGGAGGGAGGAGTCTTTTCAACACAAGATCTCCTACTTGGTATTCTCGGAGCCTAACTTTCTGATCGAAGGCTTTCTTCATTCTTTTCTGATACAGCTGCCCATGACAGATTGCAGCCAATCTCTTCTCTTCAATCAGACTCAGTTGTTCGTATCGGGACCGGACCCATTCTGCTTCGTTCAGCTTAACATCCATTAGTACCCGTAGGGAGGGCAACTCAACTTCAACAGGTAGGACTGCTTCCATTCCATACACCAGCTGATACGGTGTTGCCCCAGTGGATGTTCTGATTGACGTGCGGTACCCATGCAAGGCAAATGGTAGCATTTCATGCCAGTCCTTATAGGTGACTACCATTTTCTACACAATCTTCTTGATATTCTTATTAGCTGCCTCAACAGCGCCATTCATCTTTGGCCTGTAAGGAGAAGAATTATGGTGTTGGATCCTGAAGTCCCGGCACAGCTCTGCCATCATTTTGTTGTTTAAGTTGGAACCATTGTCAGTAATGATTCGCTCGGGAACTCCATACCGACAGATGATGTCTCTCTTCAGAAATCGGGCTACTACTTGCCTGGTAACATTTGCATAGGAAGCTTCCTCAACCCACTTGGTAAAATAATAAATGGCTATCAGGATGAATCTGTGGCCGTTCGAAGCAGTCGGTTCAATCTTGCCAATCATATCAATGCCCCACATAGCAAAGGGCCAGGGAGAAGACATCACATTCAAAGGATTGGGAGGCACATGCACCTTATCCGCATAAATCTTGCATTTATGGCACTTTCTGGCATAGGCACAACAGTCGGCATCCATTGTGATCCAGTAATAGCCCGATCTTAGCAACTTCTTAGCCATGGCATGCCCTCCTGCATGGGTACCAAAGGATCCTTCGTGCACCTCGTGCATCAACAAGTCTGCTTCTGTTCTATCAACGCATCTGAGGAGTACCATATCAAAGTTTATCTTGTAGAGGGAACCGTCGGTATTCAGGAAGAAACTACCAGCTAGTCTTCTCAGTGTCTTCTTATCATTGGAAGATGCCCCAGGTGGGTATGTTTGATCCTCCAAGAAGCGTTTAATGTCATGGAACCAAGGCTTATCATCTTTGGCAACATCTGTTGCAAACACATATGCTGGTCTGTCTAGTCTGGACACTGAAATCCGAGGCACAAAGTTGGCAGCTTGAACTTTGATCATGGATGAAATGGTAGCCAGAGCATCTGCAAACTGATTCTCGTCTCGAGGGATATATTCAAGCTTGACCGTTGTAAAGAAAGTCAATAACCTCCTTGTATAATCCCTGTAAGGTATCAAATGATCCTGGTGTGTGTACCATTTGTCGTTGGTTTGGTTAACTACCAGAGCTGAATCTCCAAATACAGTCAATGTCTTGATCCTGAGGTCAATGGCTTCCTTAAGACCCATAATACAAGCTTCGTATTCAGCTTCGTTGTTAGTGCAGTTAAAGGTGAGTTTTGCCGAGAAAGGCATGTGAACTCCCTTAGGTGTAATGAGTACTGCACCAACACCACGTCCATTCATGTTAACAGCCCCATCAAACATCATAGTCCATTCTTATTCCGGGTCAGGCCCTTCAGTGTGAATAGGCTCTTCATGATCTTTTGCTTTTATGAACATGATGTCTTCATCAGGGAAGTCAAATCTCTTAGGCTGGTAATCATCAATGGGTTGCTCAGCAAGATATTCAGACAATACACTGCCCTTGATGGCTTTCTGAGATGTGTACTGGATGTCATATTCTGTGAGGATCATTTGCCATCTTGCAACCCGTCCGGTAAGCGCTGGCTTCTCAAAAATGTACTTAACTGGGTCCATCTTCGAGATCAATAAAGTAGTGTGGGTCAACATATACTGTCTCAGTCGGCGAGCAGCCCACGCTAAAGCACAGCAAGTTTTCTCGAGCAGTGAATAACGTTGTTCACAGTCGGTAAACTTTTTGCTTAGGTAGTATATTGCATACTCTTTTCGACCAGACTCGTCATGCTGGCCCAGCACACACCCCATTGACTCTTCTAATATTGTCAAGTACATTATCAGAGGTCTTCCTTCAACTGGAGGCATAAGGATTGGAGGCTCTTGCAAGTATTCCTTGATTTTGTCAAAAGCCCTCTGGCAGTCTTCGTTCCACCTGACCGTTTGTTCTTTTCTTAACAGCTTGAACAAAGGTTCACAGGTTGCTGTAAGGTGAGATATGAACCGTGAAATGTAGTTCAATCTACCTAGAAACCCTCGAACTTCTTTTTCTGTCTTCGGTGCAGGCATTTCTTGAATGGCTTTGACTTTATCAGGGTCAACTTCAATCCCTTTTTCGCTTACAATAAAGCCCAGCAGCTTACCAGATCGCACCCCGAATGTGCATTTGTTGGGGTTTAACTTCAGTTGGTACTTCCTCAGACGCTTGAATAACTTCAACAAATTTACCAGGTGGTCTTCTTCTGTGAGGGACTTGGCAATCATGTCATCCACATAACATTCGATTTCTTTATGGATCATGTCGTGGAATAATGTTACCATAGCCCGTTGATAGGTTGCACCAGCATTCTTCAGTCCGAATGGCATCACCTTATAACAGAACGTGCCCCAGGGTGTGATGAAAGTTGTCTTCTCCATGTCTTCAGGTGACATCTTGATCTGATTGTATCCTGAAAATCCGTCCATGAAGGAGAACACCGAGAACTGAGCTGTATTATCAACCAATACATCAATGTGAGGTAAAGGGAAGTCATCTTTCGGACTGGCTCTGTTCAGGTCTCGGTAATCCACACACATTCTCACCTTGCCGTCTTTCTTAGGCACAGGTACGATATTAGCAACCCACGGCGGATAGCTAGTCACAGCAAGGAACCCGGCGTCCCACTGCTTTTGTACCTCCTCTTTTATCTTCATTGCCATATCTGGGCGAGTACGGCGCAACTTCTGTTTAACTGGCGGGCAGTCTTCTTTCAAAGGCAGCTTGTGCATGACGATATCGGTGTCCAACCCTGGCATATCTTGATAAGACCAAGCAAACACATCCACATATTCACGAAGCAGGTCAATCAGTTGTTCTTTCATTGAGTCTTGTAAGCAGGCCCCGATCTTAACATCTTTCACAACTTCATCCGTACCAAGATTAACCGTTTCGACCTCCTCCTGATGAGGAGTGATAACCTTCTCCTCTTGCCTTAACAACCTGGCTAGCTCTTCAGGAAGCTCATAATCTTCTTCAACCCCTTCATCAGCTTGATTGATTGGATTGTCAAAGTCATATAAAGTCATAGCTGTGCTGTTGTCGGTGCGGTCTGAAAGGCACTCTCTGCAAGGGTTTAGATTGTTCATTTTAGTGATTGATTTTAATCTTGTTTAGAAAAAGTGAAATGAAGTTTTGCCATTTTGGAAAACATTGCCATTTTATTTTTGTACAAAAAGAAAAATGAAAAACAGTGAGCGGAAAAGAAAAAGACTTATTTGCAAAAGATGTCCGATATTCATTGATTGATCTGTTTGCACAAAATTACAAGATGGCCCGGTTACAAAATGAGTCTTGTTATCTTGGGAAAGATGCAAGACTTGATGCATGCTTAAAATATACAGGAAATAATAATTACTCTGCAGGAGTAACCCTTATAATTTCCTGGGAAGACGAGTTTGAGATGCGGCTCCCCGGGATCCTTGGACGTATCCAGCTCTCCAGGTTGCGTTCATCCTCCGACTCATCTTCCAAGTTTTTTACTGCATCAGGGGTGAGCATCCCCCCACTGATAAAGCTGGGCTTCTTAGCAGCCTCTGATTGATCTTGTTGAGTTGGTTTGTAACCCAACCCAAATCTGTCCTCTTTCTTCTCCACGGGCAGCAACTTGCCCCAGCCTTGGGCAATCCCCTCTTCAACAACCTTCCTGGCTTGCTGATAAGATGTCATGGAAGTTCCAAGTACAGCAGATGCTTCATTAATATTCAGGGCTTCAAATCCCTGGCTCATGGTTTCATGGATCTCCCCATCCATCTCAATGTATTTGTACGTAGCCAGATGGCTAACAAAGATATCTTCTTCACCACAGATGGTGATGATCTGGCCTTCCCACTCGAATTTCAGCTTCTGGTAAAGGGTAGACGTAACTGCGCCAGCGGCATGGATCCAAGGTCTACCCAACAAACAGCTGTAGGCCGGCTGAATGTCCATCACATAGAAGGTAATTTTAAAAGTCTGTGGGCCAATCATCACAGGCAGATCAATCTCTCCTAGCACTGATCTCTTAGAGCCATCAAATGCTCTCACCACCAAATTACTTGGACGCAATGCCAAGCCATCGTACTCCAGCTTCACCAAGGCTTTCTTTGGTAAAAAATTGAGTGAAGACCCAGTGTCTACCAGTACATGCGATAGAACAGCACCCTTGCATTCTAGAGTGATGTGTAAAGCCTTGTTGTGGTTACGTCCCTCAGTTGTTAAATCAGCATTGGTGAAACCCAGTCCATGACTGGTATTGACATTTTCCACCACTGTCTCCAGCTGATTAACAGTGATCTCCTCTGGCACGTATGCCGCATGCAGGACTTTCAGTAACGCATTCCGGTGAGCTTCGGAAAACATCAGCAGGGATAATATGGAGATCTTTGAGGGAGTTTGGTGAAGCTGATCCACCACTTTGTAATCACTTCTCTTTATAATTCTCATGAATTCATCCACATCTTGCTCAAAGGATGTCTTCTGAGTTTCTTTGAGAATTGGTTCTTCAGCTATTACACTCTTCCCATTTGCTTTGGCAGCAGCTTCTGCCTCGGCATTAGGTCTTTGCAATTGTGAGGCAAAAAGGCGTCCGCTTCTGGTGAAGCCTCCGCCTCCCCCAACATTGTCAATCTGTGGAGAAGAAGTTGAAGAGTCCAAAGTGATTTTCTCTTCGTTGCAGTAGAGGTCAGAGCCATAATGCCAAGGGATGGCATTACTGCTTTCATATGGAACTGGTCCAGGCACCGTGATGGTAACTGGACTGACTGCTGCAGAGGAAGGTACTGAAATGGTGAGTGGATCGTAGTAAATGGTGACCGGTAATCTGGCAGGAGGTGCCATCATTTGATGTTGAAAGTTGTTGTTTGGAGGAACATCTGAAGGATCATAATAAATGGTGACTGCTGAGATATCTGTTGGCGTTGTAGAAGACTCTGAATAAAGGGGTGCTGATGTTGTAGAAGAGATGGTTGTTGATATTTGGTTTGTTGAAGTGATAGATGAAGCATTTGTTGATGAGATTGAAGAATTGTTTAGAATGATTGTTGTTGCAGTTGTAGGAGACTCAGGAATTGTTGTCGGAGAGGTTGCTGGATTTGAAGGTGTTGATGTTGTGATTTGAAGTAGGCCACTCTGGATAAGACCATCTATGCCGCTTCTCAAGTTATCAACCCGTTTACCGAAATGTTGCAATAACCACAACCGAGCTCACACCCGGGGAACATCTGGCATTCTAGGAGTTGAGCTTTAATCTCTACCAGGGGTGTCCGAATCTGCCCAACACTGGTTATTAAGAAAGACGGCTTATCTTCCTCGATAGCATTAATCCTTGGTCCTCCATGGTTGGGCATGGGGTTCTTGTTGGCATTTGGTGGGGGTGCAAAGTTTAGAGCTTTAGAGTCTACCAAGTCTTGTACCTTCATTTTTAAAGCCCTGCATTTCTCTGTACTGTGGCCAGGTGCATTGGAGTGAAAAGCACATCTGGCGTTGGCGTCATAATTTCTTGGCATACTGGAAGGATCTGGTGGTTCCAATGTCCTTAACTCAACCAAGTTGAGCTTCAGGAGTTGTGGCAATAGAGCGGCATAGGGCATAGGGATTGGATCGATCACCCTATTGGCCTGAGATGGTCTCTGCTGAAAAGGTCTTTGTTGATTGTTGTTGCTGTTGTTGTTGTTGTAGTTTCTCTGAGGCGGGTACTGAACTTGTTGCTGGTAGTTGGGTTGTTGTTGTGGTTGATATGCTGGTTGATGAGGGATCGGAGCTGGAATAGTGACAGCCGCCACTGACCTATGAACATACTGAGGTCTTCCCCTGTTGGCATGAATAGCATTAGTCTCACCGGTTCTCCTAGGCCCCACAAAAGGTTTTCTGGGGTTGCTGGACGAGCTCGCACCATTGTCAGAAATCTTACCCATCTTCAGAAGGCTCTCAATTCTTTCTCCAGCTATGACTACGTCAGCGAAGCTGGTGGAAGAAAAGGCAGCTAGCCTGTCAATATATGTCCCTTGGAGGGTATTCATAAACATGTCGGCCATTTCTCTTTCCGACATGGGTGGCTGGACAGCAGCAGCAAGCTGTCTCCACCTCTGGGCGTATTCCCTGAAGCTTTCTCTAGATGACTGAGACATTCCCATCAGGAGGGTCCTGTTAGGAGCCATGTCCAAGTTGTACTGGTACTGTCTGATGAAGGCCTCAGCTAGGTCTTTCCAGCATCTGATGGTTGCTCTGGTCAAGTGAGAGTACCATTCCCTTGAAGCCCCTGTCAAACTGTCTTCAAAGTAAAACATCCATAGTTTTTCATCCATGGTGTATGCCTTCAGCCTTCCCAAAAAAGATTGCAATTGGGTTCGTGGATAGGAAGTTCCGTTGTACTTCTCGAAGCACGGGGGTTTAAACTTGTGGGGAATCCTTACCCCGTCCACTAATCCCATATCCATGACATCAAAGCCCAGGGAATTTTGAGACTCCAGAGATCTCAATTTCTCAGCAATTTCATCAAACCTTCTATCATAAACTTCATCCCCAGCGCCCATCACAGTGAATTGCCCTTCTTGGGGGTCTTCCTGTAGGATCCTGCCTGCAGCAGTATTGCCTGGCACATTCCTTGGGATATTGGCCTCTGGATCTTGATGAGGTCCAAATACTGGTGGGTTAACATGAGGTTGTCCTCCCTCATTGTTGCTGGTTCCTCCAGTGCCAGGATGATGTTCTTCGGGGGTCTGTCTTTCTACCAATGCCCTTAACCTCTCTTGGCTCTGATTCAAGCCAGTCATTACAGTCATGAACTGGGCCATTTGGTTTCTCATTTCCACCCTCTCATTAGCCATTTGAGTCCTGACTTCTGTAAGATCCTGATGTACTTGGTCCATTTGTATACCCGGAAGGTTTTTGCGAGTAGGATATCTGTGCGGACGATTGAGTGGGAACACCCGACGGTGAGCAATAATTCCTGAATCACAATAGAGTTAGTAACAAACAAGACAAAAACCTACAAAACAAAACAAAAGTTAGTATGCAATGCAGTATGCTTATTTGTTTCCAAGGTATCCGGCTTGGCATTTGGTTTTGACCTTTCCAGACCCCTGAGGAAGATGCTCTGATGTTGCTCGGGAGAACGAAACTCAAATGAAACAAACTAATGAATATATTACAAAAGGTGAATCATACATAGTTTTTTTTTTTACAACACATGCCCTCTGAGGGGTCAAAAATACAACATAAAAGAAAAGTACATGGAATGAAAGCAACAACAAGCAAAAGTCAGACACCAAGACCAAACTCATCCTCCCTAACTTCCTTCAGAAGTGCTTCAGTTACAGGATCAGCTGGATGCTCTGTGAGGTTCCTGATAAAAAGATTCCTGGTGGTGATAGCAGTGGTCAACCTCTTGTGCATGCCTTGGTCCTTTGACTTCTTGACACCAGCCCTAAGCTTCAATTCTGAGATCTCCTTCTGGGCTGCTAGCAGGGCTTCCTGTTGCTTCTTTTCATTAGCCTCCAACTGCTCAATCTTGTCTTGAGTTCTCTTATCTTCTTGAGTGCGAGCTTCAGTGATCCTGACCCACCTAGCTTGACTTTCTTTCAGATAGAGATCAGTCCTAGCCTTTTGAAACTGGGCCTCTTTACAGACATTCTTCAAAATCTGCTCTCCAGCTCTTGATTTCTTGATGTAGTCCTCTGCTTTTTCAATCTTGGCTAGATGCTCCATCTTAAGCTTTTCCAACCTTTCAATGTCCAAACGACCATCACTCCTCTCCCAGAGGGTCCTCTTCAGGGCTTGAGACAGATTCTCATTCCTTTCCTTTAGTTTCTCAAATTCTTCCAGGCTGACAGTGGCTGGAGGTGGTGCTGTAGATGGTCCAGGTGCATCTTCAATGGTGAAAGGCATCCCAGAAATATGAGCCCTAGCATGGGACCATTCATAGTACTGAGCTGAAGCCACATTATTGCACCTTCCCAGAATGGCCATCCCTTTGGTCTGGATGTTGTCCCAAGCCCAGGATGCTTGTCTGACAACAGCTAGATTAGGCCTTATCTCACAATAAAGGGTTTCAGCCATGTCTTGCACTTTAGGAGGGTGAACCAGAGCATAGCCCAACTATCTTTTGAATAGTAAAGGGTTGTAGTTGATGCAACCCTTCACTCCTATCAGAGGTACATTGGGGAACTGCCCACAACTAGTAATGATGTCCCTGCCTTTGGTACTCTGGGTGCACCACCTGATGTCATCTGAAGTCAAAGCAATAAGTCTCCTAGCCCAATTCTTCTGTTGGTGAGGGTTCAAGACGGCATCAGTCTTGGGCAGGTGTTTAAGCAGCCAGGTATGGAACAGGGGAGCACAACATCTCACCAACCTTCCTCTTTGCTTCTCATTCCTTTGGTGAACAGAGTAGTAGAAATCTCCCAGTAAGGTGGGCACTGGGTTCCTCATAATGAAAAGATGAATGGCATTCTTACTGATAAACTTGGGATCATCTGCAAAAAGTATAACCCCATATATACTGAGGGCTAACAATGCACAAACTGCCTTCCATTCTCCCAAGGAGGCTTTCAGGATAGCCTGAGAAGTCAAGAAATCCAAGTGTAGACCAGTGATTCCAGCTTTTGTTGTCATGTTCTGCTCAATCAGAATAGGTTCCAGACACAGTGCTTTTGCCACTTCCTCATTGCTGGGAAAAGCCATCTCAGGGTTGAAGGGGGAACCACCCCTGACAGGTACACCAATCAGTGATGAAAACTCCTCCAACAGAGGTCCCAATTGAAAATTCTGAAAAGTGAAGCATCTCAAAGGAGGATCATAGAACTGTAGGCAAGTGTGAATCAAGCTCCTCTGGGAAGGGTCCAAATCCATAACCATATCAAGGATGCCTCCATAATGTTCTCTGAATAATGGTATATGGTCTGGAGTGATAAGTGCCTGAACCTGCCTGATGCCAGCCAACACAGGCTCAAAGAAATGATATGAGATGTTGCTCTTCTTGGGTGCCATGTCTGCTGATGAAGAGATGAAACAAATACTGATGATGGTGCCTAACACTGGAGATGAGCCACTGATAGGCTGATACTGGTGATGCAGGTGACTGAAGCAGGTAGCTAATGAAGATGGCTGAAGCAGATACTGATGATCAGGGATCTATGCAGATGAAGGGGTCAAAACCAAACCAAATGTAATAAGGATACCCTGAAAAACAAATAAGCAAATGTTAAATGATGCAATGATGATGTATGCAAATGATATGCAAGGGTTTGTGATCAAGCTGGATCTGATTACTGCCTTGAGATGGGTCCATGTATGTTTAAGAAGTCCGGATGGAGGTTCAGAAATCCAGTAACCAAGGTGGGGGACTCAAATAAAGAGCCACATATCCAGGGTTAAAATCACAAGAACTATCCCAAAATGGAGTACTCTTATTTAACAAAGTATCAGGGTATGCTGAGGTCAAGGGTACCTGCAAACCTGTAAACAGCCCAACCCCCTCACAGGTGATGTTCTAAAACAAGGATCCTTAGACTTGGATCAGTTATGAGAAGTGTAAACACTTCTAACCCGGAGGTACAGTGTTTACAATAACCATAAAAGATCCTCCTCTAATTCACCTCAATTTCTGAAGGTCATAATAAAGGTCATCCAGACTTAGCAGGCTTCCCAGATAGCCCTAGCACTACAGGAAATCTGTAGCACAGAGTTCTCAAGAAGAAACCCATATCTGAACCGTGTTTCATATTCCCGCACCAGACCGAAATGGAATGGGAAAGAACATGAACCACTCTAGCCTAGGTGTCACTCAGGTCCCAGGTATAGGACCTTAAACTCTCAATAGAACACCCACCCACCAAAGCAACAAAACCAGATCCAGCCAAAACAGTATGACAGTATGATGTATATAAAGCTGTAAAGAAAGCAATAAATAACTGTACATAAAGCAGTAAATAAAAGCAACTATACAAACACAAATAGCACATAACACCCCAGCAAACACAAATCAAACAAGCGCTAGGAGGAACCCACAAAAAGAACCAGAAGCCCTGGTTACAGTATAAGGTTCCCCAGCAAGGTCACCAAGCTGTCGCTCCCCGCCAAATGACACCCAGGTCAGAAGGGGTACAGACGCGAACGGTCGGCGAAAGAGAAGGAATGAATAGAGTCGCCAGCTAGGCATTTTTATCCCGAAGGAAAGGTAATGCTGCATAAACCTGGAAAGATATGGATAAGACGGTTGCGAACCAGAGAGACTGAGAAAGGGGGTTGGTTACAACCTGGGAAGGTATTAGCACCCAGATTGTCCGTCGTACTCGATGGGATCCACGCTTAAAAGATTTGTGTTTTAAAGGGGTAGTGTCAGTGCAATTTGTGTATCAAAGCTGGAAAGAATGCAAGTGTCAGTGTAAAAGAAATGTGAAGTGTATAAGAGAAGTGTCAGTGTAAGAATAAGAGTGCAATGCTCTTGATAATGAGGCTTAAAGAATGATGCTAAAAGAGGGGAAATATACAGAAACTTTTGTTCGATAACCGTTAAGTTATGCCTACGTATCCTCTCGTGCAATGAGGAAGTCAGAACACCGTAGTTCGACCCAAAGAGACTGAAAGATGAATTGACTTGTGAACTGCTTGCTTGTCTATGCTCAAGTGTATGACCTGTCTGGCTCAGGTGCAAACTGTCTCGCATTAGACGGAAGAAGCAGGTTCTCGTTTGTGAGTGATGGTGATGAGAAAAGAATCCCGGAGGAGACGATTATTGTTTGTTTTTGTATTTTCTGTCTTTTATTGCTTTTGGAAGTTTGTCATAAATTAATGAGCTTAAACCTAAACCAATGGATCTAGTAAACTCATCACATCTTCCCTCTGATTAGGGGTAATGAGAATACCTTAAGTGTGAAGTCAGCTTCTCACACTTAATCACCATGATGTAGGATTAAGATCATTAACCTACTTGTGATTATTTAGATGTTTTTGTTGTTTTTGTTGAGTAATGAGCTTAAGCCATAATCAGGGATTAAACAGACTCATTACACCATCCTAATAGAAGGATAATAGATGAGAATGTTTAAGCTGAGGAAAGCTCTTCAACTTAATCCATGATTAGGGATTAACCTCATGACAAAACAAAGCCTTTATTAAGTGGATTTAGTTTATGATAAGATGATGAAGTGAGTTTTAAGGTTTGTAAGACAACTTGAGGGGGACTTGTCCATTAACACTAGGGATAGTCCTTCTTAACCAATTAAGGAAGAATTAGAACCCTAATGCAAGGCCCAAGTTACAAGCTTGATGTCTTGATGATTATTAGATGGATTGATTAAAAGATTTAAACACATTAAGGGTTTAACACTTAGGATTAAAGTTATACACCCCATCCTAATAGAAGGATGCAGGTATAAGCCTAATCACAAAGCCTTAAAACCTTTAGGGTTTAGTCCCTGATTATGAGATGAGAAGAGAAGACTCAATGATGACACAAAGGCAAAGGCTAAGTGGGGGGACTAATCAAAACCCTAATTGTTATCATGCTTGGTTGTTCCTAAGGCTTGTGAGGTTTACAAGAAAGATCCTCAGAGAAACCACCAGGAAGCAGATGAAAGGAGCAAAGAGAAACAAAGTAACTTGCTTCATTTAAGAAGACAAGTCACTTGAAGAAAGAAGGTAAGAGGGACAAGAATGAGCAAGCTCAATCCAAAGCACAAGACAAAATGCAGCAATGATGCATAAGAGAGATGAAAAGAGATTGTGAGAAGTGAAGGCAAATTCACTTCTCAAAGTAACTTACCACCTGAAAAGTTAGTGAAAGGAATGAAATGCAATGCAAATGGGATGGAATGGCATGATGCAAACCAAAACCAGAAGCATGAGTATGATGCTAATGATGCTAAGAGATGATGCACACATGAGGCAAGGCATGAGAATGATCATACAAACATATGGATGCAAATGAAGCATTCTTAGAACCATGGATGTTCATGAAAAGTTATGAAATGCAAATGACATACAACATGGAAAATGGAAGATGCAATGATCAAACATGATTCTAACATGTCCTAAGATGTGTTATGAATCAAATGAATGCACAAAATGTCATGGCAAGTCATAGTATGCAAGCAAATGGAAGATGGATGCAAATGAAAGCCCAAATTAGGGTTTATGATCAATACACAAAACAAAATTCAAAACCAGAAGCAAACATCATGATAAAAATTTGAAAATGCACTCAAAGGAACCCTAAACCTATACAATTTCACTGCCCAAAGGAGGGGATCCAACTCTTAACCTAATGAGGGTTATGAATTTCTTAAGATTGCGAGGGTTTCAAGGTACCTTGTCAAGAAAAATGCCAAACAAATAGGAAATGCAAGATCAATTCATGCCAATTTAATCCTATAAACTACATGTTATGCAAGATGCAATGCAAGAAGAATCAATGTCCAACTCTTAAAGGCTAGGCAGAAATGAATTTTTGAAGATTGAATCAAAATAATGCCTTGAAATGAAATTAAATCCATTGAAAATTGTCAAAAGGCATCAAGATCAAAAAATAAATTTGGTTTGAGAGTTGGACAATGTTTCTAAATGATTGTAAGTGTTTCATGAATTTTTTTGTGATTTTTAAATACCTAAAAGCATTTTTAATTAATTAATTCTCATTAATTAATTAAAAATAAACTTTTAAATGATTTAAAAATATTTTTCAATGCAAAAAATAAAAATAAAAATATTTTTGGTTTCTGAAAATTAATAAAAGCTTGAATAAAAATATTCAGAATTTTTCAATGATTTTTACTATTTTTAAATAAATGTACAAAACAAATGAAATAAAATGAAATAAAAATACAAATAAAGAGAAAGTCAGCGCATCCTGAGGCTGAGATTCAAACTGGGAATGGAGGGAAAGACTGGAGCGCTATCCTACGGCTCTCATTCAAACTGGCCAGATTAGTATAAAAACCTGATTAATTAACTAATGACGTGGATTAGGGTTTTAATGAAACAATCCAGGCCACCCAAACGCGCGCGGGTCAACGAAAGTCCACTGAATCAAGGGTCCATATTCAAACTGAGCCCTAAACACATTTAAGTCACTAATCACTTTCAGGTGGCCAGAGAAGACTTCCGGTCGTCTTCTCCGGCCAGACCCTCACCTGAAAGTTGCTAACTTCTTCCCCAGGTCCCTAAAACCTAATCTCTCTGCCCAGAATCCATCCCCAAACATCATAGAGCAAGAATCATCAATCAAAACACATTTATTTTTCATAACAAAGCTGAATCGAAGCAAAATGCATTTAGGTCAGAAAAGTTTCAGAAGCATCATACATACTCAATACTCAATCATTTTCGAAACAAAACATATCAGCATGATCAGTGAAGCATGGAGAATCATTTAGGAACTTAAAAACATGTTTCTGGAAAAAATGTTCTTGAGCTCACCTGAACTGAAGCTTTGATTTCTGGAACTTTTTGGCTGGCCCTTTGATCCAAAACACCTCTAATGGACCTCCTGAGAAGCTTGCAATGCTTGTTTGAAGTTTATGGTGGCTAATTAGAGAGTTTGCAGGAGTTCTGTTCAAAGAGGGGCAGAAATCGTGTTTTGATTTCAGTGAGTTTCAGGCTATGGTAATGGGTGGTTTGTGATCAGTGAGGCATGTTGAGATTGTTTGTGAAGTTTGTTTGTATGTTTGAGGCTTGTGGAGAGTGTTTCGAAGAGTATTGCACATGAGGTGAAAAGTGGGAATGCTGTGTTCTTGGAGATTTCAGGCTGTTGTGTCTTATGAGAATGAAGCCTTGGGATGTGTTTGTAAGATCTGGATTGGGCAGAGAGTTGTTGTGTCACTGTGGGATTGGTATGGGTGTTCTTGCCAAAAAGTCAAAAGTCGTGTACTTGAGGTATGGGAAATGGTGTAGCTAGCTCATTGGCTAGTCCTTGCTCAGCTGAGTTTAAGGAGGTCCATGGAATTGTTTATGAGATAAATCAGCAAGTTGATCAAGGTTTGTGTAGTGTTTTGCAAATTTCACAAAGTTTGGCCCCTTTGGAAATTCTTGAGATTCAAGGCATCAAAATGCAATGTTCCTTGGCCCATTCTGAATTTTAGAGGTCATGTGATCATGTTGTGAAGAAATTGTACACATTTGAGGCCTTTAGAACACTTGATCATGCCATTTTGCAAAATGCCTCTTTGGTAGAAAACTTCAAATTATGTGATTTTGGCCAACTTTGACAAGCCATAACTTTTGATCCAAAATGAATTAGGTCAAGTTCTTGTACTTTTTGAAAAGGGAATGATCCATTCTACAACTTTCATGACCAAAGTTTTTTCATTTGAAGCATTTTTGAACCAAAAAGCAAGGGTTGAAAAAGTTTCCCAAAATGGCAATTTTCAATATAAGTCAACTTTCCCAAAAAGTCAACTTTGCAAATGGCTTGAAATTCTTCAATTTTGTGAACTTATAACATCTTCCATGATCAAATAAAGATCATTCATAATCAAAATGATGATGAACACCCTTTGGTTGGGTCATTGGGGGCCTCAGATGCCCTGATTTTGCACTGGCTTGCTCAAAAAGTCAACTCTTGATCAGATGACTTCCCCATTGAATTTCTTCATGAAAATTGATATGCATGATACATATACCATATAGAGACCAATAGAAACAAGAATGACCAAAAAATTTGGAGTTATGGCCTCTGAAACCAAAACCCTAATTCTAGGTCATCTGTGTAGTTAAACCTGGCTCTGCTTCCATGCCATTCTTAGTTCTTGTGATTTTTTGACATTCTTGACTTTGAGAGGATATAATATGATGCTTGGACATACATGGACCCCTTTGAAATGATTGATGACCTTTGGAGTGGCTCAAGAAGCTCTTGGATTGCTCAGATCACAAACCCTAGATGCAGATGACTTTGAACCAATGCAATGAATCAAAAATGTGGTATGAGATGCTATGTTTGTGTTTATGCATATGAAATGATCAAAAGCCATGGTGTGAATGGGTGAGGGCAAATTTGGGGTGTTTACACTAAGGAACCCAGTGCCCACATTGCTGGGAGATTTCTATTATTCTGTTCACCAAAGGAATGAGAAGCAAAGAGGGAGGTTGGTGAGATGCTGTGCTCCCCTGTTCCATACCTTGCTGCTCAAACACTTACCTAAGACTGATGCCTTCTTGAATCCTCACCAATAGAAGAATTGGTCCAGGAGACTTATTGCTTTGACTTCAGATGACATCAGATGGTGCACTCAGAGCACCAAGGGCAAGGACATCATAACCAGCTGTGGGAAGTATCCCAATGTACCTCTAATAGGAGTGAATGGCTGCATCAACTACAACCCTTTGCTGTTCAAGAGACAATTAGGCTATGCACTGGTCCACCCCCCTAAAGTGCAAGATTTAGCTGAGACACTGTATTGTGAGATAAAGCCTAATCTAGCTGTTGTCAGGCAAGCATCTTGGGCTTGGGACAACATCCAGACCAAAGGGATGGCCATTCTTGGAAGATGCAATAATGTGGCTTCAGCTCAGTATTATGAATGGTCTCATGCTAGAGCTCAGATTTCTGGGATGCCCTTCACCATTGAGGATGCACCTGGACCATCCATAGTACAACCTCCAGCCACTGTCAGCCTGGAAGAATTTGAGAAGCTGAAGGAGAGGAATGAGAATCTGTCTCAATCTCTGAAGAAGACCCTCTGGGAGAGGAGTGATGGTCGTCTAGACATTGAGAGGTTGGAGAAGCTTAGAGTGGAACATCTAGCCAAGATTGAGAAAGCAGAGGACTACATCAAGAAATCAAGAGCTGGAGAGCAAATATTGAAGAATGCCTGCAAAGAGGCCCAGTTTCAGAAGGCTAGGACTGATCTCTATCTGAGAGAAAGTCAAGATAGGTGGGTCAGAATCACTGAAGCTCGCACTCAGGAGGATAAGAGGACTCAGGCCAGGATTGAGCAATTAGAGGCCAATGAGAAGAAACAACAGGAAACATTGGTAGCAGCCCAGAAGGAGATTTCAGAGTTGAAGCTTAGGGCTGGTTTGAAGAGGTCAAAGGACCAGGACAGGCACAAGAAGCTGACCACTGCTATTGCCACCAGGAATCTTCTTATCAGAAACATCACAGAGCATCTGGCTGATCCTGTAACGGAAGCACTCCTGAAGGAGGTGAAGGAGGATGAGTTTGGTCTTGGTGTCTGACTCTTTGCTTGTTGTTGTTTCCATTTAATGTACTTTTCTTCTATGTTGTATTTTGACCCTTCAGGGGCATGTGTTTTAAAAACAGACTATGTATTATTCACCATTTGTAATATATCTGTTAGTTTGTTTTATTAAGTTCTCTTTCTCTCAAGCAACATCAAAGCCTACTCCTCAGGGTCTGGAAAGGTCAAAACCCAGAGCCAAGCCGGATACCTTGGAAAGCAAATAAGCATACTGCATTGCATGCTAACTTTTGTTTTGTTTTGTAGGTTTTTGTTTCGTTTGATTCTAACTCTGTTGTCGATTCAGGAATTATTGCTCGCCGCCGGGTGTTCCCTCTCAACCGTCCGCACAGATATCCTACTCGCAACAACCTTCCTGGTATCCAGATGGACCAAGTACAGCAAGATCTGATAGAGGTCAGGACTCAGATGGCTAATGAAAGGGTGGAGATGAGAAACCAAATGGCCCAGTTCATGACTGTAATAACTGGCTTGGCTCAGAGCCAAGAGAGGTTAAGGGCATTGGTAGAAAGACAGACCCCCGAAGAACATCATCCTGGCACTGGAGGAACCAGCAACAATGAGGGAGGACAACCTCATGTTAACCCACCAATATTTGGACCTCATCTAGATCCAGAGGCCAATATCCCAAGGAATGTGCCAGGCAATACTGCTGCAGGCAGGATCCTACAGGAAGACCCCCAAGAAGAGCAATTCACTGTGATGGGAGCTGGGGATGAAGTTTATGATAGAAGGTTTGATGAAATTGCTGAGAAGTTGAGATCTCTGGAGTCTCAAAATTCCCTGGGTTTTGATGTCATGGATATGGGGTTAGTGGATGGGGTAAGGATTCCCCACAAGTTTAAACCCCCATGCTTCGAGAAGTACAATGGAACTTCCTATCCACGAACTCACCTGCAGTCTTTTCTGGGGAGACTTAAGGCATACACCATGGATGAAAAGCTGTGGATGTTCTATTTTGAAGACAGTTTGACTGGGGCTTCAAGGGAATGGTACTCTCACTTGACCAGAGCTACTATCAGGTGCTGGAAGGACTTAGCTGAAGCCTTCATCAGGCAGTACCAATACAATCTGGACATGGCTCCTAACAGGACCCTTTTGATGGGAATGTCTCAGTCCTCCAGAGAAAGCTTCAGGGAATATGCCCAGAGGTGGAGACAGCTTGCTGCTGCTGTCCAGCCACCCATGTCGGAAAGAGAAATGGCCGACATGTTTATGAATACTCTGCAAGGAAAATATATTGATAGGCTAGCTGCCTTTTCTTCCACCAGTTTCGCTGACGTAGTTATAGCTGGAGAAAGAATTGAGAGCCTTCTGAAGATGGGCAAGATTTCTGATAATGGTGCAAGCTCGTCCAGTAATCCCAGGAAGCCTTTTGTGGGACCAAGAAGAACTGGTGAGACAAATGCCATCCATGCTAGCAGGGGCAGACCTCAGTATGTCCACAGATCAATAGCAGCTGTCACTATTCCAACTCCGATTCCTCAGCAACCAGCATATCAACCACAACAACAACCACACTATCAACAGCAAGTTCAGTATCCGCCACAGAGAGCCTACAACAACAACAACAACAACAATCAACAGCAAAGACCCTTTCAGCAAAGGCCATCACAGGCAAATAGGATGATTGACCCTATCCCTATGCCTTATGCCGCTTTATTGCCACAACTCCTGAAACTCAACTTGGTTGAATTAAGGACGTTGGCACCACCAGATCCCTCCAGTCTTCCAAGAAATTATGACGCCAACGCCAAATGTGCTTTTCACTCCAATGCACCTGGCCACAGTACAGAGAAATGCAGGGCTTTACAAATGAAAGTACAGGATCTAGTGGATTCCAAAGCCCTCAACTTTGCACCCCCGCCAAATGTCAACAAGAATCCCATGCCCAATCATGGAGGACCAAGAATTAATGCCATTGAGGAAGACAAGCCATCTTTCTTAATCACCAGTGTTGGGCAGATTCGGACACCTCTGGTAGAAATTAAAGCTCAGCTTCTAGAGTGCCAGATGTTCCCCGGGTGTGAGCTCGGTTGTGGTTATTGTAATATTTCGGTCAACGGGTGTGATAACTTGAGAAGCGGAATAAATGGTCTTATCAAAAGTGGTATACTTCAGATCACAACATCGGCGCCTACAAATCCAGCAATCCATTTGACAACAATTCCTGACTCTTCTACAACTGCAACAACAATCATTCCGACCAACTCATCAATATCATCAACAATAGCTTCATCCATCACTTCAACAAACCAGATGTCAACAACCATCTCTGCTACAACATCAGCATCCATTTATCCAGCCGAATCTTCTACAACACCAACAGAAATCAACAAAGATGTCTCAGCAATCACCATTTACTATGATCCATCAGGTGTTCCTCCAAACAACAACTTTCAACAACAGGCAATGGCACTTCCTGCCAGATTACCGGTCACCATTTACTACGATCCGCACACCATTTCAGTACCCTCCTCCGCAGCAGTCAGTCCAGTTACCATCACAGTGCCTGGACCAGTTCCATATGAAAGAATTAATGTCATACCTTGGCATTATGGCTCTGACCTCTACTGCAATGGGGAGAAAATCACTTTGTACTCTTCAACTTCTTCTCCACAGATTGATAATGTTGGGGGAGGCGGAGGCTTCACCAGAAGCGGACGTCTTTTTGCCTCACAACTGCAAAGACCTAATGCTGAAGCAGAAGCTGTTGCCAAAGCAAAAGGGAAGAGTGTAATATCTGAAGAACCAATTCTCAAAGAAACTCAGAAGACATCCTTTGAGCAAGATGTGGATGAATTCATGAGAATTATAAAGAGAAATGATTACAAAGTGGTGGATCAGCTTCACCAAACTCCCTTAAAGATCTCCATATTATCCCTGCTGATGTGTTCCGAAGCTCATAGGAATGCATTATTGAAAGTCTTGCACGCAGCATACGTGCCAGAGGAGATCACTGTTAATCAGCTAGAGACAGTGGTGGCAAATGTCAATACCAGTCATGGACTGAATTTCACCAATGCTGACTTGACAACTGAGGGACGTAACCACAACAAGGCTTTACACATCACTCTAGAATGCAAAGGTGCTGTTCTATCCCATGTACTGGTGGACACTGGGTCTTCACTCAATGTCCTACCAAAGAAAGCCTTGGTGAAGCTAGAGTATGATGGCTTGGACCTGCATCCAAGTAATCTGGTGGTGAGAGCATTTGATGGCTCTAAGAGATCAATGCTTGGAGAGATTGATCTGCCAGTGATGATTGGCCCACAAACTTTCAAAATTACCTTCTATGTGATGGACATTCAGCCGGCCTACAGCTGTTTGTTGGGTAGACCTTGGATCCATGCCGCTGGCGCTGTTACGTCTACCCTTCACCAGAAGCTGAAATTCGAGTGGGAAGGCCAGATCATCACCATCTGTGGTGAAGAAGATATCTTTGTTAGCCATCTGGCTACGTACAAGTATATTGAGATGGATGGAGAAATCCATGAAACCATGAGCCAGGGGTTTGAGGCCCTGAACATAAATGAAGCATCTGCTGTACTGGGGACCTCCATGACGTCTTATCAGCAAGCCAGGAAGGTTGTTGAAGAGGGGACTGCCCAAGGCTGGGGCAAGCTGCTGCCCATGGAGAAGAAGGAGGACAAATTTGGGTTGGGTTACAAACCAACTCAACAAGATCAATCAGAGGCTGTTAAGAAGCCCAGCTTTGTCAGCGGGGGGATGCTCACCCCGGATGCTGTGAACAACTTGGAAGATGAGTCGGAAGATGAGCGCAACCTGGAGAGCTGGATACGTCCAAGGATCCCGAGGAGCCGCGTCTCAAACTGGTCTTCCCAGGAAATTATAAGGGTTACTCCTGCAGAATAATTATTATTTCCTGTATTTTTAAGCATGCATCAAGTCTTGCATCTTACCCAAGATGACAAGACTCATTTTGTAACCGGGCCATCTTGTAATTTTGTGCAAACAGATC
The DNA here is from genome assembly GCA_963966055.1 of Lathyrus aphaca. Taxonomy (NCBI): domain Eukaryota; kingdom Viridiplantae; phylum Streptophyta; class Magnoliopsida; order Fabales; family Fabaceae; genus Lathyrus; species Lathyrus aphaca. Next base: position 274,309,566 of record OZ014519.1, on the reverse strand, counting down.
AATCAATGAATATCGGACATCTTTTGCAAATGAGTCTTTTTCTTTTCCGCTCACTGTTTTTCATTTTTTCTTTTTGTACAAAAATAAAATGGCAATGTTTTTCAAAATGATAACTTCATTTCACTTTTTCTAAACAAGATTAAAATCGATCACTAAAATGAACAATCTAGACCCTTGCAGAGAGTGCCTTTCAGACTGCACCGACAACAACACAGCTATGGCTTCGTATGACTTTGACAATCCAATCAATCAAGCTGATGAAGGGGTTGAAGAAGATTATGAGCTTCCTGAAGAGCTAGCCAGGTTGTTAAGGCAAGAGGAGAAGGTTATCACTCCTCATCAGGAGGAGGTCGAAATGATTAATCTTGGTACGGATGAAGATGTGAAAGAGGTTAAGATCGGGGCCTGCTTACAAGACTCAGTGAAAGAACAACTGATTGACCTGCTTCGTGAATATGTGGATGTGTTTGCTTGGTCTTATCAGGATATGCCAGGGTTGGATACCGATATTGTCATGCACAAGCTGCCTTTAAAAGAAGACTGCCCGCCAGTAAAATAGAAGCTCCGCCGTACTCGCCCAGATATGGCAAAGAAGATTAAGGAAGAGGTGCAAAATCAATGGGACGCCGGGTTCCTTGCTGTGACTAGCTATCCGCCGTGGGTTGCTAATATTGTGCTTGTGCCTAAGAAAGATGGCAAGGTGAGGATGTGTGTGGACTACCGGGATCTGAACAGAGCCAGCCCAAAAGATGACTTCCCATTACCTCACATTGATGTATTGGTTGATAATACAGCTCAGTTCTCGGTGTTCTCCTTCATGGACGGATTTTCAGGATACAATCAGATCAAGAAGTCACCTGAAGACATAGAGAAGACAACTTTCCTTACACCCTGGGTCACGTTCTGTTATAAGGTGATGCCGTTCGGACTGAAGAATGCTGGTGCTACTTATCAACGGGCTATGGTAACATTATTCCACGACATGATCCATAAAGAAATTGAATGTTATGTGGATGACATGATACCCAAGTCCCTCACAGAAGAAGACCACCTGGTGAATCTGCTAAAGTTATTCAAGCGTCTGAGGAAGTACCAACTGAAGTTAAACCCCAACAAATGCACATTCGGGGTGCGATCTGGTAAGCTGCTGGGCTTTATTGTAAGCGGAAAAGGGATTGAAGTTGACCCTGATAAAGTCAAAGCCATCCAAGAAATGCCTGCACCAAAGACCGAGAAAGAAGTTCAGGGGTTTCTAGGTAGATTGAACTACATTTCAAGGTTCATATCTCACCTTACAGCAACTTGTGAACCTTTGTTCAAGCTGTTAAGAAAAGAGCAAACGGTCAGGTGGAACGAAGATTGCCAAAGGGCTTTTGACAAAATCAAGGAATACTTACAAGAGCCTCCAATCCTTATGCCTCCAGTTGAAGGAAGACCTCTAATCATGTACTTGATAGTATTAGAAGAGTCAATGGGGTGTGTGCTGGGCCAGCATGACGAGTCTGGTCGAAAAGAGTACGCAATATACTACCTAAGCAAAAATTTTACCGACTGTGAACAACGTTATTCACTGCTCGAGAAAACTTGTTGTGCTTTAGCGTGGGCTGCTCGCCGACTGAGACAGTATATGTTGACCCACACTACTTTATTGATATCAAAGATGGACCCAGTTAAGTACATTTTTGAGAAGCCAGCGCTTACCGGACGGGTTGCGAGATGGCAGATGATCCTCACAGAATATGATATCCAGTACACGTCTCAGAAAGCCATCAAGGGCAGTGTATTGTCTGATTATCTTGCTGAGCAACCCATTGATGATTACCAGCCTATGAGGTTTGACTTCCCTGATGAAGACATCATGTTCATAAAAGCAAAAGATCATGAAGAGCCTGTTCACACTGAAGGGCCCGACCCGGAAGAAGAATGGACTATGATGTTTGATGGGGCTGTTAATATGAATGGTCGTGGTGTTGGTGCAGTACTCATTACACCTAAGGGAATTCACATGCCTTTCTCGGCAAAACTCACCTTCAACTGCACTAACAACGAAGCTGAATACGAAGCTTGTATTATGGGTCTTGAGGAAGCCATTGACCTCAGGATCAAGACTTTGACTGTGTTCGGAGATTCAGCTCTGGTAATCAATCAAACCAACGGCAAATGGTACACTCACCAGGATCATCTGATACCTTACAGGGATTATACAAGGAGGTTATTGACTTTCTTTACAACAGTCAAGCTTGAGTATATCCCTCGAGACGAAAATTAATTTGCAGACGCTCTGGCTACCATTTCATCCATGATCAAAGTTCAAGCTGCCAACTTTGTACCTCGGATCTCAGTATCCAGACTTGACAGACCAGCATATGTGTTTGCAGCAGATGTTGTTAAAGATAATAAGCCTTGGTTCCATGACATTAAATGCTTCTTGGAGGATCAAACATACCCACCTGGGGCATCTTCCAATGATAAGAAGACTTTGATAAGACTAGCTGGTAGTTTCTTCCTGAACACTGACAGTTCCCTGTACAAGAGGAACTTTGATATGGTACTCCTCAGATGCGTTGACAGAACAGAAGCAGACTTGTTGATGCATGAAGTGCACGAAGGATCCTTTGGTACCCATGCAGGAGGGCATGCCATGGCTAAAAAGTTGCTAAGATCAGGATATTACTGGATCACAATGGATGCTGACTGTTGTGCTTATGCCAGGAAGTGTCATAAATGCCAGATTTATGCGGATAAAGTGCATGTGCCTCCAAATCCTCTGAATGTGATGTCTTCACCCTGGCCCTTTGCCATGTGGGGCATTGATATGATTGGTAAGATCGAACCGACCGCTTCAAACGGCCACAAATTCATCCTGGTTGCCATTGACTATTTTACCAAGTGGGTTGAAGCAGCTTCCTATGCAAATGTTACAAGGCAAGTGGTAGCCCAATTTCTGAAGAGAGACATCATCTGTCGGTATGGAGTTCCCGAGCGAATCATTTCTGATAATGGTTCCAACTTAAACAACAAAATGATGGCAGAGCTATGCCGGGACTTCAAGATCCAACACCACAATTCTTCTCCTTACAGGCCAAAGATGAATGGCGCTGTTGAGGCAGCTAATAAGAATATCAAGAAGATTGTGCAGAAGATGGTAGTCACCTACAAAGACTGGCATGAAATGCTACCGTTTTCCTTGCATGGGTACCACACGTCAATCAGAACATCCACTAGGGCAACACCGTATCAATTTGTGTATGGTATGGAGGCAGTCCTACCTGTTGAAGTTGAATTACCATCCATACGGGTACTGATGGATGTTAAGCTGAACGAAGCAGTGTGGGTCCGATCCCGATACGAACAACTGAGTCTGATTGAAGAGAAGAGATTGGCTGCAATCTGTCATGGGCAGCTGTATCAGAAAAGAATGAAGAAAGCCTTCGATAAGAAAGTCAGGCTCCGAGAGTACCAAGTAGGAGATCTTGTGCTGAAAAGACTCCTTCCTCCTCATACAGACCACAGGGGCAAATGGACTCCGAACTATGAAGGACCATTCGTAGTAAAGAAGGTTTTCTCAGGGGGAGCACTGATGCTCAGCACTATGGATGGTGAAGACTTCCCATCCCCTGTGAATTCAGATGCAGTTAAAAAATACTTCGCATAAAATGACCCGCTGGACATAAAAACAGAATATAAGTCCAGGCAAAAATAGAGCATCCCGGCGAGTCAAAAATAGAATAAAAGACTCGGGCAAAAATAAGGGAAATAAATAAAAAATGTACACCCGCTGAGTTGAAAAGCCACATTGGACAGCTCAGGCAAAAATGGGTATCCCGATGGATTGAAAACCCGAAAGGGCGATCCATGCAAAATAAGGGAATAAGCGAACAACTGCATTCTGAATTCGTCTGTATCACTTACAATTTGGTAAGCTTCGAAAGGATCAAGCTTCTTTCAGAATCAGCCTTCTTCAGAAAGCAAGACGAGAAGAACGTCAAATGTCATACGAGTCATAGCAAAGGGGAAGCTCCTTGAAGCATCGTCAACATTGCCAACATCTTGTTTCTCAATTTTGTAACAGTCACCTCATTTTAGGGGATTTGTTTCCTTGACTGTATCTTGCCAATTCAGGGCACACAAATTAATAAAATCAGATTTTCAGTCACACATTGTCTCGTACCCTTTTATTTGCAAAAAATGTCCGATGTCGTTAACATATTGATTGCATAAATACAGATGTGCCTTTCTGAAACTACGTGCTTGCAGGAAATATACTTACTCCCGGGAGTGTCTAAACTCTTATGATAGAATCCAGTATGGGATACCTCGGAATTACTTGTGCGTTTCTCTGTCTTTTCAGGATTTGCAGGTATTCAAAACGCAACATGGGGCATGTAAGCTTCACCCCAGCAAGCTGGAAAATCTTTATCTATTCAGTCTTAGCACCGGAGATGGTTTTTCCCCAGCTGAGTTGTCAAGTATCATCCTTAGCAGGCCCCTTACAGAAATCTCCAGGAAGACCTTCCCATGGTCTTTCTTCTTCCCCAACCGAGTTGCCGTCTATTATTCCTCCACAGCCAAGTGCAAAAGCCAGGAAACCATCTCCCCACAGAGCTTCAACCTCTATCAAGAAGAGCAACGTCCGAAGAAATCACAACAGAGGGACGAAGGCTTCTACAAACCCCAGCTGGGTCCTTCATTTACTGGAATAGGTCTATTAGTGACCTATTTCCCCAAGCAGAGTCCCATATAGCTGGGATGTCCACTTCAAGCAGATCAGCCAGAGATCTCCTCAGCAACAGGACCCGGATCCCAGATCGGTATCTTTGCATAAATCATAGCATTTGCATCATATTCTCCCCACAAAGCGTAGCATTCCGTCTAATACGGAGCATTACGACAAAAATCAAACATATTGCATAATCATAAGCCATGTTCTGAATCAAACACTGGTAAATACTGACGATCCATCAGCGATATACAGAAAACTCCACAAAATTCCCCGGCAGAAAGCCAAGACATTTTCCTTACACTTGTAAATACCAGTACACACTCCTTTTGGCACCCGTCCGTGTCATCATTCCCCAGTAAAGTCACCCGAGCTTTCTTTACAAACAAACACTTATACATATCACAGATACTTCCTGACACCCGTCCGTGTCATATCCCCAGCAGAGAGCCAAAGCGTCCCCTTTGCACTCACAGATACATACATATATACAAATCCTTGGCACCCGTCTGTGTCACTCTCCCCAGCACAGTTACCTAAACACTTTGAAAACCATACACTTGTTTATAATACACTTTCCCCGACACTCGTCCGTGTCACTCATCCTCTTTTTACTCATACAGATACTCGTCCGTATCTTGTATACACCACTTTAATCCCCGCAGATTCGACACTCGTCCGTGTTCTTTGTTAACCAGTTGATACTCGTCCGTATCATCATCTCAGAACATGCGTCAAGCGTTTGTTTCTACCGGATACTCGTCCATATCATAGTCTTAGGGATGCTCGTCCGCATCTTTAATCCATATACGTGTCAAACACTCATGTCTTCTTGAATTTTAGACACTCGTCTGTGTCTACTGTTCCCCAGAAGAGTCCCCTCAGAATCAACACTCGTCCGTGTTCCTTGTTAACCAGTTGATACTCGTCCGTATCATCATCTCTGAGCACGTGTCAGTATTCGTTTCTACCTGATACTTGTCCGTATCATAGTCTTAAGGATGCTCGTCCGCATCTTTAATCTATACACAATACCGAAACATTTATACCTTTTATTTTTTGGATGTAAACGCTCGTCCGTGTTTACTATTCCCCAGTAGGTCGCCAGCAAAGCAAAACTTCTTTTCTATCTGACATTCGTCCTATGTCATGATACCTTTTAGCAGCCGTCCCCTGCTAGGTGATCGTCCTTCACCTTTTGATGATCGTCCTTCATCATTTTATCTGATGGCCGTCCCCATCGTTGATCTTGTTATCTGACATTCGTCCTATGTCATGATAAACCTTGAGAGCAGCCGTCCCCTGCTAGGTGATCGTCCTTCACCTCTTGATGATCGTCCTTCATCATGCTCATCCGATGGCCGTCCCCATAGTTGATCTTGTTATCTGACATTCGTCCTATGTCATGATAAACCTTGAGAGCAGTCGTCCCCTGCTAGGTGATCGTCCTTCACCTCTTGATGATCGTCCTTCATCATGCTTGTCTGATGGCCGTCCCCATCGTCGACCTTTTATCCGGCATTCGTCCTATGTCGCGATACTTTCGGCAGCCGTACCCTGCCAGGTGATCGTCCTTCACCTTAGATGACCTTCCCTCATCTTATCCCCAACAGAGCAGTCGTCCCCTGCTAGGTGATCGTCCTTCACCTTTGATGACCGTCCCTCATCATTATTTCATTTATTCTTTAACCCGATGGTCGTCCCCGTCGTGGTCTCTTTTCCTTTTCCTGGTGATCGTCCTTCACCTTTGATGACCGTCCCTCATCATGATTTCATTTATTCTTTAACCCAATGGTCGTCCCAGTCATGGTCCCTTTTCCTTTTCCTGATGATCGTCCTTCATCAGCTTAGCCCGATGGTCGTCCCCATCGTTGTTTGCATTACTTTATGAACCTGATGACCGTACCTCATCATTTATTTTTACCTATAATCCCCAGAGAATCTTATATCTCTACTTGATGGCCGTCCCCATCATAATCTCTTATATCCCCAGCATGTCGGCCATCCCCGTCTTTGCTTTATTTCCCGCATTTTTCCCAGCATGTCGGCCGTCCCCGTCATTGCTTTATTTCCCGCATCTTCCCCAGCATGTCGGCCGTCCCCGTCATTGCTCCTTCCCCAGCAGTCGTCGTCTACTCGACGGTCGTCCTCCGTCGCCCGCACTTTATAATATACTTTACTTGCTTTTACAATCTATATCCCTTTTCTTCTTCATTCTGTGAGTGCAAATTTTGGACTGTCTTTGGTATTCAACCACAAGTTATCTTGTTTGCCTGCTAAGCCGTTGCTTACATCCTGCACAACTAACTCATGTTTGAATAGGGGCAGCTGTAAACACCCCAAATTTGCCCTCACCCATTCACACCATGTCTTGTGAACATTTCATATGCATAATTTCAATCATAGCATCTCATACCACATTTTTGATTCAATGCATTGCTCCTAAGTCATCTGCATCTAGGGTTTGTGATCTGAGCAATCCAAGAGCCACTTGAGCCACTCCAAAGGTCATCAATCACTTAAAAAGAGGTCCATGTATGTTCAAGCATCATATTATATCCTCTCAAAGTCAAGAATGTCAAAAAATCACAAGAACTGAGGTTGGCATGGAAGCAGAGCCAGGTTTAACTGCACAAATGACCTAGAATTAGGGTTTTGGTTTCAGAGGCCATAACTCCAAATTTTTTGGTCATTCTTGTTTCTATTGGTCTCTATATGGTATAGGTATCATGCATATCAATTTTCATGAAGAAATTCCATGGGGAAGTCATCTGATCAAGAGTTGACTTTTTGAGCAAGTCAGTGCAAAATCAGGGCATCTAAGGCCCCCAATGACCCAACCAAAGGGTGTTCTTCATCATTTTGATTGTGTATGATCTTTATTTGATCATAGAAGATGTTAGAAGTTCACAAATTTGAAGAATTTCAAGCCATTGGCAAAGTTGACTTTTTGGGAAAATGACTTGTAATTGAAAATTGCCATTTTGGGAAACTTTTTCAACCCTTGCTTTTTGATTCAAAAATGCTTCAAATGAAAAAACTTTGGTCATGGAAGTTGTAGAATGGATCATTACCTTTTCAAAAAGTACAATAACTTGACCTAATTCATTTTGGATCAAAAGTTATGGCTTGTCAAAGTTGGGACACCCCTCTTGTCCTTGGCTAGCCATGAGCCCATACCTCTCTTACACAAAGTTTGACTTTTTTTGCAAAAGACCCATACCAATCACAATAGGGCACACCAACTCCACAGACCTATCCATGAGTGATAAGTGGACCAAAACCAGCTCAACACATAACACAACTCATGCTGAAGCTCTCTCATAACCATAGTTCCAAGTTTATGCTCCATATGCAAAGCCATTCGAAACACACAGCACAAGCTTCAAACACACAAACAAACTTCACAAAACATCTCAGCACATTCTCCTGATCATTTCCCTGCCCTCACTTTGCCCTAAACCCCCCTGAAATCAAAACACGATTTCTCCCCTTCACTGAACAGAACCTGCTCAATCTCTCAAACCATCCATTTTAAACTCCAACCAAGCATTGCAAGCTTCTCAGGAGGGCCATTAAAGGCATTTTGGATCAAAGGGCCAGCCAGAAAGTTCCAGAAATCAATGCTTCGATTCAGGTAGCCATGGAAATTCATTTTTCTAGAACTCTTATTTCTTGTTTCTAAAATGATCTACATGCTTCCCTGAGTTCACTGAACCTTTTATTTTTGAAAATGATTGAGTTTTGAGGTTGTATGCTTGTTCTGAAACTTTGCCCGTGAATTGATTTTTGCTTTGATTCTTATGATTCAGTGAAAATAAATGGATTTTAGGGCGGGGTTTAGGTTTAATGATGCTTAATGAGTGATTCTGGAGAGATTTGTGAAGTTTCATGGCGTATTGAGAGAGATTGAAAGAGGAGCTCGTCGGAGAAGATGACCGGAACACTGTTCCGGTCACCTGAATATGTTTAGGGTTGAGATTAGGGCATTAATCATAATTAAGGAAATTTGAATTCTGGCCGTCCAGATGCGCACATAGTCAATTCCCGCGCGTCCCAGTTTGAATCCTGACCCTTTGATCTGCTGACTTTCTTATTTTCCCATTAAATTCATTTTATTTTCATTTGTTTTGCATTTATTTTCTTCATTTTATTTAAAATAGCAAAATACATTGAAAAATTCTGAAAATTTTTATCAAACCTTTCATTAATTTTCAGGAACCAAAAATATTTTTATTTTTATTTTTTTGCATTAAAAATTATTTTTAAATCATTTAAAAGTTTATTTTTAATTAGTTAATGAAAATTAATTAATTAAAAATACTTCTAGGTATTTAAAAATCACAAAAAAATTCATGTAACATTTAAAATCATTTAGAAACATTGTCCAACTCTCAAACCAAATTTATTTTTTGTTCTTGATGCCTTTTGATTATTTTCTTTTGAATTAAATCCATTTCAAGGCATTATTTTGATTCAAACTTCAAAAATTCATTTCTGCTTAGACATTGAGAGTTGGACAATGATTCTTTTTACATTGCATCTTGTATAGCATGTAGTTTGTAGGATTAAATTGGCATGATTTGATCTTGCATTTTCAATTTATTTTGCATTTTTCTTGATGAGGTACCTTAAAACCCTAGCAATCTTAAGAAATTCATAACCCTCATTAGGTTAAGAGTTGGATCCCCTCCTTTGGGCAGTGAGTTTGTATAGTTTTAGGGTTCCTTTGAATGCATTTTCAAATTTTTATCATGTTGTTTGCTTCTGGTTTTGGATTTTTGCTTTGTGTGATGCATGAAACCCTAATTTGTGCCTCCTTTTGCATCCATTTCTCTTTTGCTTGCATGCCATGACTTGCCATGACATTTTGTGCATTCATTTGATTCATAATACATCTTAGGACATATAAGAATCATGTTTGATCATTGCATCTTTCATTTTGCCATGTTGTATGTCATTTGCATTCCATAACTTTTCATGCACATCCATGGTTCATTACATGCTTCATTTGCATCCTTATGCTTGTATGATCATTCTCATGCTTTGTTTCATGTTTGCATTATCTCTTAGCATCATTAACATCATGCTTATGCTTCTGGTTTTGGTTTGCATCATCACATTTCATCTCATTTACATTGCATTTCATTTCTTTACTAACTTTTCAGGTGGTAAGTTACTTTGAGAAGTGAATTTGCCTTCCCTTCTCACAATTTCTTTTCATCTCCTTTATGCATCCCTTGCTGCATTTTGTATGTGTTTGGGTTTGAGCTTGCTCATCCTTGTTCATCTTACCATCTTTCTTCAAGCAACTTGTCTTCTTAAGTGAAGCAAGTTGCTTTGCTTCTCTTTGCTCCTTTCATCTGCATCCTGGTGGTTTCTCTGAAGATCTTTCTTGCAAACCTCATAAACCTTAGGAACAACCAATCATGACAACAATTAGGGTTTTATTAGTCCCCCATTTAGCTTTTACCTTTGTGTCTCTTTGAGTCTTCTCTTCTCATCTCATAATCAGGGACTAAACCCTAAAGGCTTTAAGGCTTTGTGATTAAGCTTATGCCTGCATCCTTCTATTAGGATGGAGTGTATAACTTTAATCCTAAGTGTTAAACCCTTAATGTGTTTAAATCCTTTAATCAATCCACCTAATAATCACTAAGACATCAAGCTTGTAACTTGGGCCTTGCATTAGGGTTCTAATTCTTCCTTAATTGGTTAAGAAGGACTAACCCTAGTGTTAATGGACAAGTCCCCCTCAAGTTGTCTTACAAACCCTAAAATTCACTTCTCCATCTTATCATTAACTAAAATCCATTTAATAAAGGCTTTGTTTTGTCATTAGGTTAATCCCTAATCATGGGTTAAGTTGAGGTATCTTCCTCAGCTTAAATGTTCTCATCTATTATCCTTCTATTAGGATGGTGTAATGAGTCCATAAAATCCTTGATTATGGCTTAATCTCATTACTTAACACTAAATAAAAACAACAAAAAACATCTAAATAATCCCAAGTAGGATAATGATCTTAGTCCTACATCAGGGTGATTAAGTGTGAGATGCTGACTTCACACTTAAGGTATTCTCATTACCCCTAATCAGAGGGAGGGTGTGATGAGTTTGCTAACCCATTGGTTTAGGCTTAAGCTCATTAACTTATGACACATTTCCAAAAGCAATAAAAGACTGAAAACACCAAAAACAAACAATAATCGTCTCCTCCGGGATTCTTTTCTCATCTCATTCACTCACAAATGAGAACTCGCTTCTTCCGTCTAATGCAAGACAGTTTGCACCTGAGCCAGACAGGTCATACACTTGAGCATAGACAAGCAAGCAGTTCACAAGTTAACTCATCTTTTAGTCTCTTTGGGTCGAACTACGGTGTTCTGACTTCCTCATTGCACGAGAGGATACGTAGGCATAACTTAACAGTTATCGAACAAAAGTCTCTGTATATATTCCCCCTCTTTTTAGCCTTATTCTTTAAGCCTCATAGTCTTGAGCATTTCACTCTTGTTCTTACACTGACACTTCACATATTACACTTCACACTTCTTGTACACTGACACTTGCATTCTTTCCAGCTTTGATACACAAATTGCACTGACACTACTCCCTTAAACACAAATCTTTTAAGCGTGGATCCCGTCGAGTACGGCGGACAATCTGGGTGCTAATACCTTCCCAGGTTGTAACTAACCCCCTTTCTCAGTCTCTCTGGTTCGCAACCGTCTTGTCCATATCTTTATAGGTTTATGCAGCATTACCTTTCCTCCGGGATAAAAATGCCTAGCTGGCGACTCTTTCTTTCTCTTGAGTTCACTCCTGTGTGTTCTCATTCGTCTTTTCGTCGACCGTTCGCGTCTGTACCCCTTTTTAGTTAATCTCATTTTGGTGGGAGCGACACACACCCAGCAAGGAGAATTTATCCAAGACTGGTTTCCTAGGATTAGGGTTTACGTTCACTAGCTTGTTGAACTTTATTAAGTGTTTTTGTTGCTTTTGTGAAGAAGTATCTTTTATGTTTTCTTTGTGAAACAACCCCTTGATGAGACTTGTACATCATGTTAGACAAGCTTACACCACTCCAAGATGGAATGAGTGCAAGTGTCTCATGGAATAAGGCTATACACAAGGGATCCTTTCATTTATTTGTTAAGTGTTTTTGGATTTTGTTTGAAGATGAGAAAAAAGGACTCAAGTTGAAAAAGGTCAAAGCTAATGGGGGACTAAGACACAATCCTAAGTTATTTATTATATACAAAAAGGAGATCCTAATGGTTTGTGAGGTTTTCTAATCCTAAGAAAGAAAAAGAAAAGAAGAAAAGAGAGTTAGAAACTAACTTACTTCCTAAGGAAGTTAAGTTGTCTCTAAAGAAAGGGAAAGCCTAAAAGCAAAGCACAAGGTGCTAAGGCAAACAAAATTATAATGCATAAGAGATAGGAATTAAGTGAGGCTTACCTCAATCTTCCCCCATACAAAACAAAAGTTAGTATGACAATGCATATTGAAAGTAAAATCAAAGCATAAAAGCGATTAAGCACCATAAACGTCCTAGAATGGAACTAGGGTTCCAAATAAGACCTAAGTATAAATGTGAAGGCACCTAAAGGTTATATGATTTCTAAATTAAGTAGCTACATGATATAGGTCCCTAAGAATGCTAGGATACCTCACAAGACCAAACTATGTCAAACTATGTACAAGAGGTTCACATAAGTTCACCTAAATGCAAGTTAGGGTTTATAGATGAAGTATGAATGCATATGGATTACAAACATGAATTAATACATGAAATGAGTATCAAAGTCAGTAGTGAATGCTTATGAAATGTGGATGAATGAATATATAGTCATGGATGCAATGGCTTATGTATATGGAGCAAGGAGAAGAAGATGTGAGAACAAATGAGCAAACATCGCATAAGATCACAAATGATGCAAGTTAAAGATGAATGGCATGTGAATATGCATGAAATGATTATGGGTCAGTAGCATACAAGATATGAGATGCAATTATAATGAATGGATAGGCATTAATGATTCCCACATAATTCATGTTAAGAATTAGAGGAGAAGAGAAATGAGTTTAAGTTAAACATGTTCAAGTAATTATGCACTTTAAAACACCAAAACAAACCAAATGAGTATGGTTCAAAAAGTGACCTATAACTGGAATTAAGGTCTTAAAAGTGACCTATAATTAACTACTAAGAGTTACCAAAAAGTCTCTCAAGCCAATGGCATGAATACCTTGCTAAATCCTAGGATATGGGACAAATAAGCACATAACTCAACCTATGCTCTAGCTGGCATGAAAAAATAGCAAAAAGGCTTTAAAAATTATGAAATTAAATCCCCATAATGTTGAAGTTAATATCTAACATGGTCTAAAATTATTTCACAAAATTATGCACCAAAGTGCCAAAACAATTACTTAACGATTGGTATAGTAAGGCATGATCGCCGAAAAAACACCTCCACAAAGTGGATCAAAAAGGGCATCTAAAATTATGAAAAAAAATGCATAAGGAGCATAAAAATGTCAAAAATTCCAGTGGTTAATCACACACAAAAAATAGGTCTCACACCTATGGGGAAAATTTGTTTTCGGTCCCTTATGTCAAAATCCTCCGTTTTGGGACAGCTTGTGATCTAAAATCCAAATTAATTATTAAAACCACCCGAATCTGGAATCAAAAAATATGACAAATTAATTAAGAGGATGAGGATTACTCATGAATTTTTCTAGAGTTTTATCCCACCTAAAACTATTTTTAATAATTATGACGAAACGGGCAAAAAGGTGGATTTTAAGGGGAAGTGATCCTAATGGTTCGTAACCTAATCCCTAAGCTCCGAAATCGACACAAATCATCATAAATCACAAATAAGTCCAGTGCCTCAGGTGGGAGGGCTCAATATGCACCTTAAGTTATATGGTCCTAAGCCGCATACAACTATAATGATGCTTAAAAGTGGAGAATCGAGATTACTTACCTTATCGAAGTGCCGGATTCTTCACATAAAAGAAATCCGAAAAAACCTCAAGCAAGGTCTTGTAGTCTCCTATGAGAAAAATAAATGCTCATCTTCCATAATCACTTCGTGAAGATCCACCATAATCGAAATCGATCCAATATCGATCAAAACACACTTATGAACACTTTAATTTAAAATTAGTACTAAACATAATTAAAATTATGAAAATATCTAATTAAAAATTATTAAGAAATGGATTAAAATATTAATCCACAAAAAATTGTCTAGCATGAGAATTAATTAACATTTTAAAAAGAAAATTAAATTAAAAAAACTATATAGAATTTTCTAATAAGAACAAAACAAAAGGGGTGAATAAGAAAATTAGTCTGCAACAATTAGCAAGACAGGCCCAAGCCCAATTCCATCAAGAGAATCCACAGGAGGGGGTGTGGGTGAGCAACTAGGTGGTGTACACAGCAAAACCTTGGCCTGATGGCCCAAATCCACAACAAAATGCAGGAAGGGTGTTCATAGCAATTAAAGGGTGCAAATAATGAGGGTTGAAGGCCCAATCCGAGAAGATAGTGTAGGCTGAGGTGTATGTTGGAAATGGAGGGTGCCAACAGGAGATCCATGGGCCTAAACAAAAACCCGATCCAACCCTAACTTCCTTATCTCTTGTAAAAACCCTAACTGAAGATGCAAACTCATCTTCCTCAAAAAATCCCGCCGCAAAGCTTTCTTCTTCTTCATAGACACTCCGCCGCCAAGACCCCGTACCTTCATGCCGCCGGCGATATGGTTTCCCCAACCATTTCCTTTTCGTCACCGTATCTCTTCACGCAACAACCTTGCAACTCCTTACATCTTTGTTTCTTCAACTTGCGCCAAACAGATCGTCGGCCGCCACCGCTCGGTTCGCCCAAGTCGTGTTGTCCGCATCACGTATAACCTTCGTCCATAGTCGAACTCGCCTTCGAAGCTTCCTAGTTGCATTGTTTTCCTCATTGTTCGACTTTGTTCAAGATCGTGCCATACATCAACGTGTTCTTCTTCTAATTGGCACTGCCATCATCGCGCATGCGATTGTCGTAACGAGTAAGTCTTGGTCCTCTTGCTCATTTCGATGGATTTTTGACTCCTTCTTCCTCATCTTCTCTGAGTACGTGTATTTTTTCTTCGATCTGAGTTGTAGTGCGAACATTGAGTTGTGAAGGATATTGTTTGTTCTTGATGCAGATTGAAGAGATGTGAGTAGGTTGGTGCAGAAGGATCGTCGAAGTTGTTGAAGATTGTTGCTACATGGTGATGCTCTGTTGTTGATTGATGAAGATGAAAGAAAGTGAAGCTTGAGGATGGTGATCCTTGTTATGAAGTGAATTTGCGGTCAATTCTGATGCAATCTGCAGGTGCAAGTATTGGCAATTCGTTGAAGGTGGTGGTTGTTACGAATCTTGATGCGATCCCTGATAGTTTCTCCTTCTGTGATTCTAAACTGATTCATTGTGTTTTCGATTGCCGGTTGTCGTTATCGTTGCGATTGTGATATTAAACCTGCTTCTTGATGAAGATTATTGTTGATGCGAACAGATATGAACCGTGGCTATTGTTGTTGATGTGATTCTTGTTGATGTGTATTCTTGAATTTGCAAATAATTGATGAATGTAAAGCTGATGAGAGGTTTGGTTGAAGATTGATGGTGAAGGTCTGGATTTGAGAGGGATGAAGATGTAGGAGGAAGAAGATGGTGGAAGATGAAGATTAGAGATGAAGGATGAGGGTTTGCAGAATAAAAAATCATTTTTCTGAGTTTCTCTGTTGCTTTTTCTTGTTCTTCTCCTATAACTTCCACTGTAACTATTTTCATGATTATGTTATCTCAGTTGGGTGAACCCCAAATTTTTTCTAACTGAACTTTTGTTATGTGTAACTTCCCTTTCCACTCATTTTTGCAGCCCCTCTTTTCCTCTAGTTTTCTATCTTTCCTTTTTGTTTCTAACCAATTAATTTCTCTTTTTCTTTTGGTTATTATTTTTGGGATGTGTAATGGGCCTTGGGCTCAAGACTGTTTGGGAATGATAGTTGTCAATGAATTGAAAATTGATTAGCAAAAAATGAAAATGGTTAACAAAACGATAGAAATAAACATTAAATGGCTGGAAAATGATTATGGTAATGGGATTAAAAAATCGACCTATGGTATGGACAAGTAAATGGATTTGGTTAGAGAAATGGGATATGACCACAATAAAGGTAAATGGTGCATATGATGGTAATGCGAATGTAATAATGGTTTAACGTGAATTAAGTAGACTCGAAAAATGGATATGGAAAATGGTAAATGACTCATTTGAAATGGATATCGGGTATTTTTCTAATGAACTTGCATTTGAAGTTGAATGATACTTTCAATGTAAACCAAAACCATGTATTCTCCAAACCTTAATTGGAATCACATTATTTAACCACAAACTTTGATGCCATGATGAATCTCAAAACTAGTATCTTGAACCATGTTTCCCGAACCCCTGGGAAGCGACACACTGGATATCGCTCGCGGACACCGAATAAAGGGCTTTGATTACAATGTCTCGCCTGATGAAAATGGGGCCTTGATGACAAGCTCGATGAACCAATGAACTTCCGTTTCCGGTAAATTCCTTGAAGACTATTTAGTCAGGGAAAGAAACCCTAACCAGGTAAAAAGAGCATGTGTGGGGGAAGTTATTGATGTCACGTGACCAAGATTCTGAGTTCATCGGGTAACCCTAAGTTGGATGCAAAACCCTAATTCCATGATCCATGACACAAACTCCAGTGAAGTGGAAACAACAAAACAATGGAATAAACTGGTTCTTCAGAGAGTATTGATCACATGCCTGAGGAATCTATGCAAATGTGTGATTGTGAATGATATGACCTAATGGGAGAATGCAGATGAAATGCGAAGCTACAAGCCAGTTAAGGAAACAAATATGAGGGCAAATTTTGAGGTATTACAATATGTTGAATTACAACCATGGAAATTATATTTCGACGGTTCCAGTCATAAGAATGGAACAGGTGTTGGAGTATTAATAATTTCTCCTTACAAAATTCCAACAAAATTCAAGTACAGAGTCGAAGGTTTGTGTTTGAATAATGAAGCAGGATATAAAGCATTGATTGTTGGACTTGAGATCTTGTTGGAATTCGGGGCAACAAAAGTCAAAATTATGGGCGACTCTGAATTAGTAGTAAAACAATTGACCAAAGAGTATAAATATGTAAAAGATAATTTAATCATGTACTTCGTAATAGCCAATAGACTTCTTAAAAGATTCTACAACGTGACCATCAGGCATATACCCAGGATGGAGAATCAAGAAGCAAATGATCTTGCTCAAATTGCATCTGGATATAAGGTGTCAAAAGAGAACCTAGAAAAGGCTATTGAAGTTAGAGGAATAGTTATTTCCACAAAGTTGTCTTCATCATACTTGGAAACAATAAAGTTAGGATACGGTGACGAAGAAAATTTTTAAATTTTCAATGTAGATGATTCAAGAGTTGAAAATTGGAGAAAACTCATCAAGTATTCTCTACAAGACCCAAATACGAAAGTCGAAAGAAAAATCAAGTACAGAGCGTTAAGTTATGTACTCTTTGGAAATGAATTATTCAAAAAGTCTTCATAAGGAGTTTTGTTGAAGTGCTTGGGTGAAGAAGAAGCTTACATAGCTTTGTAGAATGTACATAGTGGAGCTTGTGGTGTACATCAAGCAGGCCACAAGATGAGATGGTTATTATTTCGACAGGGGATGTACTGACCAACAATGTTGAAAGACTGCTTCGATTTCGCTAAAGGATGTCAGGAATGCCAATTGCATGCAGGCATACCACACGTTCATGCAAGTGAGTTGCATTCGATTGTAAAGCCTTGGCTATTCATAGGATGGGCTTTGGACCTTATAGGAAAAACTCGACCAGCTTCTTCGAAAGGACCGAAGTACATTTTGGTTGGAATAGATTATTTCACTAAGTGGATTGAAGCCATACCATTAGTGAATGTGGATCATGAAGTGATCATCGAATTTATTCGACAACATATAATTTATAGATTTGGAATTCAGAGACAATAACTACATATCAAGGGTCCGTATTCATTGGAAAGAATATGCAAACATTTGCAAAGGAAGTAGGATTTAAACTCCTCTTTCAACACCTTACTACGCACAGGCGAATGGAAAAGTTGAAGCAGCGAATAAAGTTTTGATTAATCTGATTAAAAATCATGTAGTTAAGAAACCTAGAAATTGGCATAAGACTTTAGACCAGGCTTTGTGGGCTTGTCGAACGTCTCCTAAGGAAGCTACAAATTCTACTCCATTTAGGTTAACTTATGGTCATGATGCAGTCTTACTAGTCGAAATTTATTTACAATCAACTCAAATTCAGAGGCATCATGAAATCCCATCAGACATATATTGGAGTATGAAGATGGGCGAGTTAGTTGATCTAGATGAAGAAAGGTTGTGTGCGCTGGACTTGGTGAAAAGGAATAAAGAAAGAGTCAAAAAGTTTTATAACAAGAAAGTGAAACATAAAACTCTTTTAGTTGGTGACCTGGTTTGGAAGGTAATTCTTCCTATGGATCGAAAATACAGATTAATGGGAAAATGGTCTCCTAAGTGGGAAGGACCTTTCCAAGTTTTGAAAATCTTTTTGAATGGTGCATATGAAATCGAAGAAATAGGAAAAGACATGAGAATTTTTAAGATAAATGGAAAGTATTTGAAAAAGTACAAACCAACATTTAAAGAAGTCAAAATAAAGATAGAATAATCATTCATAGCAAAAAATAGTAGTGTACTTCGAAAAATAGATGGCATTAATAGCATTACAAACAAAAATTCTCATATGAAACAAAATAAATTAAAACTATTTTTATTACAATTTAATGGTAGCAAAATACTTCCTCAATTCTTCAAATTTCTTCTTTTGAATCTGGAGTCGGCGGTCACAAAAGCTCTTGTTGGTCGAAAGAGTTTCAATGACTTGAGTGAGTGTTTGAGCCCCTTCGGCATGGTAAATGCCCACTTTCAATTCTTCTTCAATATCTTTCTGATTGGGTTGCTGAAGGGATTCCTTACGCCTCTCCTCTTGAGAAATCTTCTTGTTAAGAGTGGCTATTTGTTTCTTCCACTTTTAGATGTTTCCATCACATTCGGCAACTTCATTCACATAAGTTTCAGACAATTGTTGTAGCTATGAGATTTTGTTGGTCGAAGAAACTGTGGCATCTCATTCAGCAAGTTGGGTTTCAGTTTTATTGGATATTTGTTTGGAAAAGTCCTTGAGACGGTTCAGGTCATCACTCACCAAGTCGATCAAAGTAGTCAGGTCCATCACAAAACTACTCATTTTAGCAGGAGATTCCAAGATATTCACTTGTTTTAGGAGTTTCTTCAAGTTAAAATAAACTGTCGAATTTTCCTCTAAAACCTTGAACAAATCCACATCAAGGATTTTCGCCTTAATCTCAGCCAGTGTGGCATCAAGAGAGTGCGTACTAGAAGTTTCTCCTTAAGAAGTCGAAGTGCTCTTTGAAGAATCTTGAAAGTTGTAATGAGCACTGAGCAAGGCCTTTAAATACTCCAAAGATTTTTGTATTTTGAGATTCTCAAGATCTTCACGAGAGAAACTTGTCGAACCAGTTGATGGTGAGCTTCCCTTCAATGAGTCACGTCTTGGTTCATTGCTTGGTCCTTGGTGTAAGTCAGCATCTTTTTATTTTGACTTATCATCATCTACACCAGTTTTCTCCTTTTTACCATCATCATCTTCGACCTCAACGTCAACCTTCAAGTCATCACCTTTCTGGTCTGTATCTGATTTTGGGGGAGGAGAAGGAGAATGGTCGTCAGAGTATTTAGGAGAATCAGGATATTATTCCTTTTCCATTTATGGTTCCTTCGTCGAATTCTTTGGAGAAAGAGGTGGTGGGCTGGCAGCTTGGTGAATTGAATCACCTTATTTTGTTGGTTTCTTTTCCTTTTGAGGTGTGTTGTCAAGATTGATTTGCAAATAACTCAAAATCAAGAAAGAAAATACAATAAGAAAAAGTAAACAGTCGAAAAAGAATTACCTGAGGGATTTCAGTGTGAAAACTAGAGTTTCTACTTTCCGCATCTTTCACTTGCCCTTTCACAACTGGACTTTGTGGAGGAGTTTCTTTAGGTGGTTTGACTTTAGACTTCTGAGAGGAAGCCTTTGTAATTTTCTTCTTCAGAGGTTGACTTGGTTCTGGTGATTCATCACCAGATTCGTCACTAGAAACCTTTTCTTCTTGTTGTTTACTTTTTGGGGTAGGTGGTGGTTTTCGATTTACCTGTACATTAGAAATAAAAGAGGATTCAGTTTTGAAAGATGAAATAGGTTAAGCAGAAAGAAAAGGGTTGTACCTTTGATACAATCTTTTTGTTGGTAACTGGTGGGTCTTCTTCCATCATTTTAGTTGTATTCTTGACATCAGTTTTCTTGGGCTGAATTGTTTTTGCTAAGAAAACAAAACAAAGTCAAAAATAAAGACAAGAAATGTACAAAGTTAGAATTTTGAAATAAAGAAAATGTGTTCGTTAAACACCATCAAGAATGGGAGTTTTCACGCGAACATGTTCTATTCCAATATGAAGGTTTCCTTTGTAATTGTCCAAAGTGAACTTAGTCGGAACCACATGCTCGACAGGTTTTTTGCTTTGTTCTTGAAGAAGTTTTATGGAATCCCAACAAATGAACCAATCTGGAAATGGAGAGCTCAACGCCACGCCAAAGTCAGCAGAAGGTAAAGGGGGAAACCTTGGTGGATAAAGATTGAAAACTAGAAACCTTTTCTTCTTGTTGTTTACTTTTTGGGGTAGGTGGTGGTTTTCGATTTACCTGTACATTAGAAATAAAAGAGGATTCAGTTTTGAAAGATGAAATAGGTTAAGCAGAAAGAAAAGGGTTGTACCTTTGATACAATCTTTTTGTTGGTAACTGGTGGGTCTTCTTCCATAATTTTAGTTGTATTCTTGACATCAGTTTTCTTGGGCTGAATTGTTTTTGCTAAGAAAACAAAACAAAGTCAAAAATAAAGACAAGAAATGTACAAAGTTAGAATTTTGAAATAAAGAAAATGTGTTCGTTAAACACCATCAAGAATGGGAGTTTTCACGCGAACATGTTCTATTCCAATATGAAGGTTTCCTTTGTAATTGTCCAAAGTGAACTTAGTCGGAACCACATGCTCGACAGGTTTTTTGCTTTGTTCTTGAAGAAGTTTTATGGAATCCCAACAAATGAACCAATCTGGAAATGGAGAGCTCAACGCCACGCCAAAGTCAGCAGAAGGTAAAGGGGGAAACCTTGGTGGATAAAGATTGAAAGCTAATTCATATCATTGTTTTGGTCGAACATATGAAGGAAACTTTAACTTTTCCAATCTTTCTGTCAACTTATGTTTTAAAGCTACTACTGCTTCGCTTATGGTTCGACTAATCCTTAGGCCTATAGATCGTTTCAAAATATTTTTGAAATTTCTGAATCTCTTTGATATGTCTTTCTTTACCTTTTTCGTTCGGTCCTGCACAAGAGAAAATGCTTTTGTCAGATGCATTGTGAAAGCTCCTACGTCATAGAATTTGGTGAGATAGTATTCCCTCCACTAGACATCAAATTCATGGGTGCAAAGGAAAGAGAGTCGAAAGGCCACTGGGCAGATGTCAAGAGATTCGTCGAAACATTTATTCGCCAATTATTTGCTTTGTTCTTTAGAATGATATGAGTTATAGAAGATAATAAAGCGTTTCTTGGGAAATATGGATTTGGGTTTCGGTTGAATGAATCCAAATTGTTGAGCAACGAGGTTAGGTTGATAAAAAAATTAGTGCAACATTTGGCTTTGTGACATTGTGTTGAGAAGGGAGAAGCCTAGGGATCAGAAAGGATTCCCAAACGTCAAGGAATTCATCTTCGTCCTGTTGCATCTCGAAAGGAGGTTGTTTGGTAAACCACTCTGGTCCAACTGTCCTGCTGGAAAAGGGCGCCATAGAGGGGGTGAAGTTATATCTTTTGATGTACGTCATCACATAGCTGATAAAAGCTTGTCAAAGACTGAGGCCTTTATATATTGGCGTTAGCTGTACTAATCTTGGCCATTCGACAACTCTGTCCTTCACTTCTTCCTCATCTACATGATTTTTGATAGGGATGGAGGCTTCAAAGGTGGCGTTAAACCACAACTGTAAAAGCCAAAGTGGCCCTGATATGTTGAGATTCACTTTATCAGTGTTGGTCTTCAAAAATTCCACACTCTCGCTCATAGACTCGTACTGATTCTCCAGAATCATTTCGCTCAAACACAATCTGGTCCCCTTTTGGAGCTGATTGGATATAGTGATGAAACGTTTGTCCACTTGCAAGGATCGAGAGAAGAAAACATACTTCGACAGCCATAGGGTTAAGAAATCTATGTATTCTTTATCAAATACTTTATCAGTTTCCTTATCATGGTAATGGCTAATAAAGACTGAGTAAGAGGCTTTACTGGTGTCGAAGTTGATAGAGTCGTGATTTAGAAAGTTGGGGTCAAAATTTGCTCCTAAAGGAAGAAGCCCACAAATGGCTGCTACGTCGAAGAGGGTTAGAGTGACCATTCCACAGGGAAGGTGGAAGTTGTTGTAAGTACAATCCCAGAAAAAGAGGAAAGCTAAAATCATGTTAGGACAATAGTTAGGTCATACTTTCGACATTTGTATCAAGTCGAAAATTCCTATTTCTTTCCAGAATGGGGTCATAACGTTTTTAATTTTAGCTAACCAAGCAAGATAGTCAGAAGGATCTTTCGCCATAGGGCAGGATCTAAATATCCTAGCATTATTTAAATGACCTAGTGTAACACCCCAAAATTTTCCCTCATATTTATTACCACTAACTGGATTTACACTTCACATTCATCTGCATTTCCCATTAGGTCATAACATCATAATCATGTATTTCCTTAGGCTCCTAAAGTACGGGATCAATTCCGTATGAAATTAGGATCTCCCACCCTGTCTGTAATCATTAGATGAACTCAAGGTTTTGGGTATATGACCATCAGTAACATCTTTTTGTACTCTTAATACTTGATTAGAGTTTATTTCCCTAATTAAGTAATCTTCGAGGATTTCATTTGCAAAGGCTATTCACCCGGGCATCCGGCCTATCATCGGGTTTTCAATTCAGAGGTATTTTGAGTTAGGGTCTGATTTGTGGATATTGAAGACTTCTTCTTTATCAAATTACAATGATACTATTTTCTTCTCATCATTTGAAACTAATTTTCTTCATCATTGTGCACTTAATGGCTTGAGTGTGCAAAGTATAAGTCAACAGGATTTGACCTTGAGGCTATTAAAGTCGAAGGATTAATAAGGATACAAGCTCGATTTTGATTAGAAGGATAATTTAAATTGAGTGTGTTAAAATTGGTCATGTGAATCGATGAAATCCATATCTCATTCAAGTTTGTTCAAAAAGAAACGTTATCATAAACCACCTTCGAATTATCCATTTCATTGTTAATAGACTATATTAAACCCTTCTTTAACCAATTCCAATTTATCCAATTTTCATGTCCAATTCACTAAATCCGACTTTTAAGCCCATTTCTCTATTAAACCAATATTCATTTATTTAGAGTTTTATTAGTACCATGTCATTATTCAAAATTGGGCTAACATTCAATTCCATTTCTTTTTCCATTAAAGTCCAATATCCCACCCATAGTTCCTTTTTGTCCCAAATTGAATTTTAAATTTAGGCCCAAAGTCCTCTAATAATAAAAAAAAAACCATTGTTTTCATTAAACTTTCTTTTCGACTTTAATGGTGTTTACTAAAATTCACAAAAATGCCTAAATAGAGAAACAGGGGAGGATAGTTCATAACATCTATTCAAATAGATGTACAAAGGGATAGACCAAACAAAACTCAGAATTATTGAACAGAATAATGAGAATCAGTTACAGGAAGAATCAAGAAGAAAAAACTAAGAAAAAATACAGTTACACAATCAAGAAACGAATAACCGAAACCTAACAGAAAAAAACTAAATTTTTTTTTTCTGAGATCTATCTCACGACTTTAATCTGCTTCATCCTTTGTAAACCACGAGAGAATGAAAAAACGAAAAAAGAGGGTTTTTCATCGCTTTGCACCTCTCGTCATCACCAATTCAATATCACCTAGAATCTTCAACCAAAAAAAAGAAGACCTCTCATCATCATCTTCATCGCTTTCCCAATTCTTATGCAGAAACCTCTCTGAATTCAACACTTCATCAATCCCTGCAAGACCCCTGCAATCTTCTCAATCTCACTTCAACAATAACCTGCATCAAGAACACAGAGGAATCAATCATCTTCATCAACCACACATGCGGTTTCCATTTTAATCGGCATCATAATATCCCAATATCCAACCTCAACATCAAATCTTCAACAAGCTTCAAAGAATCTCTTCAACATCAAAAACCGCAAGAACACAATATTGTATCAGCTCAACAACAAATCTGTAGGATTCAACGAGTTTCCATCAAAACACACACTCCTACAAGTCCAAATTCGCAACAACAATTTCAGATTTGAAAGAAGAAGAAAATCGCATATGAAAGAAGAAGGTGGAACGTAAAGCGAAAGCTAGAGCCTGAAATCAATACATACCTGAATCAGATACGTTCGGTCCTTCATCATCGTCGAAGACGCCATCAAAGTGATTCAGATTACTTTGGTTTGCGGTGAAGAATGTGGTTTGAACGCGGATGTAATGGTGATGACGCAAGATAGATAGGCTC
This sequence comes from Lathyrus aphaca, assembly GCA_963966055.1. Taxonomy (NCBI): domain Eukaryota; kingdom Viridiplantae; phylum Streptophyta; class Magnoliopsida; order Fabales; family Fabaceae; genus Lathyrus; species Lathyrus aphaca. Next base: position 274,285,006 of record OZ014519.1, on the reverse strand, counting down.
AAGAGCACATCATGGTGGTGGGATTTTGTGTTTTTGACGGTGACAGAGGGTTGTTGAGTCGATGCTGCTTTCCGGTGAGTTTTCTTTCCATGAAGATGAGGGTGACGCGATTGAGTGAGGAATGGTGTATTAGAGGTTGAGTTAGGAGACGGAGATGACATGACTGCGTGTTTGTTGTCCGACGATGAGAAATGGCGGAAGAAGCATGTAGCGGCGGTGAGCTTCTTGAAGACAGAGGAAGAAGGAAAGTTAAATGGTTGCTGAGGGAAATGTAAGAGGAACCAAGGGTTCTTTGATATTTTATTTTTCAAATTGGATTGGGCTTGGTTTTTTTGCTTTCACCATGGATTTTGTGTGACACCTCCCATTTTGGATCAAACCTCCCCTACACTGGTCAAGATATTGGGTCAAAACCATGATTATGCTATCCACACACCGTTTTCAGACTCACACCCCTCGTTACGCCAATATCAAACCATTGCATCCACACACTGACCATGATTATGCTATCCACACACTGGTCAAGATATTGTTCATTTGTTCTCACATCTTCTTCTCCTTACTTCATAGGACTAAACCATTGCATCCATGATGGTATATTCATTCATATACATTCATAAGAATTCACTACTGACTTTGATACTCATTTCATGTATTAATTCATGGGTGTATGCCATATGTACTCATACTTCAACCATGAACCCTAACTTGCATTCATGTAAACTTAGGTGAAATTTTTGTACATAGTTTGGCATAGATTGAATTTGTGAGGTATCCTAGAATCCTTAGGGACATATATCATGTTGATACTGACTTTATAAGTCATATAACCTTTAGGTACCTACACCTTTCTACTTAGGTTTTATTTTGAATCCTAGTTCCATTCTAGAACGTGTGGGGTACTTAATCGCTTATATGATTTGTTTATGCTTTCAATATACATTGTTAAGCTAACCTTTGTTGTAGGGGGGTGATTGAGGTAAGTATTACTTCTTTCTCATTCTTTATGCATTCTAATTGTGTTTTCCTTAGCACTTTGTACTCTACTTGTATAAGCTTCCCCTTTCTTAGAAACAACTTAACTTCCTTAGGAAGTAAGTTGAGTTCTAATTCTCTCTTCTTCTTTTCCTCTTCATCATTATGATTAGAAAACCTCACAAACCATTAGGACCTCTCTTGGAATATAATAAATAACTTAGGTTTGGGTCTTATTCCCCCTTAGTTTTTTCCCTTTTCCTATTTGAGTCATTCTTTCTCATCTCATAAAGAAAATCATAAAACACCTAATAAAGGTTGAATGTTCTCTTACGACATGAGACTTTGTTGCGGAGTACTTATGCACGCCCTGTTTCGGGGCGAGGTGTAGGTTATCTACCACGATGGATAAGTCTTAGTATGATAATGTTTCACAAACAAAAAAATCAAAAACACTTCTCATAAAGACAACCAACAAAGACATCGCGTATTCTCTTCTCATCTCATACTCTTTGCAGACGAATGAGACTTTCCTCGACAGTTCAAACAACGACACGGTAAACACCCTCGAGTCAGAGCTGGTAACACCTGAGTTAGAACTATAACAATTCCATCCTAAAAAACACAAGCAAATCTCCGCCTTAGTTAGACGAACTACGGCGACTCTGACCCTCATTTTCTTGATGAGGTATGTAGGCAGTGGGGTAGGGCCCATTCGAGCACATTCTTTATTTTCCCTACATTTTTCCCATATCTTTTCATTCCTTTTTCCTTTCTCATTTTCATTCTCATTCCAGTTAGCGGTTCTTGTTCAGCAACTTTATTTCTCACCCTTTGAAACAAACTAACAAGCGTGGATCCCGTCGGGTACGGAGGACGGTCTGGGGTGCCAATACCTTCCCAGTTTGTAACCAACTTCCGGACCCAGATCTTTGGTTCAAAAGGCCTCGTCCTTTCCTTCTTCCCAAGGTTTGTGCAGCAATACCTTTCCCATTCATTCGAGATAAAAATGCATGGCTGACGACTCTATCTTTCAGCACCACTTTTGTGTTTGTACTAGGATGAAAATCCCGGGAGCGACAGCTGGCGACTCTGCTGGGGACGAACCCAGAATCTCTGGTTTCCCCTTGGAGAGTCAATCCTAGCGCTTGTCTTTTTTTGTTTCTTTGGGTATTTATCTGTTTGCTGTTGTGTGCTTTAGTTTAGCTTTACTGTTTTCATTTACAATTTTACTTTACAACTTTACTTTACATCATTTATTTACTGCTTTCAGTATTCATCATGCATCATTATTATTGTCTGGTTGTGATGGTTTCATTTTTTCTGTGGGATGAGAGTTTTTGTAAGATAAGCCAAACACCCGACTTGAGTATACACCTAGGACTAGCGTGGTTTCATATTGCTTTGCATGTTATTTCAGTATGATGTTGTGATGTGAAACCACACCCAGATTGCGACCGTCTTGGGAATATTTTGTATAGGGATTTCCTCCATTTCGGGATAGGACCTCGATAGTTATGTGCATCTGGGGACCGATCATTGAGGACCTTAGTGGAAACATCCCTCTCCAGTGTTGGCAAACCCACTCGCATCTGAGGGCCCACTAGGAACTCGCATAGGATGGCCTGGTTCTCTCATAGGAATCCAGTTAAAGAAAACTGTTCGTATGACGATAGTACTGTATCCCAAGGGCTAAATGTACTATTGTTTCTCGATTCAGTGCTTGAAGTTTGGGACTTATGAGGGATGCTTTTTTCCTTGGACTCAGCTGAGACCTCCCTGAGTAGTGCATAATGCCAAACCGATTCCCTGATTTGGTCAAGAGCCATTTCTCGAAAATGGTGAAAGTATTATTGCTATTCGACTATGAGAGTCCGTGATGTTGACCCGAGTAGCACACCTGTGAGATTGGGAGGGGTTTACAGGTTTACAGGAACCCTAAACTTCAACATACCCGCTTTGCTAGTGTTGTTTTGTGATATGATCTAGTTCTGCATGGTCCTTTAGTTATGAGATCCGGGATTTCTGTTCAGAGAAACTGTTATATCATTATTATGACTCTCCACAGACACTTGGCTTGTTGTTCAACTTCGACTTCATCAGTGACTGTTCTATTATGTTATCTAGTTCTACAGTTCTTGGGTTCTCAGTTATGTGGTTCTATACAGAGACGATACAACTCTTGTGGTTCTATACAGACGGTTGGTTCACTGCTCAACACCAACATTATGCCATTGATCACATGCCTGCTGCATACATAACATCATAGCATTCCATAACATATGTTCGGTTATTTCCGAGGATCACATGTATGAATCATGCCATTAGACTTTTTCTGTGTCAAAACTTGAATCAAGGCAGATAGATTCCTCAGAAGTAACTAAACATGGCATTTGCATACATCCTTGCATTCATTACAGGTGTTCAGAGGCAGACGATTATCCTGACTTGGTTTCCCTTCACAGTGGCCAATTTGAATAACAACCATCAAGGTATAACTCCGGGTGGAGGTAACCAAACTAATACCTGGTTGAGGCCATTCAGGGCAGAGGTACAAGCTCTATTTCAGAACCAGAAACTGCTGAAATAGGAAGTCAACCAGATGAAGACTCAGATGAGATTGGTTATGGAAATTCTGAACGAAGCTATTTTCATCCCTAGTGGGGGGAACTACGTCACTCTGATTCTCCATTAGTCAATGGAGATACGTAGGCAGGAGATCGTGTGAGATCTTTCCGAGCAACCTTATCTATCAACTTTATTTATCAAACTCTTCCACCCATATGTCGTTTGTCAGCATCCAACCTCAGATTCCCAAGAGAGTCCTAGGGGCAGAGCATATGGGTAATGGCCAAAACAACTTGAGAAGAAGTTTGATCATATTCTGATGTCGTATGTGTAACAAGTTTCCTCATTTTCTCAAATTCAAATTCGTTGAGCTAGTCGTATCAGGATCATCTCTGACAAAGTTTCCTTTGGGCTTTCAATGCCAAGTATGACTACCCTTCTGAGGAACCTAACCGTCTAGTTGAAGATTGCAAGTATTTCAGAGGCAAAGGTAAAGACACGTTCGCGAATTTGATCGACTTTAAGACTATTGTGTTTGCACCAAGAAAAGGTGGGAATATGGCACCAAAACAGTAATTGAATGAACATCCAGACTGTTGACTGCTGAAAGTCTCCAAGAGCAATAAGTCCAGAAGGAGTCAGTCCTCCTTAATAATGGCAACTACAATGTGAATGCTAGATCCAAGTACCACTCAGGGGCATTTAGGCGTACCATTGACAACTATGATGTGTTCAAGCACATGGTTCGGGATATTGGCTGACTCAAAGGTCATCATACCAGACGGTCTTCCTACAAATGGAAGCCTCCTCATCAGATTGACCTCCTAATTTGAAAGGGTATCCGTAGAAGAAATAAAGCCAGAAGTATTCAAATACTCACAGTAATGGCAATTGTGTGTTTGTCTTTCTTCAATGCATTTTCTTCCCTAGTGAGGGGAACTACATCGCTCTGATTCTTCATTGGCCATGGGTCAATGGAGATACGTAGGCATAATATCGTCAGGACTTTGCGAGCAACCTTATGGGAAAACTTTATTCCCTGGCTGTACTCTTTCTTCCAGACGTCTCGTGTCAGAGCCTTAAGGTTAGAAATGAAGAGGTATGTGTCGTACCTCGAAAAATACGATCCTCGCGAACGCGGTCGCGGCTGGGCTGACATGAGAGTCGCCACCTAATTTTATTTATTACCAAAGAGGGAAATGGTAAATATAGATAAAACCACCAAGAAGGTATAAAACAAGGTTGTTGCAAAACGTTGTCGGGGTTCGGAAGTCGGTTATGTAGGGGGGAGGTATTAGCACCCCCTACATCCATCGTACTTGATGGGAACCATCTAAGTTGTCACGCACGAAGGGATGTCTATGCTTATGAATTACTTGATAAACTAATTGGTTTATTGATCCTAGGGGCTCGACAAGGATTGAGATCCTCGTGCCTACATATTCCCTTGTGCAATGGGAAATTCAGAGCTTTGTAGTTCGGCCTGATATGGGTGATTGGTTTTTGATTTTATTACCTTTCTTCGATGAAAGGGTTTAGGAGTCGAATTGTACTAAAGACTATGGATAGTTTATTTCGTCCAACAAGACGAGCGTCTTGCGTCGAAATAATCGGAGCGAGTAACGAGAGCTCATTATCCTCCTTTCTACTGCTTAAGGCTCGTGGCGTGCAATTTTCCTCGTATTATTTAATTGTTTTATTTCCTAAGACCACTTGATTTTGGATCAAGGGTTTGGATCTAAAAGTAATGTTTCGGTTTTTTGAAGTTTAAGGTGAATACAAATGGAAGTTTATTTATCTGGTTAGTTAGCGAGGCACAATGTGCTCGGCTCGCAAGATTGAGGAACTAAGCTAAAGACTAGATATGGAAAACAAGCGCGATGCATTGATTCGTTAAGTTGAAAAATGTTGAGAAAGGTGTAAGGTGCAAAGTAGTGTAGATGGCGATCGAGGAATGATCGACTTACGTGTGTGTATGAAATGAAGTGCGTATGGATGTTTATTTGGCGTTGGACCAAACATTTCGTTTATCTTTGAATGAAGTGTCTTAGTGTGCGTTTGTATTTTTACTTAGCAATTTATCGTCAAAAATGCAAAAGTAAATCACACAAGTAAGCATATCATCATATCGCAAGCAAGGAGGATTGAGCATTCGCAAACATTCATCGCACACATAATCGAGCAAAGGTGAAAAGATTAATTAATCAAAATAAATAGAAATATTTAATTAGATTAATTAACGAATTAATTAATCGAATTAAATAAAATCATTTAATTAAATTAGTCTACGAAAAATGTTTTTGAGTTTTTTTTATATTCAAATAGAAATTAAATCGAAAGATATGAAAATTAAAATTTAAACAAGAATGATTAAGAAAATGTTTTTGAATTTTTTTTTAAAGTTTAAAGAGAAAGAATTAATTAATTAAATCATTTAGTAAAATTAATTAACGAATTAATTAATTATATTAAATAAAACAATTTAAGTAATCAATTAATAAAAGTTTTTTTATTTTAAAATTTTTTTATAAAAAATAAAATTAAAGAAATAAATTCAATAAAATAAATAAAAGAGGAATTAGGCTGGTTCAAGAAGTGAAATCAGGAGTGTGTTTAGCAGAATTCTAAGGCCCATGAAGAGAAACAAACCCACGCAGGAAAAGGCTTATAAGATGGAGTCTCAGTCAAAGCCTGACTACCAGATGAAATCTAGTACGTTTGATCAGGAAAACAGTCAAATCATTGACTCACACCAACGGTTGGACAGAGAGGGTGTATGGTAGAGTGTCGGATAAAACACGCATGGGATCAACAGGGGGATCACCTGGCTTAATGACAAGTGTCCAGTGAGGGACACTTGTTTGGCCTCAAACCGGCCACCACAAAAGCATAGCAACGGTCATACTCATGAAAAACTGAAATGAAGTGTTCAAATTATTTAAAATTTCATATCCAACCTTCGTGTCTCTCTCTCACAAAACTTTTCTTGCTCCCTCTACATTCAATAATATCGTCGGAAACCTAAAAACCCTGCCGGAGAAGGTGGTGGCGTGCGGTGGTTGCCGTTGTCCTTCTCCAACCACCCCCTACAACACTCAAATCATACACAACAAGACTTCCTGGATCCGAATCCAAGGTCTAATTTCCTAAATCTTGACCCTAACCCTTTAAATTTCAAACATCAACAAAACCCTAGATTTAACCAAACACCATAAAAAACATATTATTCAGAGAAGGTAAAAAAGGAGCTCAACTCAGAATCACACATAGAATATGAAAAGGCCAAAATCAACAAGGAAAAGCAAACGAAACTACCTAACTAGAGCTAGTCCGACGAACATCCTCTCTGACGATGAACAAAAACCTATGGTAAGTGTCTTTCGATTCTCAGCTCCTAATCATATTCTTCTTCAAACTTTTACGCGTCTGAAACCTCCTCTTCTTCTGTTACCCTATTCTTGCTTCTTTTCTGCGAATGTTTTTGTTGTCGCCTTGCTTGTTATGGTATTGCTAAGTAGGTGAGGCTAAGCTCAAACCATTTAAGTCTTAATGTGAGACTCAATAAGGCTTCAATTCTGAGCTTTAGGTGAATAAGGTTTTTTGGATTATTCTTCTTCCGTTTCTGCTTAGCCGCTAGGGTTTATGTGTGTCTGTGTATTTCTTTGTGTAGGGTTTTTTGTGGTATTCCTCCCTTTTGTCAATGATTAAAGGATAATTATATAGTGGCTTTTGGTACGTGTGAGGGTGATGAAATTTTGTAGAAAAATCGTGTGAGAGTGAGTGAGGGTCATGAGGAATCTGTTTGGTACGTGAGAGTGATTTTGCGAATGCTGTGAGGACTGATGAGTGAGAATCAAGCCGTTAGGAACAAATCTTGAGTGATATTTTCTGCTGATATTATGTGGGGACCAATATGGTGACTCATTGTTTTTGTTTTTGTTTGTAATGAGCTTCTAGAATATGTGGTCCCTGCTGATTTTTTTGTTCTGCTGACTGATTGTAACATGCTCTGTTTTGCCTTATTGCAGAATTTTGGTAATGGAAGCTTGATCTTATCCACATTCCTCTTGGTAATGAAAATGGAGCCTCTTGTTGATCACATGTATTTCTGGTTTTTTTTGCTATGCACGTAAGCTGACCTTTGTATTCATCACTGCTTGGATACTTGATTTTTCTGCATAATGACATTGTCCTTACTGCATAAATGAACCTGCTTCTGCTTTGGTTTGTAACACTCAATGACCTCCTGTGATTTAATCTTTTGGATTTGTTTTGTGACGTTGATCAGGTGAAGATTAGAGATGCAAGAGTGCACATGATGGGAAACATAATGTTACAGTCAATCATCACGTCCCTTCATTAAACATGGCAACGTTGGCTTAACTCTTGTAGGCACGTAACATTGGGGTTGAATCAGGTGACATTAATTGTAAAACTGAAATTTGGTTGTGATGTATCCCTTATGTCTTGGTCTGACTCTCCTTGCTTAGCTTCATTGTTTTTATTTTCAAAATTGCAGGAGTTATAATGTTGCTCATGCGTGAAAAACACTTACGGTAGCGGAGTCAATTTTACCAGTAGATGAAGGAATCGTGACTTGTTGTGTAAGCTTCTGATGACAATTCTTGTTGTTGTATGTTTCAATTGCTGACTCAGCAAAATATGGCCATTCTTGTAGCACTTGTTGCAGCATTCTGTCATCTTATTGTTATTTTGAAACCTTGTGCATTATTTGAATATTGCTTTACCTAGCAAATCTTTGTGGCTGTATTTTCTCTAACTGTTTCTTTTTTTTATTTCATGTTTTTTTCATGGTGACGAGGCTTGGCATGAGGAGCTTGGTAAAGGAATTGTCATTGTCAAAAAAGATGAAGAGTATTGGTAGCATGAAGCATGAAAATTGTCATCTAGAGTTTCTCCTATGTTCTTCTTATCTTTCTTGAGCATGATATTCGTATTATGAAGTTCTCTGAATGTTTCTTATAGCTAATTTAATTTTGTGCATTGGAATTTTAACTTCCTTGATGTTTGCCTCAGCCTTGCTCACTATTTTTTCGCAACTGCGTTTTACCTTATATGCTCTACTTACATTTCATCTATAGCCATTTGAAATCACCTCAGATCTTATTAATCTCTTCCTTTTCAGGCGTATTTCATACGGTTAGCACGAAGACAAGTTAGGAACCTGGCACGAAGACAAGTTAGGAACCTGCTAGCATCCTGACACGTAAAGCTTGTATTGATGAGGAACTTGGAGATCATGGCAGCATTAGAAAATGTGACGTGATAGCATGGGATTGGCATGAAGGCTATTGCACCTGAATCGTTCAAGCATGCATATTGCTTATGTGCCTTTTTTGTATTGATCTATTTTGTTGTACATGTGTCTCTCATTAGACATCTGAAATAAATAATTGTAATGTTACAGTTGGCTTGTAGGATAAAATCTTTCTTCGTGAAAAGCCATTTCTTCTTCATGTACATGGCTATTTGGTAGAATAAACCTTCTTGGAAGTTACCACTTCTCAAAACAACTAGAAACCCAGCTTGGGATCCACGTTCCAATGCATCTTAGAAATTCTTAGAAATCAGTTTGAAATTTAACTTAGTCTTATTATCAACTTTGTCTCATTGTTAATTCCGTAGACTTTTGTAGCCGCATTTCAAAGCTGATATTGCCATTTTAGAAAATGCAAGAAACAACTCATGAGGGCTTGGCAACTTGGAAATCTTGAATTCGTACCAAAAGTTCAACGTGAATTAATTCTGCACAAATTAATGACTCCATGAATTGGAACCCAACACATTATCTTAGATTATTCAATCAACCAAAAGGTTAGTTCCATTATTGAGCAAACTTTGATCCATCTTTGTACATTTGAAACCAAGTAATAGAATGTGCCAATGCTTGCAAACTTCACTTGACTCTTTGGAAAAAAAACATTAGGTTAAATCTTGAAAATCCATGATAATAACTTTAAACAAAGTGTAGCAAATCATGTCTTAAAATCATTTGAGAATTCTAGCCATGGCTTGATCACAAATTTGCACTTGTATCTTGAACATAAATTGAACTTGGCAATAATCAAGCTTTATTGTAAATTCGGAGTGCTTGCTCCATGAATTCACAAATTAAGCTCAATTTCGACCAACTTTACGCTTGTGGCATATTTGTCCTTCTTAGTATCTTGAAATTCAAGTAATGGAATTCAAAATTTGAACTGTACCACATGCCTTGATCATACCACCTTTGAATTCTTGAATATCCACACAAAAAATGCTTACTTCTAACCATTGTCATTCATGATCAAACCTCCACAAATGTTCCTAACCATCAAACTAGACCTGAGTGTGAGGCCACCACTTAATACCACCAACAAGAGATAGTTATTGAAACAAGGTAATGACAAACAAGTAATATTAGGGTTTAAGCATAGGAAAATCATGGACAAAGCCCAAATGATCACTTAAAAGAGGAATACAAAAAAGAAGATTGAGATAAAGAAATACGAAAAGGTAGGACAAATTTGGGGTATGACAGTATGATTGCCATGTTGGGCATGCAACCATTTACTTGAAGATTACAAGTCCGTAAAAAAGTTGCTGATCGTTGAAGGTATCCAAGACTGATAGGTCCAGACGGAGTCAAGCCTCCTCAACAATGGCAATATTCAGTTTCTTTACTGCATTTTCATTTGTAGTTTCTTTTATTTGCTAAACATTTGTCTACATGTATGCAATTTGTTTGCTTTTGAATGTTAGCAATAATAAAACTCACATGTTTTTCTTGAAGTAATTCATTTGCATTCACTTATAACTTTGCATGTTTACATCGCAATACTAATTGTCGTGCTTAAACTCTAGGAAGGAGAATGACGAAACAAAAATGCAAGAATCTCTAATTGTGTGCTCTCAAATAAGACCCTGTTAACTATGTACAGGCTTTGTTTCAAATCCCTAAACACCGGAGATATAAGGGAGATAGACCCTCGCTAAGTCTTTTGAGCCTTAAAGTAGGAGCTTATTTTCGCATGAAAAAACCCTTACATTTAACCCAGGGGCAGGGTAGGTGTCAACTAGTGGGACCAAGCGTTCAGACTTTTATAAAGGAGTGCATTTGAGGATCCATTACATTCCATCATCCCAATAAAGAGGTCCAAAGACTAGAAACCACAATGGTCATCCAAATTAAGAGGTCCAAAGACTTGAAGCCACAATGGTTATCCTTCATTGACCAAAGAATGAGGCAGACACAACCCTCGCAAAGTAATCAAGACAAACAGTGTCACACGATTTGTTCAAGAAAAAAGAAATGAAAAATCCCGCTAAGTCGAAACTTGAGAACAAGCGACTTAGGCAAAAGTTAGGGCATCCTGCTGGACGTCATAATCAAAGATTCACAAGAGTCAGTCCAGGAAAAAGTTAGGGATAAGCGAAAGAATGAAAGGCGAAAAATGCAAAAAAGGATTACACAAGAAAGATCCTTAAGCAAGAACAAAGTCGTGTGGCACACACACGAAAGACAAAGGGGTGACTGACTCCCAATGATAACTTGATTGGTGATTGAACCAATAGCAGCAATGGTTCCTCAACTGACATGAAACCCTTATGAAAGGTGAGTGCTTGTGAAAATTAGTTGAACATAGGAATGGAGAACATCACGAAGAGTGGGTGGGCACAAATAAACTTCGAGCCTATATCCTTTGTTTCTATAACCGTGAACCAGGCCATGATACAACCTGTAAACACCCCAAATTTGCCCTCACTCATTTCCCCATGGCTTGTGATCATTCTCATGTGCATAAGTTCAATCATAGCATCTCATATTGCACTTTTGCTTCACTGCATTGTTTCTAAGACATCTGCATCTAGGGTTTGTGACCTGAGAAATCCATGAGCCATCTGAGCCACTTCAAAGGTCATCAGTCATCTCAAGAGGGTCCATGTATGTTCAAGAATCATATTATGTCCTCACAAGGTCAAGAAAGTCAAAAAATCACAAGAACTGAGAAAGGCATGGAAGCAGAGCGAGGTTTAACTACACAGATGACCTAAAAGTAGGGTTTTGGTTTCAGAGGCCATAACTCCAAATTTTTTGGTCATTATTGTTTCTATGAGTCTCTATATGTTATGAGGATCATGCATATCAATTTTCATGAAGAAATTCCATGGGGAAGGCATCTGATCACAAGGTGACTTCTTGAGCAAGTCAGTGCAAAATCAGGGCATCTGAGGCCCCCAGTGACCCAACCAAAGGGCATTCTCCATCATTTTGGATGTGTATGATCTTTATTTGATCATAGAAGATGTTGGAAGTTCACAAAATTGGAAAATTTCAAGTCATTTGCAAAGTTGCTTTTTTTGGAAAGTGACTTATAACGCAAACTTGCCATTTTGGGAAAGTTTTCCAACCTTTTCTTTTTGATTCAAAAATGCTTCAAATGAGAAAACTTTGGTCATGAAAGTTGTAGAATGGATCCTCCCATTTTCAAAAAGTACAAGAACTCATTCTAATTCATTTTGGATCAAAAGTTATGGCTTGCCAAAGTTGGGTAAAATCACTAAATTTCCACTTTTGGCACCAAAGAGGGATTTTTGCAAATTCAAGTTCCAAGCACTTTCAAGACCTCTAAATGACTTCTTGGCATCATTATAGCATATTGAAACTTAGCAAAATCAGAATTGCCCAAGAGTTTTCAAGGTCCATGCTTCAAATCACAATCTTTCATAAGCCACTTTCCATGAAATTCTCCAAAGAGGAACTCTTGCAAAATTGATCCCCAAGGTTTTGTATGGTCTCTAACTGATTTCAAGACACCACCATAACATCATGTAACCTATCATAACCAAAATTCAGCAAAGGATGTCACATGTTCATGGCCAAAATTCACAAAATGTAACAAGTTGCCAAAATGCAAAATCACTTCAAACTTGTGATCCAAGCCATACAGCTCACCACAATTGATCCAAGAGTCATCCTTGAACTCAGCTGATGCAGTACAAGCCAAGAAACCATCTCTGCCACAGCCCATGCCTCAAGTACACCAAACCTTGACTTTTTGCAATTTCTCCCATGCTCTTGGAATAGTGATCAGCAGCCTCTACTAACCTGCTCCACAGCCTACTCAAACATTATGGGAGTGATATAACAACTCATTCAGCATTGAAACAACACACAATCCAACTTGCACAAAATTTGAACCAAGCTTCTTCTCTGAAAAAATTTTCACACAGCCATCAAACTTCACTTTTTCTTTCACCAACAAGTCACAAATCACCCTTAGAACAAAAACCACCCCCTGAAACAGCTTGAAACATCGCACACCAAGACCTCCATTTCTGCTACACCAGAGCAAAACAGCCATAACCAGCCATTCTCAAAGCTCTCCAAGCTTCATTTTCATCATCAGGGTGTTCAAAGGAGAGGGATTGCACCAAGTTTGAGGCCAGAAAGCTCCAAAGTTCAAAGCTCCAGTTCAGGTATCATCAAGAACATTTTTTCCAGAAATGCAATCTCTTGTTATAGGATGATAGAGTTTGTTTCACTGATCATGTTAAGCTTTGAAACACTGAAAATGGTTAAGAAATGAGTGTGTATGCATGTTCTGAAATTTTTGCAGTTTTCTTGATTTTGCTCGAATCTTGTTGTTGATGCATTGTAAATGTGATTTTGTGATTGATTCATGTTTGGGGTGGGTAGAGGATGAAATCTGGAGAGTTAGAGCACTTGAAACAGCCTAGGGAATGAGTTTGATTTTTGGTTGGCCGGAGAAGATGACCGGAGGTCATTTCACGCATAATGAATCGATTCATTCTAGCTTGAATCGATTCATGCTATTGAGTGGTTCCTGGATTTCGCAAAATGAATCGATTCATCCTTTGATGTATCGATTCATGCTGTTTAACTAATTCTATTTTCTCAAAAAATGATCATTATGAATCGATTCATCCAAGCTTGAATCGATTCATTCTTCTGTTAACCAATTTTAATTAATTTTGTTTGTATTTTATTTCTACGAATTTTTAAAAATAGCAAAACACTTTAAAAAATTCTGAAATTTTTTGTCAAACATTTCATTAATTTTCAGAACCCAAAAATATTTTTATTTTTATTTTTTGCATTAAAAATTATTTTTAAATCATTTAAATGTTTATTTTTAATTAGTTAATGGAAATTAATTAATTAAAAATGCATTTAGGTATTTAAAAATCACAAAAAAATTCACATTGCATTTTAAAACATTTAGAAACATTATCAAACTCTCAAAACAATGTTCTTTTTGGTTCTTGACCTATTTTGACAATTTTCATTGAAATTAAATTTGTTTAAAAGCAATATTTTGATTCTAACTTGAAAAAATCCATTCTGCCTAACCATGAAGAGTTTAATAATGGTTCTTCTTGCATTGCATCCTTCATAGCATTTAGTTTTTAGGGTAAAATTGGTTTGAATTTATTCTTTCATTTTCAATTTGATGAGCATTTTTCCTTTTGAGGTACCTTGAAACCCTAGTTGACTTAGAAAAATCATAACTCTCATTAGGTTGAGACTTAGGTCCCCTCCTTTGGGCAGTGAACTTGTGTAGAGTTAGGGTTCCTTTGATCCTATTTTCAATTTTTTATCATGTCATTTGCTTCTGATTTTGAATTTTGTGTTGTATGTTATGCATAAACCCTAATTCTTGTCTTCATTTGCATCCATCTCTCATATGCTTGCATTGAAGAACTTGCCATGACATTTTGTGCCTCCACATGATCCATAAGACGTCTTAGGACATATTAGAATCATGTTTGATCATTGCATCATTCATTTGACATGTCATATCTTCATTGCATTTCATAAGCTTTCATGAACTTTCATGGTTCGAGGCATGCTCCATATGCATCCATTCTCTTGTATGCTCACATATATGCATCTTGTATGACTTTGCACCATCTTTTGACATCATTTGCATCATGTGTATGTTTCTGACTTTGGACTTTGCCCATCCATATGCATTGTTTCATCTCATTTCTTCCTTTATGCATCTTGTACTAACTTTTCAGGGTTAATGGTAAGTTTGTTTGGGAGGTGGATTTGCCTTCACCTCCTACTTCTTATCACCTCATCATTTTACATCCTTGCTGCATTTTTACTTGTCTTTGAGTGAGCTTGCTCACTTGTGCCTCTCTTCCCTCTTTTCTCTTCTCATCTCATCCCTTTTCTATCTTGCTTCTCCTTGGTGGCTTCCTTGAAGATTTCTCCTCTTAAGCCTCACAAACCCTAGGACTTCCAAGCATGATAACAATTAGGGTTTGATTAGTCCCCCATTTAGTTTTGCCTTTGTGTCATCTTTGAGTCTTCTCTTCTCATCTCATAATCAAGGACTAAACCCTAAAGGTTTTAAGGCTTTGTGATTAAGCTTATGCATGCATCCTTCTATTAGGATGGAGTGTATAACTTTAATCCTAAGTGTTAAACCCTTAATGTGTTTAAATCCTTTAATCAATCCATCTAATAATCATCAAGACATCAAACTTGTAACTTGGGCCTTGCATTAGGGTTCTAATTCTTCCTTAATTGGTTAAGAAGGACTAACCCTAGTGTTAATGGACAAGTCCCCCTCAAGTTGTCTTACAAATCATAAAGTCCATTTCTTCATCTTATCATTAACTAAAATCCATTTAATAAAGGTTTTGTTTTGTCATGAGGTTAATACCTAATCATGGGTTAAGTTGAGGAGCCTTCCTCAACTTAAATGTTCTCATCTATTATCCTTCTATTAGGATGGTGTAATGGGTCCATTAAATCCTTGATTATGGCTTAAACTCATTACTTAACACTAAACAAAAGCGACAAAAACATCTAAATAATCACAAGTAGGTTAATGATCTTAATCCTACATCATGGTGATTAAGTGTGAGGTGTTTACTTCACACTTAAGGTATTCTCATTACCCCTAATCAGAGGGAAGATGTGATGAGTTTACTAACCCTTGGTTTAGGCTTAAGCTCATTTTCTTATGACAAACTCCAAAAAGCAATAAAAGATTGAAAACTCAAAAACAAACAATAATCGTCTCCTCCGAGATTCTTTTCTCATCTCATTCACTCACAAACGAGAGCTCGCTTCTTCCGTCTAATGCAAGACAGTTTGCACCTGAGCCAGACAAGTCATACACTTGAGCATAGACAAGTAAGCAGTTCACAAGTCAATTTATCTTTCAGTCTCTTTGAGTCGAACTACGGTGTTCTGACTTCCTCATTGCACGAGAGGATACGTAGGCATAACTTAACAGTTATCGAACAAAAGTCTCTGTATATTCCCCCTCTTCCAGCATTATTCTTTGAGCCTCATAGTTTTGAGAATTTCATTCTTGTTCTCACACTGACACTTCTCTTATACACTTCACACTTCTTTTACACTGACACTTGCATTCTTTTCAAGCTTTGATGCACAGATTGCACTGACACTACCCCTCTAAAACACAAATCTTTCAAGCGTGGATCCCGTCGAGTACGGAGGACAATCTGGGTGCTAATACCTTCCCAGGTTGTAACCAACCCCCTTTCTCAGTCTCTCTGGTTCGCGACCGTCTTATCCATCTTTTCTTAGGTTTATGCAGCATTACCTTTCCTTCGGGATAAAAATGCCTAGCTGGCGACTCTATTCATTCTTCTCCCTCGCCGACCGTTCGCGTCTGTACCCCTCTTGGCCCCGTGTCATCAGGTGGGAGCGACACAACCCTTAAAAGTCCTAACTGAAACAGGGTTAATTTGAGAGCATACTATCACGAGACCGCGTTCCAGGCTATGAGTTATGTTAAAAGAGTTTTGGTATTGCATGTGCCTGCTTTCATTTGTTCAAAAACAATGTCGTGTTTGAACCTGTGATTCGCTCACAAAGGTTCGCGACACCTTTTCAATAAAGACTTCAAGATTAGCATGTGTGATGCATTAGAATAATCATTCTCAGAATAAACATTTTCTGCTTGCAAACATTTGTTTGGAATCATAAGAAGTTCACATACGAAAATTCAGTCCAGAATTTTAAGCTTGCCAAGTTGAGAAGTCTAAAACTTCTGAAAGACAATATAGTCGAGGAGCACCTTTCTGAAAAAACTCAATTGAGTAAGGACTTTCCCAATTAGTCATGGTAAGAGCTAGCCAATCTGTGGCAGTTACGTCGAGCAATCTCTTCAAATTTCAGCCAAACTGGGACAATTACCTCGAGATTCAAATCTCTCCAAGAGCAAAGATTAGTCAATCAAGAGAAAAACTATTCAAATGCTCGTACTAGGACAGGCCACCCCAATAGTACGAGAATTCATTCTTTCCCGAAGACAGACAATCGGAAGTATCTATCCAGAGTTCAGAGTACCAAGACAGCTGTACTCTTGAAGGGTTTCTATGTCACCCTTTTGTCATAAATTTTACTAATTGAGTCCATTACTCATCTAGAGGTCGCTCGTCACGCCAATTATCTCGTTCAGTGCTTCCAAAAGCTACGAGCTCATCTGTGTTGATAATGGCTACCTCCCTAACAAGGTTATTACGCCAATTTCGGCAATCACTGCGATACCTAAGAGTTTAAAGACACCAAGTCTTTTGTAAAATCCTCTTAAGGTAAATTCCAGACAAAAAGCAAATGATCCCCAGCACGAGACTACTTGAAATCTTTCCTCCTCAACAGGACGTGTCAGTTTTGTTATCCCCAGAAGACGAATGGAAGTTATCCCCAGTAAAGTTGCCAAACGTTTTCTTCATCAGGTTTCCCTGATGCTTTTTCCTCAACAGATCTAAGGTAACTCTTATTCCTCCAGCAGATCTCAGAGAAATCTTTCTCTTCCCCAACAGATCTTGGAAGATTTCCTTGCTCCAGCGAGCAATAATGATTGTTAATCCCTAAACAGAGAGTCGTCTTCCCACAATGAAGTATTTCTTACAAGAGTTCACGTATTCCCGACAACCAGATGAATGGTTCCCTTCCCCACAAAGGTTCGGTAAATTCAGGTAGACATAGAGTTCTCTTCAGCAGAGCCTTGACAAGTCGTTTCCCCAGCTAAGTCGAAAAGTTGCAGATCCCCTAGCGGAGTCTTATGGGTGAGATTCAATCCCCAGTAGTTGAGTTATCCCATAGCATGGCCTTCAAATCTAAAGTCCAATTTATTTTTTGCAAAGGTGATAATTTGAGACAAATGAATTATTCACGCTCTTCTCCAGCAGAGATGATGTCCCCATAGATCTCCTTGAGATCGAATTCGTGATCATTTCATTCTCAGCAGAGTCGGCAGGGAGTCATTACTTACGCATCAGGAATTTCCTTTACATTTACATCAGTTCACTGACATACATAGGACATAACATCCCTAGAGTCATGGGGCATCATGCCATGTAATTCAACATATGCATACCCAGTATAATCCTAGTTTGATATCTTGCAATGTCCAACAGCAAACTGGCCAAAGTCCATCCTCCGGGTGGAAATTTCTTAAAGTCCAGTGGCAGACTGGCCAAAGTCCATCCTCAGGGTGGAAATTTTCAAAAGTCCCCCGCAGTGGGCTAAAGTCTCCTGCGGTGAGCAAAAGTCCAACCGCATATTGGCAAAATTCCATCCTCAGGGTGGAAAATTTCAAAAGTCCCCCGCAGTGGGCAAAAGTCTCCCACAATGAGCAAAAGTCCATCCGCGGACTGGCCAAAGTCCATCCTCAGGGTGGCAAATTTCAAAAGTCCCCCGCAGTGGGAAAAAGTCTCCCGTAGTGAGCAAAAGTCCAACCGCAGATTGGGAAATGTCCATCCTCAGGGTGGCAAATTTCAAAAGTCCCCCGCAGTGGGCAAAAATCTCCCACTGTGAGCAAAAGTCCAACCGCAGATTGGCGAAAGTTCATCCTCAGGGTGGCAAATTTCAAAAGTCTCCCGTAGCGAGCAGCAGCCCCCGTAGTGTGGCAAATTTCAAAAGTCTCCCATAGCGAGCAGCAGCCCCCGTAGTGTGGAAAATTTTCAAAATTCTCCCATAGCGAGCAAAAGTCTCCCGCGGTGAGCAAAAGTCCAACCGCAGATTGGCAAAAGTCATTCCTCAGGGTGGAAAAGTATCAGAAATCCAACCGCAGATTGGCGAAAATCCACCCATAGTGTGGAAAAATATTATTGAAGTCCAACCGTAAATTGGCGAAAGTCCACCCATTGTGTGTCAAAGTATCTGAAGTCCAACCACATATTGGCGAAAGTCCATCCTCAGGGTGGCAGCATATCACAAGTCCACCCGCAGTGTGGCAAGCCAGTAGTCGTCTGGCGTGGTTCAAAAGACATACTTGCGAAAGTCCACCCGCAGCGTGGCAAGTCAGTATTCTTCTGGCATCATTCAAAAGGCATCCCCCGTTTATGTTTCTTACCATCATAATTATATCCGAGCAGAGTTCATTCTATCGAGTTTATTTCCCTGTTCTTCAGCCACAAGGTGCAAATTTTCTAGTTGTTTCTAGTATTCAATCCATGCATACCTCAAACGTCTGAAAGCAATTGCTATCATCCATTTAGGTCTACAGTGATGGAATAGGGGAAGTTGTAACACCCCAAAATTTGCCCTCATATTTATTAACATTAACTGGCTTTACGCTTCACATTCACCTGCATTTCCCATTAGGTCATAACATCACAATCATGTATTTCCTTAGGCTCCTAAAGTACGGGATCAATTCCGTATGAAATTAGGGTCTCCCACCTTGTCTGTAATCATTAGATGAACTCAAGGTTTTGGGTATATGACCATCAGTAACATCATTTTGTACTCTGGATGCTTGATTAGGGTTTATTTCCCTAATTAAGTAATCTTCGAGGATTTCTTTTGCAAAGGCTATTCACCTGGGCATCTGGCATATCATCAGATTTTCAATTCAGAGGTATTTTGAGTTAGGGTCTGATTCGTGGATATTGAAGACTTCTTCTTTATCAAGTTACAAGAATGTTATTTTCTTCTCATCATTTGAAACTAATTTTCTTCATCATTGTGCACCTAATGGCTTGAGTTTGCAAAGTACAAGTCAACAGGATTTGACCTTGAGGCTATTAAATTCGAAGGATTAATAAGGATACAAGCTCGATTTGGATTAGCAGGATAATTTAAATTGAGTGTGTTAAAATTGGTCATGTGAATCGATGAAATCCATATCTCATTCAAATTTGTTCAAAAAGAAAAGTTATCATAAACCACCTTTGAATTATCCATTTCATTGTTAATAGACTATGTTAAACCCTTCTTTAACCAATTCCCATTTATCCAATTTTCATGTCCAATTCACTAAGTCCTACTTTTAAGCCCATTTCTCTATTAAACCAATATTCATTTATTTAGAGTTTTATTAGTACCATGTCATTATTCAAAGTTGGGCTAACATTCAATTCCATTTCTTTTTCCATTAAAGTCCAATATCCCATCCATAGTTCCTTTTTGTCCCAAATTGAATTTTTAGTTTAGGCCCAAAGTCCTCTAATAATAAAAAATATCATTGTTTTTCATTAAACTTTCTTTTCGACTTTAACGGTGTTTAGTAAAAGTCACAAAAAGGCCTGAATAGAGAAACATAGGAGGATAGTTCATAACATCTATTCAAATAGATGTACAAAGGGATAGACCAAAAAAAACACAAAATTATTGAATAGAATAATGAGAATCAGTTACAGGAAGAATCAAGAAGAAAAAACTGAGAAAAAATATAGTTACACGATCAAGAAACGAATAACCGAAACCTAACATAAAAAAACTAAATGTTTTTTCTAAGATCTATCCATATGAAAAAAAACTCTCTATTAAAATCATTCTCTCTCACTACTTTAATCTGCTTCATCCATTGTAAACCATGAGAGAATGAAAAAATAGAAAATATGCTTTTCATCGCTTTGCACCTCTCGTCACTACCAATTCAACATCACCTAGAATCTTCAACCAAAAAAAAGAAGACCTCTCATCCTCATCTTCATCTTTTTCCCAATTCTTGTGCAAAAACCTCTCTAAATTCAACATTTCATCAATCCCTGCAAGACCCCTATAATCTTCTCAATCTCACTTCAACAATAACCTGCATCAAGAACACAGAGGCATCAATCATCTTCATCAACCACACATGCGGTTTCCATTTCAATCGGCTTCATAATATCCCAATATTCAACCTCATCATCAAATCTTCAACAAGCTTCAAAGAATCTCTTCAACATTAAAAAAACGCAAGAACACAATATTGTATCAGCTCAACAACATATCCGTAGGATTCAACGAGTTTCCATCAAAACACACACTCCTACAAGTCCAAATTTGCAACAACAATTTCAAATTTGAAAGAAGAAGAAAATCACATCCGAAAGAAGAAGGTGGAACGTAAAGCGAAAGCTAGAGCTTGAAATCAATACATACCTGAACCGGATATGTTCGCTCCTTTATCATCGTCGATGACGCCATCAGAATGATTCCAATTACTTTGATTTACAGTGAAGAGTGAGGTTTGAACGCGGATGTAATGTTGATGACACAAGATAGATAGGCTCAAGAGCACATCATGGTGGTGGTATTTCGTGTTTTTGACGGCGGCGGAGGGTTGTTGAGTCGATGCTGCTTTCCGGCGAGTTTTCTTTCCATGAAGATGAGGGTGACGTGATTGAGTGAGGAATGGTGTATTAGAGGTTGAGTTCAGAGACGGAGATGACACGACAGCGTGTTTATTGTCCGACGATGAGAAATGGAGGAAGAAGCATGTAGCGGCGGTGAGCTTCTTGAAGACAGAGGAAGAAGGAAAGTGAAATGGTTGCTGAGGGAAATTTAAGAGGAAACTAGGTTTCTTTGATATTTTTATTTTTTAAATTGGATTGGGCTTGGTTTTTTGAATCCACCATGAATTTCGTGTGACACCTCCCAGCTTCGGATCAAACCTCCCCTACACTGGTCAAGATATTGGGCCAAAACCATGGTTACGCTATCCACACACCATTTTCAGACTCACACCTCCCGCTATGCCAATATCAAAGGGAGATGGGCTTTGGCCCGTTTTGTTTGGCTATCTACAGCAATGAACCACTCATACACCCATGTCTCTATTATTTTTTATTGTTATTAGATAATTATTAATAATTAGATATTAATGGTGGTTAAGATTTTTGTTAAATAATTTTCTTGTCATAAAATTTTGTGGATTAACATCTTAATCCATTTCTCGACAATTTTTAATTATAATTTGTGTTGATAATTTTAATTATTGTTTGAAACTAATTTTGGATAAGTATTCATGAGTTCTTTTTTATCGATAAGAATCGATTTCGACCATGGTGGATCTTCACAAAGTGATTATGGAAGATAAGCATTTATTTTTCTTATGGGAGATTACAAAACCTTGCATGGAGTTTTTGGATTTCTTTTATATGACGAATCAACACTTCAATTAAATAAGAAATCTCGACTTTCTCTACTTTAACGTATCATTCTAGTTTGTATGCGGCTTAGGATCATATAACTTAAGATGCATATTGAGCCCTCCCACCTGAGGCACTGGATTTATTTGTGATATATATTGATATGTGTCGATATCAGAGCTTAGGGATTAGGTTATGGATTATAGAATTCACTTCCTTTCGCTTTCCCTTAAATCACTGTTTTTTTACCCGTTTCGTCACAATTA
The DNA here is from genome assembly GCA_963966055.1 of Lathyrus aphaca. Classification (NCBI taxonomy): domain Eukaryota; kingdom Viridiplantae; phylum Streptophyta; class Magnoliopsida; order Fabales; family Fabaceae; genus Lathyrus; species Lathyrus aphaca. The sequence goes on along the minus strand of OZ014519.1, from coordinate 274,262,822 downwards.
TTAAAAATAGTTTCGGGTGTGATAAAATTCTGTGAAAATTCATGAGTGATCCACATCCTCTTAATTAATTTTTTATATTTTTTCATTCCATATTTGGATGGTTTAATAATTAATTTGGATTTTTGATCACATGTTGTCCCAAAATGAATGGTTTGGACATAAGGAATCATAAACAATTTTTTCCAATAGATGTGAGACCTATTTTTTTTGTGTGATTAATCACTGGAATTTTTGAAATGTTGATGCTCCTTAGGAATTTTTTTCATAATTTTTGGTGCCATCTTTGATCCACTTTGTGTAGTTGTTTTTCGGCGACCATGCTTTGTTCTCTTGATCATTAAGTAATTGTTTTGGCACTTTGGTGCATAATTTTGTGAAATACTTTTAGACTATGTAAGTTACTTACTTTACCATTCCAGGAATTTAATTTCATAATTTTTCAATCCATTTTGCTATTTTTCATGTCACCTAGATTCTAGGTCCGATTATGTGCTTATTTGTTCCATAACCTAAATGTTAGGAAGGCATTCATGCCATTAGCTTGAGATGCTTTTTAGTAACTTTTAGGGATTAATTATAGGTCACTTTTAGGTCCTTAATTCAGGTTATAGGTCATTTTTGAACCATATTCATTTGGTTTGTTTTGGTGTTTTAAAGTGCATCCTTATTTGAAATATTTTAACTTAAACTTGTTTCTCTTCTCCTCTAAATGTTAACATGATTTATGTGGGAATCATTAATGTCAAGCCATGCATTCTAATTTCATCTCATAACTTGTATGCTACTGACCCATAGTCACCTCGTGCACATTTACATGTCATTCATTCTTAACTTGCATTTTTTGTGATCATATGCGATGTTTGTTCATTTGTTCTCACATCTTCTTCTCCTTACTCCATAGGACTAAACCATTGCATCCATGATGGTATATTCATTCATATAAATTTATAAGTATTCACTACTGACTTTGATACTCATTTCATGTATTAATTCATGCTTGTATGCCATATGCACTCATACTTCATCCATGAACCCTAACTTGCATTCATGTAAACTTAGGTGAACTTTTTGTACATAGTTTGAAATAATTTGAATTTGTGAGGTATTGTAGCATCCTTAGGGACCTATATCATGTAGCTACTGACTTTATAAGTCATATAACCTTTAGCTACCTTCACCTTTAGACTTAGGTTTTATTTTGAATCCTAGTTCCATTCTAGAACGTGTGGGGTACTTAATCGCTTATATGCTTTGTTTATGCTTTCAATATACATTGTTAAGCTAACCTTTGTTGTAGGGGAGATTGAGGTAAGTATTACTTCTTTATCATTCTTTATGCATTCTAATTGTGTTTGCCTTAGCACTTTTTACTCTACTTGTATAGGCTTCCCCTTTCTTAGAAACAACTTGACCTCCTTAGGAAGTTAGTTGAGTTCTGATTCTCTCTTCTTCTTTTCCTCTTCATCATTAGGATTAGAAATCCTCACAAACCATTAGAACCTCTCTTGGCATATAATAAATAACTTAGGGTTGGGTCTTAGTCCTCCTTAGTTTTTTCCCTTTTCCTATTTGAGTCATTCTTTCTCATCTCATAAAGAAAATCATAAATACCTAATAAATGTTGAATGTTCTTGTACGACATGAGACTTTGTTACGAAGTACTTATGCACATCCCGTTTCGGGGAGAGGTGTAGGTTATCTACCACGATGGATAAGTCTTAGTATGAGAATGTTTCACAAACAACAAATTCAAAAACACTTCTCATAAAATCAACCAACAAAGACATCGCGTCTTCTCTTCTCATATCATACTCTTTGCGAACGAATGTGACTTGCCTCGACAATTCAAACAACGATAGCGTAAACACCCTCGAGTCAGAGCCGATAACACCTAAGTTAGAACTATGACAATGTCATCCTAAAAAACACAAGCAAATATCCGCCTTAGTTAGACGAACTACGGTGACTCTGATCCTCATTTTCGCGATAAGGTACGTAGGCAGTGGGGTAGGGCCCATTCGAGCACATTCTTTATTTTCCCTACATTTTTCCCATATCTTTTCATTCCCGTTTCCTTTCTCATTTCCATTCTCATTCCAGTTAGCGGTTCTTGTTCAACAGCTTTATTTCTCACCCTTTGAAACAGACTAACAAGCGTGGATCCCGTCGGGTACGGAGGACGGTTTGGGGTGCTAATACCTTCCTAGTTCGTAACCGACTTTGGGACCCAGATCTTTGGTCCGTAAGGCCTCGTCCTTTCCTTCTTCCTCAGGTTTGTGCAACATTACCTTTCCCATTCATTCGGGATAAAAATGCATGGCTGGCGACTCTACCTTTTCCGCGCCACTTTCGCGTTTGTACTAGGATAAAAATCTCGGGAGCGAAACCTAGGTTTAATTCTATATCCGTAGTTGAATCCTGGCTCTGAGGGTTTTCTGCAGTTTGTTCTTGGGGTTTAGGCTTAACCCCAACACCAATGGGTTTCAAACGTTGGTAAGAGGGGAATAACTCTTTTAACCTATTTGGGTTTGTGTCTAAATTAGGGAGAGGGCCTAATATGGAATGACAAGCACCAGAAACTAAAATAGGGATTAATACCTGAGATTTGTAGATGCTAGCTTTCTCCTTTTCATTAGGAGGCTTAGGAATATATTGTTGATTTCTAATTATGTTTGGTCCGTTCAATCTGTGCGCGTATGGAAGTGAAGTTGAGCTTTTAGTTTTCTTGCTGCCAGAAGGTTTGGATGAGGCCATTGTTGTTGAAGAAGAGATCTTTGCAGTTGAAATGATGAGTTTTTTATGTGAAGAAGAAGAATAAAGCATAAAGAATTTGAAGGAGATGATGAATGGGTATTTATAGAGAAAAATATCTAGAATGGTTTGAAAATTGGTTTAGATCATGGACCACGTGGAGAGATTTTTAAGGAACGTAGGCTGATGGCAGTTGGAAAGTTTGTGATTTCCTAGCTTATAGAAAATGATGGGGGTCATGTCAGAAATGTGGGCTAGAGTTGACGTTTCTGAAAAAGGTGTAATGATGGAAATTTCTAGGGATTTGAAATATCAAGTCTTGGAAATGATAAAAGCGATAGAGGAAATATGGCATCGAAAATGACTTCTCGACAGCTAATGATTTTTTTCTCCTAAGTAGTCGAAAAATCTTTGCTGGGGGGAAATTTGTAGACAAGGAATTTCGACGCCATGAAAATGAGGATTACAATGAGGTATTTCGACTGGAAAAGGGAAATGTTTTAGAAATCAATTTTGACTGGGTCAGACAAAGGGAGTGTCTTTCGACATTTTCGACCAAGTTAGTTGAACGATGTTTTCTATGTTTTTTGACAGAGTTAGATAATTATATTGTTTCAACAAATTTGACAACTCTGAAAGAGTGCGTCGTTTCGATGTAAAGGAAGGAATTCTAAATTTGAAGATTGAGATGTTTGGCAGAAGGACGCGTGGAAGCTTTTTGAGAAAAAAAAGACATGCCGAAAGCCAAGTGTCATTGTTTTAGGGTTTGTCCATTAGGGGCAGTTATTTTGTTTATGTATAAATAGGCTAGTTCTTGTTAGAATTGGTGTGTGAAAAAATCTTGTACAAAATTCCTATAAAATACTCAAAGTACTCGTGTGTGAGAAAAAAGTCTTGCTCTAGAAAATGTACGTGTGCAACACCACTTTATTTTGCCAAGTTTAATAAAAATTCAAGTTATTTATCAGTTCTTTTACATTCACAAGTCATTTACTAGTTTTCTCCATTTACTTTCTGCATTGTCAAAAGTTTATTACCTTTAAGTTCTGTCAAGAATTTTACTTTGCAATTTACCTTATGCATTGTTATAATTTATTTTTTTCCTTTAAGTCTTCGCCATCTTCTCTACATTTGTGTTTAGTCATATAATCATATACAAATAACCTAATAAAAGTAAAATCACACGATCACCGGAGTTATACTTTTCGACAGATTTTGCACTTATGTCCTAGGATTTATATGGTTGATCCTGTAAGTAAACCAGTTTAACATAAATTGGAAAACCAGCGATTGTTCTTCAAAATCGATTGCGAATAATACTACTCAGGGAGGTATCAACTGAGTCCAAGGAAACAAACATCCCTCATAAGTCCCCAGCTTCAAGCACTGAATCGAGAAACAATAGTACATTCAGTCATTGGGATACAATACTATTGTCATACGAACAAATTGCTTTTATTGGATTCCCATGAGAGAACCAGGCCATCCTATGAGAGTTCCCAGTGGGCCCTCGAATGCGAGTGGGTTTGCCAAAAAATGTGTTCTGCCACTATCATCACTGGAGAGGGTTGTTTCCACTAAGGTTCTCGAATATCGGTCCCCATATGCACATAACTATCAAGTTCCTATCCCGAAGTGAAGGAAATCCCCACACAAGATATTTCCAAGACGATCGCAATATGGGTGTGGAACACATCGCCACTCATCATGCCACATGCGAGTACAGTGTGTCCATGCTAATCCTATGGTGCACTCAAGCCATGTATTTCTCTTATCTCATAATAACTCATATCCACATAAAAAATCCAAACCAACACAGTCCAGTATATATGATGCATGGAAAATAAATACTGAAAGCGGTAAATAAATGCTATAAAGTAAAAACTTTAAATGAAAACAGTAAATAACACACACAACGACATACATATAAACAGACAAAGAACAAAAGTAAACAGGCACTACGACTGACTCTCAATGGGGAAACTAGATATTATGGGTTCTATCCCCAACAAAGTCGCCAGCTGTCGCTCCCGGGATTCTAATCCTAGTACAAACGCGAAAGTGATGCGGAAAAGATAGAGTCACCAGTCAGACATTTTTATTCCGAATGAATGGGAAAGGTAATGATGCACAAAACAAAGATAAAAATAAAGGAAAAGGTCCTGCGAATCAAAGATCTGGGTTCGGGAGTCGGTTACGACCTGGGAAGGTACTAGCACCCCAGACCGTCCGCAGTATCCGACGGGATCCACGCTTTCTAGTCTGTTTTGAAGGGTGAGAAATAAGATGCAACTGAACAAAAGAATTTCTAACTGGAACTGGAATGAGAAAGGAAACTGAAAAAAGGGAACGAAAAGAAAGGGGGAAAATGTAGGGAAAATAAAGAATGTGCTCGAACGGGCCGTACCCCGCTGCCTACGTACCTCATCGGGAAAATAAGGAACAAATTTGACTTAGTTCGCCTAACTAAGGCGGGAACTTTGTTTGTGTTTTTTAGGAGCTGAAATGCTTATGTCTATGCTCAGGTGTTGCAGGCTCGCCTTGAACGAGTGCGTTTACCGTCTTGCAAATGAGACACGTCGTCACAAGTTCGCGTTGTGAGTGAATGAGATGAGAAGAGAATTCCCGCAGGAAAAGACGTTTATTGTTTGTTTTGTGTCTCTTAGAAAAGTGTTTTGAATTTGTTTATGAACATTATCATACTAAGACATGTTCATCGTGGTAGATGACTTACACCTTGCCCCGAGATTGAACGTGTATAAGTAACCCGCAACAAAGTCCCCAGGCATACAAGAACATTTGACCTTTATTAGGTGTTTTATGTTTTTTCTTTATGAGATGAGAAAGAAAGACTCAAGTTGCAAAGGGACAAACTAAGGGGACTAAGACACAACCCTAAATTGTTTATTGCATGCAAAAGGGAGATCATAATAGTTTGTGTGGCTTTCTAATCCTAATGAGAAAGGAAAAAAAAGAAAAGAGAATTAGTACTCAACTTTACTTCCTAAGGAAGTTAAGTTGTTTCTAAGAATAAAGGGGAAAGCCTATACAAGCAAAGCACAAAGTGCTAAGGCAATCACATTTAGAAGGCATAAGGAAGATGAGGAAGAATTTATATTAGCAAGGCTCACCTCAACCTCCCTACAAACAAAGGTTAGCTTTATAAAGCAATTTGAACATATAAGAGACTTCTAAAGTCAGAGACTTCTAAAGTCAGAAGCTAAACCCTATTGAAGCATTCTAAGTTTACAATATTAAACAATCACAATCTATGTCCTAATGAAGCACTAAACCCTAATGGAAATCAAAGTGAAGTTGAATGATTATGCAAAGTAAACTTGAATGAGGTCAATAGTGAATGTCAAAACCAGAACCTAACAATAAATGGAAGTGTCTCAAGATGTTAACCAAAGTGGGAAGAAATAGATGCAAGTGAGAGAGATTCAAATACAAGATTGAATGATGAAAGGATGATAAGAATTGAACATGTGATTTCAAAAGAAGAAAAAGACTTAGAAGAAAAAGCCAAACATGATCAATGAAACTTGAACTTCCCATACAAAAAACAGAGGCTTAATGAAAAGTTAAGATGAAGTTTAAACTCAAAAATTAACCACAAATGAACTATAATGAATTGCATTAGGGTTAAGGAACAAAGAAGTTTAAATTTGAAGCTTTTATTTATCAAAGTAAACCAAGTGAAGCACAAAGACTTGTGACTTGAAGTGAAGACATGAAAATGGATTTGGGACACTTATAAGATGTATAAAAATGATATAACATGAACACCATACTCAAAAAGTTGTATTAGAAGTGTTAAGATAGAAGAATAATATGAATTAGGGTAAAGGTGACATACATCAACACATATGCAACTTAAAACAACCATTAAAACAGCCTCAAAGCACCCATACACAAAACACGATTCTTGACCAGTTGAGTTGCTACCACTTAAACCAACCACTCTCAAAGCTTTTCAAGCATTGCAGCTTCATCAGAAGGTCAAAGGGAGTGAGTTTGCACAAGGAAGAGGTCCAGAAAGCTCAAAGTTGCAAGTTTCAAAGCTCAGGTAACCTCTTCAAACTTTTTTCCAGAAATGCGTTTTTAAGTTTCTAATTGATTCTCCATGATTCACTGATGATCCTGATATGTTTATTTTCGAAAATGATCAAGTATTGAGCATGTATTGAATCTCTGAAATTTCTGCATATTTTCCCGTTTGTTTTCGATTCTTGACTTTGAGTGAAAATAAATGGATTTTGAGGGCTGAATCTTGTTTAGAATTGTTAGAGGAGTGTTTCTGGAGAGTTTGGTGAGTTTTAGTTACGTATTGAGAGAGATAGGGTGAGGAGGCTACCGGAGAAGACAACCGGAGCTCTTCTCCGGTGGCCTGAAAGTAATTAGGGCAAAACCTCATTAATTAGGTTAGTTTAAATATCAACCATTGGATTTGTGTTTAGCGCGTGTTTTAGATGGTTGAGATCTTTTCATTAACCCTAATTCTGATTTAATTAAGTTTAATTAATTAATTAGTGAAAATGACTCCAGAGTGAATCATGTCCATTCATTTGCGCGCCAGGTCAAACCAAATTCCCCAGCTTTGAATCTAAGCCATCAGATCCACTTACTTCTATTTTAATTCATTTTTTATTTCTTTTTTTATCATTTCTTTTGCATATTTATTTTAAAATATCTAGAGACTTTCAAAAAAATTTATTTTTTTGCATCATGACTTTAAATATTTTTCTCATTCTGAAAATAATTTTTATTTTATTTTTTGCATAAAATTTGTATTTTTAAAATATTTAAATGCTTATTTTAATTAATTAATTAAAATACCATTTAAGTTTCTAAAAATCACCAAAAAAATCACATTGCATCTTGACACATTTAGAGACATTATCAAACCATTCATATAAATTTCGTTTTGGTTCTTGATCCATTTTGACATTTTCTTTGGATTTAGGGTTCTTAAAAAACAATATTTTTTACCCTAACTTAGAAAAATCCTTTCTGCCTAACCATGAAGGGTTTGATAGTGATTCTTTTTGCATTGCATCCCACATATCATGTAGTTTCTAGGATAAAATTGGCATGAATTTATCTTTCATTTTTGATTTGTTTTGCATTTTTCCTTGTGAAGTACCTTAAAACCCTAGCAAACTTAGAAATATCATAAGTCCTTTAGGGTTTAGCTTCTGACCTTCCCTTTTAGGCAGTGAACTTGTATAGGTTTAGGGTACCTTTGATCCCATTTTCAATTTTTTATCTTGTCATTTGCTTCTGATTTTGAATTTTTCATTGCATCTTGTACATAAACCCTAATTTTTGCCTTCATTTGCATTCATTCTTCATATGCTTGCATACATGAACTTGCCATGACATTATGTGCATCCACATGACATATAAGACATCTTAGGACATATTGAAATCATGTTTGATCATTGCATCATCCATTTACCATGTTATGCATCCATTGCATTTCATAAGTTTTCATGAACTTTCATGCTTCCTTTCATGTCTCATTTGCATCTTCATTACTTGTATGATCATCATCATCTCATGACATGTTTTCATACCCTCTCATAGCATCATTTGCATCATGATTATGCTTTTGATTTTGGTTTGCACCCTTGCATCTCATCTCATTTTAATTCCATTTCATTTCTTGTTGCTAACTTTTCAGGTGGTAAGTGTTTGAGAAGTGAATTTGCCTTCACTTCTCATAACCTCTTCTCATCTCTCTTATGCATCATTTATGCATTTTACTTGTGTATTAGAGTGAGCTTGCTCATTCATGTTCCTTCCTCACCTTCTTTCTTCAAGTAACTTACCCTCTTAAGTGAAGTAAGTTGTCTTGTTTCTTCTTGCTTCTCCTTCCTTCATCCTGTATCTTCCATGGTGGCTTTTCCTTGAAGATCTTCTTGCAAGCCTCATAAACCCTAGGAACACCCAAGCATGTTAACAATTAGGGTTTGATTAGTCCCTCATTAGTTTTACCTTTGTGTCATCTTTGAGTCTTCTCTTCTCATCTCTTAATCAAGGGCTAAACCTTAAAGGTTTTAAGACTTTGTGATTAGGATTATGCCTGTATCCTTCTATTAGGATGGAGTGTATAACTTTAATCCTAAGTGTTAAACCCTTAATGTGTTTAAATCCTTTAATCAATTCACCTAATAATCATCAAGACATCAAGCTTGTAACTTGGGCCTTGCATTAGGGTTCTAATTCTTCCTTAATTGGTTAAGAAGGACTAACCCTAGTGTTAATGGACAAGTCCCCCTCAAGTTGTCTTACAAATCCTAAAATCCACTTCTTAATCTTACCATTAACTAAAATCCATCTTAATAAAGGCTTTGTTTTGTCATGAGGTTAATCCCTAATCATGGATTAAGTTGAGGAGCCTTCCTCAGCTTAAATGTTCTCATCTATTATCCTTCTATTAGGATGGTGTAATGAGTCCCTTAAATCCTTGATTATGGCTTAAACTCATTACTTAACACTAAACAAAAACTCCAAAAACATCTAAATAATTACAAGTAGGTTAATGATCTTAATCCTACATCATGGTGATTAAGTGTGAGGTGTTTACTTCATACTTAAGGTATTCTCATTACCCCTAATCAGAGGGAAGATGTGATGAGTTTACTAACCCTTGGTTTAGGCTTAAGCTCATTTTCTTATGACAAACATCAAAAAGCAATAAAATATTGAAAACATCAAAAACAAACAATAATCGTCTCCTCTGGGATTCTTTCCTCACCTTATTCACTCACAAACGAGAACTCGCTTCTTCCGTCTAATGCAAGACAGTCAGCACCTGAGCCAGACAGGTCATACACTTGAGCATAGACAAGTAAGTAGTTCACAAGTCAATTTGTCTTTCAGTATCTTTGAGTCGAACTACGGTGTTCTGACTTCCTCATTGCACAAGAGGATACGTTGGCATAACTTAACGGTTATCGAACAAAAGTCTCTGTCTATTCCCCCTCTTTCAGTATTATTCTTTAAGCCTCATAGTCTTGAGCTTCACATTCTTTCCCTACACTGACACTTCTTTATTTCACTTCACATTTCTTTTACACTGACACTTGCATTCTTTTTCCAGCTTTTACACATAAAATAGCACTGACACTACCCCTTTAAACACAAATCTTTTAAGCGTGGATCCCGTCGAGTACGGCGGACAATCTGGGTGCAAATACCTTCCCAGGTTGTAACCAACCCCCTTTCTCAGTTTCTCTAGTTCGCAACCATCTTATCCATCTCTTTTTAGGTTTATGCAGCATTACCTTTCCTTCGGGATAAAAATGCCTAGCTGGCGACTCTATTCATTTCTTCTCTTTCACCGACCGTTCGCGCTTGTACCGGGATGCAAATCTTTGGGAGCGACAGCTTGGCGACTCTGCTGGGGAACCTTATACTGTAACCAGGGCTTCTGGTTCTTTTTGTGGGTTCCTCCTAGCGCTTGTTTGATTTGTGTTTACTGGGGTGTTATGTGCTATGTGTGTTTATTTTTTTTGCTTTATTTATTGCTTTATGTACAACTTTACTTATTTGCTTTCTTAACAGTCTTATGCATATTTCATACTGTCATTTGCTGGATCTGGTTTGCTGTTTTGGTGGGTGGGGTTCCATTGGGAGTTTAAGGTCCTATACCTGGGACCTGAGTGACACTTAGGCTAGAGTGGTTCATGTTCTTTCCCATTCCATTTCGGTCTGGTGCGGGAATATGAAACACGGTTCAGATGTGGGTTTCTTCTTGAGAACTCTGTGCTACAGATTTCCTGTAGTGCTAGGGCTATTTGGGAAGCCTTCTAAGTCTGGATGACCTTTTATTATGACCTTCGGAAGCTGAGGTGAATTAGAAGAGGATCCTTTATGGTTATTGTAAACATTGTACCTCCGGGTTAGAAGTGTTTACACTTCTCATAACTGATCCAAGTCTGAGGATCCTTGTTCTAGAACATTACCTGTGAGGGGGTTGGGTTGTTTACAGGTTTGCAGGAACCCTTGGCCACATCATACCCTGTTACTGTTTTGTTTAAGAGTATTCCACTTTGGAACAGTTCTTGTGATTAAACCCTGGACATGTGACTCTTTATTTGAGTCCCCTACCCTGGTTACTGGATTTCTAAGCCTCCATCTGGACTTTTGAACATACATGGGCATGATTTCAAGACATATAATCAGATCCAGCTTGATCACAAACCCTTGCATATCATTTGCATATATCATCATTGCATCATTTAACATTTGTTTATTTGCTTTTCAGGGTATCCATTTCATTGTATATTGGTTTTGGTTTTGACCCCTTCTTCTGCATAGACCTCTGCTTCAGCTATCTTCTTCAGCATCTGCTTCAGCTTGTCTCCTTCAGCACCTTCATCAGTTGTCAGTGTTCATCAGTCTGTCATAGACTCATCCTCAGCTTCTTAGTCTGTGATCTTCATCAGCATTTGTCTTCAGCTTCTTCAGTAGCACTCATGACTACTCCCAGGAAGAGCAACATATCCTACCACTTTTTTGAGCCTGTGTTGACTGGTATCAGGCAGGTCCAGTCACTTATCACACCTGATTACATCCCACTGTTTAGAGAACACTATGGAGGTATCCTGGACATGGTTATGGACCTTGACCCTTTTCAGAGGAGCATGATTCACACATGCTTGCAGTTTTATGACCCTCCATTAAGATGTTTCACCTTTCCATACTTTCAGTTAGGGCCTCTGTTGGAAGAGTTTTCTTTATTGATTGGAGTACCTATCAGAGGTGGAATTCCCTTCAACCCAGAGATGACTGCTCCTAGGAATGAGGAAATAGCAAGGGCACTGTACTTGGAGCCTGCCCTTATTGAGCAAAGTATGACAACAAAAGCTGGGATTCCTGGTTTGCATCTGGACTTCTTGATTTCTCAAGCCATCCTGAAGGCTTCATTGGGAGAGTGGAAGGCAGTCTATGCACTGTTAGCCCTCAGCATATATGGGGCTATACTGTTTGCAGATGAGCCTAAATTTGCCAGCAAGAATGCCATCCATTTGTTTCTTCTGAAGAATCCAGTGCCTACACTGCTAGGAGATTTTTATTATTCCATTCATCAGAGGAATGAGAAACAGAGGGGGAAGTTGGTAAGGTGTTGTGCTCCTTTGTTTTACACCTGGCTGCTCAGACACCTGCCTAAGTCAGATGCCTTCTTGAACCCACATCAGCAGAAGAATTGGGCCAAGAGGCTCATTTCTTTGACTTCAGATGATATCAGATGGTGCACCCAGAGCACCAAAGGCAAGGACATTATCACCAGCTGTGGACAATACCCAAATGTGTCTCTGATAGGAGTGAAGGGTTGTATCAACTACAATCTTTTATTGTTTAAAAGACAACTGGGTTATGCCTTGGTTCACCCTCCCAGAGGACAGGATTTAGCTGAGACCCTATATTGTGAAGTGCAACCTGATTCAGCTGTTATCAGACAAGCATCCTGGGCTTGGGAAAACATCCAGACAAAAGGAGTAGTTATTCTTAGAAGATGTAACAATGTTGCTTCAGCTCAGTACTCAGACTGGTCCCGTACTAGAGCTCAGATTACCAGAATGCCTTTCACCTTGGAAGACATACCTGGGCCATCCACAGTATAGCCTGCAGCAACAGTTAGCCTGGAGGAATTATAAAAGTTGAAGGAAAGGAATGAGCAACTATCTCAGGCCTTGAAGAAGACTCTTTGTGAAAGAAGTGATGGTCGCCTGGACATTGAGAGATTGGAAAAGCTCAGGGTTGAGCATCTTGCCAAAATTGAGAAGACAGAAGACTACATAAGGAAAGCAAGGGCTGGGGAACAGATCTTGAAGAATGCTTGTAAAGAGGCCAAGATTCAGAAAGCTAGGGTTGAGCACTATTTGTAAGAGAGTCAGGCTAAGTGGGTCAGGATCACTGAAACCCGTACACAAGAAGACCAGAAGACTCAAGCCAAAATTGAACAGCTGGAGGCCAATGAAAAGAAGCAGCAGGAAGCTCTGTTGGCTGCACAAAGAGAGATATCAGAGTTAAAGCTCAGAGCAGGATTGAAGAGATCAAAAGACCAGGATAAGCATAAGAAGCTGACCACTGCCATTTCCACCATGAACCTCCTCATTAGGACCATTACAGAGCACCCAGTTGGCCCAGTGACTGAGGCACTCCTGAAGGAGGTCAGAGAAGATGAGTTTGGACTGGATGTCTGATCCTTTGCTTGTTGTTTATTTACATTTGATGTACTTTTCCTTTTGTTGTATTTTGACCCTTCATAGGCATGTATTGTAAAACAGACTATGTATTGTTCATCAGTTGTAATATATATTTTAGTTTGTTTTCATTTGGGCTTTCTCTCGACAACATCAAGCATCTTCCTCGAGGTCTGGAAAGGTCAAAACCAAGAACCAAACCGGATACCTTGGAAAACAAATAAACATATTGTATTGCATACTAACTTTGTTTCTGTTTTGTAGGTTTTGTTATTATTTTTGTTTCTAACTTTGTTGTGATCTCACGAAACATTGCTCGTCGCCGAGTGTTCCCTGTCAACCGCATGCACCGGTACCCGACTCGTAACAACCTTCCCGGCATTCAAATGGAACAAGTACAGCAGGATCTGACTGAGGTCAGAAATCAGATGGCCAATGAGAGAGTGGAGATGAGAAATCAGATGTCTCAATTTATGGAAGTGATGACTGGCTTAGCCCAGAGTCAAGAAAGACTGAGAGAGCTGGTGGAAAGACAAACTCCTGAAGAGCCTCATCTGGGAACAGGGGGAACTAGCAACAATGAACGGGGGCAGCCTCGTATTGATCCACCAGAGTATGGACCCCATCTGAATCCATAGGTTAACATCCCGAGGAATGTTCAAGGTAATACTTCTGGGGGAGGAATCCTGCAGGAGGATCCCCAAGAAGAACAGTTTACTATTATAGGGGCTGGAGATGAAGTATATGATAGAAGGTTGGATGAGATTGCTGAAAAGTTAAGTTCTTTGGAATCTCAGAATTCTTTGGGCTTCGATGTGATGGACATGGGCCTAGTAGATGGGGTGAGAATTCCCCACAAATTCAAACCCCCATGCTTTGAAAAGTACAATGGGACATCCTGTCCTCGCACTCATCTGAAATCTTTCTTGGGTAGGCTCAAAGCTTATACTATGGATGAAAAGTTATGGATGTTCTACTTTGAGGACAGTCTGACCGGAGCTTCGAGAGAATGGTATTCGCACCTGACTAGAGCCACCATAAGATGTTGGAAGGATTTGGCCGAAGCTTTCATCCAGCAATATCAGTACAACCTGGACATGGCTCCCAATAGAACTCTTCTAATGGGCATGTCTCATTCTTCTAGAGAGATCTTCCGGGATTATGCTTAAAGATGGAGACAGCTTGCTGCTGCTGTCCAACAACCCATGTCAGAGAGGGAAATGGCTGACATGTTCATGAACACGTTGCAAGGGACCTATATTGATAGACTGGCTGCTTTCTCCTCTACCAGTTTTGCTGATGTGGTCATAGCTGGTGAGAGGATTGAAAGTCTATTAAAGATGGGAAAAATCTCCGACAGTGGTGCGAGTTCATCCAGCAATCCCAGAAAACCTTTTGTGGGACCCCGAAGGGCAGGTGAAACAAATTCTATTCATACAAGTCGGGGCAGGCCTCAATATGCTCACCGATCAGTAGCAGCTGTTACCATCCCAGCTCCAATTACACAACAATCATCATATCCTCAACAACAACAACCACAGTATCAACCACAAGCTCATTATCCACAACAAAGGTCGTATAACAACAACAACGGTAATCAAAAATAGCGTCCTTTCCAATAGAGGCCATCACAAGCAAACAAGGTAATTGACCCAATCCCAATGTCGTATGCTGCACTCTTGCCACAACTCCTAAAGCTCAACCTAGTTGAGTTAAGGACGTTGGCTCCTCCAGATCCTCTTAATCTGCCAAAGAACTATGATGTGAATGCCAGGTGTGCATTCCACTCAAACTCTCCGGGGCATAATACTGAAAAATGCAGGGCCCTACAGATGAAAGTCCAGGATTTGGTGGACTCAAAAGCTCTCAATTTTGCGCCTCCTCCGAACGTCACAAGAAATCCAATGCCTAGTCACAACGGGCCTAGGATTAATGCTATTGAAGAGGGCAAACCATCCACATTAATTAGTAGTGTTGCACATATCCGAACACCTTTGGTTGAAATCAAAGCTCAACTGTTAGAATGCCAAGTGTTCCCTGGGTGTGAGGTCGGCTGTGGATATTGAAATATTGCCGTTAATGGATGTGAGAGACTGAGAAACGGCATAGATGGCCTCATTATAGATGGCATTCTTCAGATTACAACAACAGCGACTACAACTCCAACAATTCCTTCATCAACAATCACAGATACTCCTACAACATCAGCAACCCTTGTTCCAACAGATTCTGCTACAACTCCAACGATTACTCAATCAATCACTTCAACGGGTACAAGTTCAGTCACAATTCCTTCTACAACGACAACACCCATTACTCCATCAGTTCCTGCTACAACTTTAACACCCGTCCAGTCAACAGTACCGTCTACAACATCAGCAACAGTTAATGAAAGCGTCTCAACAGTTACGATATACTACGATCCCGCAAATGTTCCTTCCAACAACTCGCAACAAAATGCTACTCCTGTCAGAGCTCCAGTTACCATATATTATGATCCACACACCATTGTGGTCCCCTCTGCAGCTGCTATCAGTCTGGTCACTATCACAGTGCCTGGGCCAGTTCCTTACGAAAGCAATAATACCATCCCTTGGCATTATGGCTCAGATCTATACTGCGAAGGGCAGAAAATCACCTTAGATTCATCAACTTCTTCACCTCAGATAGACAATGTGGGAGGAGGCGGAGGCTTCACTAGAAGTGGACGTCTCTTTGCCTCGCAAATACCAAGACCCATTGCTGAAGCAGAAGCTGCTGCTAAGGAAAAAGGGAAGAGCATGGTGTAAGAAGAATCAGTTGCTAAAGAAGCTTTGAAGACTCCTTTTGACCAAGAGGTTGATGAATTCATGTGGATAATCAAGAGAAGTGATTATAAGGTGGTGGACCAGCTTCACCAGACACCTTCCAAAATCTCCATACTATCATTGCTAATGTGCTCTGAGGCTCATCGGAACGCACTATTAAAAGTCCTGCATGCAGCTTATGTGCCGGAGGAGATTATTGTCAATCAGTTAGAGGCTGTGGTTGGAAATGTCAATGCTAGTCATGGACTAGGATTTACCAACGCTGATCTGATGACGGAAGGTAACAATCACAACAAGGCTTTGCACATCACCTTGGAGTGTAAGGGTGCAGTTATTTCTCACGTATTGGTGGACACAGGGTCATCACTCAATGTCCTACCCAAGAAAGCCCTTGTGAAGCTGGAACATGATGGATTGGCACTACGCCCAAGCAACTTGGTAGTGAGAGCCTTTGACGGTTCTAAAAGATCAGTTCTGGGAGAGATAGAATTGCCAATAATGATTGGCCCACAGGTTTTCAAAACGACCTTCTTTGTGATGGATATACAGCCTGCCTACAGCTGTCTATTGGGTAGACCATGGATACACGCCGCTGGCGCCGTGACGTCAACCATTTACCAGAAGTTAAAATTTGAGTGGGAAGGCCAAGTCATTACCATTTGTGGGGAGGAGGATATCTTCGTTAGTCAGCTGGCTACTTTCAAATACATTGAAATGGATGGGGAGATCCATGAGACCATGAGTCAAGGGTTTGAAGCCCTTAATATCAATGAAGCATCTAGTGTGTCTGGGACTTCCATCACGCCATATCAACAAGCCCGGAAGGTTGTTGAAGAAGGTACCGCTCAAGGCTGGGGCAAGTTGCTACAAGTTTAGAAGAAAAAGACCAATTCGGGTTGGGTTACAGACCAACTCGACAAGATCAACCAGAGGCTGCAACGGAGCCCAAGTTTGTCAGCGGGGGGATGCTCACCCCGGATGCAGTGAATAGTTTGGAAGATGAGTCAGAAGACGAGCACAACCTGGAAAGCTGGATACGTCCAACGATCCCGGGGAACTATGTCTCAAACTGGTCTTCCCAAGAAATTATAAGAGTTACTCCTGCAGAGTAATTATTATTTCCTGTCTTTAAAGCATGCATCAAGTCCTGCATCTTGCCCAAGATGTCAGGGCTCATTTTGTAATAGGGTCATCTTGTATTTTGTGCAAACGATCAATTAATGAATATCAGGACATCTTTTGCAAATGAGTCTTTTCTTTTCCACTCACTGTTTTTCATTTTTTATTTTTTGTACAAAAATAAAATGGCAATGTTTTTTCAAAATAATAACTTCATTTTCACTTTTTCTAAAGCAAGATAAAACTGATCACTAAAATGAACAAATCTAAACCCTTGCAGAGAGTGCCCTCCAGACTGCACCGACAACAACACCGCTATGACTTCATATGACTTTGACAATCTGATTAATCAAGCCGATGAAGGGGTTGAAGAAGATTATGAGCTACCTGAAGAGCTAGCCAGGTTGTTGAGACAAGAGGAGAAGGTTATAACTCCTCATCAGGAGGAGGTTGAAATGGTTAATCTTGGTACAGAAGAAGACTTGAAGGAAGTTAAAATCGGGGCCTGTCTGCAAGATTCAGTGAAAGAGCAACTTATTGACATGCTTCGGGAGTATGTGGATGTTTTTGCTTGGTCTTATCAGGATATTCCAGGGTTGGACACCGACATTGTTGTGCACAAGCTGCCTCTGAAAGAAGACTGTCCGCCAGTAAAACAGAAGTTGCGCCGTACTCGCCCGGATATGGCCATGAAGATAAAAGAAGAGGTACAAAAATAGTGGGACGCCGGTTTCCTTGCTGTAACTAGCTATCTGCCATGGGTTGTTAACATTGTACATGTGCCTAAGAAGGATGGCAAGGTGAGGATGTGTGTGGATTACCGGGATCTGAACAGAGCCAACCCAAAAGATGACTTCCCTTTACCTCACATTGATGTATTGGTTGACAACACGGCTCAGTTCTCGGTATTCTCCTTCATGAATGGATTTTCAGGATATAATCAGATCAAGATGTCACCTGAAGACATGGAGAAGACATCCTTCATCACACCCTGGGGCACATTCTGTTATAAGGTGATGCCATTCGGACTGAAGAATGCTGGTGCCACTTATTAATGGGCTATGGTAACATTATTCCATGACATGATCCATAAAGAAATTGAATGTTATGTGGATGACATGATTGCCAAGTCCCTCACAGAAGAAGACCATATGGTGAACCTATTGAAGCTATTCAAGCGTCTGAGGAAGTACCAATTGAAGTTAAACCCCAAAAAATGCACATTCAGGGTACGATCCGGTAAGCTGCTGGGATTTATTGTGAGTGAGAAGGGGATTGAAGTTGACCCTGACAAAGTCAAAGCCATTCAAGAAAAGCCTGCACCAAAGACTGAAAAAGAAGTTTGGGGGTTCCTAGGAAGATTGAACTACATTTCAAGGTTCATATCTCACCTTACAGCAACCTGTGAGGCTTTGTTCAAGCTGTTAAGAAAGGAACAAACAGTCAGGTGGAATGAAGATTGCCAAAGGGCTTTTGAAAATAATCAAGGAATACTTACAAGAGCCTCCGATCCTTATGCCTCCAGTTGAAGGAAGACCTCTAATAATGTACTTGATAGTATTAGAAGAGTCAATGGGGTGTGTGTTGGGCCAGCATAACGATTCTGGTCGAAACGAGTATGCAATTTACTACCTAAGCAAAAAGTTTACCGACTGTGAACAACGTTATTCACTGCTCGAGAAAACTTGTTGTGCTTTAGCGTGGGCTGCTCGCTGACTGAGACAGTATATCACTACAAGAAAATTGGCAAATTGCGACAGTTCATTTTGGCAGATTACGACAGTTAGAACCGTCACAATTTCTGAGTTACGACGGTTTCAATACTGTCGCTGAATCGTGCGTCGCGAGGCCAAATAGCGACGGTTGTGAAAACTGTCATACAAACCGCCGTTATACTCACGACGGATATTTAACTGACGTAATCTCTATGTTATGACGGTTTCTAACCGTCTTAATTTGCTTATTGATTTTTATTTCAAATAAAAATAACGACGGTTGTAACCTCCATAATTATACAATATATATTTTATTAGAAACATAGCGACGGGTGTAACCGCCATAATTATATAGTATATATTTTATTAGAAACATAGCGACGGGTGTAACCGCCATAATTATATAGTGTATATTTTATTAAAAATGCAGCTGAGGCATCCACCACTGCTCTTGTTGCTGCCACAAACACCAAATTGTATTTCCAACAGAAGAAAAGATTGAATTTCTCAAAGTTTAATAATAAAATCATTAGCATATATGCATGTATATAGTTAATTATATTTTGTTTAACATCACTCACACTAGATTGAACTTACATCTCTAATTCCTAAAAAAATAGTAAATAAATTACCATCAAATACCATTTAATGAACATAGATAAGTATATCACAGCCATGCACAAGCTTCTTTAACATTAGTTACAGTACCTAATGTAACCTTTGCATTCAAATTATCTTTCAACGAGCTAATAAACTGCAAAGTATTGAACAAAGACCTAGCTTCAAAGAAGTTGTCAGAACTTAAGGAGAAGATATGCATGCTAGCAACTTGCTACATAGCTTTCGTAACTCAGGTGAAGGATCTGACAAAGATACAGTTGACAGTACAGACCTAGCTTCTAATAATCCAACTGATATGTTTTCCAAAATTACATCTTCGCTGGCCATAAAGAGAAGCTATAAGCTTTGCACCAGCCATCCTCTCCTGTAGAACATTTAATAATACACACCAATATATTAAATACATTTGTCACGTACATTTTGGGCTGGTTTGAGAGTTGGTTTTTAGAAGGTTTTAGAGGGGATGGCATTGGAGGACTACCATGTATACTCTGATATATATTTGATATTTAAAAAAAAATAAAAAAAATAAAAACATGATACATTAGTATACATTATCATATTGTTTTTTTAAAAAACTGTTAAAATATCAAAGACATCAAATATAGACATGATCCTCCAAAGTCTTCCCTTAAAACAGCATGATTCACAACACCCAACTCCAATATATTTAATACACAGAATACAATGTAAGATTTTGACAGTAGATAAGCATACAGAAGAATTTACTAAAATTGCTTTTATGCTATTACTGTAGAATAGAGAAATTTACCTTCCCTGACTCTTTTCTCAGAGCTTTTAGTGAGGTTTTGAGAAGGTCATATGCATAAGGAAGAACTGCAGACCGTAGATGATAGACAGCTGAAAACAGGACCTGGATGCATGCTGCTCTAATCTCCGACTTTAATTCAAACTGTTGACAAAGTACCAGTGTCATAATAACCCAACAATAGTGATGCTAAAGTTTCGAGAACTAATAACTCTAACAAAATCATACTTTCAGGTAATCAAGAACTAAATTTACAGTGGTACCTTAAGAGAATTGATAATAGGGTTACTTGTTGTACACGATATAATTACTTGTGTCCCAAGATACAAAGACTACAAGAGTCGAGAGTTACCTTTCAAAAGTCTTTCCTCTTCTGCAACTCGTCTTCGGAGTACATTTAGCAAGGATCCAAAATATAATGCAAAAACCGTACAAGTAATTGTAATGACGTTGTAAGGCATATTGAAATCAGGAGTTGTCAAGGGTACGAGTAAAACTTCTGTGTATAAGAGAACAGGGCTCTTTTCCTGCATTAAAGATCGAGACTGTTAGGTATCATGGTAATGTTACATTTACCGCAGAGATGGGCAAAATAAGAATGGAGAATTAGATAACCTGTAATTTAGACATCATTGGCGACTTGCTTATAGAGTCATCGGAAAATTGCAAACCAACATGGAAGTCGGGAAAGCTTATTATTGCTGATGGAATATCATATCCCTGATTAGCATCAGGAGGGTATTCATCAATGTGTAAGAAGCCCTATATGCAAACCAAAAAATACATGTCAGAACAACAATCACGATGTATCCCAATATATGGGGTTGGCTACATAGATCAACCCTCAAAATATTCTATCATAAATCACTTTTTCATCCATCCATCATAAAATGGTCCATAGTTAACATATCACATACATAGTAATGAATAGCTTCTAATGCCATATTGATAGAAAAGTAAACAAGTATCACAATCAGGCTGCGATGACATGTACATACATTCATGTCTAGTTCGGGCAAGTAAACAGGTAGCTAGATCAATAAAATTCAGTTCCTTTAACTCATGGATAAATGGCAAGATAATAAAAAAGGAAAATGGTTAAGCCAATAATTGGTTTGCTAGCTCCGATACAGCTGTTTCGGAACATGGCCCTAACATCTCTAAACCAAGTCGATCTCACTCAAACTCATACTCAAAAGAGTGACCAGGGAAGTAAGTAACAAGGCAAGAAGCACTTCATGGATAAAAACCCCGTATCAATCCTAACTCATCAACCTCAAGGAACACCTAAGCTAGGAATGAGCAAATCATGGACACAAAAATGAGCTTAGTTTCTTAACAAGGCACAGCTGCGCAAATTCTGGTCAAGGTGACTCATTAAGCCAGGCTCAACTTAGCTTGACTTACTTTCACATACTTAGAATTCTTCAA
Organism: Lathyrus aphaca; assembly: GCA_963966055.1. NCBI lineage: Eukaryota > Viridiplantae > Streptophyta > Magnoliopsida > Fabales > Fabaceae > Lathyrus > Lathyrus aphaca. The sequence continues at coordinate 274,241,392 of OZ014519.1, read as the reverse complement.
AAGGTAATATTTGTATGCCAAATAAATATTTCATGAGTTCTCCTACATTCTATAAGAACATTAGCAGTCTAATTTATTTAGTTATAATGATTATCTTACTAAGATTTCTAAGGTTTGTTTAATAACTTGCGGAGTTTGTCAATAAAAAAAGTGAGGTACATGAAAATAAGAATTTGAGCACACCTTATCAAACTCTATATTCAATATAGCAGATTTAATCTTACAAGGAAATTTGAGGACCAATTCCATCACCCCTGTTGATACTTTGTCTTCAGAAGGTGAAACACTCATTCTCTCAACAAAATCTGTTGATGCTTGGGGCTTTCCATCTACTAATAATTGTAAGGTATGATAATATACCTTAATATACCAAGGCACAATTTGGAGGACATTAACTTGCAACTTACACTTCTCTTCAACATTATTGGCTATAATGAAACCCTTAGTCAATTCTGTAGACTTCAAGGATATTGCAATCGAGCCCCTTTCATTTCCGCTTCCAATTAAAAATCTACTTGCATATAAAGGTGCAAGTGGGCAGGACCAAACAACTGGATATTTCCATGTTAGGCCTAAATCAAATTGTTCAGTGTCATTGTACTCTTTGATTGAATATTCATACAGAACTGAGGAGTTCTTTTCCAGTTCTCTATGAACCCTATCTGGTGTGATAGATACTTCAAAGCCAAGATCCCCTCTCAAAACATCTATACCCATGTCATTATCAGCATATGTAGCAGTTTTTTTCTGGAGCTTCTCAAGTTGAATGACTAGATCTCTCTCGACTTGGAGGTAGACATTACTCGACTTAGCAAGAACACACCTCCCATTCACTTTTCGTCCAAATATTGAGCTCAGCGACCAGCTTGGTTGAATCTTAAATTCATTGGAAAAGCTCAAATCAGTTTTCTGAATGTTAGGCTGTAGTACAACAGTAAGGGTTTGTTCTAGAATAATTCCTGAATCTAACCCATCAGCCGGAGCCGTGGATGCTGTCAAGTGCAATCGCTGTGAATGATAAAAACTCCTGTAAATAGACGGTCTATCCATTAAGGTCGAAATTCCAGCTTTATCCCGACAAGGAAGGAGTTTCAACCAGGGAGTAAGATTCTCTGTGCAAACAGCTTCGCGCGGCAGTGTGCCATATCTTAAACTACCTAAGGCTGACTGAGATGCCCATTTAGGAGCAGAATAAGAGCTAGAAGACTCTAGGAAGTTTATCGAAGCACAGAAGAGACCTGATAGAGAATGTGTTAAATTTTTCCAAGAAGCATCAACCTGATGTTGGGGGACATCAAAGACTGCCCACAATTCAACTCCAGGAGGCTTTGCATTTTGGCTAGATATTGGATCAAGTCCACCCCATCTTTCATAGTTCCATCGACCTTGTGTGAAAGATAACTCCATTGCTTTAATGTGAAATTTCTTAACCTGTCCATCCAAAACTAATCCATATGTTAATTAGTATATTCAAGAAAGAAAAAAAACTGATAAGTCAGAATATAGGAAAAAATAAAACAAACTTGCTTCTACAATTCACAGAAAAACACAAAAATAGAGTATATACTAAAGCATAAGGAAGGAATATCAAAAATAAAAGATATAATTCTGAACGAAAAATCAGAATTTTTTCTAAACCCAAATCAGAATTTTTTCTAAACCCAAATTTGAAAAAACTAAAATGAATCACTCTCATTTCCACAAATCACAAAACCAAAATAAAAAGCCCTAAATTTAATCAACAAAAATAGTCATCAGTGTCAAATTAACATCAAATTTCCTACTGCAAACCCGAAACTAACATGCAACAGATGAATCTCTTTACCTTCGCGAAAATGGATGACGTATGAACTCCCTCTCCAACTGTACAACCAATTTCTTCAACCTCTGCACAAAACACCAAAAATTTCGTTTAATTAACCTTAATTAACAAAATTCATGCAACGAGTTATTTACACACACACAAAAAAAGAATATTTGAAATTGTATAAAGAAAATAAAAATCGCTTCAGAATGAGTAATGAGAGAGTGAGAGAATACGAAGAAGATGAAAGAGTTATATTCTCTCAAGAAAAACTCTTCAGAAATGAAAATAGGAAAACTGAGTCACATAGTGACTCGGTAAGAGACTCAGTAACGCGACATCATGACTGTGCCACTCGATACACGACTCTTTTCCTTTTTTCATTAACTTCTGTGGGACATATGGAGAGAGAGGGAAAATCTTGACCGTTGATAGAAATTGGTCCAATGAATAGAAATTGTTGTTGAAGTTGCGCAATGACCAGACGAGTTTATTATCCCCAAATCAACTCCTGATGATACTAGAACCCTTAGACACTCCTTATGTTTATACCTTGTGCAAATCATCAATGTTGTGTCACCGAAGTTTGTCTATAAGACCAAGTTACAATTACCATCAATCAAACTGTTAGGTGGGAAGTAATGGATAAGCATGTTAAGTATAGTGCCAGTGGATTCACAATATTCTACAGCACACCATGTGATCGGATAAGGATCGGTTAGTCTGACATCAACTCAAAATTATTCTCCTGCATCTGTTTTCCAAGACCAAGCTCCTAACTTGACCTTGATTTCAAGTCTTACACCAACCTGCAAAAGTAGTTCAACAACATTTATCTGCCTACTGACTATAATAGCAAATAAGGCATTACAATCAACATTAGTGTGTTGAAATGGCTTTGCAAATTGAGGAAAATTCCTATTGAAAGTAGTGATATCAACTCCCTGCTTGATGAATACATCAATAACCTCAATGAATCCTCTACAACAAGCAGAGACAAGCGCGTGAACTGCAACCGAAGGACAAATTATATTGGAGTGCAAAAGCAGTTCAGCAAATCTAGTTAGTCCGACATAGCTTGATTCGAGTAAAGCCTCTTCACAGTATCCAATCTGCGCATACCCATTAACCATTGAATTACAAAACACAACATGTCTAACAGGCCATTCCTCAAACACCTCATGCGCATCCACCACCAATCCAAATTTCAAGGAAGTAATAACCAAATTACATCCAACAAAAACATTTAATTTCATTTTAATTTTATTTTGTAAACCATCAGTTGTTGTTCTAACATGCTTTACAGGAACATCTGCATCTTCAGCTAAATCACCTCCATTTAGTGACTCGAATCGCTTTCGTCCTAAATTAATGTGCCCTGAATCAAACAAATTGACTGAAGCATCCTCTTCCTTCATAAATGGTTGAAAATTCTCTCTTGGTAATATACTTCCATTACTTGCATAGATTGGCTGGAACACATGATATGCATTCTCTTCAGTCTGCATCTCCTTCAAGGCACCTGCCAAACGTTCTCTCCACATGGCAGCACTTGGATGTCTACATTTCGTGCACGTAAGAAAGGCCTTCTTTAGAGCAAGAGGGTTCCAAACTGAGCAAGATGTACCACAAACACACAGACCCCATTAACAACAGAGCTTGAGGGTTCCAAACTGAGCAAGATGTACCACAAACACACAGACCCCATTAACCATTTCTTACAAATTACTAATTAAGAGAAGGTGGGATTTGTACAAGGGTTTGAGAAGAAGGCGTTTTAGGATTGAAAACCCTAAATATCTATTAGAGAAGAGATAAATAAGAATAAGCTAACCTTAACGAGAAAGACAACCGGAGAGTAGAGGACAATCGTTGTGAGCAACAATCGGTGGTGAAAAATCAATGGCGGTGAGCAGCGAGTAGCAAGCGTACAATGGTTTGTGAGCAGAGCAACGAGAAGCAGGAACATATTTAGAACTTTCACGTGAAAACAAAAAATAGAAAAGCCTCTAACTCTTTTTGTTTCTAATTTATTAATTATTTTATAATTATTATATTATATAAGATAAGATATTTGGGTGATGAGTTTGATTCCTTCATGATAAGATTGTTAATTATTTTATTAATTATTTTATAATTGTCAGAACCGTCGCAGCCCATAAAATTATTTTAGGTGTTTGGAAAAAAATTAGAAAAGTAATGGTGGTTAAGAACTGTCGCAATCCATGATTTACGGCGGTTGGGCTTGGAACCGTCGCAATCTTTATATTTTTAAAAAACAATTAAGGACGGTTACAAAAAACCGTCGTAATGATAGTTTTATTTTACTTAAATTTATTTATTTTTCTCTCATTTCTCTTTGATAAATGAAAACTTTGTTGATATTTTATCTTTCTGATATATATAGTTTAATTTTGATAGTTTAATTTTGAATTTAATTTTTAATATAAAAATTGTTTCTAAAATTTTGATATATATAATTTAATTTGGATACTTTAATTTTGAATATAATATTTTCATTTTTATTTTTATTTGTAAATTTAATTTTTTATTTTGAGTATATAATATTTTAATTTTTTTAGTTTAATTATGATACATAAAATATTTTTAATAAAATTAACTCTAATTTCTACAAAATTATGTGTTTTAAGTTTAATTATTAATATAATTATATTTTATAAATGTTTTTAGTAATGTATTTTTTAGTGTTTATAAATATATATATATATATATATATATATATATATATATATATATTAAATGTTTATACATATAATAGTGTGTTTATCAAAACAATTATATAAAAAAAATTTATAATATATTAAAGTAAATTGAGTTTTCAATTGAGAAGTTGATAAGGAATTATTTTTATAAATCCGGAGGAACAAATTTTCATTTTTATTTAGCGCTCAATCAAAAAAAATTATTTTATAAAATAAAAAGTTAAGTAAAAAATATAATAAGGACAATTTTGTGATAACAGTCGTGACAACCGTTGCAATCTAGTCCCAAACTGTCGTGACAACCGTCGCAGTCTAGAAATTAGGACGGTTTTGTCATAACTGTCGCAAAAAATCTACGACAGTTGACCCTAACTGTCGTGGCAACCGTCGCAATGCAGGAATAACGACAGTTTAGTGATAACTGTCGCAACTCAAGTGTCGTAAATCTCCTTTTTTCTTGTAGTGTATGTTGACCCACACTACTTTATTAATCTCCAAGATGGACCCAGTCAAGTACATTTTTGAGAAGCCAGCACTTACCGGACGGGTTGCAAGATGGCAAATGATTCTCACAGAATATAACATTCAGTACACATCTCAAAAAGCCATCAAAGGCAGTGTATTGTCGGATTATCTTACTGAGCAACCCATTGATGATTACCAGCCTATGAGATTTGACTTCCCTGATGAAGACATCATGTTCCTCAAAGAAAAAGATCATGAAGAGCCTATTCACACTGAAGGGCCTGACCCAGAAGAAGAATGGACTATGATGTTTGATGGGGCTGTTAATACGAATGGTCGTGGTGTTGGTGCAGTACTCATTACACCTAAGGGAGTTCACATGCCTTTCTCGGCAAAACTCACCTTTAATTGCACTAACAACGAAGCTGAATACGAGGCTTGTATTATGGGTCTTGAGGAAGCCATTGACCTCAGGATCAAGACTTTAACTGTATTCGGAGATTCAGCTCTGGTAATCAATCAAACCAACGGCAAATGGTACACTCACCAGGAGCATCTGATACCTTACCGGGATTATACAAGGAGGTTACTTACATTCTTCACTATAGTCAAACTTGAATATATCCCTCGAGATGAAAATCAGTTTGCAGATGCTCTGGCTACCATTTCATCCATGATCAAAGTTCAAGCTGCCAACTTTGTGCCTCGGATTTCAGTATCCAGACTTGACAGACCAGCATACGTGTTCTCTGCAGACCTTGCTAAAGATGATAAGCCTTGGTTCCATGACATCAAGTGCTTCTTGGAGGATCAAACATACCCACCTGGGGCATCTTCCAATGATAAGAAGACATTAAGAAGGCTAGTTGGTAGTTTCTTCCTGAATGCTGATGGTTCCTTGTACAAAAGAAACTTTGATATGGTACTTCTCAGATGTGTTGATAAGGCAGAAGCAGACTTACTGATGCACGAGGTGCACGAAGGATCTTTTGGTACCCATGCTGGAGGGCATGCCATGGCTAAAAAGTTGATAAGATCAGGCTATTACTGGATTACAATGGATGCAGACTGTTGTGCCTATGCCAGAAAGTGCCAAAAATTCCAGATTTATGCAGATAAAGTGCATGTGCCTCCAAATCCTCTGAATGTGATGTCTTCACCTTGGCCCTTTGCCATGTGGGGCATATATATGATTGGCAAGATTGAACCGACTGCTTCAAATGGCCACAGATTCATCCTGGTAGCCATTGACTATTTTACCAAGTGGGTCGAAGCAGCTTCATATGCAAATGTCACCAGGCAAGTGGTAGCCCGATTCCTGAAAAGAGACATCATCTGTCGGTATGGAGTGCCCGAGCGAATCATTACTAATAATGGTTCCAATCTGAACAACAAAATGATGGCAGAGTTATGCCGGGACTTCAAGATCCAACATCACAATTCTTCTCCTTACAGGCCAAAGATGAATGGTGTTGTAGAGGCAGCTAACAAGAATATCAAGAAGATTGTGTAGAAGATGGTGGTCACCTATAAAGACTGGCATGAAATGCTACCATTTTCTTTGCATGGGTACCGTACATCAATCATAACATCCACTGGGGCAACACCGTATCAGCTTGTGTATAGTATGGAGGCGGTCCTACCTGTTGAAGTTGAATTACCCTCCTTGCGGGTACTAATGGATGTTAAACTGAATGAAGCAGAATGGGTCCGATCCCGATACAAACAACTGAATATGATCGAAGAGAAGAGATTAGCTGCAATCTGTCATGGGCAGTTATATCAGAAGAGAATGAAGAAAGCCTTCGATCAGAAAGTCAGGCTTCGGGAATACCAAGTGGGAGATCTAGTGCTGAAGAAACTCCTCCCTCCTCATACAGACCACAGGGGAAAGTGGACTCCGAATTATGATGGTCCGTTCATAGTAAAGAAAGTATTCTCTGGCGGAGCACTGATGCTCAGTACTATGGATAGTGAAGACTCCCTGTCCCCTGTGAATTCAGATGCAGTTAAAAAATACTTCGCATAAAATGACCCGCTGGACATAAAAACAGAATGTAAGTCCAGGAAAAAACAGGGCATCCCGGCAAGTCAAAAACAGAATAAAAGACTCGGGAAAAAATAAGGGAAAAAAAATAAAAAATGTACACCCGCTGAGTTGAAAAGCCACATTGGACAGCTCAGGCAAAAAAGGGTATCCCGATGGATTGAAAACCCGAAAGGGAGATCCACGCAAAATAAGGGAATAAGCGAACAACTGCATTATAAATTCGTCTTTATCACTTACAACATGGCAAGCTTCTAAGGATTCAAGTATCGGTCAGAATCAGCTTTCTTCAAGAGCAAGATGAGAAGAACGTCAATGTCATACGAGTCATAGAAAAAGGGAAGCACACTGAAGCGTCATCAACATTGCCAGCACCTTTTTGTTTCTCAATTTATAACAATCTCCTCATTTCAGGGGATCTAATTCTTTGACTGTACTTGCCAATTCAGGGCACACAAATTAATAAAATCATATTTTCAGTCATACTCCGCCTTGTACATTTTATTTCATTTGCAAAAACATGTCCAACATCCTTAATATAATGTTTGCATAAAAAATAGATGTGCCTTTCTAAAAATATATGCTTGCATGAGATATATTACTTGCTCCCAGGAGTCTCTAAAAAACTCCTATGATGGAATCCAGTAAGGAACACCTCGGGATGCTTGTACGTTTCTTGTGTCAAATAACAGGATTGCAGGTATTCAAAGCGCAATATGGGGCATGAAAGCTTCTCCCCATCAGAACAGCATCGAGAGGGGCTCATTTCCCCAACTAAGTTCATCATCCTTAGCAGGATCCCCACAGATATCTTTAGGAAGATCGTTCAGTGATCATTCCTCACCCAGCCAAGTATCAGACAGGGAACCATCTCCCCGCAGAGCTCCAGCCTCTATCCAGAAGAACAATGTCTGAAGATCTCACAACAAAGTGACAAAAGCTACCACAACCCCCAGCTAGTTTCCTCATTATCAAGATTGGTCTATCAGTGGCCTATTTTCCCAAGCAAAATCATTTGTATCAGATCTACCAATGGTCTCATCCCCAGCTGGGATATTCTTTCAAGGAAGATTAGCCAGAGATTCCTACGGAAGCGGGATCTGAATCCCGGATCGGTATCTTTTGCATAATCATAGCATTTACATCATATTTCCCCCCAAAGCGTAGCATTCTGTTTAATACGGAGCATTATGGCAAAAATCAAACATATTGCATAATCACAAGCCATGTTTTGAATCAGTCACCTGTGAATACTGACATACCATCAACAACATACATAATACCCCTCAAATTCCCCGGCAGAATGTCAAAGCATCTTCTTTACATTCCCAAAAATACAGATACATGTTTCTTTTGGCACTCGTCCATGTTTTCTTTCCCCAGAAAGTCACCGGAACACTTTCCGCAAACAGATACTTATACACAACAGATACTCCTTGACACTCGTCTGTGTCATATTCCCAGCAGAAAGCCATAGCGTCACCTTTGCACTCACAAATACATACCCCCTGCAGATGTAAGCCACGAGTATACTTCTTTGAATACAGAGACATACACACTCTCCTGACACCCGTCCGTGTCACCTATCCCCAACACAGTTGCCTAAACACTTGCTTATTACTTTCCCGACACACGTCCGTGTCAACCTATCCCCACAGGTCATCCGATACCTTTTATACTTATAAGTTCACAACTTATACTTTCTCTATTTTGACACCCGTCCGTGTCACACTCTCCTCAGCAAGTTGAACATTCGTCTGTGTCTCACTCATGTTTATTTTTACTCATACAGGTACTTGTTCGTATCTTGTATACATCACTTATCTTTTCCAGATTCAACACTCGTCCGTGTTCTTTGTTAACCAGTTGGTACTCGTCCGTATCATCGTCTCTGAACATGCGTCAGCGTTTGTTTCTACCGATACCCGTCTGTATCATAGTCTTAAGGATGCTCGTCCGCATCTTTAATCTATACACAGCGTCAGACACTTATACCTTTCCTTTCTTGAATGTAGACACTCGTCTATATCTACCATTCCCAGAAGAGTTCCCAGCAAATTCTTGGCAAAATTTCTTTTCTATCTGGCATTCGTCCTATGTGATGATACTTTCGGCAGCCGTACCCTGCCAGGTGATCGTCCTTCACCTTTCAGATGACCGTCCCTCGTCTTTTCCCCAGCGGAGTCTCCATTATTGGAACCTTGTCTATCCGACATCCGTCCTATGTCGTGATATCTTAGCAGCCGTCCCCTGCTAGGTGATCGTCCTTCACCTTTTGATGATCGTCCTTCATCATTTTATCCGATGGCCGTCCCCATCGTTGATCTTGTTATCTGACATTCGTCATATGTCATGATAAACCCTGAGAGCAGCCGTACCCTGCTAGGTGATCGTCCTTCACCTCTTGATGATCGTCCTTCATCATGCTTATCCGATGGTCGTCCCCATCGTCGACCTTTTCTATCCAGCATTCGTCCTATGTCGTGATATTATCGGCAGCCGTACCCTGCCAGGTGATCGTCCTTCACCTCAGATGACTGTCCCTCATCTTGTCCCCAACGGAGCAACCGTCCCCTGCCAGGTGATCTTCCTTCACCTTTGATGACCATACCTCATCATTTATTTCATTTATTTTATCAACCTGGTGGTCGTCCCCATCATGATCTCTTTATTCCCCAGCTTGTCGGTCGTCCCCGTCATTGCTTATCCCCAGCAGTCGTCCTCTTCTCGACGGTCGTCCTCCGTCGCCTGCACTTCATAATCATACTTTAATACCTCTTACAATCCATATCCCTTTTATTCTTTATTCAGTGAGTGCAAATTTTGGACTGTCTTTGATATTCAACCACAAGTTATCTTGTTTGCCTGCTAAGCCGTTGCTTACATCCTGCACAGCTAACTCATGCTTGAATAGGGGCAGCTGTAAACACCCCAAATTTGCCTTCACCAAGTTTACACCATGGCTTGTGATTCTTTTCATTTGCATAAGTTCAATCATATCATCTCATATTGCATTTTTGCTTCACTGCATTGGTTCAAAGTCATCTGCATATAGGGTTTGTGATTTGAGCAATCCCTGAGCTATCTGAGCCACTCCAAGAGTCTCCAATCATCTCAAGAGGGTCCATGTATGTTCAAGAATCATATTATGTCCTCCCAAGATCAAGAAAGTCAGATAATCACAAGAACTGAGAAAGGCATGGAAGCAGAGCCAAGCTTAACTGCACAGATGACCTAAAATTAGGGTTTTTGTTTCTGAGGCCATAACCCCAAATTTTTTGGTCATTCTTGTTTCTATTGGTCTCTATATGATATAAGGATCATGCATACCAATTTTCATGAAGAAATTCAATGGGGAAGGCATCTGATCAATAGATGACTTCTTGAGCAAGTCAGTGCAAAATCAGGGCATCTGAGGCCCCCAATCATCCAACCAAAGGGCCTTCTCCATCATTTTGGGTGTATATGATCTTTATTTGATCTTATAAGAAGTTATAAGTTCACAAAATTGAATAATTTCAAGCCATTTGCAAAGTTGCCATTTTGGGAAAGTGACTTGTAATGCAAACTTGCCATTTTGGGAAAGTTTTTCAACCTCCTCTTTTTGATTTAAAAATGCTTCAAATGAAAAATTCTTGGTCATGAAAGTTGTAGATTGGATCATTCCCTTTTCAAAAAGTACAAGAACTTGATCTAATTCATCACAGAACTCAAGTTATGGCCTTGCAAAGTTGGGAAAAATCATAAAATTTCACTGTACCAAAGAGGGAAACTTGCAAAAACTCATGACAAACCAATTTGTGACCTCTAATTGACTTCTAACCATTACACAAACATCATACATGACCTATAATCCAAAATTTTACAAAGAATTCTCAAGTTTCATGCCTTGATCATCAAGTTTTTCAAAAGGGGCCAAAACCTTCACAATTTGCAAAATCACCCACAAACTCCATCCCACTTGATATCTTGCCTCAATCTGAATTCCATGGACCTCCCTAAAGCCAGCTGCGCAGGACACCCCATTGTCCTTGGCCTGCCATGAGCCCATACCTCCAAAGACAACTTTTTTGACTTTATGCAAAATGAGCCATACCAATCACCACAGTCCACCACCCACTCTCTGGCCTATCCAGACTTTACAAGCATGCTTCAAGGATTGATTTTCATAAGACACACAAGCCAAGAGCTCCAAGAACTCAGCATTTCCAAAATCACTCCAACTTGCAAACTCCTTCAAAACTCATCACTCACTCACTCAATCTTCAAACAAATTTCACCATCCATCTCAAAATCATTCACTGAACATAAAGCAACCATTAAAACAGCCTCAAAGCACCCATACACAAAACACGATTCTTGACCAGTTAAGTTGCTACCACTCAAACCAGCCACTCTCAAAGCTTTTCAAGCATTGCAGCTTCATCAGAAGGTCGAAGGGAGTGAGTTTGCACAAGGAAGAGGTCCAGAAAGCTCAAAGTTGCAAGGTTCAAAGCTCAGGTAACCTCTTCAAACTTTTTTCCAGAAATGCGTTTTTAAGTTTCTAATTGATTCTCCATGATTCACTGATGATCCTGATGTGTTTATTTTCGAAAATGATCAAGTATTGAGCATGTATTGAATCTCTGAAATTTCTGCATATTTTTCCGTTTGCTTTCGATTCTTGACTTTGAAAATAAATGGATTTTGAGGGCTGAATCTTGTTTAGAATTGTTAGAGGAGTGTTTCTGGAGAGTTTGGTGAGTTTTCGTTGCGTATTGAGAGAGATGGGTGAGGAGGCTACCGGAGAAGACGACCGGAGCTCTTCTCCGGTGGCCTGAAAGTAATTAGGGCAAAACCTAATTAATTAGGTTAGTTTAAATATCAACCATTAGATTTGTGTTTAGCGCGTGTTTTAGATGGTTGAGATCTTTTCATTAACCCTAATTCTGATTTAATTAAGTTTAATTAATTAATTAGTGAAAATGATTCCAGAGTGAATCATGTCCATTCATTTGCGCGCCAGGTCAAACCAAATTCCCCAGCTTTGAATCTAAGCCATCAGATCCACTTACTTCTATTTTAATTCATTTTTATTTCTTTTTTTATCATTTCTTTTGCATATTTATTTTAAAATATCTAGAGACTTTCAAAAAAATTTATTTTTTTGCATCATGACTTTAAATATTTTTCTCATTCTGAAAATAATTTTTATTTTATTTTTTGCATAAAATTTGTATTTTTAAAATATTTAAATGCTTATTTTAATTAATTAATTAAAATACCATTTAAGTTTCTAAAAATCACCAAAAAAATCACATTGCATCTTGACACATTTAGAGACATTATCAAACCATTCATACAAATTTCGTTTTGGTTCTTGATCCATTTTGACATTTTCTTTGGATTTAGGGTTCTTAAAAAACAATATTTTTTACCCTAACTTAGAAAAATCCTTTCTGCCTAACCATGAAGGGTTTGATAGTGATTCTTTTTGCATTGCATCCCACATATCATGTAGTTTCTAGGATAAAATTGGCATGAATTTATCTTTCATTTTTGATTTGTTTTGCATTTTTCCTTGTGAAGTACCTTAAAACCCTAGCAAACTTAGAAATATCATAAGTCCTTTAGGGTTTAGCTTCTGACCTTCCCCTTTGGGCAGTGAACTTGTATAGGTTTAGGGTACCTTTGATCCCATTTTCAATTTTTTATCTTGTCATTTGCTTCTGATTTTGAATTTTTCATTGCATCTTGTACATAAACCCTAATTTTTGCCTTCATTTGCATTCATTCTTCATATGCTTGCATACATGAACTTGCCATGACATTATGTGCATCCATATGACATATAAGACATCTTAGGACATATTGAAATCATGTTTGATCATTGCATCATCCATTTACCATGTTATGCATCCATTGCATTTCATAAGTTTTCATGAACTTTCATGCTTCCTTTCATGTCTCATTTGCATCTTCATTACTTGTATGATCATCATCATCTCTTGACATGTTTTCATACCCTCTCATAGCATCATTTGCATCATGATTATGCTTTTGATTTTGGTTTGCACCCTTGCATCTCATCTCATTTTCATTCCATTTCATTTCTTGTTGCTAACTTTTCAGGTGGTAAGTGTTTGAGAAGTGAATTTGCCTTCACTTCTCATAACCTCTTCTCATCTTTCTTATGCATCATTGCTTCATTTTACTTGTGTATTAGAGTGAGCTTTCTCATTCATGTTCCTTCCTCACCTTCTTTCTTCAAGTAACTTACCCTCTTAAGTGAAGTAAGTTGTCTTGTTTCTTCTTGCTTCTCCTTCCTTCATCCTGTTTCTTCCATGGTGGCTTTTCCTTGAAGATCTTCTTGAAAGCCTCATAAACCCTAGAAACACCCAAGCATGTTAATAATTAGGATTTGATTAGTCCCCCATTAGTTTTACCTTTGTTTCATCTTTGAGTCTTCTCTTCTCATCTCTTAATCAAGGGCTAAACCTTAAAGGTTTTAAGACTTTGTGATTAGGGTTATGCCTGTATCATTCTATTAGGATGGAGTGTATAACTTTAATCCTAAGTGTTAAACCCTTAATGTGTTTAAATCCTTTAATCAATTCACCTAATAATCATCAAGACATCAAGCTTGTAACTTGGGTCTTGCATTAGGGTTCTAATTCTTCCTTAATTGGTTAAGAAGGACTAACCCTAGTGTTAATGGACAACTCCCCCTCAAGTTGTCTTACAAATCCTAAAATACACTTCTTAATCTTACCATTAACTAAACTCCATCTTAATAAAGGCTTTGTTTTGTCATGAGGTTAATCCCTAATCATGGATTAAGTTGAGGAGCCTTCCTCAACTTAAATGTTCTCATCTATTATCCTTCTATTAGGATGGTGTAATGAGTCCATTAAATCCTTGATTGTGGCTTAAACTCATTACTTAACACTAAACAAAAACTCCAAAAACATCTAAATAATTACAAGTAGGTTAATGATCTTAATCCTACATCATGGTGATTAAGTGTGAGGTGTTTACTTCATACTTAAGGTATTCTCATTACCCCTAATCAGAGGGAAGATGTGATGAGTTTACTAACCCTTGGTTTAGGCTTAAGCTCATTTTCTTATGACAAACTTCAAAAAGCAATAAAAGATTGAAAACATCAAAAACAAACAATAATCGTCTCCTCCGGGATTCTTTTCTCACCTCATTCACTCACAAACGAGAACTCGCTTCTTCCGTCTAATGCAAGACAGTCAGCACCTGAGCCAGAAAGGTCATACACTTGAGCATAGACAAGTAAGCAGTTCACAAGTCAATTTGTCTTTCAGTCTCTTTGAGTCGAACTACGGTGTTTTGACTTCCTCATTGCACGAGTGGATACGTAGGCATAACTTAACGGTTATCAAACAAAAGTCTCTGTCTATTCCCCCTCTTTCAGTATTATTCTTTAATCCTCATAGTCTTGAGCTTCACATTCTTTTCCTACACTGACAGTTCTTTATTTCACTTCACATTTCTTTTACACTGACACTTGCATTCTTTTTCCAGCTTTTACACACAAAATAGCACTGACACTACCCCTTTAAACACAAATCTTTTAAGCGTGGATCCCGTCGAGTACAGTGGACAATCTGGGTGCTAATACCTTCCCAGGTTGTAACCAACCCCCTTTCTCAGTTTCTCTGGTTCGCAACCGTCTTATCCATCTCTTTTTAGGTTTATGCAGCATTACCTTTTCTTCGGGATAAAAATGCCTAGCTGGCGACTCTATTCATTTCTTCTCTTTCACCGACCGTTCGCGCTTGTACCGGGATGCAAATCTTTGGGAGAGACAATGTGTCCTCTGGAAAGGTCAAAAATAATGGTATCAAAAAAAAATTTGGTTCATGAAAAATAAAATTGACAAGGCAAGGTGTTCAAGAATAAGAAAATTTAAAAGAAATTAAAGAGAAAACTAATTCTGGTCAGAAAATTAATGGAAAATGAAATTAAAAAATATGATAAATTTTGGAAAATGTTAAAATTGAAGTGTGAATTTATTTAGAATTTTTGGATGAGGTTTAGTATTTTTTAGAAAATAAAATTGAATTGGAATTAAAATGAAAAAATAAGAGAAAGATAAAAAAAGGGAGGTGTGTCCAGAAATGATATTCAGTACAAAATAAATTGGGCCTTGTGGAAGGGGGCGTGGAGAGCATTTGGAAGCCCAATCCATTGGACTGGCTGAACACACGTGCTATGGTGGACCACTAGTCAATTGGTTGACTCTATAAAAACCCTAGGATTCATCTAATGCTCATTAATATAGTCAAAGTACATAGATCAAGTGAACTGGAAAGGAGACACATGGCCTTATGGTGAACCTCACGCACACACAACAACTCAGACACACTCAAACACGCACGTGAAAAGCAAGTGCTTCATTAATTCACTGTCAGCATGAGAGGCGTTGGATCAAGTTCAATCAATGGTTGTGTTTTTTACTGGAGGATAAATTAGGGCAACTGTTCCAGTCACCGGAGAAGACCTCCGGTGATTTTCCGGTTAGGGCAACTTCAAACCACCACTAGAATAACATTTAAGACCATCATCTTATTCCTCTCACTGAGTACACCTCTAATCCAGGTTTAGTTTCCACTTATCACTCAAGAATAAGCTATATCGAAGCTATGAATTTCAACCTAAAAAACTTTATCTACACATCTAGAATGTCTATCAACCAACCAGGAGATCCATAGCCTCTATCAAGCTCTAAATAAAATAAAACAAGCAAAAGCAATCAAAATCGTGCAAATGGAATTCAAGAGGTAACATGAAAATACCGAGGTTCTAAAGTTGCAAAAAACCAGAAAGGAGATTCCTTTTGTGCTCCACACTTGTTCTTGATCCTTGATTGAGTGCAATAGAGGCTCAAAGTGTTGAATCCTTACTAAATTGGAGAAAATGCAGAGATTGTAGACACACATATTGTTGAGAATTCAAACTTATTCCTCGATGAGTGATGATCAGAAGATGATAATGATGATGAATTGATGAAGAGTGCAATGTAATTGATGAAGATCAATGAGAATTCCAACAAAATGCAGAGATATGCATAAGTCAAATCCTGGAGAATCAAGCTAGATCAGCCATGGATCTTGAGCCCAATGTGATGTTGATGATGAATTGAGGAAGAATGAAGTTGTATTGATGATGATGGAACTTGATCGAGCCAAAGTGCAGTGTAAACTCAGTTCAAAACCAGAGTGAAAATCAAAGAGAAATGATGAAGTTTGTGATGTGATTTGATCAGAATGAAGTGTGTGTTGAAATTCTGTTATGATAAGCCTTTTTATATCCATGGTTAGCCTCTAACTAACTCAGTTAATAGTTAGAATTGTGGTTGCGTTAGTCATAGGTGAGTGAAGCAATGGCAAATGGTGTTTGGTGCAATTCAGTTGTGCACTTCAATGACCTGGCTCGAGTGTTCAAATGTGGTAGAGTGCATGAAAAATATGGCGAGACTTATGTCGCTCCCAAAGATTTGCATCCTGGTACAAGCGCGAACGGTCGGCGAAGGGAACAGTGAGAACACACAGCCGTGAACTCACTGGAGATGAATAGAGTCGCCAGCTAGGCATTTTTATCCCGGAGGAAAGGCAATGCTGCATAAGCCTAGAAAGAGATGGATAAGACGGTTTGCGAACCAGAGAGACTGAGAAAGGGGGTTGGTTACAACCTGGGAAGGTATTAGCACCCAGATTGTCCGCCGTACTCGACGGGATCCACGCTTAAAAGATTTGTGTTATAAAGGGGTAGTGTCAGTGCAATCTGTGTGTAAAGATAGCTGGAAAAGAATGTACAGGTGTCAGTGTAAAGTGTATAAGTGATGTGAAGTATGAAAGTGTCAGTGTAAGGACAGGAGTAAAATGCTCAAGATCATGAGGCTAAAGAATGAAGCTGGAAGAGGGGGAATATACAGAGACTTTTGTTCGATAACTGTTAAGTTATGCCTACGTATCCTCTCGTGCAATGAGGAAGTCAGAACACCGTAGTTCGACCCAAAGAGACTGAAAGGTGAATTGACTTGTGAACTGCTTGCTTGTCTATGCTCAAGTGTATGATCTGTCTGGCACAGATGCAAACTGTCTTGCATTAGACGGAAGAAGCGAGTTCTCGTTTGTGAGTGAAGGTGATGAGAAAAGAATCCCGGAGGAGACGATTATTGTTTGTTTTTTGTGTTTTCAGTCTTTTATTGCTTTTTGAGGTTTGTCATAAGATAATGAGCTTAAGCCTAAACCAATGGGTTAGTAAACTCATCACATCTTCCCTCTGATTAGGGGTAATGAGGATACCTTAAGTGTGAAGTCAGATTCTCACACTTAAACACCTTTGATGCAGGATTAAGATCATTAACCTACTTGTGATTATTTAGATGTTTTTGGTGTTTTTGTTTAGTGTTGAGTAATGAGGTTAATCCATAATCAAGGATTAAACAGACTCATTACACCATCCTAAAAGAAGGATAATAGATGAGAATGTTTAAGCTGAGGAAGACTCCTCAACTTAATCCATGATTAGGGATTAAACCCATGACAAAACAAGCCTTTATTAAGTGGATTTTACTTAATGGTATGATGATGAAGTGAATTTTATTGTTTGTAAGACAACTTGAGGGGGACTTGTCCATTAACACTAGGGTTAGTCCTTCTTAACCAATTAAGGAAGAATTAGAACCCTAATGCAAGGCCCAAGTTACAAGTGATGTCTTGATGATTATTAGATGAATTGATTAAGAGATTTAAACACCTTAAGGGTTCAAGACTTATGATTAAAGTTATACACTCCATCCTAAGAGAAGGATGCAGGCATAAGCTTAATCACAAAGTCTTAAAGCCTTTAGGGTTTAGTCCCTGATTATGAGGTGAGAAGAGGAGACTCAAAGAGAGACACAAAGGTAAAACTATGGGGGGACTAATCAAAACCCTAATTCATTGTCATGCTTGGTTGGTCCTAAGGTTTGTGAGGTTTGCAAGAACAATCTTCAGAGGAGCCACCAGGAAGCAGATGAACAGGATTAAGAGAAGCAAAGTGACTTGCTTCATTCAAGAAGTCAAGTCACTTGAAGAAAGAAAGTGGGATGAAGAAGAATGAGCAAGCTCAAACTCAAACACATACAAGAATGCAGCAATGGATGCAAGAGAGATGAAAAGAAAAGTTATGAGAAGTGAAGGCAAATCCACTTCTCAAGTTTACTTACCACCTGCAATGTTAGAAAGAAAATGCAATGCAATGCAAGATGAGATGAAATGATATGATGCAAAGCAAAACCAGAAGCATTTTGATGATTATTATGATGTTATGAGGTGCTGCAAACATGAGGCAAAGCAATGGGGATGTTCATACAAGCTTATGAATGCAAATGATGCAAGCTAAAGAGCATGAACAAGCATGAAAAGTTATGAATCATACAAGACAAATGACATGGCAAATATGTAATGCAATGATCAATGATGCTTTATACATGTCTTAAGATGTCAAATGAATCACAAGAATGCACAAAATGCAAAGACAAGTCATGTTATGCAAGGAAATGCAAGAGGGATGCAAATGAAAGCCCAAATTAGGGTTCATGGATCAAACATCAAACACAAACCAAAAACAGAAGCAAAACCCTAAAGTAAAAATGGAAAATGGCACTCAAAGAAACCCTAGGCCTATGATGAACCACTGCCCAAAGGGGAGCTCTCAACTCTCAACCAAACTCAAGTTATGATTTTTGCAAGTTATTAGGGTTTTTTAGGGTTCTTAACAAAACAAATGCCAAACAATTTGAAAATGCAAGAACAATTCAAGGCCTTTTTATCCTAGGAACTACATGCAAAACAAAAGACAATGCAAGAGGAATCAATGTCTCAACCTTCACCAATTGACAGAAATGAATTTTTGAACTTATGATCAAAATAATGCACAAAATATGATTTAATTCAATGAAAAATTCTTAAAATGCATCAAGATCAAAAAAGAAATTTGGTTTGAAGGTTGGACAATGTTTCTAAATGTCTTAGAACATTTCATGAATTTTTTTGTAATTTTTAAATACCTAAAAGTATTTTTAATTAATTAATTCTCATTAATCAATTAAAGATAATCTTTTAAATATTTAAAAATAATTTTTTAATGATGAAAAATAAAATAAAAATGTTTTTGGGTCTTAAAAATTAATTAAACTTTAAAGAAAAAGTTTCATAATTTTTAAGTGTTTTTTACTATTTTAAAATAATTGTGCAAAATAAATGGAAAGAAAATGAATAAAAACTAAATAAAACTGAAGTAATCTAAATGAGAGGCTGAGATGAGCTGCTGGGTTAAAAGGGGTTGACTGGGCGCGCATCTGGACGGCCCAGATTCAAACCAACCTAATCCTGATTAATTAAATATTAATTCATAATTAAAACTTAATGAAAAGATCCTGGCCTTCTATTCACGCGCGGGAAATGGAATCCAATGGCTCACGTTCAAACTCAGTGCCCTAACCCTAATTAATAATTAAACACTTTCAGGTCACCGGAGACGAGCTCCGGTCGTCTTCTCCGGTGACCTCCTCCCCTGAAAACTTCAAACTTCCTAAAAACGTGACTAAAATGAAAACTAAGCACATAGAAATGAACCCCATGATCTCCTGAATCAAAACCCTAACCCCAAACAAATTTATTCTTCATCAATCACATGAATCGAAGGCAAACATTTTAGGGCAAACCAGTTTCAGAGTCAAATTAAATGTTCAAATCACAACCATTTCAAAAACTAAAAGCATCAGGATGATCAGTGAATCATGAGGAACAAGTTTGTAACAAGAAAAACAACTTCTGGAAAAATTATTTTCGAGCTACCTGAGATTTGGAGCTTTCAGTTTGGGAACTTTCTGGCCTTCTCTTTATGTGCAATCTGCTCCTTAGAACCCCTTGATGATGTTTGAATGCTCAAAATGAGTTTGTGCTGGCTGGATAATGAGTTTCGAAAGGAACTGCTTCAAGCTCAGTCAACAATGGCTATGGTGATTCTGACTGATTCAGGCCATGGTGAGTGATTGCTTGTGGTCCTGATGATGAATGGAGAAGGTTTGTGGTGCTTGTTTGTGTGTTTGTGAGCTAGGATGAGAGTTTCGAATGAAACTGCAAAATGGAGTGTGAAATGGTTATGGAGTGTTCTTGCTATTACAGGCTTTGGTTCTTGGTGCTGGATGATCTATGAAGTGTGGTGAGATGATTGATGAAGATAGCTTGAGTGTTTGGTGGCTGTGGAGAGGGATTCGAAGGAACTTGCAAAATGGTGAGTTTTTGTGTATGTGTGTAATGGGATTGTTTCAGCCTTGCCTCTTGTTATGGCTAGCTTGCAAATTGATAACATAAACAATCCTGATTGGCTGGATGATGTGACTTGTGCTTTTGTGATTGGTAAGTTTGCTTTTTGCCAAAAGTCAAAAATCTTGTAAGAGAAGCATGGGCTTGATACTAGGCAAGTACAAGGGCTAGGGCTGGCGCAGCATGGTGAGTGTGTGAGGCTGGCTTGATTCAAGGACCAATGCAGCAAGTTGGTGAAGCATGATCATGAGTTTTGCAACTTGGTTACTTTGTGGATTTTCATGAAAAATGCCTTGTTACATGAACTAAACAACATGTGATCTTGGTTCAAACTTGACTTTTAGGACTTAGAGAATGCTTATGTGCTGGTTTGATACCAATTAGAGGTTGCAATTTGACTTGGTGTATGATTTTGCAAGTTTTCCCATTTGGTGCATAACTTGAATTTTAGTGATTTTTGCCAACTTTAACAAACCATAACTTTTGATCCAAGATGAATTAGATCATGTTCTTGTACTTTTTGAAAAGGGAAAGATGAGATCTACAACTTTCATGACCAAAGTTTTTCCATTTGAAGCATTTTTGGATCCAAAATCATGGCTTGAAAAATGACCTAAAATGATGCATTCTTGAAAAGTCAACTATGCCCAAAAAGTCAACATTTGCAAAAACCCTAAATTCTTGATTTCTATGAACTTCAATCTTCTTCCATGATCAAATAAAGACCATATACACTCAAAATGATGAAGATCACCCCTTGGTTGGGTCATTGGGGGCCTCAGATGCCCTGATTTTGCACTGACTTGTCTGAAAAGTCAACCCTTGATCAGATGACTTCCCCATGGAATTTCTTCATGAAAATTGATATGCATACTCCCTATACCATATAGAGACCAATGGAAACAAGAATGACCAAAAAATTTGGAGTTATGGCCTCTGAAACCAAAACCCTAATTTTCAGTCAACTGTGCAGTCAAACCTGGCTCTGCATCCACTCAAACCCTAGTTCTTGTGATTCCTTTGCATTTTTGACTTTGAGGAGATGGAATATGATATAGGAACACACATGGACCCCTTTGAGTTGATTGGTGGCCTTTGGAATGGCTCAAGATGCCCTGAGATTGCTCAGATCACAAACCCTAGGTGCAGATGACTTAGAAACTATGCAGGGAATAAAAAATGAGATGTGAGATGTGTGATTGTGTTTATGCATATGAGAATGATCACAAGCCATGGTGTGAATGAGTGAGGGCAAATTTGGGGTGTTTACAGCTGCCCCTATTCAAACATGAGTTAGCTGTGCAGGATGTAAGCGACGGCTTAACAGGCCAAACAAGATAACTTGTGGTTGAATACCAAAGACAGTCCAAAATTTACACTCACAGAAATGAAGAAGAAAAGGGATATAGATTGTAAAAGCAAAATAAAGTATATTGTAAAGTGTGGGCGACGGAGGACGACCGTCGAGCAGAGGACGACTGCTGGGTAAAGAGCGATGACGGGGACGGCCGACATGCTGGGGATAAAAGGTAAAGCTAAGACGGGGACGGCCGACTAGCTGGGGAAAACAAGTAAAGCTAAGACGGGGACGGCCGACTAGCTGGGAAAAATAAAATATCATGATGGGGACGGCCATCAAGATAAAGCTGTAAAATTTCTGAGTATTAATGAAACATGACGGAGACGGCCATCAAGTTCAAAAGGTAAAGTAACCAACGATGGGGGCGGCCATCGGGCTAAAAAAGGAAAAGGGACCACGACGGGGACGGCCATCGGGTTAAAGAATAAATGAAATAAACAGCTGATGGGGTACGGCCATCAAAGGTGAAGGACGATCACCTAGCAGGGTACGGCTGCTCTGTTGGGTATAAAGAAAAAATGATGGGGATGGCCATCAAAGGTGGAGGACGACCACCTGGCAGGGTACGGCTGCCGAAAATATCAACGATGGGGACGGCCATCGGATAGAAAAGGTCAACGATGGGGACGGCCATCGGACGAGCAAGATGGAGGACGACCATCAAGAAGTGGAGGACGACCACTCAGCAGGGGACGGCTGCTCTCGAGGTTTGTCATGACATAGGACGAATGTCAGATAACCAAAATCAACAATGGGGACGGCCATTGGATAAAGTTGATGAAGGACGATCATCAAGAGGTGGAGGACGACCACCTAGCAGGGGACGGCTGCTAAAATCAACGATGGGGACGGCCATCGGATGAGCATGATGGAGGACGACCATCAAGAAGTGGAGGACGACCACTTAGCAGGGTACGGCTGCTCTCAAAGGTATCATAACACAGGACGAGTGTTAGATAAAAAGAAAATTTGTTGGCAATCTACTGGGGAGATAGTAAACACGGACGAGCGCTTACATCCAAGAAATAAAAGGTATAAGTGTTTGGTATTGTGTATAGATTAAAGATGCGGACGAGCATCCTTAAGACTATGATACGGACGAGTATCATGTAGAAACAAACTGACACATGTTCAGAGATGATGATACGGACGAGTATCAACTGGTTAACAAAGAACACGGACGAGTGTTGCATCTGAAAGGATTCTCCTGGGGAATAATAGACACGGACGAGTATCTATATTCAAGAAGACAAAGGTGTTTGACACGGTGTATGGATTAAAGATGCGGACGAGCATCCTTAAGACTATGATACGGACGAGTATCATGTAGAAACAAACACTAGACGCAATGTTCTGAGATGGTGGTACGGACGAGTACCAACTGGCTAACAAAGAACAAGGACTACTGCCGAATCTGTGGGGGGTGTGAGTGATGATGTGTACAAGATACGGGCGAGTATCTGTATAAGCGTACCATGAGTAGTGAGTATTGTATTGTATAGATGAGTGTTTATCTGCTGGGGAGGGTGACACGGACGAGTGTCAAGAGAGGAAAGTATAATATTAACAAGTATCTGCTATACAAAGTCTAGGCGACTGCGCTGGGGATATGACACGGACGGGTGTCAAAAAGGGTGTATATACAAGTATATGTGAGTGCAAAGAGGATGTCTTTGGCTTTCTGCTGAGATATGACACGGACGGGTGTCAGGACGTATCTGTAATACGGGTGATTTTGCTTGTAGAGTGTATTCAGGCGACCTGTTTGGGGAAAGATGACACGGACGGGTGCCAAAAGGTGTATATACGGGTGTTTGTGATCTGAAAGGGCAGCTGCTTTTGCTGGGACTCTGATGGGAATTTTTAGGGAAAGTAATCTGTATTCTGATGAATGGTTACTAATCACAAGCGTTCAATTCACAACATGACTTATGATTATGCTATGTATTTGATTTTTGCCGTAATGCTCCGTATTAGACGGAATGCTACGCTCTGGGGGGTGAATATGATGCGGATGCCATGATTATGCAAAGGGGCACAGATCCGGGACCCGGATCCCGCTGCCGCGAAGATCTCCGGTTGATCTGCTTGAAATGAACATCCCGGCTGGGGATGAGATCATTGGTAGATCTGATGATGTATCCGCTCGGGATATATGTCACTGGTTGACATAATCTTGAAAATAAGGGACCCAGCCGGGGTTTGTAGAAGCTTTCTGTACTCTGTTGTGACTTCTCCGTGCGTTGCTCTTCTGAATAAAGGCCTGAAGCTCTGTGGGGAGATGATTCCCTGATTTCTGTATTCTGTTGAGGAAGAAAGGCAACTCGGCTGGGGAAGTGAGAGGCAACTCAGCTGGGGAGAGCAACAAGAGGCAACTCAGCTGGGGATATAGCATCCTGAGTGTTGATATCTTTGGTTGATTAGCCAGCTTGCTGGGGAAAGCAACGGGGAGCAATTCAGCTGGGGATAGAGCCTTTCGGATGCTGAGATTGAGTGTATGTTGATTCGGCAGCTCCGCTGGGGAAATGGGCACCTTCTAGTGCCATGTGAGCTGATAATGATTCGCCAGTTTGCTGAGACGTAACTTGCATGCCCCAGGTTGCGCTCTGGATACCTGCAATCCTGCAAAGGTAAGGAAACGTACAAAAAGTTCCCGGGGTATCCCTTACTGGATTCCGTCATAGGAGTTAAGTACTTTCGAGAATAATCACATTCCCTGTAAGCATGTGTTTTTATTATTTATTATTTTTTATATTTTTTTTTTTAGAAGGGCATCTGTACTTATGCAATTGTATTTTTAGAGATATCAGACAACTCTTTGCAAAACATAAATGTAAAAACGAGACACGACTGAGAATCTGATTTTATTAATTCATGTGCCCTGAATTGGCAAGATACAGTCAAAGAAACACATCTCCTGAAATGAGGAGATTATTACAAATTGAGAAATAAAGTGCTGGCGGTGTTGTCGACGCTTTGAGGAGCTTCCTCTTCTGCTATGACTCGTATGACAATGACGTTCTTCTCGTCTTGCTTTCTGGAGAGAGTTGATTCTGATTGAAGCTTGATCCTTTGGAAGCTTACCAAGTTGTAGGTGATACAAACGAATTCAGAATGCAGTTGTTCGCTTATTCCCTTATTTTGCATGGATCGCCCTTTCGGGTTTTCAATCCATCGGGATACCCATTTTTGCCTGAGCTGTCCAATGCGGCTTTTCAACTCAGCGGGTGTACATTTTTGTTTATTTTCCCTTATTTTTGCCCGAGTCTTTTATTCTGTTTTTGACTCGCCGGGATGCCCTATTTTTGCCTGGACTTACATTCTGTTTTTATGTCCAGCGGGTCATTTTATGCGAAGTATTTTTTAACTGCATCTGAATTCACAGGGGACGGGAAATCTTCACCATCCATGGTGCTGAGCATCAGTGCTCCACCGGAGAAAACTTTCTTTACAACAAATGGTCCTGCATAATTTGGAGTCCATTTGCCCCTGTAGTCTGCATGAGGAGGGAGGATTCTTTTCTGCACAAGATCTCCTACTCGGTACTCTCGGTGCCTGACTTTCTGATCGAAGGCTTTCTTCATTCTCTTCTGATATAACTGCCCATGGCAGATTGCAGCCAATCTCTTTTCTTCGATCAGACTCAGTTGTTCGTATCGGGACCGAACCCATTCTGCTTCACTCAGTTTAACATCCATCAATACCCGTAGAGAGGGCAATTCAACTTCAACAGGTAGGACCGCTTCCATACCATACACAAGCTGATACGGTGTTGCCCCAGTGGATGTTCTGATTGATGTGCGGTACCCATGCAAGGCAAATGGTAGCATTTCATGCCAGTCCTTGTAGGTGATTACCATCTTCTGCACAATCTTCTTGATATTCTTATTTGCCGCCTCAACAGCGCCGTTCATCTTTGGTCTGTAAGGAGAAGAATTGTGATGTTGGATCTTGAAGTCCCGGCACAGTTCTGCCATCATTTTGTTGTTCAAGTTGGAACCATTATCAGTAATGATTCGCTCGGGCACTCCATACCGACAGATGATATCTCTCTTCAGAAATCTGGCCACCACTTGTCTTGTAACATTTGCATATGAGGCTGCTTCAACCCACTTGGTGAAATAGTCGATGGCGACCAGGATGAATCTGTGGCCGTTTGAAGCAGTTGGCTCAATCTTGCCGATCATATCAATGCCCCACATGGCAAAGGGCCAAGGTGAAGACATGATGTTCAAAGGATTGGGAGGCACATGCACCTTATCCGCATAGATATGGCATTTATGGCAACTCCTGGCGTAAGCACAACAGTCTGCGTCCATCGTGATCCAGTAATAGCCTGATCTTAACAACTTCTTAGCCATGGCATGCCCTCCAGCATGGGTACCAAAAGATCCTTCGTGCACTTCATGCATCAGCAAATCCGCTTCCGTCTTGTCAACACATCTGAGGAGTACCATATCAAAGTTCCTCTTGTATAAAGACCCATCAGCATTCAGAAAGAAACTACCAGCAAGCCTTCTCAAAGTCTTCTTGTCATTGGAAGATGCCCCAGGTGGGTATGTCTGATCCTCCAAGAAGCACTTAATGTCATGGAACCAAGGCTTATCATCTTTTACAACATCCGCTGCAAATACATATGCTGGTCTATCAAGCCTTGATACTGAAATCTGAGGTACAAAGTTGACCGTTTGAACTTTGATCATGGATGAAATGGTAGCAAGAGCATCTGCAAACTGATTCTCGTCCCGAGGGATATACTCAAGCTTGACTGTTGTGAAGAAAGTCAATAACCTTCTTGTATAATCCCTGTAAGGTATCAGATGATCTTGGTGGGTGTACCATTTCCCGTTGGTTTGATTGATTACCAAAGCTGAATCTCCGAATACGGTCAATGTCTTGATCCTGAGGTCAATGGCTTCCTCAAGACCCATAATGCAAGCTTCGTATTTAGCTTCGTTGTTAGTGCAGTTGAAAGTGAGTTTTGCCGAGAAAGGCATGTGAACTCCTTTTGGTGTAATGAGTACCGCACCAACACCCCGGCCATTCATGTTAACAGCCCCATCAAACATCATAGTCCATTCTTCTTCTGGGTCAGGCCCTTCAGTGTGAATAGGCTCTTCGTGATCTTTTGCTTTAATGAACATGATATCTTCATCAGGGAAGTCAAACCTCATAGGCTGGTAGTCATCAATGGGTTGCTCAGCAAGATATTCAGATAGTACACTGCCTTTGATGGCTTTCTGAGATGTGTACTGTATGTCGTATTCTGTGAGAATCATCTGCCATCTTGCAACCCGTCCGGTAAGAGCTGGCTTCTCGAAAATGTACTTAACTGGATCCATTTTTGAGATTAATAAGGTGGTGTGGGTCAGCATATACTGTCTCAGTCGGCGAGCAGCCCACGCTAAAGCACAGCAAGTTTCCTCGAGCAGTGAATAACGCTGTTCACAGTCGGTAAACTTTTTGCTTAGGTAGTATATTGCATACTCTTTTCGACCAGACTCGTCATGCTGGCCCAGCACACACCCCATTGACTCTTCTAGCACTGTCAAGTACATAATCAGAGGTCTTCCTTCAACTGGCGGCATGAGGATGGGAGGTTCTTGCAGATATTCCTTGATCTTGTCAAAAGCCTTCTGGCAATCTTCGTTCCACCTGACCGTTTGTTCCTTTCTTAACAGCTTGAACAAGGGTTCACAGGTTGCTGTAAGGTGGGATATGAACCGTGAGATATAGTTCAATCGGCCTAAGAACCCTCGAACTTCTTTCTCAGTTTTCGGTGCAGGCATCTCTTGAATAGCTTTGACTTTATCTGGGTCAACCTCAATCCCCTTCTCGCTTACAATAAAGCCCAGCAGCTTACCAGATCTCACCCCGAATGTGCATTTGTTGGGGTTCAACTTCAGTTGATACTTTCTCAGACGCTTGAACAACTTCAGCAGATTCACCAGGTGATCTTCCTCCGTAAGGGACTTGGCGATCATATCATCCACATAACATTCTATTTCCTTGTGGATCATATCGTGGAACAATGTCACCATAGCCCGTTGATATGTGGCACCAGCATTCTTCAGTCCGAATGGCATCACTTTGTAACAGAACGTGCCCCAAGGTGTAATGAATGTTGTCTTCTCCATGTCTTCAGGTGACATCTTGATCTGGTTATATCCTGAAAATCCATCCATGAAGGAGAATACCGAGAACTGAGCCGTATTATCCACCAATACGTCAATGTGAGGTAATGGGAAGTCATCTTTCGGGCTGGCTCTGTTCAGATCCCGGTAATCAACACACATTCTTACTTTGCCGTCTTTCTTAGGCACAGGTACTATGTTAGCAACCCACGGCGGATAGCTAGTCACAGCAAGGAACCCGGCGTCCCATTGCTTTTGTACCTCTTCCTTGATTTTCATAGCCATGTCTGGGCGAGTTCGGCGCAGTTTCTGTTTAACTGGTGGGCATTCTTCCCTCAAAGGCAGCTTATGCACAACAATGTCGGTATCCAACCCTGGCATATCTTGATACGACCAAGCAAACACATCAACATACTCTTGAAGCAGATCTATCAGTTGTCTCTTCACTGAGTCTTGCAGGCAGGCCCCGATTTTAACTTCTTTCACGTCTTCCTCCGTACCAAGATTAATCACTTCAATCTCCTCCTGGTGAGGAGTAATAACCTTTTCCTCTTGTCTCAACAACCTGGCTAGCTCTTCAGGAAGCTCATATTCTTCATCAACCCCTTCATCAGCTTGATTGATTGGATTGTCAAAGTCATACGATGTCATAGTCGTGCTGTTGTCGGTGCTGTCAGGAAGGCACTCTCTGCAAGGGTTAAGTTGTTCATTTTAGTGATTGATTTTAATCTTGCTTTAGAAAAAGTGAAATGAAGTTATCATTTTGAAAACACCGCCATTTATTTTTGTACAAAAAAGAAAAATGGAAAAACAGTGAGCATAAAAGAAAAAGACTTGTTTGCAAAAAGATGTCTGATATTTCATTAATTTAATCTTGTTTGCACAAAAGTACAGATGGCCCTGATTACAAAATGAGTCTTGTCATCTTGGGCAAGATGCAAGACTTTGATGCATGCTTATAAAAAATACAGGAAATAATAATTACTCTGATTGAGTAACTCTTATAATTTCCTGGGAAGACCAGTTCGAGACACTGCTCCCCGGGATCTTTGGACGAATCCAATTCTCCAGATTGCGCTCCTCTTCCAGCTCGTCTTCCAGACAGTTGATAGCATCGGGGGTAAGCATCCCCCCACTGACAAAACCAGGCTCTGCAGCAGCCTTTACTTGATGTTGAGTTGGTTTGTAACCCAACCCAAATTTGTCCTTCTTCTCCTCCACAGCTAAGACCTTGCCCCAGCCTAGGGCAGTTCCTTCTTCAACAACCTTCCGGGCTTGTTGGTAAGATGACATTGGAGTACCAGATACAGCAGATGCTTCATTGACGTTCAAAGCTTCAAACCCCTGGCTCATTGTTTCATGGATCTCTCCATCCATCTCAATGTATTTATAAGTAGCCAGATGGCTAACAAAAATGTCCTCTTCCCCACAGATTGTGACAACTTGACCTTCCCACTCAAATTTTAACTTTTGGTGAAGGGTAGACGTTATTGCGCCTGCGGCGTGAATCCAGGGTCTACCCAACAAACAGCTGTAGGCGGGCTGAATGTCCATCACATAAAAGATAGTTTTAAAGGTCTGCGGGCCAATTGTCACAGGCAGCTCAATCTCTCCCAGAACCGATCTCTTAGAACCATCAAAGGCTCTTACTACCAGGTTGCTGGGTCTCAATGCCAATCCATCATATTCAAGCTTCACCAGAGCCTTCTTTGGTAAGACATTCAGGGAAGAACCTGTGTCCACCAGCACATGAGAAAGGACAGCTCCTTTGCATTCCAGGGTTATGTGCAAGGCTTTGTTGTGATTGTGGCCATCCGCTGTCAAGTCAGAATTGGTAAACCCTAGCCCATTGCTAGCAGTAACATTTCCAACCACGGTTTCCAATTGGTTGACAGTAATCTCCTCAGGCACGTAAGCTGCGTGCAGGACTTTAAGTAGTGCATTCCGATGGGCTTCGGAGCACATAAGCAGTGAGAGGATAGAGATTTTGGATGGCGTCTGGTGAAGTTGATCCACAATTTTGTAATCACTCTTTTTGATGATCCGCATAAACTCATCAACTTCCTGATCAAATGGAGTCTTCAGGGCTTCTTTGGCAGCTGGATCTTCCTGCACCGGGCCTTTTCCTTTTGCCTTGGCAGCAGCTTCTGCTTCGGCAGTAGGTTTTTGAACTTGTGAAGCAAAGAGACGTCCGCTTCGAGTGAAGCCTCCGCCTCCCCCCACATTATCTACTTGTGGTGCAGGTGTTGATGTTTCCAGAGTGATTCTCTTCCCTTCACAGTACACGTCAGAGCCATAGTGCCAAGGGATGGCCCTATTGCTTTCATATGGTACTGGTCCAGGCACCGTGACAGTGACTGGACTGATTGCTGCTGCTGAAGGGACTGTTATTGTTTGTGGATCGTAAAAGATTGTAACTGGCGCTCTGGCGGGAGCAGCACCTTCTGAATGGTAGGCGGAGTTATTCTCAGGATCATAGAATATGGTAACAGTAGAGACATCTTCGTGATTGATTGCTGGTGTTGTAGGAGGTACTGTTGGAAGGACTGTTGTTGTTGTTGATGATGGAGAGTCGAAATGGAATGAAGCTGAAGTTGTAGCAGGAGAAACTGTTGAAAACTGATCATTTGGAAGGACAGGTGAAGCACTTGTTGACGTTGCTGATGAATTGTCGGGAACAATAGTTGTTGCATTTGTAGGAGGTTCTGAAACCGTTGTTGATGAAGTTGTCGGATTTGCCGGAAATGATGTAGTGATCTGTAGCAAGCCACTCTGAATAAGGCTGTTGATGCCATTCCTCAAATCTTCACACCCATTCCATGAAATATTGCAGTAGGGACACCCTAGTTCACACCCCGGAAATATTTGGTTTTCGCGGAGTTGAGCCTTGATTTCCACCAATGGTGTCCTGATCTGATCCACACTGGTTATTAAATAAGACGGTTGGTCTTCTTCAATAGCGTTAATTCGGGGACCACCATGGTTTGGCATTGGGTTTTTATTGACATTGGGCGGAGGTGCAAAATTCAGAGCCTTGGAGTCTACCAAGTCTTGTACCTTCATATGCAGAGCCCTGCATTTTTCTGTACTGTGACCAGGTGCGTTGGAATGAAAAGCACACCTAGCATTGGAGTCATAATTTCTTGGTAGACTGTTGGGATCCGGAGGTGCCAACGTTCTTAGCTCAACCAGGTTGAGTTTCAGAAGTTGTGGCAGCAAGGCAGCATATGGCATTGGGATCGGGTCGATTACTCGGTTAGCTTGAGATGGCCTCTGTTGGAATGGCCTTTGTTGACTATTGTTGTTGTTGGAGTTGTTGTTGAAGTTCCTTGGAGGATACTGATTCTGCTGATACTGAGGTTGTTGTTGGAAGTTTTGTTGAGGAGGTTGATAGACTGGCTGAGGATGAGCTGGAGCAGGGATAGTGACTGCTGCTATTGTCCTTTGAGCATATTGGGGCCTACCCCTGTTGGTGTGAATGGCATTGGTCTCGCCAGTCCTTCTCGGGCCTGCAAAAGGCTTTCTTGTACCACTGGACGAGCTTGCACCATTGTCGGAAATTTTGCCCATTTTCAACAGGCTTTCAATTCTCTCCCCAGCTATGACAACATCTGCGAAGCTGGTGGAAGAGAAAGCAGCTAACCTGTCAATATAGGTTCCCTGAAGAGTGTTCATAAACATGTCTGCCATTTCTCTCTCAGACATTGGTGGTTGAACAGCAGCAGCCAGTTGCCTCCACCTTTGGGCATATTCTCGGAAACTTTCCCTCGAAGACTGTGACATTCCCATTAGGAGGGTCCTGTTGGGTGCCATATCTAGATTATACTGATACTGTCTGATGAAGGCTTCTGCCAGGTCCTTCCAGCATCTTATAGTCGCTCTTGTCAGATGGGAATACCATTCCCTTGATGCTCCAGTCAAGCTATCTTCAAAATAGAACATCCACAATTTCTCATCCATTGTATAGGCCTTCAGCCTTCCCAGAAATGATTGCAAATGAGTCCGGGGGCATGAAGTCCCATTATACTTTTCGAAGCAAGGAGGCTTGAACTTGTGGGGAATCCTGACCCCTTCTACCAGCCCCATGTCCGTGACGTCGAAGCCCAAAGAATTTTGAGACTCCAGTGATCTCAACTTCTCAGCTATCTCTTCCAATCGTCTATCATATGTTTCCTCTCCAGCACCCATCACTGTATACTGGTCCTCCTGAGGATCTTCTTGAAGTACTCTGGCTGCAGTGGCTGTCCCTTGAATGTTGACTGGGATGTTAGCCTCTGGATGGAGATGTGGGCCAAACACAGGGGGGTTAACATGTGGTTGCACCCTTTCATTATTACTGGTGCCTGCAGTTCCTACATGAGGCTCCTCTTGATTTTTCCTCTCCACCATGGCCCTCAGTCTCTCCTGGCTCTGAGCCATGTTATTCATAACTTCCATGAACTGCGTCATCTGCGTTCTCATCTCTAACCTTTCGTTTGCCATCTGGTTTCTGACCTCCGTAAGGTCTTGTTGCATCTGATCCATCTGAATTCCCGGAAGGTTGTTTCTAGTTGGGTACCTGTGTGGCCTGTTGAGAGGAAATACCCGGCGGCGAGCAATAATTCCTGAGATCACAACAGAGGTTAGCAATAACAAAACAAAAACCTACAAAACAAACAGAGGGTTAGCATGCAATGCAGTTATGCTTATTTGTTCTCAAGGTATCCGGTTTGGCCTTCAGTTTTGACCCTTCCAGACCCTTGAAGATGATGCTGTTGAAGTTGCTTTTTAAGTAACCCAGATGGAGACTAACACAAATATATTACAAAGGTGAAATAATACAATTTGTTCATTTTTACAACACAAGCCCTCAAAGGGGTCAAAATACATCACAAAAAAGCAAAAGTACATGGAAAAGGAACAACAACAAGCAAATGATCAAACTCCAAGGCCAAATTCATCCTCACGAACTTCCTTGAGAAGTGCTTCGGTCACAGGATCAGCCGGATGCTCCGTGAGACTTCTGATGAGAAGGTTCCTTGTTGCAACAGCTGCAGTCAATTTCTTGTTCTGACTTTGGTCCTTTGACCTCTTCAATCCTGCTTTGATTTTCAGCTCTGATATTTCCTCCTGGGCTGCTGCCAGGGCTTTTTCCATCTGCTCCATCTTGTCTTGAACTCTCTTGTCTTCTAGAGTACGGGCCTCAGTGATCCGGACCCACCTGGCCTGACTCTCCTTCAGGTACAAGTCTGTTCTTGCTCTTTGGAACTGGGCTTCTTTACAAGCATTTTTCAGAATCTGTTCACCAGCTTTGGACTTGTTGATATACTCCCCAGACTTCTCAATTTTAGTCAAGTGTTCCACTCTCAACTTCTCCAATCTCTCAATCTCCCTCACACCTTCACTCCTCTCCCGGAGGGTCTTCTGCAAGGCTTGAGTTAACTTCTCATTTCTTTCCTTCAAGCTTTCAAACTCTTCCAAACTGATAGTGGCAGGGGGTGGTGCTGAAGATGACTCAGGCATGTCTTCTATGGTGAAGGGCATTCCAGAGAATTGGGCCCTAGCATGGGACCACTCATAATATTGGACTGATGCCACATTATTGCACTTACCCAGAATGGTGATTCCCTTAGTCTGAACATGATCCCAGGCCCAGGCAGCCTGCCTAACAGTTGCCAGACTAATCTTGTTCTCACAGTAGAGGGTCTCCACCAAGTCTTGTTCCCTAGGAGTATGAACCAGTGCATAGCCTAATTGCCTTCTGAATAGTAGAGGGTTGTAGTTGATACTTCCCTTAACTCCTATCAAAGGCACATTGGGAAAGTGCCCACAGCTGGTGATCATATCTCTGCCTTTGGTGCTCTGAGTGCACCATCTGATGTCTGCTGAAGTGAGAATAGTGAGCCTCTTAGCCCAGTTGCTTTGCTGATGAGGATTTAGAAATGCATCTGTCCTGGGTAGATGCCTGAGAAGCCAAGCATGGAATAATGGAGCACAAATCCTTACTAATCTTCCCCTCTGCTTCTCATTTCTCTGATGGACTGAGTAATAGAGATCACCCAGTAAAGTTGGCACTGGGTTCCTCAGGATGAACAAATGGATTGCATTCTTGCTGATGAATCGAGGCTCATCTGCAAACAACACAATTCCATACACACTTAAAGCCAACAGAGCACAAACAGCTTTCCACTCCCCCAGGGAGGCTTTCAAACTAGCTTGAGAAATCAGGAAGTCCAGATGAAATCCAGGGATCCCAGCTTTAGAGGTCAAGTGTTGTTCAATCAATACAGGTTCCAGATACAAAGCTTTGGCTACCTCTCCATTGCTGGGAAAGACCATCTCAGGGTTGAATGGGATTTCTCTTTTGATGGGCAGACCAGTCAATGATGAGTATTCTTCCAGAAGAGGACCCAACTGAAAGTCTTGAAAGGTGAAACATCTCAATGGGGGATCATAGAACTGGATGCAAGTGTGGATGAGGCTCCTCTGGGATGGGTCCAGATCCATGACCAAGTCAAGTATATCCCCACAATGCTCTCTGAACAAAGGAATGTGATCTGGGGTTATCAGGGTTTGGATCCTCCTGATGTCTGACAAGTCTGGTTGGAAGAAATGATAGGTGATGTTGCTTTTCTTTGGAGCCATGATGCTGAGAACTGAGCAGGATAAGTGCTGATGAAGATGCTGAGGAGTGGGCCACTGGCTGGCTAGTGCAAGTAACTGAAGTATAGCTGACAAGCTGAAGCAAGTGCTGGTGGAGATAGGTCAAAACTGCAGATGGGGTCAAAACCAAAACCAAATGAGAAATGGATACCCTGAAACACAAATAAGCACATGTTAATATGATGCAATGAGTATGTATGCAAAATGAAATGCAAGGGTTTGTGACTGAGCTGGATCTGATTAACTGCCTTGGTATAGATCCATGTGTGTCCAAGAATTCCAGGTGGAGGTCTAAAAATCCAGTAACCAGGGTGGGGGACTCAAATAAAGAGCCACATGTCCAGGGTTTTAGAATCATAAGAACTATCCAACATGGAGCATTCTTAACAAAGTCGAAGTAACAGGGTATTCTGAGGTCAAGGTACCTGCAAACCTGTAAACAGCCCAACCCCCTCACAGGTAGTGATCTAGAACAAGGATCCTCAGACTTGGATCAGTTATGAGAAGTGTAAACACTTCTAACCCGGAGGTACAGTGTTCACAATAACCATAACAATTCCTCCTCTAATTCACCTCAGTTTCTGAAGGTCAATACTAAAAGGTCATCCAGACTTAGCAAGCTTCCCAGATAGCCCTAGCATTGCAGGAAATCTGCAACACAGAGTTCTCAAGAAGAAACCCATATCTGAACCGTGTTTCATATTCCCGCACCAGACCGAAATGGAATGGGAAAGAATATGATTCACTCTAGCCTAGGTGTCACTCAGGTCCCAGGTACAGGACCTTAACTCTCAATGGAACACCCACCCACCAAAGAAAAACCAGATCCAGCCAGCACAGTATGACAGTATGAAAAATATAAAGCTATAAAGAAAGCAATAAATCAACTGTACATAAAGCAATAAACAAAATACAAATATACAAACACAAATAAGCACATAACACCCCAGTAAACACAAATCAATCAAGCGCTAGGAGGAACCCACAAAAAGAACCAGAAGCCCTGGTTGCAATATTATATCCCCAGTAGAGTCGCCAAGCTGTCGCTCCCAAAGATTTGCATCCTGGTACAAGCGCGAACGGTCGGCGAAGGGAACAGTGAGAACACACAGCCGTGAACTCACTGGAGATGAATAGAGTCGCCAGCTAGGCATTTTTATCCCGGAGGAAAGGCAATGCTGCATAAGCCTAGAAAGAGATGGATAAGACGATTTGCGAACCAGAGAGACTGAGAAAGGGGGTTGGTTACAACCTGGGAAGGTATTAGCACCCAGATTGTCCGCCGTACTCGACGGGATCCACGCTTAAAAGATTTGTGTTATAAAGGGGTAGTGTCAGTGCAATCTGTGTGTAAAGATAGCTGGAAAAGAATGTACAGGTGTCAGTGTAAAGTGTATAAGTGATGTGAAGTATGAAAGTGTCAGTGTAAGGACAGGAGTAAAATGCTCAAGATCATGAGGCTAAAGAATGAAGCTGGAAGAGGGGGAATATACAGAGACTTTTGTTCGATAACTGTTAAGTTATGCCTACGTATCCTCTCGTGCAATGAGGAAGTCAGAACACCGTAGTTCGACCCAAAGAGACTGAAAGGTGAATTGACTTGTGAACTGCTTGCTTGTCTATGCTCAAGTGTATGATCTGTCTGGCACAGATGCAAACTGTCTTGCATTAGACGGAAGAAGCGAGTTCTCGTTTGTGAGTGAAGGTGATGAGAAAAGAATCCCGGAGGAGACGATTATTGTTTGTTTTTTGTGTTTTCAGTCTTTTATTGCTTTTTGAGGTTTGTCATAAGATAATGAGCTTAAGCCTAAACCAATGGGTTAGTAAACTCATCACATCTTCCCTCTGATTAGGGGTAATGAGGATACCTTAAGTGTGAAGTCAGATTCTCACACTTAAACACCTTTGATGCAGGATTAAGATCATTAACCTACTTGTGATTATTTAGATGTTTTTGGTGTTTTTGTTTAGTGTTGAGTAATGAGGTTAATCCATAATCAAGGATTAAACAGACTCATTACACCATCCTAAAAGAAGGATAATAGATGAGAATGTTTAAGCTGAGGAAGACTCCTCAACTTAATCCATGATTAGGGATTAAACCCATGACAAAACAAGCCTTTATTAAGTGGATTTTATTTAATGGTATGATGATGAAGTGAATTTTATTGTTTGTAAGACAACTTGAGGGGGACTTGTCCATTAACACTAGGGTTAGTCCTTCTTAACCAATTAAGGAAGAATTAGAACCCTAATGCAAGGCCCAAGTTACAAGTGATGTCTTGATGATTATTAGATGAATTGATTAAGAGATTTAAACACCTTAAGGGTTCAAGACTTAGGATTAAAGTTATACACTCCATCCTAAGAGAAGGATGCAGGCATAAGCTTAATCACAAAGTCTTAAAGCCTTTAGGGTTTAGTCCCTGATTATGAGGTGAGAAGAGGAGACTCAAAGAGAGACACAAAGGTAAAACTATGGGGGGACTAATCAAAACCCTAATTCATTGTCATGCTTGGTTGGTCCTAAGGTTTGTGAGGTTTGCAAGAACAATCTTCAGAGGAGCCACCAAGAAGCAGATGAACAGGATTAAGAGAAGCAAAGTGACTTGCTTCATTCAAGAAGTCAAGTCACTTGAAGAAAGAAAGTGGGATGAAGAAGAATGAGCAAGCTCAAACTCAAACACATACAAGAATGCAGCAATGGATGCAAGAGAGATGAAAAGAAAAGTTATGAGAAGTGAAGGCAAATCCACTTCTCAAGTTTACTTACCACCTGCAATGTTAGAAAGAAAATGCAATGCAATGCAAGATGAGATGAAATGATATGATGCAAAGCAAAACCAGAAGCATGTTGATGATGATTATGATGTTATGAGGTGCTGCAAACATGAGGCAAAGCAATGGGGATGTTCATACAAGCTTATGAATGCAAATGATGCAAGCTAAAGAGCATGAACAAGCATGAAAAGTTATGAATCATACAAGACAAATGACATGGCAAATATGTAATGCAATGATCAATGATGCTTTATACATGTCTTAAGATGTCAAATGAATCACAAGAATGCACAAAATGCAAAGACAAGTCATGTTATGCAAGGAAATGCAAGAGGGATGCAAATGAAAGCCCAAATTAGGGTTCATGGATCAAACATCAAACACAAACCAAAAACAGAAGCAAAACCCTAAAGTAAAAATGGAAAATGTCACTCAAAGAAACCCTAGGCCTATGATGAACCACTGCCCAAAGGGGAGCTCTCAACTCTCAACCAAACTCAAGTTATGATTTTTGCAAGTTATTAGGGTTTTTTAGGGTTCTTAACAAAACAAATGCCAAACAATTTGAAAATGCAAGAACAATTCAAGGCCTTTTTATCCTAGGAACTACATGCAAAACAAAAGACAATGCAAGAGGAATCAATGTCTCAACCTTCACCAATTGACAGAAATGAATTTTTGAACTTATGATCAAAATAATGCACAAAATATGATTTAATTCAATGAAAAATTCTTAAAATGCATCAAGATCAAAAAAGAAATTTGGTTTGAAGGTTGGACAATGTTTCTAAATGTCTTAGAACATTTCATGAATTTTTTTGTAATTTTTAAATACCTAAAAGTATTTTTAATTAATTAATTCTCATTAATCAATTAAAGATAATCTTTTAAATATTTAAAAATAATTTTTTAATGATGAAAAATAAAATAAAAATGTTTTTGGGTCTTAAAAATTAATTAAACTTTAAAGAAAAAGTTTCATAATTTTTAAGTGTTTTTTACTATTTTAAAATAATTGTGCAAAATAAATGGAAAGAAAATGAATAAAAACTAAATAAAACTGAAGTAATCTAAATGAGAGGCTGAGATGAGCTGCTGGGTTAAAAGGGGTTGACTGGGCGCGCATCTGGACGGCCCAGATTCAAACCAACCTAATCCTGATTAATTAAATATTAATTCATAATTAAAACTTAATGAAAAGATCCTGGCCTTCTATTCACGCGCGGGAAATGGAATCCAATGGCTCACGTTCAAACTCAGTGCCCTAACCCTAATTAATAATTAAACACTTTCAGGTCACCGGAGACGAGCTCCGGTCGTCTTCTCCGGTGACCTCCTCCCCTGAAAACTTCAAACTTCCTAAAAACGTGACTAAAATGAAAACTAAGCACATAGAAATGAACCCCATGATCTCCTGAATCAAAACCCTAACCCCAAACAAATTTATTCTTCATCAATCACATGAATCGAAGGCAAACATTTTAGGGCAAACCAGTTTCAGAGTCAAATTAAATGTTCAAATCACAACCATTTCAAAAACTAAAAGCATCAGGATGATCAGTGAATCATGAGGAACAAGTTTGTAACAAGAAAAACAACTTCTGGAAAAATTATTTTCGAGCTACCTGAGATTTGGAGCTTTCAGTTTGGGAACTTTCTGGCCTTCTCTTTATGTGCAATCTGCTCCTTAGAACCCCTTGATGATGTTTGAATGCTCAAAATGAGTTTGTGCTGGCTGGATAATGAGTTTCGAAAGGAACTGCTTCAAGCTCAGTCAACAATGGCTATGGTGATTCTGACTGATTCAGGCCATGGTGAGTGATTGCTTGTGGTCCTGATGATGAATGGAGAAGGTTTGTGGTGCTTGTTTGTGTGTTTGTGAGCTAGGATGAGAGTTTCGAATGAAACTGCAAAATGGAGTGTGAAATGGTTATGGAGTGTTCTTGCTATTACAGGCTTTGGTTCTTGGTGCTGGATGATCTATGAAGTGTGGTGAGATGATTGATGAAGATAGCTTGAGTGTTTGGTGGCTGTGGAGAGGGATTCGAAGGAACTTGCAAAATGGTGAGTTTTTGTGTATGTGTGTAATGGGATTGTTTCAGCCTTGCCTCTTGTTATGGCTAGCTTGCAAATTGATAACATAAACAATCCTGATTGGCTGGATGATGTGACTTGTGCTTTTGTGATTGGTAAGTTTGCTTTTTGCCAAAAGTCAAAAATCTTGTAAGAGAAGCATGGGCTTGATACTAGGCAAGTACAAGGGCTAGGGCTGGCGCAGCATGGTGAGTGTGTGAGGCTGGCTTGATTCAAGGACCAATGCAGCAAGTTGGTGAAGCATGATCATGAGTTTTGCAACTTGGTTACTTTGTGGATTTTCATGAAAAATGCCTTGTTACATGAACTAAACAACATGTGATCTTGGTTCAAACTTGACTTTTAGGACTTAGAGA
Source organism: Lathyrus aphaca (assembly GCA_963966055.1). Classification (NCBI taxonomy): domain Eukaryota; kingdom Viridiplantae; phylum Streptophyta; class Magnoliopsida; order Fabales; family Fabaceae; genus Lathyrus; species Lathyrus aphaca. The sequence goes on along the minus strand of OZ014519.1, from coordinate 274,201,658 downwards.
ATGCTTATGTGCTGGTTTGATACCAATTAGAGGTTGCAATTTGACTTGGTGTATGATTTTGCAAGTTTTCCCATTTGGTGCATAACTTGAATTTTAGTGATTTTTGCCAACTTTAACAAACCATAACTTTTGATCCAAGATGAATTAGATCATGTTCTTGTACTTTTTGAAAAGGGAAAGATGAGATCTACAACTTTCATGACCAAAGTTTTTCCATTTGAAGCATTTTTGGATCCAAAATCATGGCTTGAAAAATGACCTAAAATGATGCATTCTTGAAAAGTCAACTATGCCCAAAAAGTCAACATTTGCAAAAACCCTAAATTCTTGATTTCTATGAACTTCAATCTTCTTCCATGATCAAATAAAGACCATATACACTCAAAATGATGAAGATCACCCCTTGGTTGGGTCATTGGGGGCCTCAGATGCCCTGATTTTGCACTGACTTGTCTGAAAAGTCAACCCTTGATCAGATGACTTCCCCATGGAATTTCTTCATGAAAATTGATATGCATACTCCCTATACCATATAGAGACCAATGGAAACAAGAATGACCAAAAAATTTGGAGTTATGGCCTCTGAAACCAAAACCCTAATTTTCAGTCAACTGTGCAGTCAAACCTGGCTCTGCATCCACTCAAACCCTAGTTCTTGTGATTCCTTTGCATTTTTGACTTTGAGGAGATGGAATATGATATAGGAACACACATGGACCCCTTTTAGTTGATTGGTGGCCTTTGGAATGGCTCAAGATGCCCTGAGATTGCTCAGATCACAAACCCTAGGTGCAGATGACTTAGAAACTATGCAGGGAATAAAAAATGAGATGTGAGATGTGTGATTGTGTTTATGCATATGAGAATTATCACAAGCCATGGTGTGAATGAGTGAGGGCAAATTTGGGGTGTTTACAACTTATTGATGTGTGATGAAGCAATCCAATGCAGCTTGATTTCAAATGCTTGAAAGTGTATCATTATTTGCTTGATTCTGATGAAGAGCATGGCAGCTACCTTGATCATGCAACCATGTGATAATTTGAACTTGTTCGAATGCAATTCCATATGATATCATTATGTTAACTAATGTGCATAAGCTGACTGAACTTAGAACATCTCATAACACAATGCCTTATGGAGCAAGCAAACCAGTTTGATGTAATGATCTTCCATTGATGATTTCTTCAAGTTCAAGCCACCAAATCATGGATTTCTTGTACTCAAATTGAAGATCAACTTTCATATAACATGTTTGATATTTGGTCCATGATAAAAGAATGGCTCTAAGTCACTCAAAAAGGCCCATGAACTTGCTTGCTCATAATTGCATTTATAGGCAAGCCAAAGGTATGTGTTCCTGGAAAGAGGCCTAAGGACATTTCAGTTTCACAACCTTTACTTTGACCCATCATATGACCATGATAACTTGATCAGATGAAAAAATGGCAAACATCAATCTTGAAGAAAACATGGAGATGAACAACTTTCATGTTGGAAAATTTTTCATTTGAGGTCATCTTGATGGAGAAAAATGATCATACTTGTGGCACACCACCTGTTTGATAAAAGTCCTTGCCTGGCACGTGCACAAGACTTGCTTTGGCTGGCCCATGACTTGGGTTTTGCCCTAATTTCACCAAACTTTGATTGATCATAACTTCTTCTATTTTTATCCCATGAACACGTTCCACCTATGGATTTGAAGCTTAGGATGTCCTCTTTCAAACTGCCCAAATGTAATTTTCATTTGACTTTTATTTTGGGAGTAGGCCTCTCTTAAACTTGGCCGAAAAATGGCCAAAACATGCCATTTTTGGAAACCCTAATTTTCCAAAAATGGTAATTCTTGATTTTCTTGATTTTTAAGGATCCCTCCATCATTTCTTGATCAAATTTTGTCCATGGACTCCTTGTAGCATCAATTTCATGAATTTGACCTCTAAAAGTCAGGAGTTGACTTTTTCCTCAGCACAGTTGACTTTTCCCTAATTTCTTGATTTTCAAGTAACTGATCAATTGAAGACCCTCTGAAATGATTCAATGGATGAAACTTCAACCTTAAACACTTGATATCATGTGGAAAACAATGAGATTAAGTTTGAACCAAAATTCACTGAGAAGCTCATTCAATAAGAAACCCTAATTTCACCCCCCCCCCCCTTTTGTTAGGAGGTGTTGCACTGCTTGAATTCCTTGATCAATCCTCCTCTTTCTAATACTTGTGGAGCCCAATGAGATCTTGTAGGATGTTGTGAACCCTTTGCACAATATTGAGAGGCAATGTGACCCTTTTTATTGCTTTTGGATGATCATCAATTTCTTCAGTATTTGATCACAAGCCCTATGCCTCAGTTATGATTGTTATGATGCAATGCTTTGTGATATGATATGGAATTGTGTATGCAATGTGGTATGCTAAATGCCATGAAAATGAGAGGGAAAATTTTAAGGTATTACATCTGCCCTTATTCAATCATCTACAGACCTGAATGGATGATAACAATGTGGATGATTAGCAAACGATGTCGCCTCCACCCATTGGTGAAGTAGTCAATTGCCACAAAAATAAAATGATGTCCATTCGAAGCCTTGGGTTCAATCATATCAATTCCTGACATAGAGAAAGGCCATGGGGAAGAAATAACATTGAGATGAGTTGGTGGAACATGAATCTTATCAGCATACACTTGGCACTTATGACACTTTTCACATACTTACAACAGTCAGATTCCATTGTTAGTCAATAGTAACCTGCTCTTAATATCTTTGTAGCCATTGCATGCCTATTGGCATGAGTACCAAAAGGTCCTTCATGAATTTATTTCATAACTAGGTCTACTTCGTGTCTTTCACAGCATATGAGCAAGACCATGTCAAAATTCCTCTTATAAAGCACATTCCCATTCAGGAAGAAATTGCATGGCAATCTCCTCAAGTCCTTTTATCTTTATCGGATGCCCCCAAGTGGGTATTCCTGACTCTGGAGAAAACATTTAATATCATGATACCAAGGCTTGTCATCATGGACCTCTTCAACTGCAAACACATGAGCTGGTATTTCAAGCCTCATCACACTAATCATGGGAACATCATTCCATTGGCGCACCTTTACCATGGAAGCTATAGTTGCCAAAGTATATGTCATCTGATTTTCATCGCGAGGCACATAATGAAACTCAACTTTAGTGAAGAAAGTTGATATCCTCCTAGCATAATCTTTATACATAATTAAGTAGGGTTGATGAGTTACCTACTTACCCTTGATCTGATTAATTACCAAGGCAGAATCTCCATACACATCAAGATGCTTAATTCTCAAATCAATAGCTTCCTCAAGACCCATAAGACAAGCTTCATACTCAGCTTTATTATTGGTAAAAGGCAAATTCAACCTTGCAGCAAAAGGAATATGTGAACCATGGGGAGTAATAATCATTGCCCCAATTCCTTTTCCACGTGCATTCACAACACTATAAAAAACTAAACCCCATCGAGATCCAAGCTCAGGCCCTTCCTCAATCAAAGGTTCATCACAATCTTTCATTTCCAAATACATCACATCTTCATCCGGGAAATCAAACTTGATAGATTGGTAATCATCAATTGGTTGATGTGCCAAATGGTCAGCTAAGATACTACCTTTTATAGCTTTTTGAGCTCGGTACTCAATATCATATTCTGACAACAACATTTGCCAACGAGTAATCCTCCTAGTCAAAGCAGGCTTTTCAAAGATATACTTGATCAGATCCATTTTTGATATCAACCAAGTGGTATGATTCAACATATAATGGCAAAGACGCTTTGCAGCCCAAGCTAAGGCACAACCAGTTTTTTCAAGCATGGAGTACCGAGACTCACAATCAGTGAATTTCTTACTCAAGTAGTAAATTGCATATTCTTTTCTTCCAGATTCATCTTGCTAACCAAGCACACAACCCATGGAATCTTCCAACACAATCAAGTACATAATCAACGGTCTACCTTCCACCAAAGTTGACAAGATAGGAGGTTTAAGCACATACTCTTTGATACTTTAAAAAGCTTTCTAACAATCATCTGTTTAGAAACAACCTTGGTCTTTCTAAAGCAACTTGAAGATCAGATCACATGTGGTGGTCATGTGAGAGATAAACCTCGAAATGTATTTCAAACGGCCCAAGAATCATCTTATTTGCTTTTTAGTTTTTGGAGCAGGCATTTCCCGAATAGCTTTCACTTTATCAGGATCAATTTCAATGCCTCTCTAGCTGACAATGAATCCTAACAACTTTACAAAACATACACCAAAAGTGCACTTGTTCGGGTTCAAATGAAGCTTTAACTTCCTTAACCTCTGAAACAATTTTAACAAATGTTCAACGTGATTTTCTTCAGTTCTTGACTTAGCGGTCATATCATCAACATATACTTCAATTTCTTTATGCATCATATCAAGGAAAAGAGTAGTCATAGCTCTTTGGTACATCGCACCAACATTCTTCAATCCAAAGGGCATCACTCTATAGCAGAATGTTCCCCATGGTGTAATAAATGTGGTATTTTCCATGTCCTCAAGTGCCATCTTTATTTGATTATAACTGGAAAATCTATCCATAAAAGAAAACACATCAAACTTAGTCATATTATCTACGAACACATAAATATGTGTTAATGGAAAATCATCCTTTGGACTGGCTTTATTCAAATCTTTGTAATCAACACACATTCGGAATTTTTATCTTTCTTTGGAACAGGCACAATATTAGCCACCCATTGAGGATAATTAGATGTCACAAGAAAACTTGCATCAATCTTCTTTTGAACCTCCTCTTTGATCTTTACTGCCATATCCAGATGAGTTCTTCTCAACTTTTGCTTCATAGGTGGACATTTAGGCTTCGGCGGCAATCTACGCTCCACAATATTAGTATCGAGACTTGTCATGTCTTGATAAGACCAAGAAAACACATCAACATATTCTTTAAGAAGCTCTACCATCCTCTTCTTAACATCAGGACCAAGCAATGCCCCAATCTTGACTTCTTTCTTATCATCTTAAAACCCAAGTTGACCATCTCTATAGACTCTCCATGAGGCTGAATAACTCTCACCTCATGCTCAAGAAACTGGGAAATCTCATCTAGAATCTCTTCAACATCCTATCCTTCAGCTTCGAACATAGGTAATTCAAAGTTGGGAGGGGGTATAGGATCATTGTTTTCGATGGATTTAATAATCAATCTGCACAATGATTATATTTTTATTTTAAAGTATGAACAAAAGTGAAAACATCATGCAGATAAACAATGAATATTATTATTTTGGGTTTTTCATGTTACAATTTTTCATAATAAAGCAAAAAGGAAAAACACATATGGAAATAACAAAATAACATTTTATTGATGATGAAAAAAATTTGAAACAAAGCCCGACAAACTTCACTTCCACCTTGGGAAGAGTGAAAGGAATTTTGAAAGAAAATAAAATAAATCACTTTGAAGCATGAACAATAGAAGGAACATTAATAATAGTCTATTTTTTGAAAATCTTTTTGTGCGTAATAAAATTAGGCATTCCTTCATCTTCATCATCTTCAATGATGTCATCGACCTCCAGATCAGGTCTAAAAGACTCATAAGCATTTTTCCTTCAGAATAAGATCCAAGGTCTTTCAGATACGGTTCCTAAAGGTCATATTGAATTTCTTCTCCATGATTATCTTCCAAACCGTAATCATCCTCTATGACTGCACCAGCAGAATGATCCCCAACGTTACCTCCTACCATGCTCACAGACGTATTACCATACTTCGGAAGCGGATTTGTCTTCACATTCGGACTAACATCATTGAAAGACAAAACATTGCTCCTTATCAAGTTTTTACACTTCAATCTTCAATGAAAGTAATTCTCAATATCGTGCCCCGGGGTACCTTGATGGAAAGCACAATAAGCCTCTGGCTTATACCACCATGGAATAATCTCTGTAACTGGAGATGGAGAACATGTTTGCACAAGATTCTTCACGATTAGAGATGGAAGGAAAACTGCATACAACATTGGAATAGGATCAAATCTCGACTTAGCACGACCCTGTTGAATACCATTTTGTTGCATATAAGGTTGTTGATAGTGAGACTGATACTTTGGAGCCACTGTCACAATAGGAGTCACATTAATCATCAAAGTTACAGAAGCTATATGTTGTTGATGACGATTCTCACGACCACGAGGTCTTTTGTAACTTTCACGAGACACAACATTAGTCTTACCTTCTTTCTTCTTTCCAAAGTTGAACCTCTTAAAACTCGAGCCAATATTACTTTCTTTTCTCAAACGTCTCTCACAGACACCTTCTTCTAGTCGCATCCCCATATTCACCATTTCAGTTAAATCAAATGGAGCACTTACAATCATATTCGCATAGTAGAAAGAACCTAAAGTCTTCTAAAAGGCCTTCGTCATCTCTTTCTCTTCCAAAGGAGGAACAATCTGAGCTACAAGTTCACGCCATCTCTGCACATACTCTTTGAAAGCTTATTTGTCCTTTTGGGACATAGCATGAAGTTGATCTTTGTTCGGTGCCATATCAACATTATACTTGTATTTTCTGACAAAAGCCTCTCCCAAATCATTGAAAGTCTTGATTTGGATGTTATCCAAACCCATGTACCATCTCATAGTTGCACCAGTCAGATTGTCATGTTAATAATGAATCAACAATTGATCATTCTCTGTCTGGGCTAACATATTCCTAGCATACATAGTTAAGTGACTCAGAGGACAAGTATTTCCCTTATACTTCTCAAACCCAAGCAACTTGAACTTGTGCGGAACCTTGACATTGGGAACCAAGAAGAGATCATAAGCATCTTTACCAAACAAATCTTTATGCCTCAAAGCCTTCATCTCTTTCTGTATTTTAGAAAAACAGCCCTGGAAGTCATCAAGCCTTTCAATTACTCCAGCGTTTTCACTAGGCTCAGCGTGTTAAATCACTTCATCAAGGTGCGGAGTAGTATGCATCATAGGCAGTGCAGTAGTCATCATCGGCTGAAGAGTAGCAAATTCAGCATTCTCATGTGGAGGAGGGTGATAACTAGCAGGAACAAAATCAACTAGTATACCCCACAGTGTGCTAGCAGGCATGTGGTAGCAAGGCAAAATGATAATTTCAGCAGGAATCAATGCAGTGACAATCCCAGAGATGACTATGCATCGTATCGGAGAATTAGGAGGAGGGGTGGTTGATTCTGAGCATTCACCAAGATTTCCATCATGGCAGTGATCATTTCCAAGCTATCCTTCAGAGATGAAACTTCCTTGCGCAACTCGTGATTCTCTTGTTGTAAGGCTTCAAACATCTTTCTTCAATTAGCTCGAGTATCGATCTGGTGAGTCAGCTTGACAGGAGAACTGGATGAAGACCAAGAAACAAAATAAGACCCATGTAAAAATATCAAGAAGCAAGACCAATGCAAGCATGATGCATGGTATGCATATTAAATGCAAAGATTTCAAGGGAGTATAAGATAAATTGCAATATTTATAAAATAAACACTTTTTGAAGTACTACAAACTCATTCTCATTAAAATCAGAGTGAGGATTACAAGTGAAGTACAAGTTTCAATAACCCTAATACATGAGAGAAAAGTAAACTAGGCCTACGGGATCATATCTGAAGAAACTCCAAATCCCGACTGGTATTTCATGTGAATCCTCTTAATCTCTTTCTTGTACCGATTCTCCATGTCTTCCTTATCCTTCACCAACTGGTCAACAATGGCCTTCCAAGCACTAGATGTAGAAGGATGGTATATGGAGTATTAGAGGAAAATAAATCCTCTCTTGGCCTTTTCATGACACGCCGCTCAAGTAACTCAATGAGATTATCTTTCTCCTTCAGTTGCTCTTGCATAGTCGTCTTCTCAAGTAGCCATGCTTCTTTATCTTTCTTCATCTTGTCCAATTCTTCTTGAAGAGCAACCTTCTCATCAACGGGCGGAAGAAAAATGGATAATGGCAATATAGGAAACAAAGGCTCCTCAGGTGGATAAGGCATCTTGAGCTTGGAAGCCCAAGATCAAACCCACTGGATGTAACACTCAGAAGTAGCAAGGTGTTATTTTCCCAATTGACCCTTCTCTTTCCGATGAAGAGTATGCCATGAATGAGCAATCCTTTTCTTCATTTCTACATGATCTACCCCATTGAGAAAGAAGAAACTAGATAGTGAAAGGTTTCTTGGTATGTCCTTCAACCAATATCCCAATTGTCGCCTAGTAAGAATAGGGTTATAACTAATTCCCCCACGTGTACCAAGAAGAGGTACATTGGGAAACTCTCCACAACCGTCAATAAGCACTCTTATATCATAATAAGAACAATACTAAGACATATCCTTATGAGTAAGAGACATGATCCTTTGACACCATCTTCGCTTCTCTCTATTATCCTTGAAGACATCGGACTTTGCTAGGTGAAAAATAAACCACCTATAAAGAAGAGGCGCACAACATACAATCTCTCCATCACCTTTGGAGACCCTATGATGAATAGCATGATACATGTCTCCAAGTAAAGTGGGAACCGGATTTCTCTTCAAGAAGATCTGAATAGCACTCTCGTCAACAATACCATCTAAATTGGGAAACAAGACAATCACATAGATAAGTAAAGCAAGAATAGCCTCAAATGCATCCTTATGAGACAAAGTAAGAGAAGTATAAGCTTTCTCCATTAAGAACTTGGCATTAATACCACAAACACCTACTTTTGGAAGAAACTTCCCACTAAGGTCATAATCCTTAAGAAAAAGGGCTTTGGCGATAACTTTGGTCGTAAGCTCCTTTTCCAAACCACTGAAAAGAAATTCCTTGTCCAAAATAAGCAAACCCTTCCAATGAGAGTACTCCTCCAAAGTCGGCACAAGCTGATGATTAGGAAAGTTGAAATAATGGTGTAAAGGATCATAGAACTAAACCAAGGTAGGGAGAATCCCATCTGGTATATCGATCTTCAAGATGAACAAGAGCTTTCCATAATGTTTCTGAATCTCATCAGTATCGACCATTAAAGCTCTAAGCTTTCTCAACTCTACCAGATTAGGACTTTTTAAACTGTACTTCTGAGTATTCCTTTTTTCAACATTCATAGCCATAGACATCTGAAATATTGGAAAAAGTACCTATAAGTCCCTTGAAATCTTGAGAACAATGCTCATGAATGCATGAGTGCATGTATGCAACAACTACAAACAAGATCACACAAAGCATACAGGTCTAGGTTCCGAGTCACGAGCATGAAGTCAAGGTATAAAAAAACATCCCACATAGGTAAGTACTAGGGTTTTGTCTTCATTGTACCTGCAAAAAACCAAAAGGGAGCTAACAGAGGTGCCCAAAGTTAGCATCCATCTTTAGAATATTATCGGTACGTTGGACTACTCCCCAACCAATAACATTCTTGAGAAAGACCTCGTCTGAGTGTAGTATCGCGTGACAACCATCTCAGGTTAACACCTGGATAGCTTCCGCACTATGTTCCTAAATTGGCTTGGATGGGTTAAGATTTCTATGGTCCTTAGTATGATCAGCTCAAGGTCAGAAAAGTAATGCCATGTTACAACTACACGTCATGACATCAGTAATTCGAGAGAGCCTAACTGAGTGGAGATTATCGAATAATACTCACTTTGGACTACTCTATCGTGTATTACTTTGTATATTACCGTCATATCATAAGTTCACTCAGATTCGGGTATAGAATCTATCTCACTCACAGAGGATCACCAAAACCGAAACGGAACAAACAATAACAAACAAATCAAACCAAAGCAGTAAATAAATCAAAGTAGGCCGAATCCACTTAGAGATTACTCCCCAATAGAGTCTCCACTTTTATGTAGCAGTAAAATAATGAGTGTAAGTTATTAGTTAACTTAACTCAAAGTAAACAAAGTCGCCACCGCGCCTTTATTTTATTCCAAATGAAAAAGGAAAAAAGAGCGAATAAATCATAATGAATCTAAAAGCAAAAAGCTAAAAGGATCGAGCAGAGAACGGGTAATGTAACACCCCAAAGTCGATTTTAATTTAATTGATGTGTTTCTTATGAATTTTGATGATTTAGGAGGTTATTTGATGTTTTGTGGAGTTTTGAGGGTGACTTAATATTTTAATAATATTAGGATATTAAGTATAGTGGGTTTATATAATTAATTTGAGTTAATTAAATAAAATAAAAAGAATTAGAGGATAAGGGGTAATATGGTATTTTGGTAGAGGATTATTGAGGTTATTATGGGGAAAGTCTAATGAGGTATTAGGGGCAAGAGTGACTAAAGAGTAAAGTTGGTTTTGTGTACGATCAATTGGAACGATCACACTCTTGGAGAGAAAGGAGAAGAACTCTGAGGAAGAAGGCTAGGACTTGAAGGTTTGGGAGATTTTTCGAGAAGTTATCAAAAAGGATTTCGAAACCTAAGGTATGGGGAGTAATTCTATTTTGGTATTGTAATGTAGAGATAGTAATTTGGAGATTTGAAGGAGAAACTTAGGTTTATGGGGTTTTGTGATGAATTGGTTATTGATGATGATTTTGTGATGATTTTGATGAATATAATGATGTTAGATGATGTATATGATGTTATTATGGGTAATGTTGATGTTGACTATGATTTTGCTGTTATGTTGATGTTGAATATGGATTTTTATGAGTGAAATTGCAGAAGGGCGATTCTGAAAATCGCATAAAATCTGCAGAAATCGCGAAGCTCGCTTAGCGAGATACAACTCGCTTAGCGAGCAAGTCAGAATTTTGAAAATCCAAAACCCGAGAGTTGGTCACTTAGCGAGCAGGGTGGCTCGCTTAGTGAGACCTGGAATGTTTGGAAAAATAATTTTTAATGCAGAAAAATATTTTACTCGATGTGGTTTGTGTCAAAAGCCACTATGATGTTTTAGAACTGTTGTATAATGTGTTGTAGAGGCTATGTGAGTAGCATTAGTGATATAATAATGTATGATGACTTGAATGATTTTAGGGGTTTATGAGGTATGTTTACATGATGTAGAGTAAGATGTTAAGTGATTATGTGAAATGATGATTGATGATGAATGCGGATGCAATGCTTATGAGGTTTTGATGAAGATGTGTGTATATTGCGTCTTGCATTCATGGCATGATTTATGAGGGGACTTAGGTCCTTTGGTAGCTTCAATCCCATTGTGCGGATTGAAGTGATATGATATTATAATGTGCTCCTTAGTGGAGGGTTGATGGCCCAGTGTTCATCCATGAGGATGTATCGGTACCACATGCATAATAAGAGGTTGCATTTCATTCTAAATGACATAGCATGAATTGCATTGAGTTTGTTTATTGATGTGATGTCTTCAATGTTATGTATGATTGAGTTAGCAACAATTCCTGAACATCACAACAAACATCACAACAGAGTTAGCAACAACAAAACAAAGACCTACAAAACAAACAAAAGGGTTAGCATGCAATGCAGTATGCTTATTTGTTCTCAAGGTATCCGGTTTGGCATTCAGTTTTGACCCTTCCAGACCCTTGAAGATGATGCTGTTGAAGTTGCTTTTGAAAGAAACTCAGATGAAGCAAACTAACACAAATATATATATTACAGAAGGGGAAATAATACAACTTGTTCATTTTACAACACCAGCCCTCTAAGGGGTCAAAATACATTACAAGAAAATAAAAGTACATGGAAAGAAAACAACAACAAGCAAATGGTCAAACACCAAGTCCAAACTCATCCTCCCGAACTTCCTTGAGAAGTGCTTCGGTCACAGGATCAGCCGGACGCTCTGTAAGATTCCGGATGAGAAGGTTCCTTGTAGCAATAGCTGCAGTCAACTTCTTGTGTTGACCTTGGTCCTTAGACCTCTTCACTCCGGCTCTGATCTTCAGCTCTGATATCTCCCTCTGGGCTGCTGCCAGGGCTTCTCCTATTTGCTCCATCTTGTCTTGAACTCTCTTGTCCTCCAGAGTACGAGCCTCGGTGATCCTGACCCACCTAGCCTGACTCTCTTTCAGATACAAGTCTGTCCTAGCTTTCTGGAATTGGGCTTCCTTGCAAGCATTCTTCAGGATTTGCTCTCCAGCCCTAGACTTCTTAATGTAATCTTCAGACCTTTCAATCTTAGTCAGATGCTCTTTCTTCAGCTTCTCCAATCTTTCAATATCCAATCTCCCATCACTCCTCTCATAGAGGGTCTTCTGCAAAGCTTGGGTCAACTTCTCATTCCTCTCCTTCAACTTTTCAAACTCCTCTAGACTGACAGTTGCTGGAGGTGGTGTTGTGGAAGGCCCAGGCACATCTTCAATAGTAAAGGGCATCCCAGAGAATTGAGCCCTAGCATAGGACCAATCATAGTATTGTGCTGATGCCACATTGTTACATTTTCCCAAGATGGTTACTCCCTTAGTTTGAACATTATCCCAGGCCCAAGCTGCCTGCCTAACAACAGTCAAACTAATCTTGTTCTCACAGTAAAGAGTCTCAACCAAGTCCTGTGCCTTAGGAGTGTGGACCAGTGCATAGCCCAATTGTCTCTTGAACAGCAGAGGGTTGTAGTTAATACTTCCCTTAACTCCTATTAGGGGCACATTGGGAAAATGCCCAAAGCTGGTGATGATATCCCTGCCTTTTGTGCTCTGAGTGCACCACCTGATATCAGCTGAAGTGAGAGTAGTAAGTCTTCCAGCCCAGTTTTTCTGTTGATGAGGATTCAAAAATGCATCTGTCCTGGGTAGATGTCTGAGAAGCCAAGTATGGAATAATGGAGCACAACACCTTACTAGTCTCCCCCTCTGTTTTTCATTCCTCTGATGCACTGAATAGTAGAGATCACCCAATAAAGTTGGCACTGGGTTCCTTAGAATGAACAGGTGAATTGCATTCTTACTGATGAATCGAGGCTCATCTGCAAACAATACAATCCCATAGATACTCAAAGCCATCAAAGCACATACTGCTTTCCATTCTCCTAAAGAAGCTTTCAGGGTAGCTTGAGAGATCAAGAAATCCAGATGCAGGCCAGGGATTCCAGCCTTAGAAGTCATATGCTGCCCTATCAGGATTGGTTCCAGATGTAATGCCTTTGCTACCTCTTCATTACTTGGAAAGACCATCTCAGGGTTGAAAGGAACTTCTCTCCTGATAGGTATGCCAACTAATGATGAGTATTCTTCCAATAAGGGCCCCATCTGAAAATCCTGGAAAGTAAAACATCTTAGTGGAGGATCATAAAACTGAAGGCAGGTGTGGATCAGGCTTCTCTGTGAAGGGTCCAGATCCATGACCATATCAAGTATATCTCCATGGTGTTCCCTGAACAATGGCACATGGTCTGGAGTGATCAGGGTCTGAATCCTCCTGATGTCTGACAAGTCTGGCTGGAAGAAGTGGTAGGTGATGTTGCTTTTCTTCGGAGCCATGATGTTGAGACTGAGTAGAGACAAGTGCTGATGAAGATGCTGAAGAGAAGGGCCACTGATTGGCTGGCGCAAATGACTGAAGTGAACAGCTGATGGCTGAAGCAAGTGCTGATGGAGACAGGTCAATACTGAAGGTGGGGTCAAAACCAAAACCAAATGAAGATGGATACCCTGTAAACACAAATAAGCAAATGTCAATATGATGCAATGATTATGTATGCAAATGATTATGCAAGGGTTTGTGACTGAGCTGGATCTGATCAAATGCTCTGGTATAAGTCCATGTGTGTAAGAAATCCAGGTGGAGGTCTATAAATCCAGTAACCAAGGTGGGGGACTCAAATAAAGAGCCACATATCCAGGGTTTAGAATCACAAGAACTATCCCAACATGAAGTATTCTTAATTATATCAAAATAACTGGGTATTCTGAGGTCAAGGTACCTGCAAACCTGTAAACAGCCCATCCCCCTCACAGGTAGTGTTCTAAAACAAGGATCCTCAGACTTGGATCAGTTATGAGAAGTGTAAACACTTCTAACCCGGAGGTACAGTGTTTACAATAACCATAAAAGTTCCTCCTCTAATTCACCTCAGTTTCTGAAGGTCAATACTAAAGGTCATCCAGACTTAGCAGGCTTCCCAGATAGCCCTAGCATTGCAGGAAATCTGCAACACAGAGTTCTCAAGAAGAAACCCATATCTGAACCGTGTTTCATATTCCCGCACCAGACCGAGATGGAATGGGAAAGAATATGAACCACTCTATCCTAGGTGTCACTCAGGTCCCAGGTATAGGACCTTAACTCTCAATGAATCACCCACCCACCAAAGCAAACAACAGATCCAGCCAGCAACAATGACAGTATGATATATGAAAAACTGTAAAGAAAGCAATAAATAAAGCTGTATAGAAAGCAATAAATAAAGCAAATATACAAACACAAATAGCACATAACACCCCAATAAACACAAATCAATCAAGCGCTAGGAGGAACCCACAAAAAGAACCAGAAGCCCTGGTTGCAGTATAAGATTCCCCAGCAGAGTCGCCAAGCTGTCGCTCCCAAAGATTTGCATCCAGGTACAAGCGCGAACGGTCGGCGAGAGGGACAATGAGAACACACAGCCGTGAACTCACTGGAAAAGAAAAGAGTCGCCAGCTAGGCATTTTTATCCCGGAGGAAAGGTAATGCTGCATAGACCTAGAAAGATACGGATAAGACGGTTTGCGAACCAGAGAGACTGAGAAAGGGGGTTGGTTACAACCTGGGAAGGTATTAGCACCCAGATTGTCCGTCGTACTCGACGGGATCCACGCTTAAAAGATTTGTGTTTTAAAGGGGTAGTGTCAGTGCAATCTGTGTATAAAATAGCTGGAATAGAATGTACAGGTGTCAGTGTAAGAGAGGTGCAAAGTGTGATATATACAGTGTCAGTGTAAAGACAGAGTGAAATGCTCAAGATAATGAGACTAAAGAATAAGGCTGGAGGAGGGGGAATATACAGAGACTTTTGTTCGATAACTGTTAAGTTATGCCTACGTATCCTCTCGTGCAATGAGGAAGTCAGAACACCGTAGTTCGACCCAAAGAGACTGAAAAGTGATTTGACTTGTGAACTGCTTGCTTATCTATGCTCAAGTGTATGACCCGTCTGGCTCAGGTGCTTACTGTCTTGCATTAGACGGAAGAAGCTAGTTCTCGTTTGTGAGTGAATGAGATGAGAAAAGAATCCCGAGGGAGACGATTATTGTTTGTTTTTGTGTTTTCAGTCTTTTATTGCTTTTGGATTTTGTCCTAAGTTAATGAGCTTAAGCCTAAACCAATGGGCTAGTAAACTCATCACATCCTCCCTCTGATTAGGGGTAATGAGAATACCTTAGGTGTGAAGTCAGATTCTCACACTTAATCACCTTTGATGTAGGATTAAGATCATTAACCTACTTGTGATTATTTAGATGTTTTTGTGGTTTTTGTTTAGTGTTAAGTAATGAGGTTAAGCCATAATCAGGGATTAAACAGACTCATTACACCATCCTAATAGAAGGATAATAGATGAGAAAGTTTAAGCTTAGGAAAGCTCCTCAACTTAATCCATGATTAGGGATTAAACTCATGACAAAACAAGCCTTTGATTAAGTGGATTTTATTTAATGATATGATGATGAAGAAATGAGTTTTATGGTTTGTAAGACTACTTGAGGGGGACTTGTCCATTAACACTAGGGTTAGTCCTTCTTAACCAATTAAGGAAGAATTAGAACCCTAATGCAAGGCCCAAGTTACAAGTGTGATGTCTTGATGATTATCAGATGAATTGATTAAAGGGGTTAAACACATTAAGGGTCTAACACTTAGGATTAAAGTTATACACTCCATCCTAATAGAAGGATGCAGGCATAAGCTTAATCACAAAGCCTTAAAGCCTTTAGGGTTTAGTCCCTGATTATGAGGTGAGAAGAAGAGACTCAAGGAGAGACACAAAGGTAAAACTAAGAGGGGAGACTAATCAAAACCCTAATTCATTGTCATGCTTGGTTGTTCCTAAGATTTGTGAGGTTTGCAAGAACAATCTTCAAAGGAGCCACCAGGAAGCAGATGAACAAGATCAAGAGAAGCAAAGTGACTTGCTCCATTCAAGAAGTCAAGTCACTTGAAGAAAGAAAGTGGGAGGAACAAGAATGAGCAAGCTCAAACTCAAACACATATAGAAATGCAGCAATGTATGCAAGAGAGATGAGAAGAAAAGTTATGAGAAGTGAAGGCAAATTCACTTCTCAAGTTACTTACCACCTGAAATGTTAGAAAGAAATGCAATGCAATGCAAAAATGAGATGATATGACATGATGCAAAGCCAAACCAGAAGCATGTTGATGATGATTATGATGTTATGGGGTGCTGCAAACATGAGGCAAGTCATGGAGATGTTCATACAAGATCATGGGTGCAAATGATGCAAGCTTAGAAGCATGAATACACATGAAAAGTTATGAAGCATACAAGGCAAATGAAATGGCAAATATGTGATGCAATGATCAAACATGCTTCCTATGTGTCTTAAGATGTCAAATGAGTCACAAGAATGCATAAAATGTCATGGCAAGTCATGTTATGCAAGAGAATGCAAGAAGGATGCAAATGAGGGCCCAAATTAGGGTTTATGGATCAAACATCAAACAAAAACCAAAAACAGAAACAAACCCTAAGATAAAAAATGGAAAATACCACCCAAAGAAACCCTAAACCTATACTAAACCAAGGTCCAAAGGGGAGGTCTCAACTCTTAACCAAACTCAAGTTATGATTTTTACAAGTTATTGGGGTTTTTAAGGCTCCTAAACAAAAGAAATGCCAAACAAATGGAAAATGCAAGATCAAATCAAGACCATTTAATCTTAGAAACTACATGCTAAACATAAAACAATGCAAGAAGAATCAATGTCCAACTCTTCCTAGATAGGCAGAAATGAATTTTTGAACTTTGGATCAAATTAATGCACAACAATGATTTTAATTCAATGAGAAATTCTTAAAATGCATCAAGATCAAAAAAGAAATTTGGTTTGAAGGTTGGACAATGTTTCTAAATGTCTTAGAACATTTCATGAATTTTTTGGTGATTTTTAAATACCTAAAAGTATTTTTAATTAATTAATTCCCATTAATCAATTAAAAATAATCTTTTAAATATTTAAAAATGTTTTTTTAATGATAAAAAATAAAATAAAAATATTTTTGTGTCATAAAAATTATTAAAACCCTTAGGAAAAAGTTTCATAATTTTTAGGAATTTTTTACTATTTTTAAATAATTGTGCAAGTTTAATGAAATAAAAAATAAATAAAATAGGAAGTAATCAGAATGGAGGGACAGGATTGGGTCTGGATTTGAATCTGTTGACCAGCGCGCAAATGAAGGGTCCAGATGGCTTCTGATCAAATTAAATTAATTATGGATTAATTAAGATAAACACGTGGATTAGGGCATAATGGCTTGATCTGAACCATCCATTCGCGCGGGGAGTCAAACATTTCAACACAATCAACGCTCAGAATTCAAACTTGAGTTAATGACTGTAATTAGGGCAAATCACTTTCAGGCTGCCGGAGAAGACCTCCGGTCGTCTTCTCCGGCCAACACCCCCCCTGAGAAATCCCAAAAACCCTAAAAAGCTAACTAAAATGAAATCTAAGAATTGGGAAATGTTCCTTATACACTCACGAACCAAACCCCTCTCTCAAAACAAATTTATATTTCCTAAATAAGCTGAATCGAAGAAGATAAGAACTAGGGCACGCAAGCCTCAGAGAGCAATTAAACTCTCATCCCAGCACCATTTCAAAAACTAAGAGTACCAGGATACTCAGTGAAGCATAAGGAACAAGTTTATAACATGAAAAACAATTTCTGGAAAAATAATTTTCAAGCTACCTGAGATTTGGAGCTTTCACTCTGATGACTTTCTGGCCACTTCCTTCAGTGCAATCCACCCCACTTGGTCCCCAGATGATGTTTGAATGCTTTAGAACAATTTATGTTGGCTGGTTGATGAGTTTCAACAGCTTCTGCTCAAGCTCAGTCAGAAATGGCAATGGAGTTTCAGGCAGTTTCAGGTCATTGTGAATGGTTCTTTGTGATCAGAACAATGAATGGAGAAGGTCTGTGGTGTTTGTTTTGATGTTTGTGAGCTAGGGAGAGAGATTCGAATGGAACTGCAAGTTGTGATGAAAAATGGCAATGGAGTGTTCTTGCTTGTTTTTGGCCCAAGTCTTGTTGGTTTCTACTCAGGGAAGCAAGGGGATTTGATCTATGGAAATGGTTTTTGTGTTTGCCAGCTGAGGAAACAAATTCGAAGGCTTATGCAAAAATGGAGTGTTTTGTGAATGTGTCATGTATGAAGTGTTTCAGCCTTGCCTTGTACATGAAATGGCTTGCAAAATGATAATGTATTTTAATCCTATAGGTCAGATGATGTGACCTGGCCTATAGTGATTGGTAAGTTGCTTTTGCAAAAAGTCAAATCTTTGTGTAAGGCAAGCATGGCTCATGATCTAGGCTTGGTACAAGGCATGGGCTATGCGCAGCAAAATGAGGGGAAAGGGCTAGCTTGGTTCAGCAGCCAATGCTGCAAGTTGGTGAAGAGAAATGAGTGGTTTTGCAACTTGTTGCCTTTTGAAACTTTATGAGAAAAGTCTTGTTACATGAACCATAACCATGGGCATTCTTGGTTCAAATCTGAATTTTATGACTTAGAGAATGTTTGCATACTGGTTTGAAAAGAATTAGAGGTTGCAATTGGCCTTGGTCCATGATTTTGCAAAATTCCCATTTGAAGCATGCCTTGAAAATCAATGATTTTAGCCAACTTTAACACAACATAACTTTTGATCCAAGAAGAGTTTGATCATGTTCTTGTACTTTTTGAAAAGGGAAAGATGAGATCTACAACTTTCATGACCAAAGTTTTTCCATTTGAAGCATTTTTGGATCAAGAATCAAGGCTTGAAAAATGACCTAAAATGAAGCATTCTTGAAAAGTCAACTATACCCAAAAAGTCAACATTTGCAAAAACCCTAAATTCTTGATTTTTATGAACTTCAATCTCCTTCCATGATCAAATAAAGATCATATACACTCAACATGATGAAGACCACCCATTGGTTGGGTCATTGGGGGCCTCAGATGCCCTGATTTTGCACTGACTTGTCCAGAAAGTCAACTCCTGATCAGATGACTTCCCCATGGAATTTCTTCATGAAAATTGATATGTATACTCCCTATACCATATAGAGATCAATGGAAACAAGAATGACCAAAAAAATTGGAGCTATGGCCTCTGAAACCAAAACCCTAATTTTCAGTCAACTGTGCAGTCAAACCTGGCTCTGCATCCACTCAAACCCTAGTTCTTGTGATTCTTTTGCATTTTTGACTTTGAGAGGATGGAATATGATATAAGAACACATGTGGACCCATTTGTAGTGATTGGTGGCCTTTGGAGTGGCTCAAAAAGCTCTTGGATTGCTCAGATCACAAACCCTAGGTGCAGATGACTTAGAAACTATGCAGTGAATCAAAAGTGAGATATGAGATGCATATGAGAATGATCACAAGCCATGGTGTGAATGGGTGAGGGAAAATTTGGGGTGTTTACAGCTGCCCCTATTCAAACATGAGTTAGCTGTGCAGGATGTAAGCAGCGTCTTAACAGGCAAACAAGATAACTTGTGGTTGAATACCAAAGACAGTCCAAAATTTGCACTCACAGAATGAAGAAGAAAAGGGATATAGATTGTAAAAGAAATAAAGTATATTGTAAAGTGTGGGCGACGGAGGACGACCGTCGAGCAGAGGACGACTGCTGGATAAAGAGCAATGACGGGGACGGCCGACATGCTGGGGAAAGTGTGAAGTGAAGCAATGACGGGGACGGCCGACATGCTGGGGATAAAAGTAAAGTTAAGACGGGGACGGCCGACTAGCTGAGAAAAGTATATTATGATGGGGACGGCCATCAAGATAAAGCTGTAAAATCTTCTGGAAAGTAAATGAAACCTGACGGGGACGGCCATCAAGTTCATAAGGCAAGGTAACCGACGATGGGGACGGCCATCGGGCTAAAAGGAAAAGGGACCACGACGGGGACGGCCATCGGGTCAAAGAATAAATGAAATAAACAGATGATGAGGTACGGTCATCAAAGGTGAAGGACGATCACCTAGCAGGGGACGGCTGCTCTTTTGGGGATAAGATGAGGGACGGTCATCTAAGGTGGAGTACGACCACCAGGCAGGGTACGGCTGCCAAAAGTATCAACGATGGGGACGGCCATCGGATAAAAGGTCAACGATGGGGACGGCCATCGGACGAGCATGATGGAGGACGACCATCAAGAGGTGGAGGACGACCACCTAGCAGGGGACGGCTGCTCTCAGGGTTTCTCATGACATAGGACGAATGTCAGATAACCAAAATCAACAATGGGGACGGCCATTGGATAAACTGATGAAGGACGATCATCAAGAGGTGGAGGACGACCACCTAGCAGGGGACGGCTGCTAAAAATCAACGATGGGGACAGCCATCGGATGAGCATGATGGAGGACGACCATCAAGAGGTGGAGGACGACCACCTAGCAGGGTACGGCTGCTCTCAGGGTTATCATAACACAGGACGAGTGTTAGATAAAAAGAAAAATTTGCTTTGTTGGCGATTTACTGGGGAATAGTAAACACGGACGAGCGTTTACATCCAAGAAAAGAAAGGTATAAGTGTTTGGTATGTCGTGTATAGATTAAAGATGCGGACGAGCATCCTTAAGACTATGATACGGACGAGTATCATGTAGAAACAAGTACTGACACATGTTCCGAGATGATGATACGGACGAGTATCAACTGGTTAACAGGGAACATGGACGAGTGTTGCATCTGAAGGGATTCCTCTGGGGAATAGTAGACATGGACGAGTATCTATATTCAAGAAGACATAAGTGTTTTGACGCAGTGTATGGATTAAAGATGCGGACGAGCATCCTTAAGACTATGATACGGACGAGTATCATGTAGAAACAAACACTAGACGCAATGTTCTGAGATGATGGTACGGACGAGTACCAACTGGTTAACAAAGAACAAGGACTATTGTTGAATCTGTGGGGATATAAGTGATGTATACAAGATACGGACGAGTATTTGTATAAGTGTAATATGAGTAGTGGATGGTGAGTATCGTATAGATGAGTGTTTTAACTGCTGGGGAGAGTGACACGGACGAGTGTCAAGAGAGAAAAGTATAATATTAACAAGTATATGGGTGATGAAAGTGTAAGCGACTGCGCTGGGGTTATGACACGGACGGGTGTCAAGAAAGTGTATGTATAGGTCTATGTGAGTGCAAAGAGGACGTCTTTGGCTTTCTGCTGGTGATTTGACACGGACGGGTGTCCGGTAGTATCTGTAATACGGGTGATTTTGTTTGCGAAGAGTGTTCAGGCAACTTTTCTGGGGAATGATAACACGAGCAGGTGTCAAAAAGGTGTATATAATGGTGTTTGGGAATTGTGAGGCAACTGTTTTTTTGCTGGGGATTCTGGGGGATTTTTGGGGAAGTATTTTGTACATTGACGGATTGTCATTGTTCACAAGTGTTCAATTCACAACGTGACTTATGATTATGCTATGCATTTGATTTTTGCCGTAATGCTCCGTATTAGACGGAATGCTACGCTCTGAGGGTGACTATGATGCTAATGCTATGATTATGCAAAAAGGGTACAGCTCCGGGACTCGGATCCCGTCGCTGCAAAGATCTCTGGCTGATCTGCTTGAAATGGACATCCCAGCTGGGGATGAGATCATTGATAGATCTGGTGAGATGTATTTGCTTGGGGATCTAGGTCACTGATCGACATATCCTTGTAATATGGGACCCAGCTGGGGTTTGTAGAGCTTTTTGTTCTCTGTTGTGACTCTTTCATGCGTTGCTCTTCTGAATAGAGGCTGAGGATTCTGTGGGGAGATGATTCCCTGACTCTTCCTATTCTGCTGAGGAAGGATGATTTGCACCATGGCTGGGGATAGTTGTTGGCCACTCAGCTGGGGAGGAAGCAGATCAGCTGGGGAGAACACCTGGTGCTAAGACTGAGCGAGTATTGATTTGGCGACCTCGCTGGGGAAATGGGCCTCTTCCCGTGCCACGTGGAAGATAGACCGAGTTGATAGTGGTCTTGTCAACTTGTTGAGGGTGAAGCCTTCATGCCCCAAGTTGATTTCTGGATACCTGCAATCCTGCAAAGATAAGGAAACGTACAAATGGTCCCGAGGTATCCTCTACTGGATTCCGTCATAGGAGTTAAGCATTTTTGAGAGTAAGTATATTCCCTGTAAGTATGTGTTTTTATTTTCTCAGAGAAGAACATCTGTACTTATGCAATTAGTTTTTTAGAGACATCAGACATTTTTTGCAAATAAAAATGTACAAGACGAAACATGACTGAAAAATCTGATTTTATTAATTCAAATGCCCTGAATTGGCGAGATACAGTCAAAGAAACAAGTCTCCTAAAATGAAGAGACTGTTACAAATTGAGAAACAAAGTGCTGGCGATGTTGACGACGCTTTCAAGAGCTTCCTCTTCCGCTATGACTTGTATGACAATGACTTTCTTCTCGTCTTGCTTCCTGAAGAAGGCTGATTCTGATTGAAGCTTGATCCTTTCGAGGCTTTCCAAATTGCAAGTGATACAGACGAATTCAGAATGCAGTTGTTCGCTTATTCCCTTATTTTGCATGGATCGCCCTTTCGGGTTTTCAATCCATCGGGATACCCATTTTTGCCTGAGCTGTCCAATACGACTTTTCAACTCAGCGGGTGTACACATTTTTTTTGTTTATTTCCCTTACTTTTGCCCGAGTCTTTTATTCTGTTTTTGACTCGCCGGGATGCCCTATTTTTGCCTGGACTTACATTCTGTTTTTATGTCCAGCGGGTCATTTTCATGCGAAGTATTTTTTAACTGCATCTGAATTCACAGGGGACAGGAAATCTTCACCATCCATGGTGCTGAGCATCAGTGCTCCACCAGAGAAAACCTTCTTCACCACGAATGGTCCTTCGTAGTTTGGGGTCCATTTGCCCCTGTGGTCTGTATGCGGAGGGAGGATTCTCTTCAGTACAAGATCTCCCACTTGGTACTCTCGATGCCTGACTTTCTGATCGAAGGCTCTCTTCATTCTTTTCTGATGTAACTGCCCATGACAGATTGCAGCCAATCTCTTCTCTTCGATCAGACTCAGTTGTTCGTATCGGGACCGAACCCATTCTGCTTCACTCAGTTTAACATCCATCAATACTCGTAGAGAGGGTAACTCAACTTCAACAGGTAGGACTGCTTCCATACCATACACAAGCTGATACGGTGTTGCCCCAGTGGATGTTCTGATTGATGTGCGGTACCCATGCAAGGCAAACGGTAGCATTTCATGCCAGTCCTTGTAAGTGACTACCATCTTCTGCACAATCTTCTTGATATTCTTATTTGCTGCCTCAACAGCGCCATTCATCTTCGGCCTGTAAGGAGAAGAATTGTGATGTTGGATCTTGAAGTCCCGGCATAATTCAGCCATCATCTTGTTGTTTAGATTGGAACCATTATCAGTAATGATTCGCTCGGGTACTCCATATCGACAGATGATATCTCTCTTCAGAAATCTGGCTACCACTTGTCTTGTGACGTTTGCATATGAGGCTGCTTCAACCCACTTGGTGAAATAATCAATAGCGACCAAGATGAATCTGTGGCCATTTGAAGCAGTCGGCTCAATCTTGCCAATCATATCAATGCCCCACATGGCAAAGGGCCATGGTGAAGACATGATGTTCAAAGGATTGGGAGGCACATGCACCTTATCCGCGTAGATCTGGCATTTGTGGCATTTTCTGGCGTAAGCACAACAGTCTGCATCCATTGTGATCCAGTAATAGCCTGATCTTAACAACTTTTTAGCCATGGCATGCCCTCCTGCATGGGTACCGAAAGATCCTTCATGCACTTCATGCATCAACAAATCTGCTTCCGTCTTGTCAACACATCTGAGGAGTACCATATCAAAGTTCCTCTTGTATAAAGACCCATCAGTGTTCAGAAAGAAACTACCAGCAAGCCTTCTCAAAGTCTTCTTATCATTGGAAGATGCCCCAGGTGGGTATGTTTGATCCTCTAAGAAGCACTTAATGTCATGGAACCAAGGCTTATCATCCTTGATAATATCTGCTGCAAATACATATGCTGGTCTATCGAGTCTGGACACTGATATCTGGGGTACAAAGTTAGCAGCTTGAACTTTGATCATGGATGAAATGGTAGCAAGAGCATCTGCAAACTGATTCTCGTCCCGAGGGATATACTCAAGTTTGACCGTTGTGAAGAAAGTCAATAACCTCCTTGTATAATCCCTGTAAGGTATCAGATGATCCTGGTGGGTGTACCATTTTCCGTTAGTCTGATTGACTACCAAAGCTGAATCTCCGAATACGGTCAATGTTTTGATCCTGAGGTCGATGGCTTCCTCAAGACCCATAATGCAAGCTTCGTATTCAGCTTCGTTGTTAGTGCAGTTGAAAGTGAGTTTTGCCGAGAAAGGCATGTGAACTCCTTTAGGTGTAATGAGTACTGCACCAACACCACGGCCATTCATGTTAACAGCCCCATCAAACATCATAGTCCATTCTTCTTCTGGGTCTGGCCCTTCAGGGTGAATAGGCTCTTCGTGATCTTTTGCTTTAATGAACATGATGTCTTCATCAGGGAAGTCAAATCTCATAGGCTGGTAGTCATCAATGGGTTGCTCAGCAAGATATTCAGATAGTACACTGCCCTTGATGGCTTTCTGAGATGTGTACTGTATGTCGTATTCTGTGAGAATCATTTGCCATCTTGCAACCCGTCCGGTAAGAGCTGGCTTCTCGAAAATGTACTTAACTGGGTCCATTTTGGAGATCAATAAAGTAGTGTGGGTCAACATATACTGCCTCAGTCGGCGAGCAGCCCACGCTAAAGCACAGCAAGTTTTCTCGAGCAGTGAATAACGCTGTTCACAGTCGGTAAACTTTTTGCTTAGGTAGTATATTGCATACTCTTTTCGACCAGACTCGTCATGCTGGCCCAGCACACACCCCATGGACTCTTCTAATACTGTCAAGTACATAATCAGAGGTCTTCCTTCAACTGGCGGCATAAGGATTGGAGGTTCTTGCAAGTACTCCTTGATCTTGTCAAAAGCCCTTTGGCAGTCTTCGTTCCACCTGACCGTCTGTTCTTTTCTTAACAGCTTGAACAAGGGTTCACAGGTTGCTGTAAGGTGCGATATGAATCGTGAAATGTAGTTCAATCGACCTAAGAACCCTCGAACTTCTTTCTCAGTTTTCGGTGCAGGCATCTCTTGAATAGCTTTGACTTTATCAGGGTCAACTTCAATCCCTTTTTCTCTTACAATAAAGCCCAGCAGCTTACCGGATCGCACCCCGAATGTGCACTTGTTGGGGTTCAGCTTTAGTTGGTACTTCCTCAGACGCTTGAATAACTTCAGCAGATTCACCAGGTGATCTTCCTCTGTAAGGGACTTGGTGATCATATCATCCACATAACATTCTATTTCTTTATGGATCATATCGTGGAATAATGTCACCATAGCCCGTTGATATGTTGCACCAGCATTCTTCAGTCCGAATGGCATCACTTTGTAACAGAACGTGCCCCAAGGTGTGATGAATGTTGTCTTCTCCATGTCTTCAGGTGACATCTTGATCTGATTATACCCTGAAAATCCATCCATGAAGGAGAATACCGAGAACTGAGTCGTGTTATCCACCAATACGTCAATGTGAGGTAATGGGAAGTCATCTTTCGGGCTGGCTCTGTTCAGATCCCGGTAGTCAACACACATTCTTACTTTGCCGTCTTTCTTAGGCACAGGTACTATGTTAGCAACCCACGGCGGGTAGCTAGTTACAGCAAGGAACCCGGCGTCCCACTGCTTTTGTACCTCTTCCTTGATCTTCATAGCCATGTCTGGGCGAGTTCGGCGCAGTTTCTGTTTGACTGGTGGGCACTCTTCTCTCAAAGGCAGCTTATGCACAACAATGTCGGTATCCAACCCTGGCATGTCTTGATACGACCAAGCAAACACGTCCACATACTCTTGAAGCAGATCAATCAGCTGTCTCTTCACTGAGTTTTGTAGGCAGGCCCCGATTTTAACCTCTTTCACGTCTTCCTCTGTACCAAGATTAATCACTTCAATCTCCTCCTGGTGAGGAGTAATAACCTTTTCCTCTTGTCTTAACAACCTGGCTAGCTCTTCAGGAAGCTCATATTCTTCATCAACCCCTTCATCAGCTTGATTGATTGGATTGTCAAAGTCATACGAAGTCATAGCCGTGCTGTTGTCGGTGCTGTCAGGAAGGCACTCTCTGCAAGGGTTCAGTTGGTTCGTTTTAGTGATTGATTTTAATCTTGCTTTAAAAAAAGTGAAATAAAGTTATCATTTTGAAAACATCGCCATTTATTTTTTGTACAAAAAAGAAAAATGGGAAAACAGTGAGCAGAAAAGAAAAAGACTCGTTTGCAAAAAGATGTCTGATATTTCATTAATTTAATCTTGTTTGCACAAAAGTACAGATGGCCCTGATTACAAAATGAGTCTTGTCATCTTGGGAAAGATGCAAGACCTGGATGCATGCTATAAAAATACAGGAAATAATAATTACTCTGCATGAGTAACTCTTATAATTTCCTGGGAAGACCAGTTCGAGACACTGCTCCCCGGGATCTTTGGACGAATCCAATTCTCCAGATTGCGCTCCTCTTCCAGCTCGTCTTCCAGATTGTTGATAGCATCGGGGGTGAGCATCCCCCCACTGATAAAACCAGGCTTCTCAGCAGCCTCCACTTGATGTTGTTGAGTTGGTCTGTAACCCAACCCAAACTTGTCTTTCTTCTCCTCCACAGATACGACCTTGCCCCAGCCTTGGGCAGTTCCTTCTTCAACAACCTTTCGGGCTTGTTGATAAGATGACATGGAGATACCAGATACAGCAGATGCTTCATTGACGTTCAAGGCCTCAAAACCCTGGCTCATTGTTTCATGGATCTCCCCATCCATCTCAATGTACTTATAAGTAGCCAGGTGGCTAACAAATATATCCTCTTCTCCACAGATTGTAACAACTTGGCCTTCCCATTCAAATTTTAACTTCTGGTGAAGGGTAGACGTTACAGCGCCAGCGGCGTGAATCCAGGGTCTACCCAACAAACAGCTATAGGCGGGCTGAATGTCCATCACATAGAAGATAGTTGTAAAGGTCTGTGGGCCAATTGTCACGGGCAGCTCAATCTCTCCCAGAACCGACCTCTTAGAACCATCAAAGGCTCTTACCACCAGGTTGCTGGGTTTCAGTGCTAATCCTTCATACTCTAGCTTCACCAGAGCCTTCTTTGGCAAGACATTCAGGGATGACCCTGTGTCCACCAGCACATGTGAAAGGACTGCTCCTTTGCATTCCATGGATATGTGCAAGGCTTTGTTGTGGTTGCGGCCATCCGTTGTCAAGTCAGTATTGGTGAACCCTAGCCCATTGCTAGCAGTAACATTCCCAACCACGGTTTCCAATTGATTGACGGTGATCTCTTCAGGCACGTAAGCTGCGTGCAAGACTTTAAGTAGTGCATTCTGATGAGCTTCGGAGCACATAAGCAGAGATAAAATAGAGATCTTGGATGGCGTCTGGTGAAGCTGATCCACAATTTTATAATCACTCTTTTTGATGATCCTCATAAACTCATCAACTTCTTGATCGAATGGTGTCTTCAAGGCTTCTTTAACTGCTGGATCTTCCTGCACCGGGCTCTTCCCTTTTGCCTTAGCAGCAGCTTCTGCTTCGGCAGTGGGTCTCTGAATCGGTGGAGCAAAGAGACGTCCGCTTCGGGTGAAGCCTCCGCCTCCTCCCACATTATCTATTTGTGGTGCAGGTGCTGATGTATCAAGAGTGATTCTTTTTCCTTCGCAGTACACGTCAGAGCCATAGTGCCAAGGGATGGCCCTATTGCTTTCATATGGTACCGGTCCAGGCACTGTGACAGTGACCGGACTGATTGCTGCTGCTGAAGGGACTGTAATTGTTTGTGGATCGTAATAAATTGTAACTAGTGCTCTGATGGAAGCAGCACCTTCTGAATTGTAGGCAGAGTTGCTTTCAGGATCATAGAATATTGTGACAGTAGAGACATCTTCATGATTGGTTGCTGGAGTTGTAGGAGGCATTGTCGGAAGTATGGATGTTGTCGTTGTAGGAGTTTCAAAATGGAGTGAAGCTGAAGTTGTAGCAGGAAAAGTTGTTGGAAACTGATCAGTAGAGATGATTGATGAAGTACTTGTTGATGAAGCCGAAGAATTGTCGGGAACAATGGTTGCTGCAGTTGTAGGAGGTTTTGAAACCGTTGCTGATGAGATTGCTGGATTTGTTGGAAATGATGTAGTGACCTGAAGTTGGCCACTCTGAATAAGGCCATCTATGCCATTCCTCAGATTATCGCACCCATTTACTGAAATATTGCAGAAAGCACACCCTAACTCGCATCCTGGGAACATGTTGCATTCCAAGAGCTGAGCCTTGATTTCTACCAATGGTGTCCTGATCTGTCCCACACTGATTATTAAATAAGATGGTTTGTCTTCTTCAATAGCGTTAATTCGGGGACCACCATGATTTGGCATAGGATTTTTGTTGACGTTGGGCGGCGGTGCAAAATTCAGAGCTTTTGAGTCCACCAGGTCTTGTACCTTCATGTGCAGGGCCCTGCACTTTTCCGTACTATGGCCAGGTGCGTTTGAATGAAAGGCACACCTAGCGTTGGAGTCGTAGTTCCTGGGTAGACTGTTGGGATCTGGAGGTGCCAACGTCCTTAGCTCAACTAGGTTGAGTTTCAGGAGCTGTGGCAGCAATGTAGCATATGGCATGGGGATCGGGTCGATCACTCTGTTAGCTTGGGATGGCCTTTGCTGGAATGGCCTTTGCTGGTTATTGTTGGTGTTGCTGTTGTTGTAGTTTCTTGGAGGGTACTGATTCTGTTGTTGGTACTGAGGTTGTTGTTGATAGTTTTGTTGAGGAGGTTGATAAACAGGTTGCGGATGAGCTGGAGCAGGGATGGTGACTGCAGCCACAGATCTGTGAACATATTGGGGCCTACCCCTGTTGGCATGGATGGCATTAGTCTCACCAGTCCTTCTCGGGCCTGCAAAAGGCTTTCTTGCATTACTGGATGAGCTTGCACCATTGTCTGAGATCTTACCCATTTTCAACAGGCTTTCAATTCTCTCCCCGGCTATAACGACATCTGCAAAGCTGGTGGAGGAGAAGGCAGCTAGCCTATCAATATAGGTTCCCTGAAGGGTGTTCATGAACATATCGGCCATTTCCCGTTCAGACATAGGTGGCTGGACAGCAGCAGCAAGCTGTCTCCATCTTTGAGCATATTCTCTGAAGCTCTCTCTAGATGATTGTGACATTCCCATGAGGAGGGTCCTATTGGGTGCCATATCCAGATTATACTGATACTGTCTGATGAAGGCCTCTGCCAGGTCCTTCCAGCATCTTATAGTTGCTCTTGTCAGATGGGAATACCATTCCCTAGAAGCTCCAGTCAGGCTATCTTCGAAGTAGAACATCCACAATTTCTCATCCATAGTATAAGCTTTTAGTCTTCCGAGAAAAGACTGCAGATGGGTTCGGGGACAGGAAGTCCCATTATAATTTTCAAAACATGGTGGCTTAAACTTATGGGGAATCCTAACCCCGTCCACTAAGACCATATCCATGACATCGAACCCCAAAGAGTTTTGAGACTCCAAGGACCTTAACTTCTCAGCTATTTCATCCAATCTTCTATCATAAGCCTCTTCCCCGGCTCCCATTACTGTGAACTGGTCTTCTTGATGGTCTTGTTGCAGTACCCTCCCGGCTGTAGCAGTTCCTGGAATATTGGCAGGGATATTGGCCTCTGGATGGAGGTGGGGACCAAAGACAGGGGGATTGACATGTGGTTGGACCCTTTCATTGTTGCTAGTCCCAGCAGTTCCAGGCTGATGATCTTCCTGATTTCTCCCTTCCACCAGAGCTCTGAGCCTCTCCTGGCTTTGAGCCAAGTTGTTCATTACTTCCATGAACTGTGTTATCTGAGTTCTCATCTCCACCCTTTCGTTGACCATTTGGTTTCTGACCTCAGTAAGGTCCTGCTGCATCTGATCCATCTGAATTCCCGGAAGGTTGTTTCGGGTAGGGTATCTGTGTGGCCTGTTGAGTGGGAATCCTCTTCGCCGAGCAATAATTCCTGAACATCACAACAGAGTTAGCAACAACAAAACAAAGACCTACAAAACAAACAAAAGGGTTAGCATGCAATGCAGTATGCTTATTTGTTCTCAAGGTATCCGGTTTGGCATTCAGTTTTGACCCTTCCAGACCCTTGAAGATGATGCTGTTGAAGTTGCTTTTGAAAGAAACTCAGATGAAGCAAACTAACACAAATATATATATTACAGAAGGGGAAATAATACAACTTGTTCATTTTACAACACCAGCCCTCTAAGGGGTCAAAATACATTACAAGAAAATAAAAGTACATGGAAAGAAAACAACAACAAGCAAATGGTCAAACACCAAGTCCAAACTCATCCTCCCGAACTTCCTTGAGAAGTGCTTCGGTCACAGGATCAGCCGGACGCTCTGTAAGATTCCGGATGAGAAGGTTCCTTGTAGCAATAGCTGCAGTCAACTTCTTGTGTTGACCTTGGTCCTTAGACCTCTTCACTCCGGCTCTGATCTTCAGCTCTGATATCTCCCTCTGGGCTACTGCCAGGGCTTCTCCTATTTGCTCCATCTTGTCTTGAACTCTCTTGTCCTCCAGAGTACGAGCCTCGGTGATCCTGACCCACCTAGCCTGACTCTCTTTCAGATACAAGTCTGTCCTAGCTTTCTGGAATTGGGCTTCCTTGCAAGCATTCTTCAGGATTTGCTCTCCAGCCCTAGACTTCTTAATGTAATCTTCAGACCTTTCAATCTTAGCCAGATGCTCTTTCTTCAGCTTCTCCAATCTTTCAATATCCAATCTCCCATCACTCCTCTCATAGAGGGTCTTCTGCAAAGCTTGGGTCAACTTCTCATTCCTCTCCTTCAACTTTTCAAACTCCTCTAGACTGACAGTTGCTGGAGGTGGTGTTGTGGAAGGCCCAGGCACATCTTCAATAGTAAAGGGCATCCCAGAGAATTGAGCCCTAGCATAGGACCAATCATAGTATTGTGCTGATGCCACATTGTTACATTTTCCCAAGATGGTTACTCCCTTAGTTTGAACATTATCCCAGGCCCAAGCTGCCTGCCTAACAACAGTCAAACTAATCTTGTTCTCACAGTAAAGAGTCTCAACCAAGTCCTGTGCCTTAGGAGTGTGGACCAGTGCATAGCCCAATTGTCTCTTGAACAGCAGAGGGTTGTAGTTAATACTTCCCTTAACTCCTATTAGGGGCACATTGGGAAAATGCCCAAAGCTGGTGATGATATCCCTGCCTTTTGTGCTCTGAGTGCACCACCTGATATCAGCTGAAGTGAGAGTAGTAAGTCTTCCAGCCCAGTTTTTCTGTTGATGAGGATTCAAAAATGCATCTGTCCTGGGTAGATGTCTAAAGAAGCCAAGTATGGAATAATGGAGCACAACACCTTACTAGTCTCCCCCTCTGTTTTTCATTCCTCTGATGCACTGAATAGTAGAGATCACCCAATAAAGTTGGCACTGGGTTCCTTAGAATGAACAGGTGAATTGCATTCTTACTGATGAATCGAGGCTCATCTGCAAACAATACAATCCCATAGATACTCAAAGCCATCAAAGCACATACTGCTTTCCATTCTCCTAAAGAAGCTTTCAGGGTAGCTTGAGAGATCAAGAAATCCAGATGCAGGCCAGGGATTCCAGCCTTAGAAGTCATATGCTGCCCTATCAGGATTGGTTCCAGATGTAATGCCTTTGCTACCTCTTCATTACTTGGAAAGACCATCTCAGGGTTGAAAGGAACTTCTCTCCTGATAGGTATGCCAACTAATGATGAGTATTCTTCCAATAAGGGCCCCATCTGAAAATCCTGGAAAGTAAAACATCTTAGTGGAGGATCATAAAACTGAAGGCAGGTGTGGATCAGGCTTCTCTGTGAAGGGTCCAGATCCATGACCATATCAAGTATATCTCCATGGTGTTCCCTGAACAATGGCACATGGTCTGGAGTGATCAGGGTCTGAATCCTCCTGATGTCTGACAAGTCTGGCTGGAAGAAGTGGTAGGTGATGTTGCTTTTCTTCGGAGCCATGATGTTGAGACTGAGTAGAGACAAGTGCTGATGAAGATGCTGAAGAGAAGGGCCACTGATTGGCTGGCGCAAATGACTGAAGTGAACAGCTGATGGCTGAAGCAAGTGCTGATGGAGACAGGTCAATACTGAAGGTGGGGTCAAAACCAAAACCAAATGAAGATGGATACCCTGTAAACACAAATAAGCAAATGTCAATATGATGCAATGATTATGTATGCAAATGATTATGCAAGGGTTTGTGACTGAGCTGGATCTGATCAAATGCTCTGGTATAAGTCCATGTGTGTAAGAAATCCAGGTGGAGGTCTATAAATCCAGTAACCAAGGTGGGGGACTCAAATAAAGAGCCACATATCCAGGGTTTAGAATCACAAGAACTATCCCAACATGAAGTATTCTTAATTATATCAAAATAACTGGGTATTCTGAGGTCAAGGTACCTGCAAACCTGTAAACAGCCCATCCCCCTCACAGGTAGTGTTCTAAAACAAGGATCCTCAGACTTGGATCAGTTATGAGAAGTGTAAACACTTCTAACCCGGAGGTACAGTGTTTACAATAACCATAAAAGTTCCTCCTCTAATTCACCTCAGTTTCTGAAGGTCAATACTAAAGGTCATCCAGACTTAGCAGGCTTCCCAGATAGCCCTAGCATTGCAGGAAATCTGCAACACAGAGTTCTCAAGAAGAAACCCATATCTGAACCGTGTTTCATATTCCCGCACCAGACCGAGATGGAATGGGAAAGAATATGAACCACTCTATCCTAGGTGTCACTCAAGTCCCAGGTATAGGACCTTAACTCTCAATGAATCACCCACCCACCAAAGCAAACAACAGATCCAGCCAGCAACAATGACAGTATGATATATGAAAAACTGTAAAGAAAGCAATAAATAAAGCTGTACAGAAAGCAATAAATAAAGCAAATATACAAACACAAATAGCACATAACACCCCAATAAACACAAATCAATCAAGCGCTAGGAGGAACCCACAAAAAGAACCAGAAGCCCTGGTTGCAGTATAAGATTCCCCAGCAGAGTCGCCAAGATGTCGCTCCCAAAGATTTGCATCCAGGTACAAGCGCGAACGGTCGGCGAGAGGGACAATGAGAACACACAGCCGTGAACTCACTGGAAAAGAAAAGAGTCGCCAGCTAGGCATTTTTATCCCGGAGGAAAGGTAATGCTGCATAGACCTAGAAAGATACGGATAAGACGGTTTGCGAACCAGAGAGACTGAGAAAGGGGGT
Source organism: Lathyrus aphaca (assembly GCA_963966055.1). NCBI lineage: Eukaryota > Viridiplantae > Streptophyta > Magnoliopsida > Fabales > Fabaceae > Lathyrus > Lathyrus aphaca. The sequence goes on along the minus strand of OZ014519.1, from coordinate 274,168,024 downwards.
TGGTTACAACCTGGGAAGGTATTAGCACCCAGATTGTCCGTCGTACTCGACGGGATCCACGCTTAAAAGATTTGTGTTTTAAAGGGGTAGTGTCAGTGCAATCTGTGTATAAAATAGCTGGAATAGAATGTACAGGTGTCAGTGTAAGAGAGGTGCAAAGTGTGATATATACAGTGTCAGTGTAAAGACAGAGTGAAATGCTCAAGATAATGAGACTAAAGAATAAGGCTGGAGGAGGGGGAATATACAGAGACTTTTGTTCGATAACTGTTAAGTTATGCCTACGTATCCTCTCGTGCAATGAGGAAGTCAGAACACCGTAGTTCGACCCAAAGAGACTGAAAAGTGATTTGACTTGTGAACTGCTTGCTTATCTATGCTCAAGTGTATGACCCGTCTGGCTCAGGTGCTTACTGTCTTGCATTAGACGGAAGAAGCTAGTTCTCGTTTGTGAGTGAATGAGATGAGAAAAGAATCCCGAGGGAGACGATTATTGTTTGTTTTTGTGTTTTCAGTCTTTTATTGCTTTTGGATTTTGTCCTAAGTTAATGAGCTTAAGCCTAAACCAATGGGCTAGTAAACTCATCACATCCTCCCTCTGATTAGGGGTAATGAGAATACCTTAGGTGTGAAGTCAGATTCTCACACTTAATCACCTTTGATGTAGGATTAAGATCATTAACCTACTTGTGATTATTTAGATGTTTTTGTGGTTTTTGTTTAGTGTTAAGTAATGAGGTTAAGCCATAATCAGGGATTAAACAGACTCATTACACCATCCTAATAGAAGGATAATAGATGAGAAAGTTTAAGCTTAGGAAAGCTCCTCAACTTAATCCATGATTAGGGATTAAACTCATGACAAAACAAGCCTTTGATTAAGTGGATTTTATTTAATGATATGATGATGAAGAAATGAGTTTTATGGTTTGTAAGACTACTTGAGGGGGACTTGTCCATTAACACTAGGGTTAGTCCTTCTTAACCAATTAAGGAAGAATTAGAACCCTAATGCAAGGCCCAAGTTACAAGTGTGATGTCTTGATGATTATCAGATGAATTGATTAAAGGGGTTAAACACATTAAGGGTCTAACACTTAGGATTAAAGTTATACACTCCATCCTAATAGAAGGATGCAGGCATAAGCTTAATCACAAAGCCTTAAAGCCTTTAGGGTTTAGTCCCTGATTATGAGGTGAGAAGAAGAGACTCAAGGAGAGACACAAAGGTAAAACTAAGAGGGGAGACTAATCAAAACCCTAATTCATTGTCATGCTTGGTTGTTCCTAAGGTTTGTGAGGTTTGCAAGAACAATCTTCAAAGGAGCCACCAGGAAGCAGATGAACAAGATCAAGAGAAGCAAAGTGACTTGCTCCATTCAAGAAGTCAAGTCACTTGAAGAAAGAAAGTGGGAGGAACAAGAATGAGCAAGCTCAAACTCAAACACATATAGAAATGCAGCAATGTATGCAAGAGAGATGAGAAGAAAAGTTATGAGAAGTGAAGGCAAATTCACTTCTCAAGTTACTTACCACCTGAAATGTTAGAAAGAAATGCAATGCAATGCAAAAATGAGATGATATGACATGATGCAAAGCCAAACCAGAAGCATGTTGATGATGATTATGATGTTATGGGGTGCTGCAAACATAAGGCAAGGCATGGAGATGTTCATACAAGATCATGGGTGCAAATGATGCAAGCTTAAAAGCATGAATACACATGAAAAGTTATGAAGCATACAAGGCAAATGACATGGAAAATATGTGATGCAATGATCAAACATGCTTCCTATGTGTCTTAAGATGTCAAATGAGTCACAAGAATGCATAAAATGTCATGGCAAGTCATGTTATGCAAGAGAATGCAAGAAGGATGCAAATGAGGGCCCAAATTAGGGTTTATGGATCAAACATCAAACAAAAACCAAAAACAGAAACAAACCCTAAGATAAAAAATGGAAAATGCCACCCAAAGAAACCCTAAACCTATACTAAACCAAGGTCCAAAGGGGAGGTCTCAACTCTTAACCAAACTCAAGTTATGATTTTTACAAGTTATTAGGGTTTTTAAGGCTCCTAAACAAAAGAAATGCCAAACAAATGGAAAATGCAAGATCAAATCAAGACCATTTAATCTTAGAAACTACATGCTAAACATAAAACAATGCAAGAAGAATCAATGTCCAACTCTTCCTAGATAGGCAGAAATGAATTTTTGAACTTTGGATCAAATTAATGCACAACAATGATTTTAATTCAATGAGAAATTCTTAAAATGCATCAAGATCAAAAAAGAAATTTGGTTTGAAGGTTGGACAATGTTTCTAAATGTCTTAGAACATTTCATGAATTTTTTGGTGATTTTTAAATACCTAAAAGTATTTTTAATTAATTAATTCCCATTAATCAATTAAAAATAATCTTTTAAATATTTAAAAATGTTTTTTTAATGATAAAAAATAAAATAAAAATATTTTTGTGTCATAAAAATTATTAAAACCCTTAGGAAAAAGTTTCATAATTTTTAGGAATTTTTTACTATTTTTAAATAATTGTGCAAGTTTAATGAAATAAAAAATAAATAAAATAGGAAGTAATCAGAATGGAGGGACAGGATTGGGTCTGGATTTGAATCTGTTGACCAGCGCGCAAATGAAGGGTCCAGATGGCTTCTGATCAAATTAAATTAATTATGGATTAATTAAGATAAACACGTGGATTAGGGCATAATGGCTTGATCTGAACCATCCATTCGCGCGGGGAGTCAAACATTTCAACACAATCAACGCTCAGAATTCAAACTTGAGTTAATGACTGTAATTAGGGCAAATCACTTTCAGGCTGCCGGAGAAGACCTCCGGTCGTCTTCTCCGGCCAACACCCCCCCTGAGAAATCCCAAAAACCCTAAAAAGCTAACTAAAATGAAATCTAAGAATTGGGAAATGTTCCTTATACACTCACGAACCAAACCCCTCTCTCAAAACAAATTTATATTTCCTAAATAAGCTGAATCGAAGAAGATAAGAACTAGGGCACGCAAGCCTCAGAGAGCAATTAAACTCTCATCCCAGCACCATTTCAAAAACTAAGAGTACCAGGATACTCAGTGAAGCATAAGGAACAAGTTTATAACATGAAAAACAATTTCTGGAAAAATAATTTTCAAGCTACCTGAGATTTGGAGCTTTCACTCTGATGACTTTCTGGCCACTTCCTTTAGTGCAATCCACCCCACTTGGTCCCCAGATGATGTTTGAATGCTTTAGAACAATTTATGTTGGCTGGTTGATGAGTTTCGACAGCTTCTGCTCAAGCTCAGTCAGAAATGGCAATGGAGTTTCAGGCAGTTTCAGGTCATTGTGAATGGTTCTTTGTGATCAGAACAATGAATGGAGAAGGTCTGTGGTGTTTGTTTTGATGTTTGTGAGCTAGGGAGAGAGATTCGAATGGAACTGCAAGTTGTGATGAAAAATGGCAATGGAGTGTTCTTGCTTGTTTTTGGCCCAAGTCTTGTTGGTTTCTACTCAGGGAAGCAAGGGGATTTGATCTATGGAAATGGTTTTTGTGTTTGCCAGCTGAGGAAACAAATTCGAAGGCTTATGCAAAAATGGAGTGTTTTGTGAATGTGTCATGTATGAAGTGTTTCAGCCTTGCCTTGTACATGAAATGGCTTGCAAAATGATAATGTATTTTAATCCTATAGGTCAGATGATGTGACCTGGCCTATAGTGATTGGTAAGTTGCTTTTGCAAAAAGTCAAATCTTTGTGTAAGGCAAGCATGGCTCATGATCTAGGCTTGGTACAAGGCATGGGCTATGCGCAGCAAAATGAGGGGAAAGGGCTAGCTTGGTTCAGAGTTGAGAGTTGAGAAATAGTATAGGCAACAATATCGACTCGAGGGTCAAGAAAATAAAAGCGACGATATCGACTCGGGGGTCGAGAAAACTAAAGCGACGATATCGACTCGAGGTTCAAGAAAACAAAAGATAACTATATCGACTCGAGGGCCGAAGAAAATAAAGACGATGATATCGACTTGAGTGTCGAAGAAAAGTAAAAACAACGATATCGACTCGAGAGCCGAAGAAAGTGAAGACAATGATATTGACTCGAGGTTCGAAGAAAAAAATAAATATGATGATTGTGAGATTGTGAGATTGGACATTAAGAGGTTCCAAGCAAGGTTGGAATTTATGAGGTGCCAAGTATGGTTGGGCTTTGGTTTCAGGTGCCAAGTATGGTTGGGATTTTGATGTTTGAGGTGATGCCAATAAGGATTGGGCTTTTGTTTTTCTGTTTGATTTTGAGGCTTCATGTTATGTTATGCCATATGAATGATGTGTATGAGCGAACCAACATGATTAATGCATGATAGTGATCTATGAAATGGTTGGAAGATTCAACATATGGCTTCTGAGGTCGGCCAAGTATGGTTGAAGTTGGAAAGTGTCTTGCTCGACTATAAGACTTATTGTTGAAAGATTACAGGATGTGCATAACATGACTTCCCGAAATTCATCTTGAAATTTGCAGGGTACAGAACTTGCTTGAGTAGCTCTGAAAGTATGGAGCTGAAATGTTTATTTGTACCCAATTTTGCTCCAATTTATGGTATCTCTGAAAGAGTTTGCATCGGAAGGAAACCTGGAACAATAGTACCCTGATGGTTTGAGATGGCATGACCCAATATTCTGAACCCTGGATAGGTGCTTCTGATTAACTGCCCTTTGGAAAGGATAACTCCTCATGCTCTTGAAGTAATTTTCCCCAGTATGAGCCTTGAAGTGAGTTTTCCCCTGACGGACTGATCTATGAGGGAATTACCCAAGGATAACTTCACTTGGAAAGATTCATCGAATCTCGACGTGGTTTCCCCAAATTGACTGAATCATGGAGTGACTTACCCATTCTACTCAACGGATTCTTCATGCGCTTTTATATCTTAACTTGATCAATGCTTCCACTATGGAAACTCTTCTTGTACCAAGTATTTACTCAAAAGTAAAACAGTTTGTTCTGAAAATGATAATTTCAATGGAATGCATATGACAATTTTGAAATCCAAGTCTGTTCACTGGAATGATATTGTGACAAATAGTGAATGAATCATTTATCAGAGTGTCACATTGGTACCAACACGAGTAGTAAGCAAATCATTTAGGATTCAGTTTTAACGTGATTTTACCGAAGTATAATTCTTTTGAATTTTTTTCGATTTTGATGTCAAGCAGAATGCCCTAACTTTTTCCTAAGTCATTGTCTCTCCCTGGATTTCATCCTGGTAGGAGCAAGTTCGTGTACGGAGCGAAGGAGATGAGAAAAGAATTCCCGAAGGAAATACGCTTATTGTTTGTATGTATTTTTTTATGAGCTTTTTATTGGTGTGGCACAAGAGAATGAACTCAAGCTCTTTTCCATGGAATGTGTACTTGTTACTACATTCCAATATGGAATAATAGAACAAGCACACCAAGTAAGGAGAACTTATCCAAGACTTGTTTCCAAAGGAAAGGGCCTAAATTCATTGACTTGTTGAATTTATTAGGTGTTTTAGTGATTAAAATGAAGAAGTATTTTTTATGATTTTCCTTGATGAAGATGACCTCATGATCCGACTTGTGCATCATGCTAGACAAATGCACTATTCCAAGATGGAATGAATACATATGCCCCATGGAATAAGGCTATTACACAAGAGGTCACTTCTTTCTTTATTAATGTTTTTTAGGTTTTTGCTTTGAGATGAGAAGAGAAAGAACCAAAGGAGCAAAAATGGCAAAAGTCTAAAATGGGGAAAGACTAAACCTAAAGTTGTCATTCAAAATTGGTCCTAAGGTTAGTGAGGTTTCAACTATCCTAAGAGAAAAGAAGAACCAAAGAGGAGCAAGAAGAAGAGGATGAAAGAGCTAGCAAGCAACTTACTCCTCTAAAGGAGATAAGTTGCTCCTAAAGGGGGAAGAAAAGAGTTGCCTCACATGATGGCATAAGGCACATCAAACCACAAAGAGAAAGCAACTTAAAAGGAAAGGGGAAGAGATTTAATGTGGATAAACATCCACACTTCTCTTACCATGAGCCCCTCAAAGAGTTAGCAAAAATACAACATATGTTCATCAACAAAACTCATGGAAATGGCATGCTCAAAGCTCACATCAACAAAGATCATACAACATTCCCAATTGCGCATACAAACATTTACGTGTCGAGAACATGAAGGCATGCATCAACCAGCAAGAAAATTATCCTAAACAATCATATTCAATGATCATACAATGATCCATGGCAATTAAAACATGTAAGGGGATCAAACAAGCTCAAAATAGCTAAAAAAATCATTATGCTTCAGTGTTAACCGGTTAAACAAAGCGTTAACCGGTTAACCATGTCAAAACTGCAGAAAACAACACAGAAAACAGACGCGTTAACCGGTTAACCAAAGCTTTAACCGGTTAACGCTGTCAAAACAGCAACAATTCCTGCAGAAAATCAGCTCAAAACCAGCTTATCCAAATAATTCCACCACAGACCAACAATCAATAATGCATGAAATAAATGAATTAATTCACATAAATTAACATCATTAAGCTCATGAACATTAGCACATGGATCCGGCTACAAATCAACCATCAATTCAAGCAACACAAGCAAATACACAAGCACATGGTGGATCTAAAGCACAAGCATGTAAATAAGCTAAAATAGAGCTAGATCTGAATTAAACCAACCTACAAAGCCAAGGTACGCTTTGGTAATTGTTTTTTGAGCTGGAAATGAGAGATCTCACGGAAAACTTTGAAGATCCAGTGCTAAGCTTCACACTCTATGCAAAATAAATGCAAGCAAAGGGTCTTGATGCAGAATTGTGGATCCAAAAGCACTTCTAATTGCCAAACCAGATCTGAATCACCAATTAAACCAGCAAAATGATGCAAAGAAGCTATGGATGGAGGTCTAGTTCCAAGATCTACACACCTTAAGGCAAGGTTATGTGATCTTCAAAGAGGAACTCTAAGTGAATTTGAAAATGTGGGAGAGAAAATGAGAGAATAGTGAGAGAGAGAAAAGTAAAAATTCAGAATGAAGAATGAAAAAAATGAGAGAGCTCCCATCTTGGTTTGGAGGGAAATGGATTGAATATGGTTTAGGTTTGGAGCCCAAAATTTAGGCTTGGGATCCAAAAAATATGGTTTAGTAAAGTGATTAGGATTTAGCAATGGAATTAGGCTTGGATTAATGATCTAGATCCTTCTCCACAATTCAAATGAATAAAAAATCAGAAATTTGGAAATTTGGAGCCAAGGCACATGCTGAATTTGCTGCTGGAATTCAAAATTCGCAGCCGTTAACCGGTTAACCAAAGCGTTAACCGGTTAACGCCAATGAATTTTGAATTTTCCCTCCTTTTGGTGGGAAACCTCGGGAATAACCCGGCGCCAACCGTTCTAACCTGATTTTGATCCTCAATCCTTTTTAAGTCTTTGACCATGATATCAAACTTGTAACATGCCTTGTGAGCTTTGAATTTCCCTGATGATTGATCATATGCCTTATGCTGGAACACGCGAGTACTATGCTTCATTTTTCTATGCAATATGCTAAGGATATGACATGCTGATGATGATTATGATATGGTGACAATGATAAAAAGGAGAGGGAAAATTTAGGGTGTTACAGTCATTTGTTTTCAAATTTCTACTTAGCGGGCTTTCTTTCTTTTTATTTTTTCCTTTTTATTTTTTTTCTTTTTGAACAATCGTGTGACACTAGTTTGTCGTGATTTCTCTAAAAGGGTTGTGACTGTCTCGCTTCTTGTGATGGTAAGTGATAACAATTGTGGTTTTGGAAGGTACGACCTCTTGATGTGTGAGGAAAGAAAGGTGATGGATCATCGAATTCACATTCCTTTTGAAATTTGAATGCTTGATCAAACTAACTGAAGACTACCTTGCCCCTGGATAAGATGTGAGGGTTTTTTGTTTGAAAGAAACTTCTACTTCAAGGCTCAACAGGGTTGACGGGGGTCTATCTCTCTTATATCTCCATTGTTTGGGGGGGTTGAAACAATGCTTGTACATCATCAACAAGGTTTTATTCAAAAGCATACAACCTGAAGTTTCATGTCTTTGATTTCATCATCATCCTTCAAACTTTACTTAAACAAGCGTTTGATATCAATGAAAACATAAAGTATGAGTGAACACGAATGGATTTAAACAAAACATGCATATGTATTTCATTAATAAACTCAACTGAAAAACAAACAAGTATTACAAATGAAATTGCACTTAACGGAAAAGAAACTACAAATGCAAAGAAATGACATGATATAAAGATTGCCAGCATCGGGGAACTGGGCTTTCCACTATTGATTCGCTGCTGAGCTAGCTATCTTCAGAGTTGCTCTTCGAGATCAACTTGAGAATCATCTTCACACATACCCTTGATAATTTCTTCCATAACCTGGGATGAAGAACCCACATGACCAATTGAAGGATGGTTGATTTGAATGCCCCGAGGTGTAACTGAGATTAACCCGAACTCAATCATATCCTGAATCTTATCCCTGAGGTATTTTCATTCTTCAGCTGAATGTCCCGGTGCATTGGCGTGGAAACCACATCAAATGTTGGGGTCAAAACTTGGTGGATATGGAAAAGGCACTGGATCCAGTCTCTTTGGATCTACCAATCCATTATCTATCAAACGTTGAAGTATCTGATCGTATGGCACTGGCAATGGATCAAAATTCCTTTTTGGTATTTTAGTGTAGTAACAACGCTGTTGCGGAATATGTTGTTGTTGGGATGGCTGCTACTGAGCAATCTGTTGTTGATATTGAGGAGATTCTCTATTGACGGAAGGATATTGACGATATTGAAAGACTGACATATAATATGGAAATCCAGAAGGTTGTTGACTCTAAGAAGTTGAGATGCATGGGTAATGTTGACAAGTCACTGGAAGTGGAGCTTCCCGGATTTCGTTAATTTCATCCCTTTCTTGGAAATTGACAAAAGATTCATTCTCATTAGTTGGGATGTCCGAAGTACCTTGGATCTCTCCCATTTTGAGAAATCTCTCAACATGTTCTCTAACTATCACCAAGTTATCGAAGTTTAATGTCCCATTGTCACTCATCTTTTCCAAGTCCGGTCCTTGCAAGGTATCTATGAATATGTCAACCAATTCTCTATCTAATAGTGGTGGTTGAACACGGGCAGGCACCTCTCTCCATCTCTGAGTATACCCTCTGAAAGATTCGTTTATCCTCTTTAGACAAGCCTTTCAAATCCATGCGACTGAGAACCATGACCGAATACGACCATTTTCTAGGTTCGGCCTTATATTCATACTACTTCAGAAAGGAATTTCCTAGGTCCGACCATGACCTGATGCGACCATTTTCTAACTGCATGTACCAATTCAATGATGCCCCACTCAGACTATCCTAAAAACAGTGAATCATTAGTTTATCGTTGTCAACATATGAGAACATCCTTCTGCAAAACATCACCAAATGTTGCCTTGGACAACTATCCCCTTTGTACTTATCCAACTTCGATGCTTTGAACTTTGGAGGCATCACAAGGTCGGGTACCAAACACATGTTCGAAGCATTCACGTCAAAAGCATCACAACTCTTAATGGCTTTAAGCCTCTCATCCACCACACGATATCATTCTTCCATCTCAACAACTCGTGGATCCTTGGTTCTCATCACATGGACTGCCTTTCGCGAACCTAACATAGAGAATGAAAAATCATGATAGTTCGTAGAATAAACAGAAGAATAATGTCCTCCTCGAACAACTAAATGCTCTTGAATATCTAGGTTTTGTACTGACTAAGCTTGATTATGATGATGGTCGTCTTTCTTTGCCAAGGTTGTCATAGCTTCCACAAGTTGGTCCAATTGATTTCTAGTCAATCCAATATTTTCTCTTGTTGCAATCTGGTTTTGCTCCCTAGGGTTCATGATCTTTCCAAAAGCTGCTTCAAGTCCAATATGAAATTCGGGAAGTCAATTGCATGTCATGGACAAAGGATAGATGAGCTTTATTTTTGGAAATGATATGACATGCAATGGAATGAATGCAATGAGATGCCATGTTCGGTTATTTCCAAGGAATCTATCTACTTTGAAAGAACCATAAGAAATATATTGGAACTCTCAACAACAAGTTCCAAAGATGAGAGCCTCAGGAATAACTAAACATGGGTGTTGAAATGATATGATGTCATGTATGCAGAGACATAGGATCACTACTGCCACATATATGTTGAACACTATGGTACTGATATCTAAAATGACTGAAGACAACTGGTTGAGAATACCAGGATCAAAATTCAACTTCATAAGAAAAACCAGAAAACTAGGAAGGTTGAAGGTTATGGTATCCTGTCAAAATCCCCATTCACAAGTGTATGCTAAAAAGAGGTTGAAGTTCATCAATTTCACTGGCTCTCAGGTCGAGAAGTAGTAATACATTCACCATTTCTGGTTTGGAATTATTACTAAAAGTAGAGGCCTCCACTAATTCCCCTCAAACTCTCACACATAGGTTCTTAGCTTTGACAACACTTGGGTCGAGAAGCAATAATACATTCATCCTATAGGGTACAGTACTATCGACAAATGAGGAGTGCCTCCACTAAGTTCCCATGAACACAAAAGGGTCATCCCAAAGGTCACTAGAGTTAACAACTCAAATGGGAATACCCTATGGTCTGCCTATGTAGTATAAAACATCTTTAAAGAGAACCTCGTTTGGGTGTCGGTCTCGCAAACACTACACATGATCAAACACCATACAAGTGACACGATTATCTGTAACACCCTTCTACCCCACAATCAATTTATATAAAATACTATCAGAGTAAATCAAATAGAAAGGTGTCACACATTATTCAAAACAACAATCAACTCATTGTCATGTCCTGTAACACGGGTTACACAACCAACATAAGTATAATTATACATTTTCACGGTGGAACCATACTTGGTAATTCAAATCAACCTTTCACTTCCTGAAATAAAAGTGTTCAATCAAAAAAGGATCATATTTTAAAAGATCTTTCATCATAACATAAAAAGGGAAAACAAAGTTTACACTAATCCCAACCCGATGTTACATGACATAGAGCATGACAAAACTCCAAACCACTCCTAAAATAATAAAAGACATGCTCTGAGACTCTAAATCTCCCAGCACCGCAAAGCTACTCTTGATCATCTGCAAGTTACCCACATAAGAGGCAACATTTCCAAGCAGGCAGGTTGAGAAATCATAATTCATTATAGAAATATAAGGACATGGAATTAAATAGAATATGCACAACAACATCATAGCATCATCAACAAAATTCAGCACAACACAATCACAAATACATCTTTTAAATGTGATGTCAAATATAATGAAATGCAAAGTATGGATGTGGTACCAATTTTCTCCATGCGATGGACACTGGCCATCAACCATCCACAGGGGAGCACAACATAATCACCAAATCACTTCAATCTGCACAATGGGATTGAAGCTACCAATATGTCGAAGCCCCAACAAAATATGCTATGAAATGCAACGATGTTATACTCCTCATAATCAGCAAAAATCAACATGTGCATCATCCATTTCATAATCACCAAGTATTCCTAAAAACAATCATGTTTGACCAGCTATAGAACCATAAACAACTCAACTACAAAAATTAGCACGAAAACATCAAAAATCAGCAAAAATATCCAAATATAGACACCTAACATGACTAGCCGTGTCCTGTGACACGGTCCGTGTCATAGGCCTACATACCAAACCTTCAAAATGCAGAAAATGCATAAACACAGTGGTCTGACACAGTTGCCCGTGTCCTGTGACACGGTCCATATCAGGCACAATGGAGCCAAAATATTTGTTTCTCCCCATCCAGAAGGCTAACACGGGTCCCAGTGTCGTGTGACACGGCCCGTGTCAGAGTGCGACAAAACCCAATTTTTCCCAAAACGTTTTCTGCTGCAATTTGATCTCAAATACCACCAAAAAATAATTTTCCCCAACATCAAAATACATCAATTTGTCCACATAACTCACATACATCAACACATAACAATCTAAATCACTCTAATTCATCAAACACCACAATTTCCCAACAATCTACGAGTACCTAATCTATTCACAAACCAAACCCTATAAAACTATAATAAGATATGAAACTCCCCATACCTTAGAGAATTACCATCTTTACTTCGTTCTCCAAGACTTCCTAGCAATTCCTCAAGACTCTAGAGCTTCCTCCTTCTTTTCTCTTCTTTAGAACTTTTCTTAACCAAATACACGAGAATATGAGAAACCGGTCGTATTCTCCTTCTTTGGACAATTATCCCAGTTTATGACTTTCCCAACCTATCCTTACTCTTTTCCGTTAATGACCACCTTGCCCTTTTTTTTTTAAATATTTTTATTATTAATAATAATAATAACAATATAATAATACACTAATTATTTATATTATCTAAAAATGCTCTTATACTCCCAAAATTCTCCAAGATTACCAAAACCTCTACATTCTTTATAAATTAAATAAATAAATAATCAATTTAGATTTTCGGGGTGTTACAACTCTCCCCTACTTTAAGAATTTTTGTCCTCGAAAATTACCTGAAGTAAACAGAGTCGAATACGACTCCTTCATCTGATCTTCTTGCTCCCAGGTCCAGCTCTCTCTAGCTGGCATGCCCCACAATACCTTCACTAAAGCAATCTCTTTACCTCGCAGTTGCTTCAATTCTCGACCATCAATCCTCATAGGCAAAGCTTCAACTGTCAGATCATCCCTTACCTAAACATCATCCACTTGAATTACATGTGACGGGTCCGAAATATACTTCCTCAACTACGACACATGAAACACATAATATAAATTTGCAAGTGACGGCGATAGAGTCACCCGATAGGCAATCTCACCTATCCTCTGCATAATCTGATACGGACCAACAAAACAAGGAATGAGCTTTCTAGACTTCAAAGCTCATCACACACCAGTCATAGGAGTAACTCTTAAGAACACGTGATCTCTATCTTGGAATTAAAGTGCTTTTCTTCTCTTATCATGGTAGCTCTTCTGATGACTCTGCGACGTCTTCATCCTTTCCTAAATCATCTTAATCTTCTTAGTTGTCTCTTGAACAATCTCAGGTCTAAGTACAAACCTCTCTCCCAACTCATTCCAACATAATGGAGTTCGACAACGTCTACCATACAACGCTTCATATGGAGCCATTCCAATACTAGCATGAAAATTGTTCTTGTATGTAAACTCAATCAATGACAAGTGACTATCCCAAGATCCTCCTTAGTCCATTACACAAGCTCTTAGCAAATATTCTAAAGATTTAATTGTTATTTCCGTCTGACCATTTGTCTGCGGATGATAAGAATAACTCATCCTCAACTTAGTACCCAAAGAATCTTGTAAACTCTTCCAAAACCTTGACGTAAACCGTGAATATCTATCTGACACAATACTCGAAGGTACCCTATGCAACTTCACATTGGGTCTACTTAAGATTAAACCTAAGTTGACGGTCGCGGGTGCTAAGAATCCGAATGACACGTCCAAACCATTGGGGCGCATCAATTTGTCATACAAAAACCTAATATAAAAACATCATTAACATTACACACCTCTTGTGAAACATAAAGTAAACCGGATTAACATTATGTAAACATCATTAACATAAGTTGTTTAATTAATAAAACAAAGTAGACCGGATTTACCTAACATATGTATTGACAACGGTGACGCCGATTTCTTCACGACCAAAAACTTGCATGAAGTCCTCATTACCAATCATTTGGTCGTAATCAAAGCCGAAAATTCCTACCTCCATATGTATAGTCTGAAAACCTCCGGTCGGTATATCGGTCATCTCTAGAAATGTCCAGAGGCACGACCTATACTTGGTGGTAGGTTTTTTCCTAGCTACGGTCTTCTTAGCACCAGAACTTTTTACCCGTGCGGAGGCGTTGCTAACCTCCTTTTTTTGTTGTGCAGAGGCATTGCTAACCTCATTTTCTTGAAGCTACATGTCATATAAATAGTTAGATCAAATTAAGAATGTAACAACTTCCATGAATATATGTCATATAATTGTATATTACCTCTTTTCTTGAAACCGTGGACTCGGTATGCCGTGGAATCGCATTATCTTTTGATTTGGATTTTGTGGGAGTCTATTTAACATAACCAAGGAAAATATGTACGTAAAATTTTAAGCATAAATTTTAAACTTTGAATATACACATTAAAGTTAACATAAGTTTTAAGCATACCTCATATCCTACGCATATGAGGTTTGTCGGCCATGCAACAAACGAACCTACTGCTTCGTGCACCGTTGTTGCATCCGAATCATCGCTAGGATATGGTAATGCTGCATTCGGCTCAACTGCAATATCAACTGATACCTTCAAACATCCAGCAGGGATCTCTCTAGTGTGGAGTAATACTTCGCTAACGTTATGCACTTTTCCCTTGCCAACCATCCGATAGTATGGTGACGACAAATACAGCTGACAATGGGAAATGCCCTAAAACCAATAATAACAAGAAATCGTTAATGTGTATATATGTCAAATACATAATTTAAGAAAATAGTTCAATTTAAGACAATTATATGTAATTACCTCTGGAATGTTCGGCTGAAAGGTACAGTTGATACTGTCTTTGTCCGAAGCATCTCTGTATACTGTTGAGGCGCTAGCCTCTCTTTCTCTCCTCAATGCATCAAGCTCAGCTTGCATGGCTTCCAATCTTGCATGAAGCTCCCGATTACTAGGAGCCTTTCCTTTTTTAATACTCAGGGAGGTCGGAGTGACTCCAAATCCCTTACCCCTCACCCGACCAGAATACTCAGGGACATCTAATGCCCGACTAAGTATGTTCCTAGTATCATCGGGAGATAACGACTGAGATAGCTCCTCCTGAAAAATCAGATGAATACCATATACTTGTCAAATATTTGTGTATAAAAATGTTATTCAATTAATGAAAAAATGTTATACTTACACATTTCTGGTATACTTGTAAAACTTCTTCTTGAGGAACTCCAGATTTGCCCACACGGGCTTCCTTCCACAAAACATGTGCAGGAAGAGATGATTCTGAACTTTCCTCCTTCTGCAGCTACACATTAAGTCATACAATTTGATCAGATAAAACTAATATATGATGAAAAAATTTGTTATCGCAATTTATAAATACTTACCATGGATTGTTCTAAGCGTCCATATCCGACACGTCCTTTTCGGTACGGATATGCGGGACTTGATGCTCTTTCCCGATTTGTGGCACTTATTCTTTGAAAAACCGGGTCTTGTCTTTTGGATTTGAAAGCTTCCCATTCTTCAGCTGATATCAAACTTTCATATTTTTTAGGAAGCTCCGCATCCACATAATTACCATCCGCATCCCTAAGGAACTTGGATGATAAAAATGTTCGAAACCCTCTTAGAAGCTTTCCGGCCAATTTCATACAAAAACCTCTTCTTTCTTCTTCGATGTTAAAACATCGCTAAGAAAAACATACAGATTGATAGTTAGTATCGGTAATTGAAAAAACATAATTGATACCGTATAATTAAGGGCCAAATGATTGTACCTTTATCTCACTCCAATTTTTTTCTTTGGACTCATTCAGCTCTTTGTTTCTCCAATCATCACATGTAATGGGAATTTCATTCCTTACTAGTGCACCGATAAAACTAGTTAAGGTATGCCCATTAGGTTCTATAAGCTGTCCCTGGTTGCTCCAATAGACATCTAGTATGATGCCTCGAGATCTTCCTTGGACCACCCTTCTCATTACTATGATACCTCTTCGAATTTCTTCTTCCGCGGATACTTTTTTACTAACTTCCTCATGTTGGTCATCAGCCATGTCTAACCTGTAATAAACCAAGGAAACCATCAAATATCAAATATAACTTATAATCAAAGCAATTGAAAACAAAAAAATAAAGAAATCATGCATTATCAGATATAACTTATAATCAAAGCAATTGAAAACAAAAATATAACGAAATCATGCATTATCAGATATAACTTATAATCAAAGCAATTGAAAACAAAAAAATAAAGAAATCATGCATTATCAGATATAACTTATAATCAAAGCAATTGAAAACAAAAATATAATGAAATCATGCATTATCAGATATAACTTATAATCAAAGCAATTGAAAAAAAATAAAATAAACAAACCATGCATAATTTACCTAAGTCACTAACATCTCTTTCTTTTCTTTGTTGGAATATTAATCACTTGTTTCTTAGCAATGCGTACGGATGAATTGATCCAAATTCCCTCATTATGATCGTTTCTTATATATGACTCATCCGGTATAAGATCCTCAACTTCATCATTTCTATTCAACTCATTCCTTCTAATGCATGACTGATTCTTAACATCAATATCGCATTGATCGACACCGCTATCATCAGTCACTTTGTTAGAGAAAAGCACTATAGACCATTTTCTACTCTTCGGGTCATTCACATAGAACACTTGTTTAGCTTGAGATGCTAGAATAAAAGGTTCATCTTTGTACCCCACCCTAGTAAGATCAACTTGCAAAAATTCAGACTTATCCATTCGTATGCCACTACTATTCACCCACTTGCAACCAAAGATGGGAATCTGAAACTTCTCGTAATCAAACACCCAAATGTGCTCAATAACTCCAAAATATGACAAATTTGCATATTTGGGGTTTAAGTCCTTCATACTTGATATATGCATTGCTTCAGCTAGCACGGTGACACCACTATTTTGCATAGTACTCTTATCATCTTGTTCTTTGGTATAAAATGTGTATCCATTAATTGAATATGCGCTATGAGAAAACACATGCAAACTTGGACCATATGTCAAACATCTCAACCTTTCTGTTACCGAAGAAGGATCTGAAGAGCGCTTCAAATAAATATGATCCTTCAACCATTGTATGAAACTTTGATTGTGCTCTATAACTATCCAATTTTCATTTCTGTTCGGATTTAACCTTCGGAGTACATCCTTGTGCATTTCAACATATGGCTCAACCTCATTATTATTGTGCAGAACATACAAATGAACTTGATCGCGTTCATCCCTTGATATTGTCACAATTTTATTCCCAATTAATTTTTTACCTTCCATTTTGTCGAAAATCTGAGCTCTGGGGAGTCCAATCGATTGAGCGTTAGACAAATATTCAGTACAAAACTCAACAGCTTCTTCAACAATGTATCGTTCAACAATACAACCCTCTGGTCGACTTCAGGATTTCACGTACCCTTTTAATATTTTCATATACCGTTCAGCAGGGTACATCCATCTCATATAAGCTGGTCCACACAACTGTGTCTCTTTCACAAGATGAACAACTAAATGAACCATTATGTCAAAAAAAGACGGAGGAAAATACATTTCAAGCTCACACAAGGTTATTACAATCTCTTTTTGTAGTGTTGGTAAGATCTCGGGATCGATCACCTTACTACAAATTGACCTAAAGAAAAAACACAATTTAGTTATGGCACTTCTTACTTTTTCTGGCAAAATAGAACATATACCTATCGGTAGAAAATGTTCCATTATAACATGGCAATCATGTGTCTTCAAATTCTTCAACTTGAGGTCTTTCATAGAAACAAGTCTTCTGATATCAGATGAGTATCCTTCTGGAACCTTAACTTCACTCAGAGACTTACACAAAATTTTTTTCTCCTTTCTAGATAAAGTAAAAGCAGCAGGTGGTAGATATGTTCGTCTTCCTTTCTTCACGGGTGCTAATTCAGTTCTCATTCCCATTTTTAACATGTCCTGCCTTGCTTTAAGGCCATCCTTAGACTTGCCTTTTATATTGAGTAATGTACCGATAACACTTTCAAATGTGTTTTTTTCAATATGCATAACATCGAGAAAATGTCTCACGTACAAAGACTTCCAATATGGCAATTCAAAAAATATCGACCTTTTCTTCCACCCACCTTTCACAATCTTATGTGCAAAAGGCTTGCCAAACTCAGTACGCACATCTTTCACCTTTTCAAAAACTTGTTCACCTGACAATGTGGGTGGAGCTCTACGATGTTCGGTGTCTCCATTGAATGCTTTTCTCCACCCACGGTAGTTATGTTTAGAATGTAAGAATCTACGATGACCGAGAAACACATTCTTCTGGCAAAGTTCCAATCAAATCGTATCGGTTCCGTCTTCACAAACAGGACACGCACGTTGACCTTTAATGCTATACCCAGATAGATTCCCGTATGTTGGAAAATCATTAATTGTGCCAAACAACATCGCCCTCAAATTGAAACTTTCTTTCCTATATCCATCATAAACCTCCACACCGTTCTCCCACAAAATCTTTAAATCTTCGATCAGAGGTGTCAAGTATACGTCTATGTCATTCCCTGGTTGTTTAGGCCCAGAGATTAACATAGATAACATCATGTACTTACGCTTCATACATAGTCACGGAGGTAGGTTATAAATCATAAGAATCACAGGCCATGTGGTATGTGAGATACTTTGAAGACCATGTGGGTTCATTCCATCAGTAGATAATGCCAATCGAAGGTTTCTTGCTTCTGATCCAAACTCTGGATAATCATTATCAATCTTCGACCACTGTGGTGAATCAGCCGGATGCCGATACTTTCCATCAATAATTCTTTCATCTGCATGCCAAGTAAGATGTCTTGCATCGGTTTCACTACGAAACATGCGCCTAAATCTCGGAATTATCGGAAAATACCATAAGACTTTTGCGGGAGATAATCTTTTCTTATATCGAGACAAACCGCATTTAGGGCACACAGTTAACGTTGCATATTCGTTACGAAACAAAATGCAATCGTTAGGACAAGCATGTATCTTATCATAGCTCATGCCAATAGAGCACAACATTTTTTTTGCCTCATAGGTTCGATTAGGAAGAACATTATTATCCGGTAGCATTTCTCTCATAAGGGCCAACAACTCTGTGAAACTTTTATCCGACCATCCATTGCCCGCCTTTAAGTTGTACAACTTTAATACCACAGAAAGTCTTGAGAATTTAGTGCAACCTTTGTACAACGGTTTCTCTGCATCGCTTACCATCCTCTCAAACATTTCAGGACAATCATGAAGATCTTATTCCAGTGCTTCTACAATCTCTTCAACTCGATCACAATCGTATGTTTCCGTGTCTTTGTCGTATGAAGCATAGGTCGTATTACTTTTTCCACTCGATTCAACATTCTCGTTAATTTTCTCACCATGAAATATCCAACACTGATAACTTTGATCAATTACATGCCTCAGCAAATGCGATTTCAATCCATGTGCGTCAACCTTACCAATATAACAACAATGCAAGCAAGGACAATGCATTCGTCTGGGGTTTTCAGTGTGTTGAACAGCATACTTAACGAATTCCGCAACCCCACTCTCGTACTCTTTGGTCATTCGATCGGCACAGATCCATGTTTTATCCATGGTTTTCCTACTTATTAAAGTAAACAATCAATCCAGACGAAAATACATAACTAAGGTAGTATCTTTGAATATCCTAACAATTTTAAAGTTCAATTCATTTTAAACTTCAAAAACCTATACATAACCAATGTTAATATAAACTTCAATAACGTATCCGATACGCCAATATACCAACTTTAATTACCTCATCACTTTCATTTTTTATATTACAAGAATCAAACTTTTTCTATTACAATATACCTATAACTATACCTATAACTATATTAGAGTTCGTTATCTATGCTAGTGATATGTTAACTATTAATCAACCTGTCAATTTCACATCTATTTCTATTTTACATAAACCATAATTGAATCTTGATTTCAAAATACTGATATTTCCTTTTTCTATCATGCTATTCTATCATAAGTTATTTCCTTTTTCTATTCATAAGCTATTCTATCATGTTATTCTATCATAAGCTATTCTATCATAAGCTATAAGCTATTTCCTTTTTCTATCATGCTATTCTATCATAAGCTATTCTATCATAAGATATTCTATCATAAGCTATCATAAGCTATTCTATGCTACTAATATTTCCTTTTTCTATTTTACATAATCTATTCTATCATGCTTATCACTTAATTTCCTTTTTCTTGATGAAGTTATTTACAAATACTGATATTTCCCTAAATAACAGAGCATGAAAAATCAGAAATGAAACCGAAGAAATGAAAAAATGAAGAACATACCGCAATGAACGATTCTTCAAACACTTTCAGAAATGAAAGATTCTTCAAACACTTGCAATGCCTGAAACCAAATGAATGAAAATGTTAAGAAATGACGAACAAAACGCAGTAGAAATGACGAACTGAATCAGAAATGAAAAAATGCAGAAATGAAGAACATACCGCAGTAGAAATGACGAACTGAAACCGATTCTTCAAACACTTTCAATGACTGAAACCGAATGATTACAATGTATTCTAGTTCGTTGTTAGGGTTCGCTGGAGGGGTTTGTTCGCAGGAGGGAAAACAAAAAGAACTGAGAAAGAAAATAGAAGTCTGAAATTTAATTTTAATTAGACCTTAGACAGCGCTTTTGTGGAAAGCGCTTTCTAAGATATGCCTTAGACAGCGCTTTCCAAAAGCGCTTTCTAAACCCCCTCCCCCTTAGACAGCGCTTTCGGTTTTAAATTTTTTTTAATTGAAAGACTTTAAACAGCGCTTTCTCTAAAACGCTGACTAAGGTCTATATTTAAAAGCGCTTTCAGAGAGCGCTGTCTAAGGTGGGGTCTTAGACAGCGCTTTTAGAAAGCGCTGTCTATGACCCCCCCTTAGACAGCGCTTTCATTATTTTTTTAGAACATTTTCCGTGTTTTATTTTTATTTTAACCTTAGACAGCGCTTTCTTTTAAAAGCGCTGTCTAAGATGCGCTGTTAAAAAACCTTTTTGGCGTAGTGACACGGGCACATGATTTTTCTGGATTGCTCACACCCCACACGGGCACATAATCCGATCACTCACACCCCACATGGGCACACGATCTTGTTGTAGTTATCACTCACACTCCACATGAGCACACGATGCTACAACAGATTCACAAAGAATCCCACAGCATAAGAATGCATACATTATGCTTACATGCAAAATGACACACAACATTATTGAAAATGCATACATATTCACAATATAGTTATACATTCATCTCATACAATTAGCATACATTCTCATTTAATTCAAGCAATGTATCTACTTGCCAAACGGCCACAACACAACAATCAAACCCACAATTCCATAATTAACATAATTACGTTTTATCGGAAAAGTCGGGTAAAAGTCGGCTAAAAATTACATATTTTAGCATCATTAGTTTCTACGCGTTTCTAGCTTCGAATCGATATAAGGATCACTAAAAGAGGATTCTCCAAACTAAAGCTACAGATTAAAACACATATTCCCTCAAAAACCTACAGGCTCGCTGAGTGAGAATCACCCTGGAACTTTCGCTGAGCGAGGGGTAGCTCGTTGAACGACCACTGCGATTTCCAGAATTTCCAGCTGCATAACAGTCAACTCGAAACACCCCAAAACTCCAAAATACTTCCATAAACATGATCTAAAGCATATATCTAACATCATACTTCGATTACAATGATTTCTAACCGATTAATCTACCTATTTCTCACATTTCCAATAAAACCCTAACTATTCATCTTCTCTAATCTTCCATCAAAACCAAAACCCAATCATTCACACACATACATAATCATACACAATGATAAGATAACAATGTTTATCACCCTTACCCGATTATACCGATTCCTAGGAGCAATCTTGAAGCTTTTCCAACTTTCCCTTTTTTCTCTTGTTTTTCTCTTCTCTCCTTTTCTTTCTTCTCTTTTTCTTCCTCTTCTTTTCTAACTTTCTATTTAACTCTTTTTCACTCTCTTATACTCTCTTTTCTTTCTATTTCTATTTTCTACTCTTTCCAACCAAATATCATTTTCTCACAAAAATACCAATTATACTAATTTCTAACTTAACACTAATTAAAAAATATCTAAAATACCTTCTTATCCAATTTTACCCGAAAATTCACAAAACGGTAAAATCTCACAACATATCATATCATCACATTAATTCCTCAACATAAAATATCATCATGATAATTTCACAAATAAAATAAAAGACTCCACAAAATTTTGGGAAAATCGAATCGGGGCGTTACAACTCTCCCCCACTTTAGAAATTTTCTTCCTTGAAACTATTACCTGATCCAACAACTCCGGATACGACTCGCACATCCTACTCTCTAATTCCCAAGTCATATTGCCTTCCGCAGCGCCTCCCCACGCCACTTTCACAAGCTCAATATCCTTGCCTCTTAGCTTCTTAATTTCATGATCCAAAATCCTAACCGGCAAAGCTTCCACCATAAGGTTATCTCTTACTTCAATCTCGTCCATTGGAATAACATGCGACGAATCCGAAACATACTTCCGAAGTTGCAAAACATGGAACACATCATGCAAATTCTAAGGATTCGGAGGCAACGCCACACGATAAGCCACAACACCCACTCGTGTAGTAATCTGATACGGCCCAATAAAATGAGAAGTCAACTTCTTCGACTTCAAAGCACGACCCACACCCGTAACCGGTGTAACTCTCAAGAACACATGGTCGCCTTCCTGAAACTCAAGATCCTTCCTTCTCTTGTCATGATAACTCTTTTGTCTACTCTGGGAAGCTCTCATCTTCTCCCGAATAAACTTTACTTTTTCCGTCGTTTGTTGTACCATCTTCGGTCCAACTACCGTTCTTTCCCCGGTTTCATGCCAACACAAAGGTGTTCGACATCTCCGACCATACAAAGCCTCAAATGGTGCCATATCAATACTCGAATGAAAACTGTTATTATAGGTGAACTCAATCAACGCTAAATAACTATCCCAAACACCGCATTGCTCTAGCACACAAGCACGCAACAAATCCTCTAACGATTGAATTGTCCTCTCGGTTTGAATGTCCGTTTGCGGATGGTAAGTCGAACTCAATCTTAGCTTAGAACCCAAATCCATTTGCAAACTTTCCCAAAACCTCGATGTAAATCTAGGATCTCTATCCGATACAATACTCTTAGGAACTCCATGTAACTTCACAACCACAGAAACATAAATCTCGGCTAGCTTCTCCAAAGAATAACTAATATCAATCGGAATAAAGTGAGCAGATTTAGAAAGTCTATCCACAATTACCCAAATAGAATTATGACCTCTTTGCGTATTCGGCAAACCCGTAACAAAATACATTGATATACTATCCCATTTCCATTCTGGAATATCCAACGGTTGCATCAAACCACTAGGCTTCTGATGTTCCACCTTAGACTTCTGACAAGTCAAACACGCATACAAGAAATGAGCTACATCTCTCTTCAATCCGGACCACCAAAATATATTTTTCAAATCTTGATGCATCTTATTCGCTCCCAAATGTATACTTAAATTACTCTGGTGTCCCTCTTCCAATATCATCTTTTTCAACTCCACATCATCGGGAATATAAATACGACCACGGAATCTCAAAACTCCAAAATTATCAACCTTGAAATCCTCATTCTCATTCATCATCAAATCAACAAATTTCAAATCCAACTTTTTCTTTTCACAAACGGTTGCAAGAAAGTCATTCGTAAAACGTAGCATACCAAGTCTCACGCTTCTCGGCGTCATTTCGCAAACCAAACTCAAGTCTCTAAAATTCTCCAAAAGTTCCCATTTATCATCAATGCGGACATATGTAACAATTTACGACTCAAGGCATCGGCCACCACATTCACCTTACTCGGATGGTAATTCAACCCAAAATCATAATCCTTCAAAAGTTCTAACCATCTCCTTTGTCTCATGTTCAATTCCTTTTGATCGAATAAGTACTTCAAACTTTTGTGATCACTAAAAATTCAAATCTTGCACCATAAGGATAATGCCTCCAAATTTTTAGAGCAAAAACCACAGCCGCTAATTCCAAATCATGCGTAGGATAATTCTTTTCATGCACCCTCCATTGTCTTGAAGCATAAGCCACAACCTTTCCATCTTGCATCAAAACACCACCTAACCCAAACAATGAAGCATCACAAAACACCACAAATGGTTCCGTCGGATTCGGCAAAATCAAGATCGGAGCCGTTGTTAACCTTCTCTTAAGTTCCATAAAACTCTTTTCACAATGAATATCACAAATGAAAGCTTTTCCTTTACAAGTCAACTGCGTTAACGGAAGTGCCAACTTTGAAAATCCTTCAATAAACATCCGATAATAACCCGCCAAGCCTAAAAAGCTTCGAATCTCCGTAACCGATCTAGGAACTTCCCATTGCATTACCGTATCAATCTTAGATGGATCAACACTAATACCACCATCGGAAATAACATGCCCAACTCACCTTTGACAACCAAAACTCGCACTTTGACAACTTAGCATACAATTTCTTCTCTTTCAAAATCTGTAACACAATCCTTAAATGCTCTTCATGATCCTCTTGATACTTAGAATAAATCAAAATGTCGTCGATGAACACAACCACAAAACGATCCAATTGTTCATGAAAAATATGATTCATGTATTCCATAAACACACCCGGCGCATTAGTGTCATACCCCAAATTTTTCCTACCCGTTTTTTTTTAGAAAATAAAATTTGTGTTTCACCTGGTTCAATTTAAAATCGGGATTCTCATCCAGTGTTATCAGGGTGTGTGCTTATGATGTTGAAAAATAAATGCATCGACTTTTTATTTACATTTCTCGATTACGTGTCCATTTTCTTTCTACTGTCCATTATTTTCAATTTATTCCTTTTATCATTTCCATTATTATTGTTTCGTATTTCTTTTTATATTATTTCTTTTTTATTTGTTTTGTTATTTTTATTATTCTTTAGTCATCTTCATTAATATTAGATTCATTTCAATTATTATTATTATTGTTATTAATTTTAGTAAAGTTAG
Organism: Lathyrus aphaca; assembly: GCA_963966055.1. Classification (NCBI taxonomy): domain Eukaryota; kingdom Viridiplantae; phylum Streptophyta; class Magnoliopsida; order Fabales; family Fabaceae; genus Lathyrus; species Lathyrus aphaca. Next base: position 274,142,986 of record OZ014519.1, on the reverse strand, counting down.
TCCATTTCCCACAAAAAATAAATAAATAATAGTATTACGAAAAAGAAGAAGAGAAAAAAATATAAATATTTTCATTTCTCATTTCCATTTACATTTTGTCAATGTCTATCTCTTTTATTGTTATTGCTATTATTTTTATAACTTTTTTTACTTTTATTATTATTATTATTATTATTATTATTATTATTATTATATTTATATTTCTAGTTTCTACAAAAGTGTAATTCAATTCACAGTATCCCACAACATTTCCTTTTGATCACAATGTCAGCTAGTGTTATTCTCTCAATTAAAATTCAAAAGAAAAAAGCATAGAGGAAAGCATCTTCCAAGGCTATACGTGGCATCATGATTTTTTTCCTCCTCATTCACAAAATTCTTGGATTGATGTTTCCCCACTACTAACAACCCACCATATCTCCACTAACCAATTCCTCTCTCGCACAGCATGCCAGCTCATATTTCATACCAAAAAAAATACCTTTCACACACGGACACCTCACCTCACTCGGTCTCCCTCTATAACAACCTTTGCCTCCTAATCAAGCCCATGGGCATTTATATTTCTCAGCAGCAGCAGCAGTCCATGCCAACAGCTTCACAGCAGCCACAAACCATCGCCGCTAAACCGTTAAACTGCACAAAAATCACATACCACCATTAAAACTCACGAAAATCAACCAAAAGAACTCACCCTCAATCACCGACACAACCATCCATTCATCAAACCCTTTCACCGAAAATCACATTCGTAGAAATATGAAGCCGAATCGTTACGCCGTTGTCAACATATCATACACCAAACATCCAAAACGCATAAACTAAAAACAGAACAAACCAACCTGTGACTTTCTAGAAACGCAAAACCATCGCTCAACCTTAAAAACCCTCTGTGAAAACCTCACCTCGAAATCGCATCCGGACGCCACTAACGGAGTGAATCCGAGACAACCGCCGTTCACCAACCGCCGCTTCTCAAAACCCAAACCTCCACCGCTTTTCCATCAAACCACCAAAACCGCCACTCCCTGAATCACTTCCGTCGCATCACTCTCAACCAAAACCAACCCACCGTTCGAAAATAAAAAAAAACAGAATCCAGCCGCGCAGAACGTAAACCTTTTCATCACCACTACCGCCAAAATTCCGGCGAGAGTCCGACGAACTCACCTTCCCCGCCACCATCAAACCCGCGCGAGAGTTACCGAGGCAAAGGCCAAATCGAAGCCGTGAAAGAGGTGACCACCGCGAGAGAGACAAGCGCGAGAGGCCGACGAGAGAGAACCGCGAGTTACTGAGAGAGGCTGATGGCGGATTTTAGGGTCGTGCTCCATTTTTTTTAAGGTTGAACGAGTTCTTTCTTTTTCTCTTTTATAAAGCATGATGCACATTACTCCAACTTTAAACCTTGTTTTATTTTGTTTTAAAAAAAACTTTTATGTGTATGATAAGGTAAAAAAAAAAAACTTTTACCTACAAACACAAAACACACCCTGTTTTATTTCCTTCTTAATTTTTGGTATTTTTTTACTTATTATTTCTTTGTTCTTTAACTCTTTATGAGTTTAGATCGGGCTAGGCCCATTTACTCATCACACTCTGACCTAGCGCAATACTCCTTTTCTGTTTATTTTTTTTTCTTTTAATCCATTTATTATAAAATAGGTTTGATTGATTATGATAATATGGTTTAATCCTTTATTTTCTATTTTATTTTGATTATAATTTTTCTTGTTATGATTATTTAGAAAATGTGTTTTAAATTTTAATGAATCACTTGGTGTTTTTTTTTTAGGGCCAATGATATGTTAAAAGGTTAATTTAGCCCGATTTCATTAAATCGATAAAAATTGATCAATATGAGGCCATAGTAGGTAGATATTTTTTTTGTTTATCATTTATTATTATTTTTGCCCATTAAAATTAATTATTGTATTATTATTAAATATATATTTCATTTTATTTATTATTTATTATTTATTATTTATTATTTCTATAGTTCTATTTAATTTAGTTTATTCATTTTATAATGTTTCAAAAATAACGATTTGACTCCTCATAAAACAATTTCATTAAATCGGCTCTAAGGAAGTGAACGAACTAAATTTCGACGCGTCCGTAAAAGGTCCAACGCCTTCGAACAGTTGCATCCGAATAAAAAGGTTGAACGCCTTCGAACAGTTCAAAAACACTGCACACACGCTTTCTCTTGGGCGAATTACAACGAGGCCCTTTTATTTCTCGCAATCCCCTGTAATTTATTTTGTATCTCTCCCCCATTTTATGTACGCATTTTATTTTCCGATTTATTTTGGTTCGCGGATCCTTGGTCCAACGCCAAGCGATTGCACTCGCACACTCGCACTTTATTTTTCAGTTATCATTTATCAGGATCCACCTCACCTTGCGAGCCGAGCGCATTGTGCCTCGCTAAACAAACCACAAAATAAACCTCCATTTGCATTCACCCTCTAACCTCAAAGAACCAAAATGATTCTCTTTAGATCCAAACCCTTGATCCAACGTCAAGCGGTCATTAGGAAATAAAACACTTTAATAAAAACGAGAAGAACTGTACGCCACGAGCCTTAAGTGGTAGAAAGGAGGATAACAAGCTCTCGTTACTCGTTCCGATTATTTCAATGCAAGACGCTCGTCTTGTTGGACGAGATAAACTATCCCTAGTCTTTAGTTCATTTCAACTCCTAAACCCTTTCATCGAAAAAAGGTAATAAAACCAACAACCATTACCCTTAGTAGGCCGAACTACGAGGCTCTGACTTTCCCATTGCACACGGGAGTACGTAGGCACGAGGATCTCAATCCTTGTCGAGCACCTAGGATCAATCTAACTTATAATTTCAACTCTTTTCTCTCTAGCAAGTAATTCATTTAAGCATAGACATCCTTTCGCGCGTGATAACTTAGATGGTTCCCATCGAGTACGATGGATGTAGGGGGTGCTAATACCTTCCCCCTGCAAAACCGACTCCCGAACCCAAGCAATGGTTCCGTTGAACTTTGTCCTTATCTCTCTCTTCCCGGGTTGTATATATATCTTCCCTTTCCCTCCTCGGGAATAAATAGAATTAGGTGGCGACTCTTTAGTCTGTCCAGTACGCGGCTCCCGTCTTTTCGGATCGCGTGAGGTCGTATTTTTCGGGGTACGACAGCTGGCGACTCTGCTGGGGAAAGGTTCACCCCTATGCGAGTCAGGCCTAGTCTAGGTTCCCACGCTTGTTTGGATGTTTGTTTTTATTCCTTGCTTGTTTATCTCTTTCTTTATCGCATTCCATCTTATATATCTTGTGGCTCCTTGGTACTTTAATTTGGATCGATACTTTGCAAAAGAAACTTGAGGGAAAAGGCTCTATACCCGGGCTTACGAGTATAAACATAAGTTAGCGAGGTTGTGTAGTATGGGCTCCCGAGAGAACCACTCTCGTGGGTTGTCGATACGAAAACCTCACTTGGAGTAGATTCTAATGAGAATACTGACAACTGTCAAGTCCTTGACTTGTGTGCTCAGTTGCTTTCATTAGGGTCATCAACTCTGAGGACCTTTAGAACCTTTTGGTTAAAACATCGATTGATGGTTGTGTAGTATGGGGAACCAGGGTTCGCCCTCGCGTGGCTCGATACGAAAACTTCACTTGGAATAGACTTACTCAATGGAGTTGATTGACTGTCAAGAGCTGACATGTGCATCAAACATTTGAGCAAAGTCCATAACTCTGAGGCTTTGTTTAAACCTTGTGTCGATGATCGCGTAGTATGGACTCCCGAGAAAATTTTCTCTCGTGGGTTGTCGATACGAAGATCTCACCCGAAATAGATTCATATGGTGGAGTCAGTCAACCGTCATGCTTATGGCACATGTGATGAACAGCCATGTGAATCGATAACTTTGGGATCCCTAAAACTTTAGAGTCTACCCAGTGAGTTCCTGATCCGAGTATCCTCCATCTGTACCTTGGACTCATGAGACCATGATCTTGTGATCCTGGATTCTGATATTGCATATAATCTCATTTGCATTATTTGTTCATGTTGCATTTCATTCCAAAGCCGAGAACTTATTTCATGTTCCTCCATCTTCAGTAAATCAAGTTGGTTTCCTGACGCCCGTATCATGCTAGACGCCCATACCTAACTCGAGCTAACACTAGAAGACTAATAGACGTGATTCAAGAAGAGCAAGCTGCCATGAGGGAAGAGATTGACTCGGTCAAGAGTAAGATCGACCAGATTTATGAGACTTTACAAGCTTTGGCTAGGATGGAATAACGTCGTGAAGCTGCTGTCACAATGAACAATGCTCAAGTGCAAGGATCTACCTCACGAGAAATGCCTTCAGTTCCCGTTCCAAATCCTTTGGTCTACGATTTGCCTCCAGGTTTCACTCCTGCTGTTGAAGAGGTCACTTCCCAACCAATACCTGCTTCTGGTGTCACTGTTGGTGTTATTCCTCAAGCTCAACCGTTTCCAACTCAAGTCCAGTTTCCTCAAGCTGAAGAAAATCATCAAGTTGAGTATGAGATGCATACTGCTGTTCCAATCACTAATCCTCATGTTGTTCAAGAGTCCGAAGCTATGAAGATGTGTCGCGAGTTATCTGAAAAACTCTGAATCATGGAAGGACACAACTCAACCTCTTTGAGCGCCGCAGACATGTGCCTAGTTCCGGATGTTGTGATCCCTGCTAAGTTCAAACTACCAGAATTCGAGAAATACAAAGGCCTCAGTTGTCCTGAACTTCATTTGAGGATGTATTGCAGAAAAATGGCCGCTCATGCCAAAGATGATAAGATTATGATCCATTGCTTCCAAGACAGCCTGTTTGGAGCGTCTCTAGAATGGTACATGCAGCTCGAACGCAACAATTTTTGTACTTGGCTTGATCTATCAGATGCATTCAAAAAGCAGTACAAGTACAACACTGACCTTGCTCCTAACCGTACTCAACTTCAGAGCATGACTCAAAACGAAAGCGAATCCTTTAAGGAGTACGCCCAACGCTGGAGGGAGTTAAATGCTAGAGTGCATCCTCCATTGGTTGACCGTGAATTGATCGACATCTTCATGGGTACCTTACAGGGGCAATACTACGAGAAGCTGATCAACAGCGTATCTTCTGGATTTTCGGACATGGTGATGGTCGAAGAAAGAATTGAAGAGGGTCTAAAAAGTGGAAAGATCCAAGGAGGCTCTAGCAATCAAGCCAGTGTCAAGAAACCTTTCAACGGGTACAAGAAGGGCGAAACAAATGCCATTTCTACTGCAAGTGGGAATTTTCAACAGAGTGCACCCACTCCAGTTCCCTATTATCAGTATCCCTATGTTGCTGCTGCACAATATGCTCCCGTGCCATATCAGCCAATTCCTCCAATGCCTTATCCGAAGGCCATTCAAGCTCTATTTCCGCCTCATATGGCTCATCAACCACGTCCACGTCCTATAGTTGCAGCTGCGCAGTATGCGCCCAATCCGTACCAACAACCGGCTTATCCACAACGGCCTGGTCAACAACAACAACGTGCTCCTCAATAGCGTCCACCATATCAAAAAAGAGTCTATGATAGACACATTGATCCCTTGCCTATGACATATTCAGAGATCTTTAATCAGATGATGGCAAAAGGGTCTCTTACTTTGAGAGATATGCCACCTCAGACTGGTAATGCCCGGAACTATGATGCCAATGCCCGCTGTGAGTATCACAAAGGTGCTCCAGGTCACACCATCTAGAATTGCCATGCCTTCAAACACATGGTTCAGGATATGATCAACTCTAAGGACCTCACTCTCACTCCGAGAAATGCAAATGTCCAGAACGATCCAATGTCGCCGCACGGTGCCAACAAGTAAAGACATTTGAAGGGTTGTGGAAGACCAAGCTGAGTAGTCACCAACTTTGAAGCATTCAATCAAGAGAAGTTCTTTCCTCAAATCAAGGCAGTCATCACCATTTATCATTTCCGCATTCCTGTTATTTTGTACTGTTTGTTTAAGTACTATTTGTTTAGAACATTATCGTTTGTACTTGGTTTTGTTAATGTTATGATTATGCATGTTTTGAATCAATCTATTCGCATTCGCTCATTATTTATCATTTATTGCAAAAATCATAAAAATAGTTCTTCACTTCACTTTAGCAAATATTTGAGGGAGGATGATGAAAATGAAATACCCATAACTGTTGCGGTATGCTTTCAGATAAAACCTCGTCAATGATGTACAGGCATTTGTTCAAATTCCCAAACACTGAAGATATAAGGAGTTAATCCCTAGTCAACCACTTCGAGCCTAGAAGTAGGAGTTTCTTCCGGATACAACCCTTATATTTAACCCGGGGCAGGGTAGTGTTCAGTTAACCTGACTACACCTTCAAATCGTAAGATGAGACATCCCGTCGGGGGACCAATCAACAAATGATTTGGCAGTCACAATATTCAACAAAATACAAAAAAATAGAAAAGAAAAAAAACACTAAGTTGAGCACCCAAAGGGAGACTTAGTCGGAAAAAAAATCCAAAGAGGAACTCAAATCCTCAGCAAAAGTAAAAAATATATCAAAGACCACCAAATCAAGAATCAAAGGGTCACCAGCAAAAAAGATGACTGCCATTTTCAAGCGAACTTTAAAGCTTCATCTTCATTCTTGCAAAGTCAAAACAAATACATATGTAGAGTTAATTGAACGTAGGACTGGAGAACATTTTGAAGAATGGGTGGGTACAAATCAAACTTGGAGCCTTATATCCTTTGTTTCTCAAACCATTAACCAGACCATGTTACAACCCTCAAAAGTCCTAATTGAGGCGGGGTTTATTCTGGAAGCATGCTACCAACAAGGTTGCGTAAATTGACTCTCATATATTTGATAATCTTCAAACTCGATTGCACATTATTCTTATTGCATATTTCACGCACTTTCTAAATCAACACTTCGTGTGGACTAACGGTCCATTCGTCACACTATCACAATCACTCAAATAAATTGATTTTTTCGAAACTTACATGAATTTTACATTAACACTACCATTTATGTATGAACAATTTAATTGCAATTCAGTGCTTGACATCAGTGCAATCCCAACAAAGGGGAAATCAGAAGAGAAACTTGAACTTCATTGATGCCAATATGAATCAAGACTACTTCAAACAGCTCAATCAGGGGCAAATCATCTTCAAACAGCTCAGTCAGGGGCAAATCATCTTCAAACAACTCAACCAGGGGCAGGCGCCTACCAAATCCAGATACAGCGGCAGATTATGTCATGGTTATCGTCAAAGCTTCCCCCACCAGAATTATTTGAATACCCTACAGACAGGGGCAAGCAAACAAAGAGTAGATCTTCCTATCTCTTTTCCCCAGCTGAACAGGCAGTCCTTGCTAGATGTTGGCAATCGTTCAAAGCAAAATCAGTCGTCATGCGACAATTAAGTCGCTCCGCTCATCAGCAAGTGACCAAAACTTGGAGCATACAGATCCATCTTCTGATCATACATCGTCAAGGATCGAGTGTCGGGGAATCAAGCCCTCCACCCACCCAAAGTCCAATTGTTATTGGCAACTACCAAACCAAAAGTCCACCAAGCTGGCACCTTTCGATTGCTCATATGCATCATCAACGTCATACGCATCATTTACAACATGTGCATCATATGCATACCTAAATAAATCAGATTTTTATTTTCCCCAACATTTTCAACTTATATCTCAGTGCATAAACATTTGCATCGTATCTCCATCCTTATGGAATACCATTTCAAAAAAAAATCAATCAAGCATAATTGCATAGTCCAGGATCAACACAAATTTCTAGTCCTTTCTCCAGCGGAAGTCAGGATCATATCAATCGAAGATTCCAGGCATCTCCTCGGTGGATTCAATAGCCATATTTAAATTTCATTCGCCTTATCATTCCTCTGGTGATAAGTGATATTTATTTCCAATCATTCGCCTTATCATCTTCTGGTGATAAGTGATTCTTATTTTCTATCTTTCGCCTATCATCCTCTGTTGATAGTGATTCTTTATTTTTCTGTCTTTCGCCTATCATCCTCTGTTGATAGTGATCCTTTATTTTTTCTGTCTTTCGCCTATCATCCTCTGTTGATAGTGATCATTTATTTTTTCTGTCTTTCGCCTATCATCCTCTGTTGATAGTGATTTTTATTTTCTGTCTTTCGCCTATCATCCTCTGTTGATAGTGATCCTTTATTTTTTCTATCTTTCGCCTATCATCCTCTATTGATAGTGATTCTTTACTTTTCTGTCTTTCGCCTATCATCCTCTGTTGATAGTGATCCTTTATTTTTTTCTGTCTTTCGCCTATCATCCTCTGCTGATAGTGATTTTTATTTTCTGTCTTTCGCCTATCATCCTCTGTTGATAGTGATCCTTTATTTTTTTTCTGTCTTTCGCCTATCATCCTCTATTGATAGTGATTCTTTATTTTTCTGTCTTTCGCCTATCATCCTTTGTTGATAGTGATTCTTTATTTTTCTGTCTTTCGCCTATCATCCTTTGTTGATAGTGATTCTTTATTTTTCTGTCTTTCGCCTATCATCCTCTGTTGATAGTGACTCTCTTTTTTTCTGTCTTTTGGCATACATATCAACCTAGTTCGAGTGTTGATTTTGCCTTATCATCCTCTAGTGATAAGTGATTTTTATTTTTCAGTTATTCGCCTTATCATCTTCTGGTGATAAGTGATTTATTTTGTCAATTCGTTTCTTGCTGTGTCACCCATTATTTTCCAGTTTATTTCATTTGCTATTTTCACAATTTCTTTGTCGGACAAATTTGGAGTCTGTTAATATCTAATTATCTTATACCTTGAAAGATTGAACACGAGCCAGTTCATCTTACTCGGTCTAAGCCAATTCGATAGGGGCATCTGTCATACCCCAAATTTGTCCTACCCGTTTTTTTTTTAGAAAATAAAATTTGTGTTTCACCTGGTTCAATTTAAAATCGGGATTCTCATCCAGTGTTATCAGGGTGTGTGCTTATGATGTTGAAAAATCAATGCATCGACTTTTTATTTATATTTCTCGATTACGTGTCCATTTTCTTTCTACTGTCCATTATTTTCAATTTATTCCTTTTATCATTTCCATTATTATTGTTTCGTATTTCTTTTTATATTATTTCTTTTTTATTTGTTTTGTTATTTTTATTATTCTTTAGTCATCTTCATTAATATTAGATTCATTTCAATTATTATTATTATTATTATTATTGTTATTAATTTTAGTAAAGTTAGTCCATTTCCCACAAAAAATAAATAAATAATAGTATTACGAAAAAGAAGGAGAAAAAAAATATAAATATTTTCATTTCTCATTTCCATTTACATTTTGTCAATGTCTATCTCTTTTATTGTTATTGCTATTATTTTTATAACTTTTTTTACTTTTATTATTATTATTATTATTATTATTATTATTATATTTATATTTCTAGTTTCTACAAAAGTGTAATTCAATTCACAGTATCCCACAACATTTCCTTTTGATCACAATGCCAGCTAGTGTTATTCTCTCAATTAAAATTCAAAAGAAAAAAGCATAGAGGAAAGCATCTTCCAAGGCTATATGTGGCATCATGATTTTTTTTCCTCCTCATTCACAAAAGTCTTGGTTTGGTGTTTCCCCACTACTAACAACCCACCATATCTCCACTAACCAATTCCTCTCTCGCACAGCATGCCAGCTCATATTTCATACAAAAAAAATACCTTTCACACACGGACACCTCACCTCACTCGGTCTCCCTCTATAACAACCTTTGCCTCCTAATCAAGCCTAGGGGCATTTATATTTCTCAGCAGCAGCAGCAGCAGTCCATGCCAACAGCTTCACAGCAACCACAAACCATCACCGCTAAACCGTTAAACCGCACAAAAATCACATACCACCATTAAAAATCACGAAAATCAACCAAAAGAACTCGCCCTCAATCACCGACACAACCATCCATTCATCAAACCCTTTCACCGAAAATCACATTCGTAGAAATATGAAGCCGAATCGTTACGCCGTTGTCAACATATCATACACCAAACCTCCAAAACGCATAAACTAAAAACAGAACAAACCAACCTGTGACTTTCAAAAAACGCAAAACCATCGCTAAAACTTACAAACCCTCTGTGAAAACCTCACCTCGAAATCTCATCTGGCCGCCACTACCGGAGTGAATTTGAGATAACCGCCGTTCACCAACCGCCGCTTCTCAAAACCCAAACCTCCACCGCTTTTCCATCAAACCACCAAAACCGCCACTTCCTCACTCACTTCCGTCGCATCACTCTCAACCAAAACCAACCCACCGTTCGAAAATTAAAAAAAAAACAGAATCCAGCCGCGCAGAACGTAAACCTTTTCATCACCACTACCGCCGAAATTCCGGCGAGAGTCCGACGAACTCACCTTCCTCGCCACCATCAAAACCGCGCGAGAGTTACCGAGGCAAATGCCAAATCGAAGTCGTGAGAGAGGTGACCACCGCGAGAGAGACAAGCGCGAGAGGCCGGCGAGAGAGAACCGCGAGTTACTGATAGAGGCTGATGGTGGATTTTAGGGTCGTGCTCCATTTTTTTGTTAAGGTTGAACGAGTTCTTTCTTTTGCTCTTTTATAAAGCATGATGCACATTACTCCAACTTTAACCCTTGTTTTATTTTGTTTTAAAAAAACTTTTATGTGTATGATGAGGTAAAAAAAAAACTTTTACCTGCAAACACAAAACACAACCTGTTTTATTTCCTTCTTAATTTTTGGTATTTTTTTACTTATTATTTCTTTGTTCTTTAACTCTTTGTGAGTTTAGATCGGGCTAGGCCCATTTACTCATCACACTCTGACCTAGCACAATACACCTTTTCTGTTTTTTTTTTCTTTTAATCCATTTATTATAAAATAGGTTTGATTGATTATGATAATATAGTTTAATCCTTTATTTTCTATTTTATTTTGATTATAATTTTTCTTGTTATGATTATTTAGAAAATGTGTTTGAAATTTTAATGAATCACCTGTTTTTTTTTTTAGGGCCAATGATATGTTAAAAGGTTAATTTAGCCCGATTTCATTAAATCGGTAAAAATTGATCAATATGAGGCCATAGTAGGTAGATATTTTTTTTGTTTATCATTTATTATTATTTTTGCCCATTAAAATTAATTATTCTATTATTATTAAATATATATTTCATTTTATTTATTATTTATTATTTCTATAGTTCTATTTAATTTAGTTTATTCATTTTATAATGTTTCAAAAATAACGATTTGACTCCTCATAGAACGATTTCATTAAATCAGCTCTAAGGAAGTGAACCAACTAAATTTCGACACGTCCGAAAAAGGTCCAACGCCTTCGAACAGTTGCATCCGAATAAAAAGGTTGAACGCCTTTGAACAGTTCAAAAACACTGCACACACGCTTTCTCTTGGGCGAATTACAACGAGACCCTTTTATTTCTCGCAATCCCCTGTAATTTATTTTGTATCCCTCCCCCATTTTATGTACGCATTTTATTTTACAATTTAGTTTGGTTCGCGGATCCTTGGTCCAACGCCAAGCGATTGCACTCGCACACTCGCACTTTATTTTTCAGTTATCGTTTATCAGGATCCACCTCACCTTGCGAGCCGAGCGCATTGTGCCTCGCTAAACAAACCACAAAATAAACCTCCATTTGCATTCACCCTCTAACCTCAAAGAACCAAAACGATTCTCTTTAGATCCAAACCCTTGATCCAACGTCAAGCGGTCATTAGGAAATAAAACACTAATAAAAACGAGAAGAACTATACGCCACGAGCCTTAAGCGGTAGAAAGGAGGATAACGAGCTCTCGTTACTCGCTCCGATTATTTCAACGCAAGACGCTCGTCTTGTTGGACGAGATAAACTATCCCTAGTCTTTAGTGCATTTCAACTCCTAAACGCTTTCATCGAAAAAAGGTAATAAACCAACAACCGTTACCCTTAGTAGGCCGAACTACGAGGCTCTGACTTTCCCATTGCACACGGGAGTACGTAGGCACGAGGATCTCAATCTTTGTCGAGCACCTAGGATCAATCTAACTTATAATTTCAACTCTTTTCTATCTAGCAAGTAATTCATTTAAGCATAGACATCCTTTCGCGCGTGATAATTTAGATGGTTCCCATCGAGTACGATGGATGTAAGGGGTGCTAATACCTTCCCCCTGCATAACCGACTCCCGAACCCAGGCAATGGTTCCTTTGACCTTTGTCCTTATCTCTCTCTTCCCGGGTTGTATCTATATCTTCACTTTCCCTCCTCGGGAATAAATAGAATTAGGTGGCGACTCTTCAGTCTGTCCAGCGCGCGGCTCCCGTCTTTTCGGATCGCGTGAGGTCGTATTTTTCGGGGTACGACAATTAGAAACTCCGAATGGCATCACGTAATACTCGTAATGAACATACCATGTCCTAAAAGCCGTCTTTTGAATATCTTCCTCTTTCACACAAATCTGGTGATATCCTGATCTCAAATCAATCTTACTAAAAACACGTGCGCCAACCAATTGGTCCATCAAATCATCAATCCTCGGAAGCGGATACTTGTTCTTAATTGTTACCTTGTTCAACTGTCGATAATCAATACATAACTGCATACTTCCATCCTTCTTCTTTACCAATAATACCGGCGCACCCCAAGGCTAAACACTCGGCCTAACAAACCTCTTATCCAACAAGTCATTCAACTGCTTCTTCAATTCTACCAACTCTGAAGCTGACATACGATACAGTGCCATCGAAATCGGTCTAGTACCCAGAACTAGATCAATAGAAAACTCAACTTCTCTTTTCGGCGGTACATCCTTAATATCATCCGGAAACACTTCTGGAAAATTACACACCATTGGAAACCTACTTATCTCCACTTCACTTTCCACTGACCACGATGCAAACAAACCAAACAATTGAACTTCGTCCACTAAAAGTTTCTTCAACTCTTTCGTGGATAGGAAACTCTCTTCTTCATCATCATCCAAAGAAGGAAACCTTACTAACTTATGATAACAATCTATATGAACTCGATTAAATTGCAACCAGTTCATATCCAAGATCACGTCCAAACCTTCCAACGGCAAACAAACTAAATCCATAACAAAATCTTTACCATACATGGTCAAAGAACAACTTACACACACCAAAGAAGTAGTTACCGACCCTGAAGCAGGAGTCTCAATAACCATCTCACCACCCCAAGAAGACATAAACAAATTCAAATGCTTAGCGCACTCAAGAGAAATAAACGAATGAGTCACTCCCGTATCAATAATAGTAACTAAAGTCGTACTATTAATAAAGCATGTACCTTTAATCAAACGGTCTACACTAGTAGTATCCTTCCCTGCTAATGCAAACACCTTTCCGCCCTCCTGAGCTTGCTTCGGCTTAGTACACGTAGTACTAATGTGACCCACTTCTCCATAATTGAAGCACTTCACAACATTTCTCCTACACTCGGTAGTAGCATGTCCAAGACCTCCACAGTTTGAACATTTCACAATATTCTTCCCACACTCAAAAGACTTGTGGCCTAAATCGCCACACTTGTAACACTTAACGGGACCAGAACTCCCTCCACCAGATCTCCTATCAAAGTTTCCCCTATGTTTACCCTTATGAGCGGGTGTCACATAAGGTACACTTCTAGCTTGTTGCTTCCCTTTCCTCTCATTCACACTCTTGTAATGCGTAGAACGAGCTTTGCCATCTTCTTCAAAGATTCTATAACATTCAGTCAAATCTGAAAACCTTCTAATCCTCTGATATCCCACAGCTTGCTTAATCTCAGGACGTAAGTCATTCTCATACTTAATACACTTAGAAAACTCAGTAGTAACAGCATCATAATGAGGATGAAACTGAACCAATTCCACAAACTTAGCAGTATAGTCAACCACTGACATACTACCTTGCTTCAGCTCAAGGAATTCCATCTCTTTCTTTCCCTTCACACTCTCAAGGTAGTACTTCCCAAGTTATCTCTTCATCATCCTCCTCAAGAGCTTGACTTCTACCGACCCACCAATCATCGACTTCTTCCTTCAGCATGTGAGAACCAAGCCTCACCTTACTCTCTTCAGCACAGTCCATGACTCTGAAGATTCTTTCAATCTCCTTTAACCAATTCTGAGCACCATCAGGATCAAATCTTCCTTTGAAGACCGGTGATTGATTCTTTCTGAACTCATCATTAACATTCACATCCGGCGCTCCCTGCACCGCCCTAGCCATTTCTTCCAAAGCAGTAGCCATAGCATTGTCGTTTCTACCAGCCATATTCTGATTTTTCCCAAAGACAACAACAAGATTAAACAAAAGTTCAATCATAACAACATCAAGACAGACACAACTGACTCGAACACTGGCTCTGATACCACTTAATGTAACACCCCCTTTCTATACCCCCAAATAATCAATTTAATCATTTAGGCACATGTTAAAAATTTCATTAGAGTATAATTAAAAATGGTATAAAAGAGGTATGTCACATTACGCTTGAAATTAAAAACATACAACACCTGCTCATTAAAGATATGCAACAATAGGGTAATTTCCAAATCGATAAATAATTATACAGCAAAAACATTTCAACAACATCAAACATATATATTTCCATTCATATATATATATATATATATATATATATATATATATATATATATATATATATATATATATATATATATATATATATATATATATATATATATATATATATATATAGATATCAACAAGTTTGATGCCAACATCAGAATATTCATGTCTATACAAAACATCCATCCAAAAGATACATGTACACAATGTATCACAAAAATGGCACTAAGCCAACCCTAACTACCCGGTGCTACATATCAGAGTCGCCCGACCAAAAGGATGAAGATAAGCTTCACAAAAGACCTCCAGCAAACTTACTCTGCAATGCCTCGTAGAGCATCATAAACAGCAGAAGGGTGAAAAACATTATCAAATGCACATAAAGCATATTCTCACCACAATTCATACCTCATCACCTATACACATCGCAACATGTACATACTCCAATCAAGCATGTTCATCATGCACCAATTCACTAATCCACATAAACTTACATTATTTATGTTTATTCCTCAATTATATTCATTCCGCATAAACATACGTCTAGCTACGTTTAATCACACATATACATTACAAATGTATAAATCACATACATATACATATATCAAACATGCATATATACAATCAAGTATGTTTCATCACACATACTATCATCTCCATAATACTCCAAATAAACATATGCACATTCATGTTTATTTATGCATATCATAATTAAAATGATAAAATGCAACTCATAGAGACTGACACACGACTCTATGCAGATGCAATGCGGTACCGACTCAACATTTCAGTAGGTTCACTCAGGAACCAAATGGAATCATCGCTTGTTACCTGAAGTAACTCCGCGTCGGGCACACGATATTCCTCATTGCTCACACCCCACATAGGCACACAATGTTTATGGACTGCTCACACCCTACACGGGCACACAATCTGATTGCTCACACCCCACACGGGCACACAATCAATGTGAATAAATCACCCATCGCTTACACCCCAGACGGGCACACGATGTTTCTGGAATGCTCACACCCCACACGGGCACACAATCCGATCGCTCACACCCCACATGGGTAGACGATCTTGTTGTAGTCATCGCTCACACTCCACATGAGTACACGATGCTACAACGGATTCACAAAGAATCCCACAACACAAGAATGCATACATTATGCTTACATGCAAAATGACACACAATATTCTTGAAAATGTATACATATTCACAATATAGTTATGCATTAATCTCATACAATTAGCATACATTCACATTTAATTCAAGCAATGTATCTACTTGCCAAACGGCCACAACACAACAATCAAACCCACAATTCCATAATTAACATAATTACGTTTTATCAGAAAAGTCGGCTAAAAATTACATATTTTAGCATCATTAGTTTTTACGCGTTTCTAGCTTCGAATCGATATAAGGATCACTAAAAACGGATACCTGAAACTAAAGTTACAGATTAAAACACATATTCTGTCAAAAACCTACAGGCTCGCTGAGCGCCCTCTCGCTCGCTGAGCGAGAATCACCCTGGAACTTTCGTTGAGCGAGGGGTAGCTCGCTGAGTGACCACTGCAATTTCCAGAATTTCCAATTGCGTAACAGTCAACTCCAAACACCCCAAAACTCCAAAATGCTTCCATAAACATGATTTAAAGCATATATCTAACATCATACTTCGATTACAATGATTTATAACCGATTAATCTACCTATTTCTCACATTTCCACTAAAACCCTAACTATTCATCTTCTCTAAACTTCCATCAAAACCAAAACCCAATCATTCACACACATACATAATCATACACAATGATAAGATAACAATGTTTATCACCCTTACCCGATTATACCAATTCCTAGGAGCAATCTTGAAGCTTTTCCAACTTTCCCTCTTTTCTCTTCTTTTTCTCTTCTCTCCTTTTCTTTCTTCTCTTTTTCTTCCTCTTCTTTTCTAACTTTCTATTTCACTCTTTTTCACTCTCTTATACTCTCTTTTCTTTCTATTTCTATTTTCTACTCTTTCCAACCAAATATCATTTTCTCACAAAAATACCAATTCTACTAAGTTCTAACTTAACACTAATTAACAAATATCTAAAATACCCTCTTATCCAATTTTACCCGAAAATTCACAAAACGGTAAAATCTCACAACATATCATATCATCACATTAATACCAATTCTACTCTTTCCAACCAAATATCATTTTCTCACAAAAATACTAATTCTACTAAGTTCTAACTTAACACTAATTAACAAATATCTAAAATATCCTCTTATCCAATTTTACCCGAGAATTCACAAAACAGTAAAATCTCACAACATATCATATCATCACATTAATTCCTCAACATAAAATATCATCATGATAATTTCACAAATAAAACAATTATCATACAAATAAAATAAAAGACTCCACAAAATTTTGGGAAAATCGAATCGGGGCGTTACAGGAGTCAGATAAGGTTTCCCTTTAAACTGGCCCTTGTCTTTCTTCTCACTCAGTTGTTTGTAGTGAGCAGATCAAACTCGGCTATCCTCATCATAAATTCGACTCTTATCCACCAGTTCCGCATACCTACGAATCTGTTAGCATCCAATTCCTTGCTTAATCTCTGGTCTCAGTCCATTCTCAAACTTGAGGCACTTAGAAAGTTCAGCATCTTCCCGGTTTTAGTGAGGAAAAAACTTCACAAGCCTCTCAAATTTGGAAGCATACTCTGCCATAGTCATAATTCCTTGTTTCAGTTCAAGGAACTCCACCTCCATCTTACCACGAGCATCTTCAGGAAAATACTTCTTAAGGAACTCTGTCTTAAACACTGTCCAAGTCACCAAAGTACCAGCATCCTCCAAACGCTGATGAGTATTATCCCACCCGTCCTCAGCATCTTCAGACAACATATGGGTACTCAATTGCACCTTATGCACATCAGCATATTCCATCACCCTAAAAATATTCTCAATCGCCTTGAGCCACTTCTGCGCGCTCGCCTGATCATGAGTTCCTTCAAAAAACAGGTGGATTATTCCTCTGAAACATTTCCAAGGCACGATACTCATCATGAACATTGTTTCGAGCAGTAGTCTGAGCAAGACCTGCAATAGCTTCAGCAAGAGAACGCGTGTTATTTCCAGCAATTTTGCACAACACTCACCACATCAGAAAAGAATAATCGTTAACAAGTAACGACTGACAACATACTGACAACAACAAAACTTGGCCGGACGAACCGACTTGCTCTAATACCACTAACGTAATACCCTTCTACCCCACAATCAATTTATATAAAATACTATCAGAGTAAATCAAATAGAAAGGTGTCACATATTATTCAAAATAATAATCAACTCATTGTCTTGTCTCGTAACACGGGTTACACAACCAACATAAGCATAATTATACATTTTCACGGCGGAACCATACTTGGTAATTCAAATCAACCTTTCACTTAAAATAAAAGTGTTCAATCAAAATAGCATCATATTTTAAAAGGTCTTTCATATAACATAAAAAGGGAAAACAAAGTTCACACTAATCCCAACCCTATGTTACATGACATAGAGCATAACAAAACTCCAAACCAATCCTAAAATAATAAAAGACACGCTCCAAGACTCTAAATCTCCCAGCAACACGAAGCTACTCTCGATCATCTTCCTAAAATAATAAAAGACATGCTCCAAGACTCTAAATCTCCCAGCAACGCGAAGCTACTCTCGATCATCTGCAAGTTACCCACATAAGAGGCAACATTTCCAAGCAGGTAGGGTGAGAAATCATAATTCATTATAACAATATAAGGACATGGAATTAAATAGAATATGCACAACAACATCATAGCATCATCAACAAAATTCAACACAACACAATCACAAATACATCTTTTAAATGTAATGTCAAATATAATGAAATGCAAAGTATGCATATGGTACCGATTTTCTCCATGCGATGGACACTGACCATCAACCCTCCACAAGGAAGCACAACAAAATCACCAAATCACTTCAATCCGTGCAATGGGATAAAAGCTACCAATAGGCCGATGCCCCAACAAAATATGCTATGAAATGCAAGATGCTATACTCCTCATAATCACCAAAAATCAACATGTGCATCATCCATTTCATAATCAATAAGTATTCATCAAAACAATCATGTTTTACTGGAAAGACAACCATAAACAACTCAACTACAAAAATCAACACAAAAACATCAAAAATCAGCAAAAAATCTCCAAATACAGACACCTTACATGGCCAGTCGTATCCTGTGACACGACCCGTGTGAGAGGCCTACATACCAAACCTTCAAAATGCAGAAAATGCAGAAACACAGTGGTCTGACACGGTCGTCCGTGTCAGGCACCCTGGAGCCAAAATATTTGTTTCTCCCCAAACAAAAGGCTGACACGGGTGCCCGTGTCGTGTGACACGGCCCGTGTCAGAGTGCGACAAAACCCAATTTTTACCAAAAAGTTTTATGTTGCGTTTTGATCTCAAATACCACCGAAAAACAATTTCCCCAACATCAAAATACATCAATTTGTCCACATAACTCACATACATCAACATATAACAATCCAAATCACTCTAATTCATCAAACACCACAATTTCTCAGCAATCTACGAGTAGCTAATCTATTCACAAACCAAACCCTATAAAACTATAATAAGATATGAAAACTCCCCATACCTTAGAAAATTCGCAGCTTTACTTCGTTCTCTAAGACTTCCTAGCAATTCCTTAAGACTTTAGAGCTTCCTCCTTCTTTTTTCTTCTTCAAAACTTTTCTTTACCAAAAACACGAGAATGTGAGAAACTGATGTTATTCTCCTTCTTTAGACAATTATATCAGTTTATACCTTTCCCAACCTATCCTTACTCTTATCCGTTAATGACCACCTTGCCCTTTATTTTCAATATTTTTATTATTAATAATAATAATAATAATATAATAATACAATATTTATTTATATTATCTAAAAATGCTCTTATACTCCCAAAATTCTCCAAAATAACCAAAACCTCTAAATTCTTTCTTAATTAAATAAATAAATAATCAATTTAAATTTTCAGGGTGTTACATTATTCACTCTAAATCCTGTGTGTATGCTCAAGTCTGGGTAGTGGGCTTATCTCTCATAATCATCCAACCTACAAAACAGCAAAACCAATACAACCCAAACCAACACATATATGATAGTAATGCAAATGCAATAAAGTAAGTGCAGTAAAGCAAGTAAATAAAGAAAACAGATAAACACCTTAAGAATAGAAATAAACAAGCACTAGGATTGATTCACATAGGGAACCAGAGTCCCTAGCTATCACAACGCTAAAAACAATCGACGTAAACAAAAGAGTCGCCACCGATACGTTTTTTATCCTGAAGAGGAAAGGAAAATGATCAAAGAAAACCTAAGGGAAAAGGAAAAGACGAGGTCATCTCAACCATGTCTATGCTTGAGAGTGAGATACATGAAGGGAAGGTATTCACACCCCCTTTGTGTCCATCGTACTCGATGGGATCCACGATTGTTGCTTTGCTCAAAGGGTGTCGTTATTTGAAGCTCAATCTACTGCTAACTGGAAAGACATGAAAGGAAAGGAAAGAGAATGAGAGACAAAAAAAAGGGGAAAAGAAATAAGTTGACTCGAGAGGATATCACATCCCAACCTTACGTATCTCATTGAAACGAGAATCAAAGTCCACGTAGTTCTAACCGGAATAGAGAAGTTTGCTCGCCAGGCATTGCGTTTATGCCTGCGTATCTCAGCTAGAGTGAGAATCAGAGCACCGTAGTTCACCTAACTAAGGTTTACCAAATAGATTTTTTGTTTTTTAGATTGATATTGTCAAGTGCGCGTTCCAGCACTTAGGTGTTACCACTCAGGCATTTATCTATTTGTGGTAGAACGGACTCGACATGTCTTGGGTCTACACCAAAATGAGATGAGAAGAGAAAGATAGTTTAAGCTTGGTTCAAGTCTTTGTTTGTTGGTTTTATTAAGTGTTTTAATTTTTCTTTAAAGGGAGAAAAGAGAATCAAAGGGTTAAAAGAAAAACACTAAGGAGGAATCGATCCTAAAAGTTGTCATGCAATGGTTGATCCAATATTTGAGGATGAAAGGTAATATCTACCTAATGTTAGCATGCATGGATTCTAACCTAATGTATATTCTACTTAGAACTTAATCAGAAGTTAAGTTCAAACTAGAAATCCTAAGGGAAACTTGTGTACAAGCACAAGTAAACAACAAATAAACCAAACATAAATAACAACAAACTTGAGACTTAAATAAGACTCAAGTAAAGAAGAAAGAGAGATGAAGAAGTCTTGTGTTAAAGATGCAACAAGGATGAGAGAAGAATGCAACATGAAGTGACCAAACAATGCGCAAACAGAGTCTACTTCGAGGTAGGACTTCAGATGTACTCAATATGCATCTACTCATCAATAAAATCCTAGAATGAGGCATGAAATGGATAAAATAGAGATTTCAGTGGTACCTAATGAGAAGGTTCGTTGCCTCTTTAATATGCGCAAAAGAACTCAAGAATACTTGCATCAAGCTTCAAACGATCAATCCACTTAATTCTCGCGTACTCAACATCATAAACCAAGATTCAAAGTCACTCCATAAGAAGCTATCCAAAACTTTATGGACGCTTAATCAAAATTGATCAACACTTTAATTCATTCCTTAATCAAAATTATACACAAAGATCTGATAAAAATTGTCAAGAAACTAATCAAGATATAAATCAATAAAAGTTAATAAAAGACTTAACTGAGAAAAAAATGAAAACTTAATTAAAAAAAAATATTAACAAAGGTGTAACTAATAAAAATTAATTGAAATTTTAACTAAAGAAAATAATAATTATCAAAAATTAAAAAATAGAATAAAAAAGAAATATTAGCAAGGAACAATGATCAACAGAAAGGGGTGCAGAGCTGAAATCAGGTCTGTATGTAGCAATAGGCGCATGGGCCTCTTTGACTTCCAAACCCAATGTCTTTCATTCACATCTCAAGGGGTGGTACGCTGGAATCAGAGAGTGCAACTATGAAAATCAGGCATAAGCCCATTGAATCCACAGTAGCACAATGATCAACTCAATAAATAAATAAAAGTAACAAAATAAAAGAAAAGGAATAAGTGATTAAGTCGGTGTGAATTTATTCTTTCCCAGTTTCAAAATGTTCCATCTACTGTACCTCTTCCAAAACCCATCCACGGCGGCTCTCCCTCAAATCCCTACCGAAGATCGATCAATGCTCTCTCTCCGGCGGTGAGGTTTTTTGCAATCTCAATCTTTCTATGGTATCAATCGTGTCTTCCTCTGCTCATTGATCTCACTTCTTCTCCTTGGCCACGTCTCCGTCTCTTGTTCTGCAAACACTTTAGTGGCTTTAACCTTATTTGCAAGATGTTGTATCAAAGCATTTCTGATACACATCCTATTTCTCAGCGCTCTCTGCAAAAAAGAATTAGTGCATCTCCTTGCAAAACTCATACGACAAATAAACGGGAGCAGAATGGGGTTGTTTCGAAAGTGGTCTAACGGGTCGTTTTGTGGTGATGAAAGCAAGGTTTGATAATGGTGCCAATGTGAGCTTCAGATGGAAAAAGTTGACTCAAGTGTGTGCGTTACAGCAAATGGTTCGGTTTAGAGCGTGAACAATGGCGTAAACATTGATTTATTGTGAAAGGTAGTTTGGGTTTGTAGATGAATGAAGTTATGGTGGTTTTCGGTGATGGAGGCTATGAGAAGAAGGAGTTGTGGTTTGGTTTATGGATGATGTTGAGGAATTTGCGGTGATGTGAGATGTGTGTAAGGCGTGTTTGCTCCAAGTCGATGAGGGTTGGATTGAAGAAACAAACATGAGGTTCTGTTGTAGAGAGTAAGAAAACAAAATGGAGAAGTGACCAAGTTGTTGTATGATGATGAGCTCTTAATGATGGTGATTTGTTGTTGATAACGAGAGTAATGGATAATATGAAGCTCACAAGGTGATGATTTTGAAGGGTTATTTTATTGAAAAGTTATGAAGATGCAAAATAAAGAGTTGGTCTATTTGTGTTATGCGCAGAAAAATAATTAGAGAAAGAGCCGAATTTTCTTGCACCGGTTTTGGTGTTGGTCTTGGGATCTGAGCTTTTTTCTCACCAAGGTCAACTTTTCCTTAATACATTATAATTTAAAATGAGCCAAAAATATGATGGGCTTAGAATTGGAAATGAGGGAAAAAATAGTAATGGGTTTTTTTATGCTTTTTTAGTAATTTTGTGGTAATGGTGATTGGATAACAAAAATAAATGTGAGTATATGGATGATGGAAATGAATAAAAATAGAAAAAATAATACGGACTCAATGGAGTGGATTGAACAATTGTAAAATGGATTTTGAAATTGGATATAAAAAATTGGTTTAGAAAATATTAAAGGATAATGGTATTGACAAATGATTTTAATGATGAGGAACTTGAATAAACCATTTACCAATATTTTCCACTGACTGAATTTAATTCAACAACCACACTCGAACTTCTTCCAACAATTCTAATAAAACGTGAAGCATAGATTCCACTGAACACCTTGTAAATGAAACAACACCATTTGGATTAATCATCCTCTGAATCTCTGACCAAATAAATCCTGAATCAATTTGAATTTGTATGAATCAATCATTTGGAAAATAAATCCATATATGAACATGACTGAACCTGCGATGATCCTGACTTTGAAATTAAACCTCATGAATTATTTCCTAATAACTTGATGGAGTCCACAACTCAACCTTGGATACACACTGCCTAAAAAACCAATTACTGGCACAAATAACTTGAAGTTGAAGCAATCTCTTGATATTTTGACCAAGATTAGTTCAAACATCCATATGATTTAGATCAAGAATGAACAACCACACTTGAATCAAAATCAGTGTTTTTGAGATGTTGAGAAAGAACCAAACCTTAATTCACAACCTTTCCAAATAAAACCATGATGAAACACTAACCGCTTAATGTCATCTTGAGAAATCTTGAAGCAAATGAACATGAGGCTTGATGAGCTTTGATAAGAAGATATACACAATGATGGGAACTCAAAGCCTTGCTTCAACTTGAAAGTCATAACCTCAAACTAATAGAAAACCTTGATTCAAAGAAACTCTCGATCCCATGTCTTAGGAGCTCGATGCAAAAGAAGGAATGCAAATGTTAATGACCTTGTGGAGATGCAAATGAATGTGAAGCGAAAAGTCAGATAAAGTTAGAAAATTAAGAGGGAAAATTTTGGGGTGCAACACTATGACCTTCATAGATCAAGGGTTTTGGAGGTGGTAGAATAAACAACAAACCATAAGGTTTGTAGGGTTAGATTTCTTCATCTCTTGTATATAAACGTTTTAACAAAATAAGGTTAATTGCAAGTATCTCAAGGACAGACGTACCCATAGAGAGTCCAATTGGGAACTTCCTAAACAAATATCTCTTTCTCTCTCTCCCTCTTTCTCTCTCTCTCTCTCTCTCTCTCTCTGTCTCTCTCTGTCTCTCTCTCTCTCTCTCTCTCTCTCTCTCTCCTGTAAGTTTATTGTAAGCAAATTATTGAATTCATTGGTGTTTGATCATTTCGATTGAGAATTATTTTGTATCATATTTTTGAATTAGATTTTTTTTATAGAATTATAATCCAATTAGTGTGATTTGTTTATAAATCAACAAAACAAAGTAAATTTCCAAACGATATTGATTTCACACAAAGTGTTTGATAAATTATCATTTTGTGTTTTTGTGTTTTTATCATTGGAAATAAGCTCTACATATAGCTTACCATTTGATTGTGTTGTGGTTAATAATTTTCGAACAATTTGTGTTTATTATCATTCAATTATGAAACTTTATGCATATAGTAATTTTTCGATAGAGGTTTGGTTAGACGATTCAATTCAGGTTGTTTCCATTGTGCCATAAAACTTTTGAAAACCATTTTTGCCAAAAGTTTGAATTTTAAATTTGTGTTATATCCACTCACTATAGATCAAATCCTATCGTCTAACAATCAATACTTCTAAAACAATGATGAAACTAAACAAAGTAACTCTAGGACTAACTTCCACTTACAACAGTAGACTCTACTCTTGTGTATCTACAAGATGTCCGTGGTGGACAACATGAAAGAAAAATGGGTGAGCAACAAGAAACCAATATAAATAGTGTAACTAATTCTAAGGTAGAGAACACACCACAAACACACATTTAATTACACAATCAACAACCACATAGTCTCATACCCTTCCCAACAACATGTACATATTCACATATAATCAACAACATCATGAATAATCAACTACATATCCAATAATGTATGCAAATGTACTCTACAATTGACTCATTATTCATTAGGTACCATTAATTAAAACTCAGGTTCATCTCGTTCCCAATCCCCACTATAGGACCATAACACATCCAATCGTTACAATCATCATAGGTGATGCTTCAACGATCTCCACCTAAAACCGACCACTCTATCTCAATTCCCACCATAGTGTAATACCTCAAAATTTTCCCTCCCATTTTCATGGCATTTAAAATATCACTTTGCATACTCAAATTCATAGCATGACCCAAAACATTGCATCATAACCACCATAGCAAAGGCATAGGCTTGTGATCAATGATTGAAGCAGTTGATGACTACCCAAAGACAATCAAAGGGAAATATGACTTCTCAACATTGTTAAAAGGGTTAAAAACATCCCACAAGTCTTCATTTGAGGCCACAAGTCCTATAAAGAAGTGAATTGATCAGAGGAGTCAAGCAGTGCAACATCTCCTAACAAAAGGGGGCCAAATTAGGGTTTTTGGTTAACTAGGCCTCCCAAGAAAATTTTGATTCAAACTTGATCTCATTGTTTTCTAAATGATATTGGGTACCTAGGGTTGAAATTTCATCCATTTGATCATTTTGGAAGAGGTTCAATTGGTCAGTTGATTGAAAATCAAGAAATTAGAGAAAAGTCAACCATGCTGAGTAAAAAGTCAACTCCTGACTTTTTGAGGTCAAATTCATAAAATTAGGGTTATAAGGATCCGATGGACCAAATTTGATCAAGAGATGATGGAGGAATCATGAAAAATCAAGAAAAACCAAAACTTACCATTTTTGGAAAATTAGGGTTTCCAAAAATGGCAAGTTTTGGCCATTTTTGCAGCCACTTCAAGAGAGGCCTTCTCCCAAAATAACATTCAAATGGAAATTCTACTTCATGCCAATTAAATAGGACATATCAAGCTTCAAATCCATGTGTGGAACACATCCATAACTTTAAAATTGAGAGAGTTATGATCATTCAAAGATTGGACAAATCAAGGCAAAAACTAGGTCATGGACAAGGCAAGGCAGGCCAGGCGCGCGTGACTTGCCAGGAAATTTATCAAACATGTGGAGGGCAAGATGTGTGAGAATTTTTCTTCAACAATATGACCTCAATGGAAAATCTTCCAACATTAAAGTTGTTCATTGCCATGTTTGCTACAAGTTTCATGTTTACCAAATTTTCATTTGATCAATATTTCTTGGACTTATGAAGGGTCAAAGTCAGCAAGTTCAAACTGATTCTCCATAGGCAATTTTCCACAAGGCATGCCCAAGTCAAGCCAGCCAATTATGTAGTCATGGTATCTTCTATTCAATGTTGTTTTTGAGTGATCTAGAGGCCATGTTTCATCTTGAATTGAACATCAAACTTGCTCCATGTATCATCCACTTCAAATTGTGTACAAGAACTCCATGTTTTGATGCCTTGATCATGAAGAAACCTCCATTGGAAGATTACAACATGTAACTGGTTTGCTTGCTTGCTAAGTTACTGAATCAGGGAGTGATGTTAAATCAGTTCAACCCATATAACTTGTGTTGATCATGAAGGTTTCATTAGTTAGAATGCAATTAGTCATATGCTTGCATACCCACCATAATTGCCATGCATCATTACATGAAAATACAACAAAATGATAAGCATTGCATTGGTGCAGCCTTGATCAAGCAAGCCTCATTGCACATTTCACTAATCCTTATGCTAAGTAACTTGAACATCACCATAATGGATTGTGTAGTTTCAGAGATAACCTAAGAGGGGGTGAATTAGGCTTTATAAAATTTTATTTGGTTATTTTATTGGTGGATGGATTTTTCTTCTTTTACATGTTTAATAAATGAAAGTGGTAATGTGGAAAGTAAAAGAACACAAAGGTTTATCCTGGTTCCCTTCACAATCCGAAGGTACATCCAGTCCCCTTTCCAAACCGAAAGAGATTTCCACTATAGTTTCAGATCGTACAACCTATCGCACCAAAACCGGTGAGGCCTTCTATCTAACAACTATACATCAACAGTGTGCAAGAACAATCCTCTTGCAAGTACTAACCCTTACGTCCAACAATCCTGGATCGTAAGTCGGAAATAGAAATAATTCCATATGTTGTTTTGATAAAGAAATGAAATGTATACTATCAATGCTAGATTGATCTTCTCCTTTTTCTTAATCAAAAATCACTTTTCAATATCAATGCAAGTGTTCAACTTTTATGTGTATGAAAAAGATGAATAATATGAACACTTTGAAATATTTGAAAATATTCAAAAAGAGTGACTTTGATTGTTTAGAAATTTTATGAAAGATTGTTAGGAGGTGTTTTTCATATTTGAAAAATCCAGATTATATAAGTTTCAAAAACACCCTTTCAAAAAGGTATGAAATGTTCATGAAACAATATATGAAAAGGTATAAAATTTAAAAAGTATTTCAAATGAAAAGAAATGATTTTTCAAAATTCGTTCAGTGTTAACCGGTTAACCATTTTGGGTAACCGGTTAACGCTGTAACGTTAACCAATATATTGAAAAATTTGAACCGTTAACCGGTTAACCAATTTGGTTAACCGGTTAATACTGTAAAAACTCAGAAAAATAATTAAGTTTAAAGTGTTAAACCAGTTCTAACATTATTTTAAAAAGGGGTATATGCAATGCTTATCATGATAACCTATATTTGAACACTTGTATATCAATTTAAATGTGAGTTTTGATATACCTAAGTCTTGTGTCCAAGTCTTGAAAGAATACAAGCAATTGCATCTGTAGCTTGATTTGCATGATGACATTTCCATTGAGTGATGCATAACCTTGGTTCTTGATCTTATTGAAAGCTCAACTTTTTGCAAACACGAACTGAACTTGAATCTTGTTGTCTTCATCAAAAGCTTTAGGTTGAAGTATGCTTTTACATTCTCCCCCTTTTTGATGATGACAACCAAATGAGTTTGCGCGATAGCTTTGATCGATGTGCAATGTTTCTCCCCCTATGTTCAACAATTCCCCCTATATTAACAGAGGCAAAATTCTGCATAGAGAGACATTAGCGAACTAAGCACTTCTCCCCATTTGTCATTAGCAAAAAGGAAGAGGCTTTCAAGACAAAATAAGAAATATCGACATATATGTTCAAGCACACAAGCAGTAAGTAATCAAGGCATACGACACAAACAATGTATTAAAATTATAAACAAATAAACATACATAAAGCAAAAAAGAAAGAAAACATAACACATGCTGGTACGCGTTTCTGGGATTCCAAAATTTAGAAGCGTTAACTGGTTAACCGATTCCGTTAACCGATTAACGGACAAAAAAATACCGTTTTTTCTTAAAAACCAGCAGCATGTTTTAGAGAAATTGGGAAAAGTTTTTCACAAATTTTTTTCACAAAGTGTTAGCACACGACATAACGCAACTTTTGATCAAAAAATATTCTGAAACGGATTATTTTCGGGTATCCGAAAGAGAGAAAAATCAAAAACGGCGAAAATGGAGTGCTAGCATTTTGTAACATAAAAGTGAAAATACACATGTTTTAAGCAATTATAACACAACAATTAATTTTAGGTTAAGTTTAGATGTCACCTTCATCGAGAATGCCAAGTTCTCGCCGAATCTTGAAGAAATGTTCTTTTGCCAATGGTTTAGTGAATATGTCGGCAAGTTGGTTGTGTGTATCCACGAAAGTAACATCTACATCTCTGTTGAGCACGTGATCTCGAAGGAAATGATGCTGGATGTCTATGTGCTTCGTCCTTGAATGCATGACCGGGTTCTTTGTGATGTTGATGGCACTTGTGTTGTCGCATCAGAGAGGAATGCAATCAAGGTCTACACCGAAATCAAGGAGTTGTTGCTTAAGCCACAAGATCTGTGCACAACAACTGCCTGCTGCAATGTACTCCTCTTCGGCCATGCTAAGTGCAACGCATGCTTGCTTCTTACATGCCCACGACACTAGTGCATTCCCGAGAATGTGACAAGTACCACTTGTGCTTTTTCTATCGGTCTTACATCCTGCATAATCAGCGTCAGAATAACCAATTAAAGAACATGTACTACCTTTTGGATACCATAGTCCGACATTCGTTGTTCCTTTGAGATACTTCATAATCCTTTTCACGAAGGTGAGATGCGATTCCTTCGGATTTGCTTGAAAGCATGCACACAAACAAACACTAAACATAATGTCAGGATGACTTGCCGTCAAATATAATAATGAACCGTTCATACCTCGATACTTTGTGATATCAATTGAAGTGCCGGATTAATCTTGATCAACGTACATTCCGGATCCTATCAGAGTGGACATCACCTTGCAACTATCCATATCGAATCTTTTCAATAATTCCTTGCAATACTTGGATTGGTTGATGAAGATGCCATCCTTTGTTTGCTTGATTTGAAGTCCAAGGAAATAGTTCATTTTTCCCATCATGGACATCTCGAATTCTCCTTGCATCATAAGTGAAAACTCTTCGCAAAGATCTTTGTTTGTTGAACCGAAGATGATGTCGTCGACATAGACTTGAACCAATAAGGTGTTACCCTTGAAATTCTTTATGAACAATGTCTTGTCAACCTTTCCTTTTGCAAAAGCCTTATCACATAAAAAGTTGTTGAGGCGGTCATACCACACTCTTGGTGCTTGCTCTAAACCATAAAGAGCCTTCTTCAACTTGTAGACATGAGATAGATTCTTGAAGTCTTCAAAGCCCGGAGGTTGTTTGACATAAAATTCTTCAATGATGTAGCCATTTAGGAAAGCGCTTTTGACATCCATTTGGTACAACTGAAAATTCATGGAACAAGCGTAAGCAAGTACTAATCTAATTGCTTCTAACCTTGCTACCAGAGCGAACGTTTCATCAAATTCGGTTCCTTCTTCTTGGTTGTAGCCTTGTGCGACCAATCTTGCTTTGTTATGAACTATGATTCCATTCTCGTCAAGTTTGCTCTTGAACACCCATCTCATTCCTATGATGTGCTTGTTGTTCGGTCTTGGTACAAGACTCCAAACTTGATTCCTTTCGAATTGGTTGAGTTCTTCTTGCATCGCTACTATCCATTGATCATCGCCTAAGGCTTCATCGATTTTGGTTGGTTCAATTTGAGACACAAAAGCCATGTTGAGACATGCATCCTTGAGATTTAGTCTAGTTGCAACGCCTTGGATAATATCACCAATAACTTTATCTATCGGGTGATCTCTATGAGTTCTCCATTCCTTCGGAAGATCTTGATGTTCTTCAATGATTGGTGAGTCATCTTCTTGTGGTATTACTTGATCCTTTGATATCTCCTTTTGTTGTTGTGGCGTATCTACTATATCATCATCATCCACAATAATATTATCCTCTTTCGAGGGGTTAGTCTCATCAAACGAAACATGAATAGATTCTTCAATAGTAAGTGTTCGTTTATTAAAAAGTCTAAAAGCTTTACTAGAGAGGGAGTAACCAAGGAATATACCTTCGTCGAACTTCTCATCAAACTTACCGAGATTGTCCTTGTCGTTGTTGAGAACGAAACATTTGCATCCGAATATGTGAAAGAATGATATGTTCGGTTTCCTACCCTTGAACAACTCATACAGAGTCTTCTTGAGAATTGGTCGAATGTTGACACAGTTGCTTATGAAACAAGTTGTGCTAACCGCATCCGCCCAAAATTACTTAGGGAGATTTGAGTCGCTAAGCATTATTCTTGCAAGCTCCACCAATGACATATTCTTCCTTTCTACGACACCATTTTGTTGAGGAGTCCTTGGTACGGAAAAGTTGTGAGAAATTCCACGCTCTTTGCAAAATTCTTCAAAGGATGAGTTTTGGAATTCTCCACCATGATCACTTCTAATGGAGGCTATAGTGAGTGACTTCTCGTTTTGTATTTGCTTCGCATACTTTTGGAATGCTTTGAAGGCATCACTTTTCTGCACTAAAAACAATGTCCACGTATATCGAGAGAAATTATCAACAATAACTAAAGCATAAAGATTACCTCCAAAGCATTTCATTCTTGATGGACCAAAGAGATCCATATGCAACAATTAAAGTGGTCTTGATGTGGACACCACTTTCTTGGACTTGAAAGTTGTCTTGGTTTGCTTTCTCTTTTGACATGCATCACAAATCTTATCCTTGATGAACTTTATCTTTGGAAGACCAACAACTAGGTCATGATTTATCAACTTGTTTAAATGCTCCATGTGAATGTGAGCAAACCTTTTATGCCATAGCCATGCCTCGTTGTTGTTTTCCAATAGGCATTTTACCTTCAAGGAAGAGTCATCAAAGGAAATCATAAAATATTATTTATTCTTTTACCTTTTAGCAAAATACCGTGGGTGACTTCATGTTCTATCAAACATTCATCCTTTGTTAAGTTGATTCGGAACCCTTTGTCACACAATCGACTTATGCTAAGTAGGTTGTGTTTAAGGCCTTCAACATAAAGAACGTCTTCGATGATTGTAAATGGAGATGCACCAACGGATCCTACTCCAAGGATCTTTCCTTTATTATGATCACCGTAAGTAACATATCCTTTGGCCTTTAAAGATAGATTTGAAAATTTGTTGATGTCTCCCGTCATATGCTTTGAAAAACCGCTATCAAGATACCATTGATTAGAAGTTGTCTTCAAGCATACCTACAAAACAAAATCAAGTATTGTTAGGTACCCAAATTGCTTTGGCTCCTTGATAGTTAGTACCCTTTTCAACCCACACATAATGCCCTTTAGCAACGCCAATATTACGCACATAGCAAGCATTAGGTGTGTGCCCTTTGATTCCACAATAAAAACAAGTAGGTTGAAAGTGACTTTTATATCTAGGAACATAACTCTTTTTCTTAAAAATTATTTTCTTTTTATGACTTTGATGCACACTTTTAGAATTGGTTTCCTTTTCCTTAGCAAATTGTTCACTTGATTTCACAAAAATAGTCTCATTTGTGCTTGATTTGGAAAACTTAGAATATCCTAAACCACTTTTATCATTAGGATATCTTTGATGCCTAAGTATTTCCTCCAAGCCAATTTTACTTTTTTCATATCTTTCTAAAATCTTTTAAGTTGAACAATTTGAAAGGATAAGGACTCACAATTTTTGCATACAAGATTTTGTTTTTCATCCATCAATTTTTGTTTTTCACTTTCAATATATTTTTCAAAAGCGATATTTTGTTCTTCTAAAGATGAAATTCGTTTCTTTTGTGATGAAATGCTTTTATACAAAGTCTTGTATTCTTTTAGAAGTTCATCTATAACTTCTTGTGCATCATTCTCATAAATTAAAAAAATTCTACTTACCTCATTGATTTCTTCATCGGAGTGATGTGAAGCCAAAAGAGCCATATTCGCACATTCATCGCTTTTCGATTCCGATGAGGAACCTATCTCATTATCGTCCCAAGAAACATAAGCCTTCTTATTCTTGAAATCCTTCTTTCCTTTGAATCCTCCTTTCTTTGCAAATTTCGGGCAATCCGGCTTATGTGACCTTGCTTTCCACATTCATAACAAGTGATGTCTTGCATTGATGTGGATGTTTCCTTTTTCCTGAAATGTTTATTCTTGTTAGGATAAGAGGAATTTTTATTTTTATTAAAAAACTTACCAAGCTTCTTAACAAGAAGCATAAAGTTCTCATCTTCAGACGTCTCATCATCTTTGTCATTTTTTTAATCAACCTTCAAGGGAATTTCCTTGGATTTCTTTTCTTAGGTTTCATGCTTCTCGAGCCTTCCAAGTTCCAATTCATGCTCTTGAAGTTTACCAAATAAGGACACGGATGTCATCGTTGAGAGACTCTTCTTTTCTGAAATAACGGTCACTTTCGGTTGCCATTCCCTTGTCAAAGATCTTAGGACCTTCAGGTTGAGATCATCATTGGTGAAGGTTTTCCCGAGAGCGATCAAGTGATTTGTTAGATGGACAAATCTCTTCTGCAAGGCAACAATAGATTCACCGGGATGCATACGAAACATCTCATATTCTTGACTTAATATGTTTAGCCTTGATCTCTTTACTTCTGTGGTTCCTTCATGCATTTCTACCAAGGTGTCCCAAATCTCTTTTGCCGATTTACACTGTGAAACACGGAAGAATTCATCCATACTAAGGGCGCTTTAGAGTATGTTGATTCCCTTCTTCTCATTTAGAATTTTTTTCTTATCGTCTTCATCATATGTGCTTTTCAACTTCGCGGTTCCAACACCATTGATCACGTTAACATGATTGTGTGGACCTTCTTCGATCGCTTCCCATATACCTTCTCCTTGGGCTTCAAGATGTGCTTTCATCCTGATTTTCCAGAAATCAAAATATTCCCCAGAGAAGAGTAGGGGCTTGTTGCTACTTCCACCGTCTTTGAAAACCGGATTTGTACTTACGGAAGCCATGCTGGATCTTCTAGGAACAAGTTACCTATAACTTGCTCTGATACCAATTGTAGTTTCAGAGATAGCCTAAAGGGGGGGGGGGGTGAATTAGGCTTCATAAAATTTTCTTTGGTTATTTTATCGGTGGATGGATTTTTCTTTTTTTACGTGTTTAAGAAATGAAAGCGGTAATGTGGAAAGTAAAAGAACACAAAGGTTTATCCTGGTTCCCTTCATAATCCGAAGGTACATCCAGTCCCCTTTCCAAACCGAAAGAGATTTCCACTATAGTTTCAGATCGTACAACCTATCACACAAAAACCGGTAAGGCCTACTATCTAACAACTATACATCAATAGTGTGCGAGAACAATCCTCTTGCAAACACTAACCCTTACGTCCAATAATCCTGGATCGTAAGTCGGAAATAGAAATAATTCTATATGTTGTTTTGAGAAAGAAATGAAATGTATACTATCAATGCTAGATTGATCTTCTCCTTTTTCTTAATAAAAATTCACTTTTCAATATCAATGCAAGTGTTCAACTTCTATGTGTATGAAACATATGAACAATATGAACACGAATTCGAGTGAACCAACTTCAAATGCCTTACTTACTTCAGCTTGCATAAAAAACTTCAACTCACTCTAACAAACTCAACTCAGCTCCAACTAACTTGACTCAGTTAACCTAACATCTAACTGTTAACCATAAGTGAGTTAAGATCTAACCACACCTATATAAGATGCAAAGCTAGCTGAATCACACAGTCTCTCATTTTTTGCTCGAATCACACTCCAAAATCCTCTGATTTCTTCTCTCTGCATATTGAAGAATCTTCTGCATTTTGTTCTTAATTCTTCTTCATCTTCATCAACATAAGCCACTCTTTATCTAATTATCATCCTCTTCAACTTGTGAGCATCATCCATGGAGGAATTCATCTAGTGGCTTCTAAATTGAACCACAGTATATCACTACATACTATCAAGATTCTCCATGATCTTCATCCATCCAACATCAATCATCATCACCTCAACTTCATCTTTATCAGGAGCATGAGATCCATGGATGAATTGGTTTGAGATGGAAAGGATTGAGTTCAACATCATCTCTGCATTTTCCAAGCTACACTAAAATTCATAATCATTCGAGTGTTTATTTCACTCTGAAGACATTCAAGATCCAGCTGCAAGAGCATTGGAATCTCCTCTCTGGTCGTTCCTCAACATTTTGAATCACTGCACTTCAGGTTCTCTCTGAAATTCCACTTACATATTTTGCTTCTATTTTGATTGATTTGTTTGTTTTAGAGCTTAATAGAAGCAATGATTGTTCTGGCTAGTTGATAGGCCTCTTAGAGGCATAGTTTCAGTTTTTAGGTTGGATATTGTTGCCTTCGATTTGGACCATTCTTGAATGAAAAATGAAATCTAAAGCTAGATTAATGATGTATGAAGCATGAGCAACGAATTGATGTCTTTGATTTTCATTTTCATGGTGTTCTGAGCAAGCCCTAGGTTGTGTGTCACCGGAGAAGATGACCGGAGACTAGCTCTGGCCATCTGAACAGTAACCCTAGGTTTATCCAACTTTAAGTCGCAACCGTTAGATGGAGTTGATCCTACGTTCCATGTGCTTCCAACACATAAATGAAGGTGTGCAGTTCACGTGCCCTAATTTGTGAGTGTTGAGTAATCATGTGCTTGTCATCCATGTTCATACCATATGCCTCTCTTGATCAGTCTCTGATGCTTTTACTTTGACCATGAGTGAGTGCGTAGGATCAATCCAGTGGTCCTGATTGAGTCAACCTTTGACTGAGTCCCCACCATATCGTTGTGAACCCAGCGCTTTTGGCCTGGGCTTTGTCTTTCTATTCAAACCCCCTCCTTGCACATGCTCAATCCATTTCAGTGCCAATTCATTGCTTACTACACCCATTTCATAATTCATAATTTATTTTATATTTTATTATCCTTTCAATTTTAATTCAGTAAAAATACCAAATGCTCTCTAAAAATTCCAAATAAATTCATAGGTGATCTTGAACATTTTTCCTAATTTTCCATATTTTTTAATTCCATTTTTATTTTATTTTTGAGTCAGAATTAACTTATCAATTAATTTCTCTCATATTTTCTTCCTTTTTAACACATTATTTTGCCCATTTTTGTTCTCCTAAACCAAAATTGATGTGAAACTCATTCCTTTTTCCCTATCCAGAGGACACATTGAAGATCCCAAAAATAAGTTTTTCTTATTTTTTAGGTCATGTTTGGCATCCTTTTGAGTCCATCCTTTTGTTGTGATCACCATAAACCCTAATCCACTTTGAGCCCTTGTCTGAATAGGTAAAAATAGGAATTTTTATGAGATACTTTAGAGGTAGGTCCCATTCTGGATTTTATATTTGAATATCCATTTTCATAATTTTTCAAAGCCATTTGCTATTTTTCTAAGTATCTTGTACTAAAAGTCACATTTTGGTCCTTTTTCTCACTTCTCATTATTCCAATTTGGTAAGGCATTTATGTCATTCATTTGAGGTCATAAATTTGAGTCTCCTAGGTTCCATTAGAATTCATTGAATGTTGAGAATCCATTTTAGGTTATTGTATTTTTATTTGTGTTTATTACTTGAGCCATAAGTCACATATGCATTCCTTTGCCCTAATTCTTCTTCTTCTTCATCCTTCTTCACATCTCAAAACCCATTTTATGACCATGTTAACTTTGTTATATCATTCTGGAATATCTCATAAGTGTTTTATACTCATTTTCATGTACTCATTTCAAGTCTTGAGTCCTTGTGCTTCATTTAGTGTCACATGCCTTCTTAAGACTTCAAAACTTAACCTTTTGGCTCCTTAACCCTAATGCTTTTCATACCATCTCACTAGTGACTATTTTGTGAGTTCATGCTTCATTTTAACTTTTCATCAAGCCCCTGGTTTTTTTATGGGAAGTTCAAATCTCATTATTCATGTTTGACTTTTTTCTTCTAAGTCCCTTTTCTTACTTTGAAAATTGTTCATTCATGTTCATTCTCTCATCCTCCATTCT
Organism: Lathyrus aphaca; assembly: GCA_963966055.1. Classification (NCBI taxonomy): domain Eukaryota; kingdom Viridiplantae; phylum Streptophyta; class Magnoliopsida; order Fabales; family Fabaceae; genus Lathyrus; species Lathyrus aphaca. Next base: position 274,106,476 of record OZ014519.1, on the reverse strand, counting down.
TGTGTTTGGAATTTATCTAACTTGAATCTCTTCCTCCCATTTTGTTTTGCATATTAGGATGTTTTCATTAAGTGTTATCTCCTGTATTTTACATTCACCTTTGACTTTATGCATGTTTACCATGCTTAACCACTTAAGTTTCTCATGTGACTTCACTTTAACTCCTATTAGGGTTTAGCTTCATTTTAGGGTATAGTTTGAAGTTGCTCATCCTTATAGCTTTAGAATACTTGGGTATGATTTAGCTACTGACTTTAAAAGCTTGTTACCATGTAGGATACCTTAGGCCTATGTCTTAGCCTTAGAAGCTCATTAATAGTTCTTTCCCTTTAGTTAGTATGAGCTTTGCTTGAGTTTTGCCACGCTTTATAGGTTCAAATTTCTTTGTCATGCTAATTTTTGTTTTGTATAGGGGAAGATTGAGGTAAGCATCACTTCATTCCTATATCTTATGCATTATGATTGTTTTTGCCTTAGCACCTTGTGCTTTGCTCTTAGGCTTTCCCTTTCTTTAGAGACAGCTTAACTTCCTTAGGAAGTAAGTTAGTTTCTAACTCTCTTTTCTCATTATGATTAGAAAACTTCACAAACCATTAGGACCCCCCTTTGGTATTTAATAAATAACTTAGGGTTGTGTCTTATTCCCCTTAGTGTTTGTCCTTTCTCATTTGAGTCTTCTTCTCTCATCTTCAAACAAAAATTTAAAAGACACATAATAAAGGATGGAAGTAATCTCTTGTGTATAGCCTTATTCCATGGGGCACTCATATTCATTCCATCTTGGAATAGAGTGGGCTTGTCTAGCATGATGTACAAGTCTAATCATGAGACTATCTTCACAAAGAAAACATAAAAGACATTTCTTCAAAAAATCTACAAAAACATGTAATAAGTTCAACAAGCTAGTGAACTTAGACCATATTCCTTGGAAACAAGTCTTGGATAAATTCTCCTTACTTAGTGTCTTTGTTCTACTATTCCATCTTGGAATGTAGTAGCAAGTACACATTCCATGGAAAAGAGTTTGAATTCACTTCCTTGTACCAAATTCATAAAAACTCTTAAGAAGAAAATAACAAATAATAAGCGACTTTCCTGCGAGAATTCTCTTCTCACCTCATTCACTCTAAACGCGAACTTGCAACGACTTGTCTTGCATGCAAGACGGTAAACACACTCGTACCAGACGAGCCTGCAACACCTGAGAATAGACATAAGCAGTTCCAGCGCATAAAAAAACACAAACAAATAGTTCCCGCCTTAGTTAGGCGAACTACGTCGACTCTAATCCTCATTTTTCCGATGAGGTACGTAGGAGTGGGGTAGGGCCCGTGCGAGCACATTTTTTATTTTCCCTAAATTTTCTCCTTTCCTTTTGTTCTCTTTTTTCAGTTCCCTTTCTCATTTTCATTCCCATTCTAGTTACCGGTTTTATTCATCAATAATTTTATTTCTCACCCTTTGAAACAAATAAACAAGCGTGGATCTCGTCGGGTACGGTGGACGGTATGGGGTGCTAATACCTTCCCAGGTCGTAACTGACTCCCGAACCCAGATATTTGGTTCGCAAGTGTAAACACCCCAAATTTTCCCTCACCCATTCACACCATGGCTTGTGATCTTTTCATATGCATAAATCCAATCATAGCATCTCATATTGCATTTTTGATTCACTACATTGCTTCTAAGTCATCTGCATCTAGGGTTTGTGATCTGAGCTATCCCAGAGCTATTTGGGCCACTCCAAAGGTCATCAATCACTTCAAAGGGTCCATGTATGTTCAAGCCTCATATTCTATCCTCTCAAAGTCAAGAATGTCAAAAAAATCACAAGAACTGAGAAAGGCATGGAAGCAGAGCCAGGTTTAACTGCACAGATGACCTAGAATTAGGGTTTTGGTTTCAGAGGCCATAACTCCAAATTTTTTGGTCATTCTTGTTTCTATTGGTCTCTATATGGTATAGTGATCATGCATATCAATTTTCATGAAGAAATTCCATGGGGAAGTCATCTGATCAAGAGTTGACTTTTTGAGCAAGTCAGTGCAAAATCAGGGCATCTGAGGCCCCCAATGACCCAACCAAAGGGTATTCTTCATCATTTTGATTGTGTATGATCTTTATTTGATCATAGAAGATGTTATAAGTTCACAAATTTGAAGAATTTCAAGCCATTTGCAAAGTTGACTTTTTGGGAAAATGACTTGTAATTGAAAATTGCCATTTTGGGAAACTTTTTCAACCCTTGCTTTTTGATTCAAAAATGCTTCAAATGGAAAAACTTTGGTAATTAAAGTTGTAGAATGGATCATTTCCTTTTTGAAAAGTACAAGAACTTGACCTAATTCATTTTGGATCAAAAGTTATGGCTTGTTAAAGTTGGCTAAAATCACAAAATTTGAAGTTTTCCACCAAAGAGGCATTTTGCAAAATGATATGATCAAGTGTTCTAAAGGCTTCAAATGTGTACAAACTCTTCACAACATGATCACATGACCCCTAAAGATCAGAATTGGCCCAAGAATATTGCATTTTGATGCCTTGAATCTCATGAATTTTCAAAATGGCCAAACTTTGGGAAATTTGCAAAACATCTCATAAACTTCATACAACTTGCTGAATCATCTCAAATCAAATTCCATGGTTCTCCCTAAACTCAGCTGAGCCAAGCCATGCCCCTATCTCATCCTGCCACTTGCCCATACCTCCAAGTACAACTTGCTTGACTTTTTGCAACTTGAGCCATACCAATCACAACAGTCCACACCAACTCCTCTGACCTCTCCAGTTGTGATAAGTGGACCAAAGCCAGCATAACACACAACACACACAAGCCTGAAAGCTCCAAGAACATAGCATTCTCATTTTTCACCTCATATGCAATTTCCTTCGAAACTGACTCCACAAGCATCAAACACACAAACAAACTTCATAAAACATCTCAACATGACTCACTGATCACAAACCAGCCATTGAAACAGCCTGAAACTCACTAAAATCAAAACACGATTTCCTCCCCCCCTTGAACAGAACTCTGTCAATCCCCCAAACCAGCCATCCCCAAAGCTTTCTAAGCTTCATTTCATCATCAGAGGATTCAAAGGAGTGGATTTGCAGCAAAGGAAAGGCCAGAAAGCCCAGAACCAGGAGATTCCATCTCAGGTAGCCATCTCAAACTTTTTTACAGAAACTCCATTTTAAGTTCTTAAACGATTCTAGGTGCTCCCCTGATCATGGGGATATGATTATTTTTGAAAATGGTTGAGAAACCAAGATGTATGGTTGCTCTGAAACTTTCTGACCTAAAAATTGTTTGCTTCGATTCATGCTGTTCTTGAGTGATAAATGATTTTTGAGGATTGATTCATGTTTAGGGTTGTTTAAGGTTTGATTCTGGAGCTTTTGGTGAAGTTTCATGGCGTTTTGAGAGAGATTGAGTGAGAGAGCCGCCGGAGAAGATGACCGGAACACTGTTCCGGTCATCTGAGAGTGATTAGGGTTAGTTAATTAGGGCTTAATCATAATTAGGGAGATTTGAATTCTGGCCGTCCAGATGCGCGCGCCAGTCAACTCCCGCGCGTTCAGTTTGAATACCAGCCTTAGGATCAGTTGACTTCCATTTAATTTCTTTTTATTTTCATTTTATTTCATTTGTTTTGTACATTTATTTAAAAATAGCAAAAAGGTTTAAAAAATTATGAAAATTTTTGTCAAGATTTCCATTGTTTTTCAGAACACAAAAATATTTTCATTTTTATTTTTTGCATTAAAATTTATTTTTAAATCATTTAAAAGTTTATTTTTAATTAATTAATGAGAATTAATTAATTAAAAATACTTTTAGGTATTTAAAAATCACAAAAAAATTCATGTAACCTTTAAAAACATTTAGAAACATTGTCCAACTCTCAAACCAAATTTCTTTTTTGTTCTTGATGCCTTTTGACAATTTTCAATGGATTTAATTTCATTTCAAGGCAATATTTTGTTCTAAACTTCAAAAATTCATTTCTGCCTAACCATTGAGAGTTGGACAATGATTCTTTTTGAATTGCATCTTGCATAGCATGTAGTTTATAAGATTAAATTGGCATGAATTGATCTTGCATTTCCAATTTGTTTTGCATTTTTCTTGACAAGGTACCATAAAACCCTAGCAATCTCAGGAAATTCACAACCATCACTAGGTTAAGAATTGGATCCCCTCCTTTGGGCAGTGAGTTTGTATAGGTTTAGGGTTCCTTTGAATGCATTTCAAATTTTTATCATGTCATTTGTTTCTGGTTTTGGATTTTTGCTTTGTATGTCACATATAACCCTAATTCATGCCTTCCTTTGCATCCATTTCTCATTTGCTTGCATACCATGACTTGCCATGACATTTTGTGCATCCATTTGATTCATCACACATCTTAGGACATATAAGAATCATGTTTGATCATTGCATCTTTCATTTGCCATGTTGTATGTCATTTGCATTCCATAACTTTTCATGAACATCCATGGTTCTAAGCATGTCTCTTTTGCATCTTTATGCTTGTTTAATCATTCTATAGCCTTGCCTCATGTTTGCATCATCTCATAGCATCATTAACATCATACTCATGCTTTTGGTCTTGGTTTGCATCATCCCATTTCATATCATTTGCATTGCATCTCATTTCTTTGCAAACTTTTCAGGTGGTAAGTCACTTTGAGAAGTGAATTTGCCTTCACTTCTCACAATTTCTTTTCATCTCCTTTATGCATCATTGCTGCATTTTTGTATGTGTATTGGATTGAGCTTGCTCATTATTGTTCATCTTACTTTCTTTCTTCAAGCAACTTGTCTTCTTAAGTGAAGCAAGTTGTTTTGCTTCTCTTTGCTCCTTTCATCTGCTTCCTGGTGGTTTCTCTGAAGATCTTTCTTGCAAACCTCATAAACCTTAGGAACAACCAAGCATGACAATAATTAGGGTTTGATTAGTCCCCCATTTAGCTTTTACCTTTGTGTCTCTTTGAGTCTTCTCTTCTCATCTCATAATCAGGGACTAAACCCTAAAGGTTTTAAGGCTTTGTGATTAAGCTTATGCCTGCATCCTTCTATTAGGATGGAGTGTATAACTTTAATCCTAAGTGTTAAACCCTTAATGTGTTTAAATCCTTCAATCAATTCACTTAATAATCATCAAGACATCAAGCTTGTAACTTGGGCCTTGCATTAGGGTTCTAATTCTTCCTTAATTGGTTAAGAAGGACTAACCCTAGTGTTAATGGACAAGTCCCCCTCAAGTTGTCTTATAAACCATAAAAATCCCTTCTTCATCTTATCATTAACTAAAATCCATCTAATAAAGGCTTTGTTTTGTCATGAAGTTAATCCCTAATCATGGATTAAGTTGAGGAGCTTTCCTCAGCTTAAACATTCTCATCTATTATCCTTCTATTAGGATGGTGTAATGAGTCCATTAAATCCTTGATTATGGCTTAAACTCATTACTCAACACTAAACAAAAACAACAAAAACATCTAACTAATCACAAGTAGGTTAATGATCTTAATCCTACATCAGGGTGATTAAGTGTGAGATGCTGACTTCACACTTAAGGTATTCTCATTACCCCTAATCAGAGGGAGGATGTGATGCATTTACTAACCCATTGGTTTAGGCTTAAGCTCATTAACTTATGACACATTTCCAAAAGCAATAAAAGACTGAAAACACAAAAACAAACAATAATCGTCTCCTCCGGGATTCTTTTCTCATCTCATTCACTCACAAACGAGAACTTGCTTCTTCCGTCTAATGCAAGACAGTTTGCACCTGAGCCAGACAGGTCATACACTTGAGCATAGACAAGTAAGCAGTTCACAAGTCAATTTATCTTTCAGTCTCTTTGGGTCGAACTACGGTGTTCTGACTTCCTCATTGCACGAGAGGATACGTAGGCATAACTTAACTGTTATCGAACAAAAGTCTCTGTATATTCCCCCTCCTTCAGCTTTATTCTTTAGCCTCATATTCTTGAGCATTTTACTCTTTCCTTGCACTGACACTTCTCTTATACACTTCACACTTTTTTTACACTGACACTTGCATTCTTTCCAGCTTTGATACACAAATTGCACTGACACTACCCCTTTAAAACAAAAATCTTTTAAGCGTGGATCCCGTCGAGTACGGCGGACAATCTGGGTGCTAATACCTTCCCAGGTTGTAACCAACCCCCTTTCTCAGTCTCTCTGGTCCGCAACCGTCTTATCCATATCCTTCTAGGTTTATGCAGCATTACCTTTCCCCCGGGATAAAAATGCCTAGCTGGCGACTCTATTCATTTTCCCTTTTCGCCGACCGTTCGCGTCTGTACCCCTTTTGGGTTAATCTCATTTTGGCGGGAGCGACAGCAAGGCCTCGTCCTTTCCTTCTTCATCAGGTTTGGGCAACATTATCTTTCCCTTTCCTTCGGGATAAAAATGTCTGGCTGGCGACTCTACCTTTTCCGCGCCACTTTCACGTTTGTACTAGGATGAAAATCCCGGGAGCGACACATAGGACCAGAGCATACCAAATTATTACATTTATTATAGGTAATGTTTCACTGATCCCCACATGAAACCGGATAATCACTCCCGATCTCGATATAGGACTAGAGCACACCAAAACTGGACCAAAGTCTGTACACCATGATACATGACTCTCAACAACGTGCATTTTCACCAAAAGATTCACCAAGCACATCTCTACATTTATGCACGACATCATTCATCATGTGCAACAATTAATTAATGTTACAAAATCAATAAACTACAATAAATAGTAGCAACTCAATAAATGTAACTTCATAAGCATTTATTCATGTTACTTCACCAAAACAACAACACATCATTGTATAACCATAACGATTACTAAGAGATCACACAAGTCAACACAACAATTCTATAGTAGGTACATAATTATAATTAAAATAGTTCACCAAGCATCACCATTAGGTATTTGTGCGTGTTAGCTTTCCCACGCTTCAAACTACGTCTCAGTCTGAGTCACGAAACTCACATTACGATGAAAACAATTGGACACGACAAATCAACAGTTATGGAAAACACAACAGCTGTAACCAGTTAACCAAGAATTGTAATCTGTTAGAGTAAAGAAAATTTCAAATAAAAGTCTATCAGCTTCAATTGTAACTGTAACACCCCGTTTCGTGAATTAGATGTTTTATTATAGTTTAATTGTTGAATTTTTATATTGTTTGTTTTATTTGATTTTGGGATATGAGTGGGAGTAAGAACTAATCAGAACTATTTAAAAATGGTCCAATATAGTTTATTAATAAAATAAATTAGATAAATAGAATAACATGACATATATAAGAATAAAGGATAGTGTTGGCAATTGGGAGAATATTGAGGACATAATGGAGAGTTAATGGAGTAAGTGAGGGTAGAAGTGGAAAACCATAGAAAGGGATTATTTTTAAAAGAGAAAATAGAGACAAGTGAGGTCAGTCTTGCAGTACATGAAAGTTGAAAATAGAAGAGTGTTAGGGCATGAGAAGGCTTGGGAAGAACTATTCATACATAAAGCTTGAGAATCAAAGTTGCTAGGAATAACAAGGTAAGGGTGGGTAATGGTTTTCAATTGTGAATGATGTAAGGGAAGAGTAGACATAAAGTTTTATTATTATTTGGGTGTTTATAATTATATAATGATGAATTCTTATGTAGTTGATTCTTGATGAATTATAATGATACAATTTTGTATGTGAATCCTTGATGATTTATGTCTATGACGATGAACTGTCATGTTGCAATTCTTCATCCTATGAAATGATGAATTTATGTGTTTATGATAATGAATTTGTGTGTTGATGAGGATGAATTGATGATAATAGATCAATTGATGTTATTGTTGTGTTATGTTGTTAATCCATGAGTATACACAATGATAAGTGATTTTTAGAATGTTAAGATAACACTAAATTGGGTCTGTGATGATACAATTTTGTAGCATAGGTTTTGACATGATAAACCAGTGTAAAAGTGTTTTTAAAAAGTGATTTATGGGCCAACGTAAATGCATGTGCCAACCTATACGTCTTATGTGTCAACGCATAGCCTTTAGAAAAATGTTTTTTCTTAAATTTGATCGCATGTGCTGGCCTAAAATTCTTATACGCCGACCTGAAAATCTTATGTGCCGACACATGGACAAAAGCAAAACATGCTTAAATACTATAGTGCAGGAGCCAACTTGAAATTCTTATGCGCCGACACATGCACTCAGATTTTTCCCAAAATTGTAATTTTTCTTCTTACGGGATCGATCATAACTTTTTAACAGCATATCTAAATGAAAAACCGTTTAAAGTGTTGGAAAGATAATAAACAAAACTATAAAATGGTATAGATAGGAGAATATTTTCCCCAGTATTTCCATGTATAATATGTTTGGGAGGTCAATTGTATATATATTTTATTGATGATATGTTGTACTGTTGTCCTAATGTTATACCATAAAGATGTTATGATGATGAAACTTGATGTTGCTGCTATGTGTCGCTCCCAAAGATTTGCATCCCGGTACAAGCGCGAACGGTCGGCGAAAAGGACAATGAGAACACACAGCAATGAACTCACTGGAAAAGAAAAGAGTCGCCAGCTAGGCATTTTTATCCCGGAGGAAAGGTAATGCTGCATAGACCTAGAAAGATATGGATAAGACGGTTGCGAACCAGAGAGACTGAGAAAGGGGGTTGGTTACAACCTGGGAAGGTATTAGCACCCAGATTGTCCGTCGTACTCGACGGGATCCACGCTTAAAAGATTTGTGTTTTAAAGGGGTAGTGTCAGTGCAATTTGTATATAAAAGAGCTGGAAAAGGATGTACAGGTGTCAGTGTAAAAGAATGTGAAGTGTAATATATACAGTGTCAGTGCAAGGACAAGGGTGAAATGCTCATGATAATGAGGCTAAAGAATAAGGCTAGAAGGAGGGGGAATATACAGAGACTTTTGTTCGATAACTGTTAAGTTATGCCTACGTATCCTCTCGTGCAATGAGGAAGTCAGAACGCCGTAGTTCGACCCAAAGAGACTGAAAGATAAATTGACTTGTGAACTGCTTGCTTGTCTATGCTCAAGTGTATGACCTGTCTGGCTCAGGTGCAAACTGTCTTGCATTAGACGGAAGAAGCAAGTTCTCGTTTATGAGTGAATGAGATGAGAAAAGAATCCCGGAGGAAACGATTATTATTTGTTTTTGAGTTTTCAGTCTTTTATTGCTTTTTGAAAGTTTGTCATAAATAAATGAGCTTAAGCCTACCAATGGGTTAGTAAACTCATCACATCTTCCCTCTGATTAGGGGTAATGAGATTACCTTAAGTGCGAAGTCAGCTTCTCACACTTAATCACCTTTGATGTAGGATTAAGATCATTAACCTACTTGTGATTATTTAGATGTTTTTTGTTGTTTTTGTTTAGTGTTAAGTAATGAGATTAAGCCATAATCAGGGATTAAACAGACTCATTACACCATCCTAATAGAAGGATAATAGATGAGAATGTTTAAGCTGAGGAAAGCTCCTCAACTTAATCCATGATTAGGGATTAAACCCATGACAAAACAAGCCTTTTGATTAAGTGGATTTTATTTAATGATATGATGATGAAGTGATTTTTAGGGTTTGTAAGACAACTTGAGGGGGACTTGTCCATTAACACTAGGGTTAGTCCTTCTTAACCAGTTAAGGAAGAATTAGAACCCTAATGCAAGGCCCAAGTTACAAGTGTGATGTCTTGATGATTACTATGTGAATTGATTAAAGGAGTTAAACACATTAAGGGTTTAACACTTAGGATTAAAGTTATACACTCCATCCTAATAGAAGGATGCAGGCATAAGCCTAATCACAAAGCCTTAAAGCCTTTAGGGTTTAGTCCTTGATTATGGGATGAGGAAAGAAGACTCAATGAGACACAAAGGTAAAATCTAAATGGGGGACTAATCAAAACCCTAATTATTGTCATGCTTGGTTGTTCCTAAGGTTTGTGAGGTTTACAAGAAAGATCTTCAGAGGAACCACCAGGAAGCAGATGAAAGGATCAGGAGAAGCAAAGTAACTTGCTTCATTTAAGAAGTCAAGCCACTTGAAGAAAGAAAGTAAGAAGAGGAAGAAAGAGCAAGCTCAATCTCAAACACATAACAAAATGCAGCATGGATGCATAAGAGAGATGAAAAGAAGTTGTGAGAAGTGAAGGCAAATTCACTTCTCAAGATTTCTTACCACCTGAAATGTTAGTGAAAGAAATGCAATGCAATGCAAAATGATATGAAATGGCATGATGAAAATCAAAACCAGAAGCACATTCATAATGATAATGATGCCATGGGATGATGCAAACATGAAACAAGGCATGGGGATGATCATATAAGCTTATGGATGCAAATGAAGCAAGTTAAGACACATGAACACACATGAAAAGTTATGAAATGCATATGGCATACAACATGGCAAATGCAAGATGCAATGATCAAACATGCTTTCAATATGTCTTATGATGTTAAATGAATCACATTGAGGCATAAAATGTCATGGAAAGTCAAGGTATGAATGCAAATGCAAGGTGGATGCATATGGAAGCTCAAATTAGGGTTTATGATCAATGCATCAAACAAAAACCAAAATCAGAAGCAAACATCAATATAAAAAATTGAAAATACACTCAAAGGATCCCTAATCCTATACTAACTCACTTCCCAAAGGAGAAGTTCTAACTCCTAACCTAATTCAAGTTATGATTTTCCTAAGTTTTCTAGGGTTTTAGGGTTCCTTAACAAGAAAATTGCCAAACAAATGGAAAATGAAAGATCAAATCATGGCCATTTAATCTCACAAACTACATGCTAAACACAATGAAATGCAAAAAGAATCAAGGTCCAACTCTCAATGGTCAGGCAGAAATGATTTTTGGAAGTTTGGATCAAAATAATGCATTAAAATGATTTTAATTCCATGAAATATTCTCAAAATTCATCAAGATCAAAAAAGAAATTTGGTTTGAAGGTTGGACAATGTTTCTAAATGTTTTTAAATGTTTCATGAATTTTTTTGGTGATTTTTAAATACCTAAAAGTATTTTTAATTAATTAATTCTCATTAATTAATTAAAAAGAAACTTTTAAATATTTAAAAATACTTTTTTAATGCTAAAAATGAAAATAAAAATATTTTTGTGCTCTGAAATTAAATAATAACTTGTACAAAAAATTTCAGAATTTTTAAAGTGTTTTTGCTATTTTTAATAAATTGTGGAAATTAAATGAATTAATATGAAAATAAAAATGAATTTTAAACTGAAAAAGGAAAAGTAATCCAATCTGAAGGCCCAGATTCAAACTCCCATACGCGCGCATTGACTTGGCGCCAGATCCCACGGCCAGCATTCAAACTCACTAACCCTAATTAATTAACCCTAATCCAGCCGTTAATGACCCTCAGGTGACCGGAACAGTGTTCCGGTAATCTTCTCCGATCACCCAAAATTACAAACTCCTTCTATACGCATCCAAAACGAATTCTAATTAAACAGAAATGATCCCCATCCAAAAACGAATTAAAACCCCCATTCAAACAACATTTATCACTCCTAAACTGGCTGAATCGAATCAAACAAAACCTAGGGCAAAAAGTTTCAGAAACAGATTAAACTCTCATCTCTCCACCATTTTCAAAACCAAAGGCACCAGAGTGATCAGTGAACTACAAAGAACAACTTAGGAACTTTAAAAATCATTTCTGGAAAAAAAGTTCTTGAGCTACCTGAGTTTTGAAGCTTTCAACTTTGCAACTTTCTGACCTCTCCTCTTGATGCAATCCACTCCTCTTGGTCCCTTGATGATGTCTGAATGCTTAGAAGGAGTTTATGTTGGCTGGTTTGAGAGTTTGAACAAGTTCTGTTCAAGCTCAGATGGGAATCGTGTTTATGATTCAGGCAGTTTCAGGCAAGGGTGAGGGGTTCTTTGTGATCAGGATGATGAGTTGAGAAAGTCTGTGAAGTTTGTTTATGTGTTTGTGGCTTGTATGAAGAGTTTCGAATGCTTTTGCTTTGAGAGTGAAAAATGAGAATGTGATGCTATGGCTTGTTTCTGGCTTGCTGGTTATGTGCTTTGGCTTGCATTTTCTTTGTATAAACAAAGGCTATTGGTCAGATGAAGTGACATGTCCTTTTGTGATAAGTATGGGGCTTTTTGCAACATGTCAACTTTGTGTAAGAGGAAGCATGGGTCTTGTTCTAGCCAAGTACAAGGGCTGTGGGCTGCGCAGCATGGTGAGGGGAAAGGCTAGGGTGGTTCAGCATCCAAGGCAGCAAGTGGATGTGAAGTGATCATGAGCTTTTGCAACTTGACTTTGCTTTTGCTTTCCATGAAAATATCTTGCTCCAAAGGCCAAACAAATGAGAAACTCTTGGCCCATTCTGATTTTTAGGTCACATGTGATGTTTGTGCAATGGTTTGACATCAATTAGAAGTCACAAATTACCTTGGTACAAGATTTTGCAAGTTTCTCATTTTGTGCATAACTTGAAATTTAGTGATTTTTGCCAACTTTGACACACCATAACTTTTGATCCAAAATGAATTAGGTTATGTTCTTGTACTTTTTGAAAAGGGAAAGATCTATTCTACAACTTTCATGACCAAAGTTTTTCCATTTGAAGCATTTTTGGATCAAAAAGTAAGGGTTGAAAAGTTGCCTAAAATGACAAATTCCTTAAAAGTCAAACTTGCCTCAAAAAGTCAACTTTGCAAAAACTTGTAATCCTTGAATTTTGTGAACTTAAAACTTCTTCCATGATCAAATAAAGATCATATACACTCAAAATGATGAAGATCACCCCTTGGTTGGGTCATTGGGGGTCTCAGATGCCCTGATTTTGCACTGACTTGTCTGAAAAGTCAACTCTTGATCAGATGACTTCCCCATGGAATTTCTTCATGAAAATTGATATGCATACTCCCTATACCATATAGAGACCAAAAGAAAAAAGAATGACCAAAAAATTTGGAGTTATGGCCTCTGAAACCAAAACCCTAATTTCAGGTCATCTGTGCAGTTAAGCCTGGCTCTGCTTCCATACCAATCCCAGTTCTTGTGATTCTTTGGCATTCTTGACTTTGAGAGGATATAATATGATACTTGAACACACATGGACCCCTTTGAAGTGATTGATGGCCTTTGGAGTGGCTCAAGAAGTTCTTGGATTGCTCAGATCACAAACCCTAGATGCAGATGACTTAGAAACAATGCAGTGAATAAAAAATGTGATATGAGATGGTATGATTGTGTTTATGCATATGAAATGATCACAAGCCATGGTGGGAATGGGTGAGGGCAAATTTGGGGTGTTTACAGCTGCCCCTATTCAAACATGAGTTAGCTGTGCAGGATGTAAGCGACGGCTTAACAGGCAAACAAGATAACTTGTGGTTGAATACCAAAGACAGTCCAAAATTTGCACTCACAGAATGAAGAAGAAAAGGGATATAGATTGTAAAGGAAAATAAAGTATATTGTAAAGTGTGGGCGACGGAGGACGACCGTCGAGCAGAGGAAGACTGCTGGGTAAAGAGCAATGACGGGGACGGCCGACATGCTGGGGAAAGTGAGTGAAGTAAAGCAATGACGGGGACGACCGACATGCTGGGGATAAAAGGTAAAGCCAAGACGGGGACGGCCGACTAGCTGGGAAAAATGAGAGATTATGATGGGGACGGCCATCAAGTAAAGCTGTAAAGTTCTCTGGGGATCGAATGAAACATGACGGGGACGGCCATCAAGTTCATAAAGTAAAGTAACCGACGATGGGGACGGCCATCGGGCTAAAAAGGAAAAGGGACCATGACGGGGACGACCATCGGGTTAAAGAATAAATGAAATAAACAGATGATGAGGTACGGTCATCAAAGGTGAAGGACGATCACCTAGCAGGGGACGGCTGCTCTGTTGGGGTTAAGATGAGGGACAGTCATCTAAGGTGGAGGACGACCACCAGGCAGGGTACGGCTGCCAAAAATATCACGACATAGGACGAATGCCGGATAAAAGGTCAACGATGGGGACAGCCATCGGATGAGCATGATGGAGGACGACCATCAAGAGGTGGAGGACGACCACCTAGCAGGGGACGACTGCTCTCAAGGTTTATCATGACGTAGGACGAACGCCAGATAACCAAAATCAACAATGGGGACGGCCATTGGATAAAATGATGAAGGAAAATCATCAAAAGGTGAAGGACGATCACCTAGCAGGGGACGGCTGCTAAATATCACGACATAGGACGAATGTCGGATAAAAGGTCAACGATGGGGACGGCCATCGGGTGAGCATGATGGAGGACGACCATCAAGAGGTGGAGGACGACCACCTAGCAGGGTACGACTGCTCTCAGGGTTTATCATGACATAGGACGTATGTCAGATAAGAAGAAAATGTTTTACTGGGGAAAGGTAAACACGGACGAGTGTTTACATCCAAGAAATAAAAGGTATAAGTGTTTGGTATTGTGTATAGATTAAAGATGCGGACGAGCATCCTTAGGATCCGCGATACGGACGAGTATCAGGTAGAAACAAGTACTGATACGTGTTCAGAGATGATGATACGGACGAGTATCAACTGGTTAACAATGAACACGGACAAGTGTTGAATCTGAAGGGACTCTTCTGGGGAATAGTAGACACAGACGAGTATCTATATTCAAGAAGACACAGTGTATGGATTAAAGATGCGGACGAGCATCCTTAAGACTGTGATACAGATGAGTATCATGTAGAAACAAACGCTTGACGCATGTTCTGAGATGATGGTACGGACGAGCACCAACTGGTTAACAAAGAACACGGACGAGTGTCGAATCTACGGGGATGTAAGTGGTGTATACAAGATACGGACGAGCATATGGTTGGTGTATATTTAAGTGTTCCGCCTGCTGGGGAGAGTGACACGGATGAGTGTCAAAAGGAGAAGAGTATAGTATAAACAAGTGTCTGATATACAAAGTGTTTATGTTACCGTGCTGGGAAAATGACATGGACGGATGTCAAGTAAACATATATATATATATAAGTGTATGTGAGTGCAAAGAGGATGTCTTTGGCTTTCTGCTGGGGGTATGACACGGACGGGTGTCAAGAAATACCTGTAATACGGATGATCTGTTTGTAAAGGGTGTTCGGGCGACTTTACTGGGGAATGATGACACGGACGGGTGCCAAAAGGAGTGTGTATTTGTATTGGTGAATATGAGGCAACTGCTTTTGCTGGGGAATCTGGGGGGTATTCCGTATATTGCTGATGGATTGATAATATTCACAAGTGTTCGACTCAAAACATGGCTTATGATTATGCTATATGTTTGATTTTTTTGCCGTAATGATCCGTTTTAAACGGAATGCTACGCTTTGTGGGGTGAATATGATGCGAATGCTATGATTATGCAAAAGAAAACCAATCCGGGATTCGGATCCCATTGGCTGCGAAGATCTCTGGTCGATCTGCCGAAGTGAACATCCCAGCTGGGGTTGAGATCGTTGGTAGATCTGATGAAATGTATCTGCTCGGGGGGATAAGTCAGTGATTGACACATCCTTGTAATAAGGGACCCAGCTGGGGTTTGTAGAAGCTCTTCTTCACTCTGTTGTGATTCCTTCGCGGGTTGCTCTTCTGGATAGAGGCTGAAATTCTGTGGGGAGATGGTTCCCTAGCTTTTGTATTCTGCTGAGGAGGAAATATTGGTAACTCGGCTGGGAGAAGCAACAAGTGGCAACTCAGCTGGGGAGAAAACACCTTGAGTGCTAAGACTGAGTGAGTATTGATTTTCCAGCTTGCCGGGATGAAGCTTTCGTGCCTCATGTTGTGCTTTTGAATACCTGCAATTCCTGCACAGATAGAAACGTACAAGTAGTCCCGAGGTATCCCTTACTGGATCCCATCATAGGAATTAGACACTTCTGAGAGTAAGTATATTTCCTGTAAGCACGTGTTTTATTTTCAAGCATCTGTATTCATGCAATCAGTATTTTAAAGATATCAGACATTCTTTGCAAATAAAAAATGTACGAGACGTTGTGTGACTGAAAAATCTGTTCTTATTAATTCATGTGCCCTGAATTGGCAAGATACAGTCAGAGGAACATATCTCCTGGAATGAGGAGATTGTTACAAATTGAGAAACAAAAATGCTGGCAATGTTGTCGACGCTTTAAGGAGCTTCCCTCTTGCTATGACTCGTATAACTTTTGACGTTCTTTTTGTCTTGCTTTCTGAAGAAGGCTGATTTCGATAGAGGCTTGATCCGTTCGAGGTTTACCAAGTTGTAAGTGATACAGACGAATTCAAAATGCAGTTGTTCGCTTATTCCCTTATTTTGCATGGATCGCCCTTTTGGGTTTTCAATCCATCGGGATACCCATTTTTGCCTGAGTTGTCCAATGCGGCTTTTCAACTCAGCGGGTGTACATTTTTGTTTATTTTCCCTTATTTTTGCCCGAGTCTTTTATTCTGTTTTTGACTCGCCGGGATGCCCTATTTTTGCCTGGACTCACATTCTGTTTTTGTGTCCAGCGGGTCATTTTTATGCGAAGTATTTTTTAACTGCATCTGAATTCACAGGGGACGGGAAGTCTTCACCATCCATGGTGCTGAGCATCAGTGCTCCGCCAGAGAAAACTTTCTTTACCACAAATGGTCCTTCATAGTTTGGAGTCCATTTGCCCCTGTGGTCTGTATGAGGAGGGAGGATTCTCTTCAATACAAGATCTCCTACTTGGTACTCTCGGTGCCTGACTTTCTGATCGAAGGCTTTCTTCATTCTTCTTTGATACAACTGCCCATGACAGATTGCAGCCAATCTTTTCTCTTCAATCAGACTCAGTTGTTCGAATCGGGACCGGACCCACTCTGCTTCGTTCAGCTTAACATCCATCAATACCCGTAAGGAGGGTAATTCAACTTCAACAGGTAAGACTGCCTCCATACCGTACACAAGCTGATACGGTGTTGCCCCAGTGGATGTTCTGATTGACGTGCGGTACCCATGCAAGGAAAATGGTAGCATCTCATGCCAGTCTTTGTAGGTGACTACCATCTTCTGCACAATCTTCTTGATATTCTTATTAGCTGCCTCAATAGCGCCATTCATCTTTGGCCTGTAAGGAGAAGAATTGTGGTGTTGGATCTTGAAGTCCCGGCATAGCTCAACCATCATTTTGTTGTTCAAATTGGAACCATTATCAATAATGATTCGCTCGGGAACTCCGTATCGACAGATGATATCTCTCTTCAGAAATCTGGCTACCACTTGCCTTGTAACATTTGCATATGAGGCTGCTTCAACCCACTTGGTGAAATAGTCAATGGCGACCAGGATGAATCTGTGGCCATTTGAAGCAGTCGGCTCGATCTTGCCAATCATATTAATGCCCCACATGGCAAAGGGCCAGGGTGAAGACATTATATTCAGAGGATTGGGAGACACATGCACCTTATCCGCATAAATCTGGCATTTATGGCATTTTCTGGCATAGGCACAACAGTCGGCATCCATTGTGATCCAGTAATAACCTGATCTTAGCAATTTCTTAGCCATGGCATGCCCTCCTGCATGGGTACCAAAGGATCCTTCGTGCACCTCATGCATCAACAAGTCCGCTTCTGTTCTGTCAACGCATCTGAGGAGTACCATATCAAAGTTTCTCTTGTATAGGGACCCATCAGTGTTCAGGAAGAAACTACCAGCAAGCCTTCTCAAAGTCTTCTTATCATTGGAAGATGCCCCAGGTGGGTATGTTTGATCCTCCAAGAAGCACTTAATGTCATGGAACCAAGGCTTATCATCTTTGATAACATCTGCTGCAAACACATATGCTGGTCTATCGAGTCTGGACACTGAAATCTGCGGTACAAAGTTGGCAGCTTGAACTTTGATCATGGATGAAATGGTAGCCAGAGCATCTGCAAACTGATTCTCGTCCCGAGGGATATACTCAAGCTTGACCGTTGTAAAGAAAGTCAGTAACCTTCTTGTATAATCCCTGTAAGGTATCAGATGCTCCTGGTGTGTGTACCATTTGCCGTTGGTTTGATTAACTACCAAAGCTGAATCCCCGAATACGGTCAATGTCTTGATCCTGAGGTCAATGGCTTCCTCAAGACCCATAATGCAAGCTTCGTATTCAGCTTCGTTGTTAGTGCAGTTGAAAGTGAGTTTTGCCGAGAAAGGCATGTGAACTCCTTTGGGTGTAATGAGTACTGCACCAACACCACGACCATTCATATTAACAGCCCCATCGAACATCATAGTCCATTCTTCTTCCGGGTCAGGCCTTTCAGTGTGAACAGGCTCTTCATGATCTTTTGCTTTTATGAACATGATGTCTTCATCAGGGAAGTCAAATCTCATAGGCTGGTAGTCATCAATGGGTTGCTCAGCAAGATATTCAGACAATACACTGCCCTTGATGGCTTTCTGAGATGTGTATTGGATGTCATATTCTGTGAGAATCATCTTCCATCTTGCAACCCGTCCGGTAAGAGCTGGCTTCTCGAAAATGTACTTAACTGGGTCCATTTTTGAGATCAACAAGGTAGTGTGGGTCAACATATACTGTCTCAGTCGGCGAGCAGCCCACGCTAAAGCACAACAAGTTTTCTCGAGCAGTGAATAACGTTGTTCACAGTCGGTAAACTTTTTGCTCAGGTAGTATATTGCATACTCTTTTCGACCAGACTCATCATGTTGGCCCAACACACACCCCATTGACTCTTCTAATACGGTCAAGTACATGATCAGAGGTCTTCCTTCAACTGGAGGCATAAGGATTGGAGGTTCTTGCAAGTATTCCTTGATCTTGTCAAAAGCCCTTTGGCAGTCTTCATTCCACCTGACCGTCTGTTCTTTTCTTAACAGTTTGAACAAAGGTTCACAAGTTGCAGTAAGGTGAGATATGAACCTTGAAATGTAGTTCAATCTACCTAGGAACCCCCGAACTTCTTTTTCTGACTTTGGTGCAGGCATTTCTTGAATGGCTTTGACTTTATCAGGGTCCACTTCAATCCCTTTCTCGCTTACAATAAACCCCAGCAGCTTACCGGATCGCACCCCGAATGTGCACTTGTTGGGGTTCAGCTTCAATTGGTACTTCCTCAGACGCTTGAATAGCTTCAGCAGATTTACCAGGTGGTCTTCCTCTGTAAGGGACTTGGCAATCATGTCATCCACATAACACTCGATTTCTTTATGGATCATATCGTGGAATAATGTTACCATAGCCCGTTGATATGTTGCACCAGCATTCTTCAATCCGAATGGCATCACCTTGTAACAGAACGTGCCCCAGGGTGTGATGAAAGTTGTCTTCTCCATGTCTTCAGGTGACATTTTGATCTGATTGTATCCTGAAAATCCGTCCATGAAGGAGAATACCGAGAACTGAGCCGTATTATCAACCAATACGTCAATGTGAGGTAATGGAAAATCATCTTTCGAGCTGGCTCTGTTCAGATCCCGGTAGTCAACACACATCCTTACTTTGCCGTCTTTCTTTGGAACAGGCACAATGTTAGCAACCCACGGTGGATAGCTAGTTACAGCAAGGAACCCGGCGTCCCACTGCTTTTGCACCTCTTCTTTGATCTTCATTGCCATGTCTGGGCGAGTACGGCGCAGTTTCTGTTTAACTGGCGGGCAATCCTCTCTCAAAGGCAGCTTGTGCATAACAATATCGGTATCCAACCCTGGCATATCCTGGTAAGACCAAGCGAACACATCCACATACTCTTGAAGCAGGTCAATCAGCTGTTTCTTCACTGAGTCTTGTAAGCCGGCCCCGATTTTAATTTCTTTCACATCTTCACCTGTACCAAGATTAATCGTTTCGACTTCCTCCTAATGAGGAGTGATAACCTTTTCCTCTTGTCTCAACAACCTAGCTAGCTCTTCAGGAAGCTCGTAATCTTCTTCAACCCCTTCATCAGCTTGATTGATCGGATTGTCAAAGTCATACGAAGTCATAGCCGTGCTGTTGTCGGTGCTGTCTGGAAGGCACTCTCTGCAAGGGTTCAGTTTGTTCATTTTAGTGATTGATTTTACTCTTGTTTAGAAAAGTGAAATAAAGTTATCATTTTGAAAACATTGCCATTTATTTTTTGTACAAAAAGAAAAATGGAAAAACAGTGAGTGGAAAAGAAAAAGACTCGTTTGCAAAAGATGTCTGATATTTCATTGATTAATCTTGTTGCACAAAAATTACAGATGGCCCGATTACAAAATGAGTCTCGTCATCTTGGGCAAGATGCAAGACTTGATGCATGCTTAAAATATACAGGAAATAATAATTACTCTGCAGGAGTAACCCTTATAATTTCCTGGGAAGACCAGTTCGAGATACGGCTCCCCGGGATCCTTGGACGAATCCAGCTTTCCAGGTTGCGTTCATCTTCCGACTCATCTTCCAAGTTGTTGACAGCATCAGGGGTGAGCATCCCCCCACTAACAAAGTTGGGCTTCTGAGCAGCCTCTGCTTGATCTTGTTGAGTTGGTTTGTAACCCAACCCAAATCTATCTTCTTTCTTCTCCACAGGCAACAGTTTGCCCCAGCCTTGAGCGCTTCCTTCTTCCACCACCTTCCAGGCTTGTTGGTAGGATGTCATAGAGGTCCCAAGCACAGCAGAGGTTTCATTAATATTCAGGGCCTCAAACCCTTGACTCATCGTCTCGTGGATCTCCCCATCCATCTCAATATATTTATAAGTAGCCAAATGGCTAACAAATATATCCTCCTCTCCACCAATAGTAACGACTTGGCCCTCCCACTCGAATTTTAACTTCTGGTGAAGGGTAGACGTTACTGCGCCAGCGGCATGAATCCATGGTCTACCCAACAAACAGCTGTAGGCAGGCTGAATGTCCATCACGTAGAAGGTCGTTTTGAAAGTTTGTGGGCCAATTGTTACAGGCAACTCAATTTCTCCCAGAACTGATCTCTTAGAGCCGTCAAAAGCTCTTACTACCAAGTTACTGGGTCGCAATGCCAATCCTTCATATTCCAGCTTCACAAGGGCCTTTTTGGGTAAGACATTGAGGGATGATCCTGTGTCTACCAGCACATGGGAAAGAACTGCAACTTTACATTCCATGGTAATGTGCAAGGCCTTGTTATGATTGCGGCCTTCCGAAGTCAAATCAGTGTTGGTGAATCCTAGTCCATTACTAGCATTAACATTTCCAACCACAACTTCCAACTGATTGACGGTGATCTCTTCTGGCACATAAGCCGCGTGCAAGACTTTGAGTAGTGCGTTCCGATGGGCCTCGGAGCACATAAGCAGTGATAGAATGGAGATCTTGGAAGGCGTCTGGTGAAGCTGGTCCACTATCTTGTAATCACTCTTCTTGATGATTTTCATGAACTCATCAACTTCTTGATCAAAAGGTGTTTTCAAAGCTTCTCTAACAACCTACTCTTCTTGCACCATGCTCTTCCCTTTTGCCTTGGCAGCAGCTTCTGCTTCGGCGGTGGGTCTTTGAATTTGCGGGGCGAAAAGACGTCCGCTTCGAGTGAAGCCTCCGCCTCCTCCCACATTGTCTATTTGTGGTGCAGAAGTTGATGATTCAAAAGTGATCTTTTGTCCTTCGCAGTATAAATCAGAGCCGTAATGCCAAGGGATGGCGTTACTGCTTTCATACGGTACTGGCCCGGGCACTGTGACAGTGACTGGACTGATGGCAGCTGCAGAAGGGACTGTGATAGTCTGTGGATCATAATATATTGTGACTGGTGCTCTGATGGGAGTAGCACTTTGTGAGTTGTAGGCAGAGTCATTTTCAGGATCATAATAAATCGTAACTGTTGAGACATCTTCATGGTTTGCTGCTGATGTTGTAGGAGACATTGTTGGAAGGATGGGTGTTGTTGTTGTAGGGGATTCAAAATGAAGTGGTGCTGAAGTTGTAGAAGGGATGTTTGCTGATATCTGGTCAGTTGAAATGACAGATGAAAAATTTGTTGATGAAGCTGAAGAGTTGTCTGGAACAATGGTTGTTGCAGTTGTAGGAGGTTCTGGAGCCGTAGTTGAGGAGATTGCTGGATTTGTTGGAATTGATGTTGTAATTTGAAGCAGGCCACTCTGGATGAGGCCATCTATGCCATCTCTCAGGTTATCACAACCATTCACTGAAATGTTGCAATAAGCACACCCTAACTCACATCCTGGGAACATTTGACATTCTAGGAGTTGAGCTTTAATCTCCACCAAGGGCGTCCGAATCTGACCCACACTGGTTATCAAGTAAGACGGCTTGTCTTCTTCAATAGCATTGATTCGGGGACCACCATGGTGTGGCATAGGGTTCTTGTTGACATTTGGTGGTGGTGCAAAGTTTAAAGCCTTGGAATCCACTAGATCCTGCACTTTCATGTGCAAAGCTCTGCACTTTTCCGTACTATGACCAGGTGCATTTGAGTGAAAGGCACATCTGGCGCTGGCGTCGTAATTTCTGGGAAGACTATTAGGATCCGGAGGTGCCAACGTCCTTAGCTCAACTAGGTTGAGTTTCAAGAGTTGTGGCAGCAACGTGGCATATGGCATAGGGATCGGATCGATCACCCTATTGGCCTGAGAGGGCCTCTGTTGGAATGGTCTCTGCTGACTATTGTTGTTGGTGTTGTTGTTGTTTTAATTTCTCGGAGGATACTGAGTTTGTTGCTGGTACTGAGGTTGTTGCTGATAATTTTGTTGCGGTGGTTGATAAGCTGGTTGTGGATGAGCTGGAGCGGGAATGGTGACTGCTGCCACAGACCTATGAACATATTGGGGCCTGCCCCTGTTGGTGTGGATAGCATTGGTTTCACCAGTTCTTCTTGGGCCTACAAAAGGCTTCCTTGGGTTGCTGGATGAGCTTGCACCGTTGTCTGAGATCTTTCCCGTCTTCAATAGGCTTTCAATTCTCTCCCCGGCTATGACCACATCTGCAAAGCTGGTAGATGAGAAAGCAGCTAGCCTATCAATGTAAATTCCCTGGAGGGTGTTCATAAACATATCCGCCATCTCCCTCTCTGACATAGGTGGCTGGACAGCAGCAGCCAATTGCCTCCATCTCTGGGCATACTCTCGGAAACTTTCCCTGGATGATTGAGACATTCCCATCAGGAGGGTTCTGTTGGGAGCCATATCCAAGTTGTACTAGTACTGCCTAATGAAGGCCTTTGCCAAGTCCTTCCAGCATCTAATGGTTGCTCTTGTCAGATGAGAGTACCATTCCCTCGATGCTCTAGTTAAGCTATCCTCAAAATAAAACATCCATAGCTTTTCGTCCATGGTATAGGCCTTCAGCCTTCCCAGAAAAGATTGTAAATGGGTCCGGGAACAGGAAGTCCCGTTATACTTCTCAAAGCATGGTGGTTTAAATTTGTGGGGAATCCTAACCCCGTCTACCAAGCCCATGTCCATAACATCAAAACCCAAAGAATTTTGAGACTCTAAGGATCTTAATTTCTCAGCTATCTCATCCAGCCTTCTGTCATAAGCCTCCTCCCCAGCTCCCATCACTGTGAACTGATCTTCCTGGGGGTCTTCTTGCAGCACTCTACCTGCAGTGGCAGTCCCTGGCACATTAGGAGGGATGTTGATCTCTGGATGTAGGTGGGGTCCAAAGACTGGGGGATTAACATGAGGTTGAACTCTCTCATTGTTGCTTGTCCCAGCAGTCCCTGGATGATGGTCTTCCTGATTCCTTCCTTCTACCAGTGCTCCCAACCTCTCCTGGCTTTGAGCCATGCTATTCATCACCTCCATAAACTGTGTCATCTGATTCCTCATTTCCAACCTCTCGTTGGTTATTTGATTCCTGACCTCTGTAAGGTCCTGCTGCATTTGGTCCATTTGTATACCCGGAAGGTTGTTGCGGGTGGGATATCTGTGTGGACGGTTGAGTGGAAACACCCGACGTCGAGCAATAGTTCCTGAAGTCACAACAGAGTTAGTAAAAACAAAACCTACAAAACAAAACAAAAGGTTAGTATGCAATGCAGTGTGCCTATTTGTTTCCAAGGTATCCGGCTTGGTACTTGGTTTTGACCTTTCCAGACCCCTGAAGAAGATGCTTGTGATGCTGCTTGGAAGAAACTCAGATAAAAACAAACAAACACATATATTTTACAAAAAGTAAATGATACATAGTTTGTTTTTCCTTACAATACATGCCCTCCGAGGGGTCAAATATACAATCATAAAGAAAAAGTACATAAAAATGAAAGCAACAACAAGCAAACGTCAAACACCCAGTCCAAACTCATCCTCCTGAACTTCCTTGAGAAGTGCTTCAGTCACAGGATCAGCTGGACGCTCTGTGAGATTCCTGATGAGGAGATTCCTGGTAGTAACAGCTGCAGTTAGCTTCTTGTGTTGACTCTGGTCCTTTGACCTCTTCACACCAGCTCTGATCTTCAACTCTGAGATCTCTTTCTGGGCTGCTAGTAGGGCTTCCTGTTGTTCTTTTGCACTAGCTTCCAGTTGCTCAATCTTATCCTGAGTCCTTTTATCCTCCTGAGTACGGGCTTCGGTGATCCTGACCCACCTAGCCTGACTCTCCTTCAGATACAAATCAGTCCTAGCCTTCTGGAATTGAGCTTCCTTGCAGGCATTCTTCAAGATCTGTTCTCCAGCCCTAGACTTCTTGATGTACTCTTCTGACTTCTCAATTCTTGCCAGATGCTCCACCTTTAGCTTTTCTAGCCTCTCAATGTCCAGCCTACCATCACTCCTCTCCTAGAGGGTCTTCTGTAAAGCCTGAGTCAACTTCTCATTTCTCTCTTTCAATTTCTCAAACTCCTCTAAGCTGACAGTTGCTGGAGGTGGTGCTGTGGAAGGTCCAGGCACATATTCAATAGTGAAAGGCATTCCAGAAATTTGAGCCCTGGCATGAGACCACTCATAGTACTGGGCTGAGGCTACATTGTTGCATCTCCCAAGAATGGTAACCCCTTTAGTCTGCACATTGCCCCAGGCCCAGGATGCCTGCCTGACAGCAGCCAGATTAGGCTTGATTTCACAATAAAGGGTCTCAGTCAGATCCTGTGCTCTAGGAGGATGGACTAATGCATAACCCAGTTGTCTTTTGAATAACAGAGGGTTGTAGTTGATGCAACCCTTCACTCCAATCAGAGGCACATTGGGAAACTGCCCACAACTAGTAATGATGTCTCTGCCCTTGGTGCTCTGAGTGCACCACCTGATGTCATCTGAGGTTAGAGCAACAAGCCTTCTAGCCCAGTTCTTTTGCTGGTGAGGGTTCAGGAATGCATCAGTCTTTGGCAAATGTTTGAGCAGCCAAGTATGGAACAAAGGAGCACAACATCTCACTAATCTCCTCCTTTGCTTTTCATTCCTTTGATGAACTGAGTAGTAAAGATCTCCCAGTAAGGTGGGCACTGGGTTCCTCAGGATGAAAAGATGGATTGCATTCTTGCTAACAAACCTAGGCTCATCTGCAAAAAGTATGACCCCATATATGCTAAGGGCCAACAGAGCACAGACTGCCTTCCATTCCCCTAGGGAGGCCTTCAGACTAGCCTGAGAAGTCAAGAAATCCAGATGAAAACCAGAGATTCCAGCTTTGGATGTCAAATTCTGCCCAATCAAAACTGGCTCCAGATGTAATGCTTTGGCTATCTCCTCTTTGCTTGGGAAAGCCATCTCAGGGTTGAAGGGGATTCCACCCCTGATAGGTACACCAACTAATGATGAATACTCCTCCAGCAAGGGTCCCAACTGAAAATTCTGAAAGGTGAAACACCTCAGAGGGGAATCATAGAACTGCAGGCAAGTGTGTATCAGGCTCCTCTGTGAAGGGTCCAAATCCATAACCATGTCAAGAATTCCTCCATAATGTTCTCTGAAAAGTGGTATATGGTCTGGAGTAATCAGGGTCTGAATCCTCCTGATGCTGGCTAGCTCAGGCTCAAAGAAGTGATATGAGATGTTACTTTTCTTAGGTGCCATGTTGCTGAAGAATGGGTGCTGATGATGATGACTGAGGACAACACTGAAGATAGGCCACTGATAGGTTGAGACTAAGGATGCAAGTGACTGAAGCAAGTGGCTGATAGCTGAAGCAAGTGCTGATGAAGATAGGTCTAAGATGAAGAAGGGGTCAAAACCAAGCCAAAATGATAGGATGGATACCCTGAAAAACAAATAAACACATGTTAGAATGATGCAATGAGGATGTATGCAAATGATATGCAAGGGTTTGTGACTGAGCTAGATCTGATCAAGTGCTCTGATATAGGTCCACATATGTTCAAGAAATCCAGATGGAGGTCTATAAATCCAGTAACCAAGGTGGGGGACTCAAATAAAGAGTCACATGTCCAGGGTTAAAATCACAAGAACTGTTCCAGAATGGAGTACTCTTAACAATGTAACAGGGTATGTTGAAGTCAAGGGTACCTGCAAACCTGTAAACAGCCCAACCCCCTCACAGGTGATGTTCTAAAACAAGGATCCTCAGACTTGGATCAGTTATGAGAAGTGTAGACACCTCTAACCCGGAGGTACAGTGTTTACAATAACCATAAAAGATCCTCCTCTAATTCACCTCAGTTTCTGAAGGTCAATACTAAAGGTCATCCAGACTTAGCAGGCTTCCCAGATAGCCCTAGTACTACAGGAAATCTGCAGCACAGAGTTCTCAAGAAGAAACCCATATCTGAACCGTGTTTCACATTCCCGCACCAGACCAAAATGGAATGGGAAAGAACATGAACCACTCTAGCCTAGGTGTCACTCAGGTCCCAGGTATAAGACCTTAACTCTCAATAGAACACCCACCCACCAAAGCAAAACCAGATCCAGCCAGACAGCATGACAATATGATATATGTAAAACTATAAAGAAAGCAATAAAACAACTGTACATAAAGCAAAAATAAATACAAATACAAACACAAATAGCACATAACACCCCAGTAAACACAAATCAATCAAGCGCTAGGAGGAACCCACAAAAAGAACCAGAAGCCCTGGTTACAGTATATTTCCTCCCCAGCAGAGTCGCCAAGCTGTCGCTCCCAAAGATTTGCATCCCGGTACAAGCGCGAACGGTCGGCGAAAAGGACAATGAGAACACACAGCAGTGAACTCACTGGAAAAGAAAAGAGTCGCCAGCTAGGCATTTTTATCCCGGAGGAAAGGTAATGCTGCATAGACCTAGAAAGATATGGATAAGACGGTTGCGAACCAGAGAGACTGAGAAAGGGGGTTGGTTACAACCTGGGAAGGTATTAGCACCCAGATTGTCCGTCGTACTCGACGGGATCCACGCTTAAAAGATTTGTGTTTTAAAGGGGTAATGTCAGTGCAATTTGTATATAAAAGAGCTGGAAAAGGATGTACAAGTGTCAGTGTAAAAGAATGTGAAGTGTAATATATACAGTGTCAGTGCAAGGACAATGGTGAAATGCTCATGATAATGAGGCTAAAGAATAAGGCTAGAAGGAGGGGGAATATACAGAGACTTTTGTTCGATAACTGTTAAGTTATGCCTACGTATCCTCTCGTGCAATGAGGAAGTCAGAACGCCGTAGTTCGACCCAAAGAGACTGAAAGATAAATTGACTTGTGAACTGCTTGCTTGTTTATGCTCAAGTGTATGACCTGTCTGGCTCAGGTGCAAACTGTCTTGCATTAGACGGAAGAAGCAAGTTCTCGTTTATGAGTGAATGAGATGAGAAAAGAATCCCGGAGGAAACGATTATTATTTGTTTTTGAGTTTTCAGTCTTTTATTGCTTTTTGAAAGTTTGTCATAAATTAATGAGCTTAAGCCTACCAATGGGTTAGTAAACTCATCACATCTTCCCTCTGATTAGGGGTAATGAGATTACCTTAAGTGCGAAGTCAGCTTCTCACACTTAATCACCTTTGATGTAGGATTAAGATCATTAACCTACTTGTGATTATTTAGATGTTTTTTGTTGTTTTTGTTTAGTGTTAAGTAATGAGATTAAGCCATAATCAGGGATTAAACAGACTCATTACACCATCCTAATAGAAGGATAATAGATGAGAATGTTTAAGCTGAGGAAAGCTCCTCAACTTAATCCATGATTAGGGATTAAACCCATGACAAAACAAGCCTTTTGATTAAGTGGATTTTATTTAATGATATGATGATGAAGTGATTTTTAGGGTTTGTAAGACAACTTGAGGGGGACTTGTCCATTAACACTAGGGTTAGTCCTTCTTAACCAGTTAAGGAAGAATTAGAACCCTAATGCAAGGCCCAAGTTACAAGTGTGATGTCTTGATGATTACTATGTGAATTGATTAAAGGAGTTAAACACATTAAGGGTTTAACACTTAGGATTAAATTTATACACTCCATCCTAATAGAAGGATGCAGGCATAAGCCTAATCACAAAGCCTTAAAGCCTTTAGGGTTTAGTCCTTGATTATGGGATGAGGAAAGAAGACTCAATGAGACACAAAGGTAAAATATAAATGGGGGACTAATCAAAACCCTAATTATTGTCATGCTTGGTTGTTCCTAAGGTTTGTGAGGTTTACAAGAAAGATCTTCAGAGGAACCACCAGGAAGCAGATGAAAGGATCAGGAGAAGCAAAGTAACTTGCTTCATTTAAGAAGTCAAGCCACTTGAAGAAAGAAAGTAAGAAGAGGAAGAAAGAGCAAGCTCAATCTCAAACACATAACAAAATACAGCATGGATGCATAAGAGAGATGAAAAGAAGTTGTGAGAAGTGAAGGCAAATTCACTTCTCAAGATTTCTTACCACCTGAAATGTTAGTGAAAGAAATGCAATGCAATGCAAAATGATATGAAATGGCATGATGAAAATCAAAACCAGAAGCACATTCATAATGATAATGATGCCATGGGATGATGCAAACATGAAACAAGGCATGGGGATGATCATATAAGCTTATGGATGCAAATGAAGCAAGTTAAGACACATGAACACACATGAAAAGTTATGAAATGCATATGGCATACAACATGGCAAATGCAAGATGCAATGATCAAACATGCTTTCAATATGTCTTATGATGTTAAATGAATCACATGGAGGCATAAAATGTCATGGCAAGTCAAGGTATGAATGCAAATGCAAGGTGGATGCATATGGAAGCTCAAATTAGGGTTTATGATCAATGCATCAAACAAAAACCAAAATCAGAAGCAAACATCAATATAAAAAATTGAAAATGCACTCAAAGGATCCCTAATCCTATACTAACTCACTGCCCAAAGGAGAAGTTCTAACTCCTAACCTAATTCAAGTTATGATTTTCCTATGTTTTCTAGGGTTTTAGGGTTCCTTAACAAGAAAATTGCCAAACAAATGGAAAATGAAAGATCAAATCATGGCCATTTAATCTCACAAACTACATGCTAAACACAATGCAATGCAAAAAGAATCAAGGTCCAACTCTCAATGGTTAGGCAGAAATGATTTTTGGAAGTTTGGATCAAAATAATGCATTAAAATGATTTTAATTCCATGAAATATTCTCAAAATGCATCAAGATCAAAAAAGAAATTTGGTTTGAAGGTTGGACAATGTTTCTAAATGTTTTTAAATGTTTCATGAATTTTTTTGGTGATTTTTAAATACCTAAAAGTATTTTTAATTAATTAATTCTCATTAATTAATTAAAAATAAACTTTTAAATATTTAAAAATACTTTTTTAATGCTAAAAATGAAAATAAAAATATTTTTGTGCTCTGAAATTAAATAATAACTTGTACAAAAAATTTCAGAATTTTTAAAGTGTTTTTGCTATTTTTAATAAATTGTGGAAATTAAATGAATTAATATGAAAATAAAAATGAATTTTAAACTGAAAAAGGAAAAGTAATCCAATCTGAAGGCCCAGATTCAAACTCCCATACGCGCGCATTGACTTGGCGCCAGATCCCACGGCCAGCATTCAAACTCACTAACCCTAATTAATTAACCCTAATCCAGCCGTTAATGACCCTCAGGTGACCGGAACAGTGTTCCGGTCATCTTCTCCGATCACCCAAAATTACAAACTCCTTCTATACGCATCCAAAACGAATTCTAATTAAACAGAAATGATCCCCATCCAAAAACGAATTAAAACCCCCATTCAAACAACATTTATCACTCCTAAACTGGCTGAATCGAATCAAACAAAACCTAGGGCAAAAAGTTTCAGAAACAGATTAAACTCTCATCTCTCCACCATTTTCAAAACCAAAGGCACCAGAGTGATCAGTGAACTACAAAGAACAACTTAGGAACTTTAAAAATCATTTCTGGAAAAAAAGTTCTTGAGCTACCTGAGTTTTGAAGCTTTCAACTTTGCAACTTTCTGACCTCTCCTCTTGATGCAATCCACTCCTCTTGGTCCCTTGATGATGTCTGAATGCTTAGAAGGAGTTTATGTTGGCTGGTTTGAGAGTTTGAACAAGTTCTGTTCAAGCTCAGGTGGGAATCGTGTTTATGATTCAGGCAGTTTCAGGCAAGGGTGAGGGGTTCTTTGTGATCAGGATGATGAGTTGAGAAGGTCTGTGAAGTTTGTTTATGTGTTTGTGGCTTGTATGAAGAGTTTCGAATGCTTTTGCTTTGAGAGTGAAAAATGAGAATGTGATGCTATGGCTTGTTTCTGGCTTGCTGGTTATGTGCTTTGGCTTGCATTTTCTTTGTATAAACAAAGGCTATTGGTCAGATGAAGTGACATGTCCTTTTGTGATAAGTATGGGGCTTTTTGCAACATGTCAACTTTGTGTAAGAGGAAGCATGGGTCTTGTCTAGCCAAGTACAAGGGCTGTGGGCTGCGCAGCATGGTGAGGGGAAAGGCTAGGGTGGTTCAGCATCCAAGGCAGCAAGTGGATGTGAAGTGATCATGAGCTTTTGCAACTTGACTTTGCTTTTGCTTTCCATGAAAATATCTTGCTCCAAAGGCCAAACAAATGAGAAACTCTTGGCCCATTCTGATTTTTAGGTCACATGTGATGTTTGTGCAATGGTTTGACATCAATTAGAAGTCACAAATTGCCTTGGTACAAGATTTTGCAAGTTTCTCATTTTGTGCATAACTTGAAATTTAGTGATTTTTGCCAACTTTGACACACCATAACTTTTGATCCAAAATGAATTAGGTCATGTTCTTGTACTTTTTGAAAAGGGAAAGATCTATTCTACAACTTTCATGACCAAAGTTTTTCCATTTGAAGCATTTTTGGATCAAAAAGTAAGGGTTGAAAAGTTGCCTAAAATGACAAATTCCTTAAAAGTCAAACTTGCCTCAAAAAGTCAACTTTGCAAAAACTTGTAATCCTTGAATTTTGTGAACTTAAAACTTCTTCCATGATCAAATAAAGATCATATACACTCAAAATGATGAAGATCACCCCTTGGTTGGGTCATTGGGGGCCTCAGATGCCCTGATTTTGCACTGACTTGTCTGAAAAGTCAACTCTTGATCAGATGACTTCCCCATGGAATTTCTTCATGAAAATTGATATGCATACTCCCTATACCATATAGAGACCAAAAGAAACAAGAATGACCAAAAAATTTGGAGTTATGGCCTCTGAAACCAAAACCCTAATTTCAGGTCATCTGTGTAGTTAAGCCTGGCTCTGCTTCCATACCAATCCCAGTTCTTGTGATTCTTTGGCATTCTTGACTTTGAGAGGATATAATATGATACTTGAACACACATGGACCCCTTCGAAGTGATTGATGGCCTTTGGAGTGGCTCAAGAAGTTCTTGGATTGCTCAGATCACAAACCCTAGATGCAGATGACTTAGAAACAATGCAGTGAATCAAAAATGTGATATGAGATGGTATGATTGTGTTTATGCATATGAAATGATCACAAGCCATGGTGGGAATGGGTGAGGGCAAATTTGGGGTGTTTACACTATGGTGAATAATTTTTGAGGTTGTTGTTGCTGTATGTTGTAAATTATTACACCCATGTTATGTGATTTTATGATGTGTTATTGTGTGCCTCGTTTCCTATGGTGGTGCTTCGAGTGCAATTATTGTGTCGAGATGTAATATGTTGGTGATGTTGTTGTTACACGTTGAGAATCCATGCATTAGTGTTATGGAACTTATGTTCAAAATTATGTTGTGGCCTCATTTCCTATGGTGATGGATTAGGTATGAGTAGATAATTCTTGTGGTGGGGAATTAGTGAAGCGTTACCTATGATGGGGTAGCGATTTTGTTGGGCTCTAGTTAAAGTTTGAACTAGATCCTATGGTGGGGATCTTGTATATGATGAGGGTGGAACAAGGAGAGAAATGAACCCGAGTGTTAATAATTTGGGACCAAGTGCATTATGTCAGTGTCGTTGCATTAACATTTTATGTGGAATGTATGAGTTCAATTATGAAGTGATAAAGTGATGTTATTGGTGATTATTGTGAGACTATTCATGACGAATGAGATATGTGAATTATTTTATGATGAAATGAAGGTGTGAGTACATGTGATATTGATATTACTGAATTTTAAACTATATTTGTTGAATTTTACTTACTCTTATATTATTTATGATTGATTATGATTACTTATCCATTCTGTTTGAATGTTGCCTCCACATGGGTAACATGCAGTTATTCAAGAGTAGCTTGTTGAAGTAAGGATGATAACTCGTTGGAGTATTTAGTAGTTATCATTACTTAGAGGTGTCTTGCTCCGATATGTAACATTGTGTTGGGAACTTTTGATTGGATTCCTTTCACCATAACCATTTTGAAGCCTTTGCAAGGATTGTTGATTGTCGAACTATTTTTAGTTCAAATCTTTTTTGAGACTAGATATCCTAAGTTTGTAAGTTGAGAATATTCATTTAATGATGATTTCCGCTGCAATATTTTTAATATAACATTTAGGTTTCATTAATGTTATGAAGGTGCATGTTTGAGAAAAATTAATATTATTTCTATAACCCGTGTTATGGAGCAGGATTGTTTTATGATGTCTTTTTAAAGTTTGACACCCTTGTGTTGATAAATATTTATTTAATTGTTCATAAATTATATGTGGGGTTTAGAAGTGTGTTACATTTGTGGTATCAGAGTAGGTGGGTCCGTTCGGCCAGGTTATCTTATGTGGTTTGTTCCTTCGTATGCAACATGTGTGTGAAACACTATCGATGCTTGCTTCCTTTTATAATCATTTGTTTGCAGGAAAGGTTTGAAACAAGTGGAAGAGACGCTTTTGATTTTTCGAGAGGTTTCATTTGTGAAGTGTGGGTTTAGTGTGCTTCTGATTGCAAGGGTGCATGTGTTGTTGGAGCTGTGTTGTTTCTCAAACCTGAAGAGAGTGTGGAATTTAGATTATTTTCTGTCGGTCAAGTTGGGACGTCTTTGAGGAAGAAGGATCATATATTGTTGATGATTGCTTCTCTGAGAGTAGAGAGAAATATGAGGGATAATGATATGCCAATGGTGTGTAATTCCTGGTGTTTTTCTTGAAGATATCTGTGACTTGCCTCTAGAGCATAAATATAAGTTCGACGAAGGTGAAGAAATGTTTGTTCCGTTAAGCAAGTGGATGAGTTTGTGAAACATGGTGCAAAAGTGTTTATGATGTTGGATTCCTTGAAGGCTTGTGGAAATGCAGTGATTCATGACCTACGTATGGTATATGAGTTTCTGGATGTGTTTCCAGAAGTTATCATTGATTTACCGCCATAACATGAAGTGAAATTTGTTATTAACCTAGTACTTGGTACGATTCTGGTGTACATGGATCCTTATAGAATGTCAGCTTCAGAGTTAGATGAATTGAAGAAACAATTGGAAGAATTGTTTGAGAACACATTTGTTCAACTAAGTGTTTCTTCGTGGGGTGCACCAGTGTTGCAGGTTAAGAAGAAAGATGGAAGTATGAGGTTATGTGTTGACTATAGGAAGTTGAATAAGGTTACTATCAAGAACAAATGTCCTCTTCCGAGGATTGATAATCAAATGGATAAACTAGTGGATGCTTGTGAGTTCAGCAAGATAGATTTGAGGTCAGGTTATCATTAGATTCATGTGAAACTAGATGATATTCCAAAGAGTGAATTCAGGACAAGGTGTGGTCATTATGATTACACAATAATGCCTTTTGGAGTGCCTAGTGCACCATGTGTATTCATGGAGTATATGAATAGGATTTTCTATCCATATATGGATATTTTTGTGGTCGTGTTCATCGACGACATCTTGATATATTCTAAGTCCGAGGAAGAACATGCAGAGCATCTAAAACATTTATTACAGGTGTTGAGAGACAAGAAGCTCTATGCCAAGTTGTCCAAGTGTGAATTCTGGTTAAAAGAAATGAGTTTCCTCGGTCGTGTGATTTCCAGTGGAGGAATTATTGTTGATCTGTCTAAAGTTAATGATGTGTAATAGTGGGAGACTCCGAAGTCTGCTATTGAGATTCAAAGTTTCCTTGGCTTAGATGGTTATTATCGTAAATTTATAAAAGGCTTTTCGAAGTTAGCACTTCCTTTGACTCAGTTGACTCAAAGGTTCAAGGTTATGTGTGGGATGTTGCATGTTAAGAGAGTTTTGTAGAACTCAAAACAAAAGTGAAGAGTGCTCCAATATTTATTTTTCCAAATCTGAGTGAGTATTTTGTGGTATATTAGGATGTGTCAAAGATGGGTCTTGGTGGTGTACTGATGCAGAATGGCTAGATTGCTTCTTATGCTTCCATATAACTGAAGATTCATGAAAGGAATTATCCTACGCATGACTTAGAGTTGGAAGATGTGGTTTTTTTTGGTGAAGATTTGGAGACATTATCTTTTTGGATCTAGGTTCGAAGTGTTCATTGACCACAAGAGCCTGAAGTATCTATTTGATTTGAAAGAGTTGAATATGAGACAAAGGAGATGGCTTGAACTTCTGAAGGATTATGATTTTGAATTGAGTTACCATCTAGGTAAGGCTAAGGTTGTAGCTGGTGTGTTGAGTAGGAAGTCCTTACATATGTCAATGCTTATGGTTCGAGAGTTAGAGTTGATTGGATAGTTCAGAGATCTGAGTCTAGTGTGTGAAGAGACTCCTAATTGTGTGAAGGTTGGTATGCTAAAGTTGGCTAGTGGTATTCTCGAAGAAATCAGAGAGGGTCAAAAATCTAATTTGGGTTTGGTGGAACGTATCGCGTTAATTAACTAAGGTAACGAGAATGATTTTCTGGTTGATGAGAATGGTCCTTTGAGGTTCATAGATAGGGTGTGTGTTCCCGATGTGCCGGAAATTAAGAAGATCATTATTGAGGAGGTTCACTGTAACACCCATATAATATATATCTAGAATAATATCATACAGAATTAATTTTTGGTACTGACACCATCATAAATACCTACTAGTATAATTCATATTCTTGTCCAAAACTAAAAATAATACAAACTATGGCACAAGACATGGAAATCATACTAAAAATAAAAGCTAAGAACAATACAATATCCATTATTGTACAAAGATAAATAAATACATAGCGGAAGACTAAAACTACGCTTCACTTGAAACATCCTGAGCATAGCTCCACTTGTAAATCAAACCTGCAGAAGAAACCTGAAAAAAACAACAACAATAGTGGGGTGAGATAACAACATCTCAGTGGGTTCTCTATCTTAAAGTTCTCTCGGCTCTAAGGGTTCTATCAAACCTAACCCAAGTCTTAACGTTACCTCTCAAAAGGATCCGGTACGAGATGGAACAA
The DNA here is from genome assembly GCA_963966055.1 of Lathyrus aphaca. Classification (NCBI taxonomy): domain Eukaryota; kingdom Viridiplantae; phylum Streptophyta; class Magnoliopsida; order Fabales; family Fabaceae; genus Lathyrus; species Lathyrus aphaca. Next base: position 274,070,705 of record OZ014519.1, on the reverse strand, counting down.
ACGGTCCATACAAATCTCACGCCACTAAACGAGTGAAACATCTACCTCAAGCCTTTACGGATGCTTCTCGTGGGACTAAGGATAACCCAACTCAATACTTACTCAAGACCTTACAGAGGGCTCGATATCACACTCACGTCCTTACGGATGCTTCCCGTGGTACTCAAAATAACCCACCTCAAGACTTACTCAAAACTTCACGCGTAACCCAATGTAGTACTCACCTCAAGCCTTTACAGATGCTTCTCGTGGGACTCAAAGCAACCAACATCAAGACTTACTCAAGATCTTACGGAGGATATAGTAACATACACACCTCAAGTCTTTACGGATGCTTCCCGTGGGACTCAACATCACCCACCTCAAGGCTTACTCAAGACTTCACAGAGGAGTTATCGCGATGCGCAAAAGAAAACCATAACCCACAATACACAAGCGGTACCTCAAGCCTTTACGGATGCTTCCCGTGTGACTAAACATCACCCACCTCAAGACTTACTCAAGACTTTACAGAGGACCCATGCAATACACACCTCTAGCCGTTACGGATGCTTCCCGTGGGACTCAATGTAATACCCACCTCAATACTTATACAAGACTATTATGAAGGCCTAGTGTATAGCACGCTAATGGTTTGTAACAACCTAGGTTAAACTTAGTCATTCGCACAAGTTACACCATCCACAATCTCTAGTTACTATACTAGGCCACACTATTGGTTAAGATAAGGCTTCCTCACTCGTTCTCAACTTCTTGATACTTTTAAACTATATCATTCTCAATCACATAATTCTAACATTTTTGTTTAATCGCTACCATTAAACAATCCTTGCCATAAGCGCATTATCTCTTCTTCCATTCAATTCTCACAATAGTCTCATGCCTCCACTCTCAATAATTCTTAATATACTAATACCCCAATTCCTTAATTTGCATAATTACGGTTATCGGGAAAGTCGGGTAAAAATAACATTTTTCGGCATCATTAATTAGTAATTGTTTTCAGCTTCAAATCGATATGCGGAACACAAAAATCGGATAACCGGATCACAAGTTATGAATTAAATACCAAAATTGGAACCTACAGGTCTCGCTGAGCGAGAAAACTTCTGGAACTCTCACTGAGCGAGGAACTGCTCACTGAGCGAGCTATACCAGTTTAGGAATTTTCAGGCTTACGGGAAACAACCTTTTCAAGCCAAACTCGATCCAAACATCACCAACACAGAAGAATCGGTCACCAAACATGTATATGAACATATATTAGACATTACATCTCCATTTAATCGAGTTTTTTTACCGTTTAATCTATCAATTCTTAGATTTTCTACAAAACCATAAAACTCACAAATTCAACCAAAACTCAAAGAAAAGGTTTCTAACTAAGAACCGACCTTGCAATCGACGAGGAGGTTGGTGAAGCTGAAGATTTGGCGAAGAAACTGTGATGATCCAAGCATCTCCTCCTTAAGGTTTTCCTTCCTCTTCTTCTCTTCTCCCTTTCTTTCTCTTCTTTTCCTTTCTCTTCGATTTCTCTCTTACTAACTTTCTTTCTTTACTTTTCCTTTATATTACATAACTTTTTTTCCTTCCTTTTATTAACCAAACAAATCATATTTATCATTTAGTAATATTAACGGGTCCAATTTGAGAGTATCCAAAAATATCTCTGAGTTGAAAATATTTAATAAAGCCTCTGACTCAGATAATACTTAATTAATGTTAAATTAATATTATCCGGAGTGTTTTATTAAAATACGGGGTGTTACATCCTCCCCTCCTTGAATTGAAATTCGTCCTCGAATTTCCTTTAATCATCCTCCCGACAGTTTAAAACACTGTTTTAGATCCATACTTATCCATAATTCCGTTACATAACCGGATATACTCAAATTCAAATTTGACTTTGCGGCTCAAAGTCCTCATTCATAATAAATCAACTTCATGTTCTTGTTCACACGCTCATTCGAACATTGGATTAATTTCTAACTTTCTATTTCCGCAATCTATCAGTTGTTTCATACTCAATCACCTTGTCTCATTCCTCCTTCGGAGAAACATGCCATGATAATTCCTTCCACTGAGTCACAACACAAATTATAATACTCTGGCTTGATTTCAGAACATTCAACACTCGATAAAGTTCTACAAGGTATCTTGGCAAAATCTTAACCATATACAATTCCCAACGAAACTCTTATTACAAACCTCCAATTTTTAAAACCATTTCAAAAGTTACTAAACGACTTCCTTAGAAATTCCACTTGGTCTTATACCAAAACTGTAACCATTTACATCAGACGATTCATCCTACCAGTATCTTACCATAGACAACCTACTCAGGACAAGGTTCCCTTCGACACTTATAAATAAATCATCTCCAATTCTCATAATCTAACAGAAATCTTTTATATGTCTCTTTCCATCATGCTTCCAAAGCCTAACAGTGGAGATACCACGAATTCTCAAGCAATACCAAGTATTTGATAGTCATCGAAAAAAACACTTATCCATCGGAGCTGTCACCAACCAATATAATAATAACTTGAGAACATGCAACGATAGAACAATTCACTTGTCTACTACATAATTAACAACATTGGTCCAAACTCTCCAATAACAAAGATATAGGGTTGTACTGCTGCAATCACAACCAATACAATTCCAATTCCATTCTAAACTCGAAACAATTCATCCAATTAAACTTAACCAATCTGACCATGGTTACTATGCTCTATATTAATTCTTTTTATAAAATCCCATTCACTTAAGATTTCTGTTGACACAAGGTCTCCATCAGTAACAACGCAGTAACGCCACAGACTTACAATAGCCGGTGAGTCACCAATACCAAACTCAAATCATCCTTAGTACACTAGCGGGTTTTCATAACACTTGCCTTTTTGCAAACAAAATTCCACCTACTAACCTTTTAGGACCATACAAAACTTATCATTCAAATTCACTTATCTCGAAGGTCTCGTCCCTTAATTGATCCAATTTACATACTTAACTTCAGGACATTCATCTTCCACTCTTACCTGAAAAGGGTAACTTAAGAATCCATATCCTTGAGCACGACCCAGCTGCACACATCGGGTACTACTCTTACGAAGTCCATAATTTGGTGCTAAGAGTTAACTATCCAAAAATTGACTAATTCCTCATCTTTTATCCATAAAATAATTCAAGTACCAAAACATTTCCGGAGAGATCAACACTTCATGGTCCTTGTATTACTTCGCAACTTAAATCTTCAATAGTCGCAACGACAACACACCAATTATCCAAATCACTTACTATTCACCAAACATGCTCAAAGAAAAGTCCAACACTTTGTCCACTGACGCTTGAAACGGAAACTAAAATGGACTTACAGTTCAGAAGTACGATTCACTAAAATCTTCCACAAAAGTCATGTGTCAATCGATTACCTATCCGAGGCTAAATGGTCGAACACAACTAAACTTGCTTCTCTTGCTAGCAAATAATCCAACTCAAAATTATCAATCTAGTCCACACTGACTTGTAATATGATTCACACTTACGGTTTCTAAACACGTGTAACAATCGTCCATTGTTCACAACTCAAGGTAACACAAACGGGTACGACATGCAGATCACAACTCCAACAAGCAACGAAGTAGAACTACCATTCTGTTACGGTCACAACACGAATACTCAACGAAATAGTCCGATTCCACTCGTACAACAATGCTATCAGGAACGACAAGGACAACATCAAAGGGTTTTAGCTACAAGCTAATGATTGGTTCATCCGTAAACAAAATCCAACACACAATCCTTATCGGTGAAACAAGGGAAAACAAGGGACATCTTATCTCTAGTACACAACCTCATCCTCTCTCTCTCTCTCTCTCTCTCTCTCTATCTCTCTCTAATTCCTTGCAAGAATTAGTATCAACAATAACATTCTTAATCTCGCCAGGGCATAATTCAAACACTTCGATTATTCACAACACGGAGGTTTCCCCTTCACACTTGAAGACTGAGGCAATGCACTCTTCTGAAGAACCTTATTGTCTACTCTTACATATTAACCGGGGGTTCTCTAACCCGTTGCTAAATCATTGCATATGATGTTTCCACAACTTCCTATCGATACCAAGAATGCTTCGATCGGCCACTCAAGTCCAAAAGTATGCATCTTTGAAAAATATAATTTTTCCAAAACTTAACAACGATAACCGGTCACTACCAAGAGGGTAACTGATCACTCAGTATGATCCTGTACTTCTAGTAGCTAAAAGAGATTTAGAAACACAATTCCGTAACCAGGTACAATCCAGAGGACAATCTAATTACTCAATGCAAAAGCAAACTTATGTTCTTCATTGTTACCTAAACCTCCCAAACTTATTCCAATCACATCCAACATAATCCATCTTACTAGAAATCCTTCCAAGTCCAATGTGTTTATTCTTTCACTTATCGCAACTTTATCAAGTCCATACTTCATACACCTCACATCACTAAATAAAGCCTATTCTTCCTCTGATATCATACCTTATCCATTCCTTGGGTCACTACAAAAATCTGAATTAATCTCTTACTAAAATATAACACCCTGATGCATTACTCTAAACTTTGTCTCTTTGGTCACAACCAGACATACAACTCTATTCTTCTATCCCTTGCACGGGGTATACTTGGCTCGCTTGAAACATGTAATCACATCCTCGTGTTTCTTTCCACGTTTCACCACCATTTTAGGTTCCCAAAAGAAAATGAACATTCTTTACTCGTAACTCATATCCATCAGTAAGGTATTGTTCGAATACATTCCTTGAAGTACCCTTGCTCATCCAAGATGCCACTACGATCATAGGTCCGAAACAGTAACAATTAACTCATTCCATAACCTTAAGTCACTCGTTCCATAAACATCTTCTCTTCCCATGAAATGAAACTCCTCAACACTATTGTCCATACCAGTGACCAACATTGATCCACCAGTGACTTCACTTATTCTGTGGGACACCGACCACTCATCCTGTAGATACTTGTAACTTTCAGTCACTACCCATTCCAAAGGATTTCTCGAACAACATACTACTATGCAACTCCATGTTACAGGAAGTAGAACTCTTATGAAGACTCCAACTGAGCTGACCAAAGCTCCTTTCTGCTAACTCTTGGCTTGAGCCCACTCGCACATCACAAGTTGCAGCGACACTACGGAATCCTCATGGTCGCACAACCATGATCCTACCTACCACATACATAGCACTAGTCTGATCAAACCCATTACTACATAGTATGATATTAAGAATCATGCCGGCCAGACACACTTAAGAGGCAATAAAGATTTACTTATGACGTTTCAAGGCTAGGTCGAAGATACGACCTACTCTGACACCAATTGTAACACCCATATAATATATATCTAGAATAATATCATACAGAGTTAAGTTTGGGTACTGACACCATCATAAATACCTACTAGTATAATTCACATTCTTGTCCAAAACTAAAAACAATACAAACTATGGCACAAGACATGGAAAACATACTAAAAATAAAAGCTAAGAACAATACAATATCCATTATTGTACAAAAGGATCCGGTACGAGATTGAACAAACGGTCCATACAAATCTCACGCCACTAAACGAGTGAAACATCTACCTCAAGCCTTTACAGATGCTTCTCGTGGGACTAAGGATAACCCACCTCAAGACTTACTCAAGACCTTACAGAGGGCTCGATATCACATTCACTCAAGTCTTTAAGGATGCTTCCTGTGGGACTCAGAATAACCCACCTCAAGACTTTCTCAAGACTTCATGTGTAACCCAGTGTAGTACTCACCTCAAGCCTTTACGGATGCTTCTCGTGGGACTCAAAGCAACCCACCTCAAGACTTATTCAATACCTTACGGAGGATCTAGTAACATACACACCTCAAGTCTTTACAGATGCTTCCCGTGGGACTCAACATCACCCACCTCAAGGCTTACTCAATACTTCACGGAGGAGTTATCGCGACGCGTAAAAACAACCATAACCCACAATACACAAACGGTACCTCAAGCCTTTACGAATGCTTCTGTGGGACTAAACATCACCCACCTCAAGACTTACTCTAGACTTTACAGAGGACCCATGCAATACACACCTCTAGCCGTTACAAATGCTTCCCGTGGGACTCAATGTAATACCCACCTCAAGACTTATACAAGACTATTACGGAGGCCTAGTGTATAGCACGCTAATGGTTCGTAACAACCTAGAGTAAACCTAGTCATTCGCACAAGTTACACCATCCATAATCTCTAGTTACAATACTAGGCCACACTATTGGTTAAGATGAGACTTCCTCACTCGTTCTCAACTTCTTGATACTTTTAAACTATATCATTCTGAATCACATAATTCTAACATTTTTGTTTAATCGCTGCAATTAAACAATCCTTGCCATAAGCTCATTATCTCTCTTCTTCCATTCGATTCTCACAATAGTCTCATTCCTCTACTCTCAATAATTCTTAATAGACTAATACCCCAATTCCTTAATTTGCATAATTATGGTTATCGGGAAAGTCGGGTAAAAGTCGGGTAAAAATAACATTTTTCGGCATCATTAATTAGTAATTGTTTTCAGCTTCGAATCGATATGCGGAACACAAAAATCGGATAACCGAATCACAAGTTATGAATTAAACACCAAAATTGGAACCTACAGGTCTCGCTGAGAGAGAAAACTTCTGGAACTCTAGCTGAGCGAGGAACTGCTCGCTGAGCGAGCTATACCAGTTCAAGAAATTCCAGGCTTACGAGAAACAACCTTTCCAAGCCAAACTCGACCCAAACATCACCAACACAGAAGAATCGGTCACCAAACATGTATATGAACATATATTAGACATTATATCTCCATTTAATCGAGTTTTTAACCATTTAATTATCAATTCTTAGATTTTCTACAAAACCCTAAAACTCACAAATTCAACCAAAACTCAAAGAAAAGGTTTCTAATTAAGAACCCACCTTGCAATCGACGAGGAGGTTGGTGAAGATGAAGATTTGGCGAAGAAATGGTGATGATCCAAGCATTTCCTCCTTAGGGTTTTCCTTCCTCTTCTTCTCTTCTCCCTTTCTTTCTCTTCTTTTCCTTTCTCTTCTATTTCTCTCTTACTAACTTTCTTTCTTTTCTTTTCCTTTATATTACATAACTTGTTTTCCTTCCTTTTATTAACCAAACAAATCATATCTATCATTTAGTAATATTAACGGGTCCAATTTGAGAGTATCCAAAAATATCTCCGAGTTGAAAATATTTAATAAAGCCTCTGACTCAGATAATACTTAATTAATCTTAAATTAATATTATCCGGAGCATTTTATTAAAATACGGGGTGTTACATTCACAGAAGTGGGTTAAGTAATCATCTTGGTGCCACAAAAATGTATCGGGACTTGAAGAAATTATTTTAGTGGCCAAGAATGAAGAATGAAGTTATTGAGTTTGTGTATGCTTGTTTGACTTGTCAAATGTAGAAGATTTAACATCATAAACCATTGGGCCCGATGTAATCGTTGAATATTCCATAGTGGAAATGGGATAGCATTTCCATGGATTTTGTGACAAGTCTGCCGAAGACTTCGAAGGGATGCGATTCAATTTGGATGATTGTTGATAGATTTACCAAATTGACTCATTTTATACCAATGAGGATCAATTATTCTTTCCAGAAGCTGGATGAATTACATATTGATGAGATTGTGAAACTGCATGGTATTACTTCGAGTATTGTGTCTGATAGAGATCCGAGATTCACATCGAGGTTCTGGGAGAGTTTGCATAAATCTTTGGGTACTAAGACGAGGTTAAGTTATGCTTATCATCCACATAAAGATGGTCAAACAAAGAGGAGCATCTGGTTGTTGTAAGATTTGTTGGGGGCTTGTATGCTAGAACAAGGAGGTGTTTGGGATAACAACTTGCCATTGATTGAGTTTACCTACATCAACAATTATCATTCTAGTATTGGAATGGCACCATATGAGGCATTATGTGGTAGGACGTGTAGGAATCCTTTGTGTTGGTATGAGTCAAGCAAGAGTTTTGTGCTCATGCGTGATATTGTTCACCAAAAGAATGAAAAGATCAAAATGATTCTAGAAAATATGAAAGTGTCGCAGAGTCGCCAAAAAAGTTACCATGATAAGAGGAGGAAAGCACTTGAGTTCCAGGAGGGAGATCACCTGTTTTTTGAGAGTTAGGCTGGTAACTGGCATTGGTTGAGCTTTAAATTCTAGAAAGATCACGTTGTGTTTTGTTGTTCCGTATCAGATTTTTAAGAGGATATGAGAGGTGGCCTATCTGATTGCTTTATCCTCTCTGCTTGCTAATCTTCATGATGTGTTTCATATTTGCCAATTGAGGAGATACATTATTGATCCGTATTATGTGATCCAAGTGGATGATGTGCAAGTGAGAGATAACCTAACTGTGGAGGCATCTCCCATACAGATAGAGGGTCGAGTGTCACTCCCGGGATTTTCATCATAGTACAAACGCGAAAGTGGCGCGGAAAAGGTAGAGTCGCTAGCCAGGCATTTTTATCCCGAAGTAATGGGAAAGGTAATGCTGCACAAACCTAAGGAAGAAGGAAAGGACAAGGTCCTGCGAATCAAAGATCTGGGTTCGGGAGTAGGTTACGACCTGGGAAGGTATTAGCACCCCAAATCGTCCGCCGTACCCGACGGGATCCACGTTTGTTTGTTTGTTTCAAAGGGTGAGGAAATAAGATGCTGCTGAATAAAGATCGCTAACTGGAATGGGAATGGAAATGAGAAATGGAACAAAAAGAGAACAAAAAGAAAGAATGGGGAAAATATAGGGAAAATAAAGAATGTGCTCGAACGGGCCCTACCTCGATGCCTACGTACCTCATCGGGAAAATGAGGATCAGAGTCGACGTAGTTCTCCTAACCAAGTGGGAACTATTTGTTTGTGTTTTTTATGCGCTGGAACTACATATGTCTATGCTCAGGTGTTGCAGGCTCATCTGGTACGAGTGTGTTTATCGTCTTGCATGCGAGACAAGTCGTCGCAAGTTCGCGTTTAGAGTGAATGAGGTGAGTGTCGCTCCCCGGACTCTCGTCTCATTGTAGACGCGGACGGTAAGTGATGTTGGAGGTTGAGGTAGAATAGAGTCGCTAGCTAGGCATTTTTATCCCGAAGCAAAGGTAATGCTGCATAAACCTGGAAGGGTATGGATAAGACGGTTACGAACCAAAGAAAATGAGAAAGGGGGTTGGTTACGACCTGGGAAGGTATTAGCACCCAGATCGTCCGTCATACTCGACGGGATCCACGCTTACTTGATTGTGTTTTAAAAAAAGGGGGTAGTGTATGTGCTGACTGTGTATAAAAGCTAGAGAAAAAAAGAATGTACAGAGTGTCAGTACAAAAGGAAAGTGAAATGCTCAAGACTGAGGCTTAGAAAAGAAAGCTAAAAGAGGGGGAAGACAACGAGACGTTTGTTCGATAACCGTTAAGTTATGCCTACGTATCCTCTCGTGCAATGAGGAAGTCAGAACACCGTAGTTCGACTCAAAGAGACTGGAATGATTTTGATTGTGAACTGCTTGCTTTTCTATGCTCAAGTGTGTGACTCGTCTGGCTCGAGTGCTAACTGTCTTGCATTAGACGGAAGAAGCGAGTTCTCGTTTTTAGAGTGAGTGTGATGAGAAAAGAATCCCCGAGGAGACGTTTATTGTTTGTTTTTGTGTTTTTAGTTTCTTTATTGTTTTTGGTTCTTTGCATAGGATAATGAGCTTAAGCCTAAATCAAGGGTTGTAAACTCATTATATCCTCCCTGATTAGGGATAATGAGCCTACTTAAGTGTGAGATAAGCATCTCAACTTAATCACCATGATGATATAGGATTAAAATCATTAACCTACTTATGATTATTAAGATGTTTTTGGGTTTTTGTTTAGTGTTAAGTAATGAGTTTAATCTTTAATCAGGGATTAGTGAACTCATTACACCATCCTAAGAGAAGGATGATAGATGAGAACACTTAAGTTGAGGAAGATACCTCAACTTAATCCATGGTTAGGGACTAAATTCATTATATAACAAGCCTTTTATTAAATGGATTTTAACTAAAGGGTGAGATTAAAAAGTAGATTTTAAGTTTGTAAGACTAACTTGAGGGGGACTTGTCCATTAAACACTAGGGTTAGTCCCTCTTAACCAAAAGGAAGAGATGGAACCCTAATGTAAGGCCCAAGTTACAAGCTTAAGTCTTGATCATTATTAAGTGTTTTGATTAAGAGGTGTAAACAAATTAAAGATTTAACACTAAGGATTAAAGTTATACACTCCATCCTAAGATAAGGATGCAATCATAACCTTAATTCAAAGTCCTAAAGCTTTAAGTGTTTAGCCTCTGATTATGAGATGAGAAGAGAGACTCAAGGAGACTCAAAGGTAAAAGACTAGGGGAGACTATATATAACCCTAAAATTATCATGCTTGGGCTTTCCTATGGTTTGTGAGGCTTAAAGAGAAAATCTTCAGAAGGCCGCCAAGGAAGGAGAAGCAGATGAAAAGAGAAGAGAAGGAGGAATAGGTTACTTACTTCCTGAAGAAGATAAGTAACCTAAAAGAAACAGATAGGAGCAAGAGAGCACAAGTGAAGCAAGTTCACTTCAAAGACAAACAAAGAATGCATATAAAAATATGAGAAAAGGTGGGATGTGAAGGCAAATCCACATCCCAAACAACTTACCATAAGCCCCTGAAATGTTAGTGTGAATGCATAAGATACAAAGCCAAAGGAAATAAGACAAATGAAGATAAAATGATCAAAACCATAAGTGTAAACATGATGCAAATGTGTTATGATATGATGCAAAGACATGTGAAATGCTTATGAATGCTCATACAAAAGATGAGATGCAAGGATGGCATGTTAGAAGCTTATAAACACATGAATGCACATGAAATGCAATGAATGCAAAACATACCAAATGAATGAAGAAATGATCAAGAAATGTTCTTACATGTTCTAAGATAAGATGACATACAAATGAATGGAATGTCATGGCAAGTTCATGTGATGATGATATGCAAAGATGAATGCAAATGAACATGAGAAATTAGGGTTTTATGAATGTATGAGATGCACATGATCAAAACAGAAGCATATGTAATGATAAAAATTTAAGAATGAACTTAAACAAACCCTAAACACACACAAGATCACTACCCAAAGATGAAGGTCAGAAGCCAAACCTAAAGGGAGTTATGAATTTTCTAAGTTAACTAGGGTTTTTGGGTGGTTCTAAAGGAAAAATGCAAATCAATTTGAAAATGCAATGCAAAATTATGAGTTAAATAACCTAGATACTAGATGCAATGTATGAAAGAATTCAAAAGGAAACAAGTTCAAACTCATCATGGTTGATCAGAAATGATTTTTTCAAGTTAAGGTTAGAAAATGTGAATTTTATGAACCCTAATTCAAAGAAAATTGTGAAAACATGATCAAACCTAAAAAGAAATTTGTATGGTGAGTTTGTAAATTGTTCTAAATGCCTAAGAATTCTTCATGATTTTTTTTGTGATTTTTAGATACCGAAATGTATTTTTAATTACTTAAAATCAATTAATTAATTAAATAAAATATTTAAATGATTTAAAAATACTTTTATAATTCAGAAATTAAAAATAAAAATGTTTTTGAGTTTAGAAAAATATTTGAAGTGAAAATGCAGAAAATGAGATTTTTAAACGTATTTTTGCTATTTTAAATAATTATGTGAAGAGAAATATGAAAAATAAAAATAAAAATGAAAAGTATGCAGGATCTAAGGCTCAAATACAAAGCAAGGGTGACTGCGCGCGTTATCCTATGGCTGAGATTGAATCTGACTAATTAACCTAATTAAATTAATTAAATGAGGATTAGGGTTAAGTGGGTTGATCTGGGACATACACACGCGCAGGTAAAACAAATCTAAGGGCCACAATTCAAACTGGCTAATTAATACTGGAGCTTTTCAATTCTGAGCTTTCTGAACCTCTTCCTTGTGCAAACCCACTCCAATGATCACCTTGATGCTTTTGGAAGGCTTAGAACCAATTTATGATGGATGGTTTGTGTGTTTCAGTTCTGCTAAGGCAGAAATCGTGTTTGTGTTGTGGAGTGTTTCAGGCCATTGTAATGGTTGGTTTGTGTTCTATGATTGATTTTTAGATGATTGGTGGAGGGAGTTTGAAGTTTTAAAGCTTGTGCTGAGAGATTCGAAGGAATGAAGGTTTGGAGTATTTTTGGAAATCTGAGTGTATGTGAGCTTTCAGGCTTGAATGTTGTTATGTTTGAGTTGCTTGAGGTTTGTATAAGCCAATATGATTGATCAGAAAGTGGGTGGTGGCATAGTGTGATTGGTATGGGCCAAGTTGCAAAAAAGTCAAGGTTGTTGTACCACAAGCATGGCACGAGTCAGAGATGGTTTGAAGGCTTGTCCTGCCTCAGCTTCATTCATGGAGGGCCCTTGGATCAGATTTTGTGAGTTGGATGGCTTGATTCATGTGATAGCATGGATTTTGCAAATTTCCCTCTTTGAAATTTTTTGAAGTGCAAGGCATGAAAACTTGTGATTCTTGGCACAATTCTGATCAAGGCAAGCTATGTGATGTTGTTATGATGCTTAGAGGTCAATTATAGGTCATTAGAAGTCTTGAAACTTGATTTTGCAAAAATCCCACTTTGGCACATACTTGAAAATTATAAGATTTTTCCCAACTTTGAAACATCATATCTTGAGTTCTAGGATGAGTCAAGAGGAGTTCTTTTACTTTTTGAAAATGGGAAGATCCAATCTACAACTTTCATGTTTGAAGATTTTTCATTTGAAGCATTTTTTATCAAGAAAGAGGAGGTTGAAAATCTTTCCCAAAATGGAAAGTTTTCATTATAAGTCATGTCAAAAAATGGAAAGTTTGCAAATGGCTTGAAATTATTCAATCTTGTGAACTTCTAACCACTTATAAGATCAAATAAAGATCATGGAACTTCAAAATGATGAATATGACCCTTTGGTACCATTGGTGGTGGCCTCAGATGCCCTGATTCTGACTTTTCTTGCACAATAAGTTACCAGTTGATCAGATGACTTCCACAATGAATTTCTTCATCAAATTTGGTACATATGCTCCTTATAACATATTAAGACCAATAGAATCAAGAATGGCCAAAAAATTTGAGATTAAGGGCCTAAAACCCAAAACCCTAATTTTAGGTCATCTGTGTAGGAAATCTTCAGTCTGCCTCTATGCCTTTGCAATGCTTTGTGATTTCTTGACTTTAATGAACTTTGGGGAGCATATTATGATCATAAAACACACATGGATGCTCTTGAAAAGCTTCAATTCCTTTGAAATGGCTCAGACCACTTCTTAGATTCATCTGATCACAAACCCTAGCTATGCAACTTATGTAGTGAAATAAACTATGCAGTGTGAGATGATATGCTTATGCAATGCTATATGAAAGATCACAAGCCATGGTGTGAGAAAAAGTGAGGGAAATTTGGGTTGTTTACAGCTGCCCCTGTTCAAGCATGAGTTAGCTGTGCAGGATGTAAGCGCCTGGCTTAACAGACAAACAAGATAACTTGTGGTTGAATACCAAAGACAGTCTAAAATTTGCACTCACTGGGGAGAAGAAGAAAAGGGATATAAATTGTAACATGAAGTATAGTATGGGTATCAAATGAAAGCGATGGAGGACGACCATCGAGAAGAGGATGACTACTAGGGATGAAAAACGATAAGTAAAGCAATGACAGGGACAACCATCATGCTGGGAAATAAAGAGACCGTGACGGGAACGACCATCGGGTAAAGAAATAAAACTCTTCGGGGGTCAAGAAAATGAGGAAATCACTAACGGGGACGACCATCAGGTTAAAGGGTAAATAAACCGCGACGGGGACGACCATCGGGTAAAAGAATAAATGAAATAATGATGAGGGACGATCATCAAAAGGTGAAGGATGATCACATAGCAGGGGACGACTGCTGAAAATATCACGACATAGGACGAATGCCGGATATAAAAGATCAACGATGGGGACGACCATCGGATAAGCATGATGAAGAACGATCATCAAGAGGTGAAGTACGATCACCTAGAAGGGTACGACTGCTCTTGGGGATTATCTCGACATAGGACAAATGCCGGATAATAAAGATCAACGAAGGGGACGACCATCGGATAAATGATGAGGGACGGTCATCAAAAGGTGAAGGATGATCACCTAGCAGGGGACATCTGCTAAAAAGATATCACGAAATAGGACGAATGCCAGATAGAAAGTTCCAACAATGGGGATTCCACTGGGGAAAGGATGAGGGACGGTCATCCAAAGGTGAAGGACGATCACCTGGCAAGGGACGACTGTCGAAAATATCACGACATAGGACGAATGCCGGATAAGAGGATCGATGATGGGGACAGACATCGGATAAAATGATGAGGGACAGTCATCAAAAGGTGAAGGACGATCACATGGCAGGGGACGGCTGCCGAAAATATCACGACATAGGACGAATGTCAGATAGAAAAGCTGCTTTGTTGGTGACTTACTGGGGAGTGATAAACACGGACGAGTGCTTACGCTTTAAAATAAACGGTATAAGTGTTTGATGGTGTGTATAGACTAAAGATGCAAACGAGCATCCTTAGGACCACGATACAGACGAGTATCGATAGAAACAAACACGGATGAGTGTTTAAGGATGATGATGCAGACGAGTATCAATCGGCTAAGCAAGGAACACGGACGGGTGTTTGATTTGTCGGGGAGGTGATATAAACAAGATATGGACGAGTGTGTATAAGTATGTACAAGTATTTGACCTGCTGAGGAAATATGTGCAAGACACGGACGAGTGTCAAAAAGATTGAGCAAGGGACACAAACGAGTGTTTGACTTGCTGGGAAAGTATGTGCAAGACACGGATGAGTGTCATAAAAAATATGTAAGTATGAACAAGTATCTGTATTGAGAGTGCAAAAAGTATTCTGACTTTATCTGTGGGGGATAAGTTTTGTATATTGCTGGTGAAGTGATTATGATGTTTGTAGGTGATTGGCTCGAACCTGGCTTATGAACATGCAAATGTTTGATTTTTGCTGTAATGCTCTGTATTAGACGGAATGCTACGCTCTGCGTGGGGAAAAATGATGTGAATTCTATGATTTATGCAAGATGAGAGAACCGATCCGAGATCCGGATCCTGCGGGGAGGAAGATCTCTAGGCGATCTTTCTGGAGGGAGAACTCCGCTGGGGAAAGAGATCATTGGCCGATTTGTGGGGAGAGAGGATCACCGAACGATCTTCCTAGGGAACTCTGTTGGGATATCGGCTGGGGAAGCTTCTGTTGAAGAGACTCATGCTGGGGATGAGGAGGCTTCGGCAAACCGCTGGGGAACAGAAAACCCTGGAAACTCTACTGGGGAGAAACTGGCAACTCCGCGGGAAAGCGATTCTACCGACTCTGCTGAGGATGAGAAAATCTTGTTAACTCTGATGGGGAACAGAAAGTCCTGGCGACTGGCTGAGGAAAAGGAAAACTCTGGCAACTTGCTAGGGAACAGCAGTTCAAGCATTGCTCGGGAGATCCTGCTTGGGGAGAAGAGAACTTCTGGGAAGTAATCTGTTGTAACTCCTTTATCCAAGCGACACACTGGGGATTTAATGAGTTTCTCGAAGGATCCTCTGAGGGGATGATAGCTTCGTGGGGGGAAACTCCTATCAAGTAACCCTGCTGATGAGGTGATTGCTGACTTGGCTGGGGAAACGAAGCTTTATATACCCCATGATGTGAGATTGTCTGTCTTGAGTACCTGCAACCTGTTAAAAAAGAAATGTACAAGTGTCCCGAGGTATCCTCAACCGAATTCCATCATAGGAGTTAGGTTTTCTCAAGAATGCATATTTCCTGCAAGCATATATTGAAAATGGCTTATATGTTTTCACGCAAGTGTTGTATTATGAACTTTGGACATTTTGCAAACGAAACAAAAATGTACAAAACAAAGTGTGACTGAATATTCTGATTTTATTGATTTGTGTGCCATGAATGGGCAAGTACAGTGAAGAAACGAATCCCTGGAATGAGGAGATTGCTGAAAAATTGAGAAAATAAAGGTGTTGGCAATGTTGAAGTATGACGCTCCAGTGAGCTTCCTTTGCTATGACCTGTATGACCTTGAGGTTCTTCTTATATTGCTTTCTAAAGAAGGTTGATTCTGACCGGCACTTTGTCCTTTCGAAGCTTGCCATGTTACGAGTGATACAGACGAATTCAGAATGCAGTTGTTCGCTTATTCCCTGATTTGCGTGGATCGCCCTTTCGGGTTTTCAATCCACCGGGATACCCATTTTTTCCTGAGCCGTCCGATGTGGCTTTTCAACTCAGCGGGTGTACATTTTTTTCAACTTTTCCCTTATTTTTTCCCGAGTCTTTTATTCTGTTTTTGACTCGCCGGTATGCCCTATTTTTTCCTGGACTTAACATTCTGTTTTTATGTCCAGCGGGTCATTTATACGAAGTATTTTTTAACTGCATCTGAATTCACAGGAGATAAGAAATCCTCGCCATCCATAGTAGTGAGCATCAGTGCTCCACCAGAGAAAACTTTCTTTACTATGAATGGGCCTTCATAGTTTGGCGTCCATTTTCCCCTGTGGTCTGTATGAGGAGGAAGAAGCCTTTTCAGAACAAGCTCTACCACTTGGTATTCCCGAGGTCTGACTTTCTGATCGAAAGCTTTATTCATTCGCTTTTGATATAACTACCCATGACAGATTGTAGCTAATCTCTTTTCTTCAATCAGACTCAGTTGATTATATCGAGATTGGACCCATTATGCTTCATCCAGTTTCACATCCATCATTACCCGTAAGGAGGGTAGTTCAACTTCAACATGTAGGACTGCTTCCATACCATACACAAGCTGTTAAGGTGTTGCCCCAGTAGATGTTCTGATAGAGGTTCGGTACCCATGCAGGGCAAATGGTATCATTTCATGCTAGTCTTTGTATGTGACTACCATCTTTTGCACAATCTTCTTAATATTCTTGTTAGCGGCCTCAACAACGCCATTCATCTTTGGTCTGTAAGGAGAAGAGTTTTGATGTTGAATTTTGAAGTCCCGACAAAGTTATGCCATCATCTTGTTGTTCAGATTGGAACCATTATCAGTAATGATTCGCTCGGGAACTCCATATCAACAGATGATATCCCTTTTCAGAAATCGAGCTACCACTTTCCTGGTGACATTTGCATATGAAGTTGCTTCAACCCATTTAGGGAAGTAATCAATGGCTACCAGGATGAATCTATGACCATTCGAAGCAGTCAGTTCAATCTTTCCAATCATATCAATGCCCCACATGGCGAAGGGCCAAGGTGAAGACATTACATTCAAAGGATTCAGAGGCACATGCACTATATCTGCGTAGATCTGGCATTTGTGGCATTTTCTGGCGTTGGCACAACAGTCTACATCCATCGTGATCCAGTAGTAACCCGATCTTAATAACTTCTTTGCCATCGCATGTCCTCCGACATGGGTACCGAAAGAACCTTCATGTACTTCGTGCATCAGTAGGCCTGCTTCCTTCTTGTCAATACATCTGAGCAAGACCATGTCGAAGTTTTGCTTGTACAAAGAGCCATCAGTATTGAGGAAGAAACTGTCGGCTAACCTTCTCAATGTCTTCTTATCATTTGACGATGCCCCAAGTGGGTATGTCTGAGTTTCCAAGAAGCTTTTGATGTCATGGTACCAAGACTTGTTATCAGTGATAGTGTCTACAGAGAATACATATGCCGGTCTGTCCAGTCTGGATACCAAAATCCGAGGTACATAATTAGCAGCTTGTACTTTGATCATGGATGAAATGGTAGCCAAAGCATCCGCAAACTGATTCTCATCTCGAGGGATGTATTCAAGCTTAACTGTTGTGAAGAAGGTCAACAACTCCTCATATAGTCATGGTAGGGAATCAGATGCTCCTGATGAGTGTACCACTTGTCGTTGGTCGGGTTGATTACCAAAGCTGAATCTCCGAATACATTCAACGTTTTGATCCTGAGGTCAATGGATTCCTCAAGAACTATGATACAAGCTTCGTATTCTGCTTCGTTGTTAGTGTATGAAATGGTGAGCCTTGCTGAGAAAGGCATATGAACCTCTTTAGGTGTAATAAGCACTGCACCAATCCCACGACCGTTGCAATTAACTGCCCCGTCAAACATCATAGTCCATGCTTCTTCTGGGTCAAGCCCTTCAGTGTGAATAGGCTCTTCATAATCTTTTGCTTTTAAAAACATGATGTCTCCATCAGGGAAGTCAAATCTCATAGGCTGGTAATCATCAATGGGTTGCTTAGCCAGATAGTCAGACAATACACTACCCTTGATGGCTTTCTGAGAGGTATACTGAATGTCATATTCTGTTAGAATCATTTGACACCTGGCAACCCTTCCGGTAAGTGCTGGCTTCTCAAATATGTACTTGACTGGATCCATCTTTAAGATCAACAAGGTAGTATGAGTCAACATATACTGTCTTAGTCGGCGAGCAGCCCACGCTAAAGCACAACAAGTTTTCTCGAGCAGTGAATAACGTTGTTCACAGTCGGTAAATTTTTTGCTTAGGTAGTATATTGCATACTCTTTTCGACCAAACTCGTCATGCTGGCCTAACACACACCCCCATCGACTCTTCTAATACTGTCAGGTACATGATTAGAGGTCTTCCTTCGACTGGAGGCATGAGAATTGGAGGTTCTTGCAGGTATTCTTTGATTTTGTCAAAAGCTCTCTGACAATCATCATTCCACCTGACTGTTTGTTCATTTCTTAACAGCTTGAACCAGGGTTCGCAGGTTGCAGTGAGATGAAATATGAACCTTGAGATGTAGTTTAATCTATCTAAGAACCCTCGAACTTCTTTCTCAGTCTTAGGTGCAGGCATTTCCTGAATGGCTTTGACTTTATCGGGATCAACCTCAATTCCTTTTTCACTTACAATAAAACCCAGCAGCTTACCAGAACGTACTCCGAATGTGCACTTGTTGGGGTTCAACTTCAACTGATACTTCCTTAGACGCTTGAATAGTTTTAGAAAATTAACCAAATGATCTTCTTCTGTGAGTGACATGGAAATCATATCATCCACATAACACTCGATTTCTTTATGGATCATATCGGGGAATAATGTTACCATAGCCCGTTGATATGTTGCACCGGTGTTCTTCAGACCAAACGGCATTACCTTGTAGCATAACGTGCCCCAAGGTGTGATGAAAGTTGTCTTCTCCATGTCTTCAGGTGACATCTTGATCTGATTGTATCCAGAGAATCCATCCATAAAAGAGAATACCGAGAACTGAGCTATGTTATCCACCAATACATCAATGTGAGGTAATGGGAAGTCATCTTTCGGGCTTGCTCTGTTCAAATCCCGGTAATCGACACACATACGCACCTTGCCATCTTTCTTAGGTACGAGTACAATGTTAGCAACCCACGGCGGGTAACTAGTTACAGCAAGAAAACCGGCGTCCCACTGATTTTGTACTTCTTCTTTGATTTTCATGGCCATGTCTGGGCGAGTACGGTGCAACTTCTGTTTAACTGGCAGACAATCTTCTTTCAATGGAAGCCTGTGCATGACAATGTCTATATCCAGACCTGACATATCTTGATAGGACCAAGCAAAGACGTTGACATACTCTCGAAGCAAAATGATGAGTTGTTCTTTCACTGGAGCTTGCAGACTGGCCCCGATCTTCACCTCTTTCACATCTTCCTCGGTACCAAGATTGATAGTCTCAACCTCCTCCTGACGAGGAGCAATCACTTTTTCCTCTTGTCTCAGTAACCTGGCCAACTCTTCAGGCAAATCATAGTCTTCTTTAACCCCTTCATCTGCTTGATTAATCGGATTGTAGAAGTCATACGAGGTCATAGCAGTGTCGTTTTCGGTGCAATCTGGAGGACTATCTCTGCAAGGGTTGAGATTTGGTTCATTTTAGTGATTGATTTTATCTTATTTAGAAAAAGTGAATGAAGTCTATTAAGAAAAACATTGCCATTTATTGTTTTGTGCAAAAATAAAAATGAAAAGACAGTGAGCGAAAATATTGTTTGCAAAAGATGTCCATTGTTCATTAATTTCCATTTGCACAAAATACATATATGGCCCTATTACAAAATGAGTCCTGACACCTTGGGCAAGATACAGGACTTGATGCATGCTTAAAAAATAGGAAATAATAATTACTCTGCAGCAGTAACCCTTATAATTTCCTTGGAAGACCAGTTGAGGACTTGTTGTCCTGGGACACTTGGACGAATCTAGCTTTCCAGGTTGTAGTCGTTTTCAGCCTCGTCTTCCACATTGTTGATAGCATCAGGGGTCAACATTCCCCCACTTATGAACTTGGGAGCTTTAGTAGCCTCCTCTTGAACTTGTCGGGATGGTCTGTAACCCAAACCGAATTTGTCTTCCTTGATCCGAACTTGCAGCAGCTTGCCCCAGCCTTGGGCATTCCCGTCTTCAACAACCTTTCGTGCTTGTTTGTAAGAAGCAATTGAAGTACCAGACACTTCAGTTGTTGCTTCATTGACATTGAGAGCTTCAAAACCCTGACTCAATGTTCCATGGATCTCCCCATCCATCTCAATGTACTTATAGGTGGCCAGATGACTGATAAAGATGTCCTCCTCTCCACAAATGGTGATAATTTGGCCTTCCCACTCGTATTTTAACTTCTGGTGAAAATCGATCTTACCGCGCCAGTGGCATGAATCCAGGGTCGACCTAACAAACAGCTGTAGGCAGGCTGAATGTCCATCACATATAAGGTAGTTTTGAAAATCTGTAGGCCAATTACCACAGGCAACTCAATTTCTCCAAGAACCGATCTCTTAGAACCGTCAAAGGCTCTCACAACCAGGTTACTCGGACGTAGTGCAAGACCATCATACTCCATCTTGACCAAGGCTTTATTTGGAAGGACATTGAGAGATGACACAGTGTCAACCAAAACATGAGAAAGTACAACACCTTTACATTCCAGGGTGATATGTAAAGCCTTGTTGTGATTACGCCCCTCCGTGGTCAAATCAGCATCAGTAAAACCTAGTCCATGACTTGTATTGACATTTGAAACCACCATTTCTAGCTGATTAACTGTAATCTCTTCTGGCACGTAAGTTGCGTGCAAGACTTTGAGAAGTGCGTTCCTGTGAGCTTTGGAACACATGAGCAGATATAGAATGGAGATTTTGGAGGGTGTCTGATGGAGCTGGTCCACAAATTTGTAGTCACTCTTCTTGATAATTCTCATGAACTCGTTTACATCCTGATCAAAGGACGTCTTCTGAGTCTCTTTGGCAATTGGTTCTTCAAGCACCACATTCTTGCCTTTTGCTTTGGCAGCAGCTTCTGCTTCAACATTAACTCTTGGGAACTGTGAGGCAAAGAGACGTCCGCTTCGAGTGAAGCCTCCGCCTCCCCCGACATTATCAATTTGTGGTGTAGAAGTTGAAGAGTCGAGAGTGACTTTCTTTCCGTTGCAATAAAGATCTGAGCCATAGTGCCAAGGCACGACACTGCTACTATCATATGGAACTGGTCCAGGTACTGTGATGGTAACCAGACTGATTGTTACAGAAGAGGGAGTTACGACAGTTTGTGGATCATAATAGATTGTGACAGGAGGTCTGATTGCAGATGGCACAAGTGCAGGAAGTTGCTGATGTTGATGTTGCTGAAAGTTGTTGAAAGAATCCGGGACATGAACTGTTGCCGGATCATAATAAATGGTGACCGTTGAGATGTTTTCATTGATGGTTGCTGTTGTTGTAGTAGACTTTGTTGGAATGATGTTTTCTGATCTTGTAGGAGAGATATTTGTTGGAGTTGTAGAAGTTGGAACTGTTGAAGTGATATGTAGAATGCCTTCTTTGATAAGACCGTTGATACCATCCCTCAGATTTGCACAACCATTGGTAGAGACTTTGCAAGCTTCACAACAGGCCTCACAACCTGGAAACACTTGGCACTTCAAAAGTTGAGCTTTAACTTCGGTAGGTGGTGTTTGAATGTTTGCAATGTCATCAATAAGAACAGATGGTTGGTCCTTTTCAATGGCATTAATCCTCGGCCCACCATGATTCGGTATTGGATTCTTAGTGACATTTAGTGAAGGTGCAAAATTCAAAGTCTTGGAATCAACTAATTCCTAAACTTTCATGTGCAATGCCCTACATTTCTCTGTTGTATGGCCAGGTGCATTGGAGTGAAAAGCACATCTGGCGTTGACATCATAGTTCCTTGGGAGATTTAGAGGATCAGGTGGAGTCAAGGTCCTCAATTCAATCAGATTGAGCTTCAATAATTGTGGAAGTAAGGCTGCATAGGGCATCGAGATGGGATCGATAACCCTGTTGATTTGTGAAGTCCTTTGTTGGAACAGATGTTGTTGCTGATTGTTGTTATTGTTATAAGATCTCTGTTGTTGAGGAAACTGCTGTTGCTGTGGGAAGTGTTGTTGCTGAGGTGCTGGAGCAGGAATGGTGACTGCGGGCACTGATCTTTGCAAGTACTGGGGTCTACCTCTGCCCATATGAACTGAGTTAGTTTCACCTGTCCTCCTAGGTCCGGAGAAGGGTTTCCTGGCATTGCTGGAACTAGCACCATTGTCAGAAATCGTACCCATCTTCAAAAGACTTTCAATTCTTTCACCAGCTATAACCACATCAGCAAAATTGGTGGAAGAGAAAGCAGCAAGTCAGTCAATGTAGGTCCCTTGGAAGGTGTTCATAAACATGTCAGCCATTTCCCTTTCAGACATAGGTGGCTGGACATCAGTAGCAAGTTGTCTCCATGTTTGGGCATATTCCCTGAAACTTTCTCTTGAAGATTGAGACATACCCATCAACAAAGTCCTATTGGGAGCCATATCCAAGTTATACTGATATTGGTATATAAAGGCCTCGGCTAAGTCCTTCCAATTTCTAACAGTAGCCTTTGATAGGTGTGAATACCACTCTCGGGATGCCCCGGTCAAACTGTATTCGAAGTAGAACATCCACAGTTTCTCATCTATGGTGTAAGCTTTCAATCTCCCCAGAAAAGATTGAAGATGGGTACAAGGATAGAAGGTACCGTTATACTTCTCAAAGCAAGGAGGTTTGAATATGTGGGGGTTCCTGACTCCTTCCACTAAACCCATATCCATCACATCGAATCCCAAAGAGTTTTGTGATTTTAGGGATCTCAGCTTCTCAGATATCTCGTTCTGACGACGATCATAAACTTCATCAGCTCCAGCACCGAACACTGTAAACTGCTCGTCCTAAGGATCTTCCTGTAGAACACGATCTCTAGTGTTTCTCTGGGTATTTCCAATAACATTGACTTCAGGGTTGATGTGGGGCCCAAACTCTGGTGGATTCGTTTGCGGCTGATCGTGCGCGTTGTTACTTGTACCCCCAATACCAGCATGGTTCTCGTCTGGAGTTTGCCTCTCGACTAACTCCCTCAATCTTTCCTGGGTCTGTGCTAGCCCAGTCATCACAGCCATGAATTGGTTCATCTGAGTCCTCACTTCTGTCCTCACATCAGTCATCTGAGTCCTCACATCTGTCAGTTCTTGCTGAAGTTGATCCATCTGTAGACTCGGAAGGTTGTTACGGTTCAAATATCTTTGGATGTGATTGACGGGAAAGACCCTCCTACAGGGAATATTTCCTGAAACATTCAACAAAGTGAGAAAACAACAACAAAACTTCTGCAACACAAAGAATATGAAGTTAGCATGCAATGCAGTATGTCTATTTGTCTTCAGAGGGTATCCAATTTGGTTCTTTGGTTTTGACATTCCAGACCTCTGTGAATGATGAAGATGCTGAAGAGAAATGAAGTCCACAAGCAGATCCAGGTAACGCACAAACCATAACATTACAAAATGCCAAAATACATAGTTTATGATTACAACAGGTTCCCATGGTGGGTCAGAATACAATCAAGTCAAGAATAAAAACAGAATCACCATGGAGAGTTAAAGTACAACCAAAATAAAATACAAGTAAAAGAGAAATCAAACATCCAGCCCGAATTCATCCTCCTTGACTTCTTTCAAGAGAGCATCAGTCACTGGCCCGACCAGGTGCTCTGTGATAGTCCTGATGAGAAGGTTTCTGGTTGCAATGGCATTTGTCATCTTCTGGTACTTGTCTTGTTCTTTTTATCTCTTCAACCCCGCTCGGAGTTTCAACTCAGAGATTTCCTTCTGTGTTGCTAACAGGGCTTCCCGACTCTTCTTCTCATTGGCTTCTGGCTGCTCTATCTTAGCCTGTGTCTTCTGATCTTTTTGCAAACGAGCTTTAGTGATCCTGATCCATCTAGCCTGACTCTCTTCTAGGTAGTGTTCAGCTCTAGCCTTCTGAATCTTGGCTTCTTTGCAAGCATTCTTCAATACCAACTCCCTTGCTCGGGCTTTTCTGATGAAGTCCTCTATCTTTTCTATCTTGGTCACATGCTCGATGAAGAGGTTCTCTAACCTTTCATTGTCCAGACGACTATCATTCCTTTCCCAAAGGGTCTTCTTCAAAGCTTCAACTAACTGGGCGTTTCTTTCCTTCAACTTCTCAAATTCCTCCAGACTGACTGTAGCTATGGGCTCTACTGCTGATGGCCCTAGTACATCCTCCAGGGTGAATGGCATACGAGTAATCTGTCCTCTGATGCGCGACCATTTAATATACTGAGGAGAAGCTATGTTGTTGCGGTTGCCCAAAATGGCAGTCCCTTTAGTCTATATATTGTCCCAAGCCCAGGCTGCTTGTCGGACAATGGCATGATTATTCTGAACATCACAATAAAGAGACTCTGCGAAGTCCTGCTCTCGAGGTGGGTGTACCAGGGCATACCCTAATTGTCTTTTGAAAATAAAAGGATTGTAGTTGATGCAACCCTTTACTCCAATAAGAGGTACATTAGGATATTGTCCACAGCTTGTAATTATGTCCCTGCCCTTGGTGTTCTGAGTACACCACCTGATGTCTTCTGAAGTAAGGGCAATCATCCTGTTAGCCTAATTCCTTATCTGATGTGGATTCAGGAAAGCTTTCGTCTTCGGCATATGTCTCATCAACCAACCGTAGAAGAGGGGTGCACAACATCTGACCAGTCTCCCTCTCTGCTTCTCATTCCTCTGATGTACTGAGTAATAGAAATATCCCAACAAGGTAGGTATTGGGTTCTTCAGCAGGAAGATATGGATAGAATTCTTGCTTAAAAACATAGGATCGTATGCAAACAAAATGATGCCATATATACTAAGATCCAGGAGAGCACAAACAGTTTCCCACTTCCCTGTTGCAGCGTGACTGGTAGCCTGAGTGATTAAGAAGTCCAGATGAAGGCCTGGAATTCTAGCTTTGGAAGTCATATGCTGATCAATGGTAGTTGCTTCCAGATGTAAAACTTTGGCTATGTCTTCATTCTTAGGAGCTGTCATCTCAGGGTTGAAAGGAATCCCTCTTCTGATAGGGACACCCAACAACATAGAATACTCTTCCAACAGAGGGCCTATCTGAAAATCCGGGAAAATGAAACATCGGAGAGGAGGGTCATAGAACTGAAGGCAAATGTGAATCATGCTCCTCTGTGATGCATCCAAGTCCATGATCATGTCCAGGATACCACCATAATGTTCTCTGAATAAAGGAACATGATCAGGAGTGATGAGTGCCTATATCTGCCTGATGCCTGTTAGGGGATACTCAAAGAAATGGTAAGTGATATTGCTCTTCCTGGTTGAGTCCATACTGACAATGGGTGCTAATGAAGATAACCGGAGAAGATAACTGATGCAGATAGCTGATGCATATAGCTGAAGAAGACAGCTGAAGAAGTGTTGGAGAAGATATCTGAGCAGAAGAACAGTCAAAACCAAACCAAAGGAGATGTGGATACCCTGTAAAACAAATAGACAAAATGTTAAATGATGCAATATGATGTATGCTGAATGATATGCAAGGGTTTGTGATCAGGTGCTAGATTGTCATTTGCTTTTGGTAGGGTCCATGAGTGTTCAGAATTCCGGATGAAGGTCTGAGAACCAGTAACCAGGTGGGGAACTCAAATAAAGAGTCACTTGTCCAGGGTTTCATAGAATCAGTCCATAATCAGTATAAAATTAACAAAGTTCTAGTAACAGGGTATGTTGAGGCCAAGGGTTCCTGCAAACCTGTAAACAACCCCACCCACTCACAGGTATTGTTCTAGAACAAGGATCCTCAGGTTCAGATCTATTATGAGAAGTATAAACACTTCTAACCCGGAGGTACAATGTTTACCCTAATCATAAAGGATCCTCCCCTAATTCACCTCAGATGCCGAAGGTCATCTAAAAAGGTCATCCAGACTTATCAGGCTTCCCAAATATCCCTAGCACTACAGGAAATCCGTAGCACAAAGTTCTCAAAAAGAAACCCATGTCTGAACCGTGTTTTCATATTCCCGCACTAGACCGAAATGGAATGGGAAAGAATATGAATCCACTCTAATCCTATGTCTGTCACTCAGGCCTTTGTGTTGGACCTTTCTCACTTGAATACCCCTCCCACCAAGGCAAACCAACAAACCAGCACAGATGATATGATAATAAAATGAAATGCATAAAATAGTAAATGAAAGCGATAAAGTAAATGTAGTAAATAAAGCTGTACAGAAAGCAATAAATAAAGCCAAAAAAAAAATCACACATATCACATAACACCCCCAGTAAACACAAACAAACAAGCGCTAGGAGAAACCTACAAGAGAACCAGAATCCCTGGTTGTAAAGGATCCCCAGTAGAGTCGCCAAGCTGTCGCTCCCCGGACTATCGTCCCGGTGCAGACGCGAACGGTCGGTGATGTTGGAGTTTGAGGTTGAATAGAGTTGTCAGCTAGGCATTTTTATCCCGAAGGAAAGGTAATGTTGCATAAACTTGGAAGGGTATAGATAAGACGGTTGCGAACCAAAGAAACTGAGAAAGGGGGTTGGTTACGACCTGGGAAGGTATTAGCACCCAGATCGTCCGTCGTACTCGACGGGATCCACGCTTACTTGATTGTGTTTTAAAAAAAGGGGGTAGTGTATGTGTTGACTGTGTATAAAAGCTAGAGAAAAAAAGAATGTACAGAGTGTCAGTGCAAAAGGAAAGTGAAATGCTCAAGACTGAGGCTTAGAAAAGAAAGCTGAAAGAGGGGGAAGACAAAGAGACTTTTGTTCGATAACCGTTAAGTTATGCCTACGTATCCTCTCGTGCAATGAGGAAGTCAGAACACCATAGTTCGACTCAAAGAGACTGGAATGATTTTGATTGTGAACTGCTTGCTTGTTTATGCTCAAGTGTGTGACTCGTCTGGCTCGAGTGCTAATTGTCTTGCATTAGACGGAAGAAGCGAGTTCTCGTTTTTAGAGTGAGTGTGATGAGAAAAGAATCCCGGAGGAGACGTTTATTGTTTGTTTTTGTGTTTTCAGGTTTTTATTGTTTTTGGTGCTTTGCATATGATAAAGAGCTTAAGCCTAAATCAAGGGTTGTAAACTCATTATATCCTCCCTGATTAGGGATAATGAGCCTACTTAAGTGTGAGATAAGCATCTCAACTTAATCACCATGATGATATAGGATTAAGATCATTAACCTACTTGTGATTATTAAGATGTTTTTGGGTTTTTGTTTAGTGTTAAGTAATGAGTTTAATCTCTAATTAGGAATTAGTGAACTCATTACACCATCCTAAGAGAAGGATGATAGATGAGAACACTTAAGCTGAGGAAGATACCTCAACTTAATGCATGGTTAGGGACTAAATTCATTATATAACAAGCCTTTTATTAAATGGATTTTAACTAAAGGGTGATATTTAGAAGTGGATTTTAAGTTTGTAAGACTAGCTTGAGGGGGACTTGTCCATTAAACACTAGGGTTAGTCCCTCTTAACCAAAAGGAAGAGATGAAACCCTAATGTAAGGCCCAAGTTACAAGCTTAAGTCTTGATCATTATTAAGTGTTTTGATTAAGAGGTGTAAACAAATTAAAGATTTAACACTGAGGATCAAAGTTATACACTTCATCCTAAGATAAAGATGCAAACATAACCCTAATTCAAAGTCCTAAAGCTTTAAGTGTTTAGCCTCTGATTATGAGATGAGAAGAGAGACTCAAGGAGACTAAAAGGTAAAAGACTAAGGGGGACTATATACAACCCTAAAATTATCATTCTTGGGTGTTCCTATTGTTTGTGAGGCTTAAAGAGAAAATCTTCAGAAGGCCGCCAAGGAAGGAGAAGCAGATGAAAAGAGAAGAGAAGGAGGAATAGGTTACTTACTTCTTAAAGAAGATAAGTAACCTAAAATAAATAGATAGGAGCAAGAGAGCACAAGTGAAGCAAGTTCACTTCTAAGACAAACAAATAATTCATATGAAAAGATGAGAAGAGGTAGGATGTGAAGGCAAATCCACATCCCAAACAACTTACCATAAGCCCCTGAAATGTTAGTGTGAATGCATAAGATGCAAAGCCAAAGGAAATAAGACAAATGAAGATGCAATGATCAAAAACAGAAGTGTAAACATGATGCAAATGTGTTATGAGATGATGCAAAGACATGTGAGATGCTTATGAATGATCATACAAAAGATGAGATGCAAGGATGGCATGTTTGAAGCTTAGAAACACATGGATGCACATGAAATGCAATGAATGCAAAGCATACCAAATGAATGAAGAAATGATCAAGCAATGTTATTACATGTTCTAAGATGTCTAAGGTATCATACAAATGAATGGAATGTCATGGCAAGTTCATGTGATGATGATATGCAAAGATGAATGCAAATGAACATGAGAAATTAGGGTTTTATGAATGTATGAGATGCACATGATCAAAACAGAAGCATACATCATGATCAAAATTTGAAAATGAACTTAAACAAACCCTAAACACACAAAAGATCACTACCCAAAGATGAAGGTCAGAAGCTAAACCTAAATGGAGTTATGAATTTTCTAAGTTAACTAGGGTTTTTGGGTGGTTCTAAAGGAAAAATGAAAATCAATTTGAAAATGCAATGAAAAATTATGAGTTAAATAACCTAGATACTAGATGCAATATGTGAAAGAATGCAAAAAGAAACAAATTTGAACTCATCATGGTTGATTAGAAATGATTTTTTCAAGTTAAGGTTAGAAAATGTGAATTTTATGAACCCTAATTCAAAGAAAATTGTGAAAACATGATCAAACCTAAAAAGAAGTTTCTATGGTGAGTTTGTAAATTGTTCTAAATGCCTAAGAATGCTTCATGAATTTTTTTTTGTGATTTTTAGATACCGAAATGTATTTTTAATTAATTAAAATCAATTAATTAATTAAATAAAACATTTAAATGATTTAAAAATACTTTTATAATGCAAAAATTTAAAATAAAAATGTTTTTGAGTTTAGAAAAATATTTGAAGTGAAAATGCAGAAAATGAGATTTTTAAAAGTATTTTTGCTATTTTAAATAATTATGTGAAGAGAAATATGAAAAATAAAAAGAAAAATGAAAAGTATGCAGGATCTAAGGCTCAGATTCAAAGCTGGGGTGACTGTGTGTGTTATCCTATGGCTGAGATTGAATCTGACTAATTAACCTAATTAAATTAATTAAATGAGGATTAGGGTTAAGTGGGTTGATCTGGGTCGTCCACACGCGCGGATAAAACAAATCTAAGGGCCACAATTCAAATTGGCTAATTAATACAGGATTAGCCCTAATGACTCTCAGGCGGCCGGAACAGTGTTCCGGTCGTCTTCTCTGGCAAGGTCCTCACTCTAACTCTCTCCACAGGCCATAAAAATGCATCAAACTCTCCAAAATCAATCGTTAAACACCAATAAGCAAGAATCAAGCAACAAAAACAATTTATTTTGCACATACAAAGAGAATCGAATCAAACAAGTTTTACGGGAAAATTTTCAGAAGCTTCATACATTCTCATTTCTCAACCATTTTCAAAAATAAAGACATCATGATGATCAGGAGAGCACATAGAATCAATTTATAACTTCAAATGCAAGTTCTGGAAAATTTGTTCTTGGATGATACCTGAACTGGAGCTTTTCAATTCTGAGCTTTTTGAACCTCTTCCTTGTGCAAACCCACTCCAATGATCACCTTGATGCTTCTGGAAGGCTTAGAACCAGATTATGATGGCTGGTTTGTGTGTTTCAATTCTCCTAAGGCAGAAATCTTGTTTGTGTTGTGGAGTGTTTTAGGCCATTGTAATGGTTGGTTTGTGTTCTATGATTGATTTTGAGATGATTGGTGGAGGAAGTTTGAAGTTTTAAGGTTTGTACTGAGAGATTCGAAGGAATGAAGGTTTGGATGATTTTTGGAAATCTGAGTGTATGTGAGCTTTCAGGCTTGAATGTTGTTATGTTTGAGTTGCTTGAGGTTTGTATAAGCCAATAGGATTGATCAGAAAGTGGGTGGTGGCATAGTGTGATTGGTATGGGCCAAGTTGCAAAAAGGTCAAGGTTGTTGTACCACAAGCATGGCACGAGTCAGAGCTGGTTTGAAGGCTTGTCCTGCCTCAACTTCATTCATGGAGGACCCTTGGATCAGATTTTGTAAGCTGGATGGCTTGATTCATGTGATAGCATGGATTTTGCAAATTTCCCTCTTTTAAATTTCTTGAAGTGCAAGGCATGAAAACTTATGATTCTTGGCACAATTATGATCAAGGCAAGCTATATGATGTTGTTATGATGCTTAGAGGTCAATTAGAGGTCATTAGAAGTCTTGAAACTTGATTTTGCAAAAATCCCTCTTTGGCACATACTTGAAAATTATAAGATTTTTCCCAACTTTGAAACATCATATCTTGAGTTCTAGGATGAATCAAGAGGAGTTCTTGTACTTTTTGAAAATGGGAAAATCCAATCTATAACTTTCATGTTTGAAGATTTTTCATTTGAAGCATTTTTGATCAAGAAAAAGGAGGTTGAAAATCTTTCCCAAAATGGAAAGTTTTCATTACAAGTCATGTCCAAAAATGGAAAGTTTGCAAATGGCTTGAAATTCTTCAATCATGTGAACTTCTAACCACTTCTAAGATCAAATAAAGATCATGGAACTTCAAAATGATGAATATGACCCTTTGGTACCATTGGTGGTGGCCTCAGATGCCCTGATTCTGACTTTTCTTGCACAATAAGTTACCAGTTGATCAGATGACTTCCATAATGAATTTTTTCATCAAATTTGGTACTGTAAACACCCCAAATTTGCCCTCATTAATTTCACACCATGGCTTGTGATATTTCATGTTTGCATAAGCATAAGCATACCATCTCATATTGCATTTTTTGTTTCTCTGCATTAGTTCAAGTTCATCTGCATCTAGGGTTTGTGATTTTAGCAATCCAAGGATCCATCTGAGCCACTCCAAGGGTCTCCATTTATTCAAAGATGGTCCATGAATTTTCTACCATCATATTATATCCCTCAAAGATCAAGGAAGTCAAGAAATCACAAGAACTTGGAAAGCATGGAAACAGAGCTAGGGTTTCACTACACAGATGACCTGAAATTAGGGTTTTGGTTTCAGAGGCCATAAATCCAATTTTTTTGGTCATTCTTGTTTCTAATAGTCTCAATATGTTATAAGGATCATGTGTACCAAATTTGATGAAGAAATTCATTGTGGAAGTCATTTGTTCACGGGGTAACTTCTTGAGCAAGTCAGAGCAAAATATGGGCATCTAAGGCCCCCAAAAATGGAAACAAAGTGGATTTTTCATCAAATGGAAGTTATATGATCTTTATTTGATCATTGAAGTGCTTGGAAGTCCACAAAATTGAAGAAAATTGAGTTAAACCAAAAGTTGCCAAAAATGGAAATGACTTGTAATGGAAACTTTCCATTTTGGGAAAGTATTTCAAACTCCTCTTTCTCAACCAAAAATGCTTCAAATGAAAAAATTTTGTTCATGAAATTTGAAGATTGGATCATTCCCTTTTCAAAAAGTACAAGAACAAGTTCTAATTCATTATGGAACTCAAGTTATGGCTTGGCAAAGTTGACAAAAATCACATAATTTTCAATTTCACACCAAAGAGGATTTTTTGCAAATTCACAAACCACACCATTTTGTGACCTCTAATACACTTCTAGGTATCATACAAACATAGTGTATTGCCTAAGAATCAGAATTGGCCCAAGAATCTCATGTTTCTATGCCTTGTACATCAAGAAATCACAAAGGGACCAAAATGTACAAGACTTGCAAAAACTCATACAACCATGCTTCCACTTGCTGCAGCACTCCAATCTCAATTCCATGGCTCTCCTTGATCAATGTTGAGCCCATACATGCCCTTGTACAGCCACTGAACCAGCCCATACCTCAAGTACAAGTTATGTTGACATTTTGGCAACTTGCCCATACCAATCACCATAGGCCATAACAACTCCTCTAACCTATCAAAGCTTGTTATGTGGATCAAAAGCAAATTATAACATACATCACACAAGGCTGAAACCTCAGAATCACCAAGTTCCTCAAAATCACCCCAAAAGCAAAATCTTTTGAAACTCATAGCACACACACTCAAACTCAAAACTTCTTTCATCAATCAACTCAACATCACAAGAGGACCATTTCCTACCCTTCATTGCAACCTAAAAGCACCCAAAACTGAAATACAATTTCTGACCAGCTGAAGAACAACTACTCAAACCAGACATTATAAACTCCTTCCAAGCATCAAAGCATAACCAGGAGGATCATTGGAGTCATTTTGCACAAGAGAGGAGGTCCAAAAGCTCCAAACTGAGAAAGCTCAAGCTCAGGTAACCTCAAGAACGTTTTTTTTCTAGAAATGCAATTTTAAGTTCTTGAATGATTCCTTATGATTCACTGATCACGCTGATGTGTTTAAAATTGAAAATGGTTGCATATTGAGCATTTCACAAGTTTCTGAAATTTCGGTTTGATTTTCTGTTTTGCTTCGAATCTTGCTGTTCATGTGAAATAAATGAAATTTGTTGATTGATTCTTGTTTAGAGTGATGTGAGGATCATTTCTGGAGAGTTTGATGCGTTTATTTTACGTTTTGAGTGAGATAGCACGTTTGGCTGGCCGAAGAAGATGACCAGAGCTTAGCTCCGGTCACCTGAAAGTAATTAGGGTTCTAATTAGGGTTTAGTGTCCAGTTTGAATAAGGACCGTAGGATGTGTTTTACCCGCGTGCGTGGATGGCTGAGATTGAGTCATTAAACCCTAAACTGAATTAATTAAATTAATTAGGATTTATTAGCCAGGAGTGATCTGGACCATACAATCACGCGCGCAGTGAACCCTTCCTCTGTGAGTTTGAATCTCAGCCCTCGGATGCGTCTACTTCCCCATTAATTCATTTTTATTTTCATTTTATTCCATTTATTTTGAGCAATTTATTTAAAATACTTAGAAAATTCCAAAACTATTTTTCTTCTGCATTTTGTCTTCAAATATTTTTCTTCACCCAAAAACATTTTTATTTTTATTTTTTGCATTAAAAAACAATTTTAAAAATATTTAAATGTTTATTTTAATTAATTAATGGAAATTAATTAATTAAAATACCATTTAGGTTTCTAAAAATTACAAAAAAACTTGACATTGCATCTTAGGACATTTAGAAACATTGTCAAACCATTCATACAAATTTCTTTTTGGTTTTGATCCAATTTTGACATTTTTCTTTGAATTTAGGGTTCATAAAATCCCTTTTTAGAACCCTTACTTTGAAAATTCTTTTCTGCCTAACCATGAAGGGTTTGACATTGGTTCTTTTTGCATTGTTCTTCATATAATATTTAGTATCTAGCATATTTTTTTCCAAGAATTTATCTTTCATTTTAAATTTGATTTGCATTTTCCCCCTTAAGGTACCCAAAAACCATAGTTAACTTAGAAAATTCACAACTTTCTTTAGGTTAAGAGTTAGACCTTCTCCTTTGGGGTGTGATATCATATGGGGTTAGGGTTCCTTTGAGTTCATTTGAAATTTATTATCTTGTGATTTGCTTCTGTTTTTGACATTTGCATCTCATCCTTTCATGTAACCCTAATCTTGCATCCATACTTGCATCTTACATTGCATTGCATGAACATGTGAACTTGCCATGACATTCTAAGCACTTGTATGGAATCTTAGACATCTTAAGACATTGCTTGAGCATTTCTTGGTCATTTCTTCATGCATTTGCTATGCTTTGCATCCATTTCATTTCATAAGCATCCATCTGTTTTCATGCTTCATGCATGCTTCATTTGCATTCTGATCTCTTGTATGAACATTCATAGCACTTGGTATGCCTTTGCATAATCTCATAGCATCATTTGCATCATGTGTTTGCTTATGGTTTTGGTTTTTACCTTTGAATATGTTTCATTTTCATCTCATTCCTTTCCTTATGCTAACCTTTTCAGGTGGTAAGTAACATGAGAAGTGAATTTGCCTTCACTTCTCATTCCTCTTCATCTTTTTCTGATGCATACTTGCTGCATTTTTCTTTGTCTTAGAGTGAGCTTGCTCATTCATGTTCATATCTCACTTTCTTTCTCCAAGTTACTTATCTTCTTCAGTGAAGTAAGTAACTTGTTTCTTCTGCTTCTCCTCCTCTCATCTGCTTCTTACATTGGTGGCTTCTCTGGAGATCTCTTTCAAGCCTTACAAACCATAGGAACATCCAAGAATGACAATAATTAGGGTTGTGATTAGTTCCCCTTTAGTTTATACCTTTGTGTCTTCTTTGTGTCTCTCTTCTCACCTCATCATTAGAGACTAAACCCTTAAGGCTTTAAGTCTTTGTGATTAGGGTTATGCCTGCATCGTTCTCTTAGGATGGAGTGTATAACTTTAATCCTAAGTGTTAAACCCTTAAGTTGTTTAAACCTCTTAATAAATCCACTTAATAATCATTAAGACATTAACTTGTAACTTGGGCCTTGCATTAGGGTTCTAATTCTTCCTTTATTGGTTAAGAAGGACTAACTCTAGTGTTAATGGACAAGTCCCCATCAAGTTGTCTTGCAAACCATAAAATTCACTTCTTAATCTCACCCTTAATTAAAATTCATTTTAATAAAGGTTTGTTTTGTCATGAGGTTAATCCCTAATCATGGATTAAGTTGAGGTATCTTCCTCAGCTTAAGTGCTCTCATCTATTATCCTTCTATTAGGATGGTGTAATGAGTTCACTAATCCTTAATTATGGCTTAAACTCATTACTTAACACTAAACAAAAACTCAAAAACATCTAAATAATCACAAGTAGGTTAATGATCTTAATCCTACGTCATTATGGTAATTAAGTTGAGATGTTTATCTCATACTTTAAGGTATTCTTATTATCCCTAATCAAAGGGAAGATACGATAAGTTTACTAACCCTTGGTTTAGGCTTAAGCTCATTAACTTATGACAAACACAAAAAGCAATAAAAGATTGAAAACACAAAAAACAAAGCAATAATCGTCTCCTCCGGGATTCTTTTCTCATCACCTTCACTCACAAACGAGAACTCGCTTCTTCCGTCTAATGCAAGACAGTTAGCACTTAAGCCAGACAATTCATACACTTGAGCATAGACAAGGAAGCAGTTCACCGGTCAATTTATCTTTCAGTCTCTTTGATTTGAACTACGGTGTTCTGACTTCCTCATTGCACGAGAGGATACGTAGGCATAACTTAACAGTTATCGAACAAAAGTCTCTGCTTCCTCCCCCTCTTTCAACATTCTTTTTAAGCCTCATTCTTGAGCACCTCACCTCACTTTCTTGCACTGACACTTGTACATCCTTTTCCAGCTTTTGCACACAGATAACACATACACTACCCCTTTAAACACAAACTTTTAAGCGTGGATCCCGTCGAGTACGACGGACAATCTGGGTGCTAATACCTTCCCAGGTTGTAACCAACCCCCTTTCTCAGTTTCTCCGGTTCGCGACCGTCTTATCCATATCTTTCCAGGTTTATGCAGCATTACCTTTCCTTCAGGATAAAAATGCCTAGCTGGCGACTCTTTTCAGTTCACCTTCTTTCTCTTTTTCGCCGACCGTTCGCGTATGTACCCTATCTGACCAGGTGTCTTTTAGCGAGAGCGACAGCTTGGCGACTCTGCTGGGGAACCTTATATTGCAACCAGGGCTTCTGATTCTTTTTGTGGGTTCCTCCAACCGCTTGTTTGATTTATGTTTACGTGGGTGTTATGTGCTACTTGTGTTTTTTTATTGCTTTATTTATTGCTTTTTGTACAACTTTATTTATTGCTTTTATTTACATCTTTATGCATTTCATATTGTCATTATCATGAGCTGGATCTGCTGTTTCCTTGGTGGGTGGGGAGCCTTTGAGTGATTAAGGTCCTATACATTGGACCTGAGTGACAGATAGGCTAGAGTGGCTTCATATTCTTTCCCATTCCATTTCGGTCTGGTGCGGGAATATGAAACATAGTTCAAACATGGGTTTCTTCTTGAGAACTCTGTGCTACGGATTTCCTGTAGTACTAGGGCTATCTGGGAAGCCTGCTAAGTCCGGATGACCTTTTTATGACCTTCAGCATCTGAGGTGAATTAGAGGAGGATCTTTTATGGTTATTGTAAACACTGTAGCTCCGGGTTAGAAGTGTTTACACTTCTCATAACTGATCCAAGTCTGAGGATCCTTGTTCTAGAACATTACATGTGAGGGGGTTGGGATATTTGCAGGTTTGCAGGAACCCTTGGACTCATCATACCCTTTGTTATTAGATTTGTTAAGGTTGTAATACTTGGACAGTTCTTGTGATTACCCTGGACTTGTGACTCTTTATTTGAGTCCCCCACCTGGTTACTGGATTTCTAAGCCTCCATCCGGACTTATGAACATACATGGACGTTTACCAAGACAGATAAACAGATCCAGCACTTGATCACAAACCCTTTGCATATCATTTGCATACATCATTTTTGCATCATTTAACATTTGCTTATTTGTTTTACAGGGTATCCATCATATTATCTTTGGTTTGGTTTTGACCCCTTCTGCTGCTCAGACTGCTTCAGTTATCTTCTCCAGCACCTCCATCAGTTTGTCAGTGATTTCTCCTCAAGCTGCCTTCATCAAAGACCCACCTCCAACATCTCATTCAGTGACCTTCATCAACAGTTTCTCTCAGCTTCTTTACCAGCACCTATGGACACTTCAAGAAAGAGCAACATCACCTACCACTTCTTTGAGCCCACCCTGACTGGCATCAGGAAGATACAGTCTCTCATTACACCTGACCATGTCCCACTATTTAAAGAGCATTATGGAGGCATATTGGACATGGTCATGGATTTAAATGCACCGCAGAGGAGCATGATCCATACTTGCTTGCAGTTTTATGATCCTCCACTCAGATGCTTCACATTTCCTGATTTCCAGTTGGAACCTCTGTTAGAAGAATTTTTCATGTTGTTAGGAGTTCCTATCAGGAGAGGGATTCCTTTCAACCCTGAGATGACTGCTCCCAGAAATGAACACATAGCAAGGGCATTGTATTTGGAGCCTACCCTCATTGATCAGAGCATGAATACCAAGGCTGGGGTTCCAGGCCTTCACTTGGACTTCTTGATCTCCCAGGCTACCCTGCAGGCTGCAATAGGGGAATGGAAGGTTTTCTGTGCACTTTTAGCCCTCAGTATATATGGGGTTATCTTGTTTGTAGACGAACCAAAGTTTGTGAGCAAGAATGCCATTCACCTGTTCTTATTGAGGAACCCAGTTCCTACCTTTCTTGGAGACTTCTACTACTCAGTTCATCAGAGGAATGAGAAGAAAAGAGGAAGGCTGGTTAGATGTTGTGCCCCTCTTTATTACTCCTGGCTGCTAAGACACTTGCCAAAGTCAGACACCTTCTTGAACCCTCATCAGCAGAAGAATTGGGCTAAGAGGTTCATTGCCTTGACATCAAATGACATCAGGTGGTGCACTTAGAGAACCAAAGGCAAGGACATCATTACTAGCTGTGGGCAATATCCTAATGTGCCTTTGCTAGGAGTAAAAGGTTGCATCAATTACAACTCTTTGCTCTTCAAGAGACAATTAGGGTATGCTTTGGTTCATCCTCCCAGAGGACAAGATTTGGCTGAAAATTTTTATTGTGAAATTCTACCCAACTCTGCTGTTGTCAGACAAGCTGCCTGGGCTTGGGATAACATTCAGACTAAGGGAACAACCATCCTTGGCAAGTGCAACAACATTGCTTCAGCACAATATTCTGTTTGGTCTCGTACCAGAGCTTAGATCACCCGGATGCCCTTTACTTTAGAAGATGTACCTGGACCTTCTACAGTACAACCTGCAGCTACTGTCAGTTTGGAAGAGTTTGAAAAGTTGAAAGAGAGGAATACTCAGCTATCTGAAGCCCTGAAGAAGACTCTCTAAGAGAGAAATGACAGTCGTCTAGATAATGAGAGATTGGAAAGGCTCAGGATTGAGCATTTGACCAAGATTGAGAAGACGAATGACTACATCGGGAAGGCAAGGGCAGGGGAATTAGTACTAAAGAATGTTTGCAAAGAAGAAAAGACTCAAAAGGCTAGGACAGAGCACTATCTGGAGGAGATCCAGGCTAGGTGGATCAGGATCACTGAAGCCCGTGCACAGGAAGACCAAAGGACTCAGGCTAAGATAGAGCAGTTGGAGGCTAGTGAAAAGAAGCATCAGGAGGCTTTGTTGGCAGCTCAGAGAGAGATATCTGAATTGAAACTCCGGGCGGGTCCAGTGACTGAGGCCCTCCTGAAGGAAGTCAGAGAGGATGACTTTGGATTAGATGTTTGATTCTTTTGCTTGTACTTTTCTTTTGTTGTTGTATTTTGACCCACCATGGGAATGTTATTTTTAATCAAACTATGTATTTTCATCCTTTGTAATATATCAGTTTGTATTATTGGTGGGCTTTATCTCTCAACATCATCAGCATTTCCTCGAGGTCTGGAAAGGTCAAAACCAAAGAACCAAACCGGATACCCTTGGAAGACAAATAGGCATATTGCATTGCATACTAACATTTTCTTTGTTTTGTAGGTTTTTGTTTTATTGATGTTTCTCACTTTGTTGTGGTTTCAGGAAACATTACTCGCAGAAGAGTGTTCCATGTCAACAAAACACACCGGTACCCGACAAGAAACAACCTTCCGGGACTTCAGATGGATCAAGTTTAGCAAGACTTAAATTAAGTGAGGGCCCAGATGGCCAATGAAAGGGTTGAGATGAGAAATCAGATGACCCAATTTATGATTGTAATGACTAGTTTAGCTCAGAGCCAGGAAAGACTAAGGGAGTTGGTTGAGAGACAAACTCCTGAAGAACACCATCCAGGTACAGGAGGTACCAGTAACAA
Organism: Lathyrus aphaca; assembly: GCA_963966055.1. Lineage (NCBI taxonomy): Eukaryota > Viridiplantae > Streptophyta > Magnoliopsida > Fabales > Fabaceae > Lathyrus > Lathyrus aphaca. The sequence continues at coordinate 274,031,161 of OZ014519.1, read as the reverse complement.
TGATCACGTGCAGCCTCGCACTGATCCACCAGAGTTTGGGCCTCATCTAAACCCAGAAATCAATGCCATAAGGAATACTCAGGGTAACACTGCTGGAGGAAGGGTCTTGCAAGAGGATCCTCAGGAGGAGCAGTTTACAGTTGTTGGGGCTGGGGACGAAGTTTACGACCGTAGGCTGGATGAAATTGCAGAGAAGCTGAGGTCTCTTGAATCCCAGAATTCCCTAGGGTTTGATGTAATGGACATGGGACTGGTGGAAGGGGTGAGAATTCGTCACAAGTTCAAACCCCCGTGCTTTGAAAGGTATAATGGCACATCCTGCCCACGCACCCACCTTCAATCGTTCTGGGGAAGATTAAAAGCATACACCATGGACGAAAAGCTGTGGATGTTTTACTTCAAAGATAGTATAACAGGGGTATCCCGAGAATGGTATTCCCATTTGACTAGAGCCACAGTAAGGAACTGGAAAGACTTGGCTGAAGCTTTTATCCGTCAGTATCAGTATAACTTGGACATGGCCCCAAACAGGACCCTCCTAATGGGAATGTCTCAATCTTCCCGTGAAATCTTTAGGGAATATGCCCAAAGGTGAAGACAACTGGTTGCTGCAGTTCAACCCCCTATGTCTGAAATGGAAATGGAAGACATGTTCATGAATACTCTCCAAGGAACCTACATTGATAGATTGGCTGCATTTTCTTCTACCAGCTTTGCAGATGTGGTGATAGCTGGGGAAAGAATAGAGAGCCTATTGAAGATGGGAAAGATCTCCGATAACAGTGCCAGTTCCAACAGTACAAGGAAACCATTTGCTGGGCCCCGTAGATCTGGTGAGACAAACTCTGTGCACCTGGGAAGAGGAAGACCCCAATACTTGCCCAGAACAGTTGCTGCTGTTACTATCCCTGCTCCACCTCCTCAGTATACTCAATAACCGCAACACTTTCCGCAACAACAACAGTTTCCGCAACAGAGATTATACAACAATAATAACAACAATCAACAACGCCCGTTTCAACAGCAGCCATATCAGGTCAACCGGGTAATTGACCTCATTCCAATGTCGTATGCTACATTGCTACCACAACTCCTAAAGCTCAATCTTGTTGAGTTGAGGACATTGGCTCCACCTGATCCTCAAAACCTTCCCAGAAACTATGATGTCATTGCTAGGTGTGCTTTTCACTCAAATGCACCTGGTCACCCACGGAAAAGTGCAGAGCTCTGCATATGAAGGTTCAGGATCTGGTAGATTCAAAAGCCCTGAACTTTGCACCTCCTCCCAATGTAATGAAAAACCCTATGCCAAGCCACAGTGGGCCAAGGATTAATGCTGTAGAGGAGGGTTCACCCACGATTTTAATAGAAGACATTGCATGTATTCAGACACCTCTGGCAGAGATTAAAGCCCAACTTTTGAAGTGCCAAGTGTTTCCAGGTTGTGAGGCCTGCTGTGAATCATGCAAACTTTCTGAGAATGGGTGTGCTAGCTTGAAGAGTGGAATTAATGGCTTGATCAGAGAAGGCATCCTACAAATTACCACCACAGCTTCTACAACACCAGCAACCCTTTTGCCAACAACAAGTGAATCTTCTACAAATACAACAACTATCTTTCCCACAAGTTCTTCTACAAATGCAGCAACCATTGTTCCAATTGATTCAGCTATAACTTCAGCAATCATTCCATCTGTCACTTCAACACACAACAATTCATTTGCACCAGCTACTACAACTTCAACAACCAATAATGATGTTTCCACTGTCACAATTTATTATGACCCGGCAACGGTTCCGAATTCCAGCAACTTTCAGCAAAATCAACAACAGTCTCAGCAAAGCTTCAATTCACCTCCACCAACATCCACCAGAGGTCCCGTTACTATTTTCTATGACCCACAGACAATTACAGTCCCAACATCTGCTGCAGTGAGCCCAGTCACTATCACAGTGCCCGAGCCGATACCATATGATAAAGACAGTGCTATACCATGGCATTATGGTGTTGATCTGTACTGCAACGGAGAGAAGGTCCTTCTTGATTATCCAATTCTCACTCCCCAAGTGGATAATGTTGGGGGAGGCGGAGGCTTCACCCGAAGCGGACGTCTCTTTGCATCACAAGTCCCTAGAACCAACACTGAGGCAGAGGCTGCTGCCAAAGCCAAAGGGAAGAGTGTGATACCTGAAGAATCTACACCAAAAGAGACTCATAAATCATCCTTTGATCAGGATGTGGATGAGTTTATGAGAATTATTAAAAGAAGTGACTATAAAGTTGTGGACCAGCTCCACCAGACCCCTTCAAAGATCTCAATCTTATCTCTGCTGTTGTGTTCTGAGGCCCATCGGGATGCACTACTCAAAGTTCTGCATGCTGCCTACATGCCAGAGGAGATCACTGTGAATCAGCTGGAAACAGTGGTGTCAAATGTTAATACTAGCCATGGGCTAGGTTTCACTGATGCTGATTTAACTACAGAAGGACGTCTCCACAACAAAGCTTTGCACATAACCTTAGAGTGCAAAGGAGCTGTACTGTCTCATGTTCATATAGACACTGGGTCCTCACTCAATGTCTTACCCAAGAAAGCCCTTGTCAAGCTCGAGTATGATGGGATAGCTCTCCGGCCAAGTAACCTTGTGGTCAGGGCTTTTGATGGCTCCAAAAGATCTGTTCTGGGAGAGGTGGAGTTGCCAGTGATAATCGGTCCATAAGTCTTTAAAACCATTTTCTATGTGATGGACATACAGCCTGCTTAAAGCTGTTTGTTGGGTCGACCCTGGATTCATGCCACATGCGCTGTAACGTCGACCCTTCACCAGAAACTGAAGTACGAGTGGGAAGGACAGATTATCACCATCTGTGGTGAGGAGGACATATTTGTTAGCCACCTGGCTACATATAAATATATTGAGATGGATGGTGAAATCCATGAGACAATGAGCCAAGGGTTTGAGGCCCTAAATGTTAACGAGGCTACTAAAGTATTTGCTGCATCCCAGGAGGACAGGATGGGTACTTCAATCATCTCTTATCAGCAAGCCCAGAAGGTTATTGAAGACGGTAACGCTTAAGGCTGGGGCAAGCTGCTGCCGGTGGAAAAGAAGGAAGATAGATTCGGTTTGGGTTACAAACCATTCCGACAAGATCAATCAGAGGCTGCTAAGGAGCCCAAATTCATCAGTGGGGGATGCTCACCCCAGATGCTGTTAACAATCTGGAAGACGAGGCGGAAAGAGACCGCAACCTGGAGAACTGGATACGTCCAAGGATCCCGAGGAACCAAGTCCTTAACTGGTCTTCCTAGGAAATTATAAGGGTTACTCCTGCAGAGTAATTATTATTTCCTGTCTTTTTAGCATGCATCAAGTCTTGCATCTTGCCCAAGGTGTCAGGACTCATTTTGTAATAGGTCCATATTGTAATTTTGTGCAAATGGATTAATCAATGAATATCAGACATCTTTTGCAAACGAGTCTCTTTTTCGCTCACTGTCTTTTCATTTTTTACTTTTGTACAAAACAATAAAATGGCAATGTTTTCAAAATAAACAACTTCATTTTCACTTTTTCTAAACAAGATTAAAACTGATCACTAAAACGAACAAATCTCAACCCTTGCAGAGATTATCCTCCAGATTGCACCAACAACAACACTGTTATGACCTTATATGACTTCGACAATCCAATTAATCAAGCTAATGAAGGGGTTGAAGAAGACTATGAGTTACCTGAAGAGTTAGCCAGGTTGTTGAGGCAAGAAGAGAAAGTGAACACTTCTCATCAGGAGGAGGTGGAAACAGTTAATCTTGGTACCGAAGAGGATTTGAAAGAAGTGAAGATTGGGGCCAGTCTGCAGGCATCAGTAAAAGAACAACTCATTGATATGCTTCGAGAATACGTTGACGTCTTTGCTTGGTCCTATCAAGACATGCCAGGTCTAGATACGGACATTGTTATGCACAAGTTGCCTTTGAAAGAAGATTGTCCTCCAGTGAAACAAAAGCTACGCCGTACTCGTCCAGATATGGCAATGAAGATCAAAGAAGAAGTACAAAAATAGTGGGACGCCGGTTTCCTTGCTGTAACTAGTTACCCGCCGTGGGTTGCTAACATTGTACCAGTACCTAAGAAGGATGGAAAAGTACGGATGTGTGTGGATTACCAGGATCTGAACAGAGCTAGCCCGAAGGATGACTTCCCATTACCTCACATTGATGTATTGGTCGACAACACAACTCAGTTCTCGGTATTTTCCTTCATGGATGGCTTTTTCGGGTATAATCAGATTAGAATGTCACCCGAAGACATGGAGAAGACTACCTTCATTACACCTTGGGGCATATTCTGTTACAAGGTAATTCCTTTTGGACTGAAGAATGCAGGTGTGACTTATTAACGGGCTATGGTAACGCTATTCCACGATATGATCCACAAAGAAATTGAATGTTACGTGGATGACATGATTTCCAAGTCCCTCACTGAAGAAGATCATCTGGTAAATCTGTTGAAGTTGTTCAAGCGTCTGAGAAAGTATCAGCTGAAGTTAAACCCCAACAAATGCACATTCGTGGTGTGTTCCGGTAAATTGCTGGGATTTATTGTAAGCGAAAAGGGAATTGAAGTTGATCATGACAAGGTCAAAGCCATTCAGGAGATGCCTGCACCTAGGACTGAAAAAGAAGTTCGGGGGTTCTTAGGTAGATTGAACTACATATCAAGGTTCATATCTCACCTTACTGCAACCTGTGAGCCCTTGTTCAAATTGTTAAGAAAGGAACAAACGGTCAGGTGGAATGAAGATTGTCAGAAGGCTTTTGACAAAATCAAGGAGTACCTGCAAGAACCTCCAATTCTTATGCCTCCAGTTGAAGGAAGACCTCTAATAATGTACCTGACAGTATTAGAAGAATCAATGGGGTGTGTGTTGGGCCAGCATGACGAGTCTAGTCGAAAAGAGTATGCAATATACTACCTAAGCAAAAAGTTTACCGACTGTGAACAACGTTATTCACTACTCGAGAAAACATGTTGTGCTTTAGCGTGGGCTGCTCGCCGACTAAGAAAGTATATGCTGACTCACACTACTTTGTTGATGTCAAAGATGGATCCAGTCAAGTACATATTTGAGAAGCCAGCGCTCACCGGAAGGGTTGCAAGATGGAAAATGATTCTGACAGAGTATGACATTCAGTACACATCTCAAAAGGCCATCAAGGGTAGTGTACTATCTGACTATCTAGCTGAGCAACCCATTGATGATTACCAACCAATGAGATTTGACTTTCCTGATGAAGACATCATGTTCCTAAAAGCAAAAGATCATGAAGAGCCTGTTCACACTGAAGGGCCTGACCTAGAAGAAGAATGGACAATGATGTTTGATAGGGCTATTAACATGAATGGTCATGGAGTTGGTGCAGTGCTCATTACACCTAAAGGAGTTCATATGCCTTTCTCGGCAAAACTCACCTTTGCATGCACTAACAACAAAGCTGAGTATGAAGCCTGTATCATGGGTCTTGAGGAAGCCATTGACCTCAGGATCAAGACTTTAACTGTATTCGGGGATTCAGCTTTGGTAATCAATCAGACCAACGACAAATGGTACACTCACCAAGAGCATCTGATCCCTTACCGTGACTATACGAGAAGATTATTGACTTTCTTCACAACAGTCAAACTTGAGTATATCCCTCGAGACGAAAATCAGTTCGCAGATGATTTGGCTACCATTTCCTCCATGATCAAAGTTCAAACTTCCAATTATGTGCCTCGGATCTCGGTATCCAGACTTGACCGACCAACATACGTATTCTCCGTGGACATCGCTAAAGATGACAAGCCTTGGTCCCATGACATCAAATGCTTCTTAGAGGATCAAACATACCCACATGGGGTATCATCCAATGATAAGAAGACATTGAGAAGGCTGGATGGTAGTTTCTTCCTGAATGTTGATGGTTCATTATATAAGCGAAACTTTGACAGGGTTATTCTCAGATGTGTTGATAAGAAAGAAGCAGACTTGCTGATGCACGAGGTGCATGAAAGATCTTTCGGTACCCATGCTGGAGGACATGCAATGGCTAAGAAATTGTTAAGATCAAGTTACTACTGGATCAAAATGGATGCAGACTGTTGTGCCTATGCCAGAAAGTGCCACAAATGCCAGATCTATGCAGACAAAGTGCATGTGCCTCCGAATCCTTTGAACGTGATGTCTTCACCTTGGCCCTTTGCCATGTGGGGCATTGATATGATTTGAAAGATTGAACCGACTGCTTCAAATGGCCACAGATTCATCCTGGTAGCCATTGATTACTTCACCAAATGGGTTGAAGCAGCTTCGTATGCAAACGTCACTAGACAAGTGGTAGCCAGATTCTTGAAAAGAGACATCATCTGTCGATATGGAGTACCCGAGCGAATCATTACTGATAATGGTTCCAATTTGAACAACAAAATGATGGAAGAACTATGTCAGGACTTCAAAATTCAACATCACAACTCTTCTCTTTTTAGGCCAAAGATGAATGGCGTTGTTGAGGCAGCTAATAAGAACATCAAGAAGATTGTGCAAAAGATGGTGGTTACGTATAAAGACTGGCATGAAATGCTACCATTTTCCTTGCATGGGTATCAAACCTCAATCAGAACATCCAATGGGGCAACACCGTATCAGCTTGTGTATGGCATGGAGGCAGTCCTACTTGTTGAAGTTGAATTACCCTCCTTACGGGTGCGGATGGATGTCAAGCTGAATGAAGCAGAATGGGTCCGTTCTGATACAGCTGCAATCTGTCATGGGCAGCTGTATCAGAAAAGGATGAAGAAAGCCTTCGATCAGAAAGTCAGGCTTCAGGAATACCAAGTAGGAGATCTTGTGCTGAAAAGACTCCTTCCTCCTCATACAGACCACAGGGGCAAATGGACGCCTAATTACGATGGCCCATTCATAGTAAAGAAGGTTTTCTCTGGTAAAGCACTGATGCTCACTACTATGGATGGTGAAGATTTCTTATCCCCTGTGAATTCAGATGCAGTTAAAAAATACTTCGCATAAAATGACCCGCTGGACATAAAAACAGAATGTAAGTCCAGGAAAAAATAGGGCATCCCAGCGAGTCAAAAACAAAATAAAAGACTCGGGCAAAAATAAGGGAAAATTGAAAAAAACGTACACCCGCTGAGTTGAAAAGCCGCATTGGACAGCTCAGGCAAAAAGGGGTATCCCTGTGGATTGAAAACCCGAAAGGGAGATCCGCGCAAAATCAGGGAATAAGCGTACGACTGCATTCTGAATTCGTCTGTATCACTTACAGCGCGACAAGCTTCGAAAGGTTAAAGCATCGGTCAGAATCAACCTTCTTCAGAAAGCAAGATAAGAAGAACGTTAAGGTCATACAGGTCATGGCAAAAGAAGCTCGCCGGAGCATCATCAACATTGCAAATACCTTTATTTTTCTCAGTGTAACAATCTCCTCATTTCAGGGGATCTGTTTCTTCGACTGTATTTGCCAATTCAGGGCACCCAGATTAATAAAATCAGAATTTTCAGTCACACCTCGTTTCTTATATTTTTGTTTCGTTTGCAAAATGCCCGGTATCCATGATATAATATTTGCATAAAACAAATGAGCCATTATTAATAAATGCTTGCAAGAAATGTATTTAGTCTCAGGAATATCTAACTCCTATGACGGAATCCGGTATGGGATACCTCGGGACTCTTGTGCATTTATTTGTCTTAACAGGTTGCAGGTATTCAAAATACGCAACATGGGGAATGCCAAGCATCATTTACCCAGCGTACTTTCTCTCAAGCAGTATCTGGAATGCTTTTCCTCAGCTAGGATCCCCACAGAGTTCTCTAGGAAGATCGTTCAGTGATCTTCTCTTCCCCAAGCAGAGTGCCAGGTCTCTCAAAGATAAAAGAACCATCTCCCCGCAGAGTTCCAGCCTCTCCCCAGAAGAGCAATGCTTGAATTTCTCACACAACAAAGTGACGAAAACTTCCTCATCCCCAGCTGGGTTGTCTCCTTACCAGATGGATCTATCAGTGATCCATTTCCCCAAGAAAAGCCATATATCCTATCAGATCTACCAGTGATCTCATCCCCAGCTGGGATTCTCCTTCAAGCAGATTAGCCAGAGATCTTCACAGCAGCGAGATCCAAATCCCGGATCGGTTTCTTTTGCATAATCATAGCATTCGCATCATTTTTTCTCGTAGAGCGTAGCATTCCGTCTAATACGGAGCATTACGGCAAAAATCAAACATTTGCACGATCACAAGTCAGGTTCGAACCAGTCACCTGCAAATATCACCAATATTCCACCAGCACAGTATATAAGCCAAAGCGTCCCCGTTGCACTCTCCAACTGTAATACCTCAAAATTTGCCCTCTCATTTCCTCAACATTTTGCATAGCATTTTGCATATATGGATTCATAAAATAACCAAAAACATTGCATCATATATAGCATAGCCGAGGCGTGGGTATGTGATCAATGATCGGAGCAACCGAAAGTTATGAAGAGGCTACCGAAGGGCCACAAAGCTTCTCAACCTTGTGCAAAGGGTTCACAATATCCCACAAGTCTTCACTTGAAGCCACAAGTCATGGAAAGTTTTGGTTTGATTGAAGGAGGCAAGCAGTGCAATACTTCTTGAGGGAAAAGAGCCGAATTAGGGTTTCATTTCTACAGGGCTTCTACATAAATTTTTGAGTCGAAGTGGATTTCTTTGACTTATATATGATGTCAAGTGCCTAGGGTTCAAATCTCGTCCACAAATTCATTTTGGAAGGGGTTCGACTGGCCGGACGACGGAAAATCGAGGAATTGGAGAAAAGGCAATCGGGCTAGGTAAAAAGGGTCGACTCCGGACTTTTAAGATCGAGATCGTGAAATTAGGGTTACAATGATCCTATGGTTCAAACTTGATCAAGAAATGATGGAGGAATCATAGAAAAACCAAAGAAAAATCATTTGAAAGGTAGTTAGTTTCACCATTTCCCTCCACCTTTCCTTCCACTTTCTTTCCACACTTCCTTTCATTCTTTCCGTCTCATTTTTCCACTTCAATTCCACTCCATTTCCCTTGGAAACTTCCACCACCTTCCACCATTTTCTAGAGTGTTCCAAGGAATATTCCCTTTTCCAACCCTAACCCTAACTAACTTCCAAACCTAATTTTGGATCCCAAACCTAATATTTGGGCCCCAAACCCAAACCTAGCTCCTAGCCTAGTCTCTATTTAAGCCATTTTCATCCAAACAAAAAGGGTTGAACACCATTTTCCAATCTCACTCTTTGATAAGCACTTTTTTCTCTCACTTTTCCTCTCCCTCTCACCAAAGCTTTTTCAAATAAGCTCTTCAAGTTTCACATTGAAACTTGAAGATCTTGAAGCTTAAGCCTCCAACCTTCATATTTTGTGGATTGAAGAAGGATAAGCTACTGAATTTTGTGAGGATTATCGACTTATCAGAAGCACACGAAGATTCAAGCTCAAGAACGCATTTATTTTGCGATTTCTTGGTTTTCGGTTTTCTCTTCGATTCAAGTTCCGATTCTTGCAACAATCACCGAAGCACTCCTCCGCTTCGTAGGTTGGTGATCTTAATCATTTCTTCTTTAAGTTATTCTCTCCATCTCGCCATTTTTGGCATTCTTTAAGTGCTTTTCGCTTTGTTTAAAATCAATTCCGTTTCGATTATGTTTGCTTGTGATTTGTGATTTTGGTTGAATTTGGATTTAAGGTGTTAATAGATATAGGTTCTACCATGTGTAAATAAGCTCCAATTGAGTAGAAATTTGTGTTAGCATGATTAAGTGGGGGTTAGGATTGTTTAGAAGGAAGATTGTGGCCAAAAGCACTTTTTTCAAAAGCATTTTTCACTTTTTGTTCAGTGTTAACCGGTTAACGCATATGGTTAACCGGTTAACGCATGCGTTTTTGGCCAGAATGCTGTATTTTTCTGCCCGTTAACGGGTTAACCTATATGGTTAACCGGTTAACGCTGTTCATTTTTGGATTTTTAGCCTATTTTCTTGCTCAATATTGCTTCCTAGTGCCTCTAATGTTCATGTATGTTTAGGTAGTGATTTTAGGGAATTTTTGGGTCCATTTCCAGTAGCCAATTTATTTTTTTCGAGTCGTTTCGACATGATTCCATTTACTTTTCTATGTTTTGTGTTAAAGGTGCAAATGTGATATAAGTGATTCTTGATGTTGTTTGCTACACTTTAATCATTTGTTTCACATGTTAATTGCTTGCTTAAATCCAACATATGCTTCATGATTATTGTCATTGCTTGCTTGATTGATAAAGTGATTAAATACCATGTTGATTTTTTGCCAAAAGTGATTAAATACCATGTTGATTTTTTTGCCAAAAAGTGATTAAATGCTTCACATGTTCATGCAAGTTTCTTGTGCTTAATTGACCATATCTTAACATGAGTTCAATTCTGATTTTATGCCATGCATGTGTAACAATTGATGCTTGTAGTGATACTTGTTCAATCTCATGATAAAATGCTCATGTGTGCAAAATGAAAAAAGTATGTTTGTTCTTGATTGATCATTGTCATTTTTAATCAAATAGATGATGTAAATAAATTCACATGTTTGAGTTCATTTTGTGATGCATGTAGATTCATGTCAAGTGACATTAATGTGTTGTTTATCATTCACTTTGTGCACATAAATAAAAATAATCAAATTTGGATTTGGCATTTCATAACTGTTTTTGTATATAGCTGCTGTAAAATACTTGTTTGTTATATTAGTATGATGTGTGTGACTTTCTACACCTACTTTTTCATGTTGCATGCTGGCTGTAAAAAGCTGGTGGGTGTTAGGCTTAGTTTCATAGCTGTTTGTGTATTAAGGGGCTGTAATAGGTGTTGTATTTTGGTTTTAGCATTTTTCTAGTTCCTTTAGGATTAAAATAGAGTCTAGTTTAGGTCTAAGGTGCCTTAGGATTTAATTAGGATTTAATTAATGTGTGTTTGCCTTATTCTTTTTAATAAAAATGTGCATTAACACTTGTTTTGTAGTGGGGAAGATTGAGGTAAGTTTACTCCACTTTATCCTTTATTTTTTTTATGCATTTCTTTTAGGATGTTTAATTCATTTTTCCTTCCATATTTGTGATTGGTAGGATTCCCCATTGTTAGGACCAACTTATCTTCCTTAGGAAGTAAGTTGCATCCTTTTTCCTTTTTTTCTTTTCCTTTTTCCATTAGGAATAGAAAACCTCACTAACCACTAGGATCACTTTGTAAATACATAATACATTAGGATTGAGTCTTAGTCCCTTAGATTTTTCCTTTTATCAACTTGAGTCATTCTCTTTCTCATCTCAAACAAAATCCAAAAACACTTAACAAATAAATGAAATGATTCCTTGTGTATAGCCTTATTCCATGAAGCACTTGCATTCATTCCATCTTGGAGTGGTGTAAGCTTGACTATCATGATGCACAAGTCTCATCAAGGAGTTGTTCACAAAGAAAAACTTAAAAGACACTTCTTCACAAAAGCAACAAAAACACTTAATAAAGTTCAACAAGCCAGTGAACTTAAACCCAAATCCTAGGAAACCAGTCTTGGATAAATTCTCCTTGCTGGGTATGCTTGTTCTATTATTCCATCTTGGAATGTAGAGTCAAGTGTACATTCCATGGAAAAGAGTTTGAATTCACTTCCTTGTGCCAAATTCATACAAAACTCATAAAAGACAAAAACAAACAATAACCGACTATCCTGCGGGAACTTCTCTTCTCATCTCATTCACTCACAACGCGAACTCGCGACGACTTGTCACACATGCAAGACGGTAAACGCACTCGTACCAGACGAGCATGCAACACCTGAGCATAGACATACGCAGTTCCAGCTGTAAAAAACACAAACAAATAGTTCCCGCCTTAGTTAGGCGAACTACGTCGACTCTGATCCTCATTATCCCGATGAGGTACGTAGGCAGCGGGGTAGGGCCCGTTCGAGCACATTCTTTATTTTCCCTACATTTTCCCCTTTTTATTCTCTTTCTCTTATTTCAGTTCTTTTCTCATTTCTCATTCTCATTCCAGTTAGCGGTTTTATTCAGCAGCATTCTTTATTTCTCACCCTTTGAAACAAGCAAGCAAGCGTGGATCCCGTCGGGTACGACGGACGATCTGGGGTGCTAATACCTTCCCAGGTCGTAACCGACTCCCGAACTCAGATCTTTGGTTCGCAAGGCCTTGTCCTTTCCTTCTTCCTCAGGTTTGTGCAACATTACCTTTCCCATTCATTCGGGATAAAAATGTCTGGCTGGCGACTCTAACCTTTTCCGCGCCACTTTCGCGTTTGTACTAGGATGAAAATCCCGGGAGCGACAGCTGGCGACTCTGCTGGGGACTAACCTGATTCTTCCGGTTTCCCTTGTAGAGTCAATCCTAGCGCCTGTTTGGTTTTGTTTCTTTGGGTGTTTATCTGTTTGATGCTGAGTGCTTTAGTTTAGCTTTACTGTTGTATTTACAGTTCTTTACAGCTTTACTTTATCGCATTTATTTACCGCTTTCAGTATTTTATTTTCCATGCATCATATTATACTGGACTGTCTGGCTGTGCTGGTTTTCTTTTTTTCTGTGGGTTGGGAGTTACTGTGAGATAAGCCAACTACCCGGCTTGAGTGCACCCTAGGACTTAGAGTGGTTCCACTTTGGCTTCATGGCATCTTGCTATGTTGGTAGTAGTGAGTTCCACACCTTGACTTGCGACCTTCTCGGGAATGTATTGATACCGGAATCTTTCTGGGTTGATGCGCTACCTTGATAGTTATGTGCAGTCAGGGGACCGATCATTGAGAACCTTTGTGGAAACATCCCTCTCCAGTGATGACAATGGCAGACCACATTTGTTGGCAAACCCACTCGCATCCGAGGGCCCACTGGGAACTCGCATAGGATGGCCTGGTTCTCTCATAGGAATCCAGTCGAGGCAAACTGTTCGTATGACGATAGTATTGTACCCTTCGGGATGAATGTACTATTGTTTCTCGACTCAGTGCTTGAAGCTGGAAACTTGTGAGGGATGCTTGTTTTTCCGGACTCAACTGAGACCTCCTTGAGTAGTATATAATACCAAACCGATTCCCTGATTTGGTCATGAGCCATTTCTCGGAGATGGTGAATGTATTATTGCTATTCGGCTTTGAGAGTCCGTGATGTTGACCCGAGTAGCACACCCGTGAGATTGGGAGGGGTTTACAGGTTTGCAGGAACCCTGGTACCTTCAGCATACCCACTTTGCCTTTGGTTCAGTTTTATGATTTGGATTTCTGTTCTTAAGTTATGGACCCCGGATCAGAGGGATGATTATTGTGATATCTGGATTTTGAGACTGTGCACCGACACCTGATCATATGATTGGCACATCACAGACACTTCACTGATCACATGCCTTGTCTTGCATAAGCATCATATCATCATTAATCATTTTGTGTTCTTTTTATTCCCAGGGTTCATTGCTTCCTAGGTCCTGGTCATATTTTCTACTTTAGCATGGAGATTCCGAGGAAGAGAAATGTTCATTATACTTTCCCGCAGCCAGAGACAGAGAGTGTTCAGGGTTTGATTAGCTTGATGGGTGACCGAGTCCTTGATGATTTCAGGAGAGAGTACGGCAGGATACTGAATTATGTGAGCAAGCCCACAGTCGACCAGAAGGATAGCTTGCATTCTCTGCTGCAGTTTTATGATCCACAGCTGAGGGTTTTTGTTTTTCCTGATTATATTTTGGCGCCTACATTGGAGGAGGTTTCTAGCATGCTGAGTGTTCCTGTTAAGGAGGGTGTACCTTACTATGCTTCGGAGAGGATCCCATCTCATGAGGATATCACTATTGCCTGTCATTTGAGTATGCCTAGACTCAAGGTGGGATTAGAGGCTGGCCAAAGCAAAGGAATCCCTTTGGATTTTCTTGTTGCAGAGGCACGTGTTATGGCATCGGAAAAGAAATGGGCAGACTTCAAAGCACTGTTGGCTATGGTAGTATATGGAATCAGTTTGTTTCCCGGAGAGAAAGGACTAATTAACATGGAGGCCATCACCATCTTCGTCAAGAGAAATCCTGTTCCTACATTGCTAGCTGACTTTTATTATGGAGTTCACCACAGAAATGAAAAGAGGAAGGGGTTTGTAAATTGTTGTGCTCCCATATTCGCTGAGTGGTTTGTAAGGCAACTCCCTAAATCAGGACCCTTTCAGGATTTGAAACAATCTTGGAAGTGGTCCAAAAGATTAATGGGCTTAACCGCAGCTGACATTGCTTGGGGATGCAACAGAGATTTGGTGGGCAAAGAAATGTTGGTTAGTTGTGGTAGTTTTCCAAATGTACCTTTGATGGGAAGAAAAGGTGGGATTAGCTACAATCCTATTTTGTCCAGGAAACAGTTCGGCTATCCTTTAAGAGATGTACCTTTGATCGGCGATGCAAATGAGTCCTTATATTTCTCAGCAGAGGGAAACTCCAAAATGAGTATCCTAGCATCCCAAGCTTGGGAAGTTAAGGTGATGAAAGGAAAGAAAGATTTTGGAAGAGTAGATCCTAATACCTATGATCCTTTTGCCAGCTGGTTGGAGGACCGTGTGAAGACTCATCTTCTACCATTTTCTAGAGAGACGCCTCTTTACCCTAAAGAGGTGGCACCAAGAACTACGGTGCCTTTGGAGGAATATCAGAAGTTAGAAGCTTTGGTTAAGCAACTGAGGGTTGAAAATCAAGAGGCTCTCAATTCTTGTCAAGCGCTGATGATCCAGAACCGTCGATTGAAAGATAGAGCTGTGCAAGCCGAGGAGATAGTCCGTCTCAAGCAGAAGGACTTTGAAGATAGAGAGCTCTATTTCCGAAAGAAAGGTTTAGCTGAGACTCATATGACGGCCCAGCGCCGAAGAGAGAAGAAGGATCTTAGTGAAGCCAATGAAGCTGTTACTTTATGGCAGGAGAAATGGGACGAGAATTTGAAGAAACAAAAGGAGTTAGACGCCAAGCACAAACAGGAAGTCAAAAGTCTTCAGGATTCTTTAGATGGGCAGAAAGAACTTCTCAGGAAAGCTTATTATCAAGAGGAGGATCGTATCCGGCGCGTAACAGAAAGCCAGCAGGCACTGAAGGAAGCTCGAAAGGAGATTGAAGACTTGAAGTTGAAAGCTGAGGTGAAAAGGTCGAAGGCCGAGTCGAGTCAAAGCAAGGAGAATGAAGCAGCATTTCTACAGCAGATCGAGGAGTTACACGCTTCTTCTGATACGAGGGACCTCCTCATTCAGAAGCTTATCCAGGAGCCCAGTCATCCAGATGTGGTTCAACTGTTCCAGAGCATCAAATGCCTTAGCTGGAGATTGAAAGATATAGAGTTCCCTAGTGTGTAATTTCATATTGTTGTACTCGGATTACCCACAGGCTTGTTGTGGGATTCCTTATATGTGATGTACTTTTGTTATTGTGATTGGCACCCTTCGGGGACTTTGTATTTTCAAACTCCAGTTTATACGATTGGTTTTGTTCCGGATTTCTTGTTCGTTATTTGCACCAACACGGGGTAATGAGCACCAGTTTTTCACAGCCGTCATTATGTCTGAATATTATTTGGGTCTTCTTCCCAATTCTTATCTTCTTAATGCCAAGACCGGACACAGGAAGATACTCGGGAATAAAAGGAACACATTGCATTGCATACGCATCATTTGCATTTTGTCTTTGTCTTTGCAGGTTTTTCTTCGAGATGTTTAATTTATCTGTGTTCACCAGGCAAAGATTGCGAGGGCCGCCAAGACCCGGTACATTCGACAAAATATTCCTCATCGGTACGCGACCCGCAGTAATCAAAGAACAGCAATGGACGCCATGCAGACAGAACTCAACGATGTCCGTACCAAGATGGCAGAATTTGTGACTCTGATGCAGGGGATGGCCCAGGGGCAGCAGGAGCTGAGAAATGCAATTCAAGGGTTAACTCCTCCTAACACTAATGCTCAGGAAACTACTTCCGGCGGACTAGGGGCTCCTCCCAATACCAACAACGGTACAGGTGGACCTCATGTTCCAGATCCAGCTATGGCTACGTATGTTCCTGTGCAGGACAGGCAGGAAGACCAATTCCAGTACTTCAACAATGATATGGGTTTCGGCGGTGACGGAAATCTCAACGACTTCTTGGTGCTTGCAGAGAAGGTCAAGGCCTTAGAGTGCAAGGACACTTTGGGAATTGACGTGTCAGATATGGGTTTAGTACCTGGGGTGGTCATTCCACACAAGTTCAGGCCACCAGCATTTGATAAATATAACGGCAACTCTTGCCCGAAAACTCACCTACAGGCTTTCTACAGGAAGATTGCGGCTCACACGCGAGATGAGAAGCTATGGATGTACTATTTCCAGGATAGCCTTTCTGGAGGATCCTTGGAGTGGTACATGAAGTTGGAAAGAAGTTCTATCAGAAGCTGGAAGGATTTGGGAGAGGCCTTCCTCAGACAATATCAATACAACATTGACATGGCACCTAGCCGTACTCAGCTCCAAAGCTTGACACAGAGGAGCTCGGAGAGCTTCAAAGACTATGCACAGAGGTGGCGTGAGGTGGCCGCCCGAGTGCAACCACCGTTATTGGAAAGAGAGATGGTCGATCTTTTCTTGAATACCCTCCCAGGGCATTTCATGGAAAGGTTGGCTGGTTGTTCCTCAAGGGGCTTCTCGGACATTATCTTGACTGGAGAAAGAATCGAAAGCTGGCTCAAACAGGGGAAGATTCAAAATGGAAGCGCTTCAGTATCTGGCATCAAGAAACCCTTTGTGAAAAGGAGGGAAGGAGAAACAGGAGCAGTATACGCGCAGAGAGGAATGATGCACCAAGGATATTATCAGCAAGTGGCCCCCGTCACTATTTCAACTCCTCCAATTCAACAACGTGTTCAGCCTCCACAGCCGCAACGCTCACAGGGGTATCAGCCAAGACCCCCTCGTCCGTACTACCCTCAGAAGCCGAGAGATAGACATTTTGAAGCTCCACCAATGTCTTACTCCCAACTGTTGAAGAATCTCCTGCAGCTTCAAATGATTCAGCTCCGTACCTTGCAACCTCCGAGGCCAGGCCAAATTCCTGAAGGTTATGATTCGAATGCTAGATACGAGTTTCATTCTGGAGCTCCCGGCCATAGTACTGAGAATTGTAAAGCATTGAAGCATGTGGTTCAGGACTTGTTGGATTCTAAAGCGATCAATTTCGCTCCCTCTCCTAATGTGCTAGAAAATCCCATGCCTCCTCACAGGGGCACGGTTGGTGCAATTGGTGAAGGGGAGAAATTGAATCTGGTGGATGATGTAGATGACTTGAAGACTTCATTGGTTGCTATCAAGGCTTGTTTGTTGAAGAAAGGCATTTTCCCCGGATGCGAGGATGATTGTTCAGAATGTACAGAAGCTACCAACGGTTGAAAACGATTGAAGGTCGGAATTCAAGGTATGATTGATGAAGGAGTGCTGCAATTTGACAAGATTGTGAAAGAAAGTGAAGTATCTACAGTGACTATCTTTTATGATCCATCCCAAGCTCCTTCGCGTGCCAGAGTGGCGCCAATAACTATTACCACTGCTGGACCCATAATGTACCAAAGTGACAGAGCAGTTCCCTGGAACTATGGTGGCGAAGTGTATTGCAACGGCCAAAGACAAGAGTTGGCCACGACTAGTATAATCCCAGCTCAGGTAGAGAATGTGGGAGTAGGGGGTTTTACTCGGAGTGGAAGATTGTTTGCGCCGGAAGCACTGAGAAGCAATGTGATACCACCCAGGGATACTGCCGAAGCCCAAGCTAGAGCCAGGGGGAAGCAACCTGTAGTTGTCAATGATACAACTCTATCAACTGACCCAGATCTCGCCTTTGATAAAGAAGCCGAAGAATTCCTGAGGATCATCAAGAAGAGTGACTATAAGATTGTAGATCATTTGCAGCAGACGCCGTCAAAGATCTCCATCTTATCATTACTCATGTGTTCGGACTCTCACAGGAAAGCTCTCCTAAATATTCTGAACAAGGCATACGTGCCTCAGGATATTTCCGTAAACCAGCTAGAAACGGTGGTGTCCAGTGTTAATGCCAGTCATGGATTGGGTTTCACGGACTTGGACTTAACTTCTGATGGGCGTGCTCACAATCGGGCATTGCATATTTCTCTGGAATGCAAGGGTGCAGTGCTCTCCCATGTGCTGGTGGATACTGCTTCATCTCTGAATGTCTTGCCTAAGAAGGCATTGATGAAGCTAGACTATGATGGAGTGGTGCTAAAGCCCAGTGATTTAGTAGTCCGAGCATTTGATGGATCAAGAAGATCGGTATTCGGAGAGGTGGAGTTACCTATCAAGGTAGGTCCACAAGTCTTCAATACCACGTTTTACGTGATGGATATCCAGCCGGCATATAGTTGTTTACTTGGAAGGCCCTGGATTCACTCGGCAGGAGCGGTTTCTTCTACACTTCATCAGAAATTAAAGTTTGTCTGGGAAGGTCAAGTTGTGACAGTCAGCGGGGAAGAGGATATCTTCGTCAGTCATCTAGCCTCATTCAAATATGTGGAGATGGATGGCGAAATAGTCGAAACTCCATGTCAAGCTTTTGAGCCTTTTAAGTCCGAACAAGCATCCGCCGTAGCAACTTCTCCTGAGGTGCCGAAGAAGGGGGTGTCTATAGCCTCTTATAAACAAGCGCGTGAATTAGTAGAATCTGGAGTGCGAGAAGGCTGGGGCAGCCCAGTCGAGTTGCCGGAGAAGAAAGACATGTTCGGGATTGGTTATCACCCTGGGGGATCTTCGTCTGAAACAAGTGCAAAAGGTTGTCAGAGCCCGGTCACTTTCACAAGTGCAGGAGTGATAAACTACGGAAATATCAGCGCAGTGCAGGATGAAGCTGTTGATAGTGACTGTGACTTGGATGAATGGATTAGGCCTGCCGTCCCAGGAGCTCAACTTAGCAACTGGACGTCAGAAAGGCTCATTTCAGTAACATCTTTTGAAGAGTAATGTTTTTGTTTTTGTTTTCCTGTATTAAAGCGCTATGTCTTGCCCGGGGCATAGTGGCTCTTTGTAAGGGTTCATTTGTTCATTAACACAATCATTAATAAAATTGACGTTTCACATTCATTTCATGTTGTTCTCTGTCTTTCGTTTTTTACTTTTGTTTTTCAAAAAGAAAGAAAAGTTTTTAAAATGGCAATGTTTCTCAGTTTCTCAAGTTGTTGCTAAAGCCTTGCATGAATCATCATTCATGCAGGTGCTCGTCACCGGATCTTATCAATGACGACCCTGTTATGGCTAAGTATGACTTCGACAATCCAATTTATCAAGCCGATGAGGAAGGTGAAGAGGATTGTGATTTACCCGAAGAATTGGCCAGACTGCTCAAACAGGAAGAGAAGATGATTCAGCCGCATGAGGAAGATGTTGAGGTGATAAACTTGGGTACTGAAGAGGACAAGAAAGAAGTCAAGATCGGAGTTGCATTAGAAGAATCTGTCAAGACTCGTTTGATGGCTATGCTTCGAGAGTACGTTGACGTCTTCGCATGGTCCTACCAAGATATGCCTGGTTTAGACACTGACATTGTGGTACACAAGCTACCTCTCAGAGAAGGTTGTCCTCCGGTGAAGCAGAAGTTGAGGCGCACACGTCCAGACATGGCAATCAAAATAAAAGAAGAAGTGCAAAAACAGTTTGATGCTGGCTTCTTGGCCGTGACTAGTTATCCTCCATGGGTTGCTAACATTGTGCCGGTTCCTAAAAAAGATGGCAAAGTCAGAATGTGTGTGGATTACAGGGATTTGAATAAGGCTAGCCCCAAAGATGATTTCCCTCTACATCACATAGATGTACTTGTCGATAATACTGCTCAGTTTTCCGTGTTCTCCTTCATGGATGGATTCTCAGGCTATAATCAAATTAAGATGGCTCCCGAGGATATGGAAAAGACAACTTTCATCACTCCTTGGGGCACCTTTTGTTACAAGGTCATGCCGTTTGGTTTAAAGAATGCAGGAGCTACCTACCAACGGGCAATGGTGACGTTGTTTCACGACATGATCCATCATGAAATTGAGGTTTATGTTGATGACATGATAGCAAAGTCCCAGACGGAAGAAGAACACTTGGTCAATCTAGCAAAATTATTTGACAGGCTTCGAAAGTTCAGACTGAGGTTAAATCCGAATAAATGCACCTTCGGGGTTCGTTCTGGCAAGTTGCTCGGCTTCATTGTTAGTGAACGAGGAATTGAGGTCGATCCGGCCAAGGTGAAAGCAATCCAGGAAATGCCTGAGCCGAAGACTGAAAAGCAAGTGCGTGGCTTCCTAGGGAGACTAAACTACATTGCACGGTTTATTTCTCACCTAACGGCCACGTGCGAGCCCATCTTCAAGCTTCTGAGGAAGAATCAGGCCATTAAATGGAATGAGGACTGTCAGCGGGCCTTCGACCGAATTAAAGAATATTTGTTGGAGCCACCAATTCTTATGCCTCCAGTGCCAGGGAGACCTCTGATTATGTATCTCACTGTGCTGGAAGGATCAATGGGATGTGTACTGGGTCAGCAGGACGAGTCTGGTCGAAAAGAGCATGCCATTTATTACCTTAGCAAAAAGTTTACCGATTGTGAGACACGATACTCACTACTCGAGAAAACTTGCTGCGCTTTGGCATGGGCTGCTCGCCGACTAAGACAGTACATGCTGACTCACACTACTCTCCTAATTTCCAAGATGGATCCTGTAAAATACATCTTTGAGAAGCCGGCTTTGACAGGAAGAGTGGCTCGTTGGCAGATGATACTCACGGAGTATGACATACAATACACTTCACAAAAAGCAATCAAGGGGAGTGTGTTGTCAGAATACTTGGCCCAGCAGCCGATTGATGATTATCAACCCATGAGGTTTGAGTTTCCGGATGAGGACATCATGTTCCTCAAGTCGAAAGACCATGAAGAACCACTTCCGGAGGAGGGGCCTGACCCTGAATCCAGATGGAAGTTGATGTTTGACGGAGCTGTAAACATGAATGGGAGTGGAGTAGGTGCTGTTATTATCTCACCAGAAGGAGTCCACACACCTCTTGCTGCTCGGTTGACCTTCGAGTGTACTAACAACGAAGCAGAGTATGAAGCTTGCATCATGGGGATCGAAGAGGCAATAGACTTGCGAGTCAAGAACCTTGAGATCTTCGGAGATTCTGCTTTGGTGGTAAATCAAGTCAATGGCAAATGGCTAGTTCATCAAGCTCGTTTGATTCCTTACCGAGATTACGTCAGGAGGCTGTTAACCTTCTTTACCAAAGTAAAGCTGAGCTATGTTCCTAGGGACGAAAACCAGTTCGCCGATGCTCTCGCAACTTTATCATCCATGATTAAAGTATGCCAAGAGAATTTCGTGCCTCGAATTTCGATCTCTCGTCTTGAAAGACCGGCTTATGTCTTCGCAGTTGGTGATGGTGAAGATGACAAGCCTTGGTACCATGACATCAAACAATTCCTGAAGGTTCAAGAATACCCGGCAGAGGCATCCAGTAAAGATAGGAAAACTCTTAGAAGACTGGCGGGAGGTTTCTTCTTGAATCAGGATGGTGTGTTGTACAAACGGAACTTTGACATGGTGTTGCTCAGATGTGTGGACAGACACGAAGCAGACATGTTAATGCAGGAGGTTCACGAAGGCTCCTTTGGTACCCATGCTGGAGGACATGCCATGGCCAAGAAGTTATTGAGATCGGGATACTATTGGATTACCATGGAATCCGATTGTTGCAAATATTCTCGTAAGTGCCATAAGTGTCAAATTTATGCCGACAAGGTCCATGTGCCTCCGAATCCTTTGAGTGTCATGTCTTCACCGTGGCCGTTCGCTATGTGGGGCATCGATATGATTGGAAAGATTGAGCCAACAGCCTCTAATGGACATCGCTTCATCCTAGTTGCTATTGATTATTTCACAAAGTGGGTCGAAGCTGCTTCCTATGCCAATGTCACTAAACAAGTGGTCGCTCGATTTATTAAGCGGGACATCATTTGCCGGTATGGAGTCCCTGAAAGGATCATTACTGATAATGGTTCTAATCTCAACAACAAGATGATGGCTGACTTGTGTCGAGACTTCAAAATAGAACATCACAACTCTTCTCCATATCGTCCTAAGATGAATGGCGCCGTCGAGGCGGCTAATAAAAACATCAAGAAGATTGTTCAGAAGATGGTTGTGACATACAAAGATTGGCACGAGATGTTACCATTCGCGTTGCATGGGTATAGAACATCAGTGCGCACTTCAACTGGGGCAACTCCATTCTCATTGGTGTATGGTATGGAGGCAGTTCTACCGGTCGAAGCGGAAATCCCTTCCTTGAGGTTGATGATGGATATCAAGCTAGATGAAGCTGAATGGCTCCGATCCCGATATAATCAATTGAGCCTCATTGAAGAGAAGCGTCTAGCAGCTGTATGCCATGGACAGTTGTATCAACGACGAATGAAGCAAGCTTTTGACAAGAAGGTGCGACCACAGAGGTACATGCCAGGAGATTTAGTGCTGAAAAGGATTCTTCCTCCTCTCAACGATCACAGGGGCAAGTGGACACCCAACTATGAAGGACCGTTCGTGGTTAAAAAGGTCTTCTCAGGCGGAGCCTTAATGCTGACAACCATGGACGGAGAAGACTTTCCATCCCCTGTCAATGCAGACGCAGTAAGAAAATACTTCGTGTAAAAAGGACCCGCTGGATAAAAACAGAATAAAGATCCAGGCAAAAATGGGTATCCCGGCGAGCCAAAAACAGAATAAAAGGCTCGGGCAAAAGTTAGGGAAATTTTGAAAAAAATGTACACCCGCTGAGTTGAAAAGCCACATCGGACAACTCAGGCAAAAAAGGGTATCCCGGTGGATTGAAAACCTGAAAGGGCGATCCACGCAAAAGAGGGATTAACACGAACGACTGCGATCTGCGAGATCCATGACATACCTACAGTTGAGGCTATCCTAAGGGTTGAAGATCAGTCCATTTACTTTTTCTCAGGAGGCGGAGCGAGCGGAACGTCTTGAAGACATACGAGTCATAACCGGGTTGATACTTGATGAGATTCATTTTTTCACATTGCCAATAGGGTAGTTTGTTTTTCTTTTAGTTGTTCCCTCATTTTAGGGAACTGCTTCCTTTGTATTGCCTATTCAGGGCCACCTTTCCAAATCAATAAAGTTCAACTTCAGTCAATTGACTATTTTACTTCTTTGTTTTTACTTTTTTCATCCAGCATTGATTGATTGTGAAAACGTGTAGCAAATAGTAACTTGCATTGTGTTATGAACATTTGAATGCTTTTCTAACTCGTGCAGGAGAATAGAAACGTTTAACACAACTCTGAAATGGTGTTGAGATACCTAGACAACGATTCATGCTATGAGCCTGAGGCAAACAGGTCCCAAACTAATTCTCTATGTTGCAGGTACTATCGATTGTGTTCATGCAGGTACAGGTACTGGTGTTGCTAACATAGCTAAAGGCTATCGTCCAGGAGGGGCATTCCCTTTTGTTTGAGCAGAAATAAATGTCTCCTAGGGTGTTTCCAATCATCCCCAGCCATGTGAAAGTTGAAATGTCTCCCAGCTAGACAGCAAAGAGTGGGTGTCGTCCCCAAGCAGAAGTCTTCCCTCAGGCAGGGGCAACTCTCAGTAGTATAAGGAGTGGTTTGCCTTCCCAGCAGTTGCTTCCTCAGCAGTGTCATGCCTTTGGTTTCCAGGAGGTTCTCATCTCCCCACCAGAGTTCAAGAAGGGTCCGCCTCTAGCAGGGTTTTGGCGCTCCAATCTCAAAGTCCAATTTATTTTTGGCAGTGGCGGCTATTCAGAGTCTATGAATTATTAACAGCTTTCCCCGCAGAGTTGTTTCCTCCTCACCAGGATGAATCAGATCAATGCAGTGATCATTATTCCTCCCCAGTCAAGCTATTTGGGATGCCTGCAGCCTCCTTTCCGGGAGATCCTTTGCATTTGCATATGCATAATCATCATTACATTTGCATCCTCCAAAGCGTAGCATTTCCATCATCATGGAGCATTACGCCATAAATTCAAACATATGCATGCCAGCATGGGCCAGTTTTGAGGTATATTATGTACGACTTATAACATCTTCTCAACCTGGAGTACTCCGCACAGAGGATACCAATATCATTTTTCAGACATCCTTGTCTTTTTCAAGTCAATGTTCGTCATTTCTCCGCGTCTTGTTTGGTACAACAGTCGCGTCGCAGGTTCCCGTTTTGTATAACGGTCCTGTTTGCTTGGGCTCTCGTTTATGTACAACGGTCCCGTTCCATCTTATCCTGTTTTCTTTATGTTTGGTTACCGCCTGCGGCCGGTATACCTTTGCGTCTCCATTCGAGGATGGTTTCGTGTTAGATCCGAGGATCTTTTGGATTGTCATTCGAGGATGGCATTCTTTTCTTCAAGTCCTTCCGAGGTTGGTCTTGTTATTTTGTGTGGCTATTATTCGAGGATAGTAGTTCACTTTTTGAGCTTATTGATCGAGGTCAGTTTGTCTCTTTTGCAAAGTCTGTCTGAGGTCAGCTTTGTGTTTGGTTATCAGTCGAGGCTGGTATACCTTTGCGTCTCCATTCGAGGATGGTTTCGTGTTAGATCCGAGGATCTTTTGATTTGTCATTCGAGGATGGCATTTCTTTTCTTCAAGTCCTTCTGCGGTTGGTCTTGTTTTTGTTTTGTGTGGCTATTATTCGAGGATAGTAGTTCACTTTTTGAGCTTATTGATCGAGGTCAGTTTGTCTCTTTTGCAAAGTCTGTCTGAGGTCAGCTTTGTGTTTGGTTATCAGTCGAGGCTGGTATACCTTTGCGTCTCCATTCGAGGATGGTTTCGTGTTAGATCCGAGGATCTTTTGATTTGTCATTCGAGGATGGCATTTCTTTTCTTCAAGTCCTTCTGCGGTTGGTCTTGTTTTTGTTTTGTGTGGCTATTATTCGAGGATAGTAGTTCACTTTTTGAGCTTATTGATCGAGGTCAGTTTGTCTCTTTTGCAAAGTCTGTCTGAGGTCAGCTTTGTGTTTGGTTATCAGTCGAGGCTGGTATACCTTTGCGTCTCCATTCGAGGATGGTTTCGTGTTAGATCCGAGGATCTTTTGATTTGTCATTCGAGGATGGCATTTCTTTTCTTCAAGTCCTTCCGAGGTTGGTCTTGTTGTTGTGGCTATTATTCGAGGATAGTAGTTCACTTTTTGAGCTTATTGATCGAGGTCAGTTTGTCTCTTTTGCAAAGTCTGTCCGAGGTCAGTCTTTGTTGTTGATGGTTATCGCCTGTGGCCGGTATACCATCGTATTTCTATTCGAGGAGGGTTTTAGTACTGGATCCGAGGATCCCTCATGAGTTGTCATTCGAGGATGACATTCTTCCCAGCATATCTCCGCCTGGCTCTTTCCCTGTTACCTATTCAGAGGTCAAAACAAAAAAAAATATATAAATAAATAAATGGGCGGGTGGCATTCCTGTTATCCCGAGTTCAAATTTTCAGGTTTTATTCGAGTATTCAATCACTCCATACCTTGAACGCCTAAAAGTTGTTGCAATCATCCGTTCAGGTCTGCAGTTGATTGAATAGGGGCAGCTGTAATACCTCAAAATTTGCCCTCTCATTTCCTCAACATTTTGCATAGCATTTTGCATATATGGATTCATAAAATAACCAAAAACATTGCATCATATATAGCATAGCCGAGGCGTGGGTATGTGATCAATGATCGGAGCAACCGAAAGTTATGAAGAGGCTACCGAAGGGCCACAAAGCTTCTCAACCTTGTGCAAAGGGTTCACAATATCCCACAAGTCTTCACTTGAAGCCACAAGTCATGGAAAGTTTTGGTTTGATTGAAGGAGGCAAGCAGTGCAATACTTCTTGAGGGAAAAGAGCCGAATTAGGGTTTCATTTCTACAGGGCTTCTACATAAATTTTTGAGTCGAAGTGGATTTCTTTGACTTATATATGATGTCAAGTGCCTAGGGTTCAAATCTCGTCCACAAATTCATTTTGGAAGGGGTTCGACTGGCCGGACGACGGAAAATCGAGGAATTGGAGAAAAGGCAATCGGGCTAGGTAAAAAGGGTCGACTCCGGACTTTTAAGATCGAGATCGTGAAATTAGGGTTACAATGATCCTATGGTTCAAACTTGATCAAGAAATGATGGAGGAATCATAGAAAAACCAAAGAAAAATCATTTGAAAGGTAGTTAGTTTCACCATTTCCCTCCACCTTTCCTTCCACTTTCTTTCCACACTTCCTTTCATTCTTTCCGTCTCATTTTTCCACTTCAATTCCACTCCATTTCCCTTGGAAACTTCCACCACCTTCCACCATTTTCTAGAGTGTTCCAAGGAATATTCCCTTTTCCAACCCTAACCCTAACTAACTTCCAAACCTAATTTTGGATCCCAAACCTAATATTTGGGCCCCAAACCCAAACCTAGCTCCTAGCCTAGTCTCTATTTAAGCCATTTTCATCCAAACAAAAAGGGTTGAACACCATTTTCCAATCTCACTCTTTGATAAGCACTTTTTTCTCTCATTTTTCCTCTCCCTCTCACCAAAGCTTTTTCAAATAAGCTCTTCAAGTTTCACATTGAAACTTGAAGATCTTGAAGCTTAAGCCTCCAACCTTCATATTTTGTGGATTGAAGAAGGATAAGCTACTGAATTTTGTGAGGATTATCGACTTATCAGAAGCACACGAAGATTCAAGCTCAAGAACGCATTTATTTTGCGATTTCTTGGTTTTCGGTTTTCTCTTCGATTCAAGTTCCGATTCTTGCAACAATCACCGAAGCACTCCTCCGCTTCGTAGGTTGGTGATCTTAATCATTTCTTCTTTAAGTTATTCTCTCCATCTCGCCATTTTTGGCATTCTTTAAGTGCTTTTCGCTTTGTTTAAAATCAATTCCGTTTCGATTATGTTTGCTTGTGATTTGTGATTTTGGTTGAATTTGGATTTAAGGTGTTAATAGATATAGGTTCTACCATGTGTAAATAAGCTCCAATTGAGTAGAAATTTGTGTTAGCATGATTAAGTGGGGGTTAGGATTGTTTAGAAGGAAGATTGTGGCCAAAAGCACTTTTTTCAAAAGCATTTTTCACTTTTTGTTCAGTGTTAACCGGTTAACGCATATGGTTAACCGGTTAACGCATGCGTTTTTGGCCAGAATGCTGTATTTTTCTGCCCGTTAACGGGTTAACCTATATGGTTAACCGGTTAACGCTGTTCATTTTTGGATTTTTAGCCTATTTTCTTGCTCAATATTGCTTCCTAGTGCCTCTAATGTTCATGTATGTTTAGGTAGTGATTTTAGGGAATTTTTGGGTCCATTTCCAGTAGCCAATTTATTTTTTTCGAGTCGTTTCGACATGATTCCATTTACTTTTCTATGTTTTGTGTTAAAGGTGCAAATGTGATATAAGTGATTCTTGATGTTGTTTGCTACACTTTAATCATTTGTTTCACATGTTAATTGCTTGCTTAAATCCAACATATGCTTCATGATTATTGTCATTGCTTGCTTGATTGATAAAGTGATTAAATACCATGTTGATTTTTTGCCAAAAGTGATTAAATACCATGTTGATTTTTTTGCCAAAAAGTGATTAAATGCTTCACATGTTCATGCAAGTTTCTTGTGCTTAATTGACCATATCTTAACATGAGTTCAATTCTGATTTTATGCCATGCATGTGTAACAATTGATGCTTGTAGTGATACTTGTTCAATCTCATGATAAAATGCTCATGTGTGCAAAATGAAAAAAGTATGTTTGTTCTTGATTGATCATTGTCATTTTTAATCAAATAGATGATGTAAATAAATTCACATGTTTGAGTTCATTTTGTGATGCATGTAGATTCATGTCAAGTGACATTAATGTGTTGTTTATCATTCACTTTGTGCACATAAATAAAAATAATCAAATTTGGATTTGGCATTTCATAACTGTTTTTGTATATAGCTGCTGTAAAATACTTGTTTGTTATATTAGTATGATGTGTGTGACTTTCTACACCTACTTTTTCATGTTGCATGCTGGCTGTAAAAAGCTGGTGGGTGTTAGGCTTAGTTTCATAGCTGTTTGTGTATTAAGGGGCTGTAATAGGTGTTGTATTTTGGTTTTAGCATTTTTCTAGTTCCTTTAGGATTAAAATAGAGTCTAGTTTAGGTCTAAGGTGCCTTAGGATTTAATTAGGATTTAATTAATGTGTGTTTGCCTTATTCTTTTTAATAAAAATGTGCATTAACACTTGTTTTGTAGTGGGGAAGATTGAGGTAAGTTTACTCCACTTTATCCTTTATTTTTTTTATGCATTTCTTTTAGGCTGTTTAATTCATTTTTCCTTCCATATTTGTGATTGGTAGGATTCCCCATTGTTAGGACCAACTTATCTTCCTTAGGAAGTAAGTTGCATCCTTTTTCCTTTTTTTCTTTTCCTTTTTCCATTAGGAATAGAAAACCTCACTAACCACTAGGATCACTTTGTAAATACATAATACATTAGGATTGAGTCTTAGTCCCTTAGATTTTTCCTTTTATCAACTTGAGTCATTCTCTTTCTCATCTCAAACAAAATCCAAAAACACTTAACAAATAAATGAAATGATTCCTTGTGTATAGCCTTATTCCATGAAGCACTTGCATTCATTCCATCTTGGAGTGGTGTAAGCTTGACTATCATGATGCACAAGTCTCATCAAGGAGTTGTTCACAAAGAAAAACTTAAAAGACACTTCTTCACAAAAGCAACA
Source organism: Lathyrus aphaca (assembly GCA_963966055.1). Taxonomy (NCBI): domain Eukaryota; kingdom Viridiplantae; phylum Streptophyta; class Magnoliopsida; order Fabales; family Fabaceae; genus Lathyrus; species Lathyrus aphaca. The sequence goes on along the minus strand of OZ014519.1, from coordinate 274,002,280 downwards.
AAAACACTTAATAAAGTTCAACAAGCCAGTGAACTTAAACCCAAATCCTAGGAAACCAGTCTTGGATAAATTCTCCTTGCTGGGTATGCTTGTTCTATTATTCCATCTTGGAATGTAGAGTCAAGTGTACATTCCATGGAAAAGAGTTTGAATTCACTTCCTTGTGCCAAATTCATACAAAACTCATAAAAGACAAAAACAAACAATAACCGACTATCCTGCGGGAACTTCTCTTCTCATCTCATTCACTCACAACGCGAACTCGCGACGACTTGTCACACATGCAAGACGGTAAACGCACTCGTACCAGACGAGCATGCAACACCTGAGCATAGACATACGCAGTTCCAGCTGTAAAAAACACAAACAAATAGTTCCCGCCTTAGTTAGGCGAACTACGTCGACTCTGATCCTCATTATCCCGATGAGGTACGTAGGCAGCGGGGTAGGGCCCGTTCGAGCACATTCTTTATTTTCCCTACATTTTCCCCTTTTTATTCTCTTTCTCTTATTTCAGTTCTTTTCTCATTTCTCATTCTCATTCCAGTTAGCGGTTTTATTCAGCAGCATTCTTTATTTCTCACCCTTTGAAACAAGCAAGCAAGCGTGGATCCCGTCGGGTACGACGGACGATCTGGGGTGCTAATACCTTCCCAGGTCGTAACCGACTCCCGAACTCAGATCTTTGGTTCGTAAGGCCTTGTCCTTTCCTTCTTCCTCAGGTTTGTGCAACATTACCTTTCCCATTCATTCGGGATAAAAATGTCTGGCTGGCGACTCTAACCTTTTCCGCGCCACTTTCGCGTTTGTACTAGGATGAAAATCCCGGGAGCGACACCAACAAATGCCCGTTCATATATACCTTTCTGACACTCGTCTGAGTCATACTATTCCCCTGCAGATATAAGCCACAAACATCCTCTTTGGATACAGATACTTGCATACTCTTTTGACACTCGTCTGTGTCACTTTCCCCATCATGGTTGCCAAGTCACCTGTTGCAAACCAAACGCTTGTCGTAATACACTCTTGTTGACACCCTTCCGTGTCATTCTATACCCACAGGTCACCAGAATAACTTTTACACTCTCATATGTGAATGATTGATCATAACTTATACCCTTTCTCTTCTGACACTCGTCCGTGTCACACTATTCCCCAGCAAGTTGAACACTCGCCAGTGTCTTGCTCATACTCCACATACAGATACTCGTCCGTATCTTATATATACATATTTCCCCACAGATTCGACACTTGTCCGTGTTCTTTGTTAACCAGTTGGTACTCGTTGTTAATTTTATTATTTAATGATTGGCATTATGTTTGGTAAGACTAATATGGCTGGAAAATGTTGAATAAGAAGTTCCATATGTTAAATTAACATGGTATAGATTCTTGAAGAACATGTCAAACATGATGTCCTGACATGGTGGCACAGATAAATGTGGTTATAATAATTGGCAGATACTGAAGAAGATGTTGAAACATCTACAAATGTCATGACAGAATTACTGTCATATGTTACAGACAGATGTCAAAGAAAATGTTGAAACATCTGCAACTGTCATGACAACATTATTGTCATGTGTTACAGATAGATACTGAAGAAGATGTTGAAACATCTGCAAATGTCATGACAAAATTACTGTCATATGTTACAGACAGATGTCAAAGAAAGTGTTGAAACATCTGCAACTGTCATGACAACATTACTGTCATGTGTTACAGATAGATATCAAACAAGAAGTGTTGAACTTAGTTCAGGATGTCACACCAGATGTTGTGACATTGTCAAACAAAGTAACAATTAATGAACTTAAGTCAAGATATCAGGATGTCACACCAGATGTTGTGACATTGTCAAACAGAGTAACAGTTAATGAACTTAAGTCAAGATATCAGGATGTCACACCAGATGTTGTGACATTGTCAAACAGAGTAACAGTTAAGGAACTTAAGTCAAGACATCAGGATGTCACACCAGATGTTGGGACATCGTAAACCTGCTACCAGACTTAAATGATGCATAACAGAAGTGAGTAAATTCTGGAGAGTTTATCTGGAATTAATTGTGAATAGATAAGCACTCCAAGGCGCATCTTTATGGAGCTTAGTTATCTGATTTCAGTGTAACAGAATAACTAAATCACCTTGAATCAAGGAGGTAACAAACTAACTAACCCTAATTCAAGGTGATGACAGTGGGATTTATCAGATCTGAATTATGCAGAATATTCTACAAAATATTCTGATATCACAGGTGGAGTTATTTTAAAGGACTAGGAGATTCGAGGTGGAATTAATTTTTAAAGATGCAGAATATTTTGGAGATATTATGCAATCATATGTGGCGCTGATTTAAAGGGTGCTGATTTAGAAGATCTTAAAGACTCAATTTAAATTGAAGACAAATATTGAAAAATATAGAGTTTCTATATTTAGAGATATTTAGGAGTTTTTAGATTTGAAGATCTTTTGGTATATTTGTAGCAGATTTTTTCTGCATATTTGTAGCAGTTATTGTTGTGATTGTTTAGGACCAAATCTAGTTGGGAATAGGTTATAAAAGAAACCCTGTAACCTAGTTTAGAATTAACCCAATCAACCGAAAATGTAAACATTATTAGGGTTGTGTTCTTGTGGCAGCTGTGCGTAACAAGGAACCCTATTGTGGCTGTTTCACCTGTGATTCTCGAAGCCTGTAAGCAAGAGAAGTATTGTACTTAATTGAGGCTACTAAGAAAAGTTAAGTTGTTGTCATGGAAGTATGGATTCTATTTGTGAATTGTTGTATAGGTATGAAGTCTTCAATATCAGCAACTGAGAGTTGAGAACTGTGAGACATCACTGAGGTGATTGGAAGTGAGAATGAGTTTCTCATATTTAGGAGTTCCTAAGTAGAAGTTGCATTGGTAGTGATTAAGTGAGAAGACTGTAAACTATAGGTGTTTGCTGAGAATTCTTTGAATTGATACTACATAGTGGATTTCCTTCCTGGCTTGGTAGCCCCCAGAGTAGATTGATTTGATCGAACTGGGTTAACAATTCTGCTGTGCTCTTTATATCTTTTCTGTTTTATGTTTTATGCAGTACCTGAACTGAATGTCCTATCAGATGTCACAACATCCTGAAGCATGTTTGACTCTGATATATCAGAATTATTTAAGTACTGGTATGTATGCCTTACCATGTTTATAAGTAACAGATAAGATGTCTCAACATCATATTCGACATCTGAGTCTGTCATACAAGAATTTCACTTGTCCATATCATCATCTCTGAACATGCGTCAACGTTTGTTTCTACCGATACTCGTCCGTATCATGGTCATAAGGATGCTCGTCCGTATCATGGTCATAAGGATGCGTCAAAACACTTATACTTTTATTATTGAGCGTAAACACTTGTCCATGTTTACCATTCCCCAGCAAATCTCCTGCAAAACAACTTTTCTTCTATCCTACATTCGTCCTATGTCGTGATACTTTCGGCAGTCGTACCCTGCCAGGTGATCGTCCTTCACCTTTGGATGATCGTCCCTCATCCTTTCCCCAGTGGAGCCTCCATTATTGGAACCCTTTCATATCCGGCATTCGTCCTATGTCGTGATATTTAGCAGCCGTCCCCTGCTAGGTGATCGTCCTTCACCTTTTGATGATCGTCCTTCCTCATTTCATCCGATGGCCGTCCCCATCGTTGATCTCGTTATCTAACATTCGTCCTATGTCATGATAAGCCTTGAGAGCAGCCGTACCTTGCTAGGTGATCGTCCTTCACCTTTTGATGATCGTCCTTCATCATGTTTATCCGATGGTCGTCCCCATCACTGACTTTTTGTTTCTATCTGGCATTCGTCCTATGTCATGATAAAGAGCAGCCGTCCCCTGCTAGGTGATCGTCCGTCCCCATCCTTGTTTACTTTTACTTTCCAAGCATGATGGCCGTCCCCATCATTGCCTTTGTTGTAATCCCCAGAGAGTCTTCTTCTCCCCAGTGAGTGCAAATTTTGGACTGTCTTTGGTATTCAACCACAAGTTATCATGTTTGTCTGTTAAGCCAGGCGCTTACATCCTGCACAGCTAACTCATGTTTGAATAGGGGTAGCTGTAAACACCCCAAATTTGCCCTCATTAATTTCACACCATGGCTTGTGATCTTTCATGTTTGCATAAGCATAAGCATACCATCTCATATTGCATTTTTTGTTTCTCTACATTAGTCCAAGTTCATCTGCATCTAGGGTTTGTGATTTGAGCAATCCAAGGATCCATCTGAGCCACTCCAAGGGTCTCCATTTATTCAAAGAGGGTCCATGAATGTTCTACCATCATATTATATCTCTCAAAGATCAAGGAAGTCAAGAAATCACAAGAACTTGGAAAGCATGGAAGCAGAGCTAGGGTTTCACTACACAGATGACCTGAAATTAGGGTTTTGGTTTCAGAGGCCACAACTCCAAATTTTTTGGTCATTATTGTTTCTAATAGTCTCAATATGTTATAAGGATCATGTGTACCAAATTTGATGAAGAAATTCATTGTGGAAGTCATTTGTACACTGGGTAACTTCTTGAGCAAGTCAGAGCAAAATCAGGGCATCTGAGGCCCCCAACAATGGAAACAAAGTGGATTTTTCATCAAATGGAAGTTATATTATCTTTATTTGATCATTGAAGTGCTTGGAAGTCCACAAAATTGAAGAAAATTGAGTTAAACCAAAAGTTGCCAAAAATGGAAATGACTTGTAATGGAAACTTTCCATTTTAGGAAAGTATTTCAAACTCCTCGTTCTCAACCAAAAATGCTTCAAATGAAGAATTGTTGGTCATGAAAGTTGTAGATTGGATCATTCCCTTTTCAAAAGGTACAAGAACAAGTTCTAATTCATTATGGAACTCAAGTTATGGCTTGGCAAAGTTGGCAAAAATCACATAATTTTCACTTTCACACCAAAGAGGATTTTTTGCAAATTCACAAACCAAACCATTTCGTGACCTCTAATACACTTCTAGGTATCATACAAACATAGTGTATTGCCTAAGAATCAGAATTGGCCCAAGAATCTCAAGTTTCAATGCCTTGCACATCAAGAAATCACAAAGGGGCCAAAATGTACAAGACTTGCAAAAACTCATACAACCATGCTTCCACTTGCTGCAGCACTCCAATCTCAATTCCATGGCTCTCCTTGATCAATGTTGAGGCCAGACATGCCCTTTTACAGCCACTGAACCAACCCATACCTCAAGTACAAGTTATGTTGACATTTTGGCAACTTGCCCATACCAATCACCATAGGCCACAACAACTCCTCTGACCTATCAAAGCTTGTTATGTGGATCAAAAGCAACTCATAACATACACCACACAAGGCTGAAACCTCAAAATCACCAAGTTCCTCAAAATCACCCCAAAAGTAAAAGCTTTCGAAACTCATAGCGCACACACTCAAACTTAAAACTTCTTTCATCAATCAACTCATCATCACAAGAGGATCATTTCCCACCCTTCATTGCAACCTAAAAGCACCCAAAACTGAAATACGATTTCTGACCAGCTGAAGAACAACTACTCAAACCAGCCATTATAAACTCCTTCCAAGCATCAAAGCATCACCAGGAGGATCATTGGAGTCATTTTGCACAAGAGAGGAGGTCCAAAAGCTCCAAACTGAGAAAGCTCAAGCTCAGGTAACCTCAAGAACTTTTTTTCCAGAAATGCAATTTTAAGTTCTTGAATGATTCCTTATGATTCACTGATCATGCTGATGTGTTTAAAATTGAAAATGGTTGCATATTGAGCATTTCACAAGTTTCTGAAATTTCTATTTGATTTTCTGTTTTACTTCGAATCTTGTTGTTCATGTGAAATAAATGAAATTTGTTGATTGATTCTTGTTTAGAGTGATGTGAGGATCATTTCTGGAGAGTTTGATGCGTTTATTTTACGTTTTGAGTGAGATAGCACGTTTGGCTGGCCGGAGAAGATGACCAGAGCTTAGCTCCAGTCACCTGAAAGTAATTAGGGTTCTAATTAGGGTTTAGTGTCCAGTTTGAATAAGGACCGTAGGATGTGTTTTACCCGCGTGCGTGGATGGCTGAGATTGAGTCATTAAACCCTAAACTGAATTAATTAAATTAATTAGGATTTATTATCTAGGAGTGATCTGGAGATGCGTCTACTTCCTCAGATGCGTCTACTTCCCCTTTAATTCATTTTTATTTTCATTTTATTCCATTTATTTTGAGCAATTTATTTAAAATACTTAGAAAATTCCAAAAATATTTTTCTTCTACATTTTGTCTTCAAATATTTTTATTCACCCAAAAACATTTTTATTTTTATTTTTTGCATTAAAAAACCATTTTAAAAATATTTAAATGTTTATTTTAATTAATTAATGGAAATTAATTAATTAAAATACCATTTAGGTTTCTAAAAATTCCAAAAAAATTCACATTACATCTTAGGACATTTAGAAACATTTTCAAACCATTCATACAAATTTCATTTTAGTTTTGATCCAATTTTGACATTTTTCTTTGAATTTAAGGTTCATAAAATCCCTTTTTGGAACCCTAACTTTGAAAATTCTTTTCTTCCTAACCATGAAGGGTTTTACATTGGTTCTTTTTGCATTGTTCTTCATATAATATGTAGTATCTAGCATATTTTTTCCAAGAATTTATCTTTCATTTTCAATTTGATTTGCATTTTCCCCCTTAAGGTACCCAAAAACCCTAGTTAACTTAGAAAATTCACAACTTTCTTTAGGTAAGAGTTAGACCTTCTCATTTGGGGTGTGATATCATATGGGGTTAGGGTTCCTTTGAGTTCATTTGCAATTTTTTATCTTGTGATTTGCTTCTGTTTTTGACATTTTCATCTCATCCTTTCATTTAACCCTAATCTTGCATCCATACTTGCATCTTACATTGCATTGCATGAACATGTGAACTTGCCATGACATTCTAAGCACTTGTATGCCATCTTAGACATCTTAATACATTTCTTGAGCATTTATTGGTCATTTCTTCATGCATTTATGCTTTGCATCCATTTCATTTCATAAGCATCCATCTGTTTTCATGCTTCATGCATGCTTCATTTGCATTCTGATCTCTTGTATGAACATTCATAGCACTTGGTATGCCTTTGCATCATCTCATAGCTGTAACACCCCAAATTTTCCCTCTTCATTTTAAGCATCATATCATATCATATTCATCATACCCATATCATTTCTTCAGCATCATACCATGGAAATATGAAGCATAACATTTTCATGACCTAGCATCAGGCATATGATCATCTGTGGGGGTTCTTGAAGCATCACATGCTATGACAAGGGTCCCAATGGATTTGTTCAAGTCCTATGAGGAATCTACATTGCATTCACAAGTTCAAGTTCATTCGCAAAAGCTCAGAAGGTTGGAAAATCGTCAGGGAATTCAAGCTAGGGCAAGGCTCCTACGCAATGATCCCAAGTTAGGGTATGAGTTTCAGGCAGGGAAAATTTGTGACTTTGGCTATTTCATTTAGGCAAAGTCTATCATATAACAAGAGAATCCTAAGGTTGAAATTTGGTGGGAAAATTCCTCAGAGAAGTCAGCTATTTCATCAGAAGTTCAAAAATACAATTTTTCTCCTGTATGAGGAAATCCTGATTAGGGTTTTGGGACAGATACTCATATCTTCTTAATTTTGACCGTTTCTTATGGGCAAAGGTTCTCATTTAGTCTGCATGGCTCATGCATGATGTTTGAGGCAAAAATGCACTGAAGAAGTCAAGACTTGGTTCGGTTGCTTAAGGGTGAAGCAAGAAAGTCAAATGTGCAGTCAGAAAAGTCAACAGGAAGTTTTCAGAGTTTTTTTTAATCAGGATTATCATTTTTGAGGTTATATTATAGCGAGGAATAATTCAGTTGAGTTTAAATGTCAAAAATCGGGAGTATGCAAAAAGTTACTAAATTTGGAAATGTGGAGGTTTCCATTTTTTAGAAATTATTTGTACTTAAACTTCAAGCTATTATTTCATGCGCGAAAAAGCTCCGAATGATTTTTCGACGAACACAAAAGTGGTAGAACACGAGTTTCCCTTTCCGAAAAGTCCAAGAACACCTTCATAGTATTTTTAGAACTCAAGATATGAATTTTTGAAGTTTAGGTGCATTTTTGGTTCTTTTTGGGACATTTGTCAAGATGCCATTGTTTTCTTTTATTACTTTTTTGTGTGTGTCACATTGTTATTATGTCATTTTTTTTACAACTTTCTTTTAATGGTGCATAATAATCTTTTCCATGACCAAAAGAGGGTGACTTTCTTTTTCATTGTTTGTTGTTTTCGTTGGTTTCACTTTGTGAAATAAAAGGGGAAAAGAAAAGAAAAATGAGGCAAATGTGAGAGCACATGGGGTGGTGGGAAATGATCAGCACACTAGTACATACCATACACGCCTCTCACCCTTCTTGCGTGATGGTTTTGGCCGTTTGAAAACGGACACCTCACGCACCAGCGAAAAGGATGTCACGTGAATGAAAAAACGCCTTCCATGCATCATCCACCCACAACAACCTAAGCATTGGATTATTCTTGCTGCCTCATGAACGAATAAAAAAAGGCCAACGCATGCATTAGGACCGCAACAACTTTACAGACATTTGTTGGTTGTTTAAATAGCAGAATGGATAAAAGGGGAAAACGTAATTTCTGAGGGGGAGAGTGCAACAGAAATTGTTTCTTTTCCACTTTGCATTGACAACAAAAAGAGACCTCACTTTCTCTCATTTTTTTTCAAAAAAAAGAGGAGGATTGCTGCAAGTTTTCTCTCTTTTTCTCTCTCAAAAAATTCGTGCTCTCATTCTCCTCCATCAAATAATAAAGATTCAGATTTAAACTCTTTCAGTCACTCTTTGTTTTCACATCTGAACAACATAATCTGATCATGGCACCACCATTTTCTAGCTTGAGGATGCTTCACGGATGATTTGAAGCTAACAACATTTTCGGATTCATTCTTTCTGGTCTTCAAATAAGCCTTTATTTGGCTTCACAAAGTACAAGGAAGATCTTAACCTCTCCGGATCTCTCGAATCCAACGAGAAAAGCTCAATCACAGGTTTGAATTCTATCTTGTTTTGCTCCATGTTTGGACCTGTTTTAGCTTGATACATGTTCTAAATGCTTAACCTAGCTTAGTTGAAGTATTATGAGGCTATTTGATGCATTTTATTTTTTTTTGCAACTTTGATGTCTAAACTTGTGGGCTTCGTTCCTCTGTGGATTTGGAATATCTGTGAGAACTAGTGGTGTGTTGGTGTTCCTTTTGCTTCAAAGATCATTTTCGGTTTTTATACCTTGCGATTTTGTTGAGAAACGGAGAAGTTGTGCCGATTCAGAGTTTGAGAAATTTCACTTGTTAGTCTCTGTTTTGCTGCGTTTGTTGTTGATGTTCATGGCATGAGGTTGATGACGGTGATGTGTCGGCACGCCATTGGTGCTGGGTGTTACTTTTTTGTGTGCGTTTTAATCTTTTTTTTCTTTTTTTTATTATTTCATTTTGTTTTTAAATCCAGTGGACCGATTGATATAAAGTCTAGATGCTTTTGTCCATATAAAAAAATAATAAAAGAGAGAAAATAATAATAATAAGAAAGTCTGATTTAATTTTTTTGCAGATTTATCATGGCTTCAAGTGGGCCTAGCCGGGTCCACTAATTATACCCCCTCTATCCTGGCCCATTTTATTTTAACTGTATAATCTTACTCTTCACGCCTCCCAACCATTTTCATTTAAAATTCTTTTTCACTTCATTTTTCTTATTTCAGTTTGCTTTTAATTCATTAAAAATATAATAATTCATCTAAAAATTCCCAAATAAATCATGAATGTTCCTTTGTGTCTCTAAAATTTTGTCACTTTTTTATTTTTATTTTTTTCATTAATTAGCGTGCCAGAATTAAATCACCAATGTGCATAGCTTCTTTTGATCCATTTCTTGACCAGTCTGTTTTGTAGATTTTCTATAGACTTCAATATTTGGAGTTTTGATCCCATTCTTTTTGCATTATGTTCCTAAGATCTTCTAGTTTTCATTTGATTTTTCTCAGAATTTTTAGAAATTTATTTCTTAAGTTTTGGTCTGGTATCTTGTGATATAAGTTTTCTGTCCTAGCGTGTGTTTGTGCATTCATTTGACCTAGTTCCTCTCTGAATTTTGGAAAATCCTTTTGGCAGGTTAATATAATGTGTTTTAGGATCATTAGGTTCCAGTTGTAGAATTTTTAGATGGCTGGTCGATTATTTGTGAATTTTTATTCTCACTTTGTCCCATTTTGTTTCTTTTGGATTGTTAGATCTCTTATAAGCTTAGAAGGGCACTTGTGCCATCTTTTTCTTCTTGTTTGGGGTTCCTTTGGGGTATAGGTATCTTCCTGGTCCTAATTTAGGTTTTGTTTCTTCTAAATTTTTGAGTTTGCTTCATATTCAAGTCATTTGTTTCTTTAAGTGTTTAAATTCCGTATTTTGATTCCGTTGCTTTTATTTTGGCATTGTTTGGTATTGTGTGATTTCTCCCTTCATCTTGCTGGCCTCTTGGGCCATTCTTCATACCATTTTGATTCTGGTTGTGAATTTTATGCTTGTGTTCATTTGTATATGCTAACCTTGCAGGAGCTATGGTAAGTGTGAGATGTGGGAATTGAGTTCCACATCTCTAATTCTTACCTCTTCCTTTTATGTTTATGTGAACTAACCCTCTTTTGTTGGGCTTAGGCCTTTCTCATCCTCTCTTATATCTTCTTCTTCCTTCTTCATTAGGTTAGAAAACCTCACTAACCCTTAGGACATCCATGCATGTGAATACTTAGGATTATTTTAGTCCCCCTTTAGAATTTTTCCTTTGAGATCCTTTTGGTTCTTCTTCTCTTCTCATCTCATAACTCTTAAAAAACACTTTAATAAATGTGAAGTGATGCATTGATCCATAGCCTTATCCCATGAGGTATGCTTGTAGTCTTCCCATCTTGGGATAGTACATGTTTACCTTGTGATGCACAAGTCTGATCAAGGTATCTTCTTCATAAAGAAAAGCATAAAAACACTTCTTCATTGTAAATAACCAAAAAACACTTAATAAGTAAACAAGTTAGTGAGCCTAAGCCCTAATCTTTGGGTTCAAGTTTTGGGGATCTTCTCCTTACTTGAGTGTGCTTGTTCTATTATTCCATCTTGGAATGTAGCGACAAGTGCACATTCCATTGAAGAGAGCTTGAGTTCACTTCCTTGTGACACACTCCTAAAAGCTTTCTAAAAAAAAAACAACAAACAAACAATAATCGTCTTTCCTTCGGGAATTCTTTTCTCACCTCCTTCGCTCCGTCCGCGAACCTGCTCCTACTTGTCATTTTGCAAGACGGTTACGCACTCGTCGTCCGAGCCTGCAACACCTGAGCATTGGCATAGGCAGGTCAAGCCTTAATTCACAAACAAATAGTTCCCGCCTTAGTTAGGCGAACTACGTCGACTCTGATCCTCATTATCCCGATGAGGTACGTAGGCAGCGGGGTAGGGCCCGTTCGAGCACATTCTTTATTTTCCCTACATTTCCCTCTTTTATTCTCATTCTCTTATTTCATTTTCCTTATTCCTTTTCCATTCTCATTCCAGTTCCAGTAGCAGTTTCATTTCAGCAACATCTTTATTTTCTCACCCTTTGAAATAGTTTCTTTTACAAGCGTGGATCCCGTCGGGTACGGCGGACGATCTGGGTGCTAATACCTTCCCAGGTCGTAATCGACTCCCGAACTCAGTCTCTTTGGTTCGCAGGACCCGTGTCCTTCCTTTTCTTTCTTCTGGTTTGTGCAGCATTACCATTCCCTTTCTTCGGGATAAAAATGCCTGGCTGGCGACTCTTTTCTTTTTCCGCGCCACTTTCGCGTTTGTACCAGGATGGAAATCCGGGGAGCGACAGCTGGCGACTCTGCTGGGGATAATGGAACCCAGAATCTCTGGTTCCCCTGTGAGTCTCTCCTAGCGCTTGTGTGTTTCTATTCATTGGGTGATGTTTGTTTGATGTGGCTTGTTTTATTGTATTGCTGTTGGTTTACTGCTTTATTTACAGCTTTATTTTACAGCTTTATTTACGGTTTTCAGTATTTATTTTCTGCATCATATATATATCATACTGGACTGTCTGGGCTGGTTTTCTTTGGTGGGATGGGAGTTACTGGTTCTTGAGAGATATGAGCCAAGTACCCGGTTCGAGTGCACCATAGGACTTAGAGTGGTTCCACTTTGGCCTCATGAGATCTTGTCATGGGGGTAGTAGTGAGTTCCACACCCAGGTTGCGATTGTCTTGGAAATGTCTTGATTTGGGGATCTTCCTCTCTCATTACATAACCTTGACAGTTATGTGCAGCTGGGGACCGATCATTGAGAACCTTTGTGGAAACAACCCTCTCCAGTGGTGACAGTGGCAGACCACATTTTGTGGCAAACCCATTCGCATCCGAGGGTCCACTGGGAACTCGCATAGGATGGCCTGGTTCTCTTATAAGAACTCGGTCAAAGCATCTGGTCGTATGACATTAGTACTGTATCCTACGGGCTGAATGTACTATTGTTTCTCGATTTCAGCGCTTGAAGCTGGGGACTTATAAGGGATGCTTGTTTTTCCCGGACTCAGCTGAGGCCTCCCTGCATAGTACATAATGCCTAACCGATTCCCTGATTTGGTCATGAGCCATTTCTCGGAGATGGTGACAGTATTATTGCTATGTGGCTTTGAGAGTCCGTGATGTCTGACCCGGAGCCTTTTACCCGTGAGATTGGGGGGTGTTTACAGGTGTGCAGGAACCCACGACCTCAACATACACTCATTTGTTCAGTTATGATCTTTGGTCCTGTGATTATGATCTGTGGTTCTATTGACTCTATGGTTCCGAAGTTATGGTCCTGGAATTCTGGATTTCTTGATACCGTGATTCTGAGATCTTCTATCAGAGGGTTGTGATTATCAGAGGGTGTGACTCAGTGAACTTTTGGGTTTGCCAGTTATTCAGAGGGGCCCTTGTCAGTGTTCCAGTTCAGATGGTCCCAGTTGGTCATATGCTTGCATTGCATTACATTTGCATCATTCTTTGCATTAACTGTTTATGTTTCCCATTTTTCAGGTCATTAATCACATCTGTTCCCAGTTCTGGTATTCTTATCTCTATGGCAGAAATCAGAAGCGATCCGAGGAAAAAGAATGTGCATTATACCTTTCTTCAGCCGGAAGTCAGAAGTGTTCAGAGGTTAGCAGGTCTGATGAACGATCAAGTCTTGGGTAATTTCAAGAAAAGATATGGCCAGATACTGAAGTTTGTGGACAAGCCTACTACAGACCAAAAGGACAGCTTGCATACATTGTTGCAATTTTATGATCCCCTGCTGCGTTGCTTTGTTCTTTCAGGTTACATCTTAGCTCCGACATTGGAAGAGATCTCCAGCATGCTGGGTGTTCCGATCAGAGAGACATTGCCATTCTACGGGTCAGAGGTTGTGCTTAGAAATGAAGACATAGCCAAGGTTTGTAGGTTGCCAGTTGTTTCAGTCAGAAAAGCTTTGCAAGAGAGTAAAGGCAGAGGTCTACCATGGAGTGTGCTTATCCCAGAGGCTGAGAAGTATGCTACAGAAGCTAAGTGGAATGACTTTGGGGCTTTGCTGGCATTGATGGTATATGGGTCCAGCTTGTTCCCCGGAGAGAAAGAGTTTGTCAGCTTAGAAGTGATTTCAATCTTTGCAAAAGGCAATCCAGTGCCTACCTTATTGGGTGACTTTTATTTTAGTGTCCATTACAGAAACGAGAAAGGTAGAGGTGGTCCAGTGGTCTGCTGTGCTCCTTTGTTTGCTGAATGGTTCGCTAGACAGTTGCCTAAGTCAGGTGCCTTCAAGGATATACGAGGCGAATGGAGATGGTCCAGAAGATTGATGGGACTGACTGAAGAAGACATTGCTTGGGGTTATGACAGGGATTTGCTAGGAAAAGAAGTGATGGTTAGTTGCGGAAGGTTTGCTGGAGTACCTTTGCTGGGAAGGAAAGGTGTCATCAGTTATTACCCGACTTTAGCCAGAAGGCAGTTTGGTTACCCTTTGAAGGATCCTCTTCAGATGGAAATGTTTGCTGAATCTTTGTATTTTCCTGTTGATGGAAACAGAGAGCTAGTCCAACAAGCAGTTCAATCCTGGGATCACAGAAAAAGGAAAGGGAAGAAGGACTTCGGCCGAGTTGATCCCAAGACATATCCACCATATGCTGAATGGTTGAAAAGGCATATCGAGTCAGTTCTCATGCCTTTTTCAGTCGAAGCTCCACTTTATCCCCGAGAGGTACCAGGTCCGAGCAGTACGGTTTCCTTGGAGGAGTACAAGAAGCTAGAAGCTCAGCTGCATGCGGTCAGAGTAGAGAATGTTGAGATGGTAAGCTTATACCACCAGGCCAATAGAGCCAAGAAGGAAGCTGAAGACAAGCTGCAGAAGCTCCAAGCCTCTTTGGAAAACAGAGAGAAGGATTTTGCTGGAAGAGAAGCCCATTTCCACAGATTGGGTATGATGGAAGCTCGAAGAGAAGTTAAGCGCAAGGAGACCTTAAAGACTCTCAGGAGTGCTCGGCAGTCCATTGTTTGGTTGAAAGGCCAAAGGGATGAAGACCAAAAGAAATTCAAAGAGAAGGAAGAGTTCTTCGAAGTTCAGATGGCTTTCAAGAAGGAGGAAGTGGAACAAGCCCACGCCATCCGGAGGGAGAAGACCCAACAGTTGGCCCAAAGTCAATTAGCTCTGGAGGAAGCCAGGAAAGAGATCGAAGAGCTCAAGCTGAGAGCAGGTGTCAAGAAAAGCAGGGCGGAGGTGGCAGAACCGGGGTCCTTAGCTTAGTTTATTTGTCAGACTACCTACAGGCTTGTTGTAGGAGTCTTGCTTTCATTTCCTTTGTCTTTATGTACTGATTTGTAACCCTTCGGGGAAGTTTCTTGGAGGTATTCTGACTTTTAGCCTATAGTGGTTTGTCCATATTCAATATTAATGTGCAAGTTATCACTTTGAATGTGCAAGACTCGTTTGTCCAGATACTGCTAAAGTCTGAACACTTATTAAAGAGAAAGTTTGAAAGATAAAAAGTGATTGCCGAGATAGATGCCAGAATTGGGGCATGCCAAATGCTTAAAATTGGGAACATGAACAGTTACATTGCATTGCATATAACATGTTTGTCTGTTTTGCAGGTGTTGCATCAATTACTAACGGGTTTTGTGTTTCAGGCACTATAGCTCCTCGAAAGGTTCGAGAACAACCAGCAGTGCACAGATACCCAACCAAGATTAACAGAGAGCGGGCCATGGATCAAATGCAGGCAGATTTGGCAGATCTAAGGCAGAGGATGGATAACTTCATGACATTAATGGCCAGCATGGGGCAGAATCAAGAGCGTCTGCGAGAGATGGTGGAGAATCAGAACAGAAACGCTGCTGCTGCTGCTAATACTGATAATCATACCGGTGCGGGCGCACGTCAGGGTGGACCTCATGTTATACAACCAGGGGCGACCGTAGTCAATGACGGGTTGCATAACATTCATGTGGACCACCAGGAGGACCAGTTCACTTTACTTGATGAGACCGAGGGTCAAGGGGTCGAAATGAACAAGAGGTTTGAAGAGATGGCCGAGCAAATCAAGGCTATTCAGTCCCAGAGTTCTTTGGGATTCGACATAACAGACTTGGGTTTGGTTCCGGGAGTCAGGATTCCGTATAAATTCAAAGTTCCTACTTTCGAGAAGTATAACGGCACTGCTTGCCCAAGGACCCATCTGCAATCATATGTTGGGAGAATCGCTGCGCATACGGACGATGAAAAACTATGGATGTATTACTTTCAGGACAGCTTAGTGGGAGCTTCCCTTGAGTGGTACATGAAACTCAGCAGGGTCAATGTTAAGAGCTGGAAGGATCTCGCTGAGGCCTTCGTGAAGCAATACCAATATAATATGGACATGGCTCCGAATCGCACCCAGCTGCAACATATGGCTCAGACAGCAAAAGAAGGCTTCAAGGAATATGCCCAGAGGTGGCGCCAGCTAGCTGCCAGGGTACAACCACCCTTGTTAGAGAATGAAATGGCCGATATGTTTATGGGTACCCTCCAGGGGGTATTTCTTGAGAGATTGGCATCAAGTTCTGCTACAAAGTTCAACGATATTGTCATTGCGGGAGAAAGGGTCGAAACGCTGTTGAAAATGGGGAAGATACAAGACCCAGGTGCTAGTAGCTCAAATGGAGCGAGGAAAACTTTTAGTGGACCTCCAAGAAGGAGAGAAGGCGAGACCAATGCTGTATTCGGCCGAAGCCAGGGTCGTGGTTACAGAAGACCTTATGAGCATATGGCTGCTGTTACCATTCCTGCAGCTCCCGTACAACAAGTGCTACCTCCGCCACAACAACATCAGCAACAACAACAACCCAGAGCTAACTACCAGCAGAGACCATATCAGCCTAGGCAGGCTCGCCCGGCTAATAGGGTAATTGAAGCTATTCCGATGACATATGCTGCCTTGTTGCCGAGACTACTAGATTTGAACCTTATCCAATTGAGGACTTTGGCACCACCACCTCCTGGAGAGCTTCCAGCTGGTTATGATGTCAACGCGCGATGCGCTTTTCATTCAGGAGCACCCGGGCACTCAACTGAGAAGTGCAGGGCGCTGCATCACAAAGTTCAGGATCTCCTAGATTCCAAGGCAATTAACTTTGCGCCTCCACCGAATATCAACTCGAACCCTATACCTAATCATGGCGGGGCAAGAGTTAATGCTGTTGAGGGAGATGACAAATTGAGTTTGGTGCTGAGTATTGATGAGGTCAAGACGCCTTTGAGGGTGGTGAAAGAGAGACTGTTGAAGGGTCAAGTATTTCCTGGTTGTTGTCTCGATTGCGAAGATTGTATAAGTGCTGTGAATGGCTGCGAGAAATTGAAGACGGGTTTGCAAGAGTTGATTGATGATGGGTCTCTGCAATTTAGCAAGATTAGTAATGAAAAGGCTGATGATGTGTCAACCATTACTATCTTCTACGATGAAGCTGACATGCCCGTCAGACAAGAGCCAGTTACTATTTACGCTCCTCAGATTAGTCCTGTGACTATAACTGTACCTGGGCCAGTGCCATATACCGATGATAGGGCCATTCCGTGGCATTATGGTTCTGATGTCTATGTGGCGGGACAGAAGATGGAAAGTAGACCTGTTGCTGACCTGACTATTGAAAATGTGGGAGGTGTTGGAGGATTTACTCGAAGTGGCCGTTTATTTGCTCCCCCTGCACTGAGAAAGGATCCTGAGGCCGAAGCTTCGTCTAAAGACAAAGGAAAGCAGACTGCGATTGACGAGTCAACTACTCCTGTGGCGGGGCAGGGGACGTTTGAAAAGGAGGTAGAGGAGTTTATGAAGATCATCAAAAGGAGTGACTACAAGGTGGTTGACCAACTGAATCAAACGCCTTCAAAGATTTCTATTTTGTCACTGTTGATGTGTTCTCCCGCGCACCGAGAAGCTTTACTGAAAGTACTTCAAATGGCTTATGTTCCTCAAGAGATCACTGTTAATCAACTCGAAGCTGTTGTTGGGAGTGTCAATGCTAGCCATGGCTTGGGCTTCACAGACAGAGACCTCACTTCGGAGGGAAGAAATCACAATAAAGCACTGCATATCACGATGGAATGCAAGGGTGCTGTGCTGTCTCATGTCCTTGTAGACACAGGCTCTTCTTTGAATGTGCTTCCGAAAAAGGCATTGATGAAGCTTAACATTGATGGGATTATCCTGACGCCGAGTGATCTGGTGGTTAAGGCTTTTGATGGGTCAAGAAGATCAGTTTTCGGAGAGGTTGAGTTGCCTGTCAAGATAGGCTCTCAAGTCTTCAAGAGTGTCTTCTATGTCATGGACATCCAGCCTGCGTATAGTTGCTTGTTGGGCAGACCATGGATACATGCAGCTGGAGCTGTCACTTCAACCTTGCATCAGAAGCTTAAGTACGTGGTGGACGGCCAGGTCATCACAGTTTGCGGGGAAGAAGATATATTTGTCAGCCACCTGTCGACGTTTAAATATGTGGAAATGGACGGAGAAATTCACGAGACTTTGTGCCAAGCTTTTGAAGCGGATGTCAGTATCTTGACTCTGGTGAAGAAAAACAACGAAGGCACGTCAATTCATTCCTACCAGGAAGCAAAGGAGGTCGTCCAATCAGGCAATGCCCAGGGCTGGGGCAAGCTGTTGGAGATGGAAAAGAAGGATGACAAATTCGGCTTAGGATATCAGCCTGGAGGGTCTACTCAGAGTGGTAAAGCTATCTCATTTACAAGTGCTGGTTTGCTCGGCCGCGATCAAATCTGTATGGCAAGCCAAGACGGGGACAGTGACAGAGACTGGGACAACAATTGGATCCGCCCATGTGCACCCGGCGAGGAACTAGGAAACTGGTCTGCTGAAGACATGGTCCAAGTTACCTGGCTCTCAAAGTAATTGTTTTGTTTCCTTTTATTAGCATACTGCATTGTCAAATCCAGCATTCTGCCCAAGATGCTTGGATCCATTGTATTGGGCCACCATGTTTTGTATTGCATCGTTATTTCTGCTATGAAATAAAAGGACATTTTCAGACAAACTGTGTTCTCTGTCTTTGTTTTAAACTTTTTCACAAAAAAAAAATATATAAACGGCAATGTGTTTTTCATTTTTGTTTTGTGTTAGCGTATCTTTTTCAAAATAAGCAGATTCTGAATAAGCACATCATTTGTGCAGTGCTGATCATCCGGATTCCACGGATAACGTTCCTGCTATGACTATGCATGACTTTGATAATCCAGTCTACCAAGCTGATGAAGGGGTTGAGAAAGACTGTGACCTCCCTGAAGAGTTGGTCAGATTGTTGAAACAAGAGGAACGAGTTATTCAGCCTCATCAAGAAGAGATTGAGACCATCAACATTGGCAGTGAAGATGCAAAGAAAGAAATCAAGATAGGGGCCAATCTGCAGGCCGACGTCAAACAAGAGCTGATCAGTATGCTGAGAGAGTATGTGGATATCTTTGCTTGGTCATATCAAGATATGCCAGGGTTGGATACTGACATCGTGATGCATAAGCTACCCCTGAGAGAAGACTGTCCTCCTGTAAAGCAAAAATTGAGAAGAACTCGCCCGGATATGGCGATGAAGATTAAAGAGGAGGTACAGAAACAGTGGGATGCCGGATTCCTTGCTGTGACTAGTTACCCACCGTGGGTAGCTAACATCGTACCAGTGCCTAAAAAGGACGGCAAGGTCCGGATGTGCGTTGACTATCGAGATTTGAACAGAGCAAGCCCAAAGGATGATTTTCCGTTGCCACACATTGACGTGTTGGTCGACAATACTGCCCAATTCTCGGTGTTCTCCTTCATGGATGGATTCTCCGGTTATAATCAGATAAAAATGGCGCCGGAAGACATGGAGAAGACAACGTTCATTACCCCGTGGGGAACATTCTGCTATAAGGTCATGCCCTTCGGTTTGAAGAACGCAGGGGCAACTTATCAGCGGGCAATGGTCACATTGTTCCATGACATGATCCACAAGGAGATCGAATGTTATGTGGATGATATGATTGCAAAGTCCAAAGACGAAGAGGAGCATTTGGTTAACCTGAAGAAGTTATTTGATAGGTTGATCAAATACAAGCTGAGGTTGAATCCGAACAAGTGTACTTTCGGAGTGCGTTCCGGAAAATTGCTGGGTTTCATTGTAAGTCAAAGAGGAATTGAGGTAGATCCTGCTAAAGTGAAAGCTATTCAAGAGATGCCTACACCGAGAACAGAAAAAGAAGTGCGCGGTTTCTTAGGTAGATTGAACTACATTTCTCGGTTCATATCTCACCTAACTGCCACGTGCGAACCGATATTCAAGTTGCTAAGAAAAGAGCAAACGGTCAGGTGGAATGATGATTGCCAAAGAGCTTTCGACAAAATAAAGGAATACTTACAGGAGCCTCCAATTCTGATGCCTCCAGTGGAAGGAAGACCGTTAATCATGTACTTGACCGTGCTTGAAGGGTCGATGGGGTGTGTGCTCGGCCAACATGACGAGTCTGGTCGAAAAGAGTACGCCATTTATTACCTTAGCAAAAAGTTTACCGACTGTGAATCCCGATACTCACTGCTCGAGAAAACTTGCTGCGCTTTGGTATGGGCTGCTCGCCGACTGAGGCAGTACATGTTGACCCATACTACACTTCTCATTTCCAAGATGGATCCTGTCAAGTACATCTTTGAGAAACCAGCATTGACCGGAAGGGTTGCTAGATGGCAGATGATTTTAACTGAATACGACATCCAGTACACTTCTCAGAAAGCCATCAAAGGAAGTGTATTGTCGGAATACCTTGCTCAGCAACCTCTTGAGGATGACTATCAGCCGATGAGATTTGATTTCCCTGATGAGGACATCATGTGCCTCAAAACAAATGATTATGAGGAACCACTTCTGGAGGAGGGGCCTGACCCTGAATCCAAATGGAAGTTGATGTTTGATGGGGCCGTCAATATCAATGGTCGTGGAGTTGGTGCCGTACTTATTACTCCTGAAGGTGTTCACTTACCCTTCGCTGCCAGAATTACTTTTGGCTGCACCAACAATGAAGCGGAATACGAGGCGTGTATAATGGGAATAGAGGAGGCAATTGATCTTCGGATTAAGAACCTCGACATATTCGGAGATTCAGCCCTCGTCATTAACCAAATTACCGGCAAGTGGTATACACATCAAGAGCATCTAGTTCCGTACAGGGATTATGCTAGGAAATTGTTGACATTCTTCACAACAGTTGAACTCAAGTACATACCACGTGACGAAAATCAATTTGCCGATGCTTTGGCCACTCTCTCTTCGTCGATTAAAGTCCTGTGTTGGAATTTTGTGCCCAGAATTGACATCTCCAGGCTTGACTCTCCAGCTTATGCTTTCTCTGTAGACGCCGTGTCTGACGAGAAACCTTGGTATTTTGATATCAAGTTATTCCTGGAGAAGCAAGAATACCCAACAGGGGCATCTTCCAAAGACAAAAAGACCTTGAGACGGCTTGCTGCTAGTTTCTTCTTGAACACAGACGGGGTTTTGTACAAGAGGAACTTCGACATGGTCTTGCTCAGATGCGTGGATAGACACGAAGCAAGTCTGTTGATGCAGGAAGTCCATGAAGGATCTTTTGGTACCCATGCAGGAGGGCACGCCATGGCAAAGAAACTGCTGAGATCAGGGTATTACTGGATGACGATGGATGCAGACTGTTGTTCATTCGCTCGAAAATGCCATAAGTGCCAAATATATGCAGATAAAGTGCATGTTCCTCCTAACCCGCTCAACGTCATGTCATCCCCTTGGCCTTTCTCTATGTGGGGCATTGACATGATCGGGAAGATCGAGCCAACTGCTTCGAACGGTCATCGCTTCATCCTGGTCGCGATTGATTACTTTACCAAGTGGGTAGAAGCAGCGTCTTATGCCAATGTCACTCGTCAAGTGGTGGCAAGATTTCTGAAAAGAGATATCATATGCAGATATGGAGTGCCTGAAAGGATCATTACTGATAATGGTTCTAATCTCAACAACAAGATGATGGCAGACTTATGTCGGGACTTCAAAATACAGCATCACAATTCTTCTCCTTACCGACCAAAGATGAATGGTGCGGTAGAAGCAGCTAATAAGAATATCAAGAAGATTGTGCAGAAAATGGTTGTCACCTACAAGGATTGGCATGAGATGTTACCGTTTGCTTTGCATGGGTACCGAACGTCGGTCAGGACGTCAACAGGGGCAACTCCCTTCTCTCTAGTATATGGAATGGAAGCAGTCCTGCCTGTTGAAGTAGAGATTCCTTCACTGCGCGTGATGATGGACGTCAAATTGGATGAAGCTGAATGGTTGCGTACTCGTTACAATCAGCTATGTCTAATTGAGGAAAAGAGATTAGCGGCTATCTGTCATGGTCAGCTTTATCAAAGGAGAATGAAGCGGGCATTCGATCAACGAGTACGTACTCGAGAGTATCGAGTGGGAGAGCTTGTGTTGAAGAGAATCGTTCCTCCAGGTTCAGATAACAGGGGCAAGTGGACCCCAAATTACGAAGGACCATTCATAGTGAAGAAAGTATTCTCCGGTGGAGCATTGATGCTCACCACTATGGATGGAGATGACTTCCCATCCCCTGTTAACTCGGACGCAGTTAAAAAATACTTCGCATAAAGAGACCCGCTGGACACAAAAACAGAATGTAAGTCCAGGCAAGAAAAGGGCATCCCGGCGAGCTAAAAACAGAATAAAAAGCTCGGGCAAAAATTAGGGAAATAAATGAATAAAAAAATGTACACTCGCTGAGTTGAAAAGCCACATTGGACAGCTCAGGCAAAAAAGGGTATCCCGGTGGATTGAAAACCCGAGAGGGCGGTCCACGTAAAATAAGGGAATAAGCGAACAACTGTGATCCAAGTTATCTGAACCACGTCATCGTTTCGTACAGCTTGACAATATCGGAAGGATAGGAATCAGTCCCCTTGTCCTCTCAGAAAGCCAAAGCAGAATGGAGAGTCTTGAAGACATGCAGGTCATAGCGGAAATGGAACTCCTTGGAATGCCGTGTACATTGCCATTAGGATAGTTTCTTTTCTCAATTTCTATAGTGGCTACCTCTTTCCAGGTGGTTGCTTCCTGATGTAAATCTTTGCCTATTCAGAGGCTATTCAATAAAAATAATATTCAGTCAAAAAGTTGTGTGTGTTTATATTTGTTTGCAAAATGTCCTGAATTTTTGGCAAAAGTAGCATTGCATCTAAACATGGTGATAATCCTGAAAAGAAAACTGACATGCAGGGAAACCGTAACCCTCTTTGAGTGTCGGGTGACGATGGATGAACCGATCATTCCATGCAATTCCCGGGACACACGTGTGTTTTCTATTGTTGCAGGTTGAAGGATGGCGTCACATTCTCTCAAGCAATTCACCCTTCCCTAGTAGAGTATCTCCCCAAGCAGGGATTTCTTCTTCCAGCAGGTATCTGAAAGCCTGGCCTGTCTAAACAGAGATTTTATCCAGCTAAGTCTTGGCGGCAGCCCAAGCAGGTTCTTCTTCCCCAGTGAAGTAGTAGTCTATTCTTCCCCAGTGGAGTATACCCAGCAGGTGCCTGAAGACCTGATGTCATCAGAGATGGAATTAACAGCATTCTATCCCCAGCAAGAATTCTTGCCTATCAGGTACCTGAAAGCCTGACACCCCCTCAGAGTCTTGAATCATCAGATGCTCTCCCCAGCCGGAATATTTGCTCAAGAAGTTTCCCCAGTCAAGTCCGAAGATGATCCTGTCCCCACAGAGTTCATATTTGATTTTCACCTCTGTCCGTGAAATACTTCTCGACCAGGTTTCCATACTTTTGGTTTATTTGATGATACAGCCAGGTATTCATCACCTTAGTCGAAGGGAGTATCCAGACCTCTTGACTTGTCTTCCCCTGCAGAGTTGTATCTCTTGTTGCCGATCAGGCATTCGTTTGTTGCTCGTCTGCAATCTTCAACACTCGTATGATTTATCCCTAAGCAAAGTTTTCCCCAGCAGGGACATATTGCTGCTTTATTGTTGCTCGTCTGCATCTTTCAACACTCGTCTGTGTTAGCTCTGTGGTATTGCTCGTTTGCTTTCCCCAGCGGTGGTTTATGATTACTTTGATTCTGCTCGTTCGCAATTCCAAACACTCGTTTGTGTTTGGTTATATCAGTTGTTGTTTGCTCGTCTTCAATTTCCAGCATTCGTCTGTGCTTTGAAATGGTTACCTTGTTATTGCTCGTCTGCAATTTCCAGCACTCGTCTGTGTTTGGTTATGATAGTTGTTATTGCTCGTCCGCAACTCCTCAACACTCGTCTGTGTTCTGATATGATATTTGTTGTTGCTCGTCTGCAACCTCCCAACACTCGTCTGTGTTTGGTATTGGATCATTCGCAGCACTCGTCTGTGCCTTGATATGTATTCTCTGTTGTTGCTCGTCTGCAATTGTCTAGCACTCGTCTGTGTTTGTTTGAAGCTCATCTGCTTTTATCCCCCAGAAGTCATTTGTGTTCTGAAGCGTCTGCTTTGCCTAGATACTCGTTTGTATCATCCTCAGCACTCGTCTGTGCTAGCTTGCACCTGAATGTGAAGATTTGTTGTTTACCCTGATATCTCTGTGACTACTTCAAATGCTCGTCTGTGTTTGAATTTCTGGTATTCGTCTATACCAGTGGCTGATACTCGTCTGTATCATTGCCTGAGACACTCGTCTGTGTTTCTCAGATCATCGTCTGATACTCGTCTGTATCATTGACTTATGTCACTCGTTTGTGTTATCTTGATGATCATCCAATACTCGTCTGTATTGAAGAGGTTTCGAATCCTGACAGTGGGAATTAAATGTCAAAATGGTTACCGGTCCTGGCGTAACAGGTGAATCCGAAGGAGGCTCGTCTGTCTCAGGCATCAATTATTCTTGTTGCTGCACCTGGCGTAACAGGTTTGCTCGGAAGACTCGTCTGTCTTATACCATATATCCGCGGATAATATATGAAGAAGGTTCGTCTACCCTGATTGCATGTCTATCCCACAGACTTATATGCATTCCCGGAGCCTGCGTAAGGGTTATCCGAAGAAGACTCGTCCGTCTTATCCCACTTATCTGCGTAAGGATTCGTGAAGAAGATTCGTCTATCTCAGGCTACTTTGAAGATCCTTAAGGGCTCGTCAGCTCTTTGCACCGGGCGTCACAGGTCATTTGAAGACTCGTCTGTCAACATGATAGTATTCCAGATATCAGTTTCAACTTGGAAGAAGCTCGTCTGCTTTTTCTCTCCTTCTTATCCCCAGAGCGTCATTTGGTTGGGTTTATTTCCCAGGGTTGCATTCTTCGTCAGAGTGCAAATTTCTGGTCTTCTTGGTATTCAATCACAGTTTATCTTGAACGGCCGATAGTCCGTACTATCGTTCTTTTTCAGATTAACAGTTGATTGAATAGGGGCAGCTGTAACACCCCAAATTTGCCCTCTTCATTTTAAGCATCATATCATATCATATTCATCATACCCATATCATTTCTTCAGCATCATACCATGGAAATATGAAGCATAACATTTTCATGACCTAGCATCAGGCATATGATCATCTGTGGGGGTTCTTGAAGCATCACATGCTATGACAAGGGTCCCAATGGATTTGTTCAAGTCCTATGAGGAATCTACATTGCATTCACAAGTTCAAGTTCATTCGCAAAAGCTCAGAAGGTTGGAAAATCGTCAGGGAATTCAAGCTAGGGCAAGGCTCCTACGCAATGATCCCAAGTTAGGGTATGAGTTTCAGGCAGGGAAAATTTGTGACTTTGGCTATTTCATTTAGGCAAAGTCTATCATATAACAAGAGAATCCTAAGGTTGAAATTTGGTGGGAAAATTCCTCAGAGAAGTCAGCTATTTCATCAGAAGTTCAAAAATACAATTTTTCTCCTGTATGAGGAAATCCTGATTAGGGTTTTGGGACAGATACTCATATCTTCTTAATTTTGACCGTTTCTTATGGGCAAAGGTTCTCATTTAGTCTGCATGGCTCATGCATGATGTTTGAGGCAAAAATGCACTGAAGAAGTCAAGACTTGGTTCGGTTGCTTAAGGGTGAAGCAAGAAAGTCAAATGTGCAGTCAAAAAAGTCAACAGGAAGTTTTCAGAGTTTTTTTTAATCAGGATTATCATTTTTGAGGTTATATTATAGCGAGGAATAATTCAGTTGAGTTTAAATGTCAAAAATCGGGAGTATGCAAAAAGTTACTAAATTTGGAAATGTGGAGGTTTCCATTTTTTAGAAATTATTTGTACTTAAACTTCAAGCTATTATTTCATGCGCGAAAAAGCTCCGAATGATTTTTCGACGAACACAAAAGTGGTAGAACACGAGTTTCCCTTTCCGAAAAGTCCAAGAACACCTTCATAGTATTTTTAGAACTCAAGATATGAATTTTTGAAGTTTAGGTGCATTTTTGGTTCTTTTTGGGACATTTGTCAAGATGCCATTGTTTTCTTTTATTACTTTTTTGTGTGTGTCACATTGTTATTATGTCATTTTTTTTACAACTTTCTTTTAATGGTGCATAATAATCTTTTCCATGACCAAAAGAGGGTGACTTTCTTTTTCATTGTTTGTTGTTTTCGTTGGTTTCACTTTGTGAAATAAAAGGGGAAAAGAAAAGAAAAATGAGGCAAATGTGAGAGCACATGGGGTGGTGGGAAATGATCAGCACACTAGTACATACCATACACGCCTCTCACCCTTCTTGCGTGATGGTTTTGGCCGTTTGAAAACGGACACCTCACGCACCAGCGAAAAGGATGTCACGTGAATGAAAAAACGCCTTCCATGCATCATCCACCCACAACAACCTAAGCATTGGATTATTCTTGCTGCCTCATGAACGAATAAAAAAAGGCCAACGCATGCATTAGGACCGCAACAACTTTACAGACATTTGTTGGTTGTTTAAATAGCAGAATGGATAAAAGGGGAAAACGTAATTTCTGAGGGGGAGAGTGCAACAGAAATTGTTTCTTTTCCACTTTGCATTGACAACAAAAAGAGACCTCACTTTCTCTCATTTTTTTTCAAAAAAAAGAGGAGGATTGCTGCAAGTTTTCTCTCTTTTTCTCTCTCAAAAAATTCGTGCTCTCATTCTCCTCCATCAAATAATAAAGATTCAGATTTAAACTCTTTCAGTCACTCTTTGTTTTCACATCTGAACAACATAATCTGATCATGGCACCACCATTTTCTAGCTTGAGGATGCTTCACGGATGATTTGAAGCTAACAACATTTTCGGATTCATTCTTTCTGGTCTTCAAATAAGCCTTTATTTGGCTTCACAAAGTACAAGGAAGATCTTAACCTCTCCGGATCTCTCGAATCCAACGAGAAAAGCTCAATCACAGGTTTGAATTCTATCTTGTTTTGCTCCATGTTTGGACCTGTTTTAGCTTGATACATGTTCTAAATGCTTAACCTAGCTTAGTTGAAGTATTATGAGGCTATTTGATGCATTTTATTTTTTTTTGCAACTTTGATGTCTAAACTTGTGGGCTTCGTTCCTCTGTGGATTTGGAATATCTGTGAGAACTAGTGGTGTGTTGGTGTTCCTTTTGCTTCAAAGATCATTTTCGATTTTTATACCTTGCGATTTTGTTGAGAAACGGAGAAGTTGTGCCGATTCAGAGTTTGAGAAATTTCACTTGTTAGTCTCTGTTTTGCTGCGTTTGTTGTTGATGTTCATGGCATGAGGTTGATGACGGTGATGTGTCGGCACGCCATTGGTGCTGGGTGTTACTTTTTTGTGTGCGTTTTAATCTTTTTTTTCTTTTTTTTATTATTTCATTTTGTTTTTAAATCCAGTGGACCGATTGATATAAAGTCTAGATGCTTTTGTCCATATAAAAAAATAATAAAAGAGAGAAAATAATAATAATAAGAAAGTCTGATTTAATTTTTTTGCAGATTTATCATGGCTTCAAGTGGGCCTAGCCGGGTCCACTAATTATACCCCCTCTATCCTGGCCCATTTTATTTTAACTGTATAATCTTACTCTTCACGCCTCCCAACCATTTTCATTTAAAATTCTTTTTCACTTCATTTTTCTTATTTCAGTTTGCTTTTAATTCATTAAAAATATAATAATTCATCTAAAAATTCCCAAATAAATCATGAATGTTCCTTTGTGTCTCTAAAATTTTGTCACTTTTTTATTTTTATTTTTTTCATTAATTAGCGTGCCAGAATTAAATCACCAATGTGCATAGCTTCTTTTGATCCATTTCTTGACCAGTCTGTTTTGTAGATTTTCTATAGACTTCAATATTTGGAGTTTTGATCCCATTCTTTTTGCATTATGTTCCTAAGATCTTCTAGTTTTCATTTGATTTTTCTCAGAATTTTTAGAAATTTATTTCTTAAGTTTTGGTCTGGTATCTTGTGATATAAGTTTTCTGTCCTAGCGTGTGTTTGTGCATTCATTTGACCTAGTTCCTCTCTGAATTTTGGAAAATCCTTTTGGCAGGTTAATATAATGTGTTTTAGGATCATTAGGTTCCAGTTGTAGAATTTTTAGATGGCTGGTCGATTATTTGTGAATTTTTATTCTCACTTTGTCCCATTTTGTTTCTTTTGGATTGTTAGATCTCTTATAAGCTTAGAAGGGCACTTGTGCCATCTTTTTCTTCTTGTTTGGGGTTCCTTTGGGGTATAGGTATCTTCCTGGTCCTAATTTAGGTTTTGTTTCTTCTAAATTTTTGAGTTTGCTTCATATTCAAGTCATTTGTTTCTTTAAGTGTTTAAATTCCGTATTTTGATTCCGTTGCTTTTATTTTGGCATTGTTTGGTATTGTGTGATTTCTCCCTTCATCTTGCTGGCCTCTTGGGCCATTCTTCATACCATTTTGATTCTGGTTGTGAATTTTATGCTTGTGTTCATTTGTATATGCTAACCTTGCAGGAGCTATGGTAAGTGTGAGATGTGGGAATTGAGTTCCACATCTCTAATTCTTACCTCTTCCTTTTATGTTTATGTGAACTAACCCTCTTTTGTTGGGCTTAGGCCTTTCTCATCCTCTCTTATATCTTCTTCTTCCTTCTTCATTAGGTTAGAAAACCTCACTAACCCTTAGGACATCCATGCATGTGAATACTTAGGATTATTTTAGTCCCCCTTTAGAATTTTTCCTTTGAGATCCTTTTGGTTCTTCTTCTCTTCTCATCTCATAACTCTTAAAAAACACTTTAATAAATGTGAAGTGATGCATTGATCCATAGCCTTATCCCATGAGGTATGCTTGTAGTCTTCCCATCTTGGGATAGTACATGTTTACCTTGTGATGCACAAGTCTGATCAAGGTATCTTCTTCATAAAGAAAAGCATAAAAACACTTCTTCATTGTAAATAACCAAAAAACACTTAATAAGTAAACAAGTTAGTGAGCCTAAGCCCTAATCTTTGGGTTCAAGTTTTGGGGATCTTCTCCTTACTTGAGTGTGCTTGTTCTATTATTCCATCTTGGAATGTAGCGACAAGTGCACATTCCATTGAAGAGAGCTTGAGTTCACTTCCTTGTGACACACTCCTAAAAGCTTTCTAAAAAAAAAACAACAAACAAACAATAATCGTCTTTCCTTCGGGAATTCTTTTCTCACCTCCTTCGCTCCGTCCGCGAACCTGCTCCTACTTGTCATTTTGCAAGACGGTTACGCACTCGTCGTCCGAGCCTGCAACACCTGAGCATTGGCATAGGCAGGTCAAGCCTTAATTCACAAACAAATAGTTCCCGCCTTAGTTAGGCGAACTACGTCGACTCTGATCCTCATTATCCCGATGAGGTACGTAGGCAGCGGGGTAGGGCCCGTTCGAGCACATTCTTTATTTTCCCTACATTTCCCTCTTTTATTCTCATTCTCTTATTTCATTTTCCTTATTCCTTTTCCATTCTCATTCCAGTTCCAGTAGCAGTTTCATTTCAGCAACATCTTTATTTTCTCACCCTTTGAAATAGTTTCTTTTACAAGCGTGGATCCCGTCGGGTACGGCGGACGATCTGGGTGCTAATACCTTCCCAGGTCGTAACCGACTCCCGAACTCAGTCTCTTTGGTTCGCAGGACCCGTGTCCTTCCTTTTCTTTCTTCTGGTTTGTGCAGCATTACCATTCCCTTTCTTCGGGATAAAAATGCCTGGCTGGCGACTCTTTTCTTTTTCCGCGCCACTTTCGCGTTTGTACCAGGATGGAAATCCGGGGAGCGACAATAGCATCATTTTCATCATGTGTTTGCTTCTGGTTTTGGTTTTTACCTTTGCATATGTTTCATTTTCATCTCATTCCTTTCCTTATGCTAACCTTTTCAGGTGGTAAGTAACTTGAGAAGTGAATTTGCCTTCACTTCTCATTCCTCTTCATCTTTTTCTTATGCATCCTTGATGAATTTTTATTTGTCTTAGAGTGAGCTTGCTCATTCATGTTCATATCTCACTTTCTTTCTCCAAGTTACTTATCTTCTTTAGTGAAGTAAGTAACTTGTTTCTTCTGCTTCTCCTCCTCTCATCTGCTTCTTCCATTGGTGGCTTCTCTGGAGATCTCTTCCAAGCCTTACAAACCATAGGAACATCCAAGCATGACAATAATTAGGGTTATGATTAGTTCCCCTTTAGTTTTTACCTTTTTGTCTTCTTTGTGTCTCTCTTCTCACCTCATCATTAGAGACTAAACCCTTAAGGCTTTAAGACTTTGTGATTAGGGTTATGCCTGCATCCTTCTCTTAGGATGGAGTGTATAACTTTAATCCTAAGTGTTAAACCCTTAATTTTTTTAAACCTCTTAATCAATCCACTTAATAATCATTAAGACATTAACTTGTAACTTGGGCCTTGCATTAGGGTTCTAATTCTTCCTTTATTGGTTAAGAAGGACTAACCCTAGTGTTAATGGACAAGTCCCCCTCAAGTTGTCTTGCAAACCATAAAATTCACTTCTTAATCTCACCCTTAATTAAAATTCATTTTAATAAAGGTTTGTTTTGTCATGAGGTTAATCCTTAATCATGGATTATGTTGAGGTATCTTCCTCAGCTTAAGTGCTCTCATCTATTATCCTTCTATTAGGATGGTGTAATGAGCTCACTAATCCTTAATTATGACTTAAACTCATTACTTAACACTAATCAAAAACTCAAAAACATCTAAATAATCACAAGTAGGTTAACGATCTTAATCCTACCTCATTATGGTAATTAAGTTGAGATGTTTATCTCGTACTTAAGGTATTCTCATTATCCCTAATCAAAGGGAGGATATGATGAGTTTACTAACCCTTGGTTTAGGCTTAAGATCATTAACTTATGACAAACAAAAAAAGCAATAAAAGATTGAAAACACAAAAACAAAGTAATAATCGTCTCCTCCGGGATTCTTTTCTCATCACCTTCACTCACAAACGAGAACTCGCTTCTTCCATCTAATGCAAGAGAGTTAGCACTTGAGCCAGACAAGTCATACACTTGAGCATAGACAAGCATGCAGTTCACCAGTCAATTTATCTTTCAGTCTCTTTGAGTCGAACTACGGTGTTCTGACTTCCTCATTGCACGAGAGGATACGTAGGCATAACTTAATAGTTATCAAACAAAAGTCTCTGCTTCCTCCCCCTCCTTCAGCATTCTTTTTAAGCCTCATTCTTGAGCACCTCACCTCACTTTCTTGCACTGACACTTGTACATCCTTTTCCAGCTTTTGCACACAGATAGCACAGGCACTACCCCTTTATACACAAACTTTTAAGCGTGGATCCCATCGAGTACGACGAATAATCTGGGTTCTAATACCTTCCCAGGTTGTAACCAACCCCCTTTCTTAGTTTCTCTGGTTCGCAACCGTCTTATCCATATCTTTCCAGGTTTATGTAGCATTACCTTTCCTTCGGGATAAAAATGTCTAGCTAGCGACTCTTTTCAGTTCACCTTCTTTCTCTTTTTCACCGACCGTTCGCGTCTGTACCCTATCTGACCAGGTGTCTTTTAGAGGGAGCGACAGGTACACATGCTCCTTATAACATATTAAGACCAATAGAATCAAGAATGACCAAAAAATTTGAGATTAAGGGCCTCAAACCCAAAACCCTAATTTTAGGTCATCTGTGCAGGAAATCTTCAGTCTGCCTCTATGCCTTTGCAATGCTTTGTGATTTCATGACTTTAATGAACTTTGGGGAGCATATTATGATCATAGAACACACATGGACCCTCTTGACAAGCTTCAATGCCTTTGAGATTGCTCAGGCCACTTCTTAGATTCATCTGATCACAAACCTTAGCTATGCAACTTATGCAGTGAAATAAACTATGTAGTGTGAGATGATATGCTTATGCAATGCTATATGAAAATTCACAAGCCATGATGTAAGAAAAAGTGAGGGAAAATTTGGGGTGTTTACAGCGAGAAAATAAGTTCCCGCAGGAAAGTCGCTTATTGTTTGTTGTTTGCTTTTTAAGAGTTTTGTATGAATTTGGCACAAGAAAGTGAATTCAAACTCTTTTCCATGGAATGTGTACTTGCTACTACATTCCAAGATGGAATTATAGAACAAGCACACCAAGAAAGGATAATTTATCCAAGACTTGTTTCCAAGGATTAGGGTCTAAGTTCATTGGCTTGTTGAACTTATTAGGTGTTTTTTGTAGCTTTTGTGAAGAAGTATCTTTTAAATTTTTCTTTGTGAAACAACCCCTTGATAAGACTTGTACATCATACTAGACAAGCCTACACTATTCCAAGATGGAATCAATGTAAGTGCCCCATGGAATAAGGCTATACACAAGGGATCCTTTCATGCATTAATTAAGTCTTTTTTTGGATTTTGTTTGAAGATGAGAAAGAAGACTCAAATCGGAAAAGGACAAAAATTAAGGGGGACTAAGACACAACCCTAAGTTATTTATTAAATTGGTGGTCCTAATGGTGAGTGAGGCTTTTCTAATCCTAAAGAGCAAAAGGAAAAGAGAGAAGAAAAAGGATGCAACTTACTTCCTAAGGAAGATAAGTTGGTCCTAACAAAGGGGAATCCTACCAACAACAAATATGGAAGGAAAAAGTGAATTAAATGCATAAAGGGAATGCATAAAAAATAAAAAGGATAAGGTGTAAGGAAACATACCTTTTCCTCCCTACAAAATAAAGATTAGTGTGCATTTTATTAAAAATAATAAAGAAAACTCACACCAATTAAATCCTAATAACTCTAGGACTCAATCTAACTCTATCTTAATTATAAAAGAACTAAAAAAATGCTAAAACAAAATGCAGCACCTATTACAGCCCCTAAAGTAAAAAAAACTACCAAAGAAAAGTACAACACAAAGCAACTTTTTACAGCCTACAATCAGCATACAAAAACGGGTGTAAGAGATTACAAACATCATGAACTATAACAAACAACATGCATTTTACAGCTCCTATTCATAAAAACAGATGCGAGAACATGGCAGAATTTATCAATTTCATTTATGTGCACAAAGTGAATGATAAACAACACATTAATGTGAATTAAAATGGATCTACCTACATCACAAAATGAATTCAAACATGTGAATTTATTTACATCATTTATTTGATTAAAAGGAACAATGATCAACAAAAATAACCACACATTTCCATATTGCACACAATAAGCATTTATCATGACTTTGAACAAGTATCACTACAAGCATCAATTATTTCACATGTATTGCATAAAAATCCAGAAATTAATTCATGTTAAGAAGTGATACATTGAACACAAGAAGCATGCATGAACATGTGGAGTATTTAATCACTTTTGGCAAAAAAAATCATCATGTAACACATAATCATTTAATCAATCCTACAAGCAAGGATCATAATCATGAAGCACAAATCAATTTTAAGTAAACATTTAACATGTGAAACAAATGATTAAAGAGTGGAAATACACATCAAGAATTGATCATAACACATATGCATATTTAATACAAAACATGGAAAAGTGAACGGAATCGTGTCGAAACGACTCGAAACCATGGAATCGGCTACTGGAAATAGACCCAAAAATTCCCTAAATTATATACCTAAACATACATGAACATTAGAGGCACAA
This sequence comes from Lathyrus aphaca, assembly GCA_963966055.1. Classification (NCBI taxonomy): domain Eukaryota; kingdom Viridiplantae; phylum Streptophyta; class Magnoliopsida; order Fabales; family Fabaceae; genus Lathyrus; species Lathyrus aphaca. The sequence goes on along the minus strand of OZ014519.1, from coordinate 273,968,514 downwards.
AGAAACAAGAACAAGCAAGCTAATAAGCTAAAAAACCAAAAACTAACAGCGTTAACCGGTTAACCAAATGGTTAACCCGTTAATGCACCCCAGACAGCACTAAAAATGACAAAAAACGCATGTGTTAACCGGTTAACCAAAGCGTTAACCGGTTAACAGTGAACAGAAAGTGAAAAAATTGTTTTAAAATAAGTTCTTTTGGCCACAACTTACTTCTAAACAACCCTAATACACATCTAATCATGTTAACACGAATTTCTACTCAAATAGGGCTTATTAACACATGCTAGAACCTATAACAAGCTACAACCTAACTTCTAATCCATCAAAAACCACAAATCGCAAGCAAAATGTAACGAAAACATAATCAACCACAAATAATACGAAAATCACTTAAAGAATGATGAAATGGAAAGATGGAGAGAATAACTTGAAGCTAGCATGGTTTTAGATTACCAACCTACAAAGCGGAGAAGTGCTTCAGTAAATGTTGCAAGAATCGGAGCTTGATCGAAGAGAAAACCAAGAAAACCGCGAATCCGCTAAATAAATGCGTTCTTGATGCTTGAGCCTTCTTGCACTTCCAATAAGTCGAAATATTCACAAAAAACAGTAGCTTCTTCTTCCACAAAGCACAAATATATGGAGGTTGGAGGCTAAGCTTTAAGATCTTCAAGTTTCAATGTGAAACTTGAAGAGCTTCTTCAAAAAAAGCTTTGGTGAAAAAGGGAAGTGGAGGAAAAGTGAGAGAGAAAAAATGATTCTAGAAATTGTGAGAGAGTGAAAAGTTGGGAACGTTTTACATTGAAGTGATTAAGGCTTATATAGAGGCTATGTTTTTAGTTATTTCATGAACTTATGTATGCAAAATGCTATGCAAAATGTTGAAGGAATGAGAGGGAAAATTTTGAGGTATTACAGCTGCCCCTATTCAATCATCTGCAGGCCTGAACGAATAATTGCAAAAGATTTTAGACGTTCAAGGTATGGAGTGATTGAATACTCGAATAAAACTTGGAAATTTGAAATCGGTGGATAAGTGAAATGTCATCTTCCTTTTATTTATTTTTCTTTCGTTTTGACCTCTAAATAGGTAACGGGAATAGAACTAGGTGGAATATGATCATTGTACAGAACGATAACCTATGATGTGACTGTTGAGCGAATCAAGCCACAAAGAGGGTGCCTGTTGGTGAAATAGGGCTTGAAAACGAGACCATTAGCGAAACGGAACTCGACAATGTGACTGCTGAGCGAATCAAGCCACAAAGAAAGGTGCCTGTTGGCGAAATAGGGCTTGAAACGAGACCATTAGCAAAATGAGACTCAACAATGTGACTGCTGAGTGAATCGAGCTACAAAGAAAGGTGCCTATTGGCGAAACAGGGCTTGAAAACGAGATCATTAGCAAAATGAGACTCGACAATGTGACAGCTGAGCGAATTAAGCCACAAAGAAAATACGCGACTGCTGAGCGAATCAAGCCACGAAAAGTGCCTGTTGGCAAAACATGGATTAACGAGACCATTAGCGGAATGGGACTCGACAATGTGACTGTTGATCAAATCAAGCCACAAAGAAAACACACGACTGTTGAGCAAATCAAGCCACAGAAAGTGCCTGTTGGCGAAACAGGGCTTAACGAGACCATTAGCGGAATGGGACTCGACAATGTGACTGCTGAGCGAATCAAGCCACAAAGAAAACATGTGACTGCTGAGCGAATCAAGCCATGAAAAGAATGACAAACATTGACTTGGAAAGACAAAGATGCATGGAAAATGGTATAAGTATCTTCTGTAGGGAGTACTTCAGGTTGAGAAGATGTTACGGGTCTTATGTAATACACCTCAAAACTGGCCCATGTTGGCATGCATATGTTTGAGTTTATGGCGTAATGCTCCATGATGATGGGAATGCTACGCCTTGGAGGATGCAAATATAATGATTATTATGAATATGTGAATGCAAAGGATCTCCCGGAAGGATACTGCAAGTATCCCAGATGGCTTGACTTGGGAGAACTAGTGATCACTGCATTGATCTGGTTAGTCCTGGTGAGGAGGAAACAACTCTGCGGGGAACGTTATTAATGATACGCCGGCTCTGAACTGCCGCAGTTGCAAAAAAATAAATTTGAACTCTGATGGGGAAGTGGAGACCTCCTGACTTGGCTAGGAACCGAAGGTATGGCTCTGCTGAGGAAAGCAATCTTCTAGGAAGGAAAGACACTCCTTGCACTGCTGGGGATTGCCCCTATATTGAAAGGGAACCTCTGCTTGGGGAGGACAAGCTTCTTTTGTCATTACTACTGGGGAAGAATTTCAACATCACTTCTCCGGAATGAAATTCGCATCGGGCATTCATATCATAACCTTCAGGGAGTTGCCCCGGCTTCGGGGGTTGCAAAGTTCTGAGCTGAATCATTTGGAGCTGAAGGAGATTCTTCAAAAGATGTGAATAGGACATAGGTGGAGTTTCAAACTGTCTTTATCTGGTCTTCTGGGGATAATATGGACGAGGGGCTCTTTGTTGATACCCTTGTTGGCGTTGCTGCGGCGGTTGTTGGACTTGCTGTTGAACAGGCTGAGCTGAGATAGTGACAGGAGCCACTTGCTGATAAACACCTCTGTTTCCTCCGCCTCTCTATGCGTATACTGCCCCAATATCTCCTTCTCTTCTCTTCTCTTCAGGAAGGGTTTCTTGACACCAGAAGTTGAAGCGCCCCTGTTCTGAATCTTCCCTTGCTTGATCCAGCTCTCTATCCTTTCGGTCAAGATAATATCTGAAAATCCACTTGAGGAACATCCAACCAACCTTTCCATAAAGTTCCCAGGAAGAGTATCCATGAAAAGGTCCACCATCTCCCTTTCTAGCAGCGGTGGTTACACCCTAGCGGCCACTTCACGCCATCTCTGTGCGTAATCTTTGAAGCTCTCCGAGCTCTTCTGAGTCAGACTTTGGAGCTGAGTGCGACCGGGTGCCATGTCAATGTTATACTGACACTGTTTAAGGAATGCTTCTCCCAATTCTTTCCAGCTTCTCACGGAGCTTCTCTCTAACTTCATATACCATTCCAAGGATCCTCCGGAGAGACTATCCTGGAAATTGTACATCTAGAGCTTCTCATCCCTGGTATGGGCATCAATCTTTTGGTAGAACGTCTGCAGATGAGTTTTGGGGCAGGAGTTACCGTTATACTTGTCAAATGTAGGTGGCTTGAACTTGTGAGGAATGACCACCCCAGGTACTAGGCCCATGTAAGATACATCTATCCCAAGAGAGTCCTTACACTCAAGGGCTTTGACCTTCTCAGCCAGCAGCAGAAAGTCCTGGAAATTTCCTTCTGCACCAAATCCCATGTCATTGTTAAAGGGAGAAAACTGATCCTCTTGTCTGTCTTGCACAGGGATGAAGGTTGTATCAGGTTCTGGAACTGGAGGTCCACTTGGGACATTGTTGGTGTTGGGAGGATTCACTTGTACTTTTGGAGTGACTATAAGAGGATCAATCTGATGGGGGTTGAGTCCCTGGATTACAACCCTCAAATCCTGTTGTCCTTGGGCCACCCCTTGCATCATGACCATGAATTCTCCCATCCCAGTGTGGTGTTCGTTGAGCTCAGTTTGCATAGCGTCCATGACTATCCTCTGGTTGTTGCGTGTTGCGTAACGATAGGGAATGTGCTGTCTGAAGTGTCGGGTCTTGGCAGCTCGCACAATCTTTGCCTGAAAAGGTAGATAAGTTAAGTGACCTGAAAGACCTGCAAAACAAAGAAGAATGCAAATGATATGTATGCAATGCAATGTTTTCCTTTTATTCTCAAGTTTTTGTTTAATTTCCCATTCCGGTGTTGAGAAAAAAGAAGACCTGTGTGACATCCAGACGTGCTGTGGCAGCATTCAATATATTGTGTCCGTGCGACAGATAAACAATCAGAGACTTCAGGTGAATTAAAAGGAAACTATAATAGCAAAAACCCTTAATGGGTACAAGTTCATACATCAAAAGGTACATAAAGAGAGAGAGGACTCCCAGAACAAGCCTGTGGGTAATCCAAGTCATATGAATACAAGACTAAAGCTTAGGAAAATCTACATCCTGTAACCTCCAACTAAGGCGCTTGACACCTTGCAACAGCTGAGTTATATCTGGATGCGTAGGTTCCTGCACAAGCTTCTGAATCAGGATATCCCTAAGGTCAAAGGAGGCATGCAATTCCTCAATCTGTTGTAGGAACACTTTTTCACTTTCCTGGCTTGTAGTGGAATTAGTCTTGGTTCTCTTGACATCAGCTTTCAATTTCAACTCTTCTATTTCTTTCTGAGCTTCCTTTACTGCTTGTTAACTTTCTGCTAGACCTTGGAGACGACTCTTCTCTTGATGATAAGCCTTCTGAAGGATCTCTCTCTGTCCATCCAAAGAATCTTGAAGACTCTTGATTTCTAGCTTGTTCATGACTTCCAGCTCTTTCTGCTTCTTCAAATTGTCTTCCCACTTCTTTTTCCATAAGGTGATAGCTTCATTAGCTTCATTCAACTCTTTCTTCTCTTTCTGGCGCTGGGCCGCCTTGTGAGTTTCAGTTAATCCCCTTTTCTTGAAGTAGAGCTATCTCTCTTGAAAGTCTTGCTGCTTGAGCCTGACCATTTCTTCAGCTTTGTGAGCCCTTTCTTCCAATTTCTGGTTTTTCATTTTCAACTTCTGGCATGAATTGTAGGCTTCTTGATTCTCCAACCTGAGTTGCTGAACCAAGGCTTCCAAATTTTGATATTCCTGAAGAGGAACTAAAGTTGTAGGTGCTACCTCCTTAGGGTAGAGGGGTGTTTCCTTAGAGAATGGGAGCAAAAAAGTCTCTACACGATCTTCCAACCAGGTGGCAAAAGGATCATAAGTCTTGGGATCTACTCTCCCAAAGTCTTTCTTCCCTTTCATCACTCTAACCTCCCAAGCCTGGGATGCTAGTATACTTATCTTGATATTTCCTTGTGCTGGAAAGTATAAAGACTCACTCATCTCCTCAATCAAAGGTACAACTCTTAAGGGGTAACCAAATTGTTTCCTGGATAAGATAAGATTGTAGCTAATCCCACCTTTCCTTCCTATCAAGGGCACATTTGGGAAGCTACCACAACTGACCAAGATTTCTTTGCCCACAAGATCCCTGTTGCATCCCCAAGCAATGTCAACTGAGGTTAAGCCCATTAATCTTTTGGACCACTTCCAAGATTGTTTCAAATCCTGGAAAGGCCCTGATTTAGGGAGTTTCCTTACAAACTAATCAGCAAATAGGGGAGCACAACAATTTACATGTCCTTTCCTCTTTTCATTCCTGTGGTGGACTCCATAGTAAAAGTCACCTAGCAAAGTAGGCAGTGGATTTCTTCTGGAAAATATAGTGATGGCTTCCATGATGATTAAACCTTTTTCTCCTAGAAACAAACTGGTCCCATACACTATCAAAGAAAGCAAGGTACTGAATTTAGCCCACTTGTTTTCAGAGGCCAGATCCTGAGCTTCCTTGATAAGAAAATCCAAGAAAAGTCCTTTACCTTTGGTGGCATCCAGTCCTCTTCTAACCTTGGATAAGTCCAAAAGAAAGGAGTCATCTATATCTTTGGATGAAGGCATATTCTCTAAGCCATAGTAAGGAGCACCATTTTTTATGGGAATTATGAGGATGCTGGATATCTCTTCTAATGTGGGAGCCAAGATGTAATCAAGGAAAACAAAGACCCTCTGCTATGGATCATATAACTGCAGTAGAGAATGCAAGCTATCCCTCTGGTCAGTGGTTGGCTTATTCACATAGTCTATGATCTTTCCAAACTCTTTTCTGGAATCATCAAGCACTTTGTCATGAAGCATCAAATATGACCAGGAATAGGAGGTAATGAACCCTGAGAATAAAAAGAACACAAATGATTAATGATGTTATGATGTTATGAAAGGAAAGGCATGTGATCAGTGATGTGTCTGTGTAGTGAATCATGTAATCAAGTGTCTATGAAAGGCCACAACATCATCACAAGTATCTCTCTGATCAGGAGTTCATGATTTCAGAAAAGAGTTTAGGGTATCACTGAAGCATGCTGGAATAATGGGTATGTTCAAGTTTAGGGTTCCTGCAAACCTATAAACCCCTCCCCACCTCACGGGTGTGCTACTCAGGTCAGACATCACAGACTCTTAAAGCCGAATAGCAATAATATGTTCACCATCTCCAAGAAATGGCTCATGACCAAATCAGGGAATCAGTTTGGCATTATGTACTACTCAGGGAGGTCTCAACTGAGTCTAAGGAAACAAGCATCCCTCATAAGTCATCATCTTCAAGCACTAAATCGAGAAACAATAGTACATTCATCCTGAAGGGTACAATACTATCGTCACACACACACACATACACACATAAGTATGAGACTTCCTTGCTCAAGCCCAAAGGCATAAGAATTTATTTCTCAAGCTCACAAGCTCAAGATTTCATTGCTTTAGCACACAAGCTAAAGACTTCCTTAGAGTAGGCACATAAGCTCAAGACTTCCTTGAACACACACACACACACACAAATACACACATACACACACACACACACAAACACACACAAGTATGAGACCTTCTTGCTCAATCCCAAAAGCATAAAACTTCCTGCTTAAGCACACAAGCTCAATAATTCCTTGCTTTAGTACACATGATCAAGACTTCCTTGCTTTCAATTGTTTTTATGATGCAAAAATTTAAATCATTGGGTGTAAACAACCACTCAAATCTATGTCTACTGAACATGCCTGAGAAAGTAGTTGAAAAAGTTATTATGGGTGGTGCAAGCACGAAAGATAGTTGTTCTGCCTCGATTCACAATATTGAGACCACACCACCCCAGCTAAATATCACTCAGAGACTATCTGTTATAATAGATGAGATTTTGGACACTTTCAAGCTTAAATTACAACATGAACCAACACCAGAATATATGCTTCATAAGATTTCTCTAGTGAGTTTTTTTGAGGGAAATGATTGGCTAGACATACATGTAATACAATTGTGATGCTCATATGTATAATTCTTACGCCAATTTAAATTTATATTCATTGTTCTCATACTTTAACATAAAGTTTTTACATTTGCATTAACTTTTAATTAGGGCACCGCATGAGATGTATGTTGAAAGGAAATTGGAAAATTATTATTTCATAGATCCATTGAACATTCAATAATTCAAGGTAATTCACCAAACATTGTCGTGGTTCACATATAAAACAAGTTAGTTAAGGAGAATAAAGATTGTTACATGGCACCATTTATCCATAAGTAAGTACATGATTTAATCTGTGTTTTCATTTATAAATCAATTTTATACATATTATTACTTATTCTGAGTGTTTATGTAGGGAACATGGGCAACTAATTATTTTATGTCAAAAACAAAATACTGTAGTTATGTTATGCTCGTTACTGTATCATATTGATGAAGATATGCAAGAGGTTTTGAGCGGGTAAGTGTTATTATTTGTAGTACTCAAATTTTACCTTTAGTTTTGAATAGTTTGTATTCATGTTTAATTTTTACTAACATGTAAAGCTATGGAGGGATACATTTTTGTCAAATGTAATCTACAAGGTAGAAAGCCAAAGTTCATAGAACCACGTGTAAGTATTACTTGTAACTTTTGAATTTTTTTTTTGCTAATGCATTACTTGTGGTTTATGTGTATTAGTTAGTAACTTTATGAAAATTATCTGTAGTTGCATAAACAACCCAACGACTACGAATGTGGATACTATGTGATGAGTCATATGTTTAATATTGTTTATAGAGAAATTATCAATTCATGGATTAAGGTATTAACTTTCCATATACATGTAATTTATGTATATTTTATAAGTTAATGATTTTGTTATTAGCTTATCATAATGATTTTGTTTAAATTACGAGGGTTTACCCATTCCCACAAGAAGATATATATGACATCTGATAAGTTGGATCGGTGTCTTCCTATCTTATCATGAATTTCGTAAACACTAGTTTTTCTTGATTTACATATATACACTAGCATTGTATAGAGTTTTTGTCATTATAGGTGCAAATATGTATAGGTTCTCTTGGTAGAGTTTTTGTGTATCCCAAATGACATTATAAGTATTGTAAGCATTATACATTTGGTTTAGTAAATAATGAAAATTTGGTATTTTGTATTATGTATTATGTTATGTATAAAATACAAATAACATGATTTTGTCACATTATTATGTAAGATATATGTATAAAAATGATCCAAGTTAGTCTAAAGGGGATTTAAAACAAAAAAATTGATACGTCCCTTGGTTATTAACAAAAGCTAATGTAAATAGGGGCATATTCCCTCGGTTATAATCAAAATTGATAGGTATATGGTGCATGCTACATTGTTTTGAAATAAAAAATACAATTGTTGGGGATCGAACAAATGAACTTTTCACCCATGCCATCGATTATTTAGAATCGAGGGGTAAGGTGGAGGTTTTATGACGCCCTTCGTTACCTCGCCTTTGTAATCGAGGTAAACTCCAGTTTGCATTTGAGATAAAATAAGTATATTTGTAGTAGTGACCCTAGTCATTTTGTCATCAATAGAAAGAAAGGGGGGGCTATATGGATTACTTTTAGGTATGAAAAATCACCTTTGTTCTGCTTCAATTGTGGAATTGTGGACCACAATGAAGAATTTCCCCCAAAGATAAATAGAATTCGGGAGAGGGTCAAAGAAACCTCTATGGTATGTGGCTATAATCTACTGAATTTGGCAAAAAATTGAAGGACAACCAGGAAAGTGTGGGTTTTAACAGCCTAGTGAACTCTCTTAATTATGGAGAGATAAGCCCCATATCGACCAATATGTTAGAAAATTAGACATATTATAAATTTAAGAGAAATAATAAGCAAAAATTCGAGGGGAATGTAGATCAGACAAAAAAAATTCAAAAATCATTATATTGTAGAGACTACTCTTCTAGAAAAAAAAGAGGCATCTTACAGAGGATAAATTTTCACTTATGGAAGAACACAAAAATAAAGTAGTGGTAGGAACCTCCAAGAGGGCTAGTCAGGAATTATGAAAATCCTTTGCTGGAATTATCGGGTGCTGGGTAACCCCTGACATTTCGTGCTCTTAAGCTTCTTATTCTTTCACGTGGTCCAAATGTTCTCTTTCTATCAGAAGCTAAGATTATCTCTTCTACTTTCCAAAATATATTCTTTCACTTTAAGAAAACTATACCTAATAATTTTGTTGTTAACCCCTCCATGATTGATGGAGGGAAAAGAGGGGTTTAATGCTCATGTGGGTGAATACGGTAACTCTTGATATTTCTACAACCAATATTAATTACATTGATGTGTATTTTTATGCCTCTAGTCTTACAAATACTTGTAGATTCATTGGCATATATAGCTATGCTAATCATACTAAGAACACCTTACATGTTCTCTCTTAAATGATCTTTATAATATTAACAAAGATCCTAATTAGATTGTGGGAGGGGATTTAAATATGGTAACTAGTAATTCTGAGAAACAAGTGGGAAATCCCATTGACCAATGTTGTCAAGATCGTGATCTAGATCATAGAATCGCATGATTTTGCAATCTCAATCACCTCCATCGATCTGGATCGCAAGCAAGATCGTTTTTCTGCGAAAATTACGGCAAAAAAATTGATTCTGAAATCTGAAAAAAGAATCCCACAAATATGGGCTTTGTTACCCGGGTCAAGTGCAATCTCGTGTAGGATTCGTGTGTTATAAATACATAAATACCTAGTTTTTTGAACAGTTCTGAATCCTAGTTGTGAATCTTCAGTCTGATCGACGTCGACATAAACTTGAAGCTTCAAAAAAGTTGCAGTCGGAGAAGACGACATAAGCATCTCTGTTTTGGTTTTGCACTCTGTTTTGGTTTTTACACTAGTTTTGGTTTTTGCACCGCGTTTCATCTTCCTTTTTATATTTTATTATTATTTATTTATTGGGTTTTATAATGTGTAATCAATGTGATAAGATTTACATAGTAGCGGTGTATATATAGTCAGAGGCTAGAGTAGCTTATCCTTTTTATTATTTAATAATAATATAATATATTTAACTTTAGGTATATATGGTTTTTGCACTGCGTTGCTACAACTTACATGTACTTTTAAATTTTAATAATAATATAATACATATATAAAATGTTACAACTTACATGTTCTTGATAAAATTGTAACGAATAGAAGTTGTTTCATAAATAGTGTTTATATATCTATTATTACTTTAATGGGTCAAATTTCTATAATAAAAGATGCACTCTTTGTTTTATCTTAATTAACTAATATATTTGACTAATATATTTATCTTAATTAATTTTATAATAAAAGACGCACTCTTTGTTTTATCTTAATTAACTAATAAATTTGACTAATACAAATTTTAACTAATATATTTGACTAATATATTTATCTTAATTAACTAATATATTCCTCTTTCAAGTGTAATTCCTGCAAAAATAATTGACTAATATATTTATCATAATTAATTTATTTGTTCTTTTTATATTTTTTTTTATATTTTTAATCAATTAATTACTTTATACATATTTCTAAAATACTTTTTACACTCTTTGTTTTGTTTTTTTTACATTACTATGTTTTCTAATTTTCAAAAAATGTTTGTATTTTTTTAATTTTTTTTTATATAAAAGTTATTTATCTTAATTTTTTTAATGGGACAGATGGCTGGTGGTACTGGTAGTAATATGTCACTTCCTCCTCTAACAAATCCAAGTGTTAAAAATGCGAGAAATAAGAAAGTAGCAAAAAATGCTTCTGGTCAAAGACATGATGTGGCATGGGAACATGGAACTCCTGTAAACGATGGATAAAGAAATATCAAGTGCAACTATTGTCATAATGAGTATAGCGGCGATGCTTTTCGTTTTAAGCATTATTTAGCAGGGACAAGTAGTAATGTTGAATCATGTGTATCTGTTCCAGATGAAGTTCATAAACAAATGTGGACCATTGTTCATAGATTGTAAAGCAAACTCATCAAGAAGAGAGCTCTAAGTGAAGATGTAGTAGAGGTTGATGTGGAAGATGCTAAAAGAAAAAAAGTTGAATCTTCAGGTATTGCAAATATTTTCAAGAGGGGGATAACTTCTCAATCAACTATCAATGATGCTTTTAAGAAAAAAGAGAAGGAGGACACTGACTTACAAATTGCAACTTATTTTTACAACAATGTTATCTCCTTTAACGTTGTAAAAGATGAAGAATTTATAAAGATCTGTGAAATGATTGCCCAATATGGTAAAGGATATAAGTCACCATCTTATCGTGACATCAAGGTAAACATTTAAAGAAAAAATTTGAGTCTATAAATAGCATATTGGTGGAGCATAAAATTGCGTGGAAAAATTTTGGATGTACAATAACAATAGATGGATGGACTGATCAAAAGAGGAGGACTATCATAAACTTTTTAGTCAATAGTCCTATGGGTATTTTCTTTTTAAAATCAATTGATGCTTATGGCATTTCAAAGACAACTAATAAAGTTTTCAAAATGATGGATGATATAGTTGAGGAAGTGGGGGAAGAAAATGTTGTCCAAACTGTAACAAACAATGCTGCAAACTACAAGTTGGTTGGACAAATGTTGATGGAAAAAAGGAATAAGCTTTATTGGACACCTTGTGTAGCTCACTGCGTTGATCTAATGTTAGAGGATTTTGAGAGCAAGATACCTGTGCATAAGGAAATTATTGCTTTGGGTAAAAATATTACAACTTACATTTATGCTAGGACTGGTCTTATAACTTTGTTGCATCATTACACTGAAAGAGGTGAGTTGATAAGACCTGGCATCACTCACTTTGAAACATCATATTTGTGTTTGGGTTGCTTCAATGATAAGATGGGAGGATTGTATAAGATGTTCACTTCTAAGAAGTGGAAGGATAGTCAATTTTCCAAGACAAAAGATGGAAAAATTGTTGAAAATATAGTCACAAACAAGGACATTTGGAATAATTTGATTATTTGCCTTAAGGGTGCTTTTCCATTACTTAAAGTTTTGCATATGGTGGATTCTGATGAGAAGGCAGCGATGGGCTATATCTATGAAGCAATGGATCATGCAAAAGAGGAAATACAAACTAGCTTCAATAATAAGAGAAAAAAGTATAATTTTATAAAATCTCTTAGCTTGATTTATTTGATATAAAACAAGTATATTAGTATTTATTTATGAACTAATTTAATCTTTTCTTTCTTAAGCTAACAACCTTTATGGAAAATTATAGATAATAGATGGGACAAATAATTGCATAGGACTTTGCATGTTGCAGGCTATTATCTTAATCCAATGTTGCATTACAAACCTAAATACAAAGCAGATACTGAAGTGAAACAAGGAATGTATGCATGTTTAGAAAGGATGATGGGACGAGACATGGATATGGTGAATAAAATTGATGGTCAACTTGATGATTTTAAGAGTAAAAAAGGGTTCTTTGGAAGTGAAATAGCTCAACATGGACTAGAAAACAAGACACCAACTCAATGGTGGGAATCTTATGGTGATGCACACCCAGAGTTGCAAAATTTTGCCATTCGTGTGTTGAGTTTGAGATGCAGTTCTTCTGGTTGTGAGAGAAATTGAAGTGCTTTTGAGATGATATGTTTTTAAATTTATCATATATATATATATAGTTACTATATGTTATGCATTTTAATTTAATATTCCCCTTTTTAGGTTCATATGAAGAAAAGAAATCAGTTGAAACAAAAGACTATGAATGATCTTGTCTATGTGATGGTAAATACAAGATTGACCAAGAATAAGGCTGAAAGGAAAAAGCGAGATCTAAAAATAGATGATTTACAAGATGATGATGATTGGTGGTATGTTGTTGAGGAAGAAAATGCAGGTGGTAATCATGTAAATGTGGCTGATTTAGATGAAGATTTGATGCAAAGTACTTGTGCTAAATCAACTTCACATGTAGATGTATTTGATGTCCTTGAAACCATAGAAAGTGACAATGAAGAAGGAAATGAGATGAAGGTGATGAAGCAGATGATGACGATGATGAGATTAATGAAGATGATGAAGATGACATTATGGGGGAAATCCAAACTATCGACGCATTTGTGATTTGTATTAGCCTCTATAATTTTGAGTAATTTATTTTATGGACTTTTATTTTAAGTTAAGATTTGAGATTTTTAATTTCATGATTAAAATTTTAGACATGGTGGTTTTATGTTTAATATGCAAACTTATGCACTATTTAATATAGATCTTATAAAATATTTGAAGTATTATTTTCAGTAAAATCTTACGATTTTGGTTACGATCTTATGTTTTACGATTTTGTTATCCCCTTTCGATCTTATAAAATTAATTAAGTAATATCTTCCGATCTTAATTGCAATTTTATATTTTACGATTTTAATGTCTCATCCGGATCTTAGGTAAGATCTCGATTCTGACAACATTGCCATTGACCTAAGCCTTTGCAACAGATATAGTGAAACTATTGATTGATGCAATGTGAATGACATAGGGTTCGAAATGGATTGGGATAATAATCAAGCTAACCATAATTATATACAAATTGGGCAAGATAAATTCATTATGTCTAATTCCTGGTTGGAAAAGTATCACCTTTACTCTAATAGTCACTTATTAAAGCATATTTCTGACCATTATCCTATCTTTTTTATGTTTCAGTGAAGATTTCTATAACATGCACAAAAACTACAACAAGGCCAATAATCTTATGTTGAAAAAATATAGACTACTAAGGTGGGCAACAAGCAAATAGTTAAGACCTATTGGAACAATAACAATTCTGAATATGTCACCAAACAACACCAAACATAGATGGGTGTATCTAAATGAGGAAAATAAACATTCGGTAACATCACCAAAAATAGGAAAAAAAAGGCTCGGATAAAAATGTGAAGAAGATAGCATCTTACCAATGACACATTGGAAGAAAGATAATATTAAGAAGAAGTTGGACAACCACATTCAATTGGAAGAGATTCTTTGGAGCCAACATGCCAAGTGTGCATGGATCAGAAAAGGAGATAAAAATACCAAGTACTTCCATCTTAAAGTTAACCACCATAGTAATACCAACCATATATTCAAAATTGAAGGAGAGAACGACATCTACTTTACGAGGGAAGAAGATATTGAAAAGGTTTTATATGCTTATATTTAAAACATATATGAACAGGATTCTATAAATCAACAAATGGAGATTTTTAATGCAGTCAAAAATAGAATAAGTGAAGAAATAAGAGTGGAGCTGAAGAAAGACTACACATCAGAGAATATAAAAAGAAGTTGTCAATTAGATGAAGGGTTTGACCTCCTAGGTCCAGATGGGTTAGCGACTGGTTTCTATCAACATTATTGGGATTTGGTGGACCAAGAATTAACGAATATTATTCTTTAATATTCTTAATATTAATGGGAATGCGACTAATTATAATAACACTTATATTTTCCTCATATCTACTGTAAAAAGGCATATAACCTCGGTTTTCTACCATTGTATTTCTATTTGCATTGTCACACTTAAAGTGGTTATTAAAGTCATTATTAATAAAACAAAAATGTTTCTTGACCAAATTATTCACCATTTTCAAGTGCTTTTGTCCTAGGCAGACTTATTACAGACAATATTATTCTGCCTATGAGGCCTTCCACTCTCTAAGTAAAAATAAGAACAAAATCAAAGGTTATGTGAGGATGAAGTTAGATATGGCTAAAACCTATGATAGACTTGAATGGGTGTTTATCAAAAGTACTCTTCAGGCTATGGGCTTCCCTATTAAGATGATTGATACAATCATGAACTTTGTAAATACGAACTCTTTCTCCACCCTTTTAAATGGAAACCTCACCAAAACTTTCACCCTCACTAGAGATATTAGAGAAGGAAATCCTATTTCTCTATATCTATTTATTTTATGGGTTGAGGTCCTTTCGGGTATGCTAGATAAAAGCCAAGAGAAAGGTATCTTAAATGGGTTATCCGTATCTAGAAAGGTCCTAAGTATCTCCCACTTGTTTTTTTCGCTGACAATAATAAACTATTTTCCTTTTAGGAAAGTGGAAAGGATTGGTAATTATTTAGGTCTACAAAAAATATAATCTCTCACTTATTGAAAAACATTTATTCCTTGTTAAAAAAAGGGTATCCTTCAAATCCCTCTTGAAGAAAATGAGGAGGACACTATAATGTAGATGGCTAGTAGGCAAGGTATCCATATGACTAAAACGAGATTTCATTGGACTTTTGATAAGGAAAATAATTTGGCTGTTGAGACTTATAATTATCAAGGGCAAGGGAAAATATGGAAAAATGTATGGCATATTAAATTTCATCCCAGTATCCTAACCCTTATCCTTAACTAAATTCTTCTAGTAAAAAATGTTGCACCTCAAAATTTTCCCTCTTGTCATTAACCAAAATTTTCTTGTCTCTAACCCCAAAATCGCTCTTTTTTCCTTTTCTTTGTGAAAGGAACCCCAATCATTTATCTTAATTTTCTTTACATTTCACTCTCATTTTCTCTCGCTTTTGCTGAATTTTCTTTATCTCGCTCTCTTTCTCCATTTTCATCTTCTTCCCTAACCTCACAAGAGCTCCACCATTAAAGTTTGATAATATTTTCAATGAAGCTTGTTAATATTTGAGCTAAACCTTCATCAAATCACTAACTCATTACTAGATTTTTAAGTAAAAGAATTTTTTCAACTAATTCAAAGCTTTGGAAATCAATTCTTAAAATTTTGAAGCAAAATCAGAATCGTTTGATTATCGCATTCTAAGATTAAAGAAAAAAGTGATTTTGAAAAGTGCTTTTCCAAAATCGGTTTCTGCTATTTTCACTGATGTAATTGGTTACCACCAGGTGAGTAACCGATAACACCCCTTCATGCGTGCCCAGGGACTTCATTTTCCCATGGTGTAACCGGTTACCACAAACCAGGTAACAAATTACACCTGCTTTGTTTTGATTTTTTTTCTTACTTTTTTAAGGCAACATGGTTTCCTTTCCACTTTTTAACTTCTATCACTTTGTATGGTTGTTGTTTCTTGATTTTTCTTGAGCCAATTGGTGTTCATGTACAATACCTATGTGGAATCGTGATTAGCTTATGTTGTTTAAACATTGTGAATTGTTAATCTTGAACATGTTTGATGCATGAGATTGCTTCCTTGGTTTTGTTGTTACTTATTGGCTTTTAGTTGATGTTGTTTAACTCTTCTTGTGCATGAGTTGATTGATTGTCGAAATTGCTACTACTTACGTTGTTGTTCTACATAAGATGTGATGCTAAATGTTGTTTTTCTACTACTTCATACACTACTATTCTACATAAGATGTGTTATTAAATGTTGTTGTGTTGCTACTATAAACATTGTTGTTCTGCTTAAGATGTGTTGTTATATAATGTTGTTTTTCTTATTTCGTTGTATTTCAAATTAGATTAAATTATTGAACGCGACATTTGTGTCACTCTTGATACATAAATTAGTTGGATAGCCTTGACATGCTTAGATCTGGATGCTTATGTTTAAGTTTTTCTTTGAATATAATTTTTGGTGCTTGTTCTTAATCTTGATGTTTGTCATGCTCACATGTTCCCTTAGGGCTTCCTAGTTTAACTTGATTTTTGATTAAGCTTGAAGTAGGACAAACATTAGGTGTTAATCCAAGCATGACAACATTAGGGTAGAATTTCCCTTCAACTCAACTTTAGGTCCATATTGCATGACACCATTAGGATAAAATTTCCAACTAATCATAACCTTGGGACCACCTTGCATGATAACATCTAAGATCAATTTTCCCCAAGATTTTCTTGCTTTTTTCATTGTATAATTTTCTTAAAAATAAAACCATCTTCTAATCTCCTCCTCTTCAAGACACTTAATAAATATGATGTGTTTAGTACGTCACGAGCCTTAAGTACATGGGAAAAGATGAGTGGGTACATTCCTTACCTCTTCTTAGAGTATTTTATACATGATACGTTTGGATCATTTGTACAAATTATTCACTCTCATTGTCATAGACTTTAGTACAATACGCATCACAAATCATTTAAATCACTATTCTCATAAAACACTTCAACAAATTTAAATCATTTTCTTTCACGATTTTCTCTTCAACCTTTTCAAAAAGGGCATATTATTTTTGTTCTACCGCAAAACAGGTAACATGTGAGTCTCCACACAACGAGCGACAACACCTAATTGTTAGAACGCAAACTTTAGCATCGTCCATAAAAAACACAAAACAAATCAACTTTTTCAACAATAACTACAGAGTTTTGATTCCCTCTAGGATATTGTAGCGTTAAAAACCATGAGTGTAAGCTATTGAATAACTTAACTCAAAGATCAAGAGTCTCCCGCACACTTTTATTTGATTCCAAAAAGAAAAAGGAAAAAGAGTGAACAAAACATAAAGAAGTCTAAAAGCAAAAAGGTAATAAAACAAATAGAGACAAGGGTAAAGGGGTTGGTTACAGAGAGGGAAAAAGTTAGCTCCCAATACGTCTGTGGTACTCCATGATAACCTCTTTGATTTATTTAGGCTTTTGGTTTGAAAATAATTTGCTTGAAATGATACTGAAGGGATGAGAAAAGAATTATTTTTGTTAAAGATTTTTGTGTTTGGAGAAACTTATCGCCTCATGCCTATGTACACACAAAGTGCAATATAGGATCAAAATCTCGTAGTTCGTGAAACAAAAAATGAAATTGGTGTGTTTTAATTGATTTTAAAATGTAAAGACAAGCTATTATTTCTTACATTTCTTAAGGTCTTTTTGAAATGATGTCAATATGCTTATAGCATCTTAGCCTTTATTAAGAAATGAAAGAAAAAGGTAAAACCAGTTGACCAAAGTCAAGGTTTGAATTATGAAAGAGGTTAAAGTTTGAAAACAAGAAGGTCTTGAAAAAGAGAGAGATGTTTGAAAATTAACAAAGTGGGAGGAGATGAAGGGATTATTCTAAAGTATAAAGTAAAAGCTATAGGTAAGAAAGAACTAACCATAAAATAACATCACACCCCAAAATATGCCATCATATTTATTACCATCAACAAATGGTTTATGCATCATCATTTGCATTTAGGTCATGAACGCCATACATGTATCATATGTTTTCCCAAGGCATGGGATAAAAGTGATTTTATGGTCCAGAGGGACTCATGTCAAATATTTTCTCTACAGCCAACATCAAAGGCTCCAACATTTATTTTGCCCGACGATTCAATACCAGATAATCTTCGATGCAACACGACATCTTGGAGTGTTAGAATGAATTAAAAATTCATTTCGGGTGTTATTCAGTGGAAATATCAATCCTTGAGTTTAAGAAGTGAAAATAAGCTCAAAACGAGTGACCGAAGTTGGATTTTTGGGATTTCCCACCAAAAGGAGCCAAATTTAAAATTTGAATGAAGTAATCGATTACTAAATTCAAGTAACCAATTACCACGTTCAAATTTTGCCCAATTTTTTCAAATTTCAATATATGGAGGGATTTTCTCATTTTTATTTGTTTTTAATCAAAGGAAGGACCTATAAGCATCTTCCAATTCCAAGGTAAGGATCTAGAAGCATCTTCCAATTCCAAGGGAAAGTTCTAGAAACATCTTCCAAACTAGCTCCAAAACCTCCCTCCTAAGCTAATTTCATAATCTCACTCCAAGCTTAACCATCACTCTAAACCTAAGGGGTATTTAATCATTTTTCTCCAAACCTCACAAACATTAACTCTCATTTCTCATTTTTTAATCTCAATTCTCTCACTTTTCTCTCATTTTCCAAAACCCTCACTCAAAGATTCATCACCAAAATTCATCAAGTTTTGCATTGATAATTGTTGAATTTGAAGCTAAACACCATGATTTCATTTATTCTTGGATAATTATGGGAATTCGCTACTGTTTTGATTTTGATTAAACACTCGAAAGTGATTCTTGGAAGCCATTATCGAGTATTTTGTCAAATCACATTTATTTTGCGTTTTTCTTGCGAAAGGAGCTTTGGATCTATGGGTTTCTTGTTAATTAAGATTTAATTTCACTTTGAAATAATTACCAAAGCACGTCTTAGCTTTGTAGGTTCGTTGAATCTAAATTCACTATTGGGTTTAACTTATTTTGCATGATCACCATGAATATTCATTGCTTTTTTTGATGTTCTTGATGCATTAATTAATTAGATTAGAGGGTTTTAAGATCTTGATTGTTGGAGGTTTCAATTTGTGTTTGATTGCTATGATTTGGTGTAATTTTTGTGCACAATTGATTGGTATAACAAGTGGAGATTATTTGGAAAAGTTGTTGCTGGAATTTCTTCTTTAAGGAGGATTTTTGCCTCTGGTTGCAGAGTAACCGGTAACTCAATTAGGGTAACCGGTTACCCTATTTTTTGCGTGTGCAGGGAGTGATTTTTGAACTGAGTAACCAGTTACTCAATTAGTGTAATCAGGTACCACTAATGCGGAACTGTTTTTGTGTGTGCATTTTCATGTTTATTTGATCATCATTCCACTTCTAACCACCATGGATCATTGTGGTATGATTTTAGAGAACTCTTAGGGGCTATTTGGTGGCTTGTTGATGCATATTTGAGTTTGTCGACACACGAGTTTGTTGATGTTTGTTCATGACACTATTGTGCATACTTTTTCCTTGACTCATGCTTGACATTCTAAATGCATATTGATGTAATTGTTGGATTGCTTGCTGGAGTTATGATCATTGCATCATCAATCATTGGTTCACATGTTCATATGCATTTCATAAATTGTTGAGTACTTGCAAATTTGCTCTTGGTGTTCAAATGCATGTTAATCTTGAATGTTTGCATATTTTAATTGGCATATATGCTTAAATTCCTGATGTGTGTTCATAGAATGAGCTCAATGTTTGTGCATATTCATGTTCACGGTTTGCATTTCTCTTGTATCCAAAGTGTTGACATGATTAAGTGTGATTCTAGTAAGTGTGCATTATGTGAATGTCATGAATGATTATTGATCACATGCAAGTTTGATTTGATTCATTTGATGTTGAATCCTGGTTTACTCTTGTTTATACATATTCACACACTATTATTCGTGCTCATTTATATGTTTATATAATGCATTTATTCCTTCCATTTCTTCCTCTTCAAGATAAATAACGTTCGGTGGTGACTCTTCTGTTCATTTTTTTCCCCGGTTATTTTTCGAGTTGCGTTTTCTTAGGACCACCTTGCATGATAACATCTAATATCAAGTTTCCCATAGATTTTCTTTCCTTTTTCATTGCATCCTTTTCTTAAAAACAAAATCATCTTCTTATCACCTCCTCTTCAAGACACTTAATAAATACGATGCGTTTAGTACGTCACGAGCCTTAAGTACATGAGAAAAGATGAGCGGATGCATTCCTTACCTCTTAGAGTATTTTGTACGTGAGATATTTAGATCATCTGTACAAATTATTCTCTCTCATTGTCATTGACTTTAGTAAAATACGCATCACAAATCATTTAAATCACTTTTCTCATAAAACACTTCAACAAATTCAAATAATTTTCGTTCAGGGTTTTCTTTTTAACCTTTTCAAAAAAAGGCATGTTATTTTCGTTCTACTGCAAAACAGGTAACATGTGAGTCTCTATACAACAAGTAACAACACCTAACTGCTAGAACGCGAAATTTAGCATCGTCCATAAAAAAACACAAAACAAATCAACTTTTTTCAACAAGAACTACGAAGTTCTGATTCCCTCTAGGATACTATAACGTTAAAAATCATGAGTGTAAGCTATTGGTTAGCTTAACTCAAAGAACAAGAGTCGCCAGTGCACTTTTATTTAATTCTAAAAAGAAAAAGGAAAAAGAGCGAACAAAACCTAAAGAAGTCTAAAAGCAAAAGGCTAATAAAACAAATAAAGACAAGGGTAAGGGGGCTGGTTACGAAGAGGGAAGGAATTAGCTCCCAAAATGTATATGTTACTCCACAAGATCCTCTTTGATTTATTTAGGAGTTTGGTTTGAAAATAATATGCTTAAAATGAGATTGAAGGGATGAGAAAAGAATTATTTTTTCTTAGATTTTTGTGTTTGGAGAGACTTATCGCCTCATGCCTACAAACCCACAAAGTGAAATATAGGATCAAAACCCTGTAATTCTTGATACAAATAATGAAATTGGTGTGTTTTGATTGATTATAAAATGTAAAGACAATTTGTCATATCTAGCGAATAATTTCGGTAAAGAAATGACTCATGTCTAAACTTATGAGAAAGTTTTAAAATAAAAAATGCACAAGGGCATAAAAGGGGTTTAAATGAGTTTTTGCATTTTTAAAGTCTTTTTGAAATTATGTCAATATGCTTATAATATCTTATCATTTATTAAGAAATGAAAGAAAAAGGTAAATGATAACGAGAAATCGTATCATTTTATTACTATGTTTCAAGTCCGATTTATCGCACATTTATCGTATTAACACCCGATTCTTCGAGTTTTCTATGTCATATCGCAGGTATAACAATTTTAGAGCTAAATCATGAGCCAAAGGTCAAAGGAACAAAAACAAGCATGAAAAGAAGAAGAAGAAAGGAATTCTGCAAATTCTGCATAATTTGTAACAACCACGGTCGTTACCACATCGTCACGACCGTGACACCCAACGTAGGACACTCACGATCGTCACTCAGGTGTCACGACCGTGACACACTTTAAATGAAGAAAATGACTGTGACACCTTTGTCACGTTCGTGACAAAGGAAAATAGGGTTACTTGGATTGAATTGGTCATGAAACGTGCAACGTGAAGTCAAAAGTGCCAATTATTTCTCAGACTAAGCAATACACTTTCTCCTGGATTCTCTCTTCAACAACGAAGCCCACGCTATGGATTTCAACTGCCCAAGCCCAATGTTATTCTCTATAAATAGCTTGATGACGAATTAGAAACGACAGAGTTTTATTTTAACATTTTCGCGGAAGCTCTGCCGTATTTTTGTTGCACCCTATTTTATTATTTTTTCAGCAAATTGTTCTTGTTTAAATTCTATATCCAACCCAAATTAAATAACAATTTCCAACATTAGGAAATTGTTATTATTTATTTTCTTTCAAGCCTTCAGAATTTCGTTTAATTTTATTTTCGATTCCGGTTCCGCACTCCGAGCTTACCAGTTTGTGGAAGAAGGAGTATTACGATTTTTATTCAGGTTTTTTTTTATAATTTCGCATTTATATTAATTTATTTATTTATATATGTTAAGAATTTATTTATATTATTTTATAATGCATGTTTTTATATATATTTATCTGTTTCTGCATCTGTCAGGTACAACAAATATGAGTAGCTAATTAAATTAGGCGGTATGTAATTAAAATAAACTAAATCGGTAAAATCGAATCTAAGCTAAAACAATTAAGAACTTAAATTCTGGCTGTGACTTTTTATTATTAAAATTAATCTTTTTGTTAAGAGAGTAAGAAAAGTGTAATAGGTTAGGTTGAGACCACGAGAGTGTGAGATTTTAACCGGATAGCTAAAGTTAGGCATTTGATTTAAATACAGCGAGAGCGCTTTAAAATGAATTAGACTTATTAAGTTTTCAAAAATTATCTTCTAAACACTTATGGGCTAGCGAGAGCAGGCATAGGGCTTTAGGAGTAAGATCTGAGATAAGACCACAAGAGTGTGAGTCGAGGGTATTTAAACTGGTAATCTCTATAGAATAGATTAAGTGAACCATCCTTATAAGCTTAGGTTAGATTGACCCGCATAGGTTAACATAATTGCATGCCGACCGCCTTCTTATTATTTAATTAAACTAAATTTAATTCTCGTTCTAATCTTTAAAACCAAATCGTGACAAACATCCACCTTAGCTAAACTAGTAAACCCTCTAGCACTAAGTGATCATAAAGTCCCTGTGGGATCGACAATCTTTTATATTACTTCGATAGGTTGTGCGCTTGCAGTTCAGATACCGCTAGACACATATCGCGTCTTCGCGCCCATCAAGTTTTTGGCGCCGTTGCCGGGGACCTTAATTTAGTTACTAGTGCACTATTAGAGTAGCATTGTCTAGACTAAGGTAACAACTATTTCTTTTCCTAATCTAATTTCCCGAGTGTATGCCAAGTACTCGCTCTCAAGGCGAAGACTTGCAACCTCCAGTCCCAGAATCAGAACGCTTCTTACACGTAAGAAGACGAATATTCGATTACGAACAAAATTACAACATTCCAGATCTTCAAATTGATCCACCTAAACCGGTCGGAACATCAAAGGACGTAGAGATGGCTAAAGAACCGAATCATCCACTCAAATATTACGCTAGTCCTTCGTAAGCTGAGCCGCATTCCAGCATTGCCGCACCGGCTATCAACCGAAACGATTTCGAATTGAAACCTTCGCTGATATCAGCCGTGCAACAAAATCAATTCGCCGGAAATCCTACCGAGGATCCGAACCTTCATCTTTCGATATTTGTGCAGTACGCAGATACTGTAAAAGCTAATGGAGTTACCCAAGAAGCTATTAGATTTCGTCTTTTTCCTTTTTCACTTCGAGACAGAGCGAGAGCCTGGCTTCAATCTCTACCCTCGAATTCAGTAACTACGTGGGAGGAACTAAAGAGAGTCTTCTTGACGAGATATTTCCCACCTAGCAAGACAACTATGTTAAGAGCTCAAATCAACGGATTTAAGCAAAAGGAAAACGAGTCACTTTTCGAAGCTTGGGAACGCTATAAAGATATGCTGAGACTTTGTCCACATCATGGATTATTAGAATGGATGGTCATCCATACCTTCCACAATGGACTCTTGTACAATACAAGAATGACAATTGACGCTGCCGCAGGCGGTTCACTAATGGACAAAGAATATAATGATGCTTATGCACTTATCGAGAGTATGGCTCGGAACCATTACCAATGGGGAAGCGAGAGAGTCGCAACTGAGAAACCAACAAAAGGAGGTATGTACGAAGTGAGTAGTATGGACCAAGTCAATGCAAAGTTTGACCAACTTAACCAAAAGATTGACAACTTGGCCATAACACCAACAACCACCGTGGCTGCGGTAACACCTAACTGTGAGTTATGTGGAGTTCCAAGACATGTTGTCCCTGATTGTCAACTATTAGCAGGAATTCCTACAGATCAAGTGAATTATGCTCAAGGAAACCCATACTCAAACACATACAACCCAGGTTGGAAAAATCATCCGAACTTCTCCTATAAGAACAACAATGCTTTATACGCACCAGGTCAAGCACCAGCTACACCACCAGGATATCAAAAGACTGCTCCTAATGTTCCTAGAAAATCAAACCTTGAGTTGATGATGGAGAACTTTATAGCTACCCAATCTCAAACAAACAAGGATTTCTTAAACCAAAACATACACACTAGTGAGCAGATTAAGCAATTAGTGAGCAAGGTAGATGCGTTAGCTACACATAACAAAATGCTAGAAACTCAGATTTCACAAGTAGCTCAACAACAAGCACCTACCGCTGCACCAGCTGGAGTATTTCCTGGACAACCTCAACCTAATCTGAAAGGACAGGCTAATGCTGTGATATTAAGAAGTGGCAAGGAACTTGACGGACCTACCGATCCAAGACCTGACAATCCAGCCATGTACCAAAAACTGGATAAACCGACTGAAAAGGTGAATGAACCAAAAGAGAAGGAAGATAATAATTAAGAGGCAGTGGAGAAAGAAAAGCCTTATGTGCCTACACCACCTTATAAACCACCAATTTCGTACCCTCAGAGATTAACCAATTCTAAGACGATGGGCCAGTTTAAGAAATTTGTTGAACTTCTGAAACAGCTGAATATTACTATTCCGTTTACAGAAGCTATCACTCAAATGCCCTCGTATGCTAAGTTTCTAAAGGAAATTTTATCCAATAAGAAGAAGATAGAGGATAACGGAACTGTTACACTTATTGCTGAGTGTAGCGCAATAATTCAAAATAATATGCCTCCTAAGCTAAAAGATCCAGGAAGTTTCTCTATACCCTGTGTAATAGGAAAATTCGTCATTGACAAAGCTCTATGCGATTTAGGAGCCAGTATCAGTGTTATGCCCTTAACAATTTGCAGAAGGCTAGACATGGGAGACCTAAGACCAACTAAAATGTCTGTTCAACTAGCCGATCGCTCTATTAAATATCCTGTAGGCATACTAGAAAACGTCCCAGTACGTATAGGACAATTCTATATTCCTACTGATTTTATAATCATGGACATCTCTGAAGACTCCACTACCCCTATCATACTAGGAAGACCATTCTTAGCTACCGCCGGAGCTATTATAGACGTAAAGAAAGGAAAGCTAACCTTTGAAGTAGGTGAAGAGAAAGTTGAATTTATTTTAACACAATTCTTACAATCACCAGCTATAGAGGATACATGCTATTTATTGGATGTAATTGACGAATGTGTAAGAGAAATGGAAATGAAAGAAACTACCTATTCTGAAATTATGAAAATTCAAATCCCTCCGATTTTCGAAGATGATAATTGGCGTGAACCATATCAGGATGATAGTCTGAGCGAAAGTTTAGCACTTACACCGGATCCCATGCCAAGTAAGAATAAACCTACATTAGAGTTAAAAACTTTACCTAAGAACCTAAGATACGAATTCCTAGACACTGAATGTACAAGACCAGTTATAATCAATTCCAGTTTAGGAACAATTGAAACAAAGAAACTTTTAGATGTCTTAAAGAAATATCCAACTGCATTAGGATATAACATATCTGATCTCAAGGAATATGCCCTTCAATCTGTATGCATCGTATTCTTCTAGAAGAAGATTGCAAAACCTCCAGAGAATCTCAAAGAAGAATTAACCCAATCCTTAGCACTGTAGTAAAGGAAGAAGTTAAGAAACTACTAGATGCTGGAATAATATATCCAATCTCTGATAGTAAATGGGTTAGTCCAGTACATGTAGTACCAAAGAAAGGAGGTATCACTGTTGTGAAAAACGCTAAAGGCGAATCGATATCACAAAGAGTAGTGACCGGACATAGAGTGTGCATCGATTATCGTAAACTAAACAAAGCCACTCGAAAAGATCATTTACCTTTTATAGATCAAATGTTAGAACGATTAGCCAAGCACTCGTATTTCTGTTATCTTGATGGTTACTCTGGATTTTTCCAAATCCCTATCCACCCAGATGATCAAGAAAAGACTACATTCACATGCCCTTATGGAACGTTCGCTTATAGACGAATGCCCTTTGGATTATGCAACGCTCCTGCAACCTTTCAAAGATGTATGATGTCAATCTTCGCAGATTTCATAGACAACATCATGGAAGTGTTCATGGACGACTTCTCTGTATGCGGGCAAAGTTTTGAAGGATGTCTATCAAATTTAGAAATGGTATTAGAAAGATGTGTAAAAGTAAACCTCGTACTTAACTGGAAGAAATGTCATTTCATGGTCAGAGAAGGAATCGTACTAGGACACGTTATATCTGATAAGGGAATTGAAGTTGATAAAGCTAAGATAGAAGTCATAAAGGATCTTCAACCCCCTAAGACCGTTCGAGAAATACGAAGTTTTTTAGGACACACCGATTTCTACCGACGATTCATCAAAGATTTCTCGAAAATCACTAAACCTCTTACCGGTTTATTAATGAAAGACGCTGAGTTCATATTCAATAAAGATTGTCTTAAAGCATTCGAAACTCTAAAAAAAACCTCATCACCGCACCAATCATGCAACCCCCTGATTGGAGATTACCTTTCGAAATCATGTGCGATGCGAGTGACTATGTTGTAGGCGCAGTTCTAGGACAGAGGAAGGACAAGAAACTTCACGCAATTTACTATGCCAGTAGAACCTTAGATTCTGCTCAGATGAACTACACCACTACTGAAAAAGAATTGTTAGCAGTTGTCTTTGTGCTTGACAAATTCTGTTCCTACCTAGTAGGAGCGAAAATAATCGTCTACACAGACCACGCTGCTATAAGATATCTATTAACCAAGAAAGATGCTAAATCAAGACTCTTGAGATGGATTTTACTCTTACAAGAGTTTGATCTCGAAATAAAAGATAAAAAAGGTACTGAAAACGTCGTAGCGGACCATTAATCTAGAATAGAAGGTATTAAACCCGAACGAGTGCCGATCAACGACGATTTTCCATATGAACAACTGATAGCACAAATAGGAAGCGACCCAGTTCAGTTAGACATAGATGAACCAGAACCCGTGGAAACAATCCAAACAACCGTATGACTGCCATGGTACGCTGACATTGTCAACTACTTAGCTGCATGAGCACTTCCACCTGATTTAACCTATCAGCAGAAAAAGAAATTCTTTCACAATCTCAAACATTAATATTGGGACGAACCATTATTGTTCAAAAGAGGACCCGACGGAATCTTTCGTCGATGTATTCCCGAAGAAGAAATAGAAGATGTCATTGCTCATTGTCATTCATATCCTTATGGTGGACATGCAAGTACTTCCAAGACTTGTGCAAAAATCTTACAAGCCGGCCTATTTTGGCCTAATTTATGGAAAGATGTCCATATTGCTGTTATAAATTGCGATCGGTGTCAATGCACCGGAAATATTTCAAGAAGAGATGAAATGCCTCAAAGAGGAATCTTAGAAGTAGAAGTCTTTGACGTCTGGGGAATAGATTTCATGGGACCATTCCCATCATCTTTCGGTAATAATTACATACTCGTAGCTGTCGATTATGTTTCAAAATGGATTGAGGCTATAACTTCTCCTACAAATGACACACGAGTAGTAATTAAGCTTTTCAAAAATATAATATTTCCAAGATTTGGTGTGCCTAGACTTGTCATTAGTGACGGTGGCTTGCATTTCATTTCGAAAATATTTGACAAATTACTATCTAAGTATGGAGTCAGACATCGTGTAGCAACACCTTATCATCCACAAACAAGTGGACAGGTCGAAGTCTCAAACAGAGAAATTAAACAAATCTTAGAAAAGATTGTCGCCATATCTAGGAAAGATTGGTCATCTAAACTTAATGAAGCTTTATGGGCCTATAGGACAGCCTACAAGACACCCATAGGAACTACACCTTTCAAATTAGTGTATGAAAAGTCTTGTCATCTCCCGGTAGAACTAGAACACAAAGCATATTGGGAAATTAAAACACTCAATATAAACTACAATGCCGCTGGAGAAAAGCGAATCCTCGACATTAACGAATTAGAAGAGTTAAGGTTAGATGCTTACGAGAATGCTAAGATATATACAGAAAGAACTAAGCGATGGCACGATAAACGCCTATCTAGGAAAGAATTTAGTGTGGGAGACGTTGTACTCCTCTTTAATTCAAGACTTAGGCTCTTTCCTGGAAAACTGAAATCTAGATGGTCAGGACCCTTTGAAATAACTAGAGTGTTCTCGAGCGGAGCAATAGAAATTAAGGGTAGGAATAGTGAACCGTTCACAGTAAACGGACAACGATTAAAACATTACCATAAAATTGAAAATAGAGATTATGCAAATAGTCTAAGGCTTTTAGAGTTGTCCACTAATTTCCCTGATTAATCTACCCCTAAGCATTACGTCAAGCTTATGACGATAAAAACAACGCTTAGTGGGAGGCAACCCATTTTATCATTTTAATCAATTTATCGTTTTATCATTTTATTGTTTTGTTGTTTTATTTCATTATTATCATTATTGATTTTATTTATGCATTTATTTTCCTATTTTCTTTATTTTAATTTTTATTTTCTAAATCACTTTTACAGATTTTCTAAAGTATTTTCCACTTTCCTTTTCCCCCTGATTTGTTTCCTCCACATTTACACTAACTATGGCTAACCAACCGAGAAACATTATGGAAACCAAATTTAGAGGTAGGAACTAAAGAATGAAATTTGAAGAGTTATCACAGAGACCAATGGATTTGACTATGTACCCGGATGATCTGACTATGGAAACTTTAGGTATACATGATAGCATCCTATACCTGTTTAACCAACTTGGATGGGAGAATGCTCTCATAAAACAAAAGTTTGTGACTTACCGTGAGCTCACCCTTGAGTTCTTAAGCTCCTTAGTTTACTTACCCGAGCGCGGTTTTGGATTCAGGAAAGGATTTATCAGTTTCCGACTATTCGGAATCGAATATGACTTTAACCATAAAGAACTAGCTGACTTATTAGGATTCCCTAGTGGACCCTTTGCTTTCACTACCACCCAGGTAGAATTAATGGATATTGAGCTAGACTTATTTTGGGGAACCTTAACCGGAAATTACCATCATGAGCCGGATAACATGAACAATGATGAAATACATAACCCTGCTATCCGCTATTTCCATAAGATCCTTGCCCACACCTTCTTTGGAAAGGAAGAAAACCTCACTGGAGTATCTCAAGATGAGATATTCATTATGTCCTGTCTGACCCATGGACAACCAGTTAATGGTGTACCATTCATGATGCAAACTTTTACCCGAATCCAAGAGGAACCTGATCTACCCATATTGGTAGGAGGCCTGGTCACTATGATTGCTGATGCCCTAGGACTTAGATACCAATTACACAAGTGTAACCATTTAGGTACCATCCGCCCTATGAATCTGAACTTTTGCTTTAACCGCCAAATCATAAGAAACTTAGGACAGCCACCTTACGAGTACCTAATCAGAAATGAAGTAGTAACCCTGTCCACATTACCGAACCATGCTAGAGTCAGTGTTCACAATAAAGATAATTGGCTTTATGAGCTTACCCCTCCTGACTATCCATCCACTCCCGAAACACCACAATCTTACAAAATAAGGGATGACATAATGACTGATGTAGAAAGTGACCCTGAGACACCTCCTGGTTACCATGACATTGACCACACTGATGAAGTGATTGAAATCCCTGAAGTAAATCAAGTAGGATATGCTGACAACTTAAAGAAAATTATGAATACTCTTGAAGTTTACCAAGCCGATATTAATACTGTTAAGGATGAGGTTAAAAGCATGCGATTGGACATTATAGGTTTAACTGACATAACATGTGAACAATTCTACCATTTAAACTCCGCACTTGAAGATTTGAAGAAGCAACTTTGAAAATCCTGTAGTGATTTAATTTATTTTATTTTTCGCTTTTGGTTCTAGTTAGTTTTAATATTTTGCAAACATTTCGTAGCTTATTTTTATCAATGTAATTTTCCTTCCATTATATCAAAAGCAAAGTACTTCTAGTTTTGCCACTTTCTAATTTAATCAATTTCCATGCTTTCCATTACTTACTGTTATATTTAAATTGCTTGATATTTTATGAATTCTCGTGTGATGAAATTTACTGCTAATATATGTTGATCCAATATTATATATATTGTTTGTGTTGGAAATAAATGAAAATAATAAAAAAAATTGCATTGAAATGAAGTGAGATAATGCATTCTGTGAAAAATTACAAGTTTTGAAGCCATCACGGTCGTCACCATTCACTCACGATCGTGACGAGCTATTTAGCGCGTCACGACCGTAAGACCTCCCTCACGACCGTGACACCCCTATTTTATGAATTCTGAAGAACAGAACCGTTCACCTTCGCAAAACCCATTCTCCATTTTCACAAAATAGAAACCTCCCATTATCTCCTCATTCTCCCGTAACCTCCCATTACCCTCAATCAATTTCATTAACCCATTAAACCTCTCCATTTATTCCAAACTTCTCACATTCACTCATTTCATTATAATCCGAACAAATTCTTCACATTTTTCATTTTCTCACAAAACCTCAAAAACTCTCATCTCTCATTTACCGTACTTGCATGCAATGGAGAATATCCAATTCAGAGATGGTGACCAAGGAGAAGCACAAAGACAAAAGTTTATCAGGTTTCAGAACCGTGGCGTCCAACCCACTCGGTATGTCGACCTTGACTGCTTGAGGGAGTTAGGACTGCTAGACGGTGTGAAGCTCCTGCTTGAGCATGTTGGTTTGTGGCACTTGTGCAGTCAACCACAACCGACATTCGAAATCCTCACCTTGGAATTTCTGAGTTCGTTTCAGTATTTTACACCTCCCAGTTCAACAAGTTAACTCACCGGCATTACAAAGTTCAGAATGCTCGAACGAGAGTTCGAAATCACACAAACAAGGATCGCTGAACTGTTAGGTTTCGATCATGGCGACGATGCTCATCTCCGCGTGCCCGACAACTTCAACGAAACTGCTTTCACTTTGTGGCACGACATCACCAACACCCGTGCTACTGCCTTCTAGAGTCTAAATGCCACCCACATCCATAACCCGACGATTCGGTATTTCCATCGCATCATCTGCAATACTATTTTCGCAAGAGAGAGCAATCACAAGCTGAACTCCAAAGTGCTCTTGTTCTTGCACTGTGCCTTGAATGAGGAGCGCATCAATGCTGCCCCGTTCCTTTTATCCCATATCTAGTCTGTAGCGCATCGAGGCGCAACCCCCTTCTACATTGGCGGGATTGTCACCACCCTTGCCATTCAGCTGGAGCTTGGTGACCAGATTACCCATTTGCCTCATAGAGCCGCAGAGTTGCTTACAAAGAACTATTGCAGGTCCACCCATTTGATATCTCAAAGAGAGGATGGCAGGTTCAACCCTGTTATCCAAGGCACCGTTTATCATGACATCACCTTGCCTTGTCGTGACCGCATCGATCCATCGAACCGAGCCAATTGACTATTTGCTTTACCGGATGCTGCAGGCCACATCCCGATTATTGATGAGCAGACAGATGCACCTGTGGACGAGATGCAGGATACCATGGATGTTGCTGAGCCAGTACAGGACATCCCTGAGTCCTCCACCAGGCAGCCACCTATACCCGACATCACACTTAAAGACGTCCTCCGTGCCATTCATCAGCAGAATCAGATGAATGCCGCACTCGAGCGAAGGCAAAAAGAGCAATATGATGCCCTACTTTCAGCTGTTGCCAGTAACCAGAGGACGACATATGAGAAGCTAAGAGAGATTTTTAGCGAGCTAGAGGCTTTGCGTATAGATATCACTGCTCTCACCACCACCGGTTCTGATCCAGAAGCGACTCCTACCAGACGCTCCCGCACCAGAAGCCGAGGCCGTGGTCATCAGCAGCCTTAGTTTATGTTTATGTTTTTGTTTTTGCATTTCTGCTTTTGTATTGTATTTTCCCCGCTATTATATCACAACATTGAGGACAATGTCTGATATAGTGTGGGAGAGATACCTTTCCCTTTCCGCATTTTCCATTTCATTGTATTTCCCTTTCCGTATTTAAATTAAACAAAGTAATATTTGTGTTATTTCTTCACTTTCGAATTTTCCCCGTTTATTTAGCCATACCGAAAATTTTTGTTTTATCTTCGCATTACCCGACTTACCTATGAAATCGTAGTTAGGAAGCTAAGAAAGATCCAACAAGATCAATACAGTCTTGACACCTTAGACTTCCTACTTAAGCATTTTGTTCCGATAATTGTTACGACTACACCTTAAGTTTCAGTTCTAAAGTAACCCCTAGTAGTTTATACTAGCAGTCAGCACCGTCTGAACACAAACCACGTGGGGAGCCGATGAACATAAGTGTTTGATGCCTAATCTATAATGATCCTTCATATCTCGATGCCAATAAAAAGAAATTGCACCAAAGTACTCGGTCGCATATAAGAAACGAGAAATATAAGGGGGAGTCTGTTGCGGGTTGGTTCAGAGGTACCTGGTTCTGAACTTGGTAGGGCGTTCTACGGCTCGATCCCCCACAACCTCCAATTCGGATAATATATATAGGGTTGCCACATTCGTGTACCAGACCCCGTGCTTATAAAGGATCAAAGTCACTAACCGGCTACTCCACTACGTGCGTGCTAAGGCAAAGGGCTTAATGTGATTGCGCTAGAATGAAACCGGGTGAAATAAGATCGAAAGACCATAGGTAGAATCGTAACGCAATTACTAAATGTTTCGTTTAACGGGAAGTCGACGACTTAGCTTGTTGCTTGTGTCATTAGTGTATCGTTAGTGTTTTATTCTAGTACCGGTTTATCTAGCAAAAAGATTCCTCGTATGGTTTGTTATGTGTATGCGTCTGATGAAAATTGTCCGATCATTTTTCAACCGACTATTTGCTTGAGGACAAGCAAAGGTTTAAGTTTGGGGAAGTTTGATAACGAGAAATCGTATCATTTTATTACTATGTTTCAAGTCCGATTTATCGCACATTTATCGTATTAACACCCGATTCTTCGAGTTTTCTATGTCATATCGCAGGTATAACAATTTTAGAGCTAAATCATGAGCCAAAGGTCAAAGGAACAAAAACAAGCATGAAAAGAAGAAGAAGAAGAAAGGAATTCTGCAAATTCTGCATAATTTGTAACAACCACGGTCGTTACCACATCGTCACGACCGTGACACCCAACGTAGGACACTCACGATCGTCACTCAGGTGTCACGACCGTGACACACTTTAAATGAAGAAAATGACCGTGACACCTTTGTCACGAACGTGACAAAGGAAAATAGGGTTACTTGGATTGAATTGGTCATGAAACGTGCAACGTGAAGTCAAAAGTGCCTATTATTTCTCAGACTAAGCAATACACTTTCTCCTGGATTCTCTCTTCAACAACGAAGCCCACGCTATGGATTTCAACTGCCCAAGCCCAATGTTATTCTCTATAAATAGCTTGATGACGAATTAGAAACGACAGAGTTTTATTTTAACATTTTCGCGGAAGCTCTGCCGTATTTTTGTTGCACCCTATTTTATTATTTTTTCAGCAAATTGTTCTTGTTTAAATTCTATATCCAACCCAAATTAAATAACAATTTCCAACATTAGGAAATTGTTATTATTTATTTTCTTTCAAGCCTTCAGAATTTCGTTTAATTTTATTTTCGATTCCGGTTCCGCACTCCGAGCTTACCAGTTTGTGGAAGAAGGAGTATTACGATTTTTATTCAGGTTTTTTTTTTATAATTTCGCATTTATATTAATTTATTTATATATGTTAAGAATTTATTTCTATTATTTTATAATGCATGTTTTTATATATATTTATCTGTTTCTGCATCTGTCTGGTACAACAAATATGAGTAGCTAATTAAATTAGGTGGTATGTAATTAAAATAAACTAAATCGGTAAAATCGAATCTAAGCTAAAACAATTAAGAACTTAAATTCTGGCTGTGACTTTTTATTATTAAAATTAATCTTTTTGTTACGAGAGTAAGAAAAGTGTAATAGGTTAGGTCGAGACCACGAGAGTGTGAGATTTTAACCGGATAGCTAAAGTTAGGCATTTGATTTAAATACAGCGAGAGCGCTTTAAAATGAATTAGACTTATTAAGTTTTCAAAAATTATCTTCTAAACACTTATGGGCTAGCGAGAGCAGGCATAGGGCTTTAGGAGTAAGATCTGAGATAAGACCACAAGAGTGTGAGTCGAGGGTATTTAAACTGATAATCTCTACAGAATAGATTAAGTGAACCATCCTTATAAGCTTAGGTTAGATTGACCCGCATAGTTTAACATAATTGCATGCCGACCGCCTTCTTATTATTTAATTAAACTAAATTTAATTCTCGTTCTAATCTTTAAAACCAAATCGTGACAAACATCCACCTTAGCTAAACTAGTAAACCCTCTAGCACTAAGTGATCATAAAGTCCCTGTGGGATCGACAATCTTTTATATTACTTCGATAGGCTGTGCGCTTGCAGTTCAGATACCGCTAGACACATATCGCGTCTTCGCGCCCATCAGTAAAACCACTTGACCAAAGTCAAGGTTTGAATTATGAAAGAGGTTAAAGTTTGAAAACAAGAAGGTCTTGAAAAAGAGAGAGAAGTTTGAAAATTAACAAAGTGGAAGGAGATGAAGGGACTATCCTAAAGAAAAAAGTAAAAGCTAAGGATAAGAAAGATCTAACCACATAATAGCATACTCCAAAGCATAAGCATAAGCAAGAATTCCTTCCACTATAAGCCATAAGAAAGCCAACCCTTCAATGAAAAATCCAAAAATTCTAGGTCTCACATCCATAGTCTAAGCATAGGGAAATGGTCCTAATTCTAAGTCCAAAGTTCAAGTTCCAAGGTCCAAGGGTAGGCACAAATCAAAGTTAAGAGAACCATGTTTTTTTAGAGTTTTCCTTTATTAATGTCTTAAATAAAGTATGGTCCAAGGGGACTAATCAGTGCATTTTGATGCACATTCCTCTATGATTATACTTATACATTTTCATACTTTACTTTGGTTATTTTTCTATTTTAATGTGTTTTTATAAATTAGTTAATTTGTGCACTTATTTGATTTTTGCATTTTATTTTTAGCATTAGCAGACTGCACTAAAATGATCATAATTGGAGCTACGAGAATCGTCTTGAGACATTCTACCAGTCGATGGAAAGTTAAGACAAAGAGCTACGATTTTCATGAAGAAGTCAGAAGCTGAATCAGACTGTCTGTAGTAGACCTGAAAAAGTCGTTGAAGTTGCAACATTAAATATAATTTCTTTTGGGTCATTTGTTTTGGGCCTGAGTTATGTATTTGACCCAGTTGGGTTGTAAACCAAATTTTATTTTCTATTTTACCTACCACCCGTTACTGTTCATGAAACACACTATTCATGACAAAATTATTCAAAAGCTTTGTACGATGATGGTGAACTAGTTCCAACAGGTTAATCTATTGTGATCGGTTTCCGCCAATAATTTGAGGTTCTTTTAATTTTCAATAAAAATCTATTTCCTTTCAATTCTTCTCTTTGATATCTTGATTGCTTAATTCGAGTTATCTTAGGGTTGATTAATTTATTTCGATGATTGCATGTTCCTATACTTTAATCGTGTTTGCTTAATTCGCGCAGGTTTATCGTGTTTGCTTAATTCATGATTGCTATATATTGTCCATTTGCTTAATCCGAAATTTTGGAATGTCTATCGTGTAATATCAATTGCGCTTATTGGATGTTATTATAATCGAAAAGAGAATAGAGTCCGCTTAGGAATTGAGAATTTGTTGAATCGATGATAAGTTAGGAATCCAAAACAGTAGATAAATCGTTTTAGCTTATTTTGATAATCACTTTTACTTTAATCACTTTTTCTTGAAACTGAACCTTAAACCAATCTCAAATTTATTTTCATTTGGTTAATAATAATACAAGAACCCTTCGTGATACGATACTCGAGTCATTGTCACTAACTACATTTTCAAAAATACTCGATTTTTATCTGTGCACGAAACATGGATCAAATTGGCGCCATTGCCGGGGATTTTTGTGGTTATTAACTAATATTAGAGTCATATGTTAAGTGTTATTGCATTTAGGCCCTAGTGTCGTCACAATTTTGGCCTTCTCGCGTCTAGAGTCGAAAAAACCGGTTTTTGGAAAAATTGTGTTTGATCGTAAATCTATTTTACCTATCCTAAGCAGAAAAATCACACAGTCATTAGGAATACCTGGAGTCCACCCCCAGAATTCCTAAATTTCTCTTTTTTCTATTTTTAATTAATTTTTTACAGTTTTCACAGTTTCGAAAAAATCCAAAAATTCTCAAAATTATTATTTTATTTCATTAGGTTAATTTTGGTATTTTTATATTTTTCTAATTTTTTTGTTAATCATTTTCCTTTATTCTTTTTGTTTTTTTATTATTTTAGGGACATTCTTTGCATTTTCACAATTGTTGCTACTTTGATTTGCATTAGTCTTGGCTACTAGGTCTTCCTGTTCTAATCTTTTTAATTTCGATCCTGAGGTAAAAAGAACTTTGCTCACACGATGTAGAGCAGTCTAGGCTAGCAATAGTTCACCACCCACAACTGATTCGTATTCTGTTTCAGATCATTTTCATAACTTGTTTGATTCAAATTCTGAATTTGTTTTTGAGAATATAGTTGAACAAAGAACATTAAGAGAGTTTTCCGCTCCTGATGTTAAATAAAATGGATTATGTATTGAATATGTTGATCTTGTTGTTCCTTTTGAATTAAAATCTGGATTAATACACTTGTTTCCAAGGTTTATTGGTATTGCAGGTGAAGATCCTCACACGCATCTTAAGGAATTTCAGGTTGTGTGTTCTACTCCCTTAAGGTCTGAAGGAATTATAGAGGATCATATAAAGCCGAGAGCCTTTCTGTTTTCACTACAAGGTGCTGCCAAAGATTGGTTATACTATCTTGAACTGAATTCTGTCAATACTTAGACTAATCTGAAGAATGTTTTCCTTGAGAGATATTTTCCTGCCTCTAGAGCTGCATCAATCAGAAAAGATATTTGTCGAGTTAGACAACCTGACATGGAATCATTGACTGAATATTGGGGAAGATTTAAACAATTAATATCTAGTTTCCCTCAACATCAGATCACCGAACAACTATTGATTCAGTATTTCTATGAGGGATTACAACCAATGGACAAGAACATTCTT
Organism: Lathyrus aphaca; assembly: GCA_963966055.1. Classification (NCBI taxonomy): domain Eukaryota; kingdom Viridiplantae; phylum Streptophyta; class Magnoliopsida; order Fabales; family Fabaceae; genus Lathyrus; species Lathyrus aphaca. Next base: position 273,930,968 of record OZ014519.1, on the reverse strand, counting down.
GATGTTGCTAGTGGTGGAACACTTGTTGATAAAACTCTAGTTGTTGCCAAAGCCCTTATTGAAAACATGTCTCTAAACTCCCACAGTTCACCAACCCGAAACAATTATGTCCAATCCAAAGGTGTGAATGAAATTCAGGTTTATTCTAACAGAGCTTTAGAAACCATAATTGATGAGATTACTTGTTTAGTGAAATAGTTGGCAGTAGGTAAGACTCAAATAACAAAGTTATGTGGTATTTGTACTTCTACTAAACACCCCACTGACACATGTCCTATTATTCAAGATGAGTTGGTCACTGAATTACCACAAGCTTATGCAGAAACCTTTTACACTCAAGGCAACAACAATCAATACAGGTACAACATTCCTGACCTGTCCACTAATAAATACCATCCAAATTGGAGGAACCATCCAAAGCTTCGATATGAGAACCAGTAGCCTAACCAATAATAGATGTTTCCTTTACCACCACCGCAAAACCCTCCACAAGTTACAACCACTTCTTCCCTAACATCAAAACCTTCATTAGAGGAACTGGTCATGCAACTAACTATTAACAATATTTAGTTTCCATAAAGAATGAAATATAGTATTCAAACCTTGCAGACACATATTGGACAACTTGCCACCTCAATGAATGCCATACAAACCCAAGGATCGAACCAACTTCCTACCCAAACAGTTGAGAATCCAAAATGTCCTAATGTGAGTGCAATTTCTTTGAGATTGTCGCTCCCGGGATTTTCATCCTAGTACAACGCGAAAGTGGCGCGAAAAAGATAGAGTCGCCAGCCATGCATTTTTATCCCAAAAGAATGGGAAAGGTAATGCTACACAAACCTGAGGAAGAAGGAAAGGACAAGGTCTTGTGAACCAAATATCTGGGTTCGGGAGTCGGTTACGACCTGGGAAGGTATTAGCACCCCAGATCGTCCGCCGTACCCGACGGGATCCACGCTTGCAAAGAAAATGTTTCAAAGAGTGAGAAATAAGAATGCTGCTGGACAAAAGAACTGATACTGGAACTGAAACTGAAATGAGAAAGGAATTGGAAAAGAGAACAAAAATAAAGAATGGGGAAAATGTAGGGAAAATAAAGAATGTGCTCGAACAGGCCCTACCCCGCTGCCTACGTACCTCATAGGGAAAATGAGGATCAGAGTCGACGTAGTTCTTCTAAATAAGGCGGGAACTATTATTTGTATTTTTTATGGCTGGAACTGCGTATGTCTATGCTCAGGTGTTGCAGGCTCGTCTAGTACGAGTGCATTTACTGTCTTACATGCGAGATAAGTCGTTGCAAGTTCGCGTTTAGAATGAATAAGGTTAGAAGAAAAGTCCCCGCAGGAAAGTCGCTTATTGTTTGTTGTTTTCTTTTTAAAGGTCTTTATGAATTTGGGACAAGGAAGTGAATTCAAACTCTTTTCCCTGGAATGTGTACTTGCTACTACATTCCAAGATGGAATTATAGAACAAGCACACCCAGCAAGGAGAATCTATCCAAGAATGGTTTCCAAGGATTAGGGTTTAAGCTCACTAGCTTGTTGAACTTTTTTATGTGTTTTTGTAGCTTTTATGTAGAAGTATCTAATAGATTTTTCTTTGTGAAACAACCCCTTGATAAGACTTGAACATCATGCTAGACAAGCTTACACTATTCCAAGATGGAATGAATGTAAGTGCCCTATGGAATAAGGATATACACAAGGGATCCTTTCATGTATTTATTAAGTCTTTTTGGATTTTGTTTGAAGATGAGAAAAGGAAGACTCAAAAGGCAAAGGTCAAAGCTAATGGGGGACTAAGACACAACCCTAAAGTGATCTAATTATATACAAAGTGTGATTCTATGGTTAATGAGGTATTCTAACCTAAGTAAAAAAAGGAGCAAGCTAGAATTCAACTTACTTCCTAAGGAAGTTAAGTTGAAATCTAAAGAGTGAGAGGAGTCCTATGAACAAAGCACCAAGGTGCTAAGGCAAAGCAAATAAATGCATAAAAAAGAATAAGAATGAAGTGATTACCTCATCTTCCCCCTACAAAACAAATATTAGCATGAAGGAGAAAAATGAACAATTATAACATGGTAAATCTCTCAAAACAAACCACACTATCTAAGGAAGACATTAATGAACTCCTAAGACAAATATCTAAACCTAAGGCATATTATAGAATGGTAAACTTACAAAGTCAGTGGCTAAACTCAACTTAAGTATTCTAAAGCTATAAGAGTGACCAATTTAAAACCATGCCCTAAAAGGAAGCTAAACCCTAATAAGAGTTATAGTGAAGTTACATGAGGAAACCTAAATGGTTAAGTATGTTAAACTTATGTGAAATCAAGGGTGCATAGAAAATCCAGGAGTTAACACTTAATTAAAGTATCCTAAGATGTAAAACAAGATGGGAGAAAATAGATTCAAGTGAAATGAATTCAAACTCTATGGGGAATGATGTGAACATAAGAAGATATGAATATTGAACTTCAAAGGAAGGGAAACGACTTAGAATAAAACTCAAACATGACCAAGAGGATTTGAATTCCCCATACAAAAACCAGGGGCTTGATGAAGTTTTAGAATGGAATTAGAACTCACAAATGACCTACAAGTAAGGTGGTATGGAAGCATTAGGATTAAAGACACCAAAATATTAAGTATGAAGCATTAAGAAGGCATATGACACTAAATGAAGCCTAAGGACTCATGACTTGAAATGAACACTTGAAAATGTGTATAAACTACTTATGAGGTGTATGGCAATGATTTAACAAGAATGAAATGGCCACAAAGTTGGTTTAGAGGGATTAAGATGAAAGATGAGGAAGAATTAGGGCAAAAGGAGACAATGATGACTTATGACTTAAGAAAACCCGAAAATCAAAAGACAAAGACCCTATGAGAGTGCTCTACATTTGGGGACCTCTAATATGACCTAAAATACTCAGAACCAATACCTTAGAGCAATGGCATGAATGCCTTATTCAAATGGATTGAAGGAAGCTCATGAAAGGGGCCAAAAATGACTTAGAGCCCAAGCAACTTGAAAAAAATATCAAATGACTTAGAAAAATTATTAAATTTTATATTGAACATCAAAATCCATAGAATGACGTATATACAAAAAGTCTCACAAAGACTCCTAATTTTGAATGGTCAAAGGAATGCTAGAATGCAATTAGGGTTTATAAGGGACCTATGTGAAGGAATGGACTCAAAATGACCTAAGCAGGACCTAAAAATCCAGAGAAAAATGTTTTAAAGAAATATGATGAAATATTAAGAAGATGCAAAAAGAATGAGGTCTTTATCATTTTTTGTTTAGGAGAACAAAAATGTAGAAAATGATGGGTTAAAAATGAAAAAGTTGTGAAACAATTAAAAGGGAAATTAATTCTGACTTCAAAAATAAACAAAACTAAAATCTAAAAATATAGAAAATTAGAGAAAAATGAGAAGAGTGCTCATGAATTTATTTGGAATTTTTTGATGCCATTTGCTATTTTTAATAACAAGAAACGAAATTGAAATAAAATGAAAAAAGGAAAATAAAAGAAATAATGATGGAATGGGTCTGGGGGGTTCAAAGAGCAACACAAATAACATGAATGGGATGAGACTCATATGCGTGGGGGTGTGAGTAGGCAGTCAATAGTCAACAGAAGAAGTACATGTTTGGCACGCTTTCATTAATGTGCTGGCATGTTTATGGACGTTGGATGGTAAAAGATCAATGACTGGGACATAAAACTGAGAAATAAATTAAGGCACTGTTCAGATGACCGGAGATGAATTCTGGTCATCTTCTTCGTTCACTATTCCGGTAGGGCAAACCCTAATCACTACTAAAATGAAAACTAGGACCATCAATGGATTCGTCTCTCTTCACTGATCTCAAATATGGCTTCAAAAACTATTTAGCGTTCCTAAAACTCCTGAATCGAAAGCAAGAACTAAACTTGAAAAAATTGAATCTGAGCATCTATAATGCCTATCAACTAGCCAGTCATCTCATAACCCCCATTAGGCCTCAATCAACATAAAATCAATTGAAAACACACAATTCGAGCAAGTAGAATTTTAGGACATACCTGAGTTGCAGAGATGTCAAATTGTTGCTAGAAGGCCAAATATGAGGATCCTTAGCTTGCTGCATCTTGATCTTGATCTATGGAAGTGAAATAAACACTATGGGAGCTATGAATCCTGATTAATTGATGAAAGTGCAGTGAAGATCAATGCTATGTAGTATTGATTCCTTGATGTTTCAAGCCATGCCTTCCATGGATCTTGAGCTTGAGATGATGCTGATGGATTAAGGTTGAATGAAACCAGATTGTGGCAATTTGAGGAATTTGAATCCAAAATGCAGTGAAGCTTCAACAATGTGCAATGCTTGATCTTGAAGCTTCAGGCTATGCAATGCTTGGTGATTGAGCTTGAGATGATGGAGATGATCAATGGAGGAAGAATGGATCCAGGTCAATGATGACAAAGCTTGCTCGAATCCATTTGCAATGTGAAAATTCAGAGAAAACTTTGCAATTTTTGGTGATTTGTGATGAAAATGAAGCCGAACCTTGCATTAAAGTGATCAATTGCTTTATAGGGCCCTTAACCATGGTTAATAATGCCTTGCGTTAACTGAGTGAGTGAGGTTAAATAAGTGAGGCAGTTATGGCAGTTATGCCAGCTGTAACATCCAGAAGTTTCCACATTCGAGCTGGATCATATGTTGCAAGCTCCATGAAGTTTATGGTGTAGATTAGAGCCTGGCCATGAGTAGCATGATCTAATGACTACAACCTGCATTGGAATGTGATTTAGAATAAGTTCCATGAGGTGCATAGCAAGAAGCATGGTCCTGCAAGCATTCAAATGTAGCCTGATTGTGTTTGGACATTTGAATCCAATACACTTGTATCCATGAGCTTATGGTGGAATGGAATGTGGTTTAGAAGCAATCATGTTTAATCCATTTGGCTTGACTGATGTGAGGTGCATTGTGAATACCATGCATAGCCATGTACCAAATTCTCTAAACACTCTTGGATACATTTTAATGTGATACCATCTTGTTAGCAAATGTGGACAAGTGATTGAATTTGAAAATAAAGTCACGATACACTAACTTATGCCACAAGCAAACAGGTTTGATTCAGTGATCTTCCATTATTTGTTTCTTCATGAGCAAGGCACCAAATGGTGTGATTCTTGTGATCAATTTGAAGAGGAGGATGCAATGAACATGTTTAGTGTTTGGTTCAAGATGAAACAAAGCTTCCAAGTGCCCCAAATTGGTCAAAACTTCAGTGATTTTCCAAAGATGCTGCAAAAATGGCCAAAACTTGCCATTTTTGGAAACCCTAATTTTCCAAAAATGGTAAGTTTTGGTTTTCTTGATTTCTCTTGATTCCTCCATAATTTATTGATCAAATTTGAACCATAGGATCCTTGTAACCCTAATTTCATGATTTTGATCTCAAAAAGTCATGACTTGACTTTTTCTTCAGCATGGTTGACTTTTCCCAAAATCCCTGATTTTCAGTCATCTTGCCAATTGAACCTATTCCAAAATGAATTTGTGGATGAAATTTGAACCCTAGGCACTTGTCATCATATATAAGACAATGAAATCCACTTTGAATCAAAACTTCATGGAGAAACCCAGTGGAAATGAAACCCTAATTTGGCCTTTTTCATCAGGAGATGTTGCACTGCTTGCCTCCTTTAATCAAATCAAATCTTTTCATGGCTTATGGCTTCAAATCAAGACTTGTGGGATGTTGTGAACCCTTTGCACAAGGTTGAGAAGCTTTATGGACCTTTTATTGCCTTTGTATAGCCCTCAGTTGCTCCAATCATTGATCACATACCTATGCCTCAGCTATGCTACACATGATGTAATGTTGTTGGTTGCTTCATGAACTTATGTATGCAAAATGTTGGGGAAATGAGAGGGTAAATTTTGAGGTATTACAGCTGCCCCTATTCAATCATCTGCAGGCCTGAACGAATAATTGCAAAAGCTTTTAGATTTTCAAGGTATAGAGTGATTGAATACTCGAATAAAACCTGGAAATTTGAACTCGGTGGATAAGAGAAATGTCATCGGCCTTTTATTTATCTTTTATTTTGTTTTGACCTCTGAATAGGTAATGGGAATAGCACCAGGCGGAATAAGATCATTGTAATAACCTGAAGTGTAACTGCTAAGCGAATCAAGCCACAGAAAGGGTGCATGTTGGCGAAACAGGGCTTAAAAACGAGACCATTAGCGAAACGGAAACTCGACAATGTGAATGCTGAGCGAATCAAGCCACATAAAGGGTGCTTGTTGGTGAAATAGGGCTTAACAACGAGACCATTAGCGAAACGGAACTCGACAATGTGATTGCTGAGCGAATCAAGCCACAAAAAGGGTGTCTGTTGGCGAAACAGGGCTTAACAACGAGACCATTAGCGAAACGAAACTCAGCAATGTGACTGCTGAGTGAATCAAGCCATAGAAAGGGTGCCTGTTGGCGAAACATGGCTTAACAACGTGACCATTAACGAAATAGAACTCGACAATGTGACTGCTGAGTGAATCAAGCCACAGAAAGGGTGCCTATTGGCGAAACAGGGCTTAACAACGAGAGCATTAGCGAAACGGAACTCGACAATGTGACTGCTGAGCGAATCAAGCCACATAAATGGTGCCTGTTGGCGAAATAGGGCTTAACAACACGACCATTAGCGAAACGGAAACTCAACAATGTGACTGCTGAGCGAATCAAGCCACAAAAAGGGTGCCTATTAGCGAAACAGGGCTTAACAATGAGACCATTAGCGAAACAGAACTCGACAATGTGACTGTTGAGCAAATCAAGCCACATAAAGGATGACAAACATTGACTTGGAAAGACAACAGTGCCTGGAAAATGATATAAGTATCTTTTGTGGGGAGTACTTCAGGTTGGAAAGATGTTATAGGTCGTATGTGATATACCTCAAAACTGGTCCGCGCTGACATGCATACGTTTGAATTTATGGCGTAATGCTCCGTGATGATGAAAATGCTACGCTTTAGAGGATGTAAATGTAATTAGGATTATGCGTTTGCGAATGCAAAGAAATCTCCTGATAAGGAGACAAAAAATATCCCATGTAGCTTGGCTGGGGAGAAATGATCATTGAATTGATCGGGTTAATCCTTGTGAGGAGAAAACAACTTTGTGGGAAACGTTGTTAATGATACACCAACTCTGAACTGCCACCACTGCCAAAAATAAAATGGACTTTAAGATTGGAGAGCCAAGACCCTACTGGAGATAGACTCTTCTTGAACTCTGATGGGGAAGTGGAGACCTCCTGACTTGACTGGGAACCAGAGGTATGGCACTACTGAGGAAGAAATCTGTTGGGGAGGAAAGACATTCCTTTTACTAATGGGGATTGTCCCTGTATTGAAGGGAAGGCTCTACTTGGGGAGGACACCTACCTTCTGCTGCCTTGCTAGGAAATTTCAACTCTCATCTCTACTGGGGATAACAGGAGACACACGGGAAGACGCATGTTCTTGTTCAAGTATGTTGTTGAAATGCTCTTCCTAGATGTTTGCTTTAGCTCTGCTAGCAACGCCTGAACATGATCTTGCGTAAACACAATTGATAGTGTCTGCAACATGGAGAGTTAATTTGGACCTGTATGCCCCAGGCTTATGGTATGAATCAACTATCCCGACCACTTAACCTTTTTAGAGTTGTATTAAATGTTTTGGTCCTCCTACATGAGTTAGAAAGCATTCAAATGTTCACAACACAAGATAAATCACAATTTACTGGACGTTTTCGCAATCAATCAATGCTAGATGAAAAACAAAAACAAGAAGAAAATAGTCACAAGTTGACTGAAATTGGATTTTTATTGATTTGGGACATGGCCATGAATAGAAATTACATCAAGAAGCAATTCCTTGGAAAGAGGAGATCGCCCAAAAGGAAAACAAATTATCCTATTGGCAATGTCAAAAATGGATTTCATTAAGTTTCGACCCGGCTATGACTTGCATATCTTCGAGACTATTCGCTTGCTCTTCCCCTTGTGAAAGGTGATTGAGCTGGTCTTCAACCCTTAGAATAACCTTAGTTGCAGATGGATTACGAATTTCGCAGCTCGCAGTCGTTCGTGTTAGTCCCTATTTTACGTGGATCGCCCTTTCGGGTTTTCAATCCACCAGGATACCCTTTTTTGCCTGAGTCGTCCAATGTGGCTTTTCAACTCAGCGGGTGTACATTTTTTCAATATTTCCCTAATTTTTGCCCGAGCCTTTTATTCTGTTTTTGGCTCGTCGGGATGCCCATTTTTGCCTGGATCTTTATTCTGTTTTTATCCAGCGGGTCTTTTTACACGAAGTATTTTCTTACCGCGTCTCCGTTGACAGGGGAATGGAAGTCCTCTCCATCCATGGTTGTTAGCTTCAAGGCTCCACCTGAGAAAACATTTTTAACCACGAATGGTCCTTCATAATTAGGTGTCCATTTGCCAATGTGATCGTTAAGAGGAGGAAGAATCCTTTTCAGCACCAGGTCGCCTGGTATATACCTTTGAGGTCGTACCTTTTTGTCGAATGCATGTTTCATGCGTCGTTGATACAACTGTCCATGGCATATAGCTATTAGGCGTTTCTCTTCAATGAGGCTCATTTGATTGTATCTGGATCAGAGTCACTCAGCTTCATCTAGCTTAATGTCCATCATTAACCTCAACGAGGGGATCTCCACTTCAATTGGTAGGACTGCCTCCATACCGTATACCAGTGAGAACGGGGTTGCCCCTATTGAGTTACGCATTGACGTTCTGTACCCATGTAGCACAAATAATAACATATCATGCTAGTCTTTGTATGTCACAACCATCTTCTGCATGATCTTCTTGATGTTCTTATTCGTCGCCTCGACGACGCCATTCATCTTTGGGGGATATGGAGAAGACTTGTGATGTTCTATTTTGAAATCCCGACACAAGTCAATCATCATCTTGTTGTTGAGGTTAGAACCATTATCAGTAATGATTCTTTCGGGAATTTCGTACCGGAAAATTATGTCTCTTTTAGTAAACCGGGCTACCACTTGTTTAGTAATGTTGGCATAAGACGTCGCTTCGACCCACTTCGTGAAATAGTCTATAGCAACCAGGATGAAGCGGTGACTGTTGGAAGTTGTTGGCTCAATCTTGCCAATCATATCAATGCCCCACATGGTGAACAGCCAAGGTGAAGACATGACACTCAATGGATTCGGAGGTACATGAACCTTATCAGCATAAATCTGGAACTTGTGACATTTGCGGGAATATTTACAGCAATCAGATTCCATGGTGATCCAATAATATCCCAATCTCAACAATTTCTTTGCCATAGTGTGTCCTCCAGCATGGGTACCGAAGGAGCCTTCATGAACCTCTTGCATCAACAGGTATGCTTCGTGTCTATCCATGCATCTGAGCAGAACCATGTTGAAGTTTCGCTTATATAGCACACCATCTTGATTCAAGAAGAAACCACCTGCTAGTCTTCTGAGGGTCTTCTTGTCTTTATTGGATGCCCCAGTCGGGTACTCTTGAGTCTTCAAGAAGTGCTTGATATCATGGTACCAAGGATTGTTATCTTCACCACTGTCAACTGCAAAGACATAGGCAGGTCTTTCAAGACGGGAGACCATGATCTGAGGCACAAAATTCTCTTGACAAACTTTAATCATGGATGACAAAGTCGCTAGAGCATCGGCGAACTGATTTTCTTCTCGGGGAATATAAATCAACTTGACCTTGGTGAAAAAAGTTAGCAACCTCCTGGTATAATCCCTGTAAGGAACCAAGCGAGGTTGATGAACTAACCATTTTCCATTAACTTGGTTCACTACCAGAGCAGAATCTCCGAAGATCTCGAGGTTCTTGACTCGCAAGTTGATTGCCTCTTCAACCCCCATGATGCAAGCTTCATATTCTGCCTCATTATTAGTGCATTCGAAAGTCAACCGAGCAGCTACGGGTGTATGGACCCCTTATGGTGAGATGATGACAACACCTACTCCGCTTCCGTTCATGTTCATAGCTCCGTCAAACATCAACTTCCATTTGGATTCAGGGTCTGGCCCCTCCTCTAGAAGTGGTTCTTCACAGTCTTTCAACTTGAGGAACATGATGTCCTCATCCGGAAACTCGAATTTCATGGGTTGATAATCGTCAATTGGCTGCCGAGCCAGGTATTCTGACAATACACTCCCTTTGATTGCTTTTTGCAAAGTGTAATGGATATCATACTCCATAAGAATCATCTGCCATCGGGCTACCCTTCCTGTTAGTACTGGCTTTTCGAAGATGTATTTCACAGGATCCATCTTGGATATTAGGAGAGTGGTGTGAGTCAACATGTACTGTCTTAGCCGGCGAGCAACCCATGCCAAAACGCAACAAGTTTTCTCGAGTAGTGAGTAGCGTGTCTCACAATCGGTAAACGTTGTGCTAAGGTAATAAATGGCATGCTCTTTTCTACCAGACTCGTCTTGCTGACCTAACACACATCCCATTGATCCTTCAAGCCCAGTAAGGTACATGATCAAGGGTCTCCCTAGCACTGGAGGCATGAGAATTGGAGATTCTAACAAGTACTCCTTGATTCGGTCAAAGGCTTGTTGACAGTCTTCATTCCATTTGATGGCCTGATTCTTCCTCAGAAGCTTAAAAATGGGCTCACATGTGGCTATTAGGTGCGAGATAAACCATGCAATGTAGTTTAGTCTTCCTAAGAAACCACACACTTGCTTTTCAGTCTTTGGCTCAGGCATCTCTTGGATGGCCTTTACTTTGGCTGGATCAACCTCAATTCCCCGCTCACTAACAATGAAGCCCAGTAGCTTGCCAGAGCGTACCACAAAAGTGCATTTGTTCAAATTCAACCTCAATCTGAACTTCCAGAGTCTGTCAAACAACTTTTCTAGATTGACCAAGTGCTCTTCCTCTATTTGGGATTTTGCTATCATATCATCAACATAGACCTCAATCTCCTGATGAATCATGTCATGAAATAGCATCACCATTGCCCGTTGGTAAGTGGCTCCAGCATTCTTCAGACCAAACGACATGACTTTATAACAGAAGGTTCCCCAAGGTGTGATGAAGGTAGTCTTTTCCATATCATCGGGAGAAATCTTAATCTAGTTATAACCCGAAAAACCGTCCATGAAAGAGAACACAGAAAACTGAGCAGTATTATCAACAAGCACGTCTATATGAGGCAGATGGGAGTCATCTTTAGGGCTGGCCCTATTCAAATCCCTGTAATCTACACACATCCTGACTTTACCATCTTTTTTAGGGACTGACACAATATTAGCAACCCATGGAGGGTAACTGGTCATAGCCAAGAAACCAACATCAAATTGCTTTTGTACTTCCTCTTTAATTTTGATTTCCATATCGGGGCGTGTGCGCCTCAACTTTTACTTCACCCGCGGGCAGTCTTCCCTCTAAGGCAGCTTGTGTACCACAATAATAGTGTCTAAACCAGGCATGTCCTGGTAAGACCAAGCGAAGACATCAACATATTCTCGAAGCATGGCAATCAGACGAGTCTTGATAGACTCCTCTAATGCATCCCTGATCTTAACTTCTTTCTTGTCTTCTTCGGTACCCAGGTTTATCACTTCAATGGCCTCTTCATGCGGCTGAATCATCTTTTCCTCCTGTTTAAGCAATCTAGCTAACTCTTCAGGTAGTTCGTAATCTTCTTCACCTTCCTCATCGACATGGTAAATCGGATTGTCAAAGTCATACTTAGCCATATCAGGGTCGTCATTGATAAGGTTCGGTGAAGAGCACCTGCATGAATGATGATTCATGCAAGGCTTTAGAAGGAGTTTGAAAAAACATTGCCATCTTTTAAAACTTTTCTTTCCTTTTTTTGAAAACAAAAGCAAAAATGAAAGACAAGGAACAACATGGATGAATGCAAAACGTCAGCTTTATTAATGATTATGGTATTGTGTTAGGAACAAAAGAACCCTTACAATAAGCTATTATGCCCCGGGCAAGACATAGCGCTTGAGTACAGGAAAGACAAAAGCAAAAATCATTACTCTTCAAAGGAAGTGACTGAAATGAGCCTTTCAGAAGACCAATTGCTAAGCTGAGTCTCTGGAGCACATGGTCTGATCCATTCATCTAGGTCACAATCACTATCAACTGTGTCGTCTTGCACTGCGCTGATATTCCCATAATCAACCATTCATGCACTTGTGAAGGTAATCGGGCCTTGACGACCTCTAGCGCTCTGTTTAGAAGATGACTGCCCAGGATTCTAGCCAACACTAAACATGTCCTTCTTTTCTGATACCTCCACTGGACTGCCCTAACCTTCTCGTATTCCTGATTCCACCACCTTCAAAGCTTTCTTATAAAAGGTTATGGAAACCCCATTCTTTGATTCACTCTAGCTTTAACCTGGGCTTCTGTAGTGTCCCTGGGTGGTATCACACTGTTTCTTAGTGTTTCCGGCGCAAACAACCTTCCACTTCTAGTAAAGCCTCCTACTCCGACATTTTCTACTTGAGTTGGAGCCGTACTAGATGTGGCCAAATCTTGCTTCTGGCTGTTACAATATATTTCACCTCCGTAATGCCATGGGATTGCCCTATCACTTTGGTACATTACTGGCCCTGCAGTAGTGATAGTTATTGGTGCTACTCGGCCTGAGGAGGAACTTGGGATGGATCATAGAAAATAGCTACTGTAGAAACTTCTTTTTCTTTTACAATTTTGTCAAACTGCAAGACCCCTTCATCAATCATGCTATGTATCCCCTTTTTCAACTGCTCACAACCATCGGAAGCTTCAGCGCACTCTGGACAATCATTCTCACAACCTGGAAAAATACCTTTCTGGGCTAAGCAAGCTTTGACAGCACTCAACGGAGTTTGCAGGTCATTGACATCACACACCAAATTCAGATTCTCTCCGTCATCAATTGCCCCAATTGTACCTCCGTGAGGAGGCATGGGGTTTTGTATCACATTCGGAGTGGGAGTGAAGTTAATCGCTTTAGAATCTAACAAGCCTTGGACTACATACTTCAAGGCTTTGCAGTTTTCTGTGGTATGTCCAGGGGCTCCGGAATGGAATTCGCATCGGGCATTTGTATCATAACCTTCAGGGAGTTGCCCCGGTTACGGAGGTTGCAAAGTTCTTAGCTGAACCATTTAGAGCTGGAGAAGGTTCTTCAAAAGTTGTGAGTAGGACATAGGTGGAGTTTCAAACTGCCTCTCTCTGGTCTTCTGAGGATAATAGGGACGGGGAGCTCTTTGTTGATAACCCTGTTAGCGTTGTTGTTGCGGTTGTTGGACTTGTTGTTGAACAGGCTGAGGTGAGATAGTAACGGGAGCCACTTGCTGATAAACACCTCTATTACCTCCGCCTCTCTGTGCATACACTGCCCTAGTCTCTCCTTCCCTCTTCTTCTAGAAAGGCTTCTTAATACCGGAAGTTGAGGCGCCACCATTCTTGATCTTTCCTTGCTTTATCCAACTCTCTATCCTCTCACCAGTCAAGATAATATCCGAAAATCCGCTTGAAGAACATCTAGCCAATATTTCCATAAAATGCCCAGGAAGGGTGTCCATGAAAAGGTCCACCATTTCTCTTTCTAGAAAGGGTGGTTTCACCCTGGCAGCCACTTCACGCCATCTCTGTGCGTAATCTTTGAAGCTCTCCGAACTTTTCTGTGTCAAACTTTGGAGCTGAGTGCGATTGGGCGCCATGTCAATGCTATACTGATACTGTTTCAGAAAAGCTTCCCCCAACTCTTTCCAGCTTCCTACAGAGCTTCTCTATAACTTCATATACCATTCCAAGGATCCTCCGGAGAGACTATCCTGGAAATAGTACATCCAGAGTTTCTCGTCCCTAGTATGGGCAATAATCTTTCGGTAGAAGGCCTGCAAATGAGTTTTAGGACAGGAGCTATCATTGTACTTATCGAAAGTAGGTGGCCTGAACTTGTGAGGAATGACCACCCCTGGAACCAAATCCATGTCGAATACATCTATCCCATGAGTGTCTTTACACTCAAGGGACTTGACTTTCTCAGCTAGCAGCAAAAAGTCTTGGAAATTTCCTTCCACACCAAATCCCATATCATTATTAAAGGAACTGGAGGTTGTGCCAGGCTCTGGAACTAGAGGTCCACCTGTTCCATTGTTGGTGTTGGAAGGATTCACTTGTACTTCTGGAGTGACTACTGGAGGATCAGTCTAAGGAGGGTTGAGCCCCTGAATGGCATTCCTCCAATCCTGTTGTCCCTGGGCCATCCCTTGCATCATGAACATGAATTCCCCCATCCTAGTGCTGAGTTCATTGAGCTCAGTTTGCATAGCATCCATGACGGTCCTCTGGTTGTTGCGTGTTGCGTAGCGATGAGGAATGTTCTGTCTGAAGTGTCGGGTCTTGGCAGCTCACGCAATCTTTTTCGCTGAAATACAAATAAGTTAAGTAACCTGGAGAAACCTGCAAAAAAAAAGAAAAATGAAAATGATATCTATGCAATGCAGTATGTTCTTTTTATCCTCGAGGTTTTGTTTACTTTCCCATTCCGGTGTTGAGAAAAGAAGACTTTGTGTGATATTCAGATGTGAAGTGGCAGTATTCCACATCTTGTGTCCGTGCAACAGATAAACAACCAGAGACTTCAGGTGAATCAAAAGAAAACTGGAATAGCAAGACCCTCATGGGGTGCAAGTTCATATATCAAAGATAAAAAAGGTACATCAAGAGAGGGGATTCTCACAACAAGCTTGTGGGTAATCGAAATCACACGAATACAAGACTAAATCATAGGAAGATCTATATCCTGCAACCTCCAACTAAGGCGCTTGACTCCTTGCAAAAGCTGAGCTACATCTGGATGTGAAGGTTCCTGTATGAGCTTTTGAATCAGGATATCCCTAAGGTCAAAGGAGGCATGCAATTCCTCAATTTGTTGTAGGAACACCTCTTCACTTTCCTGGCTTCTGAGGGAATCAGTCTTGGCCTTCTTGACATCAGCTCTCAGCTTCAACTCTTCTATCTCTTTCTGAGATTCTTTCACTACTTGTTGACTCTTTGTTATATCTTGAAGGTGACTATTCTCTTGGTGGTAGGCCTTTTGAAGGAGATTTCCTTGTTCAGCTAAAGAGTCTTGAAGCCCTTTGATCTCTAACTGGTACTTGACTTCCAGTTCCTTCTGCTTCTTCAAGTTGTCTTTCCATTTCTCTTGCCATAAGGTGATAGCTTCATTAGCTTCATTTAACTCTTTATTATCTTTATGGCGCTGGACCGACTTATGAGTTTCAGCTAATCGCGGGGGATAAGTTTTATATATTGCTGATGAAGTGATTATGGTATTTGCATGTGATTGGCTCGAACCTGGCTTATGATCATGCAAATGTTTGATTTTTTCCGTAATGCTCCGTATTAGACGGAATGTTACGCTAATTTTGGGAGAAAATGATGCGAATGCTATGATTATGCAAATGAGAAACCCGATACGAGATCCGGATCCTGCGGGGATAAAGATCTCTGGGCGATCTGTCTGGAGGGAGAACTCCGCTGGGGAAAGAGATCATTGGCCAATCTGTGGGGATGTAAATGGAAACTCTGACGGGGAATAGAAAGTTCCTGACCACTTTGCTGGGAAAAAGCCGTCAGGCAATGCTCGGGAGATCCTTCTTGGGGATTGATGAATTCCTCGAGGGATCCTCTGGTGGGATAAAAAATTTGCGAGGAAATACTTCTTGTCAAGGAGTCCCGCTGATGATGTGATTGTTGGCTTGGCTAGGGAATAATACTTGATATGCAAGTATTGTATTATGAACTTTGGACATTTTGCAAACGAAACAAAAATGTATAAAAACAAAGTGTGACTGAATATTCTGATTTTATTGATTTGTGTGCCCTGAATAGGCAAGTACATTCAAAGAAGTGAATCCCCTGAAAGGATGAGATTGCTGTAAATTGAGAAAATAAGAGTGTTGGCAATGTTTGAAGATGACGCTTCAGTGAGCTCCCTTTGCTATGACCTGTATGACCTTGTCGTTCTTTTTATCTTGCTTTCTGAAGAAGGTTGATTCTGACCGACACTTTGTCCTTTCGATACTTGCCACATTGTGAGTGATACAGACGAATTCAGAATGTAGTTGTTCTCTTATTCCCTGATTTTACGGGGATCGTCCTTTCGGGTTTTCAATCCCCCGGGATACCCATTTTTGCCTGAGCTGTCCGATGTGGCTTTTCAACTTAGTGGGTGTATATTCTTTTAGTTTTTCCCTTATTTTTGCCCGAGTCTTTTATTTTGTTTTTGACTCGCCGGGATGCCCTATTTTTGCCTGGACTTACATTCTATTTTTATGTCCAGCGGGTCATTTTATGCGAAGTATTTTTTAACTGCATCTGAATTCACAGGAGATAGGAAATCCTCGCCATCCATAGTAGTGAGCATTAGTGCTCCACCAGAGAAAACTTTCTTTACTATGAATGGGCCTTCGTAGTTTGGCGTCCACTTGCCCCTGTGGTCTGTATGAGGAAGAAGAAGTCTTTTCAGCACCAACTCTCCCACTTGGTATTCCCGAGGTCTGACTTTCTGATCGAAGGCTTTCTTCATTCGTCTCTGATATAACTGCCCATGACAAATAGCTGCTAATCTTTTCTCTTCAATCAGATTCAATTGGTTGTATCGAGACCGGACCCATTCTGCTTCATCCAGTTTCACATCTATCATTACCCGTAAGGAGGGTAGTTCAACTTCAATAGGTAGGACGACTTCCATACCATATACAAGCTGGTAAGGTGTTGCCCCAGTAGATGTTCTGATAGAGGTTCGGTACCCATGTGTCGCTCCCACCAAATGACACCTGGCCAGAAGGGGTACAAACGCGAACGGTCGGCGAAGGAGAAGAATGAAAAGAGTCGCCAGCTAGGCATTTTTATCCCGAAGGAAAGGTAATGCTGCATAAACCTAAGAAAAGATGGATAAGACGGTTGCGAACCAGAGAAACTGAGAAAGGGGGTTGGTTACAACCTGGGAAGGTATTAACACCCAGGTTGTCCGTCGTACTCGACGGGATCCATGCTTAAAAGATTGTGTTTAAAGGGGTAGTGTATGTGCTATTTGTGTATCAAAGTTGGAAAAGAATGAAAGTGTCAGTGCTGAAGAAATGTGAAGTGAGATAAAGAAATGTCAGTGCAAGGAGAGAGTGCAAAGCTCAAAACTATGAGGCTTAAAGAATAAAACTGGAAGAGGGGGAATGTACATAGACTTTTGTTCGATAATAGTTAAGTTATGCCTACGTATCCTCTCGTGCAATGAGGAAGTCAGAACACCGTAGTTCGACTCAAAGAGACTGAAAGATAAATTGACTTGTGAACTTCTTACTTGTCTATGCTCAAGTGTATGACCTGTCTGGCTCAAGTGCTAACTGTCTTGCATTAGACGGAAGAAGCAAGTTCTCGTTTGTGAGTGAATGAGATGAGAAAAGAACCCCGGAGGAGACGGTTATTGTTTGCTTTTGTGTTTTCAATCTTTTATTGCTTTTTGAGTTTGTCATAATAAAATGAGCTTAAGCCTAAACCCAGGGTTAGTAAACTCATCACATCTTCCCTCTGATTAGGGGTAATGAGAATACCTTAAGTATGAAGTAAGCATCACACACTTAATCACCAAGATGTAGGATTAAGATCATTAACCTACTTGTGGTTATTTAGATGTTTTTGGTGTTTTGTTTAGTGTTAAGTAATGAGTTTAAGCCATAATCAAGGATTTAATGGACCCATTATACCATCCTAATAGAAGGATGATAGATGAGAACATTTAAGCTGAGGAAGGCTCCTCAACTTAATCCATGGTTAGGGATTAACCTCATGACAAAACAAAGCCTTTATTAAGATGGATTTTAGTTAATGGTAAGATTAAGAAGTGAATTTTATGGTTGGTAAGACAACTTGAGGGGGACTTGTCCATTAACACTAAGGTTAGTCCTTCTTAACCAATTAAGGAAGAATTAGAACCCTAATGCATGACCCAAGTTAAAAGCTTGATGTCTTAGTGATTATTAGATGGATTGATTAAAGGATTTAAACACATTAAGGGCTTAACACTTAGGATTAAAGTTATACATTCCATCCTAATAGAAGGATGCAGGCATAAGCTTAATCACAAAGCCTTAAAACCTTTAAGGTTTAGTCCTTGGTTAAGAGATGAGAAGAGAAGACACAAAGATGACACAAAGGTAAAACTAATGGGGGACTAATCAAATCCTAATTGTGATCATGCTTGGTTATTCCTAGGGTTTATGAAGCTTGCAAGAAGATCTTCAAGGGAAAGCCACCAAGGAAGAAGCAGATGAAAGGAGGAGAAGCAGAAGAATCAAGACAACTTACTTCACTTAAGAAGATAAGTTGCTTGAAGAAAGAAGGTGAGGAGCGAACATGAATGAGCAAGTTCATTCTAACTCACAAGTAAAATGCAGCAATGATGCATAAAAGGAGATGAGGAGAGATTATGAGAAGTGAAGGAAAATTCACTTCTCAAACACTTACCACCTGAAAAGTTAGTAAAGGAAATGAAATGAAATGAATGAAAGGATGCAAACCAAAATCAGAAGCATGTTCATGATGCAAATGATGCTATGGGGTGATGCAAAAGTATACCAAGAGATGTGGATGATCATACAAGGGATGGGAATGCAAATGAGACATGTAAGAATCATGAAAGTTCATGAATGCATATCACATAAAATGAAAACAAAAACATGTCAAATGGATGAGGAAATGATCAAGCATGAGTCTAATGTGTCCTAAGATGTCTTAGAAGTCATGTGAATGCACAAAATGTCATGGGAAGTTCATGTATGCAAGCATATGAAGAATGAATGCAAATGAGGGCAAAGATTAGGGTTTATGTACAAGATGCAATGCAAAATTCAAAATCAGAAGCAAAACATGAGATAAAAAATTGAAAATGGAATCAAAGGTACCCTAAACCCATACAAGTTCACTGCCCAAAGGGGAAGGTCAGAAGCTAAACCATAAAGGACTTATGATTTTTCTAAGTTTGCTAGGGTTCTAAAGTGCCTCACAAGGAAAAATGCAAAACAAATTGAAAATGCATTATAAAAATGAAACAAAAATGTTTTTAGATGCTTGAAAGGATGCATAACACAATGCAAAAAAAAAAAAACATTCACAAACTCACCTTAGATCAAAAGTTATGAATTTTTGAAGTTAGGGTTGAAAATATTCAAATTAAAGAACCCTAATTCAAATGAAAATTGGCAAAACATGATCAAACCCAAAAAGAAATTTGTCTTGTGAGTTTGTAAATGTTTTAAAATGCTCTCTGAATTTTTTTATGATATTTGGAAACCTAAATACTATTTTAATTAATTAATCTTCATTAATCAATTAAAATAACATTTAAATTATTTTTAAAATGTTTTTAAAATGCATAAAATAAAATAAAAATTGTTTTTATGTCAAGAAAATTAATTAAAGTCAGCATGCAAAAAATAAATAGTTTTGAGACTTTCTAACTATTTTAAAATAAATATGCAAAACAAATAAGAAAAATATTAATTAAAATTGGATTTAATGAAAGTCAACAGATCAAGGGGCCATTATTCATACCTGGTGTAGACCGTCGGGGAGGAAAGGCTGACTACTACAAGGGCTTGTGCCAACCAACAAGAAGGGGGACGGAGCAAAGACATACATCTCTTGGCCAGAACCGGACATTTCCCTTTACCATCCCACCACTAGGAGACTGGGACTCGAGGAGTGGTTAAGTATTCCCTTCCGCTCTTGAAGTCAATAAATTGCCTATCTTTCGGTGAACAATATCTTTATTTTCTTTTCTTTGATTTTATAGGAATAATCACTTTACCTTCCTCTGCAGTGAGCTTCTAGAGAGCGTGAAGTAAGTCTTGTAGATCCATTGTTTTTCCGCCGTAGCCACCTATGCCCTACCCGAAGGGGCTGTGGTTCCTTGTCTCTGTTATCTCAC
Organism: Lathyrus aphaca; assembly: GCA_963966055.1. NCBI lineage: Eukaryota > Viridiplantae > Streptophyta > Magnoliopsida > Fabales > Fabaceae > Lathyrus > Lathyrus aphaca. The sequence goes on along the minus strand of OZ014519.1, from coordinate 273,910,898 downwards.
AAAAGAGACTTAACACAACAATCCATCGAAGCTCGGCGTACGCGATTAGAGTCAACTTGACTACTTTAACTTTCCATAACAAAAATGAAAGAAAGTCAACCTATTTTCCTTTTGAAGAGCATATGAGCCTAGGTGTAATAGGGCGGTTCGGGGGGGGGGGGGGGGGAGAGTGAAAGCTTTTCTTTTAAGCCTAGTAGCACGGTTGGTTTAAGTCCAATCCGTATGAGTGCTAGTTATTTCAAGATCTAAAACGCTAGCAGTGCAGTAAAGGTTCATTCCACCCCTAGAAAAGCGGTTGAAAGCAGTCTGTCGGTCTCAGTCCTGGGCAAACCAACCAATACGGTACCTTAATCTTTCTAGTAACTAGATAGTAAGTCAGTAGTGAGCCAATCCACTAAAGAAAGGGCGAATTCCCCTGTAGAGTCTTTCTAGAGAAAGCAAACCGCTTCGCTTGCCTGAACGGTTCACTTCTCCTTTATAGTTCAGAATTCATTCTATTGACTTGTGGTTGTTGACCAACAAACAGAAAGGGATAAAGAGAAAGATGCACAAACAAAAGGAAGAAGGGCTACTATAGACTAGAGGGGAGGCCTTCTCATACCCAGTTAACTGATTTAGGAGTCTTCCCGGATAAAGGGAACCGATCTGACTGACTTATTTAGAAAGCTAGAACGGAGAGGGAACACCCGGTTAAATATAGTTTGCTGGTACAGAATCCGTTGCTATTGTACTCGGCAAGTAAGCCCAGAAGGAAGAAGTCGTAGCTGCTACCGCTACGTGGGCTTCTTCTTAGTCTGCTCGAAAGGAAAGCCAGTAACTCTAGAGTAGAAGGAAATAGAATAGAGTATGACAGAACCTGTAGCTTTGAGCTTGAACGTCTTTCAGCTCTCACGACCCAGCTGCTGTTGAATCTGCGTAAGGAGATGCCGATGAGGCTACAAATTGGTTTGACATGAGTTTTTGCAAGTTTCCCCTCTTTGGTACATAAGTGAAATTTAGTGATTTTTCCCAACTTTGCAAAGCCATAACTTGAGTTCTATGATGAACTAGATCAAGTTCTTGTACTTTTTGAAAAGGGAATGATCCAATCTACAACTTTCATGACCAAGAATTTTTCATTTGAAGCATTTTTGAATCAAAACGAGGAGGTTGAAAAACTTTCCCAAAATGGCAAGTTTGCATTACAAGTCACTTTCCCAAAATGGCAACTTTGCAAATGGCTTGAAATTCTTCAATTTTGTGAACTTCTAACTTCTTCTAAGATCAAATAAATATCATATACACCCAAAATGATGGAGAATACCCTTTGGTTGGATGATTGGGGGCTTCAGATGCCCTGATTTTGCACTGACTTGCTCAAGAAGTCATCTATTGATCAGATGCCTTCCCCATTGAATTTCTTCATGAAAATTGGTATGCATGATCCTTATATCATATAGAGGCCAATAGAAACAAGGATGACCAAACAAATTGTAGTTATGGCCTCTGAAACCAAAACCCTAATTTTAGGTCATTTGTGCAGTTAAACCTGGCTCTGCTTCCATGCCTTTCTCAGTTCTTGTGATTTTCTGACTTTCTTGATCTTGGGAGGATACAATATGATATTTGAACATACATGGACCCTCTTGAGATGATTTAAGACCTTTGGAATTGCTCAGGTAGCTCAGGGATTGCTCAGATCACAAACCCTAGATGCAAATGACTTTGAACCAATGCAATATGATATGATATGATGGAACTTATGCAAATGAAAAGATCACAAGCCATGGTATGAATTTAGTGAGGGAAAATTTGGGGTGTTTATAGCTGCCCCTATTCAAGCATGAGTTAGCTGTGCAGGATGTAAGCGACGGCTTAACAGGCAAACAAGATAACTTGTGGTTGAATACCAAAAACAGTCCAAAATTTGCAATCACTGATTGTGAATAAGAAAAGGGATATAGATTGTAAAAGAAAATAAAGTATGATTATAAAGTGTGGGTGACGGAGGACGACCACCAAGCAGAGGACGACTGCTGGGGATAAAGTAATGACGGGGACGACCGACATGCTGGGGAAATAAAGAGGTCATGATGGGGACGACCATCAAGCAAAGTAACAAGGTTCTCTAGGGACTGAGATAAAGACAATAGTGGGAACGACCATCAGGGGAAGGCTGCTCTGTTGGGGATAAGGATGAGGGACGGTCATCCAAAGGTGAAGGACAATCACCTGGCAGGGTACGGCTGTCGAAGATATCACGACATAGGACGAATGCTTGATAGAAAAGGTCGACGATGGGGACGGCCATCAAATAAGCCTGATGAAGGACGATCATCAAGAGGTGAAGGACGATCACCTAGCAGGGTACGGCTGCTCTCGGGGTTTATCATGATATAGGATGGATGTCAGATAACAAGATCAACGATGGGGACGGTCATCAGATAAAATGATGAAGGACGATCACCTAGCAGGGGACGACTGCTAAAATATCACGACATAGGACGAATGCCGGATAGGAAAGGGTTCCAATAATGGAGACTCCGCTGGGGGAATGATGATGGACGATCATTTAAAGGTGAAGAACGATCACCTGGCAGGGGAAGGCTGCCGAAAGGTATCATGACATAAGACGAATGTCAAAAAGAAATAATTTTACTAGGGATTTGCTGGGGATTCTGTAATGGTAGATACAGACAAGTGTCTACATTCAAGAAAGGGAAGGGATAAGTGTTTGACACTGTGTATAGATTAAAGATGCGGACGAGCATCCTTAAGACTATGATACGGACGAGTATCGTTAGAAACAAACGTTGACGCATGTTCAGAGATGATGATACGGACGAGTACCAACTGGTTAACAAAGAACACGGACGAGTGTTGAATCTGGGAAAAGACAAGTGGTGTATACAAGATACGGACGAGTATCTGTATGAGTGAAAATAAACATGAGTGAGACACAGACGAGTGTTCAACTAGCTGGGGAGAATATGACACAGACGAGTATCATAAGAGAAAGCGTGTAAGTTATGAACTTATGAGTGTAAGAGATATTCTGAAGATCTGCGGGGATAAGATGACACAGACGGGTGTCGGAAGAAGTGTGTTATAAACAAGTGTTTGATTTACAATAAGCGTTTTGGTAACCATGCTGGGGAATGGTGACACGGACGAGGGTCCAAAGAGTGTATAGATATCTGTTTGTGGTTTATATCTGCAGGGGAGTGATACGACACAGACGAGTGTCGAAAAAAAGTATATATGTGTATTAGTGAGTGCAAAGGGGACGCTTTGGCTTTCTGTGGGGAGATATGAGATGACACGGACGAGTGTCGAGAAGAACCTGTTATGGACAAGTATCTGTTTGTAGAAAGTGTTTTGGCGACTTTATTGGGGAAATGTAACATGGAAGAGTGCCAAAAGAAGCATGTATCTGTATTTTTGGGAATGTGAAGAAGATGCTTTGACATTCTGCCGGGGTGTTTGAGAGGTATTATGTATGTTGTTGATGGTATGTCAGTATTCACAAGTGACTGATTCAAAGCATGGCTTGTGATTATGCAATATGTTTGATTTTTGTCGTAATGCTCCATGTTTAAACAGAATGCTACGCTTTGGGGGAAATATGATGTAAATGCTATGATTATGCAAAAGATACCGATCCGGGACTCGGATCCCGCTGCCGTAGAGATCTCTGACTGATCTTCCTTGAAAGACTATCCCAGCTAGGGATGAGACCATTGGTATATCTGATACATATGATTCTGCTTGGGAAAATAGGCCACTGATAGATCAATCTTGATAATGAGGAACCCAGCTGGGGGCTGTGGTAGCTTTCATCACTTTGTCGTGAGATTTTCAGACATCGCTCCTTCGGAGAGGCTGGAGCTTTGTGGGGAGATGGTTCCCTGTCTAGCACTCGACTGGGGAGGATTAATCATTGAATGATCTTCCTAGAGATTTCTGTGGCGATCCTGCTAAGGATGATGAACTTAGTTGGGGAAATGAGCCCCTCCTGATGCTGTCCTGGAGAAGGTGCCGAGGAATTAATGATTTGGCATCTTGCTGGGGAGAAGCTTTCGTGCCCCATGTTGCACTTTGAATACCTGCAATCCTATTATGACAAAGAAACGTACAAGTGCCCCGATGTGTCCCTTACTGGATTCCATCATAGGAGTTTAGACACTCCTAGGAGTAAGAAATATATTTCATGCAAGCATGTAATTTAGAAAAGACGCATCTGTATGTATGCAACCATTATATTAAGGACATCAGACATTTTTGCAAATAAAAATTAAAATGTACGAGACAAAATGTGACTGAAAATTTGGTTTTATTAATTTGGGGTGCCCTGAATTGGCAAGTACAGTTAAAGAAACAAATCCCCTGAAATGAGGAGATTGTTACAAATTGAGAAAAAGATGCTGGCAATGTTGATGACGCTTCAGTGCGCTTCCCTTTTGCTATGACTTGTATGACATTGACGTTCTCCTCATCTTGCTTTTGAAGAAGGCTGGTTCTGATTGATGCTTTATCCTTTCGAAGCTTTCCATGTTGTAAGTGATACAGACGAATTCAGAATGCAGTTGTTCGCTTATTCCCTTATTTTGCGTGGATCGCCCTTTCGGGTTTTCAATCCACCGGGATACCCATTTTTGCCTGAGCTGTCCAATGCGGCTTTTCAACTCAGCGGGTGTACTTTTTTTTTATTTATTTTCCCTTATTTTTGCCCGAGTCTTTTATTCTGTTTTTGACTCGCCGGGATGCCCTATTTTTCCCTGGACTTACATTCTGTTTTTATGTCCACCGGGTCATTTTATGCGAAGTATTTTTTAACTGTATCTGAATTCACAGGGGACAAGAAGTCTTCACCATCCATAGTACTGAGCATGAGTGCTCCGCCAGAGAATACTTTCTTTACTATGAACGGACCATTGTAATTCGGAGTCCATTTTCCCTTGTGGTTTGTATGAGGAGGAAGGAGTCTTTTCAGCACTAGATCTCCTACTTGGTATTCCCGAAGTATGACTTTCTGATCGAAGGCTTTCTTCATTATTTTCTGGTATAGCTGCCCATGACAAATTGCAGCTAATCTTTTCTCTTCAATCAGACTTATTTGTTCGTATCGGGATCGGACCCATTCTGCTTCGTTCAATTTGACATCCATCAATACCCGCAAGGAGGGAAATTCAACTTCAACAGGTAGGACTGCCTCCATGCCATACACAAGCTGATATGGTGTTGCCCCAGTGGATGTTCTGACTGATGTACGGTACCCATGCAAAGCAAATGGTAGCATTTCATGCCAGTCTTTGTAGGTGACCACCATCTTCTGCACAATCTTCTTGATATTCTTGTTAGCCGCCTCTACATCGCCATTCATCTTTGGCCTGTAAGGAGAAGAATTTTGGTGTTGGATCTTGAAGTCCCAGCACAGCTCTGCCATCATTTTATTGTTCAAGTTGGAACCATTATTAGTAATGATTCGCTTGGGCACTCCATACCGACAGATGATGTCTCTCTTCAGGAATCGGACTACCACTTGCCTGGTGACGTTCGCATATGAAGCTGCTTCAACCCACTTGGTAAAATAGTCAATAGCTACCAGGATGAATCTGTGGCCATTTGAAGCAGTCGGTTCAATCTTGCCAATCATATTTATGCGCCACATGGCAAAGGGCCAAGGTGACGACATCACATTCAGAGGATTCAGAGGCACATGCACTTTATCCGCATAAATCTGGCATTTATGACATTTCCTGGCATAAGCACAACAATATGCATCCATTGTGATCCAGTAGTAGCCTGATTTTAACAATTTTTTAGCCATAGCATGCCCTCCAGCATGGGTACCAAAAGATCCTTCGCGCACCTCGTGCATCAACAAGTCTGCCTCTGTTTTATCAACACATCTGAGAAGTACCATATCGAAGTTTCTTTTGTACAAGGAACCATCAGTATTCAGGATGAAACTACCAGCCAGCCTTCTTAATGTCTTCTTGTCATTGGATGATGCCCCAGGTGGGTATGTTTGATCCTCCAAGAAGCATTTGATGTCATAGAACCAAGGCTTATCATCTTTAGCAAGGTCTGCAGAGAATACGTATGCTGGTCTGTCAAGTCTGGATACTGAAATCCGAGGCACAAAGTTGGCAGCTTGAACTTTGATCATGGATGAAATGGTAGCCAGAGCATCTGCAAAATGATTTTCAACCCGAGGGATATACTCAAGCTTGACTGTTGTGAAGAATGTAAGTAACCTCCTTGTATAGTCTCGGTAAGGTATCAGATGCTCCTGGTGAGTGTACCATTTGTCGTTGGTTTGATTAATTACCAGAGCTGAATCACCGAAAACTGTTAAAGTCTTGATCCTGAGGTCAATGGCTTCCTCAAGACCCATGATGCAAGCTTCGTATTCAGCTTCGTTGTTAGTGCAGTTAAATGTGAGTTTTGCCAAGAAAGGCATCTGAACTCCCGTAGGTGTAATGAGTACTGCACCAACACCATGGCCATTCATATTAACAGCCCCATCAAACATCATAGTCCATTCTTCTTCTGGGTCAGGCCCTTCAGTGTGAATAGGCTCTTCATGATCTTTAGCTTTTATGAACATGATGTCTTCATCAGGGAAGTCAAATCTCATAGGTTGGTAATCATCAATGGTCTGCTCAGCAAGATAATCAGACAATACACTGCCTTTGATGGCTTTCTGAAATGTGTAATGAATGTCATATTCTGTGAGAATCATTTGCCATCTTGCAACCCGTCCGGTAAGTGTTGGCTTCTCAAAAATGTACTTGACTGGGTCCATCTTGGAGATCAATAAGGTAGTGTGGGTCAACATATACTGCCTTAGTCGGCGAGCAGCCCACGCTAAAGCACATCAATTTTTCTCGAGCGGTGAATAACATTGTTCACAGTCAGTAAACTTTTTGCTTAGGTAGTATATTGCATACTCTTTTCGACCAGACTCGTCATGCTGGCCCAGCACACACCCCATTGATTCTTCTAATACTGTCAAGTACATTATTAGAGGTCTTCCTTCAACTGGAGGCATAAGAATTGGAGGCTCCTATAAGTATTCCTTGATTTTGTAAAAAGCCCTTTGGCAGTCTTCATTCCACCTGACCGTTTGTTCTTTCCTTAACAACTTGAACAAGGGCTCACAAGTCGCTGTAAGATGAGATATGAACCTTGAAATATAGTTCAATCTACCTAAAAACCCTCGAACTTCTTTTTCAGTCTTTGGTGCAGGCATCTCTTGAATGGCTTTGACTTTGTCAGGGTCAACTTCAATTCCCTTTTCACTTACAATAAATCCCAGCAGTTTACCGGACCGCACCCCGAATGTGCATTTGTTGGGGTTTAGCTTCAATTGGTACTTCCTCAGACGCTTGAACAACTTCAAAAGATTGACCAGGTGGTCTTCTTCTGTGAGGGACTTGGCAATCATGTCATCCACATAACATTCAATTTCTTTATGGATCATGTCATGGAATAATATTACCATAGCCCGTTGATACGTGGCACCAGCATTCTTCAGTCCGAATGGCATTACCTTATAACAGAATATGCCCCAGGGTGTGATAAAAGTTGTCTTCTCCATGTCTTCAGGTGACATCTTGATCTGATTATATCCTGAAAATCCATCCATGAAGGAGAACACAGAGAACTGAGCCGTATTGTCGACCAATACATCAATGTGAGGTAAAGGGAAGTCATCTTTCGGGCTGGCTCTGTTCAGATCCCGATAGTCCACACACATCCTTACCTTGCCGTCCTTCTTAGGCACTGGTACAATGTTAGCAACCCACGGCAGGTAACTAGTCACAGCAAGGAAATCAGCGTCCCACTGTTTTTGTACCTCTTCTTTTATCTTCATTGCCATATCTGGACGAGTACGGCGCAACTTCTGTTTCACTGGCGGACAGTCTTCTTTCAGAGGCAACTTGTGCATAACAATGTCGGTATCCAATCCTGGCATATCCTGATAAGACCAAGCAAAAACATCCACATACTCCCGAAGCATGTCAATAAGTTGCTCTTTCACTGAATCTTGCAGGCAGGCCCCGATTTTAACTTCTTTCAGGTCTTCTTCTGTACCAAGATTAACCGTCTCAACTTCCTCCTGATGAGGAGTGATAGCCTTCTCCTCTTGTCTCAACAACCTAGCTAGTTCTCCAGGTAGCTCATAATCTTCTTCAACCCCTTCATCAGCTTGATTAATCGGATTGTCAAAGTCATACGAAGTCATAGCGGAGTTGTTATCGGTGCAATCTGGAAGGCACTCTATGCAAGGGTTTAGATTTGTTCATTTTAGTGATCAGTTTTATCTTGCTTAGAAAAAGTGAAAAATGGAGTTTTTATTTTGAAAAACATTGCCATTTTATTTTTGTACAAAAAATGAAAAATGAAAAACAGTGAGCGGAAAAGAAAGAGACTCATTTGCAAAAGATGTCCTGATATTCATTAATTGATCGTTTGCACAAAATACAAGATGGCCCGATTACAAAATGAGCCCTGACATCTTGGGCAAGATGCAGGACTTGATGCATGCTTAAAGACAGGAAATAATAATTACTCTGCAGGAGTAACTCTTATAATTTCCTGGGAAGACCAGTTTGAGACATGGTTCCCCGGGATCCTTGGACGTATCCAGTTTTCCAGGTTGCGCTCGTCTTCTGACTCATCTTCCAAACTATTCACAGCATCTGGGGTGAGCATCCCCCACTGACAAACTTGGGCTCCTTTGCAGCCTCCGGTTGATCTTGTCGAGTTGGTCTGTAACCCAACCTGAATCGGTCTTCTTTCTTCTCAATTGGCAGCAGCTTGCCCCAGCCTTGGGTGGTACCCTCCTCAACAACCTTTCGGGCTTGTTGATATGATGTGATAGAAGTCCCAAGCACAACAGATGCTTCATTAATATTAAGGGCCTCAAACCCCTGACCCATGGTCTCATGGATCTCCCCATCCATTTCTATGTACTTATACGTAGCCAACTGGCTAACAAAGATGTCTTCTTCCCCACAGATGGTGATGATTTGGCCTTCCCACTCGAATTTTAACTTCCGGTGAAGGGTAGACGTAACAGCGCCGGCGGCGTGGATCCAAGGTCTACCCAACAGACAGCTGTAGGTCGGCTGTATGTCCATCACAAAGAAGGTAGTTTTGAAGGTCTGCGGACCAATCAACATAGGCAGATCAATCTCCCCAAGCACTGATCTTTTAGAGCCATCAAATGCTCTCACCACCAAATTACTCGGACGCAATGCCAAGCCATCATATTCCAGCTTCACTAAGGCTTTCTTTGGTAGAACATTGAGTGACGACCCAGTGTCCACCAGTACATGAGACAGAACAGCACCCTTGCATTCCAAGGTGATATGCAAAGCCTTGTTGTGGTTGCGTCCCTCTGTTGTTAAGTCAGCATTGGTAAAGCCCAGTCCATGACTGGTGTTGACATTTGCAACCACAGTTTCTATCTGATTAACAGTAATCTCCTCTGGCACGTATGCTGCGTGCAAGACTTTCAATAATGCATTCCGGTGGGCTTCGGAACACATCAACAGTGATAATATGGAGATTTTGGAGGGTGTTTGGTGAAGCTGGTCCACCACCTTGTAATCACTCCTTTTTATGATTCTCATGAACTCGTCTACATCTTGTTCAAAATATGTCTTCTGAGTTTCTTTGGCAGTTGGATCTTCAGATACCACACTCTTTCCTTTTGCTTTAGCAGCAACTTCTGCTTCAGCATTAGGTTTTTGTGTTTGTGAGGCAAAAAGGCGTCTGCTTCTGGTGAAGCCTCCGCCTCCCCCAACATTATCAATTTGTGGTGAAGAGGTTGATGAATCCAAGGTGCTTTTCTCCCCGTTGCAGTAAAGATCAGAGCCGTAGTGCCAAGGTATGGCATTACTGCTTTCATAAGGAACAGGCCTAGGTACCGTGATGGTAACTGGGCTGATTGTTGCAGATGAAGGTACTGTAATGGTGTGCGGATCATAGTAAATAGTGATTGGCAATCTGGCAGGAGGTGCCACAATTTGATGTTGGAAATTGGTGCTGGGAGGAACATTTGATGGGTCTTAGAAAATGGTAACTGTTGAGACATCTTCATTAATTTTTGTTGGCGTTGTAGAAGATTCCTTTGGTAAAATGGATGTTGATGTTGTAGAAGAAACAGTTGTTGAAATTTGACTTGTTGAAATGGTGGACGGAGTAATTGCTGGTGATGTTGATGAATCAGTAGGAATGATTGTCGTTGTCGTTGTAGGAGAATTTGTTGCCGAAAGAATGATTGTTGTTGTTGTAGGAGATTCCATTGTTGCGGAGACAAAAGTTGTTGCAGGAGTTGTTGAAGTAATTTGTAAAAACCCATCTTGGATAAGGCCATCTATGCCAATCCTTAGCTTCTCGCAACCGTTATTAGCTGTCTTACACATTTCACAACAGGCCCTACAGCATGGGAACACTTGGCATCTTAAAAGTTGAACTTTGACTTCAGCCAGTGGTGTTTGAATCTGTGTAACATTATCAATTAATGTAGATGGTTGGTCCTCCTCAATTGCATTAATCCTAGGCCCACCATGATTAGGCATAGGATTTCTGTTGACGTTCGGAGGAGGTGCGAAGTTGAGGGCTTTAGAATCAACCAAATCCTGAACATTCATCTGTAAAGCTCTGCATTTCTCAGTACTGTGACCAGGTGCGTTGGAGTAAAAGGCACACCTGGCGTTGACATCATAATTCTTGGGGAGATTAAGAGGATCTAGTGGTGCCAATGTTCTTAACTCAACCAGGTTGAGCTTCAGGAGTTGTGGCTATAAGGCAGCATAAGGCATAGGGATAGGGTCAATCACCCTATTTGCCTGAGATGGTCTTTGTTGGAAGGGACGCTGCTGTTGGTTGCTATTGTTGTTGTTGTAGGTTCTTTGTTGCGGGAAATGAGATGGTTGCTGATAGTGAGGTTGTTGTTGTTGTTGAGTATACAATGGTTGTTGTGGAACTGGAGATGGGATAGTAACAGCTGCTACTGATCTGTGGGAATACTGGGGCCTGCCCCTGCTTGTATGAATAGCATTTGTTTCACCCGCCCTTCGGGGTCCTGCAAAAGGTTTCCTAGGATTTCTGGAGGAACTTGCACCATTGTCGGAGATTTTGCCCATCTTCAAGAGACTCTCAATTCTCTCACCAGCTATAACCACATCAGCAAAACTGGTAGAGGAGAAAGCAGCAAGTCTATCAATATAAGTCCCTTGCAATGTGTTCATGAACATGTCAGCCATTTCCCTTTCTGACATGGGTGGTTGGACAGCAGCAGCAAGTTGTCTCCATCTTTGAGCATAATCCCGGAAGCTCTCTCTAGAAGACTGAGACATGCCTGTCATACCCCAAATTTGTCCTACCTGCGTCATTTTATTTTACTATCTAACCATTATTTCAAAAAAACCAAAAAAATATATATACCATTTTTATTTGTCTGTCTAACCTTTTTTTCAAAAAAATCAAAAAAATATGTATCATTTTATCTTCTTCTAACAAATATTCGAAAATCTCCAAAAATATGTCATTTTCTTTTTGTGCGAAAAATAGAGTTTTTTTAATATCCATTTCATTTCTTTTCGCCATCCATGTTTTCATTATTATTATTTTATTATTATCATCCACTATTTAAATCCATACCGTTTATCATTTAATAATTATTTTCTTTCTTCTAAAAAAAACATTTTGTTCTACTATTACCCAAATTAAAAAATCTATCTATTGGTTCATTGGTCTTATTTGCATTTGCTACTTTTATTTTTATTTATTATACTTTTATTTTTTTACTATTATTATTATCTTTAGTATTGTCGTTAATTACTATCATTAGCACTTTTTTTTATTATTATTACTACTTTATTATATTATTATTATATCAGTTCTTATAATTTCTACTATTTCTTTTTTTATTTTATTATTATTATTCTTTATTATTTCAATTACTATTATTATTATTTTTATTAAAATATTCTATTATTAGTTTATTATTTTTATTATAACTATTATATTATTGTCATTATAGTTCTGTTACCTATTTTTGTCTTCTCATTTCCATTATAAACAAAAAATTCATCCAAGAAGAGACATGTGCATAATTCAGTTTTTTCTCAGATAATACCAATACCTTCATCCCAATGGACCCCACCTTTGCCCACAAACAAAAGCAGCGCACAAACTTCTCTTTCTGTTACCACCATCCGCGTCTTCCCACTACACAACCTCCATTCACAGAACATATTCCACTAACACATTCTCAAAACTAATTCCAGCTAGCACAACAACCAAATCACCAAGAGATTTTCTCTTAATCTTTATCCAGCTTTTTTTTCCTCTCAATATTCCTCTAATACCCTTCACAATTCCTTCCTTATAAATTCAGCTTCACTTATCTTCATAAAGGAAGCTTGGAAGAACCTCAAAATAACTCTGAAAAATTCATCAAATACCAAGCTTCAAGATAAACCTGCAATAACATTCATCAACCTCTGTAATATTTAACCTTTCACCCTTCACCATCATTCGCTCACCACAACAAACCGCGTGAATCACCCACAAAACCGAGTCATCTTCTTCAACATCTTCAAACCCCTTTCACCACATTCAAAGCCAAAAAATACAAAAAATAGGAATTAAAAAAAAAGCCAAACTAGGAGCCGTGAAAGACTCACCCGCGAGCCAAAACTCACCGTCCTGTGACTCTTTCGCGAGCACCATTCAACCCAAAACCTTCATCACCAAAACTCCTCAGAATCTCCACCCTTTTCCCACTGTGAAACTCACGAACACAAACCTGAAATAAACCCGGCGAGATCCTTGCCGTGAAAATCAAACAACCACAACAAACCTTCTGCTCATATCGACATACCTTCACTGCAACTTCGTCAACAACATAACAGAAACATGAAAAGAGATGAAGAGATAACTTGAAACAAGTTGAAACAAAGAGATTCGTGCGAGTAAACCGCATCCGTGAATATAATCGCGAATCTGAGCAAAGCCACAAGGCGAAACCAGCGTCACCAACCATGAAAATGCTTTACCGTCGTGGATCTGAAGCTAGCTGCGTTTGAAACGAACACAAAATCTGAGACAAAGACCGTGAGAAGCGAGTTCGGGAAAGATCAGCAAGTGATCCGCGAACCAGAACCGTGGGTGAAACCACCGTTCATCACCGCGAGCCACCGCGGGAACGCATTTTCACCACCACCGACGGCGGAAACGAGCCTTGGAACCGCGGATCGAGCGAATTCGGAGAGAGGCCGTTGAGGTAGCTATGTTTTCTACTTTTGTTTTCTCTCTCTCTGCTTTTCCGTTTTTCTGAACTGTATTTGTGGTGGATGAAGAGGAAACCTTTTCTTTTTCAAACATTTTATAATTTCTTTTTTAATTAATTAATTCATATGCTTGGTTTTGGGTTAGGCTTACCGGTTCTCTATCCACAGATTATACTGAATCATATACCCCATGTTATGTTTATTTTTGTTCGAAAAATTTGTTAATTGGTCTTCAGTTCATGGGCCCCTCCTTCAGCCCAATGCACCCTCATTTTTTTTGTGGTTTCTATTTTCCTTTTTAATTTTTTTATTTACTAATATTCTGGCTATGATTCTTATGGATCCGGGCTTTGGGCTAAGCAAGTTGATCTAAACACACACTCACTGCCAGGCGCTGCATCCTGCTGTGTTTAAATGTTTTAAAAAAAGGATTTTTATTCTAATTTATTTATCTAGAACTTTTAGATTAGTTAAATTTTTTATCATAATTATCTTATTTTGTTTTCCTATTAATTTGATTCTATTTTAAGGGCCAATGATATATTAAAAGATCAATTTTAGCCCGATTTCTTTAAATCGTTAAAATTGATCAATATGAGGCCATATTAGGTAGATTTATTTTTATTTATTATTTATTTTTATTTTTGCCCATTAAATTTAATTATTGTATTATTATTAAATACATATTCCATTTTGTTTATTATTTATTATTTATTATTATTTCTACATTTTTCTCATTTATCTTAGTTTATTCATTTTGTAATATCTTTAAGTAAATGTTTCGACTCTTCATAGAACGGTTTCTTTAAACCGGCTCTAAGGAAGTAAACGAAGTAAATTTCGCCGCGTCCCGAAAATGTCCAACGCCTTCGAATAGTTGCGCTCAATTAAAAGGTCCAACTCCTTCGAATAGTTGTGTCCCGATTAAAAGGCCGAACGCCTTCGAACCGTTCAAAAACACTGCACACACGCTTCCTCTTGGGCAAACTACAATGATACCATTTATTTCACGCAATCCCCTGTATTTATTTTGTATCCCTCTCCCATTACTTTGTACACACTTTATTTTCCATATTTTATTTAATTTCGAATCCTTGGTCCAATGCCAAGCGATTGCACTCGCACACTTGCACTTTATTTTCCAGTTATCTTTATCGTTTATTAGGATCCACCTCTCCTCGCGAGCCGAGCGCATTGTGCCTCGCAAACAAACCACAAAATAAACCTCCACTCGCATTTACCCTTTAACCTAAAAAAAAAACAAAACGTTTCGATTAGATCCAAACCCTTGATCCAACGTCAAGCGGTCTTAGGAAATAAAACACTTTAATAAAAACGAGAAGATCTGTACGCCACGAGCCTTAAGCGGTAGAAAGGAGGATAACGAGCTCTCGTTACTCGCTCCGAATATTTCGACGCAGGACGCTCGTCTTGTTGGACGAGATAAACTATCCATAGTCTTTAGTACATTCCGACTCCTAAACCCTTTCATCGACGGAAGGTAATAAAATCAACAACCATTACCCTTAGTAGGCCGAACTACGAGGCTCTGACTTTCCTATTGCACACGGGAGTACGTAGGCACGAGGATCTCAATCCTTGCCGAGCACCTAGGATCAATCTAACTTATAATTCAACTCATTTCCCTCTAGCAAGCAATTCGTTTAAGCATAGACATCCTTTCGCGCGCGTTAACTTAGATGGTTCCCATCGAGTACGATGGATGTAGGGGGTGCTAATACCTTCCCCCTGCATAACCGACTCCCGAACCCAGGCAATGGTTTTGTTGACCTTTTTCCTCATCCTTTTCCTCCCGGGTTGTATCTATATCTTCCCTTTCCCTCATTCGGGAATAAATAGAATTAGGTGGCGACTCTTCAGTCCGTCCGGCGCGCGGCTCCCATCTTTTCGGATCGCGTGAGGTCGTATTTTTCGGGGTACGACAACTGGCGACTCTGCTGGGGATATGGTTCACCCCTATGCGAGTCAAGCCTAGTCTAGGTTCCCTCACTTATTTGGATGTTTGCTTTTATGCTTTACTTGTTTATTTTTATCGCTTTCTTTATTGCATTCCATCTTATATATCTTGTGGCTCCTTGGTACTATAATTTGGAGTGATACTTTGCAAAAGAAACTTGAGGGAAAAGCTCTATACCCGGGCTTTCGAGTACAAACATAAGTTAGCGAGGTTGTGTAGTATGGGCTCCCGAGAGAACCACTCTCGTGGGTTGTCGATACGAAAACCTCACTTGGAGTAGATTTTAATGAGAATACTGACAACCGTCAAGTCCTTGACGTGTGTGCTCATTTGCTTTCATTAGGGTCAGCAACTCTGAGAGCCTTTAGAACCTTTTGGTTAAAACATCGGTTGATAGTTGCATAGTATTGGGCACCAGGGTTCACCCTCGCGTGGCTCGATACGAAAACCTCACTTGGAATAGACTTACTCAATGGAGTTGATTGACTGTCATGAATGTATGAAATGACACGTGCATCAAACAGTTGAGAAAGTTTCATAACTCCAGGACTTTGTTTTAAACCTTGTGTCGATGATCACGTAGTATGGGCTCCCGAGAAAATTTTCTCTCGTGGGTTGTCGATACGAAGATCTCACCCAAAATAGATTCATATGGCGGAGTCAATCAACCGTCATGCTTATGGCGCGTGTGATAAACATCCATATGAATTGATAACTTTGGGATCCCTAAAACTTTAGAGTCTACCCAGTGAGTTCCTGATCAGAGTATCCTCCATCTGTACCTTGGACTCATGAGACCCTGATCTTGTGATCCTGGATTCTGACATTGCATATCATTTCATTTGCATGAATTCTTGCATTTCATTCCAAATTCGAGAACTCATTTCATGTTCCTCCATCTTCAGTAAATCAAGTTGGTTTCCCGACGCCCGTATCGAGCTAGACGATCGTATCTAACTAGAGCCAACACTAGAAGACTGATGGACGTGATTCAAGAAGAGCAAGCTGCCATGAGGGAGGAGATTGACTCGGTCAAGAGCAAGATTGACCAGATTTATGAGACTTTGCAAGCTTTGGCAAGAATGGAAGAACGTCGCGAAGCCGCTGCCGCAATGAACAATGCTCAAGTGCAAGGATCTACCTCACGAGCCATGCCTTCAGTTCCCGTTCCAAATCCTTTGGTCTATGGTTTGCCTCCAGGCTTCACTCCTGCTGTTGAAGAGGTCACTTCCCAACCAATACCTGCTTCTGGTGTTACTGTTGGTGTTATTCCTCAAGCTCAACCTATTCCAATTCAAGTCCAGTTTCCTCAAACTGAAGAGAATCATCAAGTTGAGTATGAGATGCATACTGCCGTTCCGATCACCAATCCTCATATTGTTCAAGAGTCCAAAGCTATGAAGATGTGTCGTGAGTTGGCTGAAAAACTCCGAATTATGGAAGGACACAACTCAACTTCTCTGAGTGCCTCAGACATGTGCTTAGTTCCAGATGTTGTGATCCCTGCTAAATTCAAACTTCCAGAATTCGAAAAATACAAAGGCCTTAGTTGTCCTGAGCTTCATTTGAGGATGTACTGCAGGAAAATGGCCGCTCATGCCAAAGATGACAAGCTCATGATCCATTGCTTCCAAGACAGTTTGTCTGGAGCGTCTCTAGAATGGTAGATGCAACTTGAACGCAACAATGTTCGTACTTGGCTTGATCTATCTGATGCATTCAAAAGGCAGTACAAGTACAACACTGACCTTGCTCCTAACCGTACTCAACTTCAGAGTATGTCTCAAAAGGAAAACGAATCCTTTAAGGAGTACGCCCAACGCTGGAGGGAGTTAGCTACCAGGGTGCATCCGCCATTGGTTGACCGTGAATTGATCGATATCTTCATGGGTACCCTACAGGGGAAATATTACGAGAAGCTGATTAGTAGTGTATCTTCTGGATTTTCAGACATGGTGATGGTCGGAGAAAGAATTGAAGAAGTTCTGAAAAGCGGAAAGATCCAAGGAGGATCTAGCAGCCAAAACAATGCCAAGAAGCCTTTCAACGGGTACAAAAAGGGAGAAACAAATGTCGTTTCCGCTGCAAGTGGGAATTTCCAACAGAATGCACCTGCATCAGTCCCCTACTATCAGTACCCCTATGTTGCTGCTGCGCAATATGCTCCTATGCCATATCAGCCAGTTCCTCCAAGGCCTTATCAGCAGGCCTTTCAAGCTCTATTTCCGCCTCAGATGGCTCATCAACCACGTCCACATCCTATGGTTGCAGCCACGCAATATGCACCTGGACCATACCAGCAACCGGCTTATCCACCACGGCCTGGTCAACAACAACAACGCGCTCCTCAACAGCGTCCACCATATCAACCAAGAGGATATGATAGGCACATTGATCCCCTACCTATGTCATACACCGAAATCTTTAAACAGCTAATGGCAAAAGGACCTCTCACTTTGAGAGATATGGCACCTCAGACTGGTAATGCTAGGAACTATGATGCCAATGCTCACTGTGAGTATCACAAAGGCACTCCAGGTCATACCATCGAGAATTGCCATGCTTTCAAGCACTTGATTCAGGATATGATCAACTCTAAGGACCTCACTCTCACTCCGAGAAATGCAAATGTCCAGAACAATCCAATGCCTCTGCACGGTGCCAACAAGTGAAGACATTTGAAGGGGTTGTTGAAGACCAGGCTGAATAGTCACCAACTTTGAAGCATTCAATCAAGAGAAGTTCATTCCTCAAATCAAGGCAGTTGTCGCCATTTATCATTTTTGCATCTTTGTTATTTTGTACTGTTTGTTAAGTACTTTTTGCTTTGGACATTATTGTTTGTACTTGGTTTTGTTAATATTATGATTATGCATGTTTTGAATCAATCTATTCGCATTTGCTCATTATTTATCATTTATCACAAAATCACAAAAATATTTCCCTCACTTCACTTTAGCAAATATTTGAGGGAGGATGATGAAAACGAAATACCCATAAATGTTGCGGTATGCTTTCGGATAAAACCTTGTTAATGATGTACAGGCATTTGTTCAAATCCCCAAACACTGGAGATATAAGGAGTTAATCCCTAGTCAACCACTTCGAGCCTAGAAGTAGGAGTTTTCTTTCGGATACAACCCTTATATTTAACCCGGGGCAGGGTAGTTATTTCAGTTAACCTGACTGCACCTTCGAATTGCAAGATGAGACATCCCGTCAGAGGACCATCAACAAATGACTTGGCAGTCACAACATTCAACAAAAAAAATAGAAACAAAAATCACTAAGTTGAGCACCCAAAGGGAGACTTAGTAAAAAAAAAAGAACAAATCGAAAAGAAGAATCCAGATCCTCAGCAAAAGCAAAACAAATATCAGGTGACCACCAAATCAAAGTCAAAAGGGCACCAACATCAAAGCAAAATAAGATGACTGCCATTCCAAGCGAACTATAAAGCTTCATATTCACTCTTGCAAAGTCAAAACAAATGCATATGTAGAATTAACTGAACGTAGGACTGGAGAAAATCACGAAGAAGGGTTGGGTACAAATAACTTTGAGCCTAATATCCTTTATTTCTCAAACCATTAAACAGACCACGTTACAACCCTCGAAAGTCCTAATTGAGGCGCGGTTTATTCTGAAAGCATGCTACCAACACGGTTGCGTAAATTGACTCCCATGTATTTGCTAATCTTCAATCTCGTCTGCACATTATTCTTGCTACATCTTTTACGCACTTTCTAAATCAGCACCTCGTTTGGACCAACGGTCCATTCGTCATACTATCACAATCATTCAAATAAATTGACTTTTTCAAAACTTACATGAACTTTACATTAACACTACCATTTGTGTATGAACAATTTGATTACAAATCGGTGCTTGACATCAGTGCAATCCCAACAAAGGGGCAATCAGAAGAGAAACTTGAACTTCATTGATGCCAATATGAATCAAGACCACCTCAACAGTCCAATCAGGGGCAAATCATCTTCATACAGCTCAATCAGGGGCAGGTCATGTCATGGACATTGTCAAAGCTTCCCCATCAAATTTATTTCAAATACTCTACAGGTAGGGGCAAGCAAACAAGGAGCGAGTCTTCCTCTCTCGACTCCCCAGCTGAACAAGCAGACCTTGCCAGACATTGGCAATCATTCAAAGCAAAATCAGTTCTCATACGTCAATTAAGTCGCTTCGCTCACCAATAGATAACCAAACTTGGAGCTTCCAGATTCATCTTCTGATCGTACATCGTCGAAGATCGAGTGTCGGGGAATCAGCACCTCCACCCACCCGAAGTCCAATCGTTATTGGCAACTACCAAACCAAAGTCCACCAAGCTGGCACCTTTCATTATTTTCGATCGCTCATATGCATCATTACGCATCATCAAACAACATAAGCATCATTTATTTCAATCATTTACAACATGTGCATCATATGCATACCTTAAGCAAATCAGACTTTTTATATATCCCCAACATTTTCAGCTTACATCTCAGTGCATAAACATTTGCATCATATTTCCATCCTTATGGAATACCCTTTCAAACAATCCAGCATAGTTGCATAGTTCAGGATCCAGGATCAACACAAGTTTCTAGTCCTTTCCCCAGCGGAAGTCAGGATCATATCAATCGAGGATTCCAGGCATCCTCTTGGCGGATTCAATGGTCGTGTTTAAATTTCATTTGCCTTATCATCCTCTGATGATAAGTGATTTTATTTTTAGTTTGTTGCCTTATCATCCTCCGTTGATAAGTGAGTTTTATTTTTCTATCTGTTCGCCTTATCTTCCTCTGTTGATAAGTGATTTTATTTTCTGTTGTTCCCCTTATCTTCCTCTGCTGATAAGTGATTTTATTTTCAGTTTGTTCGCCTTATCTTCCTCTATTGATAAATGATTTTATTTTCAGTCTATTCGCCTTATCTTCCTCTGTTGATAAGTGATTTTATTTTCTGTTGTTCGCCTTATCTTCCTCTGTTGATAAGTGATTTTATTTTCAGTCTGTTCGCCTTATCTTCCTCTATTGATAAGTGATTTTATTTTCATTTTGTTCGCCTTATCTTCCTCTGTTGATAAGTGATTTTATTGTTAGTCTATTCGCCTTATCATCCTCCGTTGATAAGTGAGTTTTTATTTTTCTATCTGTCGCCTTATTATCCTCTGTTGATAAGTGATTTTATTTTTCAGTCTGTTTCCTTATCATCCTCTGGTGATAAGTGATCTTTATTTTTCAGTCGGTTGCCCTATCATCCTCTGGTGATAAGTGATTTATTTTATCAACTTGTTTCTTGTTGTGTCACCCATCATTTCCAATTTTAGTCATTTGCAATTTTTGTCGGACAAATTTGGAGTCTGTTAATATCTAATTATCTTATACCTTGAAAGACTGAACGCGAGCCAGTTCATCTTACTTGGTCTAAGCCAATTCGATAGGGGCATCTGTCATACCCCAAATTTGTCCTACCTGCGTCATTTTATTTTACTGTCTAACCATTATTTCAAAAAAATCAAAAAAAGATATATACCATTTTTATTTGTCTGTCTAACCTTTTTTTCAAAAAAATCAAAAAAATATGTATCATTTTATCTTCTTCTAACAAATATTCGAAAATCTCCAAAAATATGTCATTTTCTTTTTGTGCGAAAAATAGAGTTTTTTTAATATCCATTTCATTTCTTTTCGCCATCCATGTTTTCATTATTATTATTTTATTATTATCATCCACTATTTAAATCCATACCGTTTATCATTTAATAATTATTTTCTTTCTTCTAAAAAACAACATTTTGTTTTACTATTACCCAAATTAAAAAATCTATCTATTGGTTCATTGGTCTTATTTGCATTTGCTACTTTTATTTTTATTTATTATACTTTTATTTTATTACTATTATTATTATCTTTAGTATTGTCGTTAATTACTATCATTAGCACTTTTTTTTTATTATTATTACTACTTTATTATATTATTATTATATCAGTTCTTATAATTTCTACTATTTCTTTTTTTATTTTATTATTATTCTTTATTATTTCAATTACTATTATTATTATTTTTATTAAAATATTATATTATTAGTTTATTATTTTTATTATAACTATTATATTATTGTCATTATAGTTCTGTTACCTATTTTTGTCTTCTCATTTCCATTATAAACAAAAAATTCATCCAAGAAGAGACATGTGCATAATTCCGTTTTTTTCTCAGATAATACCAATACCTTCATCCCAATGGACCCCACCTTTGCCCACAAACAAAAGCAGCGCACAAACTTCTCTTTCTGTTACCACCATCCGCGTCTTCCCACTACACAACCTCCATTCACAGAACATATTCCACTAACACATTCTCAAAACTAATTCCAGCTAGCACAACAACCAAATCACCAAGAGATTTTCTCTTAATCTTTATCCAGCTTTTTTTTCCTCTCAATATTCCTCTAATACCCTTCACAATTCCTTCCTTATAAATTCAGCTTCACTTATCTTCATAAAGGAAGCTTGGAAAAACCTCAAAATAACTCTGAAAAATTCATCAAATACCAAGCTTCAAGATAAACCTGCAATAACATTCATCAACCTCCGTAATATTCAACCTTTCACCCTTCACCATTATTCGCTCACCACAACAAACCGCGTGAATCACCCACAAAACCGAGTCATCTTCTTCAACATCTTCAAACCCCTTTCACCACATTCAAAGCCAAAAAATACAAAAAATAGGATCTGAAAAAAAAGCCAAACCAGGAGCCGTGAAAGACTCACCCGCGAGCCAAAACTCACCGTCCTGTGACTCTTTCGCGAGCACCATTCAACCCAAAACCTTCATCACCAAAACTCCTCAGAATCTCCACCTTTTTCCCACTGTGAAACTCACGAACACAGACCTGAAACAAACCCGGCGAGATCCTTGCCGTGAAAATCAAACAACCACAACAAACCTTCTGCTCATATCAACATACCTTCACTACAACTTCATCAACAACACAACAGAAACATGGAAAGAGATGAAGAGATAACTTGAAACAAGTTGAAACAGAGAGATTCGTGCGAGTAAACCGCATCCGTGAATATAATCGCGAATCCGAGCAAAGCCACGAGACGAAACCAGCGTCACCAACCATGAAAACGCTTTACCGTCGTGGATCCGAAGCTAGCCGCGTTTGAAACGAACACCAAATCTGAGACAGAGACTGTGAGAAGCGAGTTCGAGAAAGATCAGCAAGTGATCCGTGAACCAGAACCGTGGGTGAAACCACCGTTCATCACCGCGAGCCACCGCGCGAACGCATGTTCACCACCACCGACGGTGGAAACGAGCCTTGGAACCGCGGATCAAGCGAATTCGGAGAGAGGTCGTTGATGTAGCTATGTTTTCTACTTTTGTTTTCTCTCTCTCTGCTTTTCCGTTTTTCTGAACTGTATTTGTGGTGGATGAAGAGGAAACCTTTTCTTTTGCAAACATTTTATAATTTATTTTTTAATTAATTAATTCATATGCTTGGTTTTGGGTTAGGCTTACCGGTTCTCTATCCACAGATTATACTGAATCATATACCCCATGTTATGTTTATTTTTGTTCGAAAAATTTGTTAATTGGTCTTCAGTTCATGGGCCCCTCCTTCAGCCCAATGCACCCTCATTTTTTTTTGTGGTTTCTATTTTCCTTTTTAAGTTTTTTATTTACTAATATTCTGGCTATGATTCTTATGGATTCGGGCTTTGGGCTAAGCAAGTTGATCTAAACACGCACTCACTGCCAGGCGCTGCATCCTGCTGTGTTTAAATGTTTAAAAAAAAGATTTTTATTCTAATTTATTTATCTAGAACGTTTAGATTAGATGAATTTTTTATCATAATTATCTTATTTTGTTTTCCTATTAATTTGATTCTATTTTAAGGGTCAATGATATATTAAAAGATCAATTTTAGCCCGATTTCTTTAAATCGTTAAAATTGATCAATATGAGGCCATATTAGGTAGATTTATTTTTATTTATTATTTATTTTTATTTTTGCCCATTAAATTTAATTATTGTATTATTATTAAATACATATTCCATTTTGTTTATTATTTATTATTTATTATTATTTCTACAATTTTCTCATTTATCTTAGTTTATTCATTTTGTAATATCTTTAAATAAATGTTTCGACTCCTCATAGAACGGTTTCTTTAAACTGGCTCTAAGAAAGTAAACGAAGTAAATTTCGCCGCGTCCCGAAAAGGTCCAACGCCTTCGAATAGTTGCGCTCGATTAAAAGGTCCAACGCCTTCGAATAGTTGTGTCCCGATTAAAAGGACGAACGCCTTCGAACCGTTCAAAAACACTGCACACACGCTTCCTCTTAGGCAAACTACAATGATACCATTTATTTCGCGCAATCCCCTGTATTTATTTTGTATCCCTCTCCCATTACTTTGTACGCACTTTATTTTCCGTATTTTATTTATTTCCGAATCCTTGGTCCAACGCCAAGCGATTGCACTCGCACACTTGCACTTTATTTTCCAATTATCTTTATCGTTTATTAGGATCCACCTCTCCTCGCGAGCCGAGCGCATTGTGCCTCGCAAACAAACCACAAAATAAACCTCCACTCGCATTTACCTTTTAACCTCAAAAAAAACCAAAACGTTTCGATTAGATCCAAACCCTTGATCCAACGTCAAGCGGTCTTAGGAAATAAAACACTTTAATAAAAACGAGAAGATCTGTACGCCACGAGCCTTAAGCGGTAGAAAGGAGGATAACGAGCTCTCATTACTCGCTCCGATTTTTTCGACGCAGGACGCTCGTCTTGTTGGACGAGATAAACTATCCATAGTCTTTAGTACATTCTGACTCCTAAACCCTTTCATCGACGAAAGGTAATAAAATCAACAACCATTACCCTTAGTAGGCCGAACTACGAGGCTCTGACTTTCCCATTGCACACGGGAGTACGTAGGCACGAGGATCTCAATCCTTGCCGAGCACCTAGGATCAATCTAACTTATAATTCAACTCATTTCCCTCTAGCAAGCAATTCGTTTAAGCATAGACATCCTTTCGCGCGCGTTAACTTAGATAGTTCCCATCGAGTACGATGGATGTAGGGGGTGCTAATACCTTCCCCCTGCATAACCGACTCCCGAACCCAGGCAATGGTTTCGTTGACCTTTGTCCTCATCCTTTTCCTCCCGGGTTGTATCTATATCTTCCATTTCCCTCATTCGGGAATAAATAGAATTAGGTGGCGACTCTTCAGTCCGTTCGGCGCGCGGCTCCCGTCTTTTCGGATCGCGTGAGGACGTATTTTTCGGGGTACGACAATGCCCATTAGAAGAGTTCTATTGGGAGCCATGTCCGGGTTGTACTGATATTGTCGGATGAAAGCCTCGGCCAAGTCCTTCCAACATCTTATGGTGGCCCTAGTCAAATGCGAATACCATTCTCTTGAAGCTCCAGTCAGACTGTCCTCAAAGTAGAACATCCATAACTTCTCATCCATGGTATAAGCCTTGAGCCTTACCAAGAATGATTGCAAATGAGTACGCGGACAGGAGGTACCATTATACTTCTCAAAGCATGGGGGTTTGAATTTGTGGGGAATTCTCACCCCATCTACTAGTCCCATATCCATCACGTCGAAACCCAAAGAATTCTGAGATTCCAAAGATCTTAACTTTTCAGCAATCTCATCCAATCTTCTATCATATACCTCATCTCCAGCTCCTATAACAGTAAACTGTTCTTCTTGGGGATCCTCTTGCAGGATTCTGCCCCCAGCAGTATTACCTTGAACATTCCTCGGGATGTTAACCTCTGGATTCAGATGGGGTCCATATTCTGGTGGATCAATACGAGGCTGACCCCGTTCATTGTTGCTAGTTCCCCCTATCCCAAGATGAGGCTCCTCAGGTGTTTTTCTTTCCACCATCTCTCTTAACCTTTCTTGACTCTAGGCTAAGCCAGTCATGACAGCCATGAATTGAGACATCTGGTTTCTCATTTCTACTCTCTCGTTTGCCATCTGATTTCTGACCTCATTCAAGTCCTGTTGTACTTGCTCCATTTGAATACCGGGAAGGTTGTTACGAGTCGGGTATCGATGCATGCGGTTGACAGGGAACACTCGGTGACGAGCAATGTTTCCTGAGATCACAACAAAGTTAGAAACATTAATTATAACAAAACCTACAAAACAAAAACAAAGTTAGTATGCAATGCAGTATGCTTATTTGTTTTCC
Source organism: Lathyrus aphaca (assembly GCA_963966055.1). NCBI lineage: Eukaryota > Viridiplantae > Streptophyta > Magnoliopsida > Fabales > Fabaceae > Lathyrus > Lathyrus aphaca. The sequence continues at coordinate 273,885,371 of OZ014519.1, read as the reverse complement.
AAGGTATCCAGTTTGGTTCTTGGTTTTGACCTTTCCAGACCTTGAGGAAGATGCTTGATGTTGTTGAGAGAAAGCCCAAATGAAAGACAAACTAAAATATATTACACATGATGAACAATACATAATTTGTTTTACAATACATGCCCATGGAGGGTCAAAATATCACAAAAGAGGAAAAGTACATCAAATAGAAACAAACAACAAGCAAAGAGTCAGACATCCAGTCCAAACTCATCTTTTCTGACCTCCTTCAGGAGTGCCTCAGTCACTGGGCCAGCTGGGTGCTCTGTAATGGTCCTAATGAGGAGGTTTCTAGTAGCAATGGCAGTGGTCAGCTTCTTATACTTGTCCTGGTCTTTTGATCTCTTCAATCCTGCTCTGAGCTTCAACTCTGATATCTCCTTCTGAGCTGCCAACAAAGCTTCCTGCTGCTTCTTCTCATTGGCCTCCAATTGTTCAATCTTAGCTTAAGTCTTCTAGTCTTCTTGTACACGGGCCTCGGTGATCCTGACCCACCTAGCCTGACTCTCTTGCAGATAGAACTCAGCCCTAGCTTTCTGAACCTTGGCCTCTTTACAGGCGTTCTTCAATATCTGTTCCCCAGCCCTTGCTTTCCTTATATAGTCCTCTGTCTTCTCAATTTTGGCAAGGTGCTCAACCCTTAGTTTTTCCAATCTCTCAATGTCCAGACGATCATCACTCCTTTCCCAAAGAGTCTTCTTCAAGGCCTGGGATAGCTGCTCATTCCTTTCCTTCAACTTTTCAAATTCCTCCAGGCTAACTGTTGCTGCAGGCTGTACTGTAAATGGTCCAAGTATGTCTTCCAAGGTGAAAGGAATTCTGGTAATCTAAGCTCTAGTACGGGACCAATCATAGTACTGAGCTGAAGCAACATTGTTACATTTTCCAAGAATAGCTACCCCTTTTGTCTGGATGTTGTCCCAAGCCCAGGATGCTTGTCTGACAACAGTTGAATTAGGTTGCACTTCACAATATAGGGTCTCAGCTAAATCCTGTCCTATGGGAGGATGAATCAAGGCATAGACCAATTGTCTCTTGAACAGTAAAGGGTTGTAGTTGATGCAACCTTTTACTCCTATGAGAGGCACATTTGGGTATTGTCCACAACTGGTGATAATGTCCTTGCCCTTGGTGCTCTGGGTTCACCATCTGATATCATCTGAAGTCAAGGCAGTGAACCTCTTGGCCCAATTTTTCTTCTGGTGTGGGTTCAAGAAAGCATCTGTTTTAGGCAGGTGTCTGAGCAGCTAGGTGTAAAACAAAGGAGCACAACATCTTACCAACTTCCCCCTTTGTTTCTCATTCCTCTGATGAATGGAGTAGTAAAAATCTCCTAGCAGTATGGGCACTGGGTTCTTCAGAAGAAACAAATGGATGGCATTCTTGCTGACAAATTTAGGCTCATCTGCAAACAGTATAGCCCCATATATGCTGAGGGCTAACAGTGCACAGACTGCCCTCCACTCTCCCAATGAAGCCTTCAGGATGGCCTGAGAAATCAAGAAGTCCAAATGCAAACCAGGAATCCCAGCTTTTGTTGTCATATTATGCTCAATAAGGGCAGGTTCCAAGCACAATTCCCTTGCTATCTCTTCACTTCTGGGAGCAGTCATCTCTGGGTTGAAGGGGATCCCTCCTCTGACAGGCACTCTAATCAGCAAAGAAAATTCTTCCAGCAGAGGTCCTAACTGAAAGTCTGGGAAGGTGAAACATCTCAATGGAGGATCATAAAATTGCAAGCATGTGTGGATCATGCTTCTCTGAGAAGAATTAAGGTCCATAACCATATCCAAGATACCCCCATAGTACTCTCTAAACAATGGGATGTGGTCAGGTGTGATAAGTGACTGGACCTGCCTAATACCAGTCAACACAGGCTCAAAAAAGTGGTAGGATATGTTACTCTTCCTGGGAGTAGCCATGAGTATTGCTGAAGAAGCTGAAGACAAATGTTGATGAAGATCACAGACTGATGCTGAAGGTGGACCACTGACAGACTGGTGCTGGTGGTGATGGGGATAACTGAAGCGGATAACTGATGAACACAGTTGAAGCAGAGGTCTATGCAGAAGAAGGGGTCAAAACCAAAACCAAGATACAATGAAATGGATACCCTGAAAAGCAAATAAACAAATGTTAAATGATGCAATGATGATATATGCAAATGATACGCAAGGGTTTGTGATTAACCTAGATCTGATTATCTGTCTTGATATAAAGGCCCATGTATGTTCAATGGTCCGGATGAAGGTTCAGAAATCCAATAACTAGGGTGGAGGACTCAAATAAAGAGTCACATGTCCAGGGTTAATCACAAAAACTTTCCAAAGTGAGGTACTCTTAAACAAGATAGTAGCAGGGTATGATGTGGCCAAGGGTTCCTGCAAACCTGTAAACAAACCCAACCCCCTCACATGTATTGTTCTAGAACAAGGATCCTTAGACTTGGATCAGTTATGAGAAGTGTAAACACTTCTAACCCGGAGGTACAGTGTTCACAATAACCATAAAAGATCCTCCTCTAATTCACCTCAGCTTCTGAAGGTCATAATAAAGGTCATCCAGACTTAGCAGGCTTCCCAGATAGCCCTAGCACTACAGGAAATCTGTAGCACAGAGTTCTCAAGAAGAAACCCACATCTGAACCGTGTTTCATATTCCCGCACCAGACCGAAATGGAATGGTAAAGAACATGAACCACTCTAGCCTAGGTGTCACTCAGGTCCCAGGTATAGGACCTTAAACTCTCAATGGAATCCCACCCACCAAAACAGCAAACCAGATCCAGCAATGACAATATGAAGTATGCAAAAAACTATAAAGAAAGCGATAAATAAAGTTGTACATAAAGCAATAAATAAAGCAAAATAAATAAACACACATAGCACATAACACCCCAGTAAACACAAATCAAACAAGCGCTAGGAGGAACCCACAAAAAGAACTAGAAGCCCTGGTCACAATAGCAATTCCCCAGCAGAGTCGCCAAGCTGTCGCTCCCACCAAATGACACCTGGCCAGAAGGCGTACAGACGCGAACGGTCGGCAAAGGAGAAGAATGAAAAGAGTCGCCAGCTAGGAATTTTTATCCCGAAGGAAAGGTAATGCTGCATAAACCTAAGAAAAGATGGATAAGACGGTTGCAAACCAGAGAAACTGAGAAAGGGGGTTGGTTACAACCTGGGAAGGTATTAACACCCAGGATGTCCGTCGTACTCGACGGGATCCATGCTTAAAAGATTGTGTTTAAAGGGGTAGTGTATGTGCTATTTGTGTATCAAAGTTGGAAAAGAATGCAAGTGTCAGTGCTGAAGAAATGTGAAGTGAGATAAAGAAATGTCAGTGCAAGGAGAGAGTGCAAAGCTCAAAACTATGAGGCTTAAAGAATAAAACTGGAAGAGGGGGAATGTACATAGACTTTTGTTCGATAATAGTTAAGTTATGCCTACGTATCCTCTCGTGCAATGAGGAAGTCAGAACACCGTAGTTCGACTCAAAGAGACTGAAAGATAAATTGACTTGTGAACTGCTTACTTGTCTATGGTCAAGTGTATGACCTGTCTGGCTTAGGTGCTAATTGTCTTGCATTAGACGGAAGAAGCAAGTTCTCATTTGTGAGTGAATGAGATGAGAAAAGAATCCCGGAGGAGACGATTATTGTTTGTTTTTGTGTTTTCAATCTTTTATTGCTTTTTGAGTTTGTCATAAGAAAATGAGCTTAAGCCTAAACCCAGGGTTAGTAAACTCATCACATCTTCCCTCTCATTAGGGGTAATGAGAATACCTTAAGTATGAAGTAAGCACCTCACACTTAATCACCAAGATGTAGGATTAAGATCATTAACCTACTTGTGGTTATTTAGATGTTTTTGGTGTTTTGTTTAGTGTTAAGTAATGAGTTTAAGCCATAATCAAGGATTTAATGGACCCATTATACCATCCTAATAGAAGGATGATAGATGAGAACATTTAAGCTAAGGAAGGCTCCTCAACTTAATCCATCGTTAGGGATTAACCTCATGACAAAACAAAGCCTTTATTAAGATGGATTTTAGTTAATGGTAAGATTAAGAAGTGAATTTTATGGTTGGTAAGACAACTTGAGGGGGACTTGTCCATTAACACTAGGGTTAGTCCTTCTTAACCAATTAAGGAAGAATTAGAACCCTAATGCAAGGCCCAAGTTACAAGCTTGATGTCTTAGTGATTATTAGATGGATTGATTAAAGGATTTAAACACATTAAGGGCTTAACACTTAGGATTAAATTTATACACTTCATCCTAATAGAAGGATGCAGGCATAAGCTTAATCACAAAGCCTTAAAACCTTTAAGGTTTAGTCCTTGGTTAAGAGATGAGAAGAGAAGACATAAAGATGACACAAAGGTAAAACTAATAGGGGAATAATAAAATCCTAATTGTGATCATGCTTGGTTATTCCTAGGGTTTATGAAGCTTGCAAGAAGATCTTCAAGGGAAAGCCACCAAGGAAGAAGCAGATGAAAGGAGGAGAAGCAGAAGAATCAAGAAAACTTACTTCACTTAAGAAGATAAGTTGCTTGAAGAAAGAAGGTGAGGAGGGAACATGAATGAGCAAGCTCATTCTAAATCACAAGTAAAATGCATAAATGATGCATAAAAGGAGATGAGGAGAGATTATGAGAAGTGAAGGCAAATTCACTTCTCAAACACTTACCACCTGAAAAGTTAGTAAAGGAAATGAAATGAAATGAAAATGAAATGAATGCAAGGATGAAAACCAAAATCAGAAGCATGTTCATGACGCAAATGATGCTATAGGGTGATGCAAAAGTATACCAAGAGATGTGGATGATCATACAAGGGATGGGAATGTAAATGAGACATGTAAGAATCATGAAAGTTCATGAATGCATATGACATAAAATGAAAACAAAAACATGTCAAATGGATGAGGAAATGATCAAGCATGAGTCTAATGTATCCTAAGTTGTCTTAGAAGTCATGTGAAAATGCACAAAATGTCATGGCAAGTTCATGTATGCAAGCATATGAAGAATGAATGCAAATGAGGGCAAAGATTAGGGTTTATGTACAACATGCAATGCAAAATTCAAAATCAGAAGCAAAACATGAGATAAAAAATTGAAAATGGAATCAAAGGTACCCTAAACCCATACAAGTTCACTTCCCAAAGGGGAAGGTCAGAAGCTAAACCCTAAAGGACTTATGATTTTTCTAAGTTTGCTAGGGTTCTAAAGTGCCTCACAAGGAAAAATGCAAAACAAATTGAAAATGCATTATAAAAATGAAACAAAAATTTTTTTAGATGCTTGAAAGGATGCATAACACAATGCAAAAAGAACCATTCACAAATTCACCTTAAATCAAAAGTTATGAATTTTTGAAGTTAGGGTTGAAAATATTCAAATTAAAGAACCCTAATTCAAATGAAAATTGGAAAAACATGATCAAAACCAAAAAGAAATTTGTCTTGTGAGTTTGTAAATGTTTTAAAATGCTCTCTGAATTTTTTTATGATTTTTGGAAACCTAAATACTATTTTAATTAATTAATCTTCATTAATCAATTAAAATAACATTTAAATTATTTTTAAAATGTTTTTAAAATGAAAAAAATAAAATAAAAATTGTTTTTATGTCAAGAAAATTAATTAAAGTCAGCATGCAAAAAATAAATATTTTTGAGACTTTCTAACTATTTTAAAATAAATATGCAAAACAAATAAGAAAAATATGAATTAAAATTGGATTTAATGAAAGTCAACAGATCAAAGGGCCAGTATTCAAATTAAACACGCGGGAACTGACTTGCGCGCATCTGGACGGCTGAGGTTTAAACTGGGAAAATTCAAATTAATCCTAATTAATTAAAATTAGGGCTAAGTGACAAATCCTGACCCTTCAAAACGCGCGCGAATCCTGATCCAACGTCCCACATTCAAACTCAGCTAACCCTAATCACAAGCCCTAATTACTTTTAGGTGGCCAGAAATGACCTCCGGTCATCTTCTCCGGCCACACCCTTCCCTGAGAAATGCCATCTCACTCTCCTGGCCATGCCAGACCCCCCAAATCTCCAGTAATGATCCCCAAACCCCATAGTACAAGAATCCAACATCATATTTCATTTATCTCTCATCAAAATCAAGATTCGAACAAAAACCTAAAAGTGGATAAAATTTCAGAACATGCATACACACTCATTTCTCCACCATTTGCAGTGATTCAAAGCTTAACATGATCAGGGCAACACACTCTATCATTCTATAACAAGAAATTACATTTCTGGAAAATTTGTTCGTGAGGTTACCTGAATTGGAGCTTTCACCTTTGGAGCTTTCTGACCAGTTCCTTGCTTCAAATCACCTCCAATGGTCCCCCTGAAGAGTTTGCAATGCTTGGTTGGAGTTTATATGGCCTCTATGTGAAGTTTGCTGAAACTCAGGTCAAGGGAGGTGAAAATCGTATTTTTGATATGGGGTGTTTAAAGGCAAAATGAAGGGTGGGAAATGATCAGTGATGAATGTGGAGTTGAATGGTGGAAAAAGTTTGGAGTTTTGTTGGCTGAGCTATGAGTTTCGAAGAGAAATGCACCAGGGGAAGTTTTGATGAATGCTGAGTTGTGGGAGGATTCAGCTTGTGTTGTTGTGTGAAATGGCTTGCTTGATGTCCACATAACATGTTCTGATTGGGCAGAGAGTTATTGTGGAGCAGTGTGATTGGTATGGCTCATTTTGCATAAAGTCAATAAAGTTGTCCTTGGAGGTATGGGCTCATGGCAGGCCAAGGACAAGGGCATGTCCTGCGCAGCTGGCTTTAGGGAGGTCCATGGAATTCAGATTTTGTAGCTAGCACAAGTGGATGTCAAGATTTGGGGCATTTTGCAATTTGTGAAGGTTTTGGCCCCTTTTGAAATAGTTGATGATCAAGGCATGAAACTTGAGAATTCTTTGGGCAATTCTGAATTATAGGTCATGTATGATGTTTGTGTAGTGGTTAGAAGTCACTTTGAGGCTACAAATTGGTTTGACATGAGTTTTTGCAAGTTTCCCTCTTTGGTACATAAGTGAAATTTAGTGATTTTTCCCAACTTTGCAAAGCCATAACTTGAGTTATATGATGAATTAGATCAAGTTCTTGTACTTTTTGAAAAGGGAATGATCCAATCTACAACTTTCATGACCAAGAATGTTTCATTTGAAGCATTTTTGAATCAAAAAGAGGAGGTTGAAAAACTTTCCCAAAATGGCAAGTTTGCATTACAAGTCACTTTCCCAAAATGGAAATATTGCAAATGGCTTGAAATTCTTCAATTTTGTGAACTTCTAACTTCTTCTAAGATCAAATAAAGATAATATACACCCATAATGATGGAGAAGACCCTTTGGTTGGATGATTGGGGGCTTCAGATGCCCTGATTTTGCACTAACTTGCTCAAGAAGTCATCAATTGATCAGATGCCTTCCCCATTGAATTTCTTCATGAAAATTGGTATGCATGATCCCTATATCATATAGAGGCCAATAGAAACAAGGATGACCAAAAAAATTGTAGTTATGGCCTCTGAAACCAAAACCCTAATTTTAGGTCATTTGTGCAGTTAAACCTGGCTCTCCTTCCATGCCTTTCTCAGTTCTTGTGATTTTCTGACTTTCTTGATCTTGGGAGGATACAATATGATATTTGAACATACATGTACCCTCTTGAGATGATTGAAGACCTTTGGAATTGCTCAGGTAGCTCAGGGATTGCTCAGATCATAAAAACCTAAAAGTGGATAAAATTTCAGAACAGGCATACACACTCATTTCTCCACCATTTTCAGTGATTCAAAGCTTAACATGATCAGGGAAACACACTCTATCATTCTATAACGAGAAATTACATTTTTGGAAAATTTGTTCTTGAGGTTACCTGAACTGGAGCTTTCACCTTTGGAGCTTTATGACCAGTTCCTTGCTTCAAATCACCTCCAATGGCCCCCCTGAATAGTTTGCAATGCTTGGTTGGAGTTTATATGGCCTCTATGTGAAGTTTGCTGAAGCTCAGTTAAAGGGAGGTCAAAATCGTATTTTTGATATGGGGTGTTTAAAGGCAAAATGAAGGGTGGGAAATGATCAGTGATGAATGTGGAGTTGAATGGTGGAAAAAGTTTGGAGTTTTGTTGGTTGAGCTATGAGTTTCGAAGAGAAATGCACCAGGGGAAGTTTTGATGAATGCTGAGTTGTGGGAGGATTCAACTTGTGTTGTTGTGTGAAATGGCTTGCTTGATGTCCACATAACATGTTCTGATTGGGCAGAGAGTTGTTGTGGAGCAGTGTGATTGGTATGGCTCATTTTGCATAAATTCAACAAAGTTGTCCTTGGAGGTATGGGCTCATGGAAGGCCAAGGACAAGGGCATGTCCTACGCAGCTGGCGTTAGGGAGGTCCATGGAATTCAGATTTTGTAGCTAGCACAAGTGGATGTCAAGATTTGGGGCATTTTGCAATTTGTGAAAGTTTTGGCCCCTTTTGAAATAGTTGATGATCAAGGCATGAAACTTGAGAATTCTTTGGGCAATTATGAATTATAGGTCATGTATGATGTTTGTGTAATGGTTAGAAGTCACTTTGAGGCTACAAATTGGTTTGACATGAGTTTTTGCAAGTTTCCCTCTTTGGTACATAAGTGAAATTTAGTGATTTTTCCCAACTTTGCAAAGCCATAAATTGAGTTCTATGATGAATTAGATCAAGTTCTTGTACTTTTTGAAAAGGGAATGATCCAATATACAACTTTCATGACCAAGAATGTTTCATTTGAAGCATTTTTGAATCAAAAAGAGGAGGTTGAAAAACTTTCCCAAAATGGCAAGTTTGCATTACAAGTCACTTTCCCAAAATGGCAACTTTGCAAATGGCTTGAAATTCTTCAATTTTGTGAACTTATAACTTCTTCTAAGATCAAATAAAGATCATATACACCCAAAATGATGGAGAAGACCCTTTGGTTGGATGATTGGGGGCTTTAGATGCCCTGATTTTGCACTGACTTGCTCAAGAAGTCATCAATTGATCAGATGCCTTCCCCATTGAATTTCTTCATGATAATTGGTATGCATGATCCTTATATCATATAGAGGCCAATAGAAACAAGGATGACCAAAAAAATTGTAGTTATGGCCTCTGAAACCAAAACCCTAATTTTAGGTCATCTGTGTAGTTAAACTTGGCTCTGCTTCCATGCCTTTCTCTATTCTTGTGATTTTATGACTTTCTTGATCTTGGGAGGATACAATATGATATTTGAACATACATGGACCCTCTTGAGATGATTGAAGACCTTTGTAATTGCTCAGGTAGCTCAGGGATTGCTCAGATCACAAACCCTAGATGCAGATGACTTTGAACCAATGCAATATGATATGATATGATGGAACTTATGCAAATGAAAAGATCACAAGCCATGGTATGAATTTAGTGAGGGCAAATTTGGGGTGTTTACACCATGCAAGGCAAATGGTACCATTTCGTGCCAGTCTTTGTAGGTGACTACCATCTTTTGCACAATCTTCTTGATATTCTTGTTGGCTGCCTCAACAACGCCGTTCATCTTTGGCCTGTAAGGAGAAGAGTTGTGATGTTGGATTTTGATGTCCTGACAAAGTTCTGCCATCATCATGTTGTTCAAATTGAAACCATTATCAATAATGATTCGCTCGGGAACTCCATATCGACAAATGATGTCTCTTTTCATAAATCTAGCTACCACTTGTCTGGTGACGTTTGCATATGAAGCTGATTCAACCCATTTGGTGAAGTAATCAATGGCTACCAGGATGAATATGTGACCATTTGAAGTAGTCGATTCAATCTTTCCAATCATATCAATGCCCCACATAGTGAAGGGCCAAGGTGAAGACATTACATTCAAAGGGTTCGGAGGCACATGCACTTTATCTACGTAGATCTGGCATTTGTGGCATTTTCTGGCATAGGCACAACAGTCTTCATCCATTGTGATCCATTAGTAACCCGATCTTAATAACGTTTTTGCCATTGCATGTCCTCCGACATGGGTACCGAATGAACCTTCATGTACTTCGTGCATCAATAGGTCTGCTTCCTTCTTGTCAACACATTTGAGCAAGACCATGTCGAAGTTTCGCTTGTATAAAGAACCATCAGTATTGAGGAAGAAACTGCCGGCTAGCCTTCGTAATGTCTTCTTATTGTTTGACGATTCCCCAGGTGGGTATGTCTGAGTTTCCAAGAAGCATTTGATATCATGGTACCAAGGCTTATTATCGGTGACAGTGTCCACAAAGAACACATATGTCGGTATGTCCAGTATGGATACCAAAATCCGAGGCACATAATTAGCCGTCTGTACTTTGATCATAGATGAAATGGTATCCAAAGCGTCTGCAAACTGATTCTCATCTCGAGGGATGTATTCAAGCTTAACTATTGTGAAGAAGGTCAATAATCTCCTCGTATAGTCACGGTAGGGAATCAGATGCTCCTGATGAGTGTACCACTTGTCGTTGGTATAGTTGATTACCAAAGTTGAATCTCCGAATACATTCATGGTTTTGATCCTGAGGTCAATGGCTTCCTCAAGACCCATGATACAAGCTTCGTATTTTGTTTCGTTGTTAGTGTAGGAAAAGGTGAGTTTTGCTGAGAAAGGAAAATGGACTCCTTTAGGTGTAATAAGCACTGCACCAACTCCATGACCGTTGCAATTAACTGCCCCGTCCAACATCATAGTCCATGCTTCTTCTGGGCCAGGCCCTTCAGTATGAACTGGCTCTTCAAAATCTTTTGCTTTTAGGAACATGATGATTCATCAGGGAAATCAAATCTCATAGACTGATAATCATCAATGGGTTGCTCAGCTAGATAGTCAGACAATACACTGCCCTAAATGGCTTTCTGAGATGTGTACTGAATTCCATATTCTGTTAGAATTATTTGCCATCTTGCAACCCTTCCGGTAAGTGTTGGCTTCTCCAATATGTACTTGACTGGATCCATCTTTGAGATCAACAAGATAGTATGAGTCAACATATATTATCTTAGTCGATGAGAAGCCCACGCTAAAGCAATGCAAGCTTTCTCGAGCAGTGAATAATGTTGTTCACAGTCGGTAAACATTTTGCTTAGGTAGTATATTGCATACTTTTTTCGACCAGACTCGTCATGCTGGCCCAACACACACCCCATTGACTCTTCTAATACTGTTAGATACATGATTAAAGGTCTTCCTTCGATTGGAGGCATGAGAATTGGAGGTTCTTGCAGATATTCTTTGATCTTGTCAAAAGCTCTTTGACAGTCATCATTCCACCTGACTGTTTTCTCTTTTCTTAACAGCTTGAACAAGGGTTTGCAGGTTGTAGTGAGATGAGATATGAACCTTGAGATGTAGTTCAATCTACCTAGGAACCCTCAAACTTCTTTCTCAGACTTAGGTGCAGGCATCTCCTGAATGGATTTCACTTTGTCGAGATCAACCTCAATTCCTTTTTCACTTACAATAAAACCCAGCAGCTTACCAAAACGTACTAAGAATGTGCACTTGTTGGGGTTCAACCTTAACTAGTACTTTCTCAAACGCTTGAATAGCTTCAACATATTTACCAAATGCTCTTCCTCTGTAAGGTACTTGGCAATCATATCATCCACATAGAATTCAATTTCTTTATGGATCATATCATAGAATAATGTTACCATAGCCCGCTGATATGTTGCACCGGCGTTCTTCAGACCAAACGGCATTACTTTGTAGCAGAATGTGCCCTAGGGTGTGATGAAAGTTTTCTTCTCCATGTCTTCAGGTGACATATTAATCTGATTGTATCCAGAAAATCCATCCATGAAAGAAAATATCGAGAACTGAGTTGTGTTTTTTTACCAATACATCAATGTGAGGTAATGGGAAATCATCCTTCGGGCTTGCTCTGTTCAGATCCTGGTAATCGACGCACATACGCACCTTTCCATCCTTCTTAGGTACGGGTACAATGTTAGCAACCCACGGCGGGTAACTAGTCACATCGAGAAAATCGGCGTCCCACTGCTTTTGTACTTCCTCTTTGATTTTCATGGCCATGTCTGGGCGAGTACGGTGTAATTTCTGTTTAACTGGCGGACAATCTTCTTTCAGGGGCAATCTGTGCATGACAATATCCGTATCCAGACCTAACATATCTTGATAAGACCAAGCAAACACATTGACATACTCTCGAAGCATACTGATGAGCTGCTCTTTCACTGGAGCTTGCAGACTGGCCCCGATCTTCACCTCTTTCATATCTTCCTCAGTCCCAAGATTGATAGTTTCAACCTCCTCCTGATGAGGAGCAATCACTTTTTCCTCTTGTATTAACAACCTAGACAATTCCTCAGGAAAATCATAGTCTTCACCAACCCCTTCATCTGCTTGATTAATCGGATTGTCGAAGTCATACGAGGTCAAAGCAGTGTCGTTGTTGGTGCAATCTGGAGGATTATCTCTGCAATGGTTGAGATTTGATCATTTTAGTGATTGATTTTAATTTATTTAGAAAAAGTGTGAATGGAGTTATTATTGAAAACCATTGTCATTTATTGTTTTGTGCGAAAATAACAAAAATAAAAAGACGGTGAGCGAAAAAAAGATCGTTTGCAAAAGATGTCCATTTGTTCATTAATCATTCATTTGCACAAAATACAAATATGTCCCTATTACAAAATGAGTCCTGACACCTTGGGAAAGATGCAGGACTTGATGCATGCTTAAACAAGAAATAATAATTACTCTGCAGAAGTAATCCTTATAATTTCCTGGGAAGACCAGTTGAGGACTTGCTGGCCTGGGACCCTTGGACGAATCCAGCCTTCCAGGTTGAAGTCGCTTTCAGCCTCGTCTTCCACATTGTTGATTGCATCCGGGGTTAGCATACCCCCACTAATAAACTTGGGAGCTTCAGCAGCCTCCTCTCGGACCTGTCGTGATGGTTTGTAACCCAACCCGAACTTGTCTTCCTTGATCTGAACTTGCAATAGCTTGCCCCAGCCCTGGGCATTACCGTCTTCAACAACCTTCCGAGCTTGCTTGTAAGAAGAGATTGAAGTACTAGACGCTTCAGTTGTTGCTTCATTGACATTGAGGGCCTCAAACCCTTGGCTCATTGTCTCATGGATTTCTCTGTCCATCTCAATATACTTGTAAGTAGCTAGATGACTGACGAAGATATCCTCCTCCCCACAGATTGTGATAACTTGGCCCTCCCATTCGTATTTTAACTTCTGGTGAAGGGTCGACGTCACAATGCCAGCGACATGAATCCATGGCCGACCCAACAAACAGCTATAGGCAGGCTGAATGTCTATCACGTAGAAGATAGTTTTGAAGATCTGTGGGCCAATCACCACAGATAACTCAATTTCCCCAAGAATCGATCTTTTAGAACCGTAAAAGGCTCTCACCACCAGGCTACTTGGACGCAATGCTATACCATCATATTCCATCTTGACCAAGGCTTTCTTTGGAAGAACATTGAGTGAGGACCCTGTGTCAACCAAGACATGAGAAAGAACAGTACCTTTACACTCCAAGGTGATATGCAAAGCCTTATTATGGTTATGACCCTCCGTAGTTAGATCAACATCTGTGAACCCTAGTCCATGACTAGTGTTAACGTTAGAAACCACCATTTCTAGATGATTGACTGTAATCTCTCCTGGCAGGTAAGCTGCGTGCATGACTTTGAGAAGTGCATTCCTGTGAGCTTTAGAACACATTAGCAGTGATAGAATAGAGATTTTGGAGGGTGTCTGATAGAGCTGGTCCACAACCTTATAGTCACTTTTCTTGATTATTCTCACGCACTCGTCTACATCCTGGTCAAAGGATGTCTTCTGAGTTTCCTTGGTAATAGGCTCTTCAGGCACCATACTCTTGCCCTTAGCCTTGGCAGCAGTCTCTGCTTCAGCATTAGTTCATGGGAATTGTGAGGCAAAGAGACGTCCGCTTCGAGTGAGGCCTCCGCCTCCCCCCACATTATCACTCTGTGGTGTAGAAGTGTCAAGAGTGACTTTCTTTTCGTCGCAATATAAATCTGAGCCATAGTGCCAAGGCACGACACTGCTGCTGTCATATGGGACTTGTTCAGGAACTATGATATTAACCAAACTGATTGTTGCGGAAGAAGGAGTTGAGACAGTCTGAGAATCATAATAAAATGTGACAGGAGGTCTGACCGGAGATGGTGCTGGTGATGAAAGTTGCTGATGTTGATGGAGATGTTGATGTGAGTTGTTGAAAGAATGTGAAACGTGGATTGTTTCTGGATCATAGTAAATGGTAACTGTGGAAATGTCTTCATTGATGGCTGATGTTGTTGTAGAAAGGTGTGTTGAACTGATGTCTGTTGAAGTTGAAGAAGGGATGATTGTTTATGTTGTAGAAGAATCTGTTAGAATGATTGTTGCTGAAGTTGTAGGAGGAATGGTTGTTGATGTTGTAGGATTTGGGGACTGTTGAAGTGATTTGTAAAGTGCCTTCTTTGATAAGATTTTTGATACCGGTCTTCAGTTTTGCACAACCGTTGATAGAAATCTTGCAAGCTTCGCAATGGGCCTCACAACCCGGGAACTGATAACACTAAAATTCACCGTATTTCTGACTCCGATTTCGCATGCATTCTTAGTTTTTATTGTTATTTTGTTATGTTATTACTTTGTTTTTCTTTATTTTCAGGTTTCTTATGTAATCGAGGCCTAAATCGAGAAAAGGAGCGAAAAAGGAGTTGAAACGGACGAAAACCAAGAAATTCAGCTTTTTACACTTAAGGCACCCACCATGGCTGGTGCCATGGGGTCAGCCATGACGTGGCCACGTCTCAAGATCACTCCAAAACTGCCAAAGCCCACGATACCCACTTTCTCCACCATTTTGTACTCATGGCGGGCGCCATGGCCTTGTGGCGGGCGCCACAAGGCAAAAATGTTTCCCTCCATTTTTTAGTGGAGGGGGGCATCCTGGTCTTTTCTCACTTAATGTTTGCCTATAAATAGGACTTTAGAATTTCGTTTTTATCATCCAAACATAGAATCTCTTAGGCATATATCAGATTTAAAGTAGTAATCACTTCACATCGGGGTGTTACTACAATCGAGTGATCGAGTCTGTATACGTCTTTGTGATCGATTTTTGGATCACTCTGGGAGGAAGTTAATCCTGCCGCCATTTTAATTCCAGTTCGTATTTTATTTTTCCGCATTCGCTTTATTTTATTTACTTTCCGCATTGCTTTACTTTATTTATTTCTCGCACTCGCACTACTTTCGTTTATTTTCCGCACTCGCTTTACTTCCTTTATTATCTACACTCGCACTACTTTTATTTGCTTTCCGCACTCGCACTAATTACTTTTATGAAAAATTATAAAAAGAACTTTTACTTTACCATGTCTAACTAAATCCATAAAGGTTAGAATATAAGGATCGTAATTGAACCGATTATCTGTACAACTGTTCGTAGAAACACTTAAGGGATATTTTAACTTTCAATTTAAGTTTAATTGTTTTTAACTATTTTAAAAACAGCCACAAGCGCTTTGTCTAGTTCATTAGGAGTTTTTAGATTAAAAATAAAAATGATTTTAAAACGATTTTCGGACGCGTTAAGAAGTTTAGAGTCATGTTCATGAGAACCTCTTTTTGCTAAAAAAAATCCAGGTTAAAGTACTTTTCAACTTAGTTAAGATACTATATTTCTTAAAAATAGGTTTACTACTCTAACGCAATACACACCTTTTTATCCGTGACAATAGGAGGGGTTGATTAGAGAGTACAACTCGGTTCTGAATACGTGAAAGCGACAGTTCCCGTTAAATTAGTTATTTTCAAAGTGGAAAACATTGCCCATTAGTAGTTCTATTAACAAGTACAAGATTATCAATTGATTACGTGAATTACATTCGAGCCTGTCTTTATTAATTGTTTAAAATTATCATTCTATTTACCATTTCACACTCTTTAAAACCATTATATTCAATTGCCTTAGATACACACCATAACAACAGGTACGATACATTGACACTTGTTCTTTGTGGATTCGACAATCTTTTATATTACTCTGACATGTTCGTACACTTGCGAAAAACACGCATCGAGTTTTTGGCGCCGTTGTCGGGGACCAATTTCGTCAAATTTCATACCCTGTAGTTATACCGTTTATACTAAGGTTGTTACCTGCCGGTCAATGCGAAAGACTCGCAGTGTCGAAAGTTTAGTAGACCCTCTAACTGAACCTGAATGTTACGCTCGCGCACGTTTGTTTTTCCATAGGAATAGTAGAGCTATGACCGAAGCTCAAAACCGAAGACCTCTTAAGGACTTCGCCCAACCATCAAACGAGGAACCTAGTTCCAGTATAGTAAACCTCGTTATCCCAGCCAATAATTTTGAACTTAAACCATCCCTGCTGCAATTAGGGCAACAGAGACAATTTTCAGGTCTTGCTACCGAGAACCCAAACCAACATTTAAAAAACTTTCTCCAGTTAGCAGACACCTTTAAAACCAATGGAGCTCCTCCTGAGGCGATACGCTTAAGATTATTTCCTTTTTCCCTCAGAGATAAAGCTCTATCATGGTTAGGTTCCCTTCCACCCAATTCCATAACAACTTGGGAAGACCTTAGAAAAGTATTCCTTGCTAGATATTTTCCCCCAAGAAAGACCGTTGTTCTTCGAAACCTAATAACCAAATTTACCCAAAACCAAGGAGAATCGTTGTTCGAAGCCTGGGTGAGATATAAAGAACTATTAAGAGCATGCCCACATCATGGCTTAGAGAATTGGATAATCATTCAAACCTTCTATAATGGACTTCATTATAACACTAAGATGACCATCGACGCTGCCGTTGGTGGCGCACTGATGAATAAACCTTACCCTGAAGCTAGTGCCCTTATCGAAGATATGGCCCAAAACCATCAATCATGGGGAGTAGAACGAGTAACAGTGGAAAAGAAGGAAGCCCAAGTAGGAATACATGAGCTAAGCTCTATGGACATGATGCAAGCTAAAATGGACGCGTTGGCCCTTAGAGTCAAACATATGTGTACAACCCCGAATACTGTAGCCGCAGTTTCGCCGAATTGTGAGATATGTGGGACGCAAGGACACCAATCCGTCGAATGCAATCTGTTAATGAGACCAACCCTGAGCAAGTGAACTACACCCAAGGGAACCCATTTTCAAACACATATAACCCTGGATGGACACCCAAACTTCTCCTACAAAAATAATAACCCTATCCAAAATACCGCACCTCCGAGACAACAAGGTTACCAAGCTCCGAGAACAAATCAACCTATGCAATCTGTATCACCAAATCTGAGCCTTGAGAAAATTGTGGAAAATTTTATCACCGCTCAAACACAACCAAACAAAGAGTTCATGAACCAAAACGTCCATGTTAACGAACTAATTACCCAGTTAAAAACCAAGGTTGACCAAATTATTACTCATAATAAGATGCTTGAAACCCAGATCTCTCAGGTAGCTTTAAACCAAGCCCCTCAGACTACACCTGGAGGACAGTTCCCTGGACGACCTCAATAAAACCCGAAAGGACAAGCAAATGCCATTACTCTACGAAGTGGAACCGCTTATAAGGAACCTTCAAACCCTAGATTAAGTAATCCCGAAACTTCTGAGAGAAATGAAGAGAAGGAACCAGAGGAATCTGAAAACCAGGAAAGTCAGGAAAAAGGAGAAGAACCTAAAAACAAAACCTATGTACCACCACCGCCATACAAACCACCAATACCATACCCTCAAAGACTAAAGAAAACCCAAATCGATAATCAGTATCAAAAATTCGTTAAGGTTATAGAAAAACTTCACGTAGAAATACCCTTTTACGGAAGCCATCACCCAAATACCTTCTTACGCTAAGTTTCTCAAAGACATACTTACAAATAAACGTAGACTTGAAGATCCGAAACCCGTGGAATGTGATTCTATTTCCGAAAATAGGTTAGCAAAGAAAGATAAAGATCCTGGAAATTTTTCCATTCCTTGTATTTTAGGGAATCATGTCATCAAAAAAGCTTTTCTAGACTTAGGAGCTAGTGTGAGCTTAATGCCTTTAGCAGTTTGTGAGAGATTGAACTTAGGAGAATTACAACCTACTAAGATGTCACTTTAATTAGCCGATAGATCCGTTAAATACCCTATAGGCATACTTGAAGACGTCCATCTTAGGATAGGTCAGCTGTTTATACCTACTGATTTTGTTGTCATGGACATTAAAGAGGATGACAACATACCAATCCTCTTAGGTAGACCGTTCTTATCAACCGCTGGAGCCATAATAGATGTTAAAAAAGGGAAACTAACCTTTGAGGTAGGTGACGTGAAGATAGAATTTGTACTTTCGAAATTCCTTATGGCACCTGTAATAGGAGATGCTTGTTATGCCTTAGATATCATTGATGAGTGCATTAGGTAATTAGAACAAGAAGAAGAAACTGAATCTATAAAATTGCCATCAACCCTTATTTGGGAAGATGCCAGTTATAAAAAACCCTACATTGATGATAACCTTCACGAATGTTTATCTCTTACCCCAGATCATATGCCTTGCACTATGAAACCAACCGTAAAACTTAAGGAACTGCCTAAGAACCTGAGATATGAATTTCTTGATGAAGAAATGGACCGTCCAATTATAGTCAGTGCTACCTTGGACCAAGAGGAAACAAACCAATTGTTAGATGTTTTACGAAGGTACCCCTCAGCCTTAGGATATAAGATCTCAGATCTAAAAGGAATAAGCCCATCCGTATGCATGCATCGGATTTTGCTTGAAGAATATTCAAAACCCTCCAGAGAACACCAACGAAGAATAAATCCTATGATGAGTGAAGTAGTTAAGACTGAAGTTCTTAAGTTACTAGAGGCAGGTATAATATATCAAATCTCGGACAGTAAATGGGTGAGTCCTGTGCATGTAGTACCTAAAAAGGGAGGCATCAAAGTCGTGCAAAACGAGAAGGGCGAACATGTAGAAAAAATAACTGATGGAGGTTAGCGTATGTGCATAGACTATAGAAAATTAAATAAAGCAACTAGGAAGGACCATTTCCCATTACCATTCATAGACCAAATGTTGGAGCGCCTAGCCAGACACTCTTACTTTTGTTACCTAGATGGATATTCAGGATTCTTCCAAATACCTATTCACCCCGAAGATTAAGAAAAAACTACCTTTACATGCCCTGTTGGAACTTTTGCCTACAGAAGAATGCCTTTTGGACTCTGTAATGCCCCTGCCACTTTCCAACGCTGCATGATGTTTATCTTTGTAGACTATTTAGATGGAATCATGGAAGTATTTATGGACGATTTCTCAGTTTATGGATCTAATTTCAAAAATTGTCTTATCAACCTTGAGAAAATCCTGGAAAGATGTGTGGAGGTGAACCTTGTGCTAAATTGGGAAAAGTGTCATTTCATGGTCACCGAAGGGATTTTTTTAGGACATATAGTTCCCGAAAAAGGTATAGAGGTAGACAAAGCTAAAATAGAAGTCATAGAGAATCTAAAACCGCCGAAGACTATCAGGGAGATAAGAAGTTTCTTGGACATGCCGGATTTTACCGACGTTTTTTCAAAGACTTCTCCAAAATAACAAAGCCCTTAGTTGGTCTTTTAATGAAAGATGTTGAATTCATCTTCGATGAAAAATGTACCGAAGCATTTAATCTACTGAAGCAAGCTCTGATTTCAACAACTATAATGAAACCCCCTGATTGGTCAGAATCGTTTGAGATAATGTGTGACGCTAGTGACTATGCTGTAGGAGCCATTCTAGGTCAGAGAAAAGATAAAAAGTTACACGTAATTTATTATTCCAGTAGAACCCTAGACGCTGCACAACTCAACTACGCAACAACCGAAAAAGATCTCCTAGCTGTAGTTTTCGCCATAGACAAATTTAGATCATATCTAGTAGGAGCCAAAATTATAGTTTACACTAACCATGCTGTCATTCGTTACTTACTAAGTAAAAAGGATGCCAAACCTAGGTTACTTCGATGGATTTTATTACTGCAAGAGTTTGATTTATATATCTGTGATAAGAAAGGCACAGATAATGTAGTAGCTGATCACCTTTCTAGGCTAGAATACCTGAAACCTGACTTAGTACCCATAAATGACGATTTTGCCTATGATAGACTGATAACCCAACTAGAAACTATTGAAGATGATAACCCAGACCCACATGAGCATTCTCATAAATCCTTAGCTATAAGTAATGTACCTTGGTATGTAGACTTTGTTATTTACCTAGCCGCTGACATCATACCCCCGATCTAAACTACCACTGGAAGAAGAAGTTCTACAGTGATGTGAGAAACTTCTATTGGGACGAACCATTTCTTTTTAAGAGAGGTAAAGATGGCATTTTCCGCCGTTGCGTTCCAGAAGAAGAGGTACATAATATAATTGAGCATTGTCACTCTGCACCCTATGGTGGACATGCAAGCACATCTAAGACATACGCCATATTCTTCAAGTTGGCCTATTCTGGCCTACTATGTGGCGTGATGTCCATGCTTTCATTGTCAAATGGGATAGATGCCAACGTACAGGAAATATTTCAAGAGGTAATGAAATGCCTCTAAGAAATATCCAAGAAGTAGAACTCTTCGACGTATGGGGTATAGACTTTATGGGACCGTTCCCACCATCTTTAGGAAATCAGTATATCTTAGTAGCTGTTGACTACGTGTCTAAATGGATTGAAGATATCGCCGCACGCATGAATGACACCAGAGTAGTCATCAAATTATTTAAAAACTATATATTTCCCAGGTTTGGAACCCCCCATTTAGTCATAAGTGATGGAGGATCACACTTCATATCGAGAATATTTGATAAACTTTTAAGCAAGTATGGAGTTAAGCATAGAGTAGCAACACCATATCACCCACAGACTAATGCACAAGTGGAAGTATCTAATAGGGAGATCAAACAAATTCTTGAGAAGACTGTCTCTATATCTAGAAAAGATTGGTCGCAGAAACTTCAAGATGCATTATGGGCCTATAGAACCGCTTTCAAAACCCCTATAGGAACAACCCCTTATCAACTAGTTTATGGAAAATCATGTCACTTACCTTTTGAGTTAGAGCATAAGGCCTATTGGGCCATCAAAACTTTGAATTTGGACTACCTAACTGCTGGTGAAAAACGTATCCTTGATATCCACAAATTAGAAGAGCTCAGAAAATCTGCCTACGAAAATGCCATCATATACAAAGAAAGAACAAATGCTTGGAATGACAAAAGAATCACAAGAAAAGACTTCAAAATAGGCGATCCTGTTCTCCTGTTCAATTCTGGGTTACGACTTTTTCCAGGGAAGCTTCGTTCGAGATGGACTGGCCCTTTCGAAGTATCTAAGATTCTAAGATCTGGTGCTATTGAAATCAAGAACCAAACATGTAAACCGTTCATCGTCAATGGACAGAGGTTGAAGTCCTATGAAGGAGGTGACATCCCAACAACATACACCTGCCATACTCTGAGTGATCCACCATATCCTTCGAATGATGTGTAAAATCCGGTCTTCGAGCTAATGACGTTAAACAAGCGCTGCATGGGAGGAAACCCATGGTTTTCTTATCTTACTTACTTTTTATTTATTTTTACTTTATTTTAATTTGTTTACTTTATTATTCTGTCAGGACTAACGATTGAATGTTTTATGTGATTTCAGGACTTGTTTGCTAACCTTGTGCAGAATGTAGAACCCTGATGATATGCACGTGGCCTTTAGAGACGACACACATAGAGAGTGTTACTATGTCTGCATGATACGCCCTATGGCACCTACCAGGTACCCAGACCAATATTGCATGGATGCCTTGGGGATAGAGCCAAGCGTCAGATTCTTATGCCACCAACTCCAGTGGGACCAGTTCGACGATATGAACAACACTTACAGGAACTTGACTCTAGAGTTCCTCAGCTCGTTTGATTATGATCCTTGGGCTGGACCCGATGGACATGCTATTTTCAGGTTGTTCGGGACTGACTACTCCTTCTCTCACAAAGAGTTTGGTGATTTACTAGGTTTTCAAACTACTCCTGATGCTATTCCAGAGACACCGATGGGGTATTTTATGAGCAGAGAAGTGGAAAAGTTTTGGTCTAACATCTCAGATGGAGGGAGCCAAGATCTTTCCACTCAGTTTTCTCAGGTAATCCACAACCATGCGTTAAGGTACTTCCAGATGATTCTAGCACACTCTTTCCTCGGCTTGCCAGATACAAAGACTCTGCTGAGTGAAGAGGAGATTTTCCTACTATTCTGTGCGACTCAGTCACGCCCAGTTGCTTGTGGCAACTTTCTGTTGAAGGGCCTTGCCAGTGTCGCCAGGTCATCTGTAGGCATTATACATGTCAGTGGGATTGTTACACAGATTGTTACTGCATTAGGTTTGTCTCGCAAATTATTGCATCTCAGGACCTTTTGCTGCTACACCACCCTGGATGTTAACTTTTGTCTTGACAAAGGATTGATGAGGAGGGCCTATTTTGAGCCCAACACGTTTAGATTACAGATCGACGGTGAAGTGATACATTACTTTACATTACCAGACCCGCTGATGACCAATGTCCACGACCCTTCTAATTGGAGTTATGCTTTAGAGGGTTATGGAGAGACTGTCGAAGAGCCAAAATCACCTCCCGCCGTTGAGTACACTCCTACACCTCTTTCTCCCCGATCACTGTTATGTCTAACAATATATCTTTGCAGTCGCCTGATCTACAGACCCAGATTTATGAGCTCCACAAGGAGACTGCCCTGCTCAAGAAGGAAGTAGCGGACTTGGCATTACAGATCGAGATATCTGATCTCACTCATGCCTCCGAGGCCGATGCTATATATCAGGAGATTGAAGAGCTTCGGAGGGAGATAGCTGAGATTCGTGGATCGAACTAGGAAGAAAGTCCTACCACATGATCATTATACACTGACATTATTACTCTAGTATTTAATTTCTTTTTCATGCTTTATTTTATTTCTCGCATCTCCAGACATATTTTATATTATCGCATATATTACATTTTTTTCATGTACTTTGATTTTATCTTATATATTATTTCATGCACTAATCTCATTTTTCCCTTTTCTTTTGTTTTATTTTATTTTATTTTATGTCGAATAAAGAAGAAAATATGCAAGCTTCATGCCTTAGAAGAAAGAAGAAAACGCTATCCGGACCCCCCCCCCCCCCCCCCCGAAGACCGAAGGTACGCAAGGCCCAAAAGAAGAATTGAAAATTCCAAGGCCCAAAGGTAAAATAGCCTTATGGCGGGCCACATAGGCCCATGGCGGGCGCCACACCGTCCTACCCTATTTTCGGGGCTGATTCTTCTCCCCCACCATTTTCACACCTTCAAACTTCCAAAACTCATTTTTCCAACTTCCAAAAACCCCATTGAACCCCATTAAAGCTCCCACATTTCCAAAACATTCACCATCTATAAAACCCATCCAAAATCCATTTTTATTTTCATCCACCACAAACCATAAATATCCAACCTTTACCATTTCTCACATAAACCATTCTTTACTACTTTTCACTTCTCAAGGAGCAACAACAATGGAGTTCAACAGATATCTTCTTCATGATGGAAGACCGGGAGATAGGCAAAGGAAAATTATTCAAAGGCTTTAGAGTCGAGAAATTCTCTCGACTAGGTACGTCGATGATAACTGTCTTAACTCTTTGGGTCTGTATCATAGTGTTTTTCATTTATTAGATTTTCTAGGCTTACATAATATTTTTGTTAATCAGGAACCTACCTATGAGAGGCTGACAGTTGAGTTTTTAAGTTCATTGATTTACACTGTTAGTACTAACACTACTAGCATAGTCGGTACTGTTAATTTTAGACTGTTTTGAATTGAATACGGATACAGTACCGACGAACTAACAGGCTTGTTAGGAATCCCTATTAGGGAAGGTGCTATATGTGAGGCACCTTTGGATTCAGAATGGTCGGCCGAGGTATTTTCCTTCTGGAAGAGGCTGTCAAGTACTTCAATAAATTCTCTTGAAGGAATACTTGCGTCGACCATCCATAACCCGACCATAAGAGTTTTCAGATATCTTTTGGCATGTACTATTTTTGGCCGGGAGAGTCCAAATAAGGTAAACGCTAAATCTCATATCAATCCAATCTCACTACTACTCATATCATTCCAGTCTCGTTTATGCTTGCACACATGGCTTTAACTATTAATAAAACAAGACTGATTGTTTTTGGAGGACTTGTTACGTCTATTGCTCGGGCTCTTGACCTGAACAATGAGATAGCTACACTTGAACCACTACCTCCTTGCACAATTAATTTAAAATTTCTAAGAGACATGAAATTATGCCGAACGAGGAGAGAAGGTGGTTATGAGTTGATGGTTCATGGGGTAGCTATCCCATCTGTTGCTTTACCTTGCAGTAGACGTACCGATGTATGCAATGAAAGGCACTGGACCTATGATCTGAATGCTCCACCTGTTTTGGTTCCACTTCCTCCTAATTTTCCTGATGGGGAGGCACATGACCTTGATGAAGAATATGATCGGAGAGAACATTCTCCCGTACCTCACGTGCCCCCCCGTCACCCGTCATAGTCACACACCGCACCATCTTCCTCTAACCCTGTTGCATATGCTACTCCTGGATTCTATGTCACTGAGGAGATGTGGCGTGATATGACGGCTAGAGAGGAAAGGCGAGACAACCTACTCTCTACTATTTCACAATAACTGATGGACAACATGAGCTTCATGCAACAACCGCGATCGGTTTCGGATCGTGCCTACAGTAATGTTTGTCGTGCCTTGACCGATATCACATCAGAGCAGGCCCGTCAGTGAGAAGTCAACCGCCGGCACCACCAGCTTATGGAGGCCACTCAGGGTTCCATCCTAGAGAACCTTCGAGAGGTCCGGGGTGCCCAGGCAGCCTTATCAGCACGACTTGACCGGAGGGACCAACAACGCAGTAGATCCCATCGTTGCAGACCATCACAGCAGGACGGTGAGGGCACCAATGCTCCTCCGCAATAGTTTTCCAGGATACTCTCCCTATCTTATTTCGAAACATTGGGACAATGTTCGATTTAAGTGTGGGAGGGGATTTTATTGCTTTCTGTCATTTCCCATTCTAGTTAGTTATTTGCTTTCTGTTATTTTCCTTTTCAGTTAGTTATTTAGTTTAAGTTTTCTTAGATAAATGCATGAGTCTGACGAGTCACCAGTATAGTGTATTTTTAGTACATCCTCATTTTTCCCATTTCCTTAGCCTTACCAAAAAACATTAAAAGAAAACAATGTTGTTTCACATGTTTTTTGGGCTTTGAGACAGGTTTGGATTAGGATGTGGTGACTTAGGTCAACTTTTTGAAACATCAGTACCATTTTAGCACCATAGACCTCTTGAACATAGGAATCACTGCTAAACCCCGCACACCATGGCCTTTATTATCATTCAAAAATTGTCCTAAGTAGTTTATTCTAGCAGTCAGCTCCAGCCTAAGCATGCTCTACGTAGGGGGGCGATGAACATAAGTGAATGATCCAGTGCTAATAAAAAAAGAAAAAGGCAAACTCTGGGATAGGTGACCCTCACAAAGTCATTTAAACCGAAAAAAGAGAAAAAAAAATTGATTGTAACAAAAAGAAAAAAAATTGCAGTCACCTATTGTTAGTTGGTTCAGAGGTATCTGGCACTGAACTTGGTAGGGCGGATTATGATTCGATCCCCCGCAGCTACATTTAGGTCAAATAAAACGGGTTTACACATGCTTATGTGCCAGAAACCCTATGTTTTGGATCAGAATCACTAACTGGTCACTCTACTATGAAGCATGTACGGATAACAGGCTTAATGTGATTGCGCCTGAATGAAAAGGACCCAAAAAGAGATGAGAAGATAGGCCTAGGTATTGCGGGATGACATGGGGTGGTTAATATAGCATTGAAGTTTGTGTCTGTGTTATTATGGTACCCTTGGTTCACTTAGTTAGTACCTGTCACTGCATCCTTACTTGAACTTAGAATCCCTCTTAGTCCAAATCACGTGTTGACACCAGTTTTTCTTCATTGTTGAGCTTTAAATGTTTGCTTGAGGACAAACAAAGGTCTAAGGGTGGGAGGATTTGATAACACTAAAATTCACCGTATTTCTGACTCCGATTTCGCATGCATTCTTAGTTTTTATTGTTATTTTGTTATGTTATTACTTTGTTTTTCTTTATTTTCAGGTTTCTTATGTAATCGGGGCCTAAATCGAGAAAAGGAGCGAAAAAGGAGTTGAAACAGACGAAAACCAAGAAATTCAGCTTTTTACACTTACGACACCCACCATAGCTAGCGCCATGGGGTCAGCCATGACGTGGACACGTCTCAAGATCACTCCAAAACTGCCAAAGCCCATGATCCCCACTTTCTCCACCATTTTATACTCATGGCGGGCGCCATGGCCTTGTGGCGGGCACCACAAGGCAAAACTGTTTCCCTTCACTTTTTAGTGGAGGGGGCATCCTGGTCTTTTCTCACTTAATGTTTTCCTATAAATAGGACTTTAGAATTTCGTTTTTATCATCCAAACTTAGAATATCTTAGGCATATATCAGTTTTAAAGTAGTAATCACTTCACATCAGGGTGTTACTACAATCGAGTGATCGAGTCTGTATACGTCTGTGTGATCGAGTTTTGGAGCACTCTGGGAGGAAGTTAATCCTGCCGCCATTTTAATTCCAGTTCGTATTTTATTTTTCCGCATTCGCTTTATTTTATTTACTTTCCGCATTGCTTTACTTTATTTATTTCTCGCACTCGCACGACTTTCGTTTATTTTCCGCACTCGCTTTACTTCCTTTATTTTCTGCACTCGCACTACTTTTATTTACTTTCCGCACTCGCACTACTTTTATTTACTTTCCGCACTCGCACTAATTACTTTTATGAAAAATTATTAAAAGAACTTTTACTTTACCATGTCTAACTAAATCCATAAAGGTTAGAATGTAAGGATCGTAATTGAACCGATAATCTGTACAACTGTTCGTAGAAACACTTAAGGGATATTTTAACTTTCAATTTAAGTTTAATTGTTTTTAACTATTTCAAAAACAGCCAAAAGCGTTTTGTCTAGTTCATTAGGAGTTTTTAGATTAAAAAGAAATGGGATTTTAAAACGATTTTCGAACGCGTTAAGAAGTTTAGATTCTGGTTTGTGAGAACCTCTTTTTGCTAAGAAATCCAGGTTAAAGTACTTTTCAACTTAGTTAAGATACTATATTTCTTAAAAATAGGTTTACTACTCTAACGCAGTACGCACCTTTTTATCTGTGACAATAGGAGGGGTTTATTAGAGAGTACAACTCGGTTCTGAATACACGAAAGCGACAATTCCCGTTAAATTAGTTATTTTCAAAGTGGAAAACATTGCCCATAAGTAGTTCTATTAACAAGTACATGATTACCAATTGATTTCGTGAATTACATTCGAGCCTGTCTTTATTAATTGTTTAAAATTATCATTCTATTTACCATTGCACACTCTTTAAAACCATTATATTCAATTGCCTTAGATACACACCATAACAATAGGTACGATAGATTGACACTTGGTCTCTGTGGATTCGACAATCTTTTATATTACTCTGACGTGTTCATACACTTGTGAAAAACACGCATCAGGAACACTTGGCACTTTAAAAGCTGGGCTTTAACCTCGACCAGAGGTGTTTGAATACTTGCAACATTGTCAATTAAGCTTACCGGTTGATCCTCCTCAATGGAATTTATCCTAGGCCCACCATGGCTAGGCATAGGATTCTTGGTAACACTTTGAGGGGGTGCAAAGTTGAATTCCTTAGAATCAATCAAATCTTGAACCTTCATGTGTAAGGCTCTGCACTTCTCTGTTGTATGGCCAGGTGCATTGGAGTGGAAGGCACATTTGGCGTTAACATCATAGTTTCTTGGGAGATTCTGGGGATCTGGTGGGGCCAGAGTCCTCACTTCGATCAGATTGAGCTTTAATAACTGCGGAAGTAAGGCAGCATAGGGCATCAGAATGGGATCGATAACCCTGTTGATTTTTGAAGTACTTTGTTGAAACAGACGTTGTTGCTGATTGTTATTGTTGTAAGATCTCTGTTGAGGAAATTGTTGTTGCGGTGGGAAGTGTTGTGGTTATGGAGGATATTGTTGTTGATGTTTTGGAGCTAGAATGGTGACAGCAGCCACTGATCTTGGTGTGTATTGAGGCCTACCTCTGCTCATATGCACTGAATTGGTCTCACCTGTCCTACGAGGTCCTGAGAAAGGTTTTCTTGTATTACTGGAACTAGCATCGTTGTCTGAAATTTTGCCCATCTTCAAAAGACTCTCAATTCTCTCTCCAGCTATAACTACATCCGGAAAGCTGGTGGACAAGAAAGCAGCAAGTCTGTCAATGTAAGTTCCTTGCAACGTGTTCATAAACATGTCGGCCATTTCTCTCTCAGGCATCGGAGGCTGGACAGCAGCAACAAGCTGTCTCCATCTTTGGGCAATTTCCCTTAAGCTTTCTCTTGAATACTGAGACATACCCATTAGGAGGGTCCTATTGGGAGCCATGTCCAAGTTATATTGATATTGGCGTATGAAAGTTTCGGCAAAATTCTTTTAGTTTCTAATTGTTGCCCTGAACAGGTGAGAATACCATTCACGGGATGCCCCGGTCAGACTGTCTTCGAAGTAGAACATCCACAACGTTTCGTCCATGGTATAAGCTTTCAGTCTCCCCAGAAAGGACTGCAGGTGAATACGTGGACAAGAGGTACCATTATATTTCTCAAAGCAAGGAGGCTTGAATTTGTGAGGAATCCTGACTCCCTCAACTAAACCCATGTCCGCTACATCAAATCCCAAAGAGTTTTGGGACTCCAAAGATCTCCGTTTCTCCGCTAATTCGTCCATACGACGATCATAGACTTTATCCCCAGCACCAATTACTGTAAATTGTTCTTCTTGATGGCCCTCTTGCAAAGCACGACCTCCAGTGTTTCCTTGGGTATTTCTGATAACATTGACTTCAGGATTATGGTGAGGCCCAAACTCTGGCGGATCTGTTCGTGGCTGCCTGTGATCATTGTTACTAGTACCTCCTGTACCTATATGGTTCTATTCTGGAGTTTGCCGCTCGACTAACTCTCTTAATCTTTCTTGGCTTTGGGCCAACCCAGTCATTACTGCCATGAACTGGTTCATCTGAGCCCTCATCTCAGTTCTCTCATTAGCCATCTGAGTTCTTACGTCAGTCAAATCTTGATGAACTTGGTCCATCTGTAAGCTCGGAAGGTTGTTTCTGGTTGGATACCGGTGAACTTTGTTGATGGGGAAAACCCTCCTATGAGCAATGTTTCCTGAAACAACAACAAAGTGAGAAAACAACAACAAAAACATATGCGCAACAAAGAATGAGGTTAGTATGCAATGCAGTATGTCTATTTGTCTTCCAAGGGTATCCGGTTTGGTTCTTTGGTTTTGACCTTCCACACCACTGGGAATGAAGATGTTGAAGAGAAATGAAGTCCAAGAAGAAAATCCAGGTAATACATAAACCATACATTACAAATGCAAAAGATACATAGTTTATGATTACAACAAGTTCCCATGGCGGGTCAAAATACAATTAAATCGAGAAATACAAAAAAATCACCATGAGAAATAAAGTACAACCAAAATAAAATACAACTACAAAGAAATCAAACATCCAGCCCAAAGCCATCCTCCTTGACTTCCTTCAAAAGAGCATCTGTCACTGGTCCAACTGGATGCTCTGTGATGGTCCTGATAAGAAGGTTCCTGGTGGCAATGGCACTTGTTAACTTTTGGTACTTGTCTTGGTCTTTTGATCTCATCAACCCCGCCCGGAGTTTCAACTCGGAGATTTCCTTATGTGCTACTAACAAGGCTTCCTGACTCTTATTCTCATTAGCTTCCAGCTGCTCTATCCTAGCTTGTGTCTTCTGATCCTCTTGCAACTGAGCCTCAGTGATCCTAATCCACCTAGCCTGACTCTCCTCTAGGTAATGCTCAGCTATGGCCTTCTGAATCTTAGCTTCTTTGTAAGCATTCTTCAATACCAACTCCCCTGCTCGGGATTTTCTGATGAAGTCCTCTGTCTTTTCTATCTTAGTCATATGCTTGATCCAAAGCTTTTCCAACCTCTCAATATCCAGACGACCGTCATTCCTTACCCAAAGGGTCTTCTTCAGAGCTTCAGAAAGCTGGGTATTCCTCTCTTTCTGCTTATCAAATTCCTTCAGACTCACTGTAGCTATGGGCTCTACTGATGATGGCCTTGGCACATCTTCCAGGATGAATGGCATGCGAGTGATCTGTCATCTGATGCGATACCAATCAATGTACTAAGCTGAAGCTATGTTGTTACACATGCCAAGAATAGCAGTCCCTTTTGTCTTTATGTTATCCCAAGCCCAGGCTGCTTGTCAGATGATGGTATGATTATTCTGAACATCACAGTAAAGGGTCTCTTCTAAGTCCTGCTCTCTTTGTGGATGTACTAAGGCATACCCTAGCTGCCTTTTGAAAAGAAAAAGATTGTAGTTGATGCAACCCTTCACTCCAATAAGAGGTACATTGGGATACTGCCCACAACTTGTAATCATGTCCCTGCCCTTGGTGCTCTGAGTACACCACCTGATATCTTCTGATGTAAGGGAAATCATTCTCTTAGCCTAATTTCTTGATTGATGAGGATTCAGGAAAGTTCCTGTCTTTGGCAGGTGTCTCAATAACCAACAGTAGAAGAGAGGTGCACAATATCTGACTAGTCTTCCCATCTGCTTCTCATTTCTCTAATGCACTGAGTAGTAGAAATCCCATAGCAAGATAGGAACTGGATTATTCAGCAGGAAGATATGGATAGCACTCTTCCTTACAAACTTAGGCTCGTCTGCAAACAAGATGATTCCATATACACTAAGATCCAGGAGAGCACAAACAGTTTCCCACTTCCCTGCTGCAGCATGACTGGTGGCTTGAGTGATCAAGAAGTCCAAATGGAGACCTGGGATTCCAGCCTTGGTGGTCATATGCTGATCAATGATGGTGGCCTCCAAGTGCAGAGCCTTAGCCATGTCTTCATTCCTAGGAGCAGTCGTCTCAGGGTTGAAAGGAATTCCTCTTCTGATAGGGACACCTGACAACATGGAAAACGCTTCTAACAAATGACCTATCTGAAAGTCTGGGAAAGTGAAACATCTGAGAGGAGGGTCATAGAACTGAAGGAAAGTGTGGATCATGCTCCTCTGTGATGCATCCAAGTCCATGATCATGTCCATAATACCACCATAATGTTCCCTGAATAAAGGGACATGATCAGGAGTGATAAGTGCCTGAATCTGCCTGATGCCTGCTAGGGAGGGCTCAAAGAAATGATAAGTTATATTGCTCTTCCTGGATGAGTCCATATTGACAATGGATGCTGATGAAGATAACTGAGGAGAAATACTGATGAAGACCACTGGAGAAGATATCAGCTGAAGAAGATCTCTGATGAAGATGGCTGAGCAGAAGAACAGTCAAAACCAAACCAAAGAAGATGTGGATACCCTGTAAAACAAATAGACAAGTGTTAAATGATGAAAAATGATGTATGCAGAATTATATGCAAGGGTTTGTGATCAGGTGCTGGATTTGTCATTTTCTTTGATAGGGTCCATGAGTGTTCAGAAATCCAGATGAAGGCTAGAGAACCAATAACCAGGTGGGGGACTCAAATAAAGAGTCACAAGTCCAGGGTTTCATAAGATCAGTCCAAAGTAGTGTAACCTTAAAACAATATCAGTACCAGGGTATGATGAGGCCAAGGGTTTCTGCAAACCTGTAAACATCCCAACCCACTCACAAGTATTGTTCTAGAACAAGGATCTTCAGACTTGGATCTATTATGAGAAGTGTAAACACTTCTAACCCGGAGGTACAATGTTTACATTAATCATAAAGGACCCTCCTCTAATTCACCTCAGATGCTGAAGGTCATCTAAAAGGCCATCCAGACTTAGCAGGCTTCCCAGATAGCTCTAG
This sequence comes from Lathyrus aphaca, assembly GCA_963966055.1. Lineage (NCBI taxonomy): Eukaryota > Viridiplantae > Streptophyta > Magnoliopsida > Fabales > Fabaceae > Lathyrus > Lathyrus aphaca. The sequence continues at coordinate 273,853,176 of OZ014519.1, read as the reverse complement.
CACTACAGGAAATCCGTAGCACAAAATTCTCAAGAAGAAACCCATGTCTGAACCGTGTTTCATATTCCCGCACCAGACCAAAATGGAATGGGAAATAATATGAAGCCACTCTAATCCTATGTGTCACTCAGGCTCCCGATGTAGAACCTTGCTTACTGAAATACCCCTCCCACCAAGGCAAACCAACAAATCCAGCACATGATATGATGACAATAATATGAAATGCATAAAAACAGTAAATGAAAGCGATAAATAAATGCAATAAATAAAGCTGTACAGAAAGAAACTAATAAAGCAAAAATAAGAGCACACATAGCACATAACACCCCCATAAACACAAACCAAACAAGCGCTAGGAGAAACCCACAAAAGAACCAGAAACCCTGGTTGGAAGATATTTCCCCAGCAGAGTCGCCAAGCTGTCACTCCTCGGATTTTCATCCCGGTGCAAATGCGAACTGTCGGCGAAGAGAAGGGGTTGAATAGAGTCTCTAGCTAGGCATTTTTATCCCAAAGGAAAGGTAATGCTGTATAAACCTGGAAAGAGATGGATAAGGCGGTTGCGAACCAGAGAAACTGAGAAAGGGGATTGGTTATGACCTGAGAAGGTATTAGCACCAAGATCATCCGTCGTACTCGACGGGATCCACGCTTACAAGATTGTGTTTAAAAAGGGTAAGTGTATGTGCTACCTATGTGCAAAAGTTAGGGAAAGAAAGTACAGGTGTCTGTGCAAAAGGTGTGAATTGCTCAGGAACTGAGGCTTTAGAAAGAATGTTGAAAGAGGGGGAAAACACAGAGAATTTTTTTCGATAACTGTTAAGTTATGCCTACGTATCCTCTCGTGCAATGAGGAAGTAAGAACCACATAGTTAGACTCAAAGAGACTGAAAATGATTGACTATGAACTGCTTACTTGTCTATGCTCAAGTGTATGACTCGTCTGGCTCGAGTGCTAACTGTCTTGCATTAGACAGAAGAAGCGAGTTCTCGTTTGTGAATGAGTGTGATGAGAAACGAATCCCGGAGGAGACGATTATTGTTTGTTTTTGTATTTTTAGTTTTTTTTATTGTTTTTGGTGTTTTGCATAGGATTATGAGCTTAAGCCTAAATTAAGGGTTATAAACTCATTACATCCTCCCTGATTAGGGATAATGAGCCTACTTAAGTATGAGATACGCATCTCAACTTAATTACCATGATGATGTAGGATTAAGATCATTAACCTACTTGTGATTATATATATGTTTTTGGGTTTTTGTTTAGTGTTAAGTAATGAGTTTAATATCTAATCATAGATTAGTGAACTCATTACACCATCCTAATCGAAGGATGATAAATGAGAACACTTAAGCTGAAGAAGATACCTCAACTTAATCCATGGTTAGGGATTAAATTCATTATATAAAAAACCTTTATTAAATGTATTTTAATTAAAGTATGAGATTAATAAGTGGGTTTTATGGTTTGTAAGACAACTTGAGGGGGACTTGTCCATTAAACACTAGGGTTAGTCCCTCTTGACCATAAGGAAGAGATAGAACCCTAATGTAAGGCCCAAGTTACAAGATAAAGTCTTAGTGATTATTAATGTGTTTTGATTAAGAGGTATAAAAAAATTAAAGGTTTAACACTAAGGATTAAAATTATACACTCCATCCTAAGATAAGGATGCATGCATAACCCTAATTCCAAAGTCCTAAAGCTTTAAGGGTTTAGCCTCTGATTAAGAGATGAGAAGAGAGACTCAAGGATACTCAAAGGTAAAAATCTAGGGGGACTATATACAACCCTAAAAGTTATCATGCTTGGATATCTTATAGTTTATGAGCCTTAAGAGAAAGGATCTTCAAGAAGGCCACCATGGAAGAAGAAGATGAAAAGAGAAGGAGGAAGAAGAATAAGTTACTTACCTCCTGAAGAAGATAAGTAACTTAGGAGAAAAGAAAGGAGCAAGAGATACATAAGTGAAGCAAGTTCACTTAAAAGACAAATAAAGGATGCAAATGCAAAGGAAATAAGAGGTGGGAGGTGAAGGCAAATCCACTTCCCAGATAACTTACCAAAAGCGCCTTAAATGTTAGTATGAATGCATAAGATGCAAAGCAAAAGGAAATAAGATGAATAAAGATTCAAAGACCAAAACTAGAAGTGTTTATGCAATGCAAATGTGTTATGAGATCATGCAAAATCATACAAGATGCATATGAATGATCATACAAGGATGAGATGCAATGGAAGCATGTTTAGAAGCATGAAAACACATGGAAGTTCATGGAATGTAATGAATGCAAAAACATAGCAAATGAATGAAGAAATGATCAAGCAATGTTTCAAAAATGTCCTAAGATGTCTAAGACGACATACAAAAGAATGGAATGGCATGGAAAGTTCATAAGTTCATGATATGCAAAGAAGAATGCAAATGAAGATGCAAAATAAGGGTTTTAAGGCAACATGAGATGCACATGATCCAAACAGAAGCATTCACCATGATAAAAAATTGAAATTAAGAACAAACAAACCCTAATCCCATATAAGATCACACCCCAAAGGATAAAGTTAGAAGCCAATCCTAGTGAAAGTTATGAAATTTCTAAGTTAACTAGGGTTTTTGGGTGGTTCTTAAGGAAAAATGAAAATCAAATTGAAAATGCAAGATATAAATATGAGATAAATAACCTAGAAACTATATGCAATATTTAAAACAAATCATGAAGAACCAAGTTCAAACTCATCATGGTTAGGCAGAAATGAATTTTTCAAGTTAGAGTTAAAAAATGTAAAATTTAAGAACCTTAATTCAAAGAAAATTGTGAAAATGTGATCAAACCTAAAAAGAAATTTGTATGGTGAGTTTGAAAATGTTTCTAAATGTATTGGAATGCTTCATGAATTTTTTTGTGATTTTTAGAAACCTGAATGCATATTTAATTAATTAAAATCAATTAATTAATTAAATAAAACATTTAAATATTTTAAAAATACTTTTTTAATACAAAAAATAAAATAAAAATTGATTTTAGGTTAAGAAAAATATTTGAAACAAAAATGCAAGAAATGAGATTTTTTGAAAGTCTTTTGCTATTTTAAATAATTATGGAAAGAAAATGGAATAAAAATGAAATAAAAATGAATTAAATGGAAAGTGATCTGATCCAATGGTTGAGATTTGAACCTGGGGGGAAGGGGTTGACTGCGGGCGCAGATGGAGGGATGAGATTCATTCTGGAAAAATTAAACTACTTAATCCTAATTAATTTAATTAATCTGATTTAGGGTTTAAGTGAATCAATCTGGACCCTACAAACATGCGCTAAACAAGATCCTACGACCTACATCCAAAGTGGCAAGATTAACCCTAATTACAACTCTAAATACTTTTAGGTGACCGGAGCAAGCTCCGGTCATCTTCTCCGGTGATCCTTTCAACCTATCTTCTTCCCTAGGCTACCCCAAACCCTTTAAAGCTCCAAAATCAACCATCTAACAACCCTAAACACGCATCCAGCCCCAAAAACAATTTATCATGTATCAAATCCATGAATCGAACAAAAACATTTTCAAATCAAAAAGTTTCAGAACATCTATACATCCTGGTTTCTCAACCATTTTCAAAATAAATCATATCAACATGATCAGGGAGACACATAGAATCAAATGGGAACTTAAAACAAGAGTTATGGAAAAAAGTTTGAAGGTGACTACCTGAGATGAAGTTTTCTGACTTTGAGCTTTCTGACCCTTCCTTTGATGCAAAACCACTCCAATGGCCCCCCTTGAGCTTATAGAGAGCTTAGAACAAGCTTGTAATGGCTGGTTTGAGTGGTTAGGTTCTGATAACTCAGAAATTGTATTTCTGTTTGGGGTGCTTTTAGGCCATAACAAGGGGTGGGAAATGATCCTTATGTGTTTTTGAGTTGATTGGTGAAGTTTGTTTTGATGTTTCAGGCTTGTGCAATGAGAATCGAAGAAGGGAAGTATTATGGAATTTTTTGGTAATCTGAGTTGTGGGGATGGTTCAGGCTTGTGTGTGTGTTATGGAATGAGTTGCATAATGTTAGTATAGGCCAATGGGAGTGATCAGAAAGTTGTTATGGCACAGGCTGATTGGTATGAGAGGTATTTGCAAAACGTCAACATGGTTCATGGTTCAGAGTTGGCTTGAAGGGGTTTCGGGCCTCTGCATGGTTCATGGAGAGCCTTTGGATCATTTTTACGCAGCTGGATGACCTTGATCAAGAGTTTTCATAGTTTATGCAATGTGATAACTTTGAAATTTCTTGAGAAATTGGCCATGAAAACTTGTATGCAAGGCATGATTCTGATCCAAATGTGTTTCACTATGTTGGTATGATGTTTAGAAGTTGATTAGAGGTCATGAAATGGCTTGTCAAGTGAGTTTGCTAAATTCCCTCTTTGGTGCCCACTTGAAAATTATAGGATTTTTGCCAACTTTGAAAGGCCATATATTGAGTTCTAGGATGAATCAAGACATGTTCTTGTACTTTTTGAAAATGGGAAGACATAATCTACAACTTTCATTCCCAAGGATTTTTCATTTGAAGCATTTTTGGTCATGAAAGAATAGGTTGAATATCTTTCCCAAAATGGAAAGTTTCCATTACAAGTCATTTCCAAAAATAGAAAGTTTGCATTTGGCTCAAAATTCTTCAACTTTGTAAACTTCCAACCACTTCAATGATCAAATAAATATTATAAAGACTCAAAATGATGATGATGACCCTTTGGTACCCTTGATGGAGGCCTCAGATGCCCTGATTTTGACTTTACTTGCTCAAGAAGTTACCCAATGATCATATGACTTTCACAATGAATTTCTTCATCAAACTTGGTACACATGATCCTTATAACATATTAAGACCATTAGAAACAAGAATGACCAAAAAAATTTGGATTAAGGCCTCTGAATTCAAAACCCTAAGTTTAGGTCATCTGTGCAGGAAATCTTCAATCTGCCTCTATGCCTTTGCCATGCTTTGTGATCCCTTGACTTTTATGAACTTTGGGGGGCATATTATGATCATGGAACACACATGGACCCTCTTGGAATGCTTCAAGCCCTTTGAGATGGCTCAAATCACTTCTTGGATTGCTCAGATCACAAACCCTAGATGCAGATGAAATGAACTATGTAGTGGGATATGATATGCTTATGCTAATGCAAAAAACTGAAAGATCACAAGCCATGGTGTGAGAAAAAGTGAGGGAAAATTTGGGGTATTCATTCCATTACTGTTTTGGTGCCATATTCCCACTTTTACCTGGTGTGAACATAATAGTCTTGGAGTCAATCACATTCGCGACCTTGTTTTTACCTTTGCCCCTAAAAGACTTGCAATCTTCAATTAAAAGGCCAGGTTCCCCAGAATGGTAATCATACTTGGCATTGAAACCCCAAAGGAAGCTTTGTCATAGATGATCCTGATGCAGCTAGCTCAACCAGTTTTGAATCTGAGCAAATGAGGAAACCCGTTGCACGTACGACCTCAGAATATGATCAGACTTCTTCTCAAGTTGTTCTGACCTTTACCCTTATGATCTGCCCTTGGAACACTCTTGGGAAACTGAAATTGGATGCTGACAAATGACGTCTGGAGGGAAGAGGTTGATAAAGTTAATAGATAAGGTTGCTCGGAAAGATCTCATGTGATCTCCTGCCTACGTATCTCCATTGACCAATGAAGAATCAGAGCAGCGTAGTTCCCCTCACTAGGGATGAAAATAGCTTCATTCAGAATTTACATAACTAAGCTCATCTAAGTCTTCATCTGGTTGACTTCTTGTTTCAGCAGTTTCTGGTTCGAAAATAAAGCTTGCACATCTGCCCTGAATGGCCTCAGCTGGGTCTTCGTTTGGTTACCTCCGCCCGGAGTTATACCTTGATAGTTGTGATTCAAGTTGGCCATTGTGAAGGGAAACCAAGTCATGATAATAATCTGTCTCTGAACACCTGTCAAGAATGCAAGGATGTATGCAAATACTATATTCAGTTATTTCTGAGGAATCTATCTTCTTTGATTCAAGTTTTGACATAGAAAAATCCAACAACATAATTCATATATGTGATCCTCGGAAATAACTGAACATGTGAGCAGAAATTCTATGATGTCATGTATGTAATAGGCATGTGATCAATGGTCTAATATTGGTGTTGAGCAGTGAACCAACTGTCTGTATAGAACCACAATAGCGGCACCATCTATGTATAGAACCCCATAATTGAGAACCCAATAACTGTAGAACTAGATCACATAATAGAACAGTCACTGACGGTGTTGAAGTTAAACAACGAGCCAAGTGTATGTGGAGAGTCATAATAATAATATAACAGTTTCTCTGATTAGAAATCCCGGATCTCATAACCAAAGGACCATGTAGAATCAGATCATATCACAAAACAACATTGGCAAAGCGGGTATGTTGAAGTTTAGGGTTCCTGCAAACCTGTAAACCCCTCCCAATCTCACGGGTGTGCTACTCGGGTCAACATCATGGACTCTCAAATCCGAATAGCAATAATACGTTCACCATTTCCGAGAAATGTCTCATGACCAAATCAGGGAATCAGTTTGGCATTATGTACTACTCAAGGAGGTCTCAGTTGAGTCCAAGGAAACAAGCATCCCTCACCGGTCCCCAGCTTCAAGCACTGAATCGAGAAACAATAGTACAATCATTCCGAAGGGTACAATACTATCGTCATACGAACAGTTTTCCTTAACTGGATTCCTATGAGAGAACTAGGCCATCCTATGCGAGTTCCCAGTGGGCCCTCAGATGCGAGTGGGTCTGCCAACAAATGTGGTATGCCACTGTCATCACCGGAGAAGGATGTCTCCATAAAGGTTCTCAATGATCGGTCCCCAGATGCACATAACTATCGAGGTCGTACCCTGAAGTGGGGTTATCCCCACACAGAATAGTTCCAAGACGGCCGCAATCTGGGTGTGGAGCACATCGTTACTCATCATGGTGAGATACCATGGAAGTACAATGTATGTCCACGCTAATCCTATAGTGCACTCAAGTTGGGTATTTGTCATATCTCACAATCTAGTATAACATGATGCATGGAAAATAAATACTGAAAGCAGTAAATAAATGATGTAAAGTAAAGTTGTAAAGTAAAACTGTAAATGAAAACAGTAAAGTTAAACTAAAGCACACAATAGCAAACATATAAACACCCAAAGAAACAAAACCAAACAGGCGCTAGGATTGACTCAACAAGGGAAACCAAAGATTCTGGATTTTTCCCCAGCAGAGTCGCCAGTTGTCGCTCCTGGGATTTTCATCCTAGTACAAACGTGAAAGTGGCACGGAAAAGGTAGAGTCGCCAGCCAGGCATTTTTATCCCGAAGGAACGGGAAATGGAATGCTGCACAAACCTGAGGAAGAAGGAAAGGACAAGGTCCTACGAACCAAAGATCTGGGTTCGGGAGTCGGTTACGACCTGGGAAGGTATTAGCACCCCAGACCGTATGCCATACCCAACGGGATCCACGCTTGTTTGTTTGTTTCAAAGGGTGAGAAAAAGGTGTTGCTGAACAAATGAACTGCTAACTGGAACTGGAATGAGAAGGGGAAATGGAAAAGAGATCTAAAAGAAAGGAGAAATGTAGGGAAAATAAAGAATATGCTCGAACGGCCCCTACCCCGCTGCCTACGTACCTCATCGAGTTAATGAGGATTAGAGTCGACGTAGTTCGCCTAACTAAGGCGAGAACTATTTGTTTGTGTTTTTTATACTGGAACTGCGTATGTCTATGCTCAGGTGTTGCAGGCTCATCTGGTACGAGTGTGTTTACCATCTTGCATGTGAGATAAGTCGTCGCGAGTTCGCGTTCAGAATGAATGAGATGAGAAAGAGAATTTCCCGCAGGATAGTCACTTATTGTTTGGTTTTGTCTTTTATGAGAAGTGTTTTGAATTTGTTTGTGAAAGTTCTCATACTAAGACCTATCCATCGTGGTAAATACTTACACCTCGCCCCGAAACAGGACGCGTATAAGTACTCCGCAACAAAGTCTCATGGCGTATAAGAACATCCAACCTTTATTAGGTGTTTTATTGTTTTTCTTTATGAGATGAGAAAGAATGACTCAAGTGGAAAAAGGGAAAAAACTAAGGGAGACTAAGACACAACCCTAAGTTAGTTATCATATAAAAAAGGGATATCCTAATGGTTTGTGGAGTTTTCTAATCCTAAGGAAGAAAAGGAAAAGAAGAAAAGAGGCTTAGAACTCAACTTACTTCCTAAGGAAGTTAAGTTAATTCTAAAGGACAAAAGGGGAGCCTATATAAGAAAAGCACAAAGTGCTAAGGCAAACATATTTAGAATGCATAAAAGATAAGAATGAAGTGAGACATACCTCAATCTTCCCCCCAACAAAACAAAATTTAGCATGACAATGCATATTGAAAGTAAAATCAAAGCATAAAAGCGATTAAGTACCATAAACGTCCTAGAATGGAACTAGGGTTCAAAATAAGGCCTAAGTCTAAAGGTGAAGGTACCTAAAGGTTACATGACTTATAAAGTCAGTAGCTACATGCTATAGGTCCCTAGGTATGCTAGGACATCTCATAAGTTCAAACTATATCAAACTATGTACAAAACGTTCACCTAAGTTCACCTAAATGCAAGTTAGGGTTCATGGACGAAGTATGAGTGCATATGGCTTACAAGCATGAATTAATACATGAAATGAGTATCAAAGTCAGTAGTGAATGCATATGAATATACAATCATGGATGCAATGACTTAAGCATATGGAGCAAGGAGAAGAAGATGTGAGAATAAATGAACATGGTGTCGCATAAGATTACTAAGGATGCAAATTAAGAATGAATGACATATAAATGTGCATGAGATGACTATGGGTCAGTAGCATACAAGATATTAGATGTAATTAGAATTCATGTCTTGGCATTTATGATTACCTCATAATTCATGTTAACATTTAGAGGAGAAGAGAAACAAATTTAAGTTAAACTAAATCAAGTAAGGATGTATATAGGAACACAAAAACAAATCAAATGAGTATGGTTCAAAAGGTGCCTCAAGCAAATGGCATGAATGCCTTCCTAACATTTAGATTATGGAGCAAATAAACACATATTTGGACCTACAATCTAGGTGGCATGAAAAAAATAGAAAAAAGGCTTTAAAAATTATGAAATTAAATACCTGAAATTTTATAGTCAGTATCTAACATGGTCTAAAAGGATTTTACAAAATTATGCACCAAAGTGCCAAAACGATTACTTAACGATGAGAGAACAAGGCATGATCGCCGGAAAAAAAATTCCACAAAGTGGATCAAAAAGGGCACCAAAAATTATGAAAAAAATGCCTAAGTAGTATCAAAATATCACAAATTCCATTGGTTAATCACACAAAAAAATAGGTCTCACACCTATGGGGAAAATGGTTTTTGGTCCCTTTAACTAAAACAATGCATTTTGGGACAGTTTGGAATGAAAATCCAAATTAATTATTAAAACCATCCAAATCTGGAATAAAAAAATATAACAAATTAATTAAGAGGATGAGGATCACTCATGAATTTTTCCAGAATTTTATCACACCTAAAACTATTTTTAATAATTGTGACGAAAAGGGCAAAAAACGGTGTTTTAAGGGAACGCGAGAGGATGTGAATTCTACAATCTGTAACCTAATCCTTAAGCTCCGAAATCGACACATATAATCAAAAATCATAAATAAATCAAGTGCCTCGGGTGGGAGGGCTCAATATGCATCTTAAGTTATATGATCCTAAGTCACATACAACTAGAATGATGCGTAAAAGTGGAGAATCGAGGTTACTTACTTGATCGAAATGCCGATTCTTCAGATAAAAGAAATCCAAAAAAAAACTCAAGCAAGATCTTGTGATCTCCATAAGAAAAATAAATGCTTATCTTCCATAATCATTTTGTGATGCCTCACCATAATAGAAATCGATCAATATTGATCAAAAACCTCATGAACCCTTTAGTCCACAATTAATTCACTAATAATTAAAATTAACCACCAAAATTCAATAAATAAATAAATAAAAAAAGACAAGAAATGGACCAAGATATTCATCCACAAAAAATTTTAGCAAGAAAATTAATTAACAAATTTTCACAAGATAAAATAAACTTAGAAATTCCAAAAATAACCTAAAGAACAAAGGATGTAAATAAGGCATATGAGTGTGTAGAAATGAAATAAAGGCCCCAGGCCCAAAACATTGCACCAGCGTCTGGGGATGTACTTTGGAAAAGCTATGGTCTGAATAACATTTTCGAGGGGAAGCCCAATCCGCAGGGGGGGGGGTGTAGACTGAAAACAGGGAGTTTGAATATGAATCCATGGCTTGAATTTGGTTGAGCCCAATTCACATTTCAGAAACATGAAACCCTAAATTTAACATAAGTTCCTCCCTCTTCTCCTTCAACAAGCCGTTCAAACTCCCTCTCCTCTCACATGAAGAACGCTGAAACCGACGACAACCTCACCATCGCCGTTCACCACTCCGTCTCTGCTCTCGCCCTCTTGTCTTCGCCTCAATAAGCTCGAGTCAAGCCCTCCGTTGACCCGACTCCAAAATCCCGCAACCGTTATCGACGATACGCAACAAACCTCATAATTCTTCTGTCGCACCTTTCCTCCAAACTCAGACCACAAAGATGCCTTCGTCGTGCCCTAGTTCGTTGGCGGTGGCGTAGTGACCACGTGTTCACGAAATCGAAAAAAGAGGAGGTTGATATGTTGCGGAAGATTACTGAAAAGCTTGCGACATTGCGTGATTATGACTTCGCACCGCTAAATACGTCGTTGTCTTCTTCAATTCGCCGCGGCTACATCCATTTCGATCTCCTTTAATCGCAAGAAACAATTGATTTTCGTGCCACCTTGTTCATCACAAATCCACGAATTTGGAGGAGAAGAGTTGATTCACTGTAGAATTGAAGAAGGTTCTCAGGTACGAAAATTCCCGGATTCCGAATTCTTTTTCTTAGACGCTTTTCTTGCCGTGACCTCCGTTGTAGTTGTTGATATGATTCAATTTCATACTGTTGCGAACTCCTGAGTTGATGTGAGTCTTGTTGAACCTCTTGATGTATTGTTGTGCTCTTGATATGGAATATGCAGGTTCTTGGAGATTCGATGATGGCGGATCGATTTGTAGAAGACGAGGATTTTATGGTGTAGCAGTGTGTTGAAAAGATTGATGACGAATTTTTCTGTTTGAAGATGTTGAACCAGGTTGGTGAAGAAGATTGGAGGAAATTGGAGAGCGACTCTATTGTGGCAGCTCTGGTAATTCTCCGTTTGTATTGTGCTTGAAGCGCGTTTATGCGAAATTCTGATCTTTTCTTCTACTTCTTAACTATGAATCTTAATTGTGTTGTGCCGATTGAATCGCGATGTCGTGAATTCTTGCAGGAGCATTGTCCAAGCGGTTTCAGCAAATTGATGTTGATAGTTGAAGAAGTGCCGAAACCATGGTGATGGAGTGTGAATAGTGATGCAGAAAATTGTTGATGATTGGTGGTGATGAATAATTACAGCAATGATTCAAGATTGGAAATGAAAGATTGGAGATGGTTTGAAGGTGAGATTCAATGAAGAGTTTCTGAGGATTGGTGAAGGATCTTCTCTCTTTTTCTGCTATATTTTTCATCTCTGATTTCGGCACCAACACGGACTTGCGATGAAAACGAACAATGTCTTCAATCCCCACACCAAGACAAGATTAGAAGAAGACTTAACATACCAGAATGATGAAAGTGTCGATGACGCGAAACTTCAGGTACGAAATTTTGTCACAATTCGTCTTCTACTACTCCTTCTAGTGTGAGAATCTGAGCATATTCTGAATTGTTATGTGGTTCTTGAATTCCTTCTCTAGGGTATTTTTGATGAAGATTGATTTTGTAGAATGTGTACTTGAGGTTGAATATCATAGAGTGATGAATTGTTGAATTGGTAGAGGGAATCCAAGCTTCGGTTTGTTGTAGAGAAAGCATTGAAGCATATCCAAGTTCTTGCTGATATTCTTGATATTTTGGACCCGTCTCAGACCTTGATAATTGATTGAAGGTTGAAGAAATTTGAAGATGAAGATGCTGATTGTTTTTTGTTTAAGATCTTCGGAGGAGAATCGAAAAATTGATGATGGAAGATCATCATGATCATTGATCAGATAGAGTGAATAGAGATTTTTGTTCAGTTTTGCTGTTGGAGGTTCTTGTGTGTGAGGTTGCAGGAGATGATTGTCCTGCATAATTAGTGATGAAGATGAGTTTTCATGAGGGAATTGAAGAAATTCTGTTATTGTTTTCTGTAACTGATTTTTCTCTTTTGGTCATTTTTAACTAACTTTTCTCTCCTTCAATATTTTTGTCCAATTGGATATGATCATGGGCTTTTTGTATATAGATTAAAACAATTTAGATTAAAAAAAATCTTAACAAAGGAATTTTACTTGAATAAATCAATGTGAAAAGTATGAGTTTTTTAGCAAAAATTGAACAAATAAAGGTGGGTTTGTAATGGGCTCAGCAAACAAAACAAATATGGGCCTAATAGAATTTTGTGTGGTAACCTTTTGGTAAGAAAAAGGTCATATGGTGACAAGAAGGAAAAAAATGAAAAATTGAGAAATTGGAATATGAATAAAAAGAAAAATTAATAATGATTTATGAAAATATGGGCATTGGTTTAAAATGGTAATGACAGATTAACATGGATACTGAAAATGGTTTATGAAATGAGAAAGGATTAGAGGGAAAAGAATAGAAGTTGTATATGTATGATTTAGAAAGAGTTTTAGAAATTGGACTCAAATGGATAATGAATGGTTTAATTGTCATAAAAAAAAACGAAATATGGGTGGATGAATGTATATGAAATAATGAGTTTTTAGCCCAAAACTATACCTTAATTGTTTCTTTCACAAGCCGCCTGATAAAAATGAATACAACTATCCACATACAAATCGCAACTGAAATACACAATTATCCAAATCAAATCTTTTTCCGACAAAATAACTCCTTAATCATTTAGAATTCGTCTGAACCATAAATTGAGGGAACAATTCCACAGACGAAACACAATCTAAATTGACGGCCTCTGATGATGATAATCTTGATTTTTGAGATAAACCTCAAACGACCAACCGCCTGATAACCTGAAGAATTATTCACACCACCATTTGGCTTTGGATACATATTGGCTGATGTCGTACCTCGAAAAATACGATCCTCGCAATGGGACGCGGAAAGAAAACAACAGAGTCGCCACCTAATTCTATTTATTCTAACTAAAGAAAAGGGAGATATAAATACAACCTAAAGGAAGGATAAGAAATGGTTACGAAACTAAATTCTAAGTTCGGGAGTCGGTTACGCAAGGGGAAGGTATTAGCACCCCTCACGTCCGTTGTACTCAACGGGAACCTCTTAGCTTAACTATGCGATTAAATGTTGATCTAAGTCTTTGTCTTCTAAATATTATTAATATGTTTGTTTTAAGGAAACTAAAGTTTATTATTATTATGGTGGAGAAAAGGTTGAATTTTTAATAGGGTGACAGAAAAAGATTGATTTTTTTTAATAGGGTGCTCACGAAGGATTAAAATCCTTGTGCCTACGTATTCCCCTGTGCAATGGGAAAGTCAGAGCTTCGTAGTTCGTGCAACTACAGTTTGTGATTTTTATTGAACGATTGTTTGGAAACGCTTTCTACTCTGCTAAGCGTTGGCTTATACTCGCGGCGGAGGTTGAAGCACTAGCTTGTTTGCGAGATAGAAAGATTTAAACAATGTTCCCTTAGAGAAAATGTTTGACCTTTATTAAGGTGTTTTAAACAAAAGGAAGAATGAACCACGTCGCGTGGGGCTAGCCCAGGAGTGATTGCATTCCAGAACGTGCAGAGTGCTAGACTCCGGAGCTCTGTTCTTTCATTGATTAATTATGAAAATGATTTGAATTGGTTGGTAAGTTTTAGATTGTTTTTAAGTAGTGTGAAAGAGTAAATGAAGCACGTCACGTGGGGCTAGCCCAGGAGCGATTGCATTCTAGAACGTGCGGAGTGCTAGATTCAGGAGTTCCGTTCTTTCGCGAATTAATTTGTACGATTAAGATATTTTGAAATATGAAAGGCGAATGAACCACGTCGCCTAGAGCTAGCCCAGGAGCGGTTCATTCCAGAACATGCGGAGTGCTAGATTTCGGAGCTCTGTTTTTTGTGTTTAATTTTATGAAGTAAGTTGGATATATTTTATTTAGACGCTTTCTAGGGTTAACATATTTTAATGATGAAGGAGTAAACGAAACACTACGTGTGGGGCTAGCCCAGCTGTGGTTCGTTCCAGAACGTGTGGAATGCTAGACTCCGGAGCTCTGTTCCTTGTTAAATTAATTAAGACGCGATAAATATCATGCAGATGGCGATCGCATATGTGACTGACTTACGTGTGTACAAAATGTAGGCATATGGATTTACTTGGCGTTGGACCAAGAAATTAATTAATTTTGAAATGATTTCGTCTTAAGATGATTACTATCGAGTTCTTATCTTAGTAATCTATGGTCATGATACGAAATTAAAACCAATACAAATATGTATACATACAACCAGATAGATGAAATATTAAATACACACTCACCCAAAGAGACAATCCTAAATCTGACTTCTCACACCTGGAGACCCAACTTAAATTATCTAAAAAAACTATCTAAAACGAAAATAGACAAGATATGCTTTGTAGAATTTTTAGGATTTAATTGAAAATAAATTAAAAATAAAAATCTAAAGTCTAAACAGATTAACAAATATAAAAAATAAAAAAAATAAAACAAAAAGAAATGATAAGAACAAGATTAGAGTTTCATAATATATATACCAATTTAGTATTAAAACTCAAATATGTTTTTTGGTCTTTTTCTTAAATTAATATAAATATTTAAAATCAAATAAGAAAACTAAGTTAAACCAAACTAGACAAAAGTATTAAAAGAACAGAATAAAATAAAAGTTATTGAGCCAACAACGCAGGCCCATGGATTATTTCACATATGCAGGAGAAAAACCGGTCCAATGAATGAGGCCCGTGAGGCGCTGGAGGTATGAGCGGGTCGGGTCCAACCCGCGACCCAGTTCATATTAAAGCTGAAAAGGGAAAAACAAGAAAACCCTAAATTGACATGCTTCCTTCTTCCCCAATGCTCGACCTTCCCAACGCGTTTCTCTTCTCAGTAACCCACCCAAGCTCAACAATCCCTCTCAATGCTCTCCCTCTCAAACTCTCCTAACTCTCAACTCGATTTCAAAGTTTTCTCACGGTGAATCTAACCCCAAAAGAAATACAAACACCAACCCAACTTCCATCCTTACCCTTTTTCCGAAAATGAAACTTGTTTTCCCTAAATCTACTCGAAAAATAAACAAACGTGGCAGTTCCCAAATCGAAACCATAAGACCTAAAAACTAAGACAACAGTGATTTGAGGAAAGACGAACATAGGCAAATATCGTTACGTAAATGAGCAAAAGAGTTTAAAGTAAAGAGAAATGGACCTCAGAGGATACTTCGAATACCTTCCTCGAATGAAACCTTCAAGTGTGAAATCCAGGTATTCTTTGATCCCTCTTTTCCTTTATGTATGACCCCTAACCTTCTTTCACTTCTTCGTCTTTGCTTTGATTTTTTTCGCTATTCCTTGTTTGACGGTGATCGTTTGTTGTTGCTTAATGTTGTAGGCTCGGATTCGTGATAGGGTTTAGGTGATGGAAAGGTTTGATTGAAGGAAAGTTCGTTGTTGATGAGTTTTGATGAGTGTTGGCGGACTCGTTTGGAGGTAGATTGAAGATGAAGGGCCTTTGAGTTTTCTGTCAAAACGGCCAAGAGTGGTGAGTTCCCTTCTGCCTCTATGTTTTTTTTGTGAAGTTTTTGAATCTGTTTACAGAGTTTCGAAAAATCTTTCTGCTGTGAACCTTTTCCAAAAAATCTCCAGAAAAATCCCCCCTTTCTTCTGAAAAAACGTCCTCCTTTTTATAGTGGGAGATTAGGATTTTTTTGGCTTTAACCCTTTTTTAAATTGATATAACTTGCTAATTAAGTTTGTACATCAAGATTTTGTTTGGTACTGAGGTCAGGTCTTCTTCAATGCAGGTCTTGAAAGCAAAGGGTCAGAAGTTTCACATACCCGAGTACAACAAGATGCAGGTCTTTTTGTTGTTGACTCGGAAATAGGCCAATTTTATGTTTGCTGCAATCTGCAACCCTGCTTCTACAGCAGGCTTGGGCTCTGCTACAGCAGGTCTGTGTCCCTTTAATTTTATCTATTTGATGTACTGATATGGTGGTCCCCTTGGTATTTTGATTTTCTGACCTTGAATTTTGTTGTTATAACTTGTGAAAATTAGTTTTTGAAACCTCCTTGTTACATTTTGGTGATAATGTGTATTAATGTTGGTTTTGCTTGAGTGAATGAATTTGGTTTGATTTGAATGAATGTTAATCTTCTCTTTTAATTTTCATGTGGTGATGATGGGAGTGACAAAACTTGGAGATGACGGATCCACAAACAATCATGGATTTGGTATAGATAAGAAGAAACTTGAAGATTCAATGTCGAGTTTAGCACAAATCAAAGCTATTCATGGAAAGAGGGAAATACAAATGAAAATGAATCTCTTCCTTTTTTTTTCTTACTGTAGTAATCTTGTGGAATTAGGCATATATATTGATCCTAGTCAAAATGAAATTTGTTTCTTGTAACTTTAAATACTCAAATATTTGAATGTAACCCTCTTGGAAATATTTGAAACTCAACATAAGGGAAGGATGCCACCTCTTAATGATTTGGTTACTAATTCAAAAAAAGGTTGAAAGATGACCTCTAATCACGGTTTGAAAACAAACCCTACTCCATGACATGAATCGACCACAATTTGAATTACTTGAAACAATATTTGAAAACAACTTAGGACCATGGCTTAAAATAACCAACTTGAGACAAAGGCCTGAAAAAGAACTTGATTGATTAATCCAACCTTGAACTTTAACTTTGAATGAATTGCATTGAAATGAAATGGATTTAGAAAAAAGAAATTCGGAATAGAATAAGATGGATTTGAAACTTGAAATTGAATTGAGACTTGAAACGAACTTGAAATTCAGAATTTAAAAAAAATGGCACTTGATGAGAAATTTGGAAACCATAAAATTAAATCGAAGAATGAATTAAAACTTGAAATGGAGCTAACACTTGAAATCTAGAAAACAACTTAGAAATTAAAACATAAAGTTGGAATTTGGACATAGAAGTTTGAGATGAGCATGAAATAGAAATTTGAAATTGGTGACTTAAACATGGATAGAAAAAATGGGAATTAAAAACTTAAAATGGAACTTGAACATAGTTTGAAATAGAACTTAGAACTTGGAATGCCACTTGGAGTGAAAATTTGAAAATTGTCTTGAAATGACTTAAAACTTGGAATTAGAAATAACTAAAAAAGAAATTGGTGCTGGAGAAATCGACAAGAACATATATAAACAATTTTCAAAAAGAAAAATTCTTATCACGATGACCCAAAGATTCAGAGTCAACTCTGAGATTAATTTTTTAATCCAAGTAACAAAAGAAAATTGTTTAACAAGAAAACATCCAAACCTCATACTAGCAATTCTCACTGTTCCCTGTAAATCCAACATGACTGAGTATGTATCATGATATGTAAAAGATGAGGTGAATGCATAGTATGAAATGGGAGGTGAGGGCCAGACGGGAATTGTTAGGGGTAAAATTTGGGGTGTGACAGCTGCCCCTATTTAAATAACTTTATCCGATGGAATGAGTGATGTTAATTCTCATAAGAATCGGAGTGAAAGGTATTTAAATATATTAAAAAAAACCGGAAATTTTGCCCCTAAATGAAATCACATGCTATAAACTTATGAGGGACCTTTGCTGGGGATATGATATGCGAGATGCAATGAAACCAAACATGCTGTTTTTTTTTATGAATATGGTAAAAAGGGTATGATGAGGATAAATGCAACGGTGATTCACAGAAGCGAAATTAAAGGTGAAGACCCACTGGGGATAACAATATGATGGGGATGACAATACGGAAACAGGATGTATTCAAAGTGATAGATCAACAGGTTCAAGTGTAACTGCTGGCACTAAGAATAACAAAAAATAAACGGGAGACAAAATGGAAATCCTGAACATAAGATTATAGACAGACTGAAAACCTAAGATAGCAAGAAAATAGTTCAAAGCAAAATGTAACGGCTTGGTGCGCCCAACTGACACTATGAACGAGAACAGACTATCTGAAGTGATGGGTTAGCAAGTTCAAGGAGGACTGCTGGGGATCCTAATACAACAACTCGGTAATTGAGAAAAAAGTTGAAATGACATCGACTCGCCGATCGGGAAAACAAAAATAACAGACATCGACACGACGATCGGGAAAGCAAACTCAACACAACAGCTGAGGAAATAATAAATCAGACATCGACACGGCTGTCGGGAAATAAAATAACAAACATCGACTCGGTGGTCGGGAAATAAAATAGCAGACATCGACACGGCGGTCGGGAAATCAGTTCAACATGGCGGTTGAATAAATAATAAAGCAAACATCGACGCGGCGGTCGGGAAAATAAACTCAACACGGCGGCTGGGGAATTTAAACAACAGATATTGACACGGCGGTCGGGAAATAAAAAACGGACGTCGACACGAAGGTCGGGAATAAAATAGCAGACATCGACACGGCGGTCGGGAAATAAAATAACAGACATCGACACGGCGGTCGGGAAATAAATTAACAGACATCGACACGGCGGTCGGGAAATAAATAGCAATTGTCGACACGGTGATCGAGTAATAAATAACAATCGTCGACACGGCGGTCGGGAATAAAAGGGCAGACACCAACACAGCGGTCGGGAAATAAATTAACAAACGTCGACACAGCGGTCGAGAATAAAATTAACAGACATCGACACGGCGGTCGGGAAATAAATAACAATCGTCGACACGACGGTTGGGAATAAAATGGTAGACAACGACATGGTGGTCGGGAAATAAATTAATAGACGTCGACACAACGGTCGAAAATAAAATAGCAGACATCGACACGGAGGTCGGGAAATAAAATAATAATCGTCGACACGACGGTTGGGAAATAAATAATAATCGTCAACACGGCGGTCGGGAATAAAATGGCAGACACTGACACGGCGGTCGGGAAATAAATGGCAGACACCGAAACAGCGGTGGGGAAATAAATTAACAGACGTCGACACAGCGGTCGAGAAAATGAATTAACAGACACTGACACAACGGTCGGGAAATAAATTAACAGACATCGACACGGCGGTCGGGAAATAAAATAACAATCGTCGACACGACGGTCGGGAAAATGAATTAACAGACAAACAATCCAAAGTGGTAAATCAATAGATTCAAGCGCAACTGTTGTTACCGAGGATAAAGAAAAATGAACATAATGTTTGGGCAGTGATTATGTGCAACCAAATTGTTACTGGGAGTAGAATGCGAAGCATTTAAAGATAAATCACACAGCTCCAAGCGACCAGTTGGAAAATAAGAATAAATGTTGGAGTTTTCGACGAGATAAAACGACCAACCTCTGGGAATTCCTTAAATGAAGAGTCCAAAAAAAAGAACTTTAGGAAACTGTCAGGAAAACACGAATGCGTGCTGAATTAAACGGGTTTGAATCGTAAGAAAACAACTTAAAGATTTTATGCCTATGATAATTGGGCTTAAAAGAAATATTGGTTGTACTAAGGTACATCAAGGAGGGCCTCTGCAGGGGATACCAGTGTTGCTGGGGAAAAAAATACCTTGGTCAACCACAATTCAGGGTACCAACGACAACGGATTTCAAAATGAAAATTGACAGTAATCTGGACCTGGAGTTAGACAGACGACAATTGGGGATAGACAGATGATTATGTCAAATGCGTACGATTGAACATGATGCGAATGATCATGATATGCAAATGCTGACTCTAGGGAGATAGAGAGTTTTAATAAAGCATGAGAGAGTAGGATCTCAATGCCAATACTTAGACGAGCAAAATGAAAGATGCTGGGGAGATGTCTTCGAGCTTGGAATCGAAGTTTGGTCCAAGGGTCCACCCAAGAGTACAACCAGCTTTTAATCCTTCATGGGGATTTCTGTAATAATTGCATGAAAGTGTTGCTGCAAGCCAGAGGGTTTTTTTTAGAAGACAGAAATTTTTTTAATCTTTCTAAAGTCAAAGAAATTTGCATGTTTTCCAGTATGTTTTCAAAAACTGTTTCTAAATTTTTTTTGTCATTTTCAGAGTTAAATTGTAATTCAGTAAAAACATTTTGCATAACAAAGAAAATAAGAAGCTGAAAGACAAAGTTTAAAGGCAAAGGTTGTATTTCATTCAAGAATGGTGGCTTTCCAATAGCAAAAGCTCCATGGAAAAATTACAATTTGAAAATGACAATGGGGAAAGGTCTACATTGAATCCAAACGACGACTACAATCCCTAATAACTAAGACCGCCCAACACTTTGCTTCTGACAAGAGAAACTGGATTGGTCTTCAAGTAATGATATTCAATAATGGTAAACACCATATGATACAGTCAAATACCTTTGTCCCTAACTTTTCCCTGGACCGCCCTTTCGGGTTTTCAATCCACCGGGACGCTCTTTTTTGCCTAAGTCGCCCTTTCGGGTTTTCAACTTAGCAAGCTCTTATATTTTTGTTTTTATCCCTAACTTTTGCCTGGATCTCCTTCATAGGTTATGATCCACCGGGATACCCATTTTTGCCTAGGTCGCCATTTCTAGTTTTCGACCTAGCGGGCTTTATTTAGGCATAATATTTTTTGACTGCATCAGAATTCACCGGGTGTTTCAATTATTCACCATCCATAGTTGTGAGGATTAGGGAACCTCCAGAGAATTCCACCTTCACAACATATGGGCCTTCATAGTTAGGGCTCCATTTTCCACGCATGTCTTTATGGACTGGCAAGATTTTCTTGAGTACAAGGTCTCCTTCTTTGAATTCTCGGAGACGGACTTTCTTATCAAATGCTCTCTTGATGCGCTTCTGCTACAAATGGCCATGGCACATGGCGGTCATTCTCTTCTCATCAATGGACCCACTCAGCTTCTTCCAGTTTAGTTTCCATCAAGATCCTTAAAGATGGTATCTCTACTTCGATAGGGAGAACTGCATCCATCCCATACACCAAAGAGAACGGGGTTGCCCCTGTTGAAGTGTGAACTGATGTTCTGTATCCGTGTAAGGCATACGGTAACATCTCATGCCAGTCTTTGTAAGTCTTCACCATCTTCTGCAAGATCTTTTTGATCTTCTTGTTCGCAGCTTCAACAGCTCCATTCATCTTCGGACGATAGGGAGAAGAGTTATGATGTTCAGTCTTGAATGTATCACACAACTCTTTCATTGTCTTGTTTTTCAAATTGGTCCCATTATCTGTGATGATTCGGCTTGGGATCCCATAGCGGCAGATAATTTGGTTCTTGATGAAACAGGAAACCACTTGCTTTGTCACATTAGCGTAGGAAGCCGCTTCTACCCACTTGGTAAAGTAATCGATCACAACCAAGATAAACCGGTGAACATTGGAAGCTTTAGGCTCAATTTCCCCTATCATGTCAATGCCCCACATTGAGAAAGGCCAAGGCGACGACAGAACATTCAAAAGGGTCGGAGGTACATGCACCTTGTCGGCATAAATCTGACATTTATAACACTTCCTGGCGTACTTGAAACAATCTGATTCCATGGTCAACCAGAAGTATCCAGCTCTCAAGATCTTCCTGGACATGGCATGTTCATTGGCATGTGTTCCAAATGATCCTTCATGGATTTCTATGATCAACAAGTCTGCTTCGCGCTTGTGTACACATCTGAGCAGAATCATATCATGATTTCTCTTGTAAAGCACATTGTTACTGAGGAAGAACTTGGATGCCAATCTTCTCAGAGTCTTCTTGTCTAAAGTTGTTTCATCCGCTGGGTACTCCTAATTTTGCAAGTAGTTCTTGATGTCATAGAACCACGATTTCTCATCAGTTTCTTCTTTGACCAGTAGACAATAGGCTGGTGTAGTTTTTCGCTCGATTATAATGAGTGGAGCTTCATTAAGAAAGCTGACTTGAAACATAGAGGCCAACATGGCTAAAGCATCTGCAATTTGATTCTCTTCCCTTGGAACGTGATGGAAAGTGACTTCATCAAAGTATTTGATTAATTCCACAATATGGGCACGGTAAGGGATCAACTTCTCATCACGGGTCTCCCATTCACCTTTGACTTGGTAGATCACCAAAGTTGAGTCTCCATATACTTCAAGGATCTTGATTCTGGTATCAATTGCAGCTTCGATACCCAAAACACATGCTTTATACTCTCCAATGTTGTTTGTACATTCAAAACATAATTTGGCCGTGAAGGGAGTATAACCACCATCAAGATTCATCAAAACAGCTCCCACACCATGCCACATGTAATTAGAGGAACCATCAAACATCATCTTCCAACGAGAACCTGGCTCGGGACCTTCATCTGGACCTGGAACTTCATAGTCCTTTATCAACATGATGTCCTCGTCTAGGAAATCGAATTTCAAAGGTTCATAATCTTCAACAGGGTGATCCGCAAGGTAGTCAGACAAAACACTGCCTTTGATAGACTTCTGGGTTACATACTGGATGTCATATTCGGATAACAACATGTGCCAACGGGAAAGCCTTCCTGTCAAGGCAGGTTTCTCAAAAATGTACTTTATTAGATCCATTTTCGAGATCAACAAAGTAGTGTGACAAATCATATAATGCATGAGGCATCTGGCAGCCCATGCCAAAGCACAACAAGTCTTCTCTAAAAGTGAATATCTGCTTTCACAATCCGTAAACTTCTTGCTTAAGAAATAAATGACATGTTCCTTACGTCCAGTTTCGTCGTGTTAGCCTAATACGCAACCCATAGATCCCTCAAGTACAGTCAGATGCATGAAGAGAGGCTTCCCTGGGGTAGGTGGGATCAAGATAGGAGGTTCATGTAGATAAACCTTAATCTTCTCAAAAGCCAGTTAACAATCAAGACTCCACTCAATTGCTTGATTCTTTCGAAGCAACTTGAATAAAGGCTCACATGTAGCAGTCATGTTGGAGATAAATCTGGAGATGTAGTTCAATCTTCCAAGGAAACCTCTGACTTGTTTTTCTGTTTTTGGAGCTGGCATTTCTTGAATTGCTCTGAACTTATCTAGATCTACTTCAATTCCTTGCTGACTAACAATTAAACCAAGTAATTTTCCTGATCGGACACCAAAGGTACACTTAGCTGGATTTAGACGTAGTTGAAACTTTCTAAGGCGCTCAAATAACTTCAGGAGATGATTCAAATGATCCTCCTCACTCTGTGATTTGTCAATCATATCATCCACGTAAACCTCTATCTCTTTATGCATAATATCATAGAAAAAGTTGACCATTTCCCTCAGATAAGTGGCTCCTACATTTCTGAGACCAAATGGCATAACCTTGTAAAAATAAGTGCCCTATGGTGTGATGAAAGTAGTTTTTTCCATATCATCAGGATCCATCTTGATCTGGTTATATCCTGAAAACCCATCCATGAAGGAGAAAACAGAAAACTTGGCAGTGTTGTCAACCAAAGTATCAATATGCGGAAGAGGGAAATTATCCTTTGGACTGGCTTTGTTCAAATCCCTATAGTCCACGCACATTCTAACCTTGCCATCCTTTTTGGGGACTGGCACGATATTAGCTACCCACTCAGGGTACTTCACAACCGTGAGGAATCCAGCATCAAACTGTCTTTTGACCTCTTCTCGAATCTTCAGAGCCATATCCGGTCTCATTCTTCGAAGCTTTTGCTTTACTGGAGGACAATCTGGTCGAAGAGGCAACTTGTGGACCACTATGTCTGTGTCTAAACTGGGCATATCCTGATACGACCATGCAAACTCATCCACATACTCTCTGAGAAGCTTGACCAATCTTTCTCTGATGTCTGCCTCAAGCGTTGTACCAATCTTGACTTCCTTTTTGTCTTCATTGGTGCCAAGGTTGATGGTCTCTACCTGCTCCTTATGTGGCTGAATATCTGTGTACTCATACTCAACTAATCTTGCCAATTCTTTGGTAACATCAATATCTTCCTCACTTTCATCTTCCGCTTGGTAGACAGGCGAATCAAAGTTAGGAGAGAATATAGAGTCATTGGATTCAATAGGGTTTTCATTTGTTCTGCATATGGTAATGATTTGCTTTTATTAAAAGTGAAAACAGAGAGATGCAAGAAACTTTTTATTGGTTTTGAAAGATTGCCATTTTCTTTTTAAAGGTGAAAAGAGAAAAAGCAGTAAATAAACAAAATAAGAATTT
This sequence comes from Lathyrus aphaca, assembly GCA_963966055.1. Classification (NCBI taxonomy): domain Eukaryota; kingdom Viridiplantae; phylum Streptophyta; class Magnoliopsida; order Fabales; family Fabaceae; genus Lathyrus; species Lathyrus aphaca. Next base: position 273,828,672 of record OZ014519.1, on the reverse strand, counting down.
AACAAAATTCCTTCATTAATTGAATAACTTGAAAATGAGAAGGGGGCCTACAAAATGATCCCATAGCCTTGGGAAGAGCTAGGGAACTTTGAAAACACTTAAAGAAAACAATAAATTACTTTGACAGTGGAAAAAAATCTGGGATCTCAACTGCCTCCCAATTATTCAAAGCTGCTTCACACTGATAAACCAAATGATCCACATCTTCATCTTCAGCATCCCCATTTACTGCATTGATCTGATAGCCGACACTAGAAAACACCTCTTGAATGGTCTTTGGACGTCCTTTGACGGAGGTTGACGCTCCTTCCTTCACATGAGTTGGTTTATAAACCAACCCGTAGCAATCTAGCTTCTGTTTGACTTCAATGACATCACCCCAACCTTCATGGCTTCCTTCTTCGATAGTGTAAATGGTACTCTTCAGCGATGCAAAAGAAGGAATACCTTTCCCCTTTGGTTCCTCTACTTCCATAAGGACAACATTGGCTATCTCTAGAGCTTGGAAAGCAGTTTCCAAAGCGTCTTCATCAGGCTCATTGTAGCTAAAGGAGGAAAGGTTGTTAACCATAAGGTCTTCTTCACCAGACACAGTTACCAGCTTATTATTGACCACAAACTTCATCTTTTGATGTAGGGTAGAGGTGACTGCCCCAACGGCATGAATCCAAGGTCTTCCCAGCAAACAACTGTAATTAGGATTAATGTCCATAACCTGGAAAGTGATTTTGAACACATGTGGTCCAATCAAGATTGGTAGGTCTACTTCCCCGATAACAGTCCTCCTTGACCCATCGAAAGCTTTCACAATCAGTGTGTTGGGTCTCATCTCTGCCCCTTGATAAGATAACTTAGCAAGTGTTCTTTTCGGAAAAACTTTCAATGAAGATCCCGTATTGTAAACACCCCAAATTTGCCCTCACCCATTTCACCATGGCTTGTGATCTTTCACATTTGCATTAGTTCAATCATAGCATATCATATTGCATTTTTGATTCACTGCATTGGTTCAAAGTCATCTGCATCTAGGGTTTGTGATCTGAGCAATCCCTGAGCTATCTGAGCCATTCCAAAGGTCTTCAATCATCTCAAGAGGGTCCATGTATGTTCAAGCATCATATTATATCCTTCCAAGATCAAGGAAGTCAGAAAATCACAAGAACTGAGAGAGGTATGGAAGCAGAGCCAAGTTTAACTACACAGATGACCTAGAATTAGGGTTTTGGTTTCAGAGGCCATAACTCCAATTTTTTTGGTCATTCTTGTTTCTATTGGTAATTATATGCTATAAGGATCATGCATACCAATTTTCATGAAGAAATTCAATGGGGAAGGCATCTGATCAATATATGACTTCTTGAGCAAGTCAGTGCAAAATCAGGGCATCTGAGGCCCCCAATCATCCAACCAAAGGGTCTTCTCCATCATTTTGGGTGTATATGATCGTTATTTGATCTTAGAAGAATTTAGAAGTTCAAAAAATTGAAGAATCTCAAGCCATTTGCAAAGTTGCCATTTTGGGAAAGTAACTTGTAATGCAAAATTGCCATTTTGGGAAAGTTTTTCAACCTCCTCTTTTTGATTCAAAAATGCTTCAAATGAAAAATTCTTGGTCATGAAAGTTGTAGATTGGATCATTCCCTTTACAAAAAGTACAAGAACTTGATCTAATTCGTCATAGAAGTCAAGTTATGGCTTTGCAAAGTTGGGAAAAATCACAAAATTTCACTTATGCACCAAAGAGGGAAGTTTGCAAAAACACTTGCCAAAGCCAAATGTGACTTCTAATTGACTTCTAACCATTTCACAAACATCACACATGACCTATAATTCAGAATTGCACAAGGATATCCCAAGTTTCGTGCCTTGAACATCAAGATTTCTTAAAGGGGCCAAAACATCACATAATTGCAAAACACCCCATAGTTTTCTTCTCTCTTGCTGAATTGCCTCAAGAATGGATTTGTGGACCTCCATGAAATCAGCTGCGCATGGACATGCCCAAGGGCCAGCTATGTTCTTGCCCATACCTCAAGTACAAGTCATGTTGACATTTTTGCAACTTGCCCATACCAATCAACATAGGCCACCACCCACCCTCTGACCTATCACAGCTTACTATGTGAACCAAAAGCAAGCCATTCCATAACATAACACAAGATGAAACCTCCAAGAACTCAACAATCACAAAAACTCCCCCTTATGCAAAAGCCTTCGAAATTCATAGCTCAGCCATCAAACCTCAAAACAAATTCCACCATTCAACTCCATATCCATTGCTGATCATTTCCCACCCTTCATTTTGCCCTAAAACACCCTGAATCAAAAACACGATTTTGACATTGCTTGAACTGAATTTCTGCCAGCTTCATTTAGAGGCCATTTCAACTCCAACCAAGCATCACAAACACTTCAGGAGGATCATTGGAGCTGATTTGAAGCAAAGAAGCAGCCAGCCAGTGCCATTTTCGAAAGCTTCAGTTCAGGTATCATCAAGAACATTTTTTCCAGAAATGATTTCTTATGTTCTTAGATTGTTCTCCATGCTTCACTGATCACACTGCACCTTTTGGTTTTGAAAATGATTCAGTTTTAAGCATGTATGAAGTTTCTGAAATTTCTGTGAAATTTTCCGTTTTGATTCGAATCTCTCTGTTCATGTGAAATAAATTCTGTTTGATGGTTGATTCTTGTTTAGAATGGGGTGGGGATCATTTATGGAGAGTTTAAGGGCTTAGGATTACGTATAGAGTGAGATAGCTTGAGAGGATAGCCGGAGAAGATGACCGGAACACTGTTCCGGTCACCTGAAAGTGATTAGGGTTCAGATTAGGGCTTAATGATGTAATTAGCGTAGTTTGAATTCTGACCCTTGGATAGCGCGCGAGGTCAATTCCCTCTCTTTTTATTTGAATCTGGGCCACTGGATCAACATACTTCCATTTTAATTCATTTTAATTTCATTTTAATTGCATTTCTTTCTACATTTTATTAAAAATAGCAAAACACTTTCAAAATTTTTTATCTTTTGCATTTCCCTTTCAAATATTTTTCTCATTCTGAAAATAATTTTTATTTTATTTTTTGCATAAAATTCGTATTTTTAAAATATTTAAATGTTTATTTTAATTAATTAATGAGAATTAATTAATTAAAATTGCATTTAAGTTTCTAAAAATCACCAAAAAAATCATATTGCATCTTGATACATTTAGAAACATTATCAAACCTTCCACCCAAATTTCTTTTTGGTTCTTGACCTATTTTAACATTTTTCTTTGGATTTAGGGTTCTTAAAAGTTAATATTTTGACCCTAACTTGGAAAAATCCTTCCTGCCTAACCATGAATAGTTTAATGATGGTTCTTTTTGCATTGCATTCCTCTTGCCATTTAGTTTCTAGGATAAAATTGGTTTGAATTTATCTTTCATTTTCAATTTTTTTGCATTTTTCATTGTGAGGTATCTTAAAACCCTAGCAAACTTAGGAAAATCATAACTCCTTTAGGGTTAAGAGTTAGGTCTTCCCTTTTGGGCAGTGAACTTGTATAGGTTTAGGGTACCTTTGATCCCATTTTCATTTTTTTATCTTGTCATTTGCTTCTGATTTTGAATTTTGCTTTGTATCTTGTACATAAACCCTAATTTTTGCCTTCATTTGCATCCATTTTGTATAGGTTTGCATACATGAACTTGCCATGGAATTTTATGCATTAACTTGACATATAAGACACCTTAGGACATATTAGAATCATGTTTGATCATTGCATCATCCATTTGCCATGTTTTGATTCCATTTGATGACATATGCATTCATGAACTTTCATGCATCCTTTATGCTTCATTTGCATCCTCATTACTTGTATGATCATTTTCATCTCTTGACATGACTTTGCATCATACTTTAGCATCATTTTCATCATACATATGCTTCTGGTTTTGGATTGCATCTTTGCATTTCATTTCATTTCCATTTCATTTCATTTCCTTTTACTAACTTTTCAGGTGGTAAGTGTTTTGAGAAGTGAATTTGCCTTCATTTCTCATAATCTCTTCTCATCTCTCTTATGCCTCTTTACTGAATTTTGTATGTGTATTAGAGTGAGCTTGCTCACTCATGTTCCCTCCTCACTTTCTTTCTTCAAGCAACTTATCTTCTTAAGTGAAGTAAGTTGACTTGTTTCTTCTGCTTCTTCTCTTCCATCTTTGCTTCTTCCTTGGTGGCTCATCTTGAAGACTTCTTTTTGCAAGCCTCATAAACCCTAGGACACCCAAGCATGATAACAATTAGGGTTTGATTAGTCCCCCATTAGTTTTACCTTTGTGTCATCTTTTGTGTCTTCTCTTCTCACCTCATAATCAGGGACTAAACCTTAAAGGTTTTAAGGCATTGTGATTAGGGTTATGCCTGTATCCTTCTATTAGGATGAAGTGTATAACTTTAATCCTAAGTGTTAAACCCTTGATGTGTTTAAATCCTTTAATCAATCCATCAATAATCACTAAGACATCAAGCTTGTAACTTGGGCCTTGCATTAGGGTTCTAATTCTTCCTTAATTGGTTAAGAAGGACTAACCCTAGTGTTAATGGACAAGTCCCCCTCAAGTTGTCTTGCAAACCATAAAATCCACTTCTTAATCTTATCATTAACTAAAATCCATTTAATAAAGGCTTTGTTTGGTCATGAGGTTAATTCATAATCATGGATTAAGTTGAGGAGCCTTCTTCAGCTTAAATGTTCTCATCTATTGTCCTTCTATTAGGATGGTGTAATGGGTCCATTAAATCCTTGATTATGGCTTAAACTCATTACTTAAAACTAAACAAAAACTCCAAAAACATCTAAATAATTACAAGTAGGTTAATGATCTTAATCCTACATCATGGTGATTAAGTGTGAGGTGTTTACTTCATACTTAAGGTATTCTCATTACCCCTAATCAGAGGGAGGATGTGATGAGTTTACTAACCCTTGGTTTAGGCTTAAGCTCATTTTCTTATGACAAACCCCAAAAAGTAATAAAAGACTGAAAACACCAAAAACAAACAATAATCGTCTCCTCCGGGATTCTTTTCTCATCTCATTCACTCACAAACGAGAACTTGCTTCTTCCGTCTAATGCAAGACAGTTTGCACCTGAGCCAGACAGGTCATACACTTGAGCATAGACAAGTAAGCAGTTCATCAGTCAATTTATCTTTCAGTCTCTTTGAGTCGAACTACGGTGTTCTAACTTCCTCATTGCACGAGAGGATACGTAGGCATAACTTAACAATTATCGAACAAAAGTCTCTGTATATTCCCCCTTCCTCCAGCATCATTCTTTTAGCCTCATTATCTTGAGCTTTGCACTCCTGTTCCAACACTGACACTTCACATATTCCACTTCACTTTCTCCTAGCACTGACACTTGCATTCTTTCCAGCTTTAATACACAAATAACACTGACACTACCCCTTTGAACACAAATATTTTAAGCGTGGATCCCGTCGAGTACGGCGGATGATCTGGGTGCTAATACCTTCCCAGGTTGTAACCAACCCCCTTTCTCAGTTTCTCTGGTTCGCAACCGTCTTATCCATCTCTTCTTAGGTTTATGCAGCATTACCTTTCCTTCGGGATAAAAATGCCTAGCTGGCGACTCTTTTCTTTTCAGTTCACCCTTGTGTGTTCTCTCCTTTCGCTGACCGTCCGCGTCTGTACCCCTCTTGGCCAGGTGTCATTTGGTGGGAGCGACAACTTGGCGACTCTGCTGGGGAATTGTTATTCTGCAACCAGGGCTTCTGGTTCTTTTTGTGGGTTCCTCCTAGCGCTTGTTTGATTTGTGTTTACTGGGGTGTTATGTGCTATGTGTGTTATTTATTTTGCTTTATTTACTGCTTTATGTACAGCTTTATTTATTGCTTTCTTTACAGTTTTGCATATTTCATACTGTCATTGCTGGATCTGGTTTGTTGTCTTGGTGGGTGGGGTTCCATTGAGAGTTCAAGGTCCTATACCGGGGACCTGAGTGACACCTAGGCTAGAGTGGTTCATGTTCTTTCCCATTCCATTTCGGTCTGGTGCGGGAATATGAAACACGGTTCAGATGTGGGTTTCTTCTTGAGAACTCTGTGCTACAGACTTCCTGTAGTGCTAGGGCTATCTGGGAAGCCTGCTATGTTTGATGACCTTTATTATGACCTTCAGAAGCTGAGGTGAATTAGAGGAGGATCTTTTATGGTTATTGTAAACACTGTACCTCCGGGTTCGAAGTGTTTACACTTCTCATAACTGATCCAAGTTTGAGGATCTTTGTTCTAGAACATTACCTGTGAGGGGGTTGGGATGTTTACAGGATTGCAGGAACCCTTGGCCATATCATACCCTGTTACTGTTTTGTTTAAGAGTACCTCACTTTGGACAGTTCTTGTGATTAACCCTGGACATGTAACTCTTTATTTGAGTCCCCCACCTTGGTTACTGGATTTCTTAACCTCCATCCTGAACCCTTGAGCATATATGGACTTTGTATCAAGACAGATAATCAGATCCAGCTAGATCACAAACCCTTGCATATCATTTGCATATTCATCATTGCATCATTTAACATTTGTTTATTTTCTTTTCAGGGTATCCACTTCATTGTATCTTGGTTTTGGTTTTGACCCCTTCATTTGCATAGACCTCTGCTCCAGCTGTCTTCATCAGTTACCTGCTTCAGTTATCTCCTCACCAGCATCAGTCTATCAGAGACTTATCTCCAGTCTTAGTCTATGATCTTCATCGGCACTCATCCTCAGTTTCTTCATCAGCACTCATGACTGCTCCCAGGAAGAGCAACATATCTTATCACTTCTTTGAGCCTTCTTTGACTAGTATCAGGCAAGTCCAGTCACTCATCACACCTGACCATATCCCATTGTTTAGAGAACACTATGGAGGTATCCTGGATATGGTTATGGATCTTGACCCCTCTCAGAGGAGCATGATCCACACATGCTTACAGTTCTATGACCCTCCTTTGAGATGTTTCACCTTTCCAGACTTCCAGTTAGGGCCTCTACTGGAAGAATTCTCTTTGTTGATTGGAGTGCCTGTCAGGGGTGGAATCCCTTTCAACCCAGAAATGACTTCTCCCAAGAAAGAAGAAATAGCAAGAGCATTGTACTTGGAGCCTGCCCTGATTGAGCAAAGTATGACAACAAAGGCTGGGATCCTTGGTTTGCACTTGGACTTCTTGATTTCTCAGGCCATCCTGAAGGTTTCATTGGGAGAGTGGAAGGCAGTCTGTGCACTTCTAGCCCTCAGCATATATGTGGCTATCTTGTTTGCAGATGAGCCTAAATTTGTCAGCAAGAATGACAACCATTTGTTTCTTCTAAGAAACCCAGTACCCACATTGCTAGGAGATTTTTACTATTCCATCCATCAGAGGAATGAGAAACAAAGGGGGAAGTTGTTAAGATGTTGTGCTCCTTTGTTTTACACCTGGCTATTCAGACACCTGCCTAAGTCTGATGCCTTCCTGAACCCACACCAACAAAATAATTGGGCCAAGAGGCTCATTGCTTTGACTTCAGATGATATTAGATGGTGCACCCAGAGCACCAAAGGCAAAGACATCATCACCAGCTGTGGACAGTACCCAAATGTGCCTCTGATAGGAGTAAAGGGTTGCATCAACTACAATCCTTTACTGTTTAAGAGACAACTGGGTTATGCCTTAGTTCACCCTCCCAGAGGACAGGATTTAGCTGAGACCTTGTATTGTGAAGTCCAACCTAATTCAACTGTTGTCAGGCAAGCTGCCTGGGCTTGGGACAACATCCAGACAAAAGGGGTGGCTATCTTGGGAAGATGTAATAATGTTGCTTCAAATCAGTACTGTGATTGGTCCCGTACTAGAGCTCAGATTACCAGAATGCCTTTCACCTTGAAAGACATGCCTGGACCATCTACTGTACAGCCAACAACAACTGTCAGTCTAGAAGAATTTGAGAAGCTGAAGGAAAGGAATGAGAAGTTATCTGAGCCTTTAAAGAAAACTATTTGGGAGAGGAGTGATGGTCGTCTGGACATTGAGAGATTGGAAAAGCTCAAGGTTGAGCATCTGACCAAAATTGAGAGGACAGAGGACTACATAAGGAAATCAAGGGCTGGAGAACAGATATTGAAGAATGCCTGCAAGGAGGCTAAGATTCAGAAAGCTAGGGCTGAGCACTATCTGCAAGAGAGTCAGGTTAGGTGGGTCAGGATCACCGAAGCCCGTACACAAGAAGGCCAGAAGAATCAGGCCAAGATTGAATAGCTAGAGGCCAATGAGAAGAAGCAGCAGGAAGCTTTGTTGGCAGCCCAGAAGGAGATTTCAGAGTTGAAGCTCAGAGCAGGATTGAAGAGATCAAAGGACCAGGACAGGCACAAGAAGTTGACCACTGCTATTGCCACCAGGAACCTCCTTATCAGGACCATTACAGAGCACCCAACTGGTCCGGTGACTGAGGCCCTCCTGAAGGAGGTCGGAGAGGATGAGTTTGGGCTGGATGTCTGATCCTTTGCTTGTTGTTTGTTTCCATTTGATGTACTCTTCTTTTGTTATGTTTTGACCCTTCAGGGGCATGTATTGTAAAACAGACTATGTATTGTTCATCAGTTGTAATATATATTTTAGTTTGTTTTTCATTTGGGCTTTCTCTCAGCAACATCAAGCATCTTCCTCAAGGTCTGGAAAGGTCAAAACCATGAACCAAACCGGATACCTTGGAGAACAAATAAGCATACTGCATTGCATACTAACTTTGTTTTTGTTTTGTAGGTTTTATTACTACTTTTGTTTCTAACTTTGTTTTGATCTCATGATATATTGCTCGTCGCCGAGTGTTCCCTGTCAACCGCACACACTGGTACCCAACTCGTAACAACCTTCCCGGTATTCAAATGGAACAAGTACAGCAGGACCTGTCTGAGGTCAGAAACCAGATGGCCAATGAGAGAGTGGAGATGAGAAACCAGATGTCTCAGTTCATGGCAGTGATGACTGGCTTAGCCTAGAGTCAAGAAAGGTTAAGAGAGCTGGTGGAAAGACAAACTCCTGAAGAGCCTCATCTTGGAACAGGAGGAACTAGCAACAATGAACGGGGCCAGCCTCGTATTGATCCACCAGTATATGGACCTCATCTGGATCCAGAGGTTAACATCCCGAGGAATGTGCAAGGTAATACTACTGGGGGAAGAATCCTGCAGGAGGATCCCCAGGAAGAACAGTTCACTGTCATAGGAGCTGGGGATGAGGTATATGACAGGAGATTGGATGAGCTTGCTGAGAAGTTAAGATCTTTGGAATCTCAGAATTCTTTGGGCTTCGATGTAATGGACATGGGCTTAGTGGATGGGGTGAGAATTCCCCACAAATTCAAACCCCCATGCTTTGAGAAGTACAATGGTACCTCCTGTCCTCGCACTCACCTGCAGTCTTTCTTGGGTAGGCTCAAGGCTTATACTATGGATGACAAGTTGTGGATGTTCTACTTTGAGGACAATCTGACTGGAGCTTCGAGAGAGTGGTATTCGCATTTGTCTAGGGCCACCGTAAGATGTTGGAAGGATTTGGCCGAAGCTTTCATCCGACAATATCAGTACAACCTGGACATGGCTCCCAATAGGACCCTCCTAATGAGAATGTCTCAATCTTCTAGAGAGAGCTTCCGGGAGTATGCTCAAAGATGGAGATAGCTTGCTGCTACTGTCCAACCACCCATGTCAGAGAGAGAAATGGCTGACATATTCATGAATACATTGCAAGGGACTTATATTGATAGGCTGGCTGCTTTCTCCTCTACCAGTTTTGCTGACGTAGTCATAGCTGGTGAGAGAATCGAAAGTCTCTTAAAGATGGGTAAGATCTCCGACAGTGGTGCTAGTTCTTCCAGCAATCCGAGAAAACCATTTGTAGGACCCCGAAGGGCGGGTGAAACTTATTCCATTCATACAAGCAGGGGCAGGCCTCAATATGCTCACCGGTCAGTAGCAGCTGTTACCATTCCAGCTCCAATTCCACAGCAACCATCATATCCTCAACAACAACAGCCACAGTATCAACAACAAACTCACTATCAGCAACAATCTCATTTTCCGCAACAGAGAACCTACAACAACAGTAATAACAACCAACAGCAGCGTCCTTTCCAACAAAGGCCATCACAAGCAAACAGGGTAATTGACCCAATCCCAATGCCGTATGTTGCACTCTTGCCACAACTCCTAAAGCTCAACCTAGTTAAGTTAAGGACATTGGCACCTCCAGATCCTCTTAATATTCCAAAGAACTATGATGCAAATGCCAGGTGTGCTTTCCACTCAAACGCACCAGGGCATAATACTGAAAAATGCAGGGCCCTACAGATGAAAGTCCAAGATCTGGTGGACTTAAAAGCTCTCAATTTTGCACCTCCCCCGAACGTCACAAGAAATCCAATGCCTAGTCACAACGGGCCCAGGATTAATGCTATTGAGGGAGGCAAACCGTCCACATTAATTAGCAGTGTTGCAAAAATCCGAACACCCTTGGTTGAAATCAAAGCCCAGCTGTTAGAATGCCAAGTGTTCCCCGGATGTGAGCTCGGCTGTGGATATTGCAACATTGCTGTTAATGGATGTGAGAGACTGAGAAACGGCATAGATGGTCTCATTAAGGATGGTACCCTTCAAATTACAACAACAGTAACTACAAATCCAACGATTCCTTCATCAACAATCACAGATACTCCTACAACGTCAGCAACCATTATTCCAACATATTCTACTACAACTCCAACAACTGCTCAATCAATCACTTCAATGGATACAAGTTCAGTCACCATTCCTTCTACAACGACAACACCCATTATTCCATCAGTTTCTGCTACAACTTCAACGCCTCCTACAACATCAGCAACAGTTAATGAAAGTGTTTCAACTGTTACAATATACTACGATCCTGCAAATGTTCCTTCCAACAACTCACAACAAAATGCTACTCCTGTCAGAACTCCAGTTACCATATATTATGATCTGCACACCATTGTGGTCCCCTCTGCAGCTGCTATCAGCCCGATCACTATCACAGTGCCTGGGCCAGTTCCTTATGAAAGCAATAATGCCATCCCTTGGCATTACGGCTCAGATCTATATTGTGAGGGGCAGAAAATCACTTTAGAATCATCAACTTCTTCACCACAGGTAGACAATGTGGGGGGAGGCGGAGGCTTCACTAGAAGCGGACGTCTCTTTGCCTCGCAAACACCTAGACCCATTGCTGACGCAAAGGTTGCTGCTAAGGCAAAAGGGAAGAGCATGGTGCAAGAAGAACCAATTTCTAAGGAAGCTTTGAAGACTCCTTATGATCAAGAGGTTGATGAATTCATGAGAATCATCAAGAAAAGTGATTACAAGGTGGTAGACCAGCTTCACCAGACACCTTCCAAAATCTCCATACTATCATTGCTAATGTGCTCCGAGGCTCATCGAAATGCACTATTAAAAGTCCTGCATGCAACTTATGTGCCGGAAGAGATTACTGTCAATCAGTTAGAGGCTGTGGTCGGAAATGTCAATGCTAGTCATGGACTAGGATTTACCAACGCTGATCTGACAACGGAAGGTCACAACCACAACAAGGCTTTGCACATTACCTTGGAGTGTAAGGGTGCAGTTCTTTCTCACGTACTGGTAGACACATGGTCATCCCTCAACGTCCTGCCCAAGAAAGCCCTTGTGAAGCTGGAGTATGACGGATTGGCACTACGCCCAAGCAACTTGGTAGTGAGAGCCTTTGACGGTTCTAAGAGATCAGTTCTGGGAGAGATAGAGTTGCCTATAATGATTGGCCCACAGGTTTTCAAAACGACCTTCTTTGTGATGGATATACAGCCTGCCTACAGCTGTCTATTGGGTAGACTATGGATCCACGCCGCTGGCACCGTGACGTCAACCCTTCACCAGAAGTTAAAATTCGAGTGGGAGGGCCAAGTCATTACCATATGTGGGGAGGAGGATATCTTTGTTAGCCAGCTGGCTACTTTCAAATACATTGAAATGGATGGGGAGATCCATAAAACAATGAGTCAGGGGTTCGAGGTCCTGAATATCAATGAAACATCTGCTATGCTGGGGACTTCCATCATCTCATATCAATAGGCCTGGAAGGTTGTTGAGGAAGGTACCGCTCAAGGCTGGGGCAAGCTGCTGCCAGTTGAGAAGAAAGAAGACCGATTCGGGTTGGGTTACAGACCAATTCGACAAGATCACCCAGAGGCTGCAAAGGAGCCCAAGTTTGTCAGCGGGGGAATGCTCACCCCGGATGCTGTGAACAGTTTGGAAGATGAGTCAGAAGACGAGCGCAACCTGGAAAGCTGGATACGTCCAAGGATCCCGGGGAACCATGTCTCAAACTGGTCTTCCAAGGAAATTATAAGAGTTACTCCAGCAGAGTAATTATTATTTCCTAAGCATGCATCAAGTCCTGCATCTTGCCCAAGATGTCAGGGCTCATTTTGTAATCGGGCCATCTTGTATTTTGTGCAAAGATCAATTAATGAATATCAGGACATCTTTTGCAAATGAGTCTTTTCTTTTCCGCTCACTGTTTTTCATTTTTTTATTTTTTGTACAAAAATAAAATGGCAATGTTTTTCAAAATAATAAACTTCATTTTCACTTTTTCTAAACAAGATAAAACTGATCACTAAAATGAACAAATCTAAACCCTTGCAGAGAGTGCCCTCCAGACTGCACCGACAACAACACTGATATGACTTTGTATGACTTTGACAATCCGATTAATCAAGCTGATGAAGGGGTTGAAGAGGATTAAGAGCTACCTGAAGAATTGGCTAGGTTGTTAAGACAAGAGGGGAAGGTTATAACTCCTCATCAGGAGGAGGTTGAGACGGTTAATCTTGGTACAGAAGAAGATTTGAAAGAGGTTAAAATTGGGGCCTGCCTGCAAGATTCAGTGAAAGAGCAACTTATCGATATGCTTCGGGAATATGTGGATGTCTTTGCTTGGTCTTATCAGGATATTCCATGGTTGGACACCGACATTGTTATGCATAAGCTGCCTCTGAAAGAAGACTGTCCGCCAGTAAAAAAGAAGTTGCGCCGTACTCGCCCGGATATGGCAATGAAGATAAAAGAAAAGGTACAAAAACAGTGGGACGCCGGTTTCCTTGCTGTAACTAGTTACCCGCCGTGGGTTGCTAATATTGTACCTGTGCCTAAGAAGGATGGAAAAGTAAGGATGTGTGTAGACTACCGGGTCTAAATAGAGCCATCCCAAAAGACGACTTCCCATTACCTCACATTGATGTATTGGTCGACAATACGGCTCAGTTCTCAGTATTCTCCTTCATGGATGGATTTTCAGGATATAATCAGATCAAGATGTCACCTGAAGACATGGAGAAGACAACTTTCATCACACCCTGGGGCACGTTCTGTTATAAGGTGATGCCGTTCGGACTAAAGAATGTTGGTGCCACTTATCAACGGGCTATGGTAACATTATTCCATGACATGATCCATAAAGAAATTGAATATTATGTGGATGACATGATTGCCAAGTCCCTCACAGAAGAAGACCACCTGGTGAATTTGTTGAAGCTATTCAAGCGTCTGAGGAAGTACCAATTGAAGTTAAACCCCAACAAATGCACATTCGGGGTGCGATCCGGTAAGCTGTTGGGATTTATCGTAAGTGAGAAAGGGATTGAAGTTGACCCTGAAAAAGTCAAAGCTATCCAAGAGATGCCTGCACCAAAGACTGAAAAAGAAGTTCGGTGGTTCTTAGGTAGATTGAACTACATCTCAAAGTTCATATCTCACCTTACAGCAACCTGTGAACCTTTGTTCAAGTTGTTAAGAAAAGAACAAACAGTCAGGTAGAACGAAGACTGCCAGAGGGCTTTTGACAAAATCAAGGAATACTTACAGGAGCCTCCAATCCTTATGCCTCCAGTTGAAGGAAGACCTCTAATAATGTACTTGACAGTATTAGAAGGGTCAATGGGGTGTGTGTTGGGCCAGCATGACGAGTCTGGTCGAAAAGAGTATGCAATATACTACCTGAGCAAAAAGTTTACCGACTGTGAACAACATTATTCACTGCTCGAGAAAACTTGATGTGCTTTAGCGTGGGCTACTCGCCGACTAAGGAAGTATATGTTGACCCACACTACCTTATTGATCTCAAAGATGGACCCAGTTAAGTACATATTTGAGAAGCCAGCGCTTACCGGACGGGTTGCAAGATGGCAAATGATCCTCACAGAATATGACATTCAGTACACATCTCAGAAAACCATCAAAGGCAGTGTGTTGTCTGACTACCTTGCTGAGCAACCCATTGATGATTACCAGCCTATGAGATTTGACTTCCCTGATGAAGACATCATGTTCATAAAAGCAAAAGATCATGAACAGCCTATTCACACTGAAGGGCCTGACCCAGAAGAAGAATGGACTATGATGTTTGATGGGGCTGTTAATATGAATGGTCGTGGTGTTGGTGCAGTACTCATTACACCTATGATAGTTCACATGCCTTTCTCGGCAAAACTCACCTTTAACTGCACTAACAACGAAGCTGAATACGAAGCTTGTATCATGTGTCTTGAGGAAGCCATCAACCTCAGGATCAAGACACTAACTGTATTCGGAGATTCAGCTCTGGTAATTAATCAAACCAACGGCAAATGGTACACTCACCAGGAGCATCTGATACCTTACCGGGATTATACAAGAAGGTTGCTTACTTTCTTCACTACAGTCAAGCTTGAGTATATCCCTCGAGATGAAAATCAGTTTGCAGATGCTCTGGCTACCATTTCATCCATGATCAAAGTTCAAGCTGCCAACTTTGTACCTCGGATCTCAGTGTCCAGACTTGACAGACCAACATATGTATTCTCAGCAGACCTTGCTAAAGATGATAAGCCTTGGTTCCATGACATCAAATGCTTCTTGGAGGATCAAACATACCCACCTGGGGCATCATCCAATGATAAGAAGACATTAAGAAGGCTGGCTGGTAGCTTCTTCCTGAATACTGATGGTTCCTTGTACAAAAGAAACTTTGATATGATACTCCTCAGATGTGTTGATAAAACAGAGGCAGACTTGTTGATGCACGAGGTGCACGAAGGATCTTTTGGTACCCATGCTGGAGGGCATGCAATGGCTAAAAAGTTGTTGAGATCAGGCTACTACTGGATCACAATGGATGCAGACTATTGTGCTTATGCCAGGAAGTGCCATAAATGCCAGATTTATGCAGATAAGGTGCATGTGCCTCCAAATCCTCTAAATGTGATGTCTTCACCTTGGCCCTTTTGCCATGTGGGGCATTGACATGATAGGCAAGATTGAGCCGACTGCTTCAAATGGCCACAGATTCATCCTGGTAGCCATTGATTATTTTACCAAGTGGGTTGAAGCAGCTTCGTATGCCAACGTTACCAGGCAATTGGTAGCCCGATTCCTGAAGAGAGACATCATTTGTCGGTATGGAGTGCCCGAGCGAATCATCACTGATAATAGTTCCAACTTAAACAACAAAATGATGGCGGAACTGTGCCGGGACTTCAAGATCCAACACCACAATTCTTCTCCTTACAGGCCAAAGATGAACGGCGCCGTTGAGGCAGCTAACAAGAATATCAAGAAAATTGTGCAGAAGATGGTGGTCACATACAAAGACTGGCATGAAATGCTACCATTTGCCTTGCATGGGTACCGTACATCAATCAGAACATCCACTGGGGAAACACCGTATCAGCTTGTGTATGGTATGGAGGCAGTCCTACCTGTTGAAGTTGAATTACCCTCCTTTAGAGTACTAATGGATGTTAAGCTGAACGAAGCAGAATGGGTCCGATCTCGATACGAACAACTGAGCCTGATTGAAGAGAAAAGATTAGCTACAATCTGTCATGGGCAGTTATATCAGAAAAGAATGAAGAAAACCGTCGATCAGAAAGTCAGGCTTTGAGAGTACCAAGTAGGAGACCTTGTGCTGAAAAGACTCCTTCCTCCTTGTCGTTCCCCGAATTTCCATCCTGGTACAAACGCGAAAGTGGCGCGGAAAAAGAATAGAGTCGCCAGCCAGGCATTTTTATCCCGAAGAGAGGGAATGGTAATGCTGCACAAACCAGAAAGAAAGAAGAGGAAGGACACGGGTCCTACGAACCAAATAGACTGAGTTCGGGAGTCGGTTACGACCTGGGAAGGTATTAGCACCCAGATCGTCCGCCGTACCCGACGGGATCCACGCTTGCAAAGATAACTATTTCAAAAGGGTGAGGGTATGAAAGCTGCAGCAAAAGAAAAGAAAATGAACTGGAAATAAACTGAGAAAAGGATTGAAATAAGAAAATAAAGAGAAAAATGTAGGGAAAATAAAGATTGTGCTCGAACGGGCCCTACCCCGCTGCCTACGTACCTCATCAGGATAATGAGGATCAGAGACGCCGTAGTTCCCCTAACTAGGGGTACCAAAAGGAAAATTGCTTGTGAATTAAGGCTTGAACTGCCTATGCCATTTCTCAGGTGTTGCAGACTCGGACGAAGAGTGCGTAACCGTCTTGCAAAATGGCAAGTAGGAGAAAGTTCGCGTACAGAGCGAAGGAGATGAGAAAAGAATTCCCGAAGGAAAGACGCTTATTGTTTGTTTGTGTTTTTTTTAGAAGCTTTTAGGAGTGTGTCACAAGGAAGTGAACTCAAGCTCTTTTCCATGGAATGTGCACTTGTCACTACATTCCAAGATGGAATAATAGAACAAGCACACTCAAGTAAGGAGAAGATCCCCAAAACTTGAACCTAAAGATTAGGGCCTAGGCTCACTAACTTGCTTAATTATCAAGTGCTTTTGGTTATTTACAGATGAAGAAGTGTTTTTTATGCTTTTCTTTTATGAAGGAGATACCTTGATCAGACTTGTGCATCACAAGGTAAACTTGTACTATCCCAAGATGGGAAGACTACAAGTATACCTCATGGAATAAGGCTATGGATCAATGCATCACTTCAAAGTTATTAAAGTGTTTTTTAAGAGTTATGAGATGAGAAGAGAAAGAGAACCAATAGGAGCAAAAAGGAAAAACTAGGGGGAAGTTTCTATCCTAAGTTAGCATGCATGGAGTTCCTAGGGTTTGTGAGGTCTTTCTAACCTACAAAGGATCTCAAGAGAAGAAGAAGAAGATAAAAGGAGAGATGAGAAAGGCCTAATCCCAACAAGAAGATGTTAGTCCATATAAACAATATGAGAAGAGATGAGAAATGGAGATGTGGAACTCAATTCCCACAACTCAAACTTACCATAGCCCCTGCAAGGTTAGTGTAATAACATAAAATCAAGGCATAAACCAACAAGTCAGAAGCTACACAAGCATATAGGCATGGCAAAGAGTTCAAAAGATGATAAGAAAAGCAACACAAGATCATATTGAGATGATTAGAAGTGAAACAAGTGCAAAGAAGGCATGCATAACACTTAAAGAAATAAAACACATAAAAGAGACCCAACACCAAGACTCAAGGAGATTCAAACCCTATCCTAAGACCAGGAGCAACCATAGACCTCTAAAGGACCCCAAAATATGAAGAGAAGTTGGCACAAGTGCCCTTCTAAGCTTAAAAGAGACTAGAAGACTCAAAGGGTGCAAAACAAGGCAAGGTGAGGAAGAAAATACCCAAGAAAAAGATCCAAGCACTTAAAAAATTCTACCCAACCAGCAAAGCACTCTCCAAACACAAGGAAATGAGAATCCAAAAGGGTTTGCCAAAATACAGCACCAAATTAGGTCAATGAAGCTCAAGGATGCAAGGTATCACCATTTAGGGTTTTGAAACTTAAGGCACAAGTAACTCAAGCAAAATCCAGCAAGGAAGTTTTTGAAAAATCCAAGATAAATCATGAAGATAGTGGAGTGTCTTAGGATTTGAGTGCAAAAAGAATGGGGTTCATAGCTTAAAGGATGAGAAAAATAGAAATTGGACAAGGCAGATTGGTCTATGAGAGTTCACAAGAAAGCAATGCTCAATGTTGAATTTATTTGGCCACGTGGGATGAAAATAAAAATTTGGAAAAATCATGATAAAAAACTAGATGAATCAAGGAGTGTATATGAATTATTTTGGATTTTTTAGAGTTAAAGAAATATTTAAAATGAATTAAAAGCAAATGAAATAAATTGGTAGAGAAAAGAAATAAAAATAAAACAAATGGGCCAGGGGGGTGTAAAGAGCAACTGCGCCAAGTTAAAAAACTCCATGGGCCTCGCAGGGGGGGGTGCGAATAGAACTGAGGACTGCTGCATCTTCTTCTTCATGCAAACCCTAACCCTTCCTCAACCATTAATGAACTAAGAACCCTAACCCTAACCCTAGCCATACGAAAACTCAAACCAAGCCACGGCAAGCCAACAAACTTTCCAGAATTAACAAACTAACATCCCTAAACACAACACATGCTTGGATTGGAACAAAACTCAAAGAATCTCAAGATATGAGTGAAAATAAAATTGTCCATCAAACTTTAAATCAACATAACTTTGTAAATACTCAACCATTTCACAAACTACAAACAGCAGTGTAACCAGCACAACATGAGGATTCTAAAACACACAATCAAACACATTTCTATAAGATGCGAATTTTGAGTATACCTGAGGTGTTGTCCAAAATTAGGAGTCAAGAATGGTATAGAATGATGGCAAATAGTCTCCTTATCCCCTTAGATGCAAAATAAAGGCATCTAAGGCTTTGCAAGCTTGTGAATCCAGCAATAAGCCTCCTTGTGCTTCAAAGCTCTTCAAATGGCCATTTGAGCAAACTCCACTATAAATCTAGATCCATGGGTGCTTAATGATCCTTGAGATGAGAGGAGTATGGATATGGTCTTGGATTGAAGAAAGCTTGCCTAGATCAAAAGTTATGGCACAAAATGCAAATGTGCACAAGAAATGGGAAATGGATGGTTCTTGAAGAATAACCCAAACAAATGGTATGGAAATGATCTATGAGTGATGAGGATCAAGAATCCAGCAAGAGTTTTGTGAATGGAGTCTTGTAGCAAAAGTTTGTGGATAATGAGCAATTTTGCACAAGAGATGAGAATGAGAGAGTGAGTGTGTATCCTGGCTGCCTTTAACCCTAATTCTGGTTGTTATGGAATGTATATGGCAATGCAAAAGGACCAGATCAATTGCACGTGAGAGAGGGCTGATTTTTGTGAAAATGCAAATTTGGCCCAAGTGTGCCATAAGCATTCCAAGCTCAAGATTTGCTGGCCTCTTTTGCATGTGCATTCACCATCCCACCAATGATTCAAAGCAAACAATTTCAGCCCTTGGATGTAAGCTATCACACAATTGTCATGCCTTGTGCAAATCCAAGTGTAAAATGCAAGTTTTATGGAACTTTCTCATGTGCACGAATTTTGCCACTTTTCTTTGAGCCAAATGACCTAAATGAGATACATTTTGATTGTGTAAACTTACTTTGGACATGGCATAGCAAACTATCCACTTTTGAGCCTTTGTGCAAATGGCTTGGCCTTGAATTTTTGAATTTTGCCTTAGGACAACCATTTTTTCGAGGGCCTTAGAGAAAAAACTATGAATCTCCAGAAAATGCGCTTGTACTTTTTGAAAATGGCAGCCCTTACTCTCCAAATTTCATGTTTACCTTTGGTCCATTTGAAGATTTTTTGATCAAGTTAAGGCCTTGTGAAGTTTTAGTTCAAAATAGCCAAAAATAGTAACTTTTCCATAACCAAATTTGTGCACTTTTGCCAAAACCCCTCAAACCACCAAAATTTTTGGAATTTAAGCTCACCAAAAATCTTATAATATTGAATAGACCTCATTTGGCCAAAAAAGTTGGGTTGGACCCCTTGGAATGGCACAGTTGACTTTTTTTGGGCCCAGTTGACTTTCTGCCTCATCTGCAAGTAACTGAGGCAATGACTGACTTCCACTTGGAATTTTCCCATGAAAATTGACATGTAGGAACCTCTTATCATATAGAAGACATTTCCCAAAAGATTTGGCCAAAATTATGAGGTTAAGGCCCTTGAAACCAAAACCCTAATTTGGTCGCATTGCCTAGGAGCCTTGCATTGTCTTGAAACTTGTGATGACTAAGCAATCTTCTGAGCTTTTGCAAGTGAACTTGGCCTTTCCAAAGGAGTCTAGACTCATCATAGGCCTCTCACAAATCCATTGGAACCATTGTCTTGGCTTAAATGGCCTTCAACACCTCCCCAGATGGCCATATGCCTCATGCTAGGGCTTGATGCTTGTCATGCTTTATTTTTCTATGCTATAATGCTATATATATGATATGCTTATGATGCAAATGGTGTATTATGATGCTTAAAATGAAGAGGGAAAATTTGGGGTTCTACAACTGCCCCTATTCAAGCAACTGTTGATCTGAAAAGGACGATTGCTTCCGCTTTCGGACGTTCAGGATAAACTGTGGTTGAATACCCAAGAAGAACGGAAATTTGCGCTCTGATGCAGAAAACAAGAAATGGGAAATAAACCCAATCCAAAGACGTTTCGACTGAGCTGAGAGATGAGCAGACGAGCTCCTGCCAACGAAACCAAAGATTCTGATGAATCATGAGACGAACGAGTCTTCAAATGACCTGTGACGCTAGGTTCAGAGAGCGGACGAGCCCTTAAGAATCTTCAAAGTAACCTGAGATAGACGAATCTCCTTCACTAATCCTTACGCAGATAAGTGGAATAAGACGGACGAGTCTCCTTTGAATAACCCTTACGCAGGTTCCGGAAATGCATATAAGTCTGTGGGATAGACATGCAACTAGGATAGACGAATCCTCTTCACGAATCCTTACGCAGATAAGTGGGATAAGACGGACGAGTCTTCTTCGGATAACCCTTACGCAGGTTCCGGAAATGCATATAAGTCCGTGGGATAGACATGCAACTAGGATAGACGAATCCTCTTCACGAATCCTTACGCAGATAAGTGGGATAAGACGGACGAGTCTTCTTCGGATAACCCTTACGCAGGTTCCGGAAATTGTTTTGACATTCTAATCCCACCGTCAGGATTTTCAACCTCTTCAATGCGGACGAGCATTGGAATGATCATCAAAGAAACACAGACGAGTGTCATAAGTCGACGATACGGACGAGTGTCGGACGATGATCCAAGAAACACGGACGAGCGCTTCTGATAATGATACGGACGAATATCAATCATTGGTATAGACGAATATCAGAAATCCAACACAGACGAGCATTGGAATCTTCAATAGGGAGCAATCTAACACAGACGAGTGTCAGAAAAGATACAGACGAGTATCAGCTTATTTCAGTCGATCTTCAAAAGAAAATACCAAACACGGACGAGTGTCGGGGCGTGCAGACGAGCAATCTTCAAAGGAGTAACAAGCACGTACGAGTGCTAAGAGATGTGGTCGAGCATCAAATAAAGATGCGAGTACGGACGAGTACCGGCGACTTTCTTGGGGATATGCCTCAAATAAAGAGGAATCGGAAAATAAAAATGCACGGACGAGTGCTGCAGGGATGCAGACGAGCACCAAATCAAGATGCGCGCACATACGAGTACAAGCAACTTCGCTGGGGAAAAACTTCAAAGAACTAGTAAGCACGGACGAGTGCCGAGAGCTGCGGACGGTCATCAAATAAAGATGCTAGCACGGACAAGTGCTAGGGAATACCTCAAATAAAGAGGAATTTGCCGAGGAAAAGGCACGGACGAGTGCTGAAAGAGGATGAGCATCAAATAAAGATGCGAGCACAAACGAGTGCTAGTAGATATAGACTCTACTGGGGAGAATTTCTTCTTGCTCTACTGGGGAAGAGACTACTTCTTGTTCTGTTGGGGAATTCCCCTGGAAACGAGAATCCCGATGACTCTGTAGGGAAATGAAGTTACATGTAACTCTGCTGGGCAAGGAGAACTTCTAGCGATTCCGTTGTGGATAATAAACTTCTGATAACTCCACCGAGGATGGGAGACTTCTACTAACTCCTGCTGGGGATTGACCCGACCTCTGGGGAGTGCAGGTGTTCAGATACCTACTGAGAATAAGTCACTTGTAGACAGGCGCTCTGCCGGGGGAATACCTCTGCTTAGAGAATAACCCTCTTCTGTTTGGGGACTGCCCTGGGAGGAAAATGCTCGTACAGTTCTGGCAACTTCTGGGGAGACAGCTTGATCTTGCAGCCCTGGTGACTGTTGGGAAATAATTCTCCTTTTGAAAGTTCTGGTAACTTGCTGAGGAAGAAAATTCTTTTGCAGCTCTGGCAACTGCTGAGGAAAGCTTTTGTTGGAGATACGGTGATAACCTGCAAAACCTGCAATAACAGAATACACACGTATGCACAAAGATTGGTACGGCCTGATCTATTCATCTGCCGTCACCTGACACTCAAAGTGATGTTAAGTGTCTCTGCAATGTCATTTTTATCAGTTTGAAAAGCAACATGTTTCGCATGCAATGTTATTTGTCAAAAATTCAGGACATTTTTGCAAACAAAATAAACATAACACGGTGTTTGACTGAATATTCTTTTTATTAATTGGCCTCTGAATAGGCAAAATTTTACATCAGGAAGTAACCACCTGGAAAGAGGTAGCTACTGTAAATTTGAGAAAAAGAAACTATCCTAATGGTAATGGCATGGCATTCCAAAGAGTTTCCTTCCTGTTATGACTGGCATATCCTCAAGACATTTCGTTCCGTCTTCGGCCTTCTGAAGAGAATGAGGGGGCTGATCTCTACCCTTCTGATATGGTCAAGCTGTTTGAAGTGGTGATGTGTTTCAGATAAACCGGAGCGCATTTGTTCGCTTATTCCCTGATTTTGCGTGGATCGCCCTTTCGGGTTTTCAATCCACCGGGCTACCCTTTTTTGCCTGAGTTGTCCGATGTGGCTTTTCAACTCAGCGGGTGTACATTTTTTTATTTTTTCCCTAATTTTTGCCCGAGCTTTTATTCTGTTTTTAGCTCGCCGGGATGCCTTTTTTTTTTGCCTGGACCATAATTCTGTTTTTGTGTCCAGCGGGTCTTTTATGCGAAGTATTTTTTAACTGCGTCCGAGTTAACAGGGTATTGGAAGTCTTCGCCATTCATAGTGGTGAGCATCAGTGCTCCGCCTGAGAATACTTTCTTCACTATGAATGGTCCTTCATAATTTGGGGTCCACTTGCCCCTGTGATCTGAACTGGGAGGAATGACCCTCTTGAGTACAAGCTCGCCTACTTGGTACTCCCGAGTACGTACTCGCTGATCGAAGGCTCGCTTTATTCTCCTTTGATAAAGCTGGCTATGACAGATAGCTGCTAATCCCTTTTCCTCAATTAGGCATAGTTCATCGTATCGAGTACGCACCCACTCAGCCTCATCAAGCTTGACATCCATCAGCACCCGCAGTGAAGGGATTTCCACTTCAACAGGCAAGACTGCCTCCATGCCGTAGACTAAAGAGAAGGGGGTTGCCCCAGTTGACGTCCTGACTGACGTTCGGTACCCATGTAACGCAAACGGTAGCATCTCATGCCAATCTTTGTAGGTGATAACCATTTTCTGTACAATCCTCTTGATATTCTTGTTAGCTGCCTCTACCGCACCGTTCATCTTTGGTCGGTAAGGAGAGGAATTGTGATGCTGGATTTTGAAGTCCCGGCACAGTTCTGCCATCATCTTGTTGTTCAGATTAGAACCATTATCAGTAATGATTCGCTCGGGCACTCCATATCTGCATATGATATCTCTTTTCAGGAATTTTGCTACCACCTGGCGAGTAACATTGGCATAAGATGCAGCTTCTACCCATTTGGTGAAGTAATCAATCGCGACCAAGATGAAGCGATGTCCGTTTGACGCCGTTGGCTCTATTTTTCCTATCATGTCAATGCCCCATATGGCAAAGGGCCAGGGTGAAGACATCACATTCAGAGGATTTGGAGGCACATGCACTTTATCCACATAAATCTGGCATTTATGACATTTTCTGGCATAGGCACAACAGTCTGCATCCATTGTGATCCAATAATAGCCTGATCTTAGCAACTTTTTAGCCATTGCATGCCCTCCAGGGTGGGTACCAAAGGATCCTTCGTGCACCTCGTGCATCAGCAAGTCTGCTTCTGCCCTATCAACGCATCTGAGAAGTATCATATCAAAGTTTCTCTTATACAGGGAACCATCAGTGTTCAGGAAGAAACTACCAGCTAGCCTTCTTAATGTTTTCTTATCATTGGAAAATGCCCCGGGTGGGTATGTTTGATCCTCCAAGAAGCATTTGATGTCATGGTACCAAGGCTTATCATCTTTGACAATGTCTGCTGAGAACACATATGCTGGCTTGTCAAGTCTGGATACTGCAATTCGGGGCACAAAGTTGGCAGCTTGCACTTTGATCATGGATGAAATGGTAGCCAGAGCATCTGCAAACTGATTTTCGTCTCGAGGGATATACTCAAGCTTGACTGTTGTGAAGAAAGTCAATAACCTCCTTGTGTAGTCCCGATAAGGTATCAGATGAATCTCCGAACACAGTCAAAGTCTTGATCCTGAGGTCAATGGCTTCCTCAAGACCCATAATGCAAGCTTCGTATTCAGATTCGTTATTAGTGCAGTTAAAGGTGAGTTTTGTCGAGAAAGGCATGTGAACTCCCTTAGGTGTAATGAGTACTGCACCAACACCATGACCATTCATATTAACAGCCCCATCAAACATCATAGTCCATTCTTCATCTGGGTCAGGCCCTTCAGTGTGAATAGGCTCTTCATGATCTTTTGCTTTTATGAACATGATGTCTTCATCAGGGAAGTCAAATCTCATAGGCTGGTAATCATCAATGGGTTGCTCAGCTAGATAATCAGACAATACACTGCCTCTGATAGCTTTTTTGGATGTGTACTAAATGTCATATTCTGTGAGAATCATTTGCCATCTTGCAACCCGTCCGGTAAGTGTTGGCTTCTCAAAAATGTACTTAACCGGGTCCATCTTTGAGATCAATAAGGTAGTGTGGGTTAACATATACTGCCTCAGTCGGCGAGCAGCCCACGCTAAAGCACAACAAGTTTTCTCGAGCAGTGAATAACGTTGTTCACAGTCGGTAAACTTTTTGCTTAGGTAGTATATTGCGTACTCTTTTCGACCAGACTCGTCATGTTGGCCCAGCACACACCCCATTGACTCTTCTAATACCGTCAAGTACATGATCAGAGGTCTTCCTTCAACTGGAGGCATAAGGATCGGAGGCTCCTGTAAGTATTCCTTGATTTTGTCAAAAGCCCTCTGGCAGTCTTCGTTCCACCTGACTGTTTGTTCTTTTCTTAATAGCTTGAACAAGGGCTCATAGGTTGCTGTAAGATGAGATATGAACCTTGAAATGTAGTTCAATCTACCTAGGAACCCTCGAACTTCTTTCTCAGTCTTTGGTGCAGGCATTTCTTGAATGGCTTTAACTTTGTCAGGGTCAACTTCAATCCCTTTCTCACTTACAATAAATCCCAGCAGCTTACCAGATCGTACCCCGAATGTGCATTTGTTGGGGTTTAGCTTCAATTGGTACTTCCTCAGACACTTGAATAACTTCAACAGATTTACCAGGTGGTCTTCTTCTGTGAGGGACTTGGCAATCATGTCATCCACATAACATTCAATTTCTTTATGGATCATGTCATGGAATAATGTTACCATAGCCCGTTGATAAGTAGCACCAGCATTCTTCAGGCTGAATGGCATCACCTTATAACAGAATGTGCCCCAGGGTGTGATGAAAGTTGTCTTCTCCATGTCTTCAGGTGACATTTTGATCTGATTGTATCTTGAAAATCCATCCATGAAGGAGAACACCGAGAACTGAGCCGTATTGTCGACCAATACATCAATGTGAGGTAAAGGGAAGTCATCTTTCGGGCTGGCTCTGTTTAGGTCCCGGTAATCTACACACATCCTCACCTTGCCATCCTTCTTTGGCACTGGAACAATGTTAGCTATCCAAGGTGGGTAACTAGTCACGACAAGGAACCCGGCGTCCCACTGTTTCTGTAGCTCCTCTTTGATCTTCATCGCCATGTCAGGGCGAGTTCTTCTCAGTTTTTGCTTAACAGGAGGACAGTCTTCTTTTAACGGTAGCCGATGCACAACTATGTCTGTATCCAACCCTGGCATGTCCTGATATGAACAGGCAAAGATGTCAACATATTCACGCAACATTTCAATCAACCCCTTCTTAACTTCAGTCTGCAGGCTGGCACCTATCTTGATTTCCTTCTTAACCTCTTCTGTGCCGATGTTGATAACCTCGATTTCCTCCTGATGAGGCTGAATAGCTCTTTCCTCTTGCTTCAACAACCTGACCAGTTCTTCAGGGAGTTCATAATCTTCCTCAACCTCTTCATCAGCTTGGTAAATTGGATTGTCGAAGTTATGCTCAGTCATAGCAGGAGAGTTGTCAATGGAATCCGGTTGATCGACACTGCACAAGTGATGTGCTCATTCAGAATCTGTTTAGAGAAAACGCACACCAAGAGCAAGAAAGAAAAACACATTGCCATTTTCTTTATTTGTGCAAAAATTAAAATTGAAAGAAAAGGAACGATTTGATTGAAAAATGTCCTTTATTTATGACAAATAAATGCTTTCAAAACATGGAGGCCCATACAATGGATCCTTGTACCTTGGGCAGAGTACAGGGTTTGACATGCAGTATGTAGAAAAATGACAAATAAACAATTACTTTGTGATCCAGGTGACTTCGACGATGTCTTCCGCGGACCAGTTGGGAAGCTTCTCTCTCGGTGCACACGGGCGGATCCAATTATCCAGATTGCACTCGCTATCTCCGTCTTCACTGGTAGCACAGATATGATTGCAGTCCAGCAACCCAGCACTAGTAAAGGTAACGGTCTTGTTGTCTGATGAACGGACAAGCCCATCAGGCTGATACCCAAGCCCAAACTTGTCTTCCTTCTTTTCCAGCTCCAGTAGTCTGCCCCAGCCCTGGGCACTGCCTGATTGCACAACCTCCTTGGCCTGCTTGTAGGAGGTAATAGACGTACCTTCTTTATCTTCAGCCCTACTCAGAGGAGACAAGGAACTAACATTCACTGCTTCGAATGCCTGACACAGGGTTTCATGAATTTCACCATCCATCTCCACATATTTGAATGTAGATAAATGGCTCACAAATATGTCCTCTTCAATGCACACAGTCACAACTTGACCATCCGCTACGTACTTGAGCTTCTGGTGCAAGGTTGACGTCACAGCCCCTGCGGCATGAATCCAGGGTCGATCAAGTAGACATCTATAAGCAGGTTGGATGTCCATCACGTAGAACGTGCTCTTAAACACTTGCGACCCAACCTTTATTGGCAACTCAACCTCTCCAAAGACAAATCTCCGAGAACCGTCGAAAGCCTTTACCACCAAATCACTTGGCCTCAAAACAACCCCTTCCACATTGAGTTTCATTAACGCCTTCTTCGGCAAGACATTAAGAGATGACCCAGTATCAACCAGGACATGGGACAACACAACCCCTTTGCACTCAATTGTGATGTGGAGAGCTTTGTTATGATTCCTCCCTTCAGTAGTAAGGTCTCTATCAGTAAAGCCCAGACCATGGCTCGCATTTATACTTCCCACCACAGCTTCTAACTGATTCACAGTAATCTCCTGAGGAACATACGCCATCTGCAACACCTTCAGAAGGGCTTCTCTATGAGCTGGTGAGCACATTAGCAGTGACAAGATAGAGATTTTGGAGGGAGTTTGATTTAGCTGCTTGACTACCTTGTAGTTGCTCTTCTTAATAATCCTCATGAACTCCTCCATTTCCTTCTCGAAAGTACTTTGACCAGTAGAGGGAGTGGCATTATCGTCAGTTGCTATTTGCTCCCCTTTGGCTTTAGCCGAAGCCTCAGCATCAGTGTCTCCTCTCAAAGTCTGGGGAGCGAATAAGCGACCACTTCTCGTGAAACCTCCACTTCCCCCAACATTCACCACAGCTGGGTCCATGGTTACTTTCTTATTTTCCACTTTCTGTCCTCCGACATACACTTCTGATCCGTAATGCCACGGAATAGCTTTCCCATCTGAATACGGAATAGGCCCAGGCACCGTGATGGTGACGGGACTTACTTCCGGGACATAAATAGTAACCGGCTCTCCTCGCACTGGCATTTCAGCAGGATCATAGAATATGGTCACCGTTGACACTTCATCAGTCCTCTTATCAGCCCTGTCGAACTGTAACAACCCATCATCCATCAGTCTCTGTAAACCAGTCTTCAATCTGTCACAACCATTCTTCGACTCAGCACAGTCTTCGCAATCGAGCCCACAACCCGGGAAAACCTGACCCTTCAACAATCTCTCCTTGACCAGCAGCAAAGAGGTCTTCACTTCTTCAACCCTCTCCACCAAGTTCAGCCTCTCCTCCATCTCAATAGCATTAACCCTGGCTCCCCCATGATTAGGGATAGGGTTATTCGTGACATTCGGAGGCGGCGCAAAATTGATTGCTTTGGCGTCGATCAAATCCTGAACTTTATAGTGCAAAGCCCTGCACTTCTCCGTCGAGTGCCCGGGTGCCCCAGAATGGAAAGCGCATCGAACATTGGCGTCGTAACCTAGAGGAAGAGTTCCAGTAGGTGGAGCCAAGGTCCTCAGTTGAATTAAGTTCAGTTCCAATAATCTCTGGAGTAAAGCTATGTAAGTCATTGGGATCACATCAAAAACTCTATCAGCTTGGCGTGGCTGCCTCTGTTGATACGATCTCTGTTGGTAGTTGCGCTGCTGTTGTTGCTGAGGCTGTTGTAGAGCCTGTTGAGCTGGTTGAATTGGTGTAGTGGGAACTGTGACTGCAGCTATCTGATTGTATTCTCGTCTATAACCTCTTCCTCTGCCTCGGCCATATACTGCGTTAGCTTCCCCTTCTCTTCTTCTAGGAGGTCCGCCAAAGGCTTTCCTCGCTCCTCCAGAGCTACCAGCAGTATTAGGGTCCTGAATCTTCCCCATCTTTAACAGAGTCTCAACTCTCTCCAGCAATCACTATATCATTGAACTTGGTGGCCGAGCTAGACGCCAACCTCTCCAGAAAAACACCTTGGAGAGTGCCCATAAACATGTCGGCCATTTCGTCCTCTAAGAGGGGTGGTTGCACCCTGGCAGCTAGCTGGCGCCACCTCTGGGCATATTCTTTGAAACCTTCTTTTGCCGTCTGAGCCATGTGCTGCAACTGCGTGCGTTTCGGAGCCAAGTCCATGTTATATTGATACTGCCTCACAAAGGCTTCAGCTAAATCCTTCCAACTCTTGATATTGACCCTACTGAGCTTCATGTACCATTCAAGAGAAGCTCCCACCAAGCTATCCTGAAAATAATACATCCAAAGTTTCTCATCATCTGTGTGAGCGGCAATTCTCCCGACAAATGATTGCAGATGGGTCTTCGGGCAAGCAGTGCCATCATACTTCTAAAAGATTGGAACTTTGAACTTATACGGGATCCTGACCCCAGGAACCAAGCCCAAGTCAGTTATGTCAAATCCCAAAGAGCTTTGGGACTGAATAGCTTTGATTTGCTCAGCCATCTCTTCGAACCTCTTGTTCATCTCTGCTCCTTGACCTTCAGCTTCATCAAGTAGAGTGAACTGGTCGTCATGATTGTCCATCTGAATATTGTGCAACCCATCGTTCATTATTGTCACTCCTGGTTGTGTAACAGGAGGTTCAACCTGACGTGCGCCCACACCAGTACGATTGTCAGCAGTAGCAGCAGCCGCAGTGTTCCTGTTCTGATTCTCAACCATCTCCCGCAGACGCTCTTGGTTCTGCCCCATGCCGGCCATTAGTGTCATAAAATTATCCATCCTTTGTCTCAGATCTTCCAAGTCCGCTTGCATCTGGTCCATGACTCGTTCTCTGTTAATCTTGGTTGGATATCTGTGTACTGCTGGTTGTCCCCGAACTTTACGAGGAGCTATAGTGCCTGAGGTCACAAAACACGTTAGTAATTGAGACAACACCTGCAAAACAAACAAACAGGTTATATGCAATGCAATGTAACTGTTCATGTTCCCAATCTTAAGCATTTGGCATGCCCCAGTTCTGGCATCTATCTCAGACAATCACTTTCAGTGCTTAGCTTTCAAACCTTCTCTTTGATAAGTGTTTAGACATTAGCAGTATCCAGACAAACGAGTCTTGCACATTTAAAATGACAATTTTCACATTAATACTGAATGTGAACAAACCACTGTAGGCTAAAAGTCAGAAAACAACCAGGAATATTCCCCGGAGGGTTACGGATCAGTACATCAGATAAAGACAAAATACAAAAATAAGCAAGACTCCTACAACAAGCCTGTAGGTAGTTTGAAAAATAATCTAAGATAAGGACTCCGGCTCTGCCACCTCTGCCCTGCTTTCCTTGACACCCGCTCTCAGCTTGAGTTCTTCGATCTCTTTCCTTGCTTCCTCAAGAGCTAATTGACTTTGGGCTAGCTGTTGGGTCTTCTCCCTCCAGATGGCGTGGGCTTGTTCCACTTCCTCCTTCTTGAAAGCCATCTGAACTTCAAAGAACTCCTCCTTCTCTTTGAATTTATTTTGCTCTTCATCTCTTTGGCCTTGCAGCCAAACAATGGACTGACGAGCACCTTTGAGAGTCTTTAAAGTCTCCTTGCGCTTAGCTTCTCTTTGAGCTTCCATCATACCCAATCTGTGGAAATGGGCTTCTCTACCGGTAAAATCCTTCTCTTTGTCTTCCAGAGAGGCTTGGAGCTTCTGCAGCTTGTCTTCAGCTTCCTTCTTGGCTCTATTGGCTTTGTGGATAGGCTTACCATCTCAATATTCTCTACTCTGACCTCATGCAGCTGAGCTTCTAGCTTCTTGTACTCCTCCAAGGAAACCGTACTGCTCTGACTTGGTACCTCTCGAGGATAGAGTGGAGCCTCGACTGAAAAAGGCATGAGAACTGACTCAATATGTCTTTGCAACCATTCAGCATAGGGTGGATATGTCTTGGGATCAACTCGGCCGAAGTCTTTCTTCCCCCTTTTTATCTTGTGAGCCCAGGATTGGACTGCTTGTTGAATTAACTCTCTGTTTCCGTCAGCAGGAAAGTACAAAGATTCAGCAAACATTTCCATCTGAGGAGGATCTTTCAAAGGGTAGCCAAACTGCTTTCTGGCTAATGTTGGGTAGTAATTGATGACACCTTTCCTTCCTAGCAAAGGCACTCCAGCAAACCTTCCGCAACTAACCACCAACTCCTTTCCTAGCAAATCCCTGTCATAACCCCAAGCAATGTCTTCTTCAGTCAATCCCATCAGTCTTCTGGACCATCTCCATTCGTCTCGTATATCCTTGAAGGCACCTGACTTAGGCAACTGTCTAGCAAACCATTCAGCAAACAAAGGAGCACAGCAGACCACTGAACCACCTCTACCTTTCTCGTTTCTGTAATGGACACTAAAATAAAAGTCACCCAATAAAGTAGGCACTGGATTGCCTTTTGCAAAGATCGAGATCGCCTCTAAGCTGACAAACTCTTTCTCAGGAAACAGGCTAGACCCATATACCATCAATGCAAGCAAAGCTCCAAAGTCATTCCACTTAACCTCTGTAGCATACTTCTCAGCCTCTGGGATAAGAACACTCCAGGGTAGACCTCTGCCTTCACTCTCTTGCAGAGCCTTTCTGACTGAAACAACTGGCAACCTACAAACCTTGGCTATGTCTTCATCTCTGAGCACAACCTCTGACCCGTAGAACGGCAATGTCTCTCTGATCGGAACACTCAGCATGCTGGAGATCTCTTCTAATGTCGGAGCTAAGATATAACCTGGGAAAATAAAGCAGCGCAGCAGGGGATCATAAAATTGCAACAAGGTATGCAAGCTGTCTTTCTGGTCTGCAGTGGGCTTGTCCACAAACTTCAGTATCTGGCCATATCTTTTCTTGAAATTGCCCAAGACTTGATCGTTCATTAGACCCGCTAACCTCTGAACACTTTTAACTTCCGGCTGAAGAAAGGTATAATGCACATTCTTTTTTCTCGGATCTCTTCTGATCTCTGCCATGGAGATAAGAATACCAGAACTGGGAACAGATGTGAGCAATGACCTGAAAAATGGGAAACATAAACAGTTAATGCAAAGAGTGATGCAAATGTAATGCAATGCAAGCATATGACCAACTGGGACCATCTGAACTGGAACACTGATAAGGGCCCCTCTGAACAACTGGAAAACCCAAAAGTTTACTGAGTCACACCCTCTGATAATCACAACTCTCTGATAGAAGATCTCAGAATCACAGTATCAAGAAATCCAGAATTCCATAACCATAACTTCGGAACCATAGAATCATAGAACCATGGATCATAATCACAGGACCAAAGATCATAACAAAAACCACTTAACAGATGAGTGTATGTTGAGGTCATGGGTTCCTGCACACCTGTAAACACCCCCCCAATCTCACGGGTAAAAGGCTCCGGGTCAGACATCACGGACTCTCAAAGCCACATAGCAATAATACTGTCACCATCTCCGAGAAATGGCTCATGACCAAATCAGGGAATCGGTTTG
Organism: Lathyrus aphaca; assembly: GCA_963966055.1. Classification (NCBI taxonomy): domain Eukaryota; kingdom Viridiplantae; phylum Streptophyta; class Magnoliopsida; order Fabales; family Fabaceae; genus Lathyrus; species Lathyrus aphaca. The sequence goes on along the minus strand of OZ014519.1, from coordinate 273,796,037 downwards.
GCATTATATACTACGCAGGGAGGCCTCAGCTGAGTCTAGGACACAAGGTCATCCTATGTGATCCCCAGGTGGGCCCTCGGATGCGAATGGGTTTGCCACAAAATGTGGGCTGCCACTGTCATCACCAAAGAGGGATGTTTCCACAAGGTTCTCAATGATCGGTCCCTAGCTGCACATAATTGTCAGGGTCATGTAATGAGAGAGGAAGATCCCCAAATCAAGACATTTCCAAGACAATCGCAACCTGGGTGTGGAACTCACTACTACCCCCATGACAAGATCTCATGAGGCCAAAGTGGAACCACTCTAAGTCCTATGGTGCACTCGAGCCGGGTACTTGGCTCATATCTCTCAAGAACAAGTTACACCCATCCCACCAAAGAAAACCAGTCCAGACAGTCCAGTATATACATGATGCAGTAAATAAAGACTGAAAACTGTAAATAAAGCTGTAAATAAACAACCATAACATACAACAAGCCACAACAAGCAAACATCACCCAATGAAACAGCAACAAACAAGCACTAGGAGAGACTCTCAAGGGAACCAGAGATTCTGTGTTCGTCCCCAGCAGAGTCGCCAGCTGTCGCTCCCCGGATTTCGATCCTGGTACAAACGAGAAAGTGGCACGGAAAAAGAATAGAGTCGCCAGCCAGGCATTTTTATCTCGAAGAGAGGGAATGGTAATGCTGCACAAACCAAAAAGAAAGAAGAGGAAGGACACGGGTCCTACGAACCAAAGAGACTGAGTTCGGGAGTCGGTTACGACCTGGGAAGGTATTAGCACCCGGATCGTCCGCCGTACCCGACGGGATCCACGCTTGCAAAGATAACTATTTCAAAAGGGTGAGGGTATGAAAGCTGCAGCAAAAGAAAAGAAACTGAACTGGAAATAAACTGAGAAAAGGATTGAAATAAGAAAATAAAGAGAAAAATGTAGGGAAAATAAAGATTGTGCTCGAACGGGCCCTACCCCGCTGCCTACGTACCTCATCAGGATAATGAGGATCAGAGACGCCGTAGTTCCCCTAACTAGGGGTACCAAAAGGAAAATTGCTTGTGAATTAAGGCTTGAACTGCCTATGCCATTGCTTAGGTGTTGCAGACTCGGACGACGAGTGCGTAACCGTCTTGCAAAATGGCAAGTAGGAGCAAGTTCGTGTACGGAGCGAAGGAGATGAGAAAAGAATTCCCGAAGGAAAGACGCTTATTGTTTGTTTGTGTTTTTTTTAGAAGCTTTTAGGAGTGTGTCACAAGGAAGTGAACTCAAGCTCTTTTCTATGGAATGTGCACTTGTCACTACATTTCAAGATGGAATAATAGAACAAGCACACTCAAGTAAGGAGAAGATCCCCAAAACTTGAACCAAAAGATTAGGGCCTAGGCTCACTAACTTGCTTAATTATTAAGTGCTTTTGGTTATTTACAGATGAAGAAGTGTTTTTTATGCTTTTCTTTTATGAAGGAGATACCTTGATCAGACTTGTGCATCACAAGGTAAACTTGTACTATCCCAAGATTAGAAGACTAGAAGCATACCTCATGGAATAAGGCTATGGATCAATGCATCACTTCAAAGTTATTAAAGTGTTTTTTAAGAGTTATGAGATGAGAAGAGAAAGAGAACCAATAGGAGCAAAAAGGAAAAACTAGGGGGAAGTTTCTATCCTAAGTTAGCATGCATGGAGTTCCTAGGGTTTGTGAGGTCTTTCTAACCTACAAAGGATCTCAAGAGAAGAAGAAGAAGATAAAAGGAGAGATGAGAAAGGCCTAAGCCCAACAAGAAGATGTTAGTCCATATAAACAATATTAGAAGAGATGAGAAATGGAGATGTGGAACTCAATTCCCACATCTCAAACTTACCATAGCCCCTGCAAGGTTAGTGTAATAACATAAAATCAAGGCATAACCAACAAGTCAGAAGCTACACAAGCATATAGGCATGGAAAAGAGTTCACAAGATGATAAGCAAAGCAACACAAGATCATATTGAGATGATTAGAAGTGAAACAAGTGCAAAGAAGGCATGCATAACACTTAAAGAAATAAAACACATAAAAGATACCCAACACCAAGACTCAAGGAGATTCAAACCCTATCCTAAGACCAGGAGCAACCATAGACCTCTAAAGGACCCCAAAAGATGAAGAGAAGTTGGCACAAGTGCCCTTCTAAGCTTAAAAGAGACTAGAAGACTCAAAGGGTGCAAAACAAGGCAAGGTGAGGAAGAAAATACCCAAGAAAAATATCCAAGCACTTAAAAAATTCTACCCAACCAGAAAAGCACTCTACAAACACAAGGAAATGAGAATCCAAAAGGGTTTGCAAAAATACAGAACCAAATTAGGTCAATGAAGCTCAAGGATGCAAGGTATCACCATTTAGGGTTTTGAAACTTAAGGCACAAGTAACTCAAGCAAAATCCAGCAAGGAAGTTTGTGAAAAATCCAAGATAAATCATGAAGATAGTGGAGTGTCTTAGGATTTGAGTGCAAAAAGAATGGGGTTCATAGCTTAAAGGATGAGAGAAATAGAAATTGGACAAGGCATATTGGTCTATGAGAGTTCACAAGAAAGCAATGCTCAATGTTGAATTTATTTGGCCACGTGGGATGAAAATAAAAATTTGGAAAACTTATGATAAAAAACTAGATGAATCAAGGAGTGTATATGAATTTTTTTGGATATTTTAGAGTTAAAGAAATATTTAAAATGAATTAAAAGCAAATGAAATAAATTGGTAGAGAAAAGAAATAAAAATAAAACAAATGGGCCAGGGGGGTGTAAAGAGCAACTGCGCCCAGTTAAAAAACTCCATGGGCCTCGCAGGGGGGGGGGGTGCGAATAGAACCTAGGACTGCTGCATCTTCTTCTTCATGCAAACCCTAACCCTTCCTCCACCATTAATGAACTAAGAACCCTAACCCTAACCCTAGCCATACGAAAACTCAAACCAAGCCACGACAAGCCATCAAACTTTCCAGAATTAACAAACTAACATCCCTAAACACGAACACATGCTTGGATTGGAACAAAACTCAAAGAATCTCAAGATATGAGTGAAAATAAAATTGTCCATCAAACTTTAAATCAACATAACTTTGTAAATACTCAACCATTTCACAAACTACAAACAGCAGTGTAACCAGCGCAACATGAGGATTCTAAAACACACAATCAAACACATTTCTATGAGATGCGAATTTTGAGTATACCTGAGGTGTTGTCCAAAATTAGGAGTCAAGAATGGTATAAAATGATGGCAAATAGTCTCCTTATCCCCTTAGATGCAAAATAAAGGCATCTAAGGCTTTGCAAGCTTGTGAATCCAGCAATAAGCCTCCTTGTGCTTCAAAGCTCTTCAAATGGCCATTTGAGCAAACTCCACTATAAATCTAGATCCATGGGTGCTTAATGATCTTTGAGATGAGAGGAGTATGGATATGGTCTTGGATTGAATAAAGCTTGCCTAGATCAAAAGTTATGGCACAAAATGCAAATGTGTACAAGAAATGGGAAATGGATGGTTCTTGAAGAATAACCCAAACAAATGGTATGGAAATGATCTATGAGTGATGAGGATCAAGAATCCAGCAAGATTTTTGTGAATGGAGTCTTGTAGCAAAAGTTTGTGGATAATGAGCAATTTTGCACAAGAGATGAGAATGAGAGAGTGAGTGTGTATCCTGGCTGCCTTTAACCCTAATTCTGGTTGTTATGGAATGTATATGGCAATGCAAAAGGACCAGATCAATTGCACGTGAGAGAGGGCTGATTTTTGTGAAAATGCAAATTTGGCCCAAGTGTGCCATAAGCATGCCAAGCTCATGATTTGCTGGCCTCTTTTGCATGTGCATTCACCATCCCACCAATGATTCAAAGCAAACAATTTCAGCCCTTGGATGTAAGCTATCACACAATTGTCATGCCTTGTGCAAATCCAAGTGTAAAATGCAAGTTTTATGGAACTTTCTCATGTGCACGAATTTTGCCACTTTTCTTTGAGACAAATGACCTAAATGAGATGCATTTTGATTGTGTAAAGTTACTTTGGACATGGCATAGCAAACTATCCACTTTTGAGCCTTTGTGCAAATGGCTTGGCCTTGAATTTTTGAATTTTGCCTTAGGACAACCATTTTTTCGAGGGCCTTAGAGAAAAAACTATGAATCTCCAGAAAATGCTCTTGTAATTTTTGAAAATGGCAGCCCTTACTCTCCAAATTTCATGTTTACCTTTGGTCCATTTGAAGATTTTTTGATCAAGTTAAGGCCTTGTGAAGTTTTAGGTCAAAATAGCCAAAAATAGTAACTTTTCCATAACCAAATTTGTGCACTTTTGCCAAAACCCCTCAAACCACCAAAAATTTTGGACTTTAAGCTCACCAAAAATCTTATAATATTGAATAGACCTCATTTTGCCAAAAAAGTTGGGTTGGACCCCTTGGAATGGCACAGTTGACTTTTTTTTGGACCCAGTTGACTTTCTGCCTCATCTGCAAGTAACTGAGGCAATGACTGACTTCCACTTGGAATTTTTCCATGAAAATTGACATGTAGGAACCTCTTATCATATAGAAGACATTGCCCAAAAGAGTTGGCCAAAATTATGAGGTTAAGGCCCTTGAAACCAAAACCCTAATTTGGTCGCATTGCCTAGGAGCCTTGCATTGTCTTGAAACTTGTGATGACTAAGCAATCTTCTGAGCTTTTGCAAGTGAACTTGGCCTTGACAAAGGAGTCTAGACTCATCATAGGCCTCTCACAAATCCATTGGAACCCTTGTCTTGGCTTAAATGGCCTTCAACACCTCCCCAGATGGCCATATGCCTCATGCTAGGGCTTGATGCTTGTCATGCTTTATTTTTCTATGCTATAATGCTATATATATATAATATGCTTATGATGAAAATGGTGTATTATGATGCTTAAAATAAAGAGGGCAAATTTGGGGTTCTACACTCCTCATACAGACCATAGGGGCAAGTGGACTCCAAATTACGATGGCCCGTTCATAGTAAAGAAAGTTTTCTCTGGTGGAGCACTGATGCTCAGTACTATGGATGGCGAAGACTTCCCGTTCCCTGTGAATTCAGATGCAGTTAAAAAATACTTCGCATAAAATGACCCTCTGGGCATAAAAACAGAATGTAAGTCCAGGAAAAAATAGGGCATCCCGACGAGTTAAAAATAGAATAAAAGACTCGGGCAAAAATAAGGGAAGATAAATAAAAAAAGTGTACACCCGCTGAGTTGAAAAGCCACATTGGACAGCTCAGGAAAAAATGGGTATCCCGGTGGATTGAAAACCCGAAAGGGCGATCCACGAAAAATAAGTGAATAAGCGAATAACTGCATTCTGAATTCGTCTATATCACTCACAACATGGCAATATTCGAAGGGTTAAAGCATCGGTCAGAATCAACCTTCTTCAGAAAGCAAGACGAGAAGAGCGTCAAGGGTCATACGGGTCATAGCAAAGAGAAGCACACTGAAGCGTCATCAACATTTCCAGCATCTTTTTGTTTCTCAATTTGTAACAATCTTCTCATTTTAGGGGATCTGTTTCTTTGACTGTACTTGCCAATTCAGGGCACGCAAATTAATAAAATCAGATTTTCAGTCATATTTCGTCTCGTATATTTAGTTTTCATTTGCAAAAGTTTCCGATGTCTTTAACACATTAATTGCATAAATACAGATGCGTCTTTTCTAAATTACATGCTTACAGGAAATGTATTTGCTCCCGGGAGTGTCTAAATTCCTATGATGGAATCCGGTAAAGGACACCTTGAGGTACTTGTATGTTTTCTTTGTCATAATAGGATTGCAGGTATTCAAAGCACAACGCGGGGCAGGAAAGCTCCTCCCCAAACCAAACAGCATCAGAAGGGGCTCCTTTCCCCATCAAATTTCACCATCCTCAGCAGGATCTCTACAGAAACCTCTAGGAAGGTCGTTCAGTGATCGTTCCTCCCCAGCCAAGTGCAAAGACATGGAACCATCTCCCCGCTGAGCTCCAGCCTCCATCCAGAAGAGCAATGTCTGAAGATCTCACAATAAAGTGACAGAAATTTCCACAAGACCCCAGCTGGGCTGCTCACCAATAAGATAAGTTTATCATTGAATTGTATCCCCAAGCAGTTGTACATCTTATCAGATCTACCAATGATCTCATCCCCAGCTGGGACACTCCTTCAGGAAAATCAGCCAAAGTTCTTCACAGCAACGGGATCCGAATTCCGGATCGGTATCTTTTGCTTAATCATAGCATTCGCATCATATTTTCCCCCAAAGCGTAGCATTCCGTTTAATACAGAGCATTACGGCAAAAATCAAACATATGGCATAATCACAAGCCATGTTTTGAATCGGTCACCTGTGAACATTGACATCCCATCAACGATATACCAGACACCTCTCAAAATTCTCTGCAGAAGGCCAAAGCATTTTCTTTGCATTTCCCGGATACAGACACATGCTCCTTTTGACACACGTTCGTGTCATCTTTCCCCAGAAAGTCGCCGGAACACTTTCCACAAACAGATACTTATACATTACAGATAATCCTCGACACTCGTCTGTGTCATATCCCCAGCAAAAAGCCAAAGCGTCCCCTTTGCACTCACAAAAACATATTAATACACTCTCCTGACACCCGTTCGTGTCACCTATCCCCAACACAGTTGCCTAAACCCTTGCATATTAATACTTTCCCGACGCTCGCCCGTGTCTTCCTATCCCCACAGGTCGTCAAACACCTTTTATATTTATAAATTCATAACTTATACACTTCCTCTTATGATACTCGTCTGTATCATACTCTCCCCAGCAAGTTGAACACTCGTCTGTGCCTCACTCATACCTTCTTACTCGTACAGATACTCGTCCGTATCATGTATACACCGTCTACCTCCCCTCAGAGTCGGCACTTGTCCGTATTCTTTGTTACCCAGTTGATACTCGTCCGTATCATCATCTCTGAGCATGTGTCAACATTTGTTTCTACCGATACTCGTCCGTATCATGGTCCTAAGGATGCTCGTCCGCATCTTTAATCTATACACAGAGTCGAAACACTTATACCTTTCATTTCTTAAATGTAGACACTCGTCCGTGCCTACCACTTCCCCAGGAGAGTTCCCAGCAAATTCTTAGCAAAACTTCTTTTCTATCCGACATTCGTCCTATGTCGTGATATCTTCGGTAGCCGTACCCTGCCAGGTGATCGTCCTTCACCTTGGATGACCGTCCCTCATCCTTTCCCCCGGCGGAGTCTCCATTATTGGAACCCTTTTCTATCCGACATTCGTCCTATGTCGTGATATTTTAGCAGCCGTCCCCTGCTAGGTGATCGTCCTTCACCCATTTGATGATCGTCCTTCATCACTCTTATCCGATGGTCGTCCCCATCGTTGATTCTATTATCTGACATTCATCTTATGTCATGATAAACACCGAGAGCGGCCGTACCCTGCTAGGTGATCGTCCTTCACCTCTTGATGATCTTCCTTCATCATGCTTATCCGATGGTCGTCCCCATCGTCGACCTTTTCTATCCGGCATTCGTCCTATGTCGTGATATGTTTGGCAGCCATCCTCTGCCAGGTGATCGTCCTTCACCTTAGATGACCGTCCCTCATCTTATCCCCAACAGAGCAGCCGTCCCCTGCCAGGTGATCGACCTTCACCTCTGATGACTGTACCTCATCATTTATTTCATTTATGTTTTTAACCTGATGGCCGTCCCCATCATTACCTTTATCGTTAATCCCCAGAGAGTTTTTGTTCTTTACTCGATGGCCGTCCCCATCATGATCCTTTATTTCCCCAGCATGTCGGCCGTACCCGTCATTGCTTTATCCCCAGCAGTCGTCCTCTGCTCGACGGTCGTCCTCCGTCGCCCACACTTTATAATCATACTTTACTTCCTTTTATAATTTATATCCCTTTTCTTCTTCATTCAGTGAGCGCAAATTCTGGACTGTCTTTGGGTATTCAACCACAAGTTATCTTGTTTGCCTGTTAAGCCGTCGCTTACATCCCGCACAGCTAACTCATGCTTGAATAGGGGCAGCTATAAACACCCCAAATTTTCCCTCACTCATTTCACCATGGCTTGTGATCTTTCACATTTGCATTAGTTCAATCATAGCATATCATATTGCATTTTTGATTCACTGCATTGGTTCAAAGTCATCTGCATCTAGGGTTTATGATCAGAGCAATCCCTGAGCTATCTGAGCCACTCCAAAGGTCTTAAATCATCTCAAGAGGGTCCATGTATGTTCAAGCATCATATTATATCCTCCCAAGAGCAAGGAAGTCAGAAAATCACAAGAACTGAGAGAGGCATTGAAGCAGAGCCAGGTTTAACTACACAGATGACCTAGAATTAGGGTTTTGGTTTCAGAGGCCATAACTCCAATTTTTTTGGTCATTCTTGTTTCTATTGGTAATTATATACTATAAGGATCATGCATACCAATTTTCATAAAGAAATTCAATGGGGAAGGCATCTGATCAATAAATGACTTCTTGAGCAAGTCAGTGCAAAATCAGGGCATCTGAGGCCCCCAATCATCCAACCAAAGGGTCTTCTCCATCATTTTGGGTGTATATGATCTTTATTTGATCTTAGAAGAAGTTATAAGTTCACAAAATTGAAGAATCTCAAGCCATTTGAAAAGTTGCCATTTTGGGAAAGTGACTTGTAATGCAAAATTGCCATTTTGGGAATGTTTTTCAACCTCCTCTTTTTGATTCAAAAATGCTTCAAATGAAAAATTCTTGGTCATGAAATTTGTAGATTGGATCATTCCCTTTTCAAAAAGTACAAGAACTTGATTTAATTCATCATAGAAGTCAAGTTATGGCTTTGCAAAGTTGGGAAAAATCATAAAATTTCACTAATGCACCAAAGAGGAAAGTTTGCAAAAACACTTGCCAAAGCCAAATGTGACTTCTAATTGACTTCTAAGAATTGCACAAACATCACACATGACCTATAATTCAGAATTGCACAAGGAAATCCCAAGTTTCATGCCTTGAACATCAAGATTTCTTAAAGGGGCCAAAACATCACATAATTGCAAAACACCCCATAGTTTTCTTCTCTCTTGCTGAATTGCCTCAAGAATGGATTTGTGGACCTCCATGAAGTCAGCTGCGCATGGACATGCCCAAGGGCCAGCTGTGTTCTTGCCCATACCTCAAGTACAAGTCATGTTGACATTTTTGCAACTTGCTCATACCAATCAACATAGGCCACCACCCACCCTCTGACCTATATCAGCTTACTATGTGAACCAAAAGCAAGCCATTCCATAACATAACACAAGCTGAAACCTCCAAGAACTCAGCAATCACAAAAACTCCCTCTTATGCAAAAGCCTTCGAAATTCATAGCTCAACCATCAAACCTCAAAACAAATTCCACCATTCAACTCCATATCCATTGCTAATCATTTCCCACCCTTCATTTTTCCCTAAAACACCCTGAATCAAAAACACGATTTTGACATTGCTTGAACTGAATTTCTGCCAACTTTATTTAGAGGCCATTTCAACTCCAACCAAGCATCACAAACACTTCAGGAGGATCATTGTAGCTGATTTGAAGCAAAGAAGCAGCCAACTAGTGCCATTTTCGAAAGCTTCAATTCAGGTATCATCAAGAACATTTTTTCCAGAAATGATTTCTTATGTTCTTAGATTGTTCTCCATGCTTCACTGATCACACTGCACCTTTTGGTTTTGAAAATGATTCAGTTTTAAGCATGTATGAAGTTTCTGAAATTTCTGTGAAATTTTCCGTTTTGATTCGAATTTCTCTGTTCATGTGAAATAAATTATGTTTGATGGTTGATTCTTGTTTAGAATGGGGTGGGGATCATTTCTGGAGAGTTTAAGGGCTTAGGGTTACGTATAGAGTGAGATAGCTTGAGAGGATAGCCGAAGAAGATAACCGGAACACTGTTCCGGTCACCTGAAAGTGATTGGGTTCAGATTAGGGCTTAATGATGTAATTAGCGTAGTTTGAATTCTGGCCCATGGATAGCGCACGAGGTCAATTCTCTCTCTTTTTATTTGATTCTGGGCCACTGGATCAGCATACTTCCATTTTAATTCATTTTAATTTCATTTTAATTGCATTTCTTTCTACATTTTATTAAAAATAGCAAAACACTTTCAAAATTTTTTATCTTTTGCATTTCCCTTTCAAATATTTTTCTCATTCTGAAAATAATTTTTATTTTATTTTTTGCATAAAATTCGTATTTTTAAAATATTTAAATGTTTATTTTAATTAATTAATGAGAATTAATTAATTAAAATAGCATTTAAGTTTCTAAAAATCACCAAAAAAATCACATTGCATCTTGATACATTTAGAAACATTATCAAACCTTCCACCCAAATTTATTTTTGGTTCTTGACCTATTTTAACATTTTTCTTTGGATTTAGGGTTCTTAAAAGTTAATATTTTGACCCTAACTTGGAAAAATCCTTTCTGCCTAACCATGAAGAGTTTGATGATGGTTCTTTTTGCATTGAATTCCTCTTGTCATGTAGTTTCTAGGATAAATTTGGTTTGAATTTATCTTTCATTTTCAATTTGTTTTGCATTTTTCATTGTGAGGTATCTTAAAACCCTAGCAAACTTAGGAAAATCATAACTCCTTTAGGGTTAAGAGTTAGATCTTCCCCTTTGGGCAGTGAACTTGTATAGGTTTAGGGTACCTTTGATCCCATTTTCTTTTTTTTATCTTGTCATTTGCTTCTGATTTTGAATTTTTCTTTGTATCTTGTACATAAACCCTAATTTTTGCCTTCATTTGCATCCATCTTATATAGGTTTGCATACATGAACTTTCCATGGCATTTTATGCATTCACTTGACATATAAGACACCTTAGGACATATTATAATTATGTTTGATCATTTCATCATCCATTTTCCATGTTTTGCTTCCATTTGATGACATATGCATTCATGAACTTTCATGCCTCCTTTATGCTTCATTTGCATCCTCATTACTTGTATGATCATTTACATCTCTTGACATGACTTTGCATCATCCTTTAGCATCATTTGCATCATACATATGCTTCTGGTTTTGGATTTCATCTTTGCATTTCATTTCATTTCCATTTCATTTTATTTCCTTTTACTAACTTTTCAAGTGGTAAGTGTTTTGAGAAGTGAATTTGCCTTGATTTCTCATAATCTCTTCTCATCTCTCTTATGCATCTTTACTAAATTTTGTATGTGTATTAGAGTGAGCTTGCTCACTCATGTTCCTTCCTCACTTTCTTTCTTCAAGCAACTTATCTTCTTAAGTGAAGTAAGTTGACTTGTTTCTTCTGCTTCTTCTCTTCCATCTTTGCTTCTTCCTTGGTGGCTCATCTTGAAGACTTCTTTTTGCAAGCCTCATAAACCCTAGGACACCCAAGAATGATAAAAATTAGGGTTTGATTAGTCCCCCATTAGTTTTACCTTTGTGTCATCTTTTGTGTCTTCTCTTCTCACCTCATAATTAGGGACTAAACCTTAAAGGTTTTAAGGCTTTGTGATTAGGGTTATGCCTGTATCCTTCTATTAGGATGGAGTGTATAACTTTAATCCTAAGTGTTAAACCCTTGATGTGTTTAAATCCTTTAATCAATCCATCAATAATCACTAAGACATCAAGCTTGTAACTTGGGCCTTGCATTAGGGTTCTAATTCTTCCTTAATTGGTTAAGAAGGACTAACCCTAGTGTTAATGGACAAGTCCCCCTCAAGTTGTCTTGCAAACCATAAAATCCACTTCTTAATCTTATCATTAACTAAAATCCATTTAATAAAGGCTTTGTTTGGTCATGAGGTTAATTCCTAATCATGGATTAAGTTGAGGAGCCTTCTTCAGCTTAAATGTTCTCATCTATTGTCCTTCTATTAGGATGGTGTAATGGGTCCATTAAATCCTTGATTATGGCTTAAACTCATTATTTAACACTAAAAAAAAACTCCAAAAACATCTAAATAATTACAAGTAGGTTAATGATCTTAATCCTACATCATGGTAATTAAGTGTGAGGTGTTTACTTCATACTTAAGGTATTCTCATTACCCCTAATCAGAGGGAGGATGTGATGAGTTTACTAACCCTTGGTTTAGGCTTAAGCTCATTTTCTTATGACAAACCCCAAAAAGTAATAAAAGACTGAAAACACCAAAAACAAACAATAATCGTCTCCTCCAGGATTCTTTTCTCATCTCATTCACTCACAAACGAATACTTGCTTCTTCCGTCTAATGCAAGTCAGTTTGCACCTGAGCCAGACAGGTCATACACTTGAGCATAGACAAGTAAGAAGTTCATCAGTCAATTTATCTTTCAGTCTCTTTGAGTCGAACTACGGTGTTCTGACTTCCTCATTGCATGAGAGGATACGTAGGCATAACTTCCCGTCGAGTACGGCGGACAATCTGGGTGCTAATACCTTCCCAGGTTGTAACCAACCCGCTTTCTCAGTTTCTCTAGTTCGCAACCGTCTTATCCATCTCTTCTTAGGTTTATGCAACATTACCTTTCCTTCGGGATAAAAATGCCTAGCTGGCGACTCTTTTCTTTTCAGTTCACCCTTGTGTGTTCTCTCCTTTCGCAGACCGTCCACGTCTGTACCCCTCTTGGCCAGGTGTCATTTGGTGGGAGCGACACGTATCCACAAGAAATCTTGATAAAGTATCATCCTGACATATTACAGATATGTGAAGAGCACGGTTATGGTCCAAGCCGTCCTTTGGAAGGTCCTCCATACTGAAGCTGAGATTGTTACATGCAGTGATATTAGCAATGACCCCGTCAAACTGATTCACAGTTATATCATACGCAACATGAGCTTGGGCTAGTTGTTTCTGGAGAGCACCTCGATGGGCCGGCGAATGCATAAGAAGTGATAAGATAGATATTTTGGAAGGTGTTTGATGTAGCTGATCAATAACCTTATAATCACTCTTCTTAATGATTCTGAGAAATTCTGCATCCTCTTCTTCCAAGACCAACCCTTTATCCTTGTTGGAAACAACGGGAATGGCTTCTTTAGGTGGAGCGGGTGGAACTGTATTGACTTGCTGAGTATAAACGTGACCACTGCGAGTTAATCGACTGGCACCTGCTATGTCAGCACTTGCCACCTTTAAACTTTCCTTCTGACCGTCCGGTTCAAACTTCTGATGAATTCCCCTTATATCACATTTCCATGGAACTGCCTTGGTATCTTCATAAAGGAAAGGTTACTTCTTTGCTCCATCCTTGGTTCGGGCATATGGAAAATGGGCACCACAGGTTCTGGCATATTGAAGATGTGTTGAACTCTTGGGGATTCAAGCATGTTAAACACTGGTGCCATGGTAGAATCAGATTCAGGCAAGTTGAAAATGGGTTCAATCATTGCCACTTCATTCCTCTTCACACGACCGCTTACTTGTAAAACACCCAGATTAATCAAACTTTGAACATCTCTTAAGACCAGTTTACATCCCTTTGGATTATTAGCACAAACTCCACAATTCTTATGATAGTTCTTCAGCATTCTCACCTCTACTAACTTCGCATGGAAGTCTCTAAGTGGGGTTTTGATCTCTTTGGCGTTGAAAATCAAATCTTCATCGGACTCATCAACAATGACATTTATGGACCCATGCTTAGGTAAAGGATTATTTTTAACATTCGAACCAATATTTCCGAACGACGGAATGTTTTTATCCATCAAATCCTTCACAACATACCTCAAAGCAATACAACTTTCTAAATCTTTCCCTGGAGCACCTTCATGGAATAAACAATGGGCGCTTGAGCTGTAACTTGGTGGGAGCAGGTCTGGTGGAGGACCCAAAGGCCTTGGAGTAACCAAGCCTCTCTTTAGCAGCGAGGGATATAATTCAGTATAGGTCATAGGGATCCGAGGATTATGAGGCCTTTCTCCTGGTCTTCTATTATGAAAGTTGGAATTCGGATGAGGAGCTGGGGTCCTCTGCTGGTAGGCTGAAGTAATGGGTGCTTGTTGATAGCCTGGATTGTTGAGCATTGGTTGATAAGCTGGAATCACTGGAGCCGCTTGTTGATACATCGGTACTGCTTCAGTTGGCCGATACATTGGAACTTGTTGATTATATGACGGTTGAACTGCCGATACATAAGGATGTTGAACATACTGTGGTGGCTAGGCATACTGCTGATGAGTCACAGGTTGAGGCCTCTGCCAAAGAGGATTTCTCCTTTGACTTGTCATCACTGCATTTGTTTCGCCTTCCTTCTCTTTATGGAAATTGCTGGTAAACTTCCTAACATTGTTCCCATTACTGTTGCTGGAATTGCTGGATGCACCACTCATCTTACCATTCTTCAGACCGAGTTCAACCTTAATTCCCACAGCCACAAGATCAGAGAAGCTAGTTGTTATGCTTCCCACCATTCTCTCAAAGAATTCTGGTCGTACTGTGTCAACAAACCAGTCAAGTAACTCTTTTTCAGTTAACGGGGGATCTACTTGAGAAGCGGTCCCTCTCCACCTTTGAGCGTATTCTTTAAAAGATTCGAAATCTTTCTGGGACATACTCAACAGCTGCCTTCTATCGGGAGCAAGGTCCATATTGTACTTGTACCGCTGAATGAAAGCATTCGTCAGGTCTTGGAAACAACGGATCTTTGACTGATCTAGTGTCAGATACCACTTGGAGGAAATTCCCTTCAGACTATCCTGGAAGCAATGGATCATTAGTTTTTCATTGTCCACCTGCGCGACCATTCTCCGATAGTACATTAAAAGATGACTCTTAGGACACGTTGCGCCTTCGTACATATCAAAGGTGGGTGTCTTGAACTTGGGAGGTATCACTAGTCCAGACACTAGGCACATTTCTCTGGCAGCAGCACCAAAGATCTGGTCACCTTCAATTGCTCTCAACCTCTTTTCAAGGGTGTCAAAATTCTCTTGCATCTTCTCATGTTTCTCATTACCATTTTCAGACATGTCTGGCACATCATGCACCTGAGGATCATTAAAGTATGGTTGGACATGAGTGTGAATAATATCTGGTATAAAATTAGTAACCATGTGGTTCTCTTCGATAGTCAAAGGAATAGTCTGCTGAGCAGTAAATCCTTGAGGGGGAGGCATAAAACCTTGGGAAGGAAATGCAAAACCCTAAGAAGGAGGCGCGAAACTTTGAGAAGCGAAACCTTGGGAAGGAGGAAAGAAACCATATGTAGCAAACCCTTGGGAAGGAGGAATAAAACATTGGGAAGCAAAACCCTGAGGAGGAGGTACAAACCCGTGAGAAAGTCCAAAAGGAGGCCAGGTTACAGGGGTAGTGACTGATGGTGTAGGCTCAGTCGTTGCAGTGACAATCTCAGAAACCACAGTCTGTTGGGTATCTAATTTTGCTCGAATGACTTGCAACATTTCCATCATCTGACCCATATTTCCACGAAGATCAGAAAGCTCTTCATTAACCCTGTCCACCTCTGGGTCTCTGTTACCCATTTTCTTCTTGGCCTGAGCTTGAGTGGAGTATTTGCGTGAGATCCTCAATGTAATAGTCTGGAAAGGAGGTGACGGGAATGAGTTTTTGACAAAATGCAAATGCAGAGATGCACTCATGAGTAGAAAAATGCAAATGCTTCAAGGGACTTAAGAAGTTATTGCAAAACATCAGAATGGACAAAAATTTCTTATTATTAATTTGTTTCCTCAAGAAGTAACAAACTAAAGCCCATTCATAGTAAATAAATTATAATGTTTGCAACAGACATCTCTTTGTTCCTTGAAGCTCTTATTAAAATGATGCATATGATGCTGAGATGCAAAGATGTAGGGATGCAAGGATGCAAGGTGTCACAAGTAAATCCGGAACATTCTTAGTAGGTGGGCTATAAGAGATTGGTTCTAAGTTTTTCTACCCATAAATCCCACTCACAGGATAGTTTCTACAGTGATGGCTTAAGGAAACTCAAAGTCGCGGACGTTTATCGTACTAATGCCCCGCCGCAGGCTAGCTGCATTGTGACGATAATAAAGATAAGGTCTACCTTGAGCAGAGTTCTCATGCTTGGATGATAAAGGGGCGAGCCCTCGGAGCCTAACATTACACAACTACCAAAATTGAAACAGGTCCTAGGGGGTCCCAGAATCCCAGCCCTTTCGTGAATCAGGTCATGCGACAGGCTAGCTGCGTTGCGACAAGATCTACGAAAAGTCTAACTATCTGGGGGAGTTTTCATGCTAGGCGTGCAAGGAGACAGTCCTTGGAGACTAACACTAATAACATCCAATTCTAACTTAGGTGTTCCCTCTTCTTTTTCCATAACTCATTTTTACTTGCGAAGTGACCCCAAGATCCCACAGTCAATTATAATAAGTAATAAAAGAAAGCGAATAAAAGAACAAATAAACAAGACATAAATAGCAAACGCAAAGAAGACAAAAGACAAAATAAAACAGATAAACACATAAAGCTAAGTTAGGCTCGACCCTCTCTAGCATGGAGCTATCCCCGGCAAAGTTGCCAACTGTCGTACCTCGATGGGACACGGAAAGAAAACAACAGAGTCGCCACCTAATTCTATTTATTCTAACTAAAGAAAAGGGAGATATAGATACAACCTAAAGGAAGGATAAGAAATGGTTTACGAAACTAAGAGTCGGTTACGCAAGGGGAAGTATTAGCACCCCTCACGTCCGTTGTACTCAATGGGAACCTCTTAGCTTAACTATGCGATTAAATTTTGATCTAAGTCTTTGTCTTCTAAATATTATTAATATGTTTGTTTTAAGGAAATTAAAGTTTATTATTATTATGGTGGAAAAAAGGTTGATTTTTTAATAGGGTGACAGAAAAAGATTGATTTTTTTAATAGGGTGCTCGCGAAGGATTAAAATCCTTGTGCCTACGTATTTCCATGTGCAATGGGAAAGTCAGAGCTTCGTAGTTCGTGCAACTACGGTTTGTGATTTTTATTGAACGATTGTTTGGAAACGCTTTATACTCTGCTAAGCGTTGGCTTATACTCGCGACGGAGGTTGAAGCACTAGCTTGTTTGCGAGATAGAAAGATTTAAACAATGTTCCTTTAGAGAAAATGTTTGACCTTTATTAAGGTGTTTTAAACGAAAGGACGAATGAACCACGTCGCGTGGGGCTAGCCCAGGAGTGATTGCATTCTAGAACGTGCGGAGTGCTAGACTCTGGAGCTCTGTTCTTTCATTGATTAATTATGAAAATGATTTGAATTGGTTGGTAAGTTTTAGATTGTTTTTAAGTAGTGTGAAAGAGTGAATGAAGCACGTCACGTGGGGCTAGCCCAGGAGCGATTGCATTCTAGAACGTGCAGAGTGCTAGACTCTGGAGTTCTGTTCTTTTGCGAATTAATTTGTACGATTAAGATATTTTGAAATATGAAAGGCGAATGAACCACGTCGCGTGGGGCTAGCCTAGGAGCGGTTCATTCCAGAACATGCGGAGTGCTAGACTCTGGAGCTCTGTTTTTCGTGTTTAATTTTATGAAGTAAGTTGGATATATTTTATTTAGATGCTTTCTAAGGTTAATGTATTTTAATGATGAAGGAGTAAACGAAACACTACGCGTGGGGCTAGCCCAGGTGTGGTTCGTTCTAGAACGTGCGGAATGCTAGACTCTGGAGCTCTGTTTCTTGTTAAATTAATTAAGACGCGATAAATATCATGCAGATGGCGATCACATAGGTGACCGACTTACGTGTGTGTAAAATGTAGGCGTATGAATTTACTTGGCGTTGGACCAAGAATTTAATTAATTTTGAAATGATTTCGTCTTAAGTTGATTACTATCGAGTTCTTATCTTAGTAATCTATGGTCATGATACGAAATTAAAACCAATACAAATATGTATACATACAACCAGATAGATGAAAGATTAAATACACACTCACCCAAAGAGACAATCCTAAATCTGACTTCTCACACTTGGAGACCCAACTTAAATTATCTAAAAAAAACTATCTAAAACGAAAATAGACGAGATATGCTTTGTAGATTTTTTAGGATTTAATTGAAAATAAATTAAAAATAAAAATCTAAAGTCTAAACAGATTAACAAAAAAAATAAAATAAAAAATAAAACAAAAGAAATGCTAAGAACAAGATTAGAGTTTCATAATATATATACCAATTTATATTTAAAACTCAAATATATTTTTTGGTCTTTTTCTTAAATTAATATAAATATTTAAAATCAAATAAGAAAACTAAGTTAAACCAAACTAGACAAAAGTATTAAAAGAACATAATAAAATAAAAGTTATTGAGCCAACAATGCAGGCCCATTGATTATTTCCCATATGCAAGAGAAAAACCGGTCCAATGAATGAGGCCCATGTGGCGCTGGAGGTATGAGAGGGTCGGGTCCAACCCGCGACCCAGTTCATATTAAAATTGAAAAGGGAAAAACAAGAAAACCCTAAATTAAACGATGCCAAACTTTCCTTCCTAATTCGGAGACACGCTTCCTTCTTCCCCAATGCTCGACCTTCTCAACGCGTTTCTCTTCTCAGTAACCCACCCAAGCTCAAAAATCCCTCTCAATGCTCACCCTCTCAAACTCTCCTCACTCTCAACTCGATTTCAAAGTTTTCTCACGGTGAATCTAACCCCAAAAGAAATACAAACACCAACCCAACTTCCATCCTTACCCTTTTTCCGAAAATGAAACTTGTTTTCCCTAAATCTACTCGAAAAATAAACAAACGTCGTCGTTCCCAAATCGAAACCCTAAAACCTAAAAACTAAGACAACAAGGATTTGAGAAAAGACGAACATAGGCAAATATCATTACGTAAATGAGAAAAATAGTTTTAAGTAACGATAAATGGACCTCAGAGGATACTTCGAATACCTTCCTCGAATGAAACCTTCAAGTGTGAAATCCAGGTAATCTTCGATCCCTCTTTTCCTTTATGTATGACCCCTAACCTTCTTTCACTTCTTCGTCTCTGCTTTGATTTTTTTTGCTATTCCTTGTTTGACGGTGATCGTTTGTTGTTGCTTAATGTTGTAGGCTCGGATTTGTGATAGGGTTTAGGTGATGGAAAAGTTTAATCGAAGGAAAGTTCGTTGTTGATGAGTTTTGATGAGTGTTGGCGGACTCGTTTGGAGGTAGATTGAAGATGAATGACCTTTGAGTTTTCTGTCAAAACGGCCAAGAGTGGTGAGTTCCCTTCTGCCTCTGTGTTTTTTTTGTGAAGTTTTTGAATCTGTTTACAGAGTTTCGAAAAATCTTTCTACTGTGAAGTTTTTCCAAAAAATCTCCAGAAAAATCCCCCATTTCTTCTGAAAAAACATCCTCCTTTTTATAGTGGGAGATTAGGATTTTTTTGGCTCCAACCCTTTTTTAAATTGATATAACTTGCTAACTAAGTTTGTACATCAAGATTTTATTTGGTACTGAGGTCGGGTCTTCTTCAATGCAGGTCTTGAAAGTAAAGGGTCAGAAGTTTCACATACCCTAGTACAACAAAATGCATGTCTTTTTGTTGTTGACTCGGAAAGAGGCCAATTTTATGTTTGCTACAATCCGCATTCCTGCTTCTACAACAGGCTTGGGCTCTGCTATAGCAGGTCTGTTTTCCTTAAATTTTATCTATTTGTTGTACTAATATGGTGGTCGCCTTGGTATTTTGATTTTCTGACCTTGAATTTTGTTGTTATAACTTGTGAAAATTAGTTTCTGAAACCTCCATGTGACATTTTGGTGACAATGTGTATTAATGTTGGTTTTGCTTGAGTGAATGAATTTGGTTTGATTTGAATGAATGTTAATCTTATCTTTTAATTTTCATGTGGTGATGATGGGAGTGACAAAACTTGGAGATGACGGATCCACAAACAATCATGGATTTGGTATAGATAAGAAGAAACTTGAAGATTCAATGTCGAGTTTAGCACAAATCAAAGCTATTCATGGAAATAGGGAAAGACAAATTAAAATGAATCTCTTCGTTTTTTTTTCTTAGTGTAGTAATCTTGCGGAATTAGGAATATATATTGATCCTAGTCAAAATGAAATTTGTTTCTTGTAACTTTAAATACTCAAATATTTGAATGTAACCCTCTTGGAAATATTTGAAACTCAACATAAGGGAAGGATGCAACCTCTTAATGATTTGGTTACTAATTCAAAAAAAGGTTGAAAGATGACCTCTAATCACGGTTTGAAAACAAACCCTACTCCATGACATGAATCGACCACAATTTGAATTACTTGAAACAATATTTAGAAAGAACTTAGGACCATGGCTTAAAATAACCAACTTGATACAAAGGCTTGAAAAAGAACTTGATTATTAATCCAACCTTGAACTTGAACTTTGAATGAATTGCATTGAAATGAAATGGATTTAGAAAAAAGAAATTCGGAATGGAATAAGATGGATTTGAAACTTGAAATTGAATTGAGACTTGAAACGGACTTGAAATTCAGAATTTAAAACAAATGGCACTTGATGAGAAATTTGGGAACCATAAAATTAAATCGAAGAATGAATTAAAACTTGAAATGGAGCTAACACTTGAAATCTAGAAAACAACTTAGAAATTAAAACATAAAGTTGGAATTTGGACATAGAAGTTTGAGATGAGCATGAAATAGAAATTTGAAATTGGTGACTTAAACATGGATAGAAAAAATGGGAATTAAAAACTTAAAATGGAACTTGAACATAGTTTGAAATAGAACTTAGAACTTGGAATGCCACTTGGAGTGAAAATGTGTAAATTGTCTTGAAATGACTTAAAACTTGGAATTAGAAATAACTAAAAAAGAAATTGGTGCTTGAGAAATCGACAAGAACATATATAAACAATTTTCAAAAAGATTTTTTTTTATCAGGATGACCCAAAGATTCAGAGTCAACTCTGGGATTAATTTTTTAATCCAAGGAACAAAAGAAACTTGTTTAACAAGAAAACATCCAAACCTCATACTGGCAATTCTCACTGTTCCCTGTAAATCCAACATGACTGAGTATGTATCATGATATGTAAAAGATGAGGTGAATGCATAGTGTGAAATGGGAGGTGAGTGCCCGACGCGAAATGTTAGGGGTAAAATTTGGGGTGTGACAGCTGAGAAATAAGTCGCTAACGCAAACAACTTACAGTTGAGGAAATCCCTCGATAGTTTGACCAAATTTTGGTCAAACTTCCATCTGAATATAATTGAATCCCGACATCTGAAGTGATTACGGCCATGCTTTATGTTATGCTTCGTTTTTCTATGCCAAGAAGAAATGTAAAGTATGCGAGATGATATGCTAAATGCCATGAAAAAGAGAGGACAAATTTTGAGGTATTATAGGATTACGCGACCAACACGAGGTCTGGTCCACAAAAGTACAAGTATCCAATTGAATTTTATTCCAAAATAGGAACACATTTAGGTCTATGTTAAGCAATCACCGAGTAATTTACGGAGTAATTACCCTACAAATGAGGTCGGCCAAAACCAATTATGGTTAACGATATTAGTTCCAACACCAAAAATCCTTTTAAAAAATTCACAAAAAAAGGACATTAAAAACAAAAGAATATAACACGAACAATAAAGCCTCTTCTTCCTCAATTAGCCGCACCACACTATTCACAACTAACACTCGAAGCTCTGTTAAATCGGAGCGACGAAGCTCCGTTAAAGCATCATTGCGACTGATAATCCGAGTAGCGCGTGAATATGTAAACGATTTCATTAAACAATGCAAGAATCAAACGAATCAGAGTTGTAAAGAACCGAATGGGAAACTTTAACTACCTTCAATCTCAGGTAAACAAATGATTCTTCTTCTTACCTTGTTCAGATTCTCCTTTATGCTTTATGGTTTACGGATTTTGTTGTGAAAACACTTTTGAAAGGTTTGGAGATGAGGAATAAAGGAGTTTGATGATAAATTCAGAGTGATGTTTAGAGAGATTTTCGCAGAGTTTTGAAGGCTCTCAAAATGTAATACCCCTTATTTAATTAAACACTCTGAATAATATTAATTAAGATTAATTAGTATTATCTGAAGCAGAGGCTTTATTAAATATTCGACTCAGAGATATTTTGGATACTCTCAAATTGGACCAGTTAGTGTTACTAACTGATAAATATAATTTGTTTGGTTTATAAGGAAAAGAAAGGAAAAGAAAGTTAGTAAGAAGAAAATAAAGAAAGAAAAGGGAGAAGAGAAGAGAAAAAAGGAAAAGGAGAGGAAAACCCTAGAAGAGGGAAAGCTTGGATCATCACCATTTCTTCATCAAATCTTCATCTTCACCAACCTCCTCTTCATTTGCAAGGTGGGTTCATAGTTAGAAGCTTTTGTTCTAGATTTTGGTTGAGTTTTAGAACTTATGAGTTTTTATAGAAAATATTAGAATCGAAATATTAATCGGTTAAAAACTCGATAAAACCTAAGTATGATGTTTGGTTTATGATAATATGCATATTTGGGATTAGATTCCTCTGTTTTGGTGCATTTTAGTGAAATTGGGGGTTTTAGGAATGGTTTCCCGTAGCTGGTTTTAGCAAAATTTTAATGAGTTCGCCCCGCGAATAGAGTTTGCGCCGCGAACTGTAGGAATTTTTCCCAATTCGCCCCGCGAATTGTAGCTTTCAGCTGAATTATGTTTTTTTTCATAACTTGTGATCCGGGTATCCATTTTTAGTGTTCCGCATATTGATTCCAAGCTGAAAACATTTACTAATTGATGATGCTAAAAGATACTATTTCCGATTAACCGTCATTATGTCAGTTAAGGAATTATGGTATTGAGCAAGTTGTGAAATATGCGATAATCGTGAGAATCGATTAAGAATAGAGACAATGAGATCATTGTGGGATTAGTTTAATGGTGATAATTAAATTAGAATGTCAAAGTTGTATGTTTGAAAACTATATAATTAAAAGTATCAAGGATGGAGAAAGAGTTAGGAAATCCTACCATAAACCAATAGTGTGGCCTAGTATTGTGACTAGAGATTGTTAGATGGTATGACTTATGAGATGCTTAGGTTCATCCTAGGTCATTGCGAATCCTTGACGCATTATACACGGTATCCTCCGAAAGGCCTTGAGTAAGTCTTGTGGTGGGTATTACACTGAGTCCCAGTGGAAGCATCCGTAAAGGCTTGAGGTACCGTCAGTATGCTTTAGGCTTATGGTGGGTATTACATTGAGTCCCACAGGAAGCATTGAGTAAGTCTTGTGTTGGGTATTACACTGAGTCCCACGGGAAGCATCGGCATGGTTTAGGCTTGTGGTGGGTATTACATTGAGTCCCACAGGAAGCATTAAGTAAGTCTTGTGGTGGGTATTACACTGAGTCCCACGGGAAGCATCAACATGGTTTAAGCTTGTGGTGGGCATTACATTGAGTCCCACGGGAATTATTGAGTAATTCTTGTGGTGGGTATTACAATGAGTCCCACGTGAAGCATCAGTATGGTTAAGGCTTGTAGTGGGTATTACATTGAGTCCCACGAGAAGCATTGAGTAAGTTTTGTGGTTGGTATTACACTGAGTCCCACAGGAAGCATCAATATGGTTAAGGATTGTGGTGGGTATTATATTGAGTCCTACGGGAAGAATTGAGTAAGTCTTGTGGTGGGTATTACAATGAGTCCCACGGGAAGCATCAATATGGTTAAGGCTTGAGATGGGTGTTATATCGAGTTCCATGAAAAGTATAAAGGTGATATCCTAACTAGTAATAGTAGGATTTGTAGAACTCTTGGACGTGGTTCCAATGAGTGAGAGGCGTGTGAACTCAAGGTCGTTTTCCTTTTATAAAGACTAGAGTTAGGTTTTGATAGAACCTTTAGATCCGAGAGAACTCTAAGATAGGGAACTCATTGAGATGTTGTTATCTTACCCCACTATTGTTGTTTCTTTTCAGGTTCCTTTTGCAGGTTTGATTTATAAGTTGAGCTATGCTCGAGATGTTTCAAGTGAAGCTTAGCTTTAGACTTTCGATGTGTACTTTTGTATCTTTGTACAATAATGGATATTGTATTAGATCTTATAAATTTTGTTTTAGTATAGTTTCTATGTCTTGCACCATTGTTGTATAGAATTTTTATAGTTGGTCAAGAATGTGAATTATGCTATTAGGCACTTATGATGGCGAGAGTACCAAAAATTAACACTATATGATATTATTCGAGATATATATTATATGGGTGTTACACAAAAGCTTGGAGAAGAAGAGTAGAGCATCTATTTATAGAGTTTGAAGAGTAAATTTGAGAAGGATCTAGAAGAAGAAAAATTTCGTTTTGCTCTGATTTTGCAGTGTTTTATGAGTCACGAATTTGCTGCATTTATGTGCGTGTAAAAAGCTTGTTTGCGTGAAGTTGTGAACGAATTGTAATATCAGCTTGTGTGCGTCGATTTGATTGTTTCAGGTTGTTGCGTTTCGAAGGCCTTTAATGGGGTCGTGTGTATTTGTTCACGTAAAAATTGTGTGATGAGAGAGCTTCCTTGTGAATATATGTGAGTTGTTTTGACACAATGTTTTCTTCTGGTTGAGGTCTTTGGAGACGTAGTTTTCTAATTTTTTCATAATCATTTCTTTATGTTTGATGCCTTTCTTCTTGAGTAACTCTTTATGCTTCTATCCTTCCTCTTTCTAACATAGTTCGAGGAAGGCATTTATGCCATCCTATTAGGTTCACCTTGTTTGATATTAGGGGTCACCATTAGACATATATAGGTCTCTTGTTTGCAATTATAGGTCTTTCACATGAGTTTGATGCTTTCTTGACTTACATGTTCAATGTTTGTTCACATGTGCTCTTTTTGACCTACTTCTCCATCTTTTCTCACATTTGCCTCTACTTGAATTGCAATCTGATTGTTGATGCCATGCCATGACATTCATTTGAATATCATATGATATATGATTCTGACTTTACATCATCTCATCCATTTCAAATGCCATTCATTTCATATGTTGCCTCTTTGAACATGTTTGCTTCAAATACATGCTTCTTTCTCCTTTAACTTCAAGATGGCTTATGTTTGCTCACATGTGGTTAATTTTTGCATATAATCTTCATTTAAACATGTCATATTAGCTGCTGAATTTGTTAATTGAAATTTATCTTCTTTTTGTGTGATTGACTTGCATGACAAGTAGCCTCCTTTCCATGTTTGAATCATGCTTACTTCATATCATTTCTTCTCCTATCCACTCTATATGCTTAGACATTTGCTTATGTTCTTTGAATGGCATTTGGATACCATGTTTAGACACATATTAGGTTGTTTACATTTTGATTGTGTCATTACTTGAAGCATTCTTACATGACCACTTTGCAAATCACGCATTGTTCTTCTACTCTTTCTTTGGTGCACTTCTGTGGAGTTTGTGAGCTAGTTTCTTCTTGTTTGGTTTGAGTTTAATTGTTAGACAATATAGGTCCTTTATAAAGTGTTCATTCCGACTTTGTTGATTGTGGGTGGGTTTAGGACCTTCTCTCTTTGGTTTGTGACATGTTTGATTCTTCATTACTTTACTTGTGCTTATGCTTGCTTACTATCCATGTAGGGGATAATGGTAAGTAATTGGGATGTGGATAAGCTTCCACATTCTAACTTCTCCTCTTATCTTTTTATGCTTTCAAGTTGTGTTTGCCTTAGCACCTAGTGCTTTTTTTGTATAATTTCATCACTTCCCTTTAAGAAACAACTTAAATTCTTTTGAGAAGTAAGTTGTTTTCTAACCTGTTCTTCTTTTCTTTTCTCTCCTTCTTCTTCATTATGATAAATTTTAAACTTCACTAACCTAGGTTTACCCATGCATAATAACTCTTAGGATTATTAGTCCCCCATTAGACTTTTACCTTTGAGATCATTTTGGTTCTCTCTCTCATCTTCAAACAAAAAGCTAAAAAACACTTAATAATGGTTGAAGTGAACTTGTGTGTATAGATTTATTTCATGGGGAATTTGCATTTATTATGTCTTGGGTTAATGTAAGCTTGTCTAGAATGATGCACAAGTCTAATCATGAGGTCACATTCACAAAGAAAAGTTTAAAAATCACTTATTCACTTCAAAAGGAATAACACTTAATAAAGGCCAATAGGGTAGTGTTATTGAGCCCTAATATTTGGAATAGAGTCTTGGGGATTTTCTCTTTACTTGGAGCTCTGAGGAATAGGAATTAAAATCACTCTCCTGTGCAAACCTCACAGAAATAGCTTCTAAAAAACACTGAACAAATAATAAACGTTTTTCCTTCGGTTTTCTCATCTCACTCACTCTCAACGAAAGAACTTGCTCCTACTTGTCACTTTGCAAGACGGTAAACGCACTCGTACCAGATGAGCCTACAATATCTGAGCATAGACATAAGCAATTCAAGCCATAAAAAATACAAACAAGTTTCTTCCCTAGTAAAGAGAACTATGTTGACTCTGATTCTCATTTCCCGATGCGATACATAGACATTGGGGTAGGGACCATTCGAGCAATCTTTATTTTCCCTACATTTTCCTCTTACCTTTCTTTTCTTCTATCTAGTTCCAATAGAAGTTATTTTGTTCAGTGGCAGTTTTTCTTCACCCTTTGAAACATTTATAGAAAGCATGGATCCCGTCGGGTACATCAGACGATCTGGGGTGCTAATACCTTCCTAGTTCGTAGCCGACTCCCGAACCCAGTCTCTTTGGTTCGCAAGACCTTGTTCTTTCCTTTCTTTTCTGGTTTGTACAACATTACCATTCCTTCGGGATAAAAATTCCTGGCTGGAAACTCTTCCTTCCCCGCGCTACTTTCACGTTTATACAAGGATCAAAATCCCGGGAGCGACAGTTGGCGACTTTGTTGGGGAACGAACCCAGGATCTCTAGTTCCCTATGCAAGTCAATCCTAGCGCTTGTTTGTTTATGTTTCTTTGGGTGTTTATCTATTTTTTGTTGTGTTTAGTTTACTGTTTTATTTTTAGTTTTACTTTACAACTTTATTTATCGCTTTCAACATTTTATTTTTCATGCATCATATGTACTAGATTTTCTGGACTGTGCTAGTTTCTGTTTGGTGGGACGGGGTTAGTGTGAGATGAGCCCAGTACCATGGCTCGAGTGCACCATGGGTTTTTAGTGTGGACAATCACTTTGATTTCATGATATCTTGTCATGCGGGTAGTAGTGAGTTCCACACCCAGACTGCGTCCGTCTTGGAAGTTTTATGATATAGGGGTTTTCCCTACTTCACTACATGATCTCGATAGTTATATGCATCTGGGGACTGATCATTGAGGACCTTTGTGGAAACATCCCTCTCAAGTGGTGACAATGGAGACCGTATTCTGTGGAAAACCCATTCACGCCCAAGGCCCACTGGGAACTCGCATAGGATGGCCTAGTTCTCTCGTAAGAACAAAGTTAAAGTAATTGATCGTATGACGATTGTATTGTACCGTTTGGGATGAATGTACTATTGTTTCTCGATTTCAGAGCTTGAAGTTGGGAACTTATGGGGATGCTTATTTTTCCCAGACTCAGCTGAGACCTCCCTGAGTAGTATATAATGCTAAACCAATTCCCTGGATGGTATTAAACCATTTCTTGGATATGATGAATGTATTATCACAATTCGACTTTGAGAGTCTGTGATGTCCACCCAAAGTATACCAGTGAGGTTGGGGGGTGTTTACAGGTTTACAGGAACCTTGACCTCAACATACCCTTGTTATTAGTGTTTTCCTATGTTCTGATCTGGTTCTTGAGATTCTGGAATTCTTGGTCCTTGGTTATTCATCCTGGGTTATTATTCAAAGATCTTGTGGTTACAGACACTTGGTTCTTGGATCAGCGTTCCATATCCATATAGACACCAGTTAATGATCACATGCCTTTTGTATTTTCATTTTCTCAAGTTATCATCTGCATCTGCACCCAGTTCCGATCATTTTTGTGTTCTCATTATCCAGATGGCTGAAGTCACGAAGGTTCACAGAAAAAACAACATACATTACACCTTTCCAAAACCAGAAGATGAGGGTATTTAGAGTTTGATTGGGTTGATGGATGACCAGGTCTTAGAAGCTTTTAGGAAGAGATACAGGATGATTCTGAGTTACATGAACAAGCCTTCTGTAGAGCATAAAGATAGTCTTCACACCGTGCTATAGTTCTATGATCCCCAGTTTTGGTGTTTTGTGTATCCAGATTACATATTGGTTCCTACATTGGAAGATATTTCCAGTATGCTGAAGGTTCCAGTCCGTGATAGTCATCCATTTTATGTATCTGAGAGAGATCCTCCAGAGGAAGATATTGCTAGAGTTACTCATCTGACCTTGGCTAAGGTTAAAGGGATTATGGAGATCAGCAAAGAGCGTAAAGGGTTTTATCTGAATTTCCATCTGGCTGAAGCTAAAATGTGTGCCTTGGAGAAAAGGTGGATGTACTTCATTGCTTTGTTGGCTTTATTAGTGTATGGATCAGTCTCTTTCCAGGAGAGAAAGGATTTGTAAGCATGGAATCCATATCTATCTTCATCAACTGGAATCATGAATTCTACCTTATTGGGAGATTTTTAATACTTGGTGCATTACAAGAATGAGAGGAAGGGGGTGGCTATGTGAACTAATGTGCACCTTTATTTTCTACTTGGTTTGCTCGTCATCTGCCAAAGTCAGGACCTTTCGTAGATCTGAAAGATGATATGAAATGGTCCAGGAGGTTGATGGTTCTGACTTTTGACGATATCATTTGGTGCAATAGCAGGGATTCGATAGGAAAATAAATAATCACTTACTGTAGAGATTTCCCCAATGTGCCTTTACTTGGGAGGAATCGATTGATTAACTACAACCCTGTGTTGGAGAAGAAACAATTTGGATATCCACTGAAGACTCCACCGGTCAATGAAGAGGTAGCAGAATCTTTATATTTTCCTATTGAGGGAAATGAGAGATTAGCTATTGTCGCTCCCGACAAATGAAACAGGGTCCAGATGAAGGTACAGACGCGAACGATCGGCGAAGGGAACAGTGAGAACACACAGCCGTGAACTCACTGGAGAATGAATAGAGTCGCCAGCTAGGCATTTTTATCCCGGAGGAAAGGTAATGCTGCATAGACCTAGAAAGATACGGATAAGACGGTTTGCGAACCAGAGAGACTGAGAAAGGGGGTTGGTTACAACCTGGGAAGGTATTAGCACCCAGATTGTCCGCCGTACTCGACGGGATCCACGCTTGAAAGATTTGTGTTTTAAAGGGGTAGTGTCAGTGCAATTTGTGTGCAAAAGGGCTGGAAAACAATATGTACAGGTGTCAGTGTAAAGGAAGTGAAGTGTATAATGATGTGAAGTATGAAAGTGTCAGTGTGAGAATGAAAGAGAACTGCTCATGATCATGAGGCTAAAAGAATGAGGCTAGAAGGAGGGGGAATATACAGAGACTTTTGTTCGATAACCGTTAAGTTATGCCTACGTATCCTCTCGTGCAATGAGGAAGTCAGAACACCGTAGTTCGACCCAAAGAGACTGAAAGATGAATTGACTTGTGAACTGCTTACTTGCCTATGCTCAAGTGTATGATCTGTCTGGCACAGATGCAAACTGTCTTGCATTAGACGGAAGAAGCAAGTTCTCGATTGTGAGTGAATGAGATGAGAAGAGAATCCCGGAGGAGACGATTATTGTTTGTTTTTGGTGCTTTCAGTCTTTTATTGCTTTTTGGATTTTGTCGTAAGTTAATGAGCTTAAGCCTAAACCAATGGGTTAGTAAACTCATCACATCTTCCCTCTGATTAGGGGTAATGAGAATTACCTTAAGTGTGAAGTCAGATTCTCACACTTAATCACCTTTGATGTAGGATTAAGATCATTAACCTACTTGTGATTATTTAGATGTTTTTGGTGTTTTTGTTTAGTGTTAAGTAATGAGGTTAAGCCACAATCAAGGATTAAACAAACTCATTACACCATCCTAATAGAAGGATAATAGATGAGAATGTTTAAGCTGAGGAAAGCTCCTCAACTTGATCCATGATTAGGGATTAAACTCATGACAAAACAAGCCTTTGATTAAATGAATTTTATTTAATGGTATGATGATGAAGTGATTTTTATGGTTTGTAAGACAACTTGAGGGGGACTTGTCCATTAACACTAGGGTTAGTCCTTCTTAACCACTTAAGGAAGAATTAGAACCCTAATGCAAGGCCCAAGTTACAAGTGTGAAGTCTTGATACTTATTAAGTGGATTGATTAAGAGATTTAAACACCTTAAGGGTTCAAGACTTAGGATTAAAGTTATACACTCCATCCTAAGAGAAGGATGCAGGCATAACCCTAAGCACAAAGTCTTAAAGCCTTTAGGGTTTAGTCCCTGATTATGAGATGAGAAGAGAAGACTCAAAGAGAGACACAAAGGTAAAACTAAGAGGAGACTAATCAAAACCCTAATTCATTGTCATGCTTGGATGATCCTAAGGTTTGTGAGGTTTGCAAGAAAAGATCTTCAAAAGAGCCACCAGGAAGCAGATGAACAGGATCAGGAGAAGCAAAGTGACTTGCTTCATTCAAGAAGTCAAGTCACTTGAAGAAAGAAAGTGGGAAGAAGAAGAATGAGCAAGCTCAATCTCAAACACAAATAGAAATGCAGCAATGGATGCAAGAGAGATGAAAAGAAAAGTTATGAGAAGTGAAGGCAAATTCACTTCTCAAGTTTACTTACCACCTGAAATGTTAGAAAGAAATGCAATGCAATGCAAGATGAGATGAAATGACAATGATGCTAAACAAAACCAGAAGCATGTTGATGATGATTATGATGTTATGAGGTGCTGCAAACATGAGGCAAGACATGGGGATGTTCATACAAGATCATGGATGCAAATGATGCAAGTTAAGGAGCATGAATGAACATGAAAAGTTATGAATCATACAAGACAAATGACATGGCAAATATGTAATGCAATGATCAAACATGCTTTCTATATGTCTTAAGATGTCAAATGAATCACAAGAATGCACAAGATGCAAAGACAAGTCATGTTATGCAAAGAAATGCAAGAAGGATGCAAATGGAAGCCCAAATTAGGGTTCATGGATCAAACATCAAACAAAAACCCAAAACAGAAGCAAAACCCTAAGATAAAAATGGAAAATGACACTCAAAGAAACCCTAATCCTATGCTAAACCAAGGTTCAAAGGGGAGCTCTCAACTCTCAACCAAACTCAAGATGTGATTTTTACAAGTTATTAGGGTTTTTTAGGGTTCTTAACAAAAGAAATGCCAATCAATTTGGAAATGCAAGAACAATTCATGGCCATTTTATCCTTGAAAATACATGCTAAACACAAAACAATGCAAGAAGAATCAATGTCTCAACCTTCACCAATTGGCAGAAATGAATTTTTGAATCCATGATCAAAATAATGCATAAAAAATGATTTAATTCAATGAAAAATTCTTAAAATGCATCAAGATCAAAAAAGAAATTTGGTTTGAAGGTTGGACAATGTTTCTAAATGTCTTAGAACATTTCATGAATTTTTTTGTAATTTTTAAATACCTAAAAGTATTTTTAATTAATTAATTCCCATTAATCAATTAAAAATAATCTTTTAAATATTTAAAAATACTTTTTTAATGATAAAAATAAAATAAAAAAATGTTTTTGGGTCTTAAAAATTAATAAAACTTTAAAGAAAAAGTTTCATAATTTTTAAGATATTTTTGCTATTTTAAAATAATTATGCAAAACAAATGAAAAAGAAATGAATTAAAATGAATTAAAATAAAAGTCAAACAAATGGAAGGATGAGATTGATCCTGGTTTTAAACATGTTGACCGCGCGCGTGATCTGAGGGTGGAGAATCAAGCTGGCCAGATTAATTATAAACTTAATTAATTAAGGTAATGACGTGGATTAGGGTTAAGTGAAGCAATCCAGGCCATTGAATGCACGCGGGAATTGACCAAGTCAGCTCATCCAACGCTCAGGATTCAAACTCTCATTAATGACTGGATTAAGCCCTAATCACTCTCAGGCTGCCGGAGAAGACTTCCGGTCGTCTTCTCCGGCCAGCTCCTCACCTGAAAACTCACCAACTCCCTCAAAATGCAATGAAAATGAAAACTAAGCACATAGAAATGAACCCCATGATCTCCTGAATCAAAACCCTAACCCCAAACAAATTTATTCTTCATCAATCGCATGAATCGAAGGCAAACATTTTTAGGGCAAACCAGTTTCAGAGTCAAATTAAATGTTCAAATCACAACCATTTCAAAAACTAAAAGCACCAGGATGATCAGGACAACACAAAGAACAAGTTTGTAACAAGAAAAACAACTTCTGGAAAAATAAATTTCAGGCTACCTGAGATTCGAAGCTTTCAGTTTAGGAACTTTCTGGCCACCTCTCTTTGTGCAAGCTGCTCTACTTGGTCCCCAGAAGATGTTTGAATGCTCAAATGGAGTTTAAGTTGGCTTGATGATGAGTTTCGAAAGCTCCTGCTTCAGTTCAGTCAAAAATGGCCATGGAGATTCTGGCACTTTCAGGTCATGGTGAATGAAGGTTTGAGGTCCTGATGATGAATGGAGAAGGTTTGTGGTGTTTGTTTGTGTGTTTGTGAGCTAGGATGAGAGTTTCGAATGAAACTGCAAAATGGAGTGAGAAATGGCTATGGAGTAATCTGGCTGTTTCAGGCTTGTGTTCTTGGTGTTTTGTGATCTATGAGGCAGGGTGAGTTGAATGGAGGAAAAGGTTTGAGTGTTTGCAGGCTGTGTAGAGAAATTCGAGAGCTTATGCAAAATGGAAGGTTTTTGTGTATGTGGTGAATGAGGTGGTTTCAGCCTTGCTCCTTCTTATGTTTTGCTTGCAAATTGTCCACATGACTCTCTCTCATTGGTCAGTTGATTTGACATGTGCTTTATGGATAGGTGAGGCAACTTTTGCAATTTGTCAACTCTTGTGTAAGAGAAAGTATGGTGAGGTGCTAGCTTGGTACAAGGCATGGGCTATGCGCAGCAAGATGAGGGGGAAATGTCAGCTTGGTCCAGCATTCAAGGCAGCAAGTTGGTGAAGCATGATCATGAGTTTTGCAACTTGGTTACTTTATGGATTTTCATGAAAAATGCCTTGTTACATGAACTAAGCACATGTGATCTCTTGGTTCAATTCTGATTTTATGACTTAGAGAAATGTTTGTGTACTGGTTTGAGAGGAATTAGAAGTCACATAATGCATTTGTTCATGACTTTGCAAAATTTCACACTTGGTGCATACCTTGAAAAACAATGATTTTTGCCAACTTTGCATTGCCATAACTTTTGATCCAAGATGAATTAGATCATGTTCTTGTACTTTTTGGAAAGGGAAAGATGAGATCTACAACTTTCATGACCAAAGTTTTTTTATTTGAAACATTTTTGGATCCAAAATCATGGCTTGAAAAATGACCTAAAATGATGCATTCTTGAAAAGTCAACTATGCCCAAAAAGTCAACATTTGCAAAAACCCTAAATTCTTGATCTCTATGAACTTCAACCTTCTTCCATGATCAAATAAAGGTCATATACACTCAAGATGATGAAGATCACCCATTGGTTGGGTCATTGGGGGCCTCAGATGCCCTGATTTTGCACTGACTTGTCTGAAAAGTCAACTCTTGATCAGATGACTTCCCCATGGAATTTCTTCATGAAAATTGATATGCATACTCCCTATACCATATAGAGATCAATGGAAACAAGAATGACCAAAAAATTTGGAGTTATGGCCTCTGAAACCAAAACCCTAATTTTAGGTCAACTGTGCAGTTCAACCTGGCTCTGCATCCACTCAAACCCTAGTTCTTGTGATTCCTCTGCAATTTTGACTTTGAGGAGATGGAATATGATATAAGAACACACATGGACCCCTTTGAGTTGATTGGTTGCCTTTGGAATGGCTCAAGATGCTTTGGGGTTGCTCAGATCACAAACCCTAGGTGCAGATGCCTTGAAAGCTATGCAGTGGATAAAAAATGAGATGTGAGATGACATGATTGTGTTTATGCATATGAGGATGATCACAAGCCATGGTGTGAATAGGTGAGGGCAAATTTGGGGTGTTTACAGCTGCCCCTATTCAAGCATGAGTTAGCTGTGCAGGTTGTAAGCAACGGCTTAACAGGCAAACAAGATAACTTGTGGTTGAATACCAAAGACAGTCCAAAATTTGCACTCACAGAAATGAAGAAGAAAAGGGATATAGATTGTAAAAGCAAAATAAAGTATATTGTAAAGTGTGGGCGACGGAGGACGACCGTCGAGCAGAGGAAGACTGCTGGGTAAAGTGGTATGTGAAGCAAAGCGATGACGGGGACGGCCGACATGCTGGTAAAGTGCAGGAAATAAAGCGATGACGGGGACGGCCGACATGCTGGGGATAAAAAGTAAAGCTAAGACGGGGACGGCCGACTAGCTGGGGAAAAACAAGTAAAGCTAAGACGGGGACGGCCGACTAGCTGGGGAAAAACAAGTAAAGCTAAGATGGGGACGACCGACTAGCTGGGGAAAATAGGATATTATGATGGGGACGGCCATCAAGATAAAGCTGCGAAGTTCTCTGTGGATTAATGAAACATGACGGGGATGGCCATCGAGTTCATAAAGGTCAAGTAACCAACTGTAGATGTTTAAGGATTGGCAG
This sequence comes from Lathyrus aphaca, assembly GCA_963966055.1. Lineage (NCBI taxonomy): Eukaryota > Viridiplantae > Streptophyta > Magnoliopsida > Fabales > Fabaceae > Lathyrus > Lathyrus aphaca. The sequence goes on along the minus strand of OZ014519.1, from coordinate 273,761,314 downwards.
AATTTTTGACCAAACAAGAAATGTTAAATTCAGTTCAGAATGTCCTATCAGATGTTGGGACATTAGCAAACAGAGTATGTGAACTTATTTCAGGATGTCCTACCAGATGTTGGGACATTGTATAAATGACTAAGTTCAGTTTTGTCAGGATGTCCCAACAGATGTTGAGACATCTCAGACCTGCTACCAGAATTAATTATTGATTAACAGATCAAAGATATTTAAGGAGAACTATCTGGAATTAATTAATGCTGGATAAAAACAGAACAAGGCGCATCTGTAGGGAGTTTTAAATTGAAGATTCAGATTAAAACAGAAGACCTAATGCACCTAGAATATAGGAGGTAACAAACCCTAAATTCAAGGTGACAGTTGCTGCACATTAGGGCTGGATCATTCTACAGAAAGCCCAAAATTCAGATACCTATTTAAACAACAGAAACTCATAGAATTGAGTACGAATTTAAGAAGACTAAATAGGGTGTCTAGTGTTTTAATAGCAGGTTGTTCTTATGTACCACTTTATGAGCTTTTAAGCAAAAGTGCATTTGTGACTTGATTGAAACTGTGAAGTAAGATCAAGCTGTTATTGTTTGAAGGATGTCTTCAACTTTTGTAAACTTGTAAACTTGATCACTGGGTGATTGAGGGGGAGTGAGTAGGGTACTCTTATCTAAGTGAGTCTTAGGTAGAAATTGCATTGGGTAAGTATTAAGTGATAGATTAAACAGGGTGGTTTAAGTCTAGAATTAATATTACTAATAGTGGATTTCCTCCTGGCTTGGTAGCCTCCAGATGTAGGTGTGGTTATACACTGAACTGGGTTAACAAACTTCTGTGTTGTTTATTTTTCCTGCTGTTTAAGTTTTGGTTAAATGTCCTATTAAGTGTTGGAACATCTCTTAGGACATCTCATTACAGAATTTCAATTGGCATCAGAGCAGGCACCCTGCCTGTTTATACTGGGTGAGATCTAGGGAAAACAAATTCTGTAACATGGACAGAGATATAGGGTCAGTAAATAGACCACCTATACTGGATGGTTCTAATTATGACTACTGGAAGCCAAGAATGATTGCATTCTTAAAGTCACTTGACAACAGGGCATGGAGAGCAGTAAATGTTGGATGGAAACATCCTGTTCAAAACACCAAAGATGGATCAATAGTTCTGAAACCTGAAGAAGAATGGAGTAAAGAGGAAGAAGATTCAGAACTAGGCAACTCAAAAGCCCTAAATGCTTTATTCAATGGCATTGATAGAAATATTTTCAGACTGGTGCATCATTGTGAGCTGGCCAAAGATGTGTGGGATACCCTCAAGACAACTCATGAAGGAACATCAAAAGTAAAAATGTCAAGACTTCAACTTCTCACCACCAAGTTTGAAAACTTGAGAATGAAGGAAGATGAATCAATTCATGAGTTCTACATGAACATCTTGGATATAGCCAATACTTCTGGAGCCTTGGGAGAAAAGATGACTGATGAAAAGCTTGTAAGGAAGATTCTCAGATCTTTGCCAAAAAGATTTGACATGAAAGTCACAGCAATAGAAGAAGCACAAGACATATGCTCCATGAAAGCTGAAGAACTAATTGGTTCCCTTCAAACTTTTGAGATGGGAATGAATGACACACATGCTAAAAAGAACAAAAGCATTGCCTTGGTTTCAAATGCAGATGAAGAAGAAGATGATGAACTAGCAAATGATAAAAGCTTATCAGAAAACCTTGTATTGATTACAAGACAGTTCAAACAGATTCTCAGAGGTATGGAAGGTAAATCAAATTCCAGTGGAAGATTCACAAACTCTTCTGAAAACAAGAGAACCTATGATGCTAACAGAAGATCAAATCTTGCTGAAAAGACCAGTCAAGAAAAAGGAATCAAGTGCCATGAATGTGAAGGATATGGACACATCAAGAAGGAATGTCCTAACTTCTTAAAAAGACAAAAGAAGGGACTATCTGTAACCTGGTCTGATGAAGACTCAGGAGATTCAGAAGAAGAATCAGCTAAGCACATTGCTGCTTTAGCTGGACTGTGTGAATATGACAGTGATTCCAGCTGTGAAGAGCTTACTTATGCAGATCTTGAGCAAGCCTTCAAGGATCTGTACAAGAGAAGTACTGAAGTATGCAGTGAGGTCATAAAGCTAAAGAAGCAGAATGAAGTACTAGAAGAAGAAAAAGCAAGTGATCAAGTAATCATTGATACCTTAAAAAGTGAAGTAACTCTTCTCAATTCTAAGCTGGAACATATGTCCAAATCTGTTAGAATGATGAACAGCAGCTCAAATACACTGGATGCTATTCTCTGCAATAATAAACATTCAGGGGACAAAAGTGGACTGGGATATAACAGAGATGAAGCAAGCTCTAGCAAAACTACTTCAAAAACTATACAGTCAAACAAGATGTCTCAACAGATGCTCCAACATCAGAACATAAAGATAAACATAATGTTCCAACAGATGTCTCAACATTCTGGAAAGAACAAAATGAAGAAAAAATATCAAAGATGGAGATGTCATCACTGTGGAAGATTTGGGCATATCAAACCTCACTGTTATAAGCTACATGGATATCCAAATCAGATGTGTCAGCAACCTTCCAAGCAGAAAGTAGTAGATACCAAGAAAGTGCTGCATAAAAGTCAGCAATATTCTAAGCAAAAGACAGAAGTAATCAAGAAAGTTTGGAGACCAAAAGCTGATATTTAGACTGATCAAAGCCACATACACAAGAACAAGATCAACAATCAAGCTTGGAGATCAGCTGAACAACACTCAGAGCAAAGGCATCAAAAGAAATCTCAACTCATCTGGTCAAAGAAAAGTACTGCATACATAACACATACATCATTGAAAGTATCAGCTAAAGAAGACTGGTACTTTGACAGTGGATGCTCAAGACACATGACTGGATTGAAGAATTTGCTAGTAAACTTAAAGCCACATTCATCCAGGTATGTTACCTTTGGAGATGGAGCTAAAGGAGAGATCAAGGGAGTTGGAACCTTGGATTGTCAAGATGTTCCAAGACTAGATGATATGCTGCTTGTTAAAGGTTTAACTGCTAACCTGATCAGTATAAGTCAGTTATGTGATCAAGGGTACAGTGTAAACTTTACCAAATCTGAATGTATAGTGACTAACAAAGAACAAGAGGTTGTCATGAAAGGAGCCAGATCTAAAGACAACTGTTACATGTGGGAATCCCAAAATCTCAGTCTCACTTCAACCTGTTCTCTAGCTAAAGAAGAAGAAGTGAAACTGTGGCATCAAAGACTAGGTCATCTTCATTTCAGAGGCATAAAGAAGATCATATCTATGGATGCTGTAAGAGGTATTCCTAAACTGAAGATTGATGATGGCAAAATATGTGGTGAATGTCAAATAGGCAAGCAAACCAAGATGTCCCATCCAAAGCTCCAACATCTGACAACTTCCAAAGTTTTGGAATTGTTACATATGGATCTCATGGGACCTATGCAAGTTGAAAGCCTTGGTGGTAAGAGGTATGCATATGTGGTGGTTGATGACTTTTCAAGATATACATGGATAAATTTCATTAAAGAAAAGTCAGATGTCTTTGATGTATTCAAGGAATTATGTCAAAGATTACAAAGGGAAAAATCCAGCTGTGTGATCAGAATTAGAAGTGATCATGGAAAGGAATTTGAGAATCAAAAATTCTTAGATTTCTGCTCTTCAGAAGGAATCAATCATGAATACTCTTCTCCTATCACTCCTCAACAGAATGGGATTGTTGAAAGGAAGAATAGAACCATTCAAGAATCAGCAAGAGCTATGATACATGCTAAAAAGCTACCTCTGTATTTCTGGGCTGAAGCCATGAACACTGCCTGCTATATTCATAACAGAGTTACCTTGAGAAAAGGAACTTTGTCCACAATATATGAAGTCTGGAAGGGCAGAAAACCCACTGTTAAGTATTTTCATATATTTGGAAGTAAATGCTATATTCTGGCAGATAGGGAGCAAAGGAGAAAAATGGATCTTAAAAGTGATGAAGGAATTTTCCTTGGATACTCTATAAACAGCAGAGCATATAGAGTATTTAACTACAGAACAAATGTTATCATGGAGTCCATAAATGTGATAATTGATGATGCTCCTACAGATGTCCCAGAAGATGTTGGAACATCTGCTGATATCAAGGTTGAAGCTGAAGAAAAGAATGATCAATATAACTTCACTCAAAATGATACAAGGTCAGAAGATTCAAGCAAACCTCCCTCCATCAGAATACAGAAGGATCATCCCAAAGATTTAATAATTGGTGATCCCAACAGAGGTGTGAGCACTAGATCAAGAGAAGTGATTTCAGGTTCTTGTTTTGTTTCCAAAATAGAACCTAAAAATGTCAAGGAAGCTCTCACTGATGAATACTGGATTTGTGCTATGCAAGAGGAATTAGGTCAATTCACAAGGAATGAAGTGTGGAATCTTGTACCTAGACCTGATGACATAAATGTGATTGGTACAAAATGGGTGTATAAGAACAAGTCAAATGAACAAGGAATTGTTACAAAGAACAAAGCTAGACTTGTGGCTCAAGGATACACTCAAATTGAAGGAGTAGACTTTGATGAAACCTTTGCACCAGTAGCAAGGCTTGAATCAATAAGACTACTGTTGGGAATTGCTTGTATCTTAAAGTTCAAGCTATTTCAAATGGATGTGAAAAGTGCCTTTCTTAATGGTTATCTTAATGAAGAGGTATATGTAGAACAGCCTAAAGGATTTGTTGATCCAAGCTGTCCAAATCATGTATACAAACTCAAGAAAGCACTTTATGGTTTGAAGCAAGCTCCAAGGGCATGGTATGAGAGACTAACCACATTTCTTATCAAGCAAGGATACAGAAAAGGTGGGATTGATAAAACCCTGTTTGTTAAAGATGAAGAAGGAAATTTCATGATTGCTCAAATATATGTTGATGACATTGTCTTTGGTGGGATGTCTGATAAGATGGTCAAACATTTTGTCAAGCAGATGGAATCTGAATTTGAAATGAGTCTAGTAGGTGAATTAACCTACTTTCTTGGTCTGCAAGTAAAGCAAATGGAAGACTCAATGTTTATTTCCCAAAGTAAGTACTCCAAGAACATAGTGAAGAAATTTGGAATGGAAAATGCTTCTCATAAAAGAACTCCTGCTCCCACACATTTAAAGCTGACTAAAGATGAAAAGGGTAAGAATGTAGATCAAAGTTTATATAGAAGCATGATTGGAAGCTTGTTATACTTGACTGCTAGCAGACCAGACATTGCATTTGCAGTAGGAGTTTGTGCAAGATATCAAGCTGATCCAAAAGTCAGTCATCTCAATCAAGTCAAGAGAATTCTTAAATATGTTAATGGTACTTGTGACTATGGCATAATGTACTTTCATGGTTGCAAACCTATTCTCACTGGCTTCTGTGATGCTGATTGGGCAGGAAGTGCTGATGACAGAAAAAGCACTTCAGGAGGATGCTTCTTTCTAGGAAACAATCTGATTTCTTGGTTCAGTAAGAAGCAGAATTGTGTATCTTTATCTACAGCTGAAGCTGAGTACATAGCAGCAGGTAGCAGTTGTTCTCAGTTGGTTTGGATGAAGCAGATGCTCACTGAATACAATGTCCCACAGGATGTCATGACATTGTACTGTGACAACTTAAGTGCAATCAACATATCAAAGAATCCCATTCAACATAGCAGGACAAAGCATATTGATATCAGACATCATTTCATCAGAGATCTTGTAGAAGAGAAGGTGATTTCATTGGATCATGTTGCTACAGATCTGCAATTAGCTGATATCTTTACCAAAGCATTGGATGCTACACAATTTGAGAACTTAAGGGGCAAACTTGGAATCTGTGTATGTGATATCTAGCAGTTAATGAGATGTGCCAACATGTCATATGACATTGCATGGCATAAGTTCCAGATGGCAAAGCTAGTCTGGACTAGATCCTTGGGAATTTCATTCCTAATCATTTGGACTGTAACGGTTACTTATTTGGTAATTCCTTATAAGCAGCTATCAAGAGTCTCATCACATCATCACAAGCGAATCACATTAACTAGTAATCCTTCAGAAATCTTAAACCCTAAAGCTGCACATTCATCTTCCTCAACAATGTCTCAAAACCCTAAAACAGCTGAAGAAGTTCTCAACCAGGAAGACGTGGTTCATGCCACTCCTATTTCTATGGTGCCAATGCAATCAACACCATTAGACGAGCTCAGGGGAAATGCCTCTCACACTAAGAAGGCAAGAACACCAAAAAGAGGTAAAGATCAAATCAGAAGCAAAGCTAAAGAAATTCCTTCACATGTTAAATACTCCAAACTATGTGGATGATTCAATCAAGGAGATTGTCACCCAAATTCTGTTTGAACAAAGAAAGGTGAGTGGGATCTCTGTTCCATTGCAAACCATGCCTGCTCCCCAAGAAGAACCATCTCAAACTGCAGAGGACACTTCTGCAGAACAAGATGTCCCAATAAATGTTGGAACATCTGCAGATGAGAAAGAAAATTCATCTGATGCTGAACAGACTGAGGTCCAAGAAAAGGCCTCAAGTGAAAGTGATAAAGAAAACTCTGAGGATCAGAATAAGGCCTTAAATGAAGATAATGACAAAGTCTCTGAGGATCAGACCAAAGCCTCAGATGAAGATCTAATCCCTGCTGATCAACAAGCTGAAGAAGAGACTGCTCAATCTCCTCCAGTGGTCAACCTGGAGCAGGACTCTGATGCAGAAATCATAGCATCTGTCAAACCCAGCATAGCCAAAAGACTCAGGTCCAGGAAGGGTAAGATGCAAGCTGAAGCAGCAATTCCTGAAAAGAAGAAAGCCTCTCCAAAGAAAGGGAAAGCTAAAGCCTCTTTTGGGCCATCAAAACAATGGAGTAAAGTTCAAACTCAGAAAAGAAAGGCTGTCACACCATCAGATTCAGATGTTGAATCAGATGTCCCAACATCTCCTCCCAAGAAAAGACCAACATCAGCAAGAGCTTCAACTGCTGTTCCAGAAGCTCCATTGGACAACATATCATTTCATCGTGTATCTAGTGTCAACAGATGGAAGTATGTGTTCCAAAGAAGGGTTGCCCTGGAAAGAGAACTGAGCAGCAATGCACTTGAGTGCACAGAACTCATTGACCTAATCTCTGCTGCAGGACTATTCAAGACAGTCTCAGAGTTCTCTCCCTGCTATGAACTTCTTGTCAAAGAGTTCATGGTGAATATTCAGGAGGATTGCTCAAATGGTAAGTCCTCAGAGTTCAGAAAGGTGTTTGTAAGAGGTAAGTGTGTTGAGTTCTCTCCCCAAATCATTAATCAGTATCTAGGAAGGGACACAGATGGATCCAATGAGCTAGGGAAAACAGATAATCAAATCTGTAAGGTGATCACTGCAAATCAGGTCAAAGCTTGGCCTGTGAAGGGAAAGCTCTCTGTGAGCATGCTTACTAGAAAGTATGCCATGCTTAACAGGATTGGAACTGCAAACTGGGTGCCTACCAACCACACTTCATCAATCTCAACTGGTCTGGCCAGATTCATCTTTGCTGTGGGGACTCAAACCAAGATGGATTATGGAGAATATATTTTTGATCATACTATGAAGCATGCCATCTCTACTGCAACAAAGCTACCAATAGCTTTTCCATCATTGCTGTGTGGTATTGTACTCAATCAATATCCTGGGATTTTAACTGACAAGGATACTGCCTGCAAGAGAGGGAGCCCCCTGGCTTTTCACTACAAGTTATTCCTCAGTCATCATGCTGCAGATGTTGAAGCTCCTTCTGGGACATCTGCTGGTCCATCCACTGTTAAGAATCCAATCTCCAGGAAGACTTTAATTGCTGAACTCAAAAGCACCTGCAAAGAGCTTGAAGCTAGAAAGCAGAAGCTTGAGGAAATAATTCAAAGGTTGGAGAATGAAGAAGATCTGAAAGCAAACTCTGATGAAGACAGTGCTGCTGATGAAGAAACAGAAGCTGATGAAGAGACAGAAGTTGAGGAGGGAACTGAGAGTGATGATTCTGAGTGATCAAATGTATGTGAGGAAAATGTAAAGACAGCAATGTAATGACTGAAATAGTGTCTTTGGCCCCTAATTTTGTGTCTACCAAGGGGGAGAACAACATCAAATGTAATTGCTGTTTAAATGAATGAAAAAATTCTGTTTGTTTGCTTCTGAACTGAATAAGTTTTTCTGTTGGAACAAGACTGGATAAAGACAAAGACTGGATAAAGACAGGACACATGTATGTTTGAGGGGGAGTAAAACTCAAATATGAATCAACAGAAAAGTAATGATATACTCTGATAAAAAGAACTTCTGCTGCACTCTGAAAACCAGGAAAGATGTTAGCCAAAAATTAGCCAAAGGGGGAGTTTGTAGATGTTTAAGGATTGGCAGAATTTTTGACCAAACAAGAAATGTTAAATTCAGTTCAGAATGTCCTATCAGATGTTGGGACATTAGCAAACAGAGTATGTGAACTTATTTCAGGATGTCCTACCAGATGTTGGGACATTGTATAAATGACTAAGTTCAGTTTTGTCAGGATGTCCCAACAGATGTTGAGACATCTCAGACCTGCTACCAGAATTAATTATTGATTAACAGATCAAAGATATTTAAGGAGAACTATCTGGAATTAATTAATGCTGGATAAAAACAGAACAAGGCGCATCTGTAGGGAGTTTTAAATTGAAGATTCAGATTAAAACAGAAGACCTAATGCACCTAGAATATAGGAGGTAACAAACCCTAAATTCAAGGTGACAGTTGCTGCACATTAGGGCTGGATCATTCTACAGAAAGCCCAAAATTCAGATACCTATTTAAACAACAGAAACTCATAGAATTGAGTACGAATTTAAGAAGACTAAATAGGGTGTCTAGTGTTTTAATAGCAGGTTGTTCTTATGTACCACTTTATGAGCTTTTAAGCAAAAGTGCATTTGTGACTTGATTGAAACTGTGAAGTAAGATCAAGCTGTTATTGTTTGAAGGATGTCTTCAACTTTTGTAAACTTGTAAACTTGATCACTGGGTGATTGAGGGGGAGTGAGTAGGGTACTCTTATCTAAGTGAGTCTTAGGTAGAAATTGCATTGGGTAAGTATTAAGTGATAGATTAAACAGGGTGGTTTAAGTCTAGAATTAATATTACTAATAGTGGATTTCCTCTTGGCTTGGTAGCCTCCAGATGTAGGTGTGGTTATACACTGAACTGGGTTAACAAACTTCTGTGTTTGTTTATTTTTCCTGCTGTTTAAGTTTTGGTTAAATGTCCTATTAAGTGTTGGAACATCTCTTAGGACATCTCATTACAGAATTTCACCAACGATGGGGACGGCCATCGGGCTAAAAAGGAAAAGGGACCACGACGGGGACGGCCATCGGGTTAAAGAATAAATGAAATAAACAGATGATGGGGTACGGCCATCAAAGGTGAAGGACGATCACCTAGCAGGGGACGGCTGCTCTGTTGGGAATAAAAGAAATATGATGGGGACGGCCATCAAAGGTGGAGGACGACCACCTGGCAGGGTACGGCTGCCGAAAATATCAACGATGGGGACGGCCATCGGATAGGAAAGGTCAACGATGGGGACGACCATCGGATGAGCATGATGGAGGACGACCATCAAGAAGTGGAGGACGACCACTCAGCAGGGGACAGCTGCTCTCAGGGTTTATCATGACACAGGACGAATGCCAGATAACCAAAATCAACAATGGGGACGGCCATTGGATAAAGTGATGAAGGACGATCATCAAAAGGTGGAGGACGACCACCTAGCAGGGGACGGCTGCTAAAAATCAACGATGGGGACGGCCATCGGATGAGCATGATGGAGGACGACCATCAGGAAGTGGAGGACGACCACCCAGCAGGGTACGGCTGCTCTCAGGGGTATCATAACACAGGACGAGTGTTAGATAAAAAAGAAAAATTTGTAGGCGATCTACTGGGGATATAGCAAACACGGACGAGTGTTTACAACCAAGAAAAGAAAGTATAAGTGTTTAGATGTTGTGTATAGATTAAAGATGCGGACGAGCATCCTTAAGACTACGATACGGACGAGCATCATGTAGAAACAAACTGACACATGTTCAGAGATGATGATACGGACGAGTATCAACTGGTTAACAAAGAACACGGACGAGTGTTGCATCTGAAAGAATTCTTCCGGGGAATAATAGACACAGGCGAGTATCTATATTCAAGAAGACACAAGTGTTTGACACGGTTGTATGGATTAAAGATGCGGACGAGCATCCTTAAGACTATGATACGGATGAGTATCATGTAGAAACAAACACTAGACGCAATATTCTGAGATGATGGTACGGACGAGTACCAACTGGTTAACAAAGAACAAGGACTACTGTCGAATCTGTGGGGATAGTGATGATGTATACAAGATGCGGACGAGTATCTGTATAAGTGTACCATGAGTAGTGAGCATTGTATTGATGAGTGTTTATCTGCTGGGGAGAGTGGCACGGACGAGTGTCAAGAGAGAAAAGTATAATATTAACAAGTGTATGGGTGATAAAGGTAAGCGACTGCGCTGGGGATACGACACGGACGGGTGTCAAGAAAGTGTATGTATAGGTATATGTGAATGCAAAGAGGATGTCTTTGGCTTTTGCTGGTGATTTGACACGGACGGGTGTCAGGATGTATCTGCAGTAAGGGTGATTTGTTTGTAAAGATTGTTCAGGCGACTTTACTGGGGAAAGATGACACGGACGGGTGCCAAAGGGTGTATATACTGGTGTTTGTGATTGGAGAGGCAGCTGCTTTTGCTGGGACTCTGGTGGGGATGTTTGTACAGTGATGATGAACAGTTCATTATTCACAAGTGTTCAATTCACAACATGACTTATGATTATGCTATGCATTTGATTTTTGCCGTAATGCTCCGTATCGGACGGAATGCTACGCTTTAAGGGGATAATATGATGCGAATGCTATGATTATGCAAAGAGGCACCGATCCGGGATTCGGATCCCGTTGCCGCGAAGATCTCTGGATGATCTGCTTGAAGTGAACATCCCAGCTGGGGATGAGATCACTGGTAGATCTAATGATGTATCTGTTTGGGGATACATGTCGCTGATTGACATATCCTTATAATATGGGACCCAGCTGGGGTTTGTAGAAGCTTCTGTACTCTGTTGTGACTCCTCCGTGCGTTGCTCTTCTGAATAAAGGCTTGAAGCTCTGTGGGGGAGATGATTCCCTGATTTCTGCATTTTGCTGATGAAGAATGGTTAGTGCTTCAACTGGGGAATGCCGTTGGCAACTCAGCCGGGGAGAGTAATGAGAGGCAACTCGGCTGGGGAGGTGTGAGAGGCAACTCAGCTGGGGAGAGCAACAAGAGGCAACTCAGCTGGGGATAGAGCATTTCCGATGCTGAGATTGAGTGTATGTTGATTTGACAACTTGCTGAGATGTAACTTGCATGCCCCAAGTTGCGTTCTGGATACCTGCAATCCTGCAAAGATAATGGAACGTACAAAAGGTCCCGAGGTATCCCTTACTGGATTCCGTCATAGGAGTTAAGTACTTTCGAGAATAATCACATTCCCTGTAAGCATGTGTTTTTATTTTTAGAGAAAGGCATCTGTACTTATGCAATTGTATTTTTAGAGATATCAGACAACTCTTTGCAAAACATAAATATAAAAACGAAACATGACCGAAAATCTGATTTTATTAATTCATGTGCCCTGAATTGGCAAGATACAGTCAAAGAAACATATCTCCTGAAATGAGGAAATTGTTACAAATTGAGAAATAAAGTGTTGGCGATGTTGACGACGCTTTGAGGAGCTTCCTCTCCTGCTATGACTCGTATGACAATGACGTTCTCCTCGTCTTGCTTTCTGGAGAGAGTTGATTCTGATTGAAGCTTGATCCTTTGAAGCTTACCAAGTTGTAGATGATACAGACGAATTCAGAATGCAGTTGTCCGCTTATTCCCTCATTTTGCATGGATCGCCCTTTCGGGTTTTCAATCCATCGGGATACCCATTTTTGCCTGAGCTGTCCAATGCGGCTTTTCAACTCAGCGGGTGTACATTTTTTATTTATTTCCCTTATTTTTGCCCGAGTCTTTTATTCTGTTTTTGACTCGCCGGGATGCCCTATTTTTGCCTGGACTTACATTCTGTTTTTATGTCCAGCGGGTCATTTTATGCGAAGTATTTTTTAACTGCATCTGAGTTCACAGGGGACGGGAAATCTTCACCATCCATGGTGCTGAGCATCAGTGCTCCACCGGAGAAAACTTTCTTTACCACGAATGGTCCTTCATAGTTTGGAGTCCATTTGCCCCTGTGGTCTGTATGAGGAGGGAGGATTCTTTTCAGCACAAGATCTCCTACTTGGTACTCTCGGTGCCTGACTTTCTGATCGAAGGCTTTCTTCATTCTTTTCTGATATAGCTGACCATGACAGATTGCAGCCAATCTTTTCTCTTCGATCAGACTCAATTGTTCGAATCGGGACCGAACCCATTCTGCTTCACTCAGTTTAACATCCATTAACACCCGTAACGAGGGTAGTTCAACTTCAACAGGTAGGACTGCTTCCATACCATACACAAGCTGATACGGTGTTGCCCCAGTGGACGTTCTGATTGATGTGCGGTACCCATGCAAGGCAAACGGTAGCATTTCATGCCAGTCTTTGTATGTGATTACCATCTTCTGCACAATCTTCTTGATATTCTTATTTGCCGCCTCAACAGCACCATTCATCTTTGGTCTGTAAGGAGAAGAATTGTGATGTTGGATCTTGAAGTCCCGGCACAGTTCTGCCATCATCTTGTTGTTTAAGTTGGAACCATTATCAGTAATGATTCGCTCGGGCACTCCATACCGACAGATGATATCTCTTTTCAGAAATCTGGCTACCACTTGTCTCGTGACGTTTGCATATGAGGCTGCTTCAACCCACTTGGTGAAATAGTCAATGGCGACCAGGATGAATCTGTGGCCGTTTGAAGCAGTTGGCTCAATTTTTCCAATCATATCAATGCCCCACATAGCAAAGGGCCAAGGTGAAGACATGATGTTCAAAGGATTGGGAGGTACATGCACCTTATCTGCGTAAATCTGGCATTTATGACACTTTCTGGCATAGGCACAACAGTCTGCATCCATTGTGATCCAGTAATAGCCGGATCATAACAACTTCTTAGCCATGGCATGCCCTCCTGCATGGGTACCAAAAGATCCCTCATGTACTTCGTGCATCAACAAATCTGCTTCCGTCTTGTCAACACATCTGAGGAGTACCATGTCAAAGTTCCTCTTATATAAAGATCCATCAGCGTTCAGAAAGAAACTTCCAGCAATCCTTCTCAAAGTCTTCTTATCATTGGAAGATGCCCCAGGTGGGTATGTTTGATCCTCCAAGAAGCACTTAATGTCATGGAACCAAGGCTTGTCATCTTTTACAACATCTGCTGCAAATACATATGCTGGTCTATCAAGTCTAGACACTGAAATCTGAGGTACAAAGTTAGCAGCTTGAACTTTGATCATGGATGAAATGGTAGCAAGAGCATCTGCAAACTGATTCTCGTCCCGAGGGATATACTCAAGCTTGACTTTGGTGAAGAAGGTCAATAACCTTCTTGTATATCCCTGTAAGGTATCAGATGATCTTGGTGGGTGTACCATTTTCCGTTGGTTTGATTGACTACCAAAGCTGAATCTCCGAATACAGTCAATGTCTTGATCCTGAGGTCAATGGCTTCCTCAAGACCCATAATGCAAGCTTCGTATTCAGCTTCGTTGTTAGTGCAGTTGAAAGTGAGTTTTGCCGAGAAAGGCATGTGAACTCCTTTAGGTGTAATGAGTACTGCACCAACACCACGGCCATTCATGTTGACAGCCCCATCAAACATCATAGTCCATTCTTCCTCCGGGTCAGGCCCTTCGGTGTGAATAGGCTCCTCATGATCTTTTGCTTTTATGAACATGATATCTTCATCAGGGAAGTCAAATCTCATAGGCTGGTAGTCATCAATGGGTTGCTCAGCAAGATATTCAGATAGTACACTGCCCTTGATGGATTTCTGAGATGTGTACTGTATGTCGTATTCTGTGAGAATCATCTGCCATCTTGCAACCCGTCCGGTAAGAGCTGGCTTCTCGAAAATGTACTTAACTGGATCCATTTTTGAGATTAATAAGGTAGTGTGGGTCAGCATATACTGTCTCAGTCGGCGAGCAGCCCACGCTAAAGCACAGCAAGTTTTCTCGAGCAGTGAATAACGTTGTTCACAGTCGGTAAACTTTTTGCTTAGGTAGTATATTGCATACTCTTTTCGACCAGACTCGTCATGCTGGCCCAGCACACACCCCATTGACTCTTCTAATACTGTCAAGTACATAATCAGAGGTCTTCCTTCAACTGGAGGCATGAGGATTGGAGGTTCTTGTAAATATTCCTTGATCTTGTCAAAAGCCTTCTGGCAGTCTTCGTTCCACCTGACCGTTTGTTCCTTCCTTAACAGCTTGAACAAGGGTTCACAGGTTGCTGTAAGGTGGGATATGAACCGTGAGATATAGTTCAATCGACCTAAGAACCCTCGAACTTCTTTCTCAGTTTTCGGTGCAGGCATCTCTTGAACAGCCTTGACTTTATCAGGGTCAACTTCAATCCCTTTCTCGCTTACGATAAAACCCAGCAACTTACCAGATCGCACCCCGAATGTGCATTTGTTGGGGTTCAACTTCAGTTGATACTTTCTCAGACGCTTGAACAACTTCAGCAGATTCACCAGGTGATCTTCCTCTGTAAGGGACTTGGCGATCATATCATCCACATAACATTCTATTTCCTTGTGGATCATATCGTGGAACAATGTCACCATAGCCCGTTGATATGTGGCACCAGCATTCTTCAGTCCGAATGGCATCACTTTGTAACAGAATGTGCCCCAAGGTGTGATGAATGTTGTCTTCTCCATGTCTTCAGGTGACATCTTGATCTGATTATATCCTAAAAATCCATCCATGAAGGAGAATACCGAGAACTGAGCCGTGTTATCCACCAATACATCAATGTGAGGTAATGGGAAGTCATCTTTCGGGCTGGCTCTGTTCAGATCCCGGTAATCAACACACATTCTTACTTTGCCGTATTTCTTAGGCACAGGTACTATGTTAGCAACCCACGGCGGATAGCTAGTCACAGCAAGGAACCCGGCGTCCCATTGCTTTTGTACCTCTTCCTTGATTTTCATAGCCATGTCTGGGCGAGTTCGGCGCAGTTTCTGTTTAACTGGTGGGCATTCTTCCCTCAAAGGCAGCTTATGCACAACAATGTCGGTATCCAACCCTGGCATATCTTGATACGACCAAGCAAACACATCAACATACTCTTGAAGCAGATCTATCAGTTGTCTCTTCACTGAGTCTTGCAGGCAGGCCCCGATTTTAACCTCTTTCACGTCTTCCTCTGTGCCAAGATTAATCACTTCAACCTCCTCCTGGTGAGGAGTAATAACCTTTTCCTCCTGTCTTAACAACCTGGCTAGCTCTTCAGGAAGCTCATATTCTTCATCAACCCCTTCATCAGCTTGATTGATTGGATTGTCAAAGTCATACGATGTCATAGCCGTGCTGTTGTCGGTGCAGTCTGGAAGGCACTCTCTGCAAGGGTTAAGTTCGTTCATTTTAGTGATTGATTTTAATCTTGCTTTAGAAAAAAGTGAAATGAAGTTATCATTTTGAAAACACCGCCATTTATTTTTGTACAAAAAGAAAAATGGAAAAACAGTGAGCAGAAAAGAGAAAGACTTGTTTGCAAAAAGATGTCTGATATTTCATTAATTTAATCTTGTTTGCACAAAAGTACAGATGGCCCTGATTACAAAATGAGTCTTGTCATCTTGGGCAAGATGCAAGACTTTGATGCATGCTATAAAAATACAGGAAATAATAATTACTCTGCATGAGTAACTCTTATAATTTCCTGGGAAGACCAGTTCGAGACACTGCTCCCCGGGATCTTTGGACGAATCCAATTCTCCAGATTGCGCTCCTCTTCCAGCTCGTCTTCCAGACAGTTGATAGCATCGGGGGTAAGCATTCCCCCACTGACAAAACCAGGCATTGCAGCAGCCTTTGCTTGATGTTGAGTTGGTTTGTAACCCAACCCAAATTTGTCCTTCTTCTCCTCCACAGCTAAGACCTTGCCCCAGCCTAGGGCAGTTCCTTCCTCAACAACCTTCCGGGCTTGTTGGTAAGATGACATGGAGATCCCTGACACAACAGATGCTTCATTGACATTCAAAGCTTCAAACCCCTGGCTCATTGTTTCATGGATCTCCCCATCCATTTCAATGTACTTGTAGGTAGCCAGATGGCTAACAAATATATCCTCTTCCCCACAGATTGTGACAACTTGACCTTCCCACTCAAATTTTAACTTTTGGTGAAGGGTAGACGTTATTGCGCCGGCGGCGTGAATCCAGGGTCTACCCAACAAACAGCTGTAGGCGGGCTGAATGTCCATCACATAAAAGATAGTTTTAAAGGTCTGTGGGCCAATTGTCACAGGCAGCTCAATCTCTCCCAGAACCGATCTCTTAGAACCATCAAAGGCTCTTACTACCAGGTTGCTGGGTCTCAATGCCAATCCATCATATTCTAACTTCACCAGAGCCTTCTTTGGTAAGACATTCAGGGAAGAACCTGTGTCCACCAGCACATGAGAAAGGACAGCTCCTTTGCATTCCATGGTTATGTGCAAGGCTTTGTTGTGGTTGCGGCCATCCGCTGTCAAGTCAGAATTGGTAAACCCTAGCCCATTGCCAGCAGTAACATTTCCAACCACGGTTTCCAATTGGTTGACAGTAATCTCCTCTGGCACGTAAGCTGCGTGCAAGACTTTAAGTAGTGCATTCCGATGGGCTTCGGAGCACATAAGCAGTGAGAGGATGGAGATTTTGGATGGCGTCTGGTGAAGTTGATCCACAATTTTATAATCACTCTTTTTGATGATTCGCATAAACTCATCAACTTCCTGATCGAATGGAGTCTTCAGGGCTTCTTTGGCAGCTGGATCTTCCTGCACCGGGCCTTTACCCTTTGCCTTGGCAGCAGCTTCTGCTTCGGCAGTAGGTTTTTGAACTTGTGAAGCAAAGAGACGTCCGCTTCGCGTGAAGCCTCCGCCTCCCCCCACATTATCTACTTGTGGTGCAGGTGTTGATGTTTCAAGAGTGATTCTTTTTCCTTCGCAGTATACGTCAGAGCCATAGTGCCAAGGGACGGCCCTATTGCTTTCATATGGTACTGGTCCAGGCACCGTGACAGTGACTGGACTGATTGCTGCTGCTGAAGGGACTGTAATTGTTTGTGGATCATAAAAGATTGTAACTGGTGTTCTGGTGGGAGAAGCACCTTCTGAATGGTAGGCGGAATTATTCTCAGGATCGTAGAATATGGTAACAGTGGAGACATCTTCATGATTGATTGCTGGCGTTGTAGGAGGTACTGTTGGAAGGACTGTTGTTGTTATTGTTGATGGAGATTCGAGATGGAATGAAGCTGAAGTTGTAGCAGGAGGAACTGTTGAAAACTGATCATTTGGAAGGACAGGTGAAGTACTTGTTGATGGTGCTGATGAATTGTCGGGAACAATAGTTGTTGTATTTGTAGGAGGGTCTGAAACCGTTGTTGATGAAGTTGCCGGATTTGTCGGAAATGATGTAGTGATCTGTAGCAAGCCACTCTGAATAAGGCTGTCAATGCCATTTCTCAGGTCCTCACACCCATTCCATGAAATATTGCAATAGGGACACCCTAGTTCACACCCCGGAAATATTTGGTTCTCACGGAGTTGAGCTTTGATTTCCACCAATGGTGTCCGGATCTGATCCACACTAGTTATCAAATAAGACGGTTGGTCTTCTTCAATAGCATTAATTCGGGGACCACCATGGTTTGGCATTGGGTTTTTATTGACATTGGGCGGAGGTGCAAAATTCAGAGCCTTGGAGTCTACCAAGTCTTGTACCTTCATATGCAGAGCCCTGCATCTTTCTGTACTGTGACCAGGTGCGTTTGAATGAAAAGCACACCTAGCATTGGAGTCATAGTTTCTTGGTAGACTGTTGGGATCCGGAGGTACCAACGTTCTTAGCTCAACTAGGTTGAGTTTCAGAAGTTGTGGCAGCAAGGCAGCATACGGCATTGGGATCGGGTCGATCACTCGGTTAGCTTGGGATGGCCTTTGTTGGAATGGCCTCTGTTGATTGTTGTTGTTGGAGTTGCTGTTGTTGAAGTTTCTTGGAGGATATTGATTCTGATGATATTGAGGTTGTTGTTGGAAATTTTGTTGAGGAGGTTGATAGACTGGCTGTGGATGAGCTGGAGCAGGGATAGTGACTGCTGCTATTGACCTTTGAACATATTGGGGCCTACCCCTGTTGGTGTGGATGGCATTAGTCTCGCCAGTTCTTCTCGGGCCTGCAAAAGGCTTTCTTGTACTACTGGACGAGCTGGCACCATTGTCAGAGATCTTTCCCATTTTTAACAGGCTTTCAATTCTCTCCCCAGCTATGACAACATCTGCGAAGCTAGTGGAGGAGAAAGCAGCCAACCTGTCAATATACGTTCCCTGGAGAGTGTTCATAAACATGTCTGCCATTTCTCTCTCAGACATTGGTGGTTGAACGGCAGCAGCCAGTTGCCTCCATCTTTGGGCATATTCTCTGAAGCTTTCCCTTGACGACTGTGACATTCCCATTAGGAGAGTCCTGTTGGGTGCCATGTCTAAGTTGTATTGATACTGTCGGATGAAGGCCTCTGCCAGGTCCTTCCAGCATCTCACAGTTGCTCTTGTCAAATGGGAATACCATTCCCTTGATGCTCCAGTCAAGCTGTCTTCGAAGTAGAACATCCAAAGTTTCTCATCCATTGTATAGGCTTTCAGCCTTCCCAGAAATGATTGCAAATGAGTCCGGGGGCATGAAGTCCCATTATACTTTTCGAAACAAGGAGGCTTGAACTTATGGGGGATCCTGACCCCTTCTACCAAACCCATGTCCATGACGTCGAAGCCCAAAGAATTTTGAGACTCCAGTGATCTCAACTTCTCAGCTATTTCTTCCAATCGTCTATCATAAGTTTCCTCTCCGGCACCCATTACTGTATACTGGTCCTCCTGAGGATCTTCTTGAAGTACTCTGGCTGCTGTGGCTGTCCCTTGAATATTGACTGGGATGTTGGCCTCTGGATGGAGATGGGGACCAAACACAGGGGGGGTAACATGGGGTTGCACCCTTTCATTATTACTGGTGCCTGCAGTTCCCACATGGGGCTCCTCTTGATTCCTTCTTTCTACCAAAGTTCTGAGCCTCTCCTGGCTTTGAGCTAGGTTGTTCATCACTTCCATGAATTGTGTTATCTGGGTTCTCATCTCCAGCCTTTCGTTGGCCATCTGGTTTCTGACCTCCGTCAGGTCCTGTTGCATCTGGTCCATCTGGATTCCCGGAAGGTTGTTTCTAGTTGGGTACCTGTGTGGCCTGTTGAGGGGAAATACCCGGCGGCGAGCAATAATTCCTGAATATCACAACAGAGGTTAGCAATAACAAAACAAAAACCAACAAAACAAACAAAAGGGTTAGCATGCAATGCAGTTATGCTTATTTGTTCTCAAGGTATCCGGTTTGGCCTTCAGTTTTGACCCTTCCAGACCCTCGAAGATGCTGCTGTTGAAATTGCTTTTGAAGTGAACCCAGATAGAAACCAACACAAATATATTACAAAGGGGTGAAATAATACAACTTGTTCATTTTACAACACAAACCCTCAAAGGGGCCAAAATACATCACAAAAAGCAAAAGTACATGGAAAAGGAACAACAACAAGCAAATGATCAAACTCCAAGGCCAAACTCATCCTCACGAACTTCCTTGAGAAGTGCTTCGGTCACAGGATCAGCCAGACGCTCCGTGAGACCTCTGATGAGAAGGTTTCTTGTTGCAACAGCTGCAGTCAATTTCTTATTCTGACTTTGGTCCTTAGACCTCTTCACTCCAGCTCTGATTTCTAGCTCTGATATTTCCTTCTGGGCTGCTGCCAGGGCTTTTTCCATCTGTCCCATCTTGTTTTGAACTCTTTTGTCTTCTAGAGTACGGGCCTCAGTGATCCGGACCCACCTGGCCTGACTCTTTTTCAAATACAAGTCTGTTCTTGCTCTCTGAAACTGGGCTTCTTTACAAGCATTCTTCAGAATCTGTTCACCAGCTTTGGATTTGTTGATATAATCTCCAGACTTCTCAATTTTAGTCAAGTGTTCCACCCTCAACTTCTCCAATCTCTCAATCTCCCTCACACCTTCACTCCTCTCTCTGAGGGTCTTCTGCAAGGCTTGGGTTAACTTCTCATTTCTTTCCTTCAAGCTCTCAAACTCCTCCAAACTGATAGTGGCAGGGGGTGGTGCTGAAGATGACTCAGGCATGTCTTCTATGGTAAAGGGCATTCCAGAGAATTGGGCCCTAGCATGGGACCACTCATAATATTGGACTGATGCCACATTATTGCACTTCCCCAGAATGGTGATTCCCTTGGTTTGAACATGATCCCAGGCCCAAGCAGCCTGCCTAACAGTTGCCAGACTAACCTTGTTCTCACAGTAGAGGGTCTCAACCAAATCCTGTACCCTAGGAGTGTGGACCAGTGCATAGCCCAATTGTCTCCTGAACAGCAGGGGGTTGTAGTTGATACTTCCCTTAACTCCTATCAAAGGCACATTGGGAAAGTGCCCACAGCTGGTGATCATATCTCTGCCCTTGGTGCTCTGAGTACACCATCTGATATCTGCTGAAGTGAGAGTAGTGAGCCTCTTAGCCCAGTTGCTTTGCTGATGAGGATTTAGAAATGCATCTGTCCTGGGTAGATGCCTGAGAAGCCAAGCATGGAATAATGGAGCACAAATCCTCACTAATCTTCCCCTCTGCTTCTCATTTCTCTGATGGACTGAGTAATAGAGATCACCCAGTAAAGTTGGCACTGGGTTCTTCAGGATGAACAAATGGATTGCATTTTTGCTAATGAATCGAGGCTCATCTGCAAACAGCACAATTCCATACACACTTAAGGCCAACAGAGCACAAACAGCTTTCCACTCCCCCAAGGAGGCCTTCAGACTAGCTTGAGAAATCAGGAAGTCAAGATGAAAACCAGGGATTCCAGCTTTAGAGGTCATATGCTGTTCAATCAAAACAGGCTCCAGATACAAAGCTTTTGCTACCTCTCCATTGCTAGGAAAGACCATTTCAGGGTTGAATGGGATTTCTCTTTTGATGGGCAGACCAGTCAATGATGAGTATTCTTCCAGAAGAGGCCCCAACTGAAAGTCTTGAAAGGTGAAACATCTCAATGGGGGATCATAAAACTGAATACAGGTATGGATGAGGCTCCTCTGTGAAGGGTCCAAATCCATAACCATGTCCAGTATATCTCCATAACTCTCCCTGAACAAGGGTATGTGATCTGGAGTGATCAGGGTCTGGATCCTCCTGATGTCTGATAAGTCTGGTTGGAAGAAATGATAAGTGATGTTGCTTTTCTTTGGAGCCATGATGCTGAGGACTGAGTAGAATAAGTGCTGATGAGGATGCTGAGGAGTGGGCCACTGACTGGCTAGTGCAAGTAACTAAAGTATATGGCTGACAGGCTGAAGCAAGTGCTGGTGGAGGTAGGTCAATGATGCAGATGGGGTCAAAACCAAAACCAGATGAAGGTGGATACCCTGAAACACAAATAAGCAAATGTTAACATGATGCAATGAGTATGTATGCAGATGATATGCAAGGGTTTGTGACTGAGCTGGATCTGATTAACTGCCTTGGTATAGATCCATGTGTGTTCAAGAATTCCAGATGGAGGTCTAAAAATCCAGTAACCAGGGTGGGGGACTCAAATAAAGAGCCACATGTCCAGGGTTTAGAATCACAAGAACTATCCAACATGGAGTACTCTTAAACAAAATCAAAGTAACAGGGTATTCTGAGGTCAAGGTACCTGCAAACCTGTAAACAGCCCAACCCCCTCACAGGTGGTGATCTAGAACAAGGATCCTCAGACTTGGATCAGTTATGAGAAGTGTAAACACTTCTAACCCGGAGGTACAGTGTTTACAATAACCATAACAATTCCTCCTCTAATTCACCTCAGTTTCTGAAGGTCAATACTAAAAGGTCATCCAGACTTAGCAGGCTTCCCAGATAGCCCTAGCATTGCAGGAAATCTGCAACACAGAGTTCTCAAGAAGAAACCCATATCTGAACCGTGTTTCATATTCCCGCACCAGACCGAAATGGAATGGGAAAGAATATGATTCACTCTAGCCTAGGTGTCACTCAGGTCCCAGGTATAGGACCTTAACTCTCAATGAAACACCCACCCACCAAAGAAAAACCAGATCCAGCCAGCAGCACAGTATGACAATATGATAAATGAAAAAACAGTAAAGAAAGCAATAAATAAAGCTGTACAGAAAGCAGTAAATAAAGCAAATATACACATACAAATAGCACATAACACCCCCAATAAAGACAAATCAATCAAGCGCTAGGAGGAACCCACAAAAAGAACCAGAAGCCCTGGTTGCAGTATAAGATTCCCCAGCAGAGTCGCCAAGCTGTCGCTCCCGACAAATGAAACAGGGTCCAGATGAAGGTACAGACGCGAACGATCGGCGAAGGGAACAGTGAGAACACACAGCCGTGAACTCACTGGAGAATGAATAGAGTCGCCAGCTAGGCATTTTTATCCCGGAGGAAAGGTAATGCTGCATAGACCTAGAAAGATACGGATAAGACGGTTTGCGAACCAGAGAGACTGAGAAAGGGGGTTGGTTACAACCTGGGAAGGTATTAGCACCCAGATTGTCCGCCGTACTCGACGGGATCCACGCTTGAAAGATTTGTGTTTTAAAGGGGTAGTGTCAGTGCAATTTGTGTGCAAAAGGGCTGGAAAACAATATGTACAGGTGTCAGTGTAAAGGAAGTGAAGTGTATAATGATGTGAAGTATGAAAGTGTCAGTGTGAGAATGAAAGAGAACTGCTCATGATCATGAGGCTAAAAGAATGAGGCTAGAAGGAGGGGGAATATACAGAGACTTTTGTTCGATAACCGTTAAGTTATGCCTACGTATCCTCTCGTGCAATGAGGAAGTCAGAACACCGTAGTTCGACCCAAAGAGACTGAAAGATGAATTGACTTGTGAACTGCTTACTTGCCTATGCTCAAGTGTATGATCTGTCTGGCACAGATGCAAACTGTCTTGCATTAGACGGAAGAAGCAAGTTCTCGATTGTGAGTGAATGAGATGAGAAGAGAATCCCGGAGGAGACGATTATTGTTTGTTTTTGGTGCTTTCAGTCTTTTATTGCTTTTTGGATTTTGTCGTAAGTTAATGAGCTTAAGCCTAAACCAATGGGTTAGTAAACTCATCACATCTTCCCTCTGATTAGGGGTAATGAGAATTACCTTAAGTGTGAAGTCAGATTCTCACACTTAATCACCTTTGATGTAGGATTAAGATCATTAACCTACTTGTGATTATTTAGATGTTTTTGGTGTTTTTGTTTAGTGTTAAGTAATGAGGTTAAGCCACAATCAAGGATTAAACAGACTCATTACACCATCCTAATAGAAGGATAATAGATGAGAATGTTTAAGCTGAGGAAAGCTCCTCAACTTGATCCATGATTAGGGATTAAACTCATGACAAAACAAGCCTTTGATTAAATGAATTTTATTTAATGGTATGATGATGAAGTGATTTTTATGGTTTGTAAGACAACTTGAGGGGGACTTGTCCATTAACACTAGGGTTAGTCCTTCTTAACCACTTAAGGAAGAATTAGAACCCTAATGCAAGGCCCAAGTTACAAGTGTGAAGTCTTGATACTTATTAAGTGGATTGATTAATAGATTTAAACACCTTAAGGGTTCAAGACTTAGGATTAAAGTTATACACTCCATCCTAAGAGAAGGATGCAGGCATAACCCTAAGCACAAAGTCTTAAAGCCTTTAGGGTTTAGTCCCTGATTATGAGATGAGAAGAGAAGACTCAAAGAGAGACACAAAGGTAAAACTAAGAGGAGACTAATCAAAACCCTAATTCATTGTCATGCTTGGATGATCCTAAGGTTTGTGAGGTTTGCAAGAAAAGATCTTCAAAAGAGCCACCAGGAAGCAGATGAACAGGATCAGGAGAAGCAAAGTGACTTGCTTCATTCAAGAAGTCAAGTCACTTGAAGAAAGAAAGTGGGAAGAAGAAGAATGAGCAAGCTCAATCTCAAACACAAATAGAAATGCAGCAATGGATGCAAGAGAGATGAAAAGAAAAGTTATGAGAAGTGAAGGCAAATTCACTTCTCAAGTTTACTTACCACCTGAAATGTTAGAAAGAAATGCAATGCAATGCAAGATGAGATGAAATGACAATGATGCTAAACAAAACCAGAAGCATGTTGATGATGATTATGATGTTATGAGGTGCTGCAAACATGAGGCAAGACATGGGGATGTTCATACAAGATCATGGATGCAAATGATGCAAGTTAAGGAGCATGAATGAACATGAAAAGTTATGAATCATACAAGACAAATGACATGGCAAATATGTAATGCAATGATCAAACATGCTTTCTATATGTCTTAAGATGTCAAATGAATCACAAGAATGCACAAGATGCAAAGACAAGTCATGTTATGCAAAGAAATGCAAGAAGGATGCAAATGGAAGCCCAAATTAGGGTTCATGGATCAAACATCAAACAAAAACCCAAAACAGAAGCAAAACCCTAAGATAAAAATGGAAAATGACACTCAAAGAAACCCTAATCCTATGCTAAACCAAGGTTCAAAGGGCAGCTCTCAACTCTCAACCAAACTCAAGATGTGATTTTTACAAGTTATTAGGGTTTTTTAGGGTTCTTAACAAAAGAAATGCCAATCAATTTGGAAATGCAAGAACAATTCATGGCCATTTTATCCTTGAAAATACATGCTAAACACAAAACAATGCAAGAAGAATCAATGTCTCAACCTTCACCAATTGGCAGAAATGAATTTTTGAATCCATGATCAAAATAATGCATAAAAAATGATTTAATTCAATGAAAAATTCTTAAAATGCATCAAGATCAAAAAAGAAATTTGGTTTGAAGGTTGGACAATGTTTCTAAATGTCTTAGAACATTTCATGAATTTTTTTGTAATTTTTAAATACCTAAAAGTATTTTTAATTAATTAATTCCCATTAATCAATTAAAAATAATCTTTTAAATATTTAAAAATACTTTTTTAATGATAAAAATAAAATAAAAAAATGTTTTTGGGTCTTAAAAATTAATAAAACTTTAAAGAAAAAGTTTCATAATTTTTAAGATATTTTTGCTATTTTAAAATAATTATGCAAAACAAATGAAAAAGAAATGAATTAAAATGAATTAAAATAAAAGTCAAACAAATGGAAGGATGAGATTGATCCTGGTTTTAAACATGTTGACCGCGCGCGTGATCTGAGGGTGGAGAATCAAGCTGGCCAGATTAATTATAAACTTAATTAATTAAGGTAATGACGTGGATTAGGGTTAAGTGAAGCAATCCAGGCCATTGAATGCACGCGGGAATTGACCAAGTCAGCTCATCCAACGCTCAGGATTCAAACTCTCATTAATGACTGGATTAAGCCCTAATCACTCTCAGGCTGCCGGAGAAGACTTCCGGTCGTCTTCTCCGGCCAGCTCCTCACCTGAAAACTCACCAACTCCCTCAAAATGCAATGAAAATGAAAACTAAGCACATAGAAATGAACCCCATGATCTCCTGAATCAAAACCCTAACCCCAAACAAATTTATTCTTCATCAATCGCATGAATTGAAGGCAAACATTTTTAGGGCAAACCAGTTTCAGAGTCAAATTAAATGTTCAAATCACAACCATTTCAAAAACTAAAAGCACCAGGATGATCAGGACAACACAAAGAACAAGTTTGTAACAAGAAAAACAACTTCTGGAAAAATAAATTTCAGGCTACCTGAGATTCGAAGCTTTCAGTTTAGGAACTTTCTGGCCACCTCTCTTTGTGCAAGCTGCTCTACTTGGTCCCCAGAAGATGTTTGAATGCTCAAATGGAGATTAAGTTGGCTTGATGATGAGTTTCGAAAGCTCCTGCTTCAGTTCAGTCAAAAATGGCCATGGAGATTCTGGCACTTTCAGGTCATGGTGAATGAAGGTTTGAGGTCCTGATGATGAATGGAGAAGGTTTGTGGTGTTTGTTTGTGTGTTTGTGAGCTAGGATGAGAGTTTCGAATGAAACTGCAAAATGGAGTGAGAAATGGCTATGGAGTAATCTGGCTGTTTCAGGCTTGTGTTCTTGGTGTTTTGTGATCTATGAGGCAGGGTGAGTTGAATGGAGGAAAAGGTTTGAGTGTTTGCAGGCTGTGTAGAGAAATTCGAGAGCTTATGCAAAATGGAAGGTTTTTGTGTATGTGGTGAATGAGGTGGTTTCAGCCTTGCTCCTTCTTATGTTTTGCTTGCAAATTGTCCACATGACTCTCTCTCATTGGTCAGTTGATTTGACATGTGCTTTATGGATAGGTGAGGCAACTTTTGCAATTTGTCAACTCTTGTGTAAGAGAAAGTATGGTGAGGTGCTAGCTTGGTACAAGGCATGGGCTATGCGCAGCAAGATGAGGGGGAAATGTCAGCTTGGTCCAGCATTCAAGGCAGCAAGTTGGTGAAGCATGATCATGAGTTTTGCAACTTGGTTACTTTATGGATTTTCATGAAAAATGCCTTGTTACATGAACTAAGCACATGTGATCTCTTGGTTCAATTCTGATTTTATGAATTAGAGAAATGTTTGTGTACTGGTTTGAGAGGAATTAGAAGTCACATAATGCATTTGTTCATGACTTTGCAAAATTTCACACTTGGTGCATACCTTGAAAAACAATGATTTTTGCCAACTTTGCATTGCCATAACTTTTGATCCAAGATGAATTAGATCATGTTCTTGTACTTTTTGGAAAGGGAAAGATGAGATCTACAACTTTCATGACCAAAGTTTTTTTATTTGAAACATTTTTGGATCCAAAATCATGGCTTGAAAAATGACCTAAAATGATGCATTCTTGAAAAGTCAACTATGCCCAAAAAGTCAACATTTGCAAAAACCCTAAATTCTTGATCTCTATGAACTTCAACCTTCTTCCATGATCAAATAAAGGTCATATACACTCAATATGATGAAGATCACCCATTGGTTGGGTCATTGGGGGCCTCAGATGCCCTGATTTTGCACTGACTTGTCTGAAAAGTCAACTCTTGATCAGATGACTTCCCCATGGAATTTCTTCATGAAAATTGATATGCATACTCCCTATACCATATAGAGATCAATGGAAACAATAATGACCAAAAAATTTGGAGTTATGGCCTCTGAAACCAAAACCCTAATTTTAGGTCAACTGTGCAGTTCAACCTGGCTCTGCATCCACTCAAACCCTAGTTCTTGTGATTCCTCTGCAATTTTGACTTTGAGGAGATGGAATATGATATAAGAACACACATGGACCCCTTTGAGTTGATTGGTTGCCTTTGGAATGGCTCAAGATGCTTTGGGGTTGCTCAGATCACAAACCCTAGGTGCAGATGCCTTGAAAGCTATGAAGTGGATAAAAAATGAGATGTGAGATGACATGATTGTGTTTATGCATATGAGGATGATCACAAGCCATGGTGTGAATAGGTGAGGGCAAATTTGGGGTGTTTACAGCTATACAGCTATCTCAGGCTTGGGAGCTGAAAGTCAGAAAACGAAAGAAAGTGTTTGGGAGAGTGGACCTAAAGACATACAAGCTTTATGCTACATGGTTGAAAGATCGTGTAGAAACCTTACTCCTTCGTTTTTTCAGTGGAGGCTCCTTTTTACCCAAAGGTGGTTATGCCACAGACTACAATGCATATATAGGATTATCATAAGTTAGAAGCCGAATTGCGTAAGATCAGGCTGGAAAACTCAGAGATTAGTAATCTTCACCAATATTCAATCTTCATCAATGCAACCTTGGAAGAAAAGGTCTAGTTTCTCTAGAAGACCATGGAAGACAAAGAGAAAAACTTTGCTGATAGAGAGTTGTACTTTAGAAAAAAGGCTTGGCAGAGACTACTAAAGCCAATGCACGAAGGCAGATGAAGAAGTCTTTGACATAAGCCAACAAAGCCATCACTCTCTGGCAGGAGAAATAGGAGAAGAATCAGAAAGAGTAGAAAGAAAAGGAGGAAAACTACCAGTTACAGATAGGGTACTAGAAGGAAGAACTTCAGCTAGCTCATAAGAAGCATCGGAAGTACTTTCAGCAGTTGGAGCAAAGCCAGAGGTCACTAGAAGAAGAGCAAAAGGAAATGGAAGAGATTAAGGTTCTTGAAGAGACTAAGAAGGCTAGGGAAGAGCCTGGACCTTGTGGGGAGAATGCATAAGTCTTTCTACAACAAATCGGTGATTTTCACGCCTCGTTCGAGCAGAGAGATTTGTTGATCCAGAAGTTGATTAAAGATCCTACTCACCCGGACATGGCCCATTTGTTTGAAGCTATCAGACACTTCAGTTGGAGATTGAAGGATGTGTAACTTCCTAGGGTTTAGTTTTTTTCTTTCTATTGTATTTAAATTACCTACAGGCTTGTTGTAGGAATCTTTGCTTATCTTTCTGTTTATTTCTTCAGGATTTTAAAACTTGTAACCCTTCAGGGAGATTCTGTTTACTGCTGCCTTTTGGGCTAATTTATGTTATGCAGTCTTGTCCAACTTTATAATCTTTGTTTGTGCACTGATACTTGGTCATCCTAGCTAACCAAATTTGAGCCTCATGCAAGGTTTTATTTTCAAAAAGCCAGGTTCCAAAGGCCATATGGGGTTCTTTATTGAATATCGAAACTAGGGCACAATGGCCTTGAGAATGAAAATACAAGTAATTGCACAGAATCCATGTCACCCTTTGTCGCTCCCGACAAATGAAAAAGGATCAGATGAAGGTACAGACGCGAACGGTCGGCGAGAGGGAACAGTGAGAACACACAGCCGTGAACCCACCGGAGATGAATAGAGTCGCCAGCTAGGCATTTTTATCCCGGAGGAAAGGTAATGCTGCATAGACCTAAAAAAGGATGGATAAGACGGTTTGCGAACCAGAGAGACTGAGAAAGGGGGTTGGTTACAACCTGGGAAGGTATTAGCACCCAGATTGTCCGTCGTACTCGACGGGATCCACGCTTAAAAGATTTGTGTTTTAAAGGGGTAGTGTCAGTGCAATCTGTGGATAAAGAGAGCTGGAAAAGGTGTACAGGTGTCAGTGTAAAAGAAGTGCAAAGTGTGTAAATGTATGGTGTCAGTGTAAGGAAGGAGTGAAATGCTCAAGATCATGAGGCTAAGGAATAAAGCTAGAAAGAGGGGGAATATACAGAGACTTTTGTTCGATAACTGTTAAGTTATGCCTACGTATCCTTTCGTGCAATGAGGAAGTCAGAACACCGTAGTTCGACCCAAAGAGACTGATAGATGAATTGACTTGTGAACTGCTTGCTTGTCAATGCTCAAGTGTATGACCTGTTTGGCTCAGGTGCAAACTGTCTTGCATTAGACGGAAGAAGCAAGTTCTCGTCTGTGAGTGAAGGAGATGAGAAAAGAATCCCGGAGGAGACGATTATTGTCTGTTTTTGTGTTTTCAGTCTTTTATTGCTTCTGGATTTGTCATAAGTTAATGAGCTTAAGCCTAAACCAATGGGTTAGTAAACTCATCACATCCTCCCTCTGATTAGGGGTAATGAGAATACCTCAAGTGTGAAGTCAGATTCTCACACTTAATCACCTTTGGTGTAGGATTAAGATCATTAACCCACTTGTGATTATTTAGATGTTTTTGGAGTTTTTGTTTAGTGTTGAGTAATGAGGTTAAGCCATAATCATGGATTAAACAGACCCATTACACCATCCTAAAAGAAGGATGATAGATGAGAGTGTTTAAGCTGAGGAAGACTCCTCAACTTAATCCATGATTAGGGATTAAACTCATGACAAAACAAGCCTTTGATTAAGTGAATTTTAATTAATGATATGATGATGAAGTGAATTTTATTGCTTGTAAGACAACTTGAGGGGGACTTGTCCATTAACACTAGGGTTAGTCCTTCTTAACCAATAAAGGAAGAATTAGAACCCTAATGCAAGGCCCAAGTTACAAGTGTGATGTCTTGATGATTATTAGGTGAATTGACTAAGAGATTTAAACACCTTAAGGGTTCAAGACTTCGGATTAAAGTTATACACTCCATCCTAAGAGAAGGATGCAGGCATAACCCTAATCACAAAGTCTTAGAGCCTTTAGGGTTTAGTCTCTAATTATGAGATGAGAAGAGAGGACTCAAAGGAGACACAAAGGTAAAACTAGGAGGGGAGACTAATCAAAACCCTAATTCATTGTCATGCTTGGTTGATCCTAAGGTTTGTGAGGTTAAACAAGAACAATCTTCAAAGAGAACCACCAGGAAGCAGATGAACAAGATCAAGAGAAGCAAAGTGACTTGCTTCATTCAAGAAGTCAAGTCACTTGAAGAAAGAAAGTGGGAGGAACAAGAATGAGCAAGCTCAATCTCACACACATATGGGAATGCAGCAAGGATGCAAGAGAGATGAAAAGAAAAGTTATGAGAAGTGAAGGCAAATTCACTTCTCAAGTTACTTACCACCTGAAATGTTAGAAAGAAATGCAATGCAATGCTAAATGAAATGAAATGACATGATGCTAAACAAAACCAGAAGCATGTTGATGATGATTATGATGTTATGAAGTGCTGCAAACATGAGGCAAGACATGGGGATGTTCATACAAGATCATGGATGCAAATGATGCAAGTTAAGGAGCATAAATGAACATGAAAAGTTATGAAGCATACAAGACAAATGACATAGTAAATATGTAATGCAATGATCAAAGATGCTTCCTACATGTCTTAAGATGTCAAATGAATCACAAGAATGCACAAAATGCAAAGACAAGTCATGTTATGTAAGAGAATGCAAGAGAGATGCAAATGGAAGCCCAAATTAGGGTTTATGGAACAAACATCAAACAAAAACCCAAAACAGAAACAAAACCCTAAGATAAAAATGGAAAATGGCACTCAAAGGAACCCTAAACCTATGCTAAACCAAGGTTCAAAGGGGAGGTTCCAACTCTTAACCAAACTCAAGTTATGAATTTTCTAAGTTATTAGGGTTTTTTAGGGTTCTTAACAAAAGAAATGCCAAACAATTAGAAAATGAGGAAACAAATCATGGCCATTTTACCTTAGAAACTACATGCTAAACATAACACAATGCAAGAAGAATCAATGTCTCAACCTTTTCCAATAGGCAGAAATGATTTTTGGAACTTATGATCAAAATAATGCATAAAAATTGATTTAATTCAATGAAAAATTCTTAAAATGCATCAAGATCAAAAAAGAAATTTGGTTTGAAGGTTGGACAATGTTTCTAAATGTTTTTAAAGGTATCATGAATTTTTTTGTGATTTTTAAATACCTAAAAGTATTTAAAATTAATTAATTCTCATTAATCAATTAAAAATAGTCTTTTAAATATTTAAAAATACTTTTTTAATGATAAAAATAAAAATAAAAATATTTTTGGGTTTTAAAAATTAGTGAAACTCTTGACAAAAAGTTTCATAATTTTTAAAACATTTTTGCTATTTTAAATAAATTGTACAAAACAAAAGAGAAAAATTGAAATAAAAATTAATGAAAATGAGAAGTAATCACAATCCATGGCTGAGATTCAAACTTGGGGGGTCAACAGTTGACCACGCGCGCTATTGGAAGGTCAGGATCTCTTCTGGCTTAATTAACCTAAATATAATTTATTAAATTAATAAAACAGATTAGGGCTTTAATGATGTAATCTGAGCCACACAAACGCGCGGGAGTCAACTCCAGTCAACTGCATCTACGGTCCAGATTCAAATCCTCATTAATGACTCAATTAAACCCTAATGATTTTCAGGTGGCCGGAGAAGACCTCCGGTCGTCTTCTCCGGTGGGAAGTCCACCTGAAAATCTCCAAAACCTCTCAAAACGCATCAAAAATAAAAACCAAGCACATAGAAATGAACCCCATGATCTCCTGAATCAAAACCCTAAGTCTAAACAAATTTCTTCTTCCTCAAAACCATGAATCGAACAGAACGAGTTTTAGGGCAAACCAGTTTCAGAGACAAATTAAATGCTTATTTCATCACCATTTCAAAAACTAAGAACATCAGGATGATCAGGACAACACAAAGAACAAGTTTGTAACAAGAAAAATGATTTCTGGAAAAATAATTTTCGAGCTACCTGAGATTTGAAGCTTTCAGTTTGAAGACTTTCTGGCCACTTCCTTCAATGCAAACTCCTCCACTTGGTCCCCAGAAGATGTTTGAATGCTCAAAGAGGATTTAGGTTGGCTGGATAGTGAGTTTCGAAAGCTTCTGCTCAAGCTCAGTCAAAAATGGCAATGGAGTTTTAGGCAGTTTCAGGTCATGGTGATGGGTTCTATGTGATCAGGACAATGAGTAGAGAAGGTCTGAGGTGTTTGTTTTGGTGTTTGAGAGCTGTGGTGAGAGATTCGAATGAATCTGCAGCTTGAGGGGAGAAATGGCAATGGAGTGTTCTTGCTGTTTCAGGCTTGGTTCTTGGTTGCTGGGTGGTCTATGGAGCAAGGTGAGATGATTGGTGAAGATGGTTAAAGTATTTTATGGCTGTGTAAGCAGATTCGATAGAAAATGCAATGTGGTGTGTTTTTGTGAATGTTGTGAATGAGAGAGCCTCAGCCTTGCTTGATGTTATGTTTGGCTAGCAAATGAGAAGTATAAACAATTGCAAGTGGCCAGAGGATGTGACATGGCCTGTGGTGATTGGGATGTTTGCTTTTGCCAAAAGTCAACTTTTTTGTAAGAGAAGCATGGGCTAAGCTCTAGCTAAGTACAATGGGCATGGGCTGCGCAGCATGATGTGTGTGTGAGGCTAGCTTGGTTCAGCAGCCAATGCATCAAGTGGGTGAAGTGTGATGAGTGGTTTTGCAACTTGACTTTGCTTTTGCTTCATGAAAATATCTTGCTTCAAAACCATACAAATCATGTGATCTCTTGGTTCAATCTGAACTTTAAGGCTTGGAGAATGCTTGTGTAATGGTTTGATATCAAATAGAAGTCACAAATGCCTTTGGTACAAGATTTTGCAAATTTTCCATTTGGTGCATAACTTGAATTTTGGTGATTTTTGCCAACTTTGTCACACCATAACTTTTGATCCAAAAAGAGTTTGATCATGTTCTTGTACTTTTTGAAAAGGGAAAGATGATATCTACAACTTTCATGACCAAAGTTTTTCCATTTGAAGCATTTTTGGATCCAAAATCATGGCTTGAAAAATGACCTAAAATGATGCATTCTTGAAAAGTCAACTATGCTCCAAAAGTCAACATTTGCAAAAACCCTAGATTCTTGATTTTTATGAACTTCAATCTTCTTCCATGATCAAATAAAGATCATATACACTCAAAATGATGAAGATCACCCATTGGTTGGGTCATTGGGGGCCTCAGATGCCCTGATTTTGCACTGACTTGTCTGAAAAGTCAACCTTTGATCAGATGACTTCCCCATGGAATTTCTTCATGAAAATTGATATGCATACTCCCTATACCATATAGAGATCAATGGAAACAAGAATGACCAAAAAAAATGGAGTTATGGCCTCTGAAACCAAAACCCTAATTTTAGGTCAACTGTGCAGTCTAAACTGGCTCTGCATCCACTCAAACCCTAGTTCTTGTGATTCCTCTGCAATTTTGACTTTGAGGAGGTGAAATATGATATAAGAACACACATGGACCCCTTTGAGTTGATTGGTGGCCTTTGGAGTGGCTCAAGAAGCTTTGGGATTGCTCAGATCACAAACCCTAGGTGCAGATGACTTAGAAACTATGCAGTGAACAAAAAATGAGATGTGAGATGATATGATTGTGTTTATGCATATGAGGATGATCACAAGCCATGGTGTGAATGGATGAGGGCAAATTTGGGGTGTTTACAGCTGCCCCTATTCAAACATGAGTTAGCTGTGCAGGTTGTAAGCGACGGCTTAACAGGCAAACAAGATAACTTGTGGTTGAATACCAAAGACAGTCCAAAATTTGCGCTCACGGAAATGAAGAAGAAAAGGGATATAGATTGTAAAGGAAAATAAAGTATATTGTAAAGTATGGGCGACGGAGGACGACCGTAAGGCAGAGGACGACTGTTGGGAGAGAGCAATGACGGGGACGGCCGACATGCTGGGAAAAGTGCGTGAAAATAAAGCAATGACGGGGACGGCCGACATGCTGGGGATAAAAGGCAAAGCTAAGACGGGGACGGCCGACTAGCTGGAAAAGGTAAGATAATATGATGGGGACGGCCATCAAGATAAAGCTGTAAAATTCTCTGGGGATCAAGTGAAACATGACGGGGACGGCCATCAAGTTCATAAAGGTAACCAACGATGGGGACGGCCATCAGGCTAACAGGAAAAGGGACCACGACGGGGACGGCCATCGGGTTAAAGAATAAATGAAATAAACAGATGATGGGGTACGGCCATCAAAGGTGAAGGACGATCACCTAGCAGGGGACGGCTGCTCTGTTGGGGAATAAAGGAATTATGATGGGGACGGCCATCAAAGGTGGAGGACGACCACCTGACAGGGTACGGCTGCCGAAAATATCAACGATGGGGACGGCCATCGGATGAGCATGATGGAGGACGACCATCAAGAGGTGGAGGACGACCACCTAGCAGGGGACGGCTGCTCTCAGGGTTTATCATGACATAGGACGAATGCCAGATAACCAAAATCAACAATGGGGACGGCCATTGGATAAAGTTGATGAAGGACGATCATCAAGAGGTGGAGGACGACCACCTAGCAGGGGACGGCTGCTAAAATAACGACGATGGGGACGGCCATCGGATGAGCATGATGGAGGACGACCATCAAGAAGTGGAGGACGACCACTCAGCAGGGTACGGCTGCTCTCAAAGGTATCATAACACAGGACGAGTGTTAGATAAAAAAGAAAATTTGTTGGCGATCTACTGGGGATAAAGTAAACACGGACGAGCGTTTACATCCAAGAAACAAAAGGTATAAGTGTTTGGGTATTGTGTATAGATTAAAGATGTGGACGGGCATCCTTAAGACTATGATACGGACGAGTACCATGTAGAAACAAACTGACACATGTTCAGAGATGATGATACGGACGAGTATCAACTGGTTAACAAAGAACACGGACGAGTGTTGCATCTGAAAGGGCTCTTCTGGGGAAAAGTAGATACGGACGAGTATCTATATCCAAGAAGACATAAGTATTTGACACGGTGTATGGATTAAAGATGCAGACGAGCATCCCTAAGACTATGATACGGACGAGTATAATGTAGAAACAAACACGCAATGTTCTGAGATGATGGTACGGACGAGTACCAACTGGTTAACAAAGAACAAGGACTACTGTTGAATCTGTGGGGATATAAGTAATGATGTATACAAGATACGGACGGGTATCTGTATAAGAGCGAGTGGTGTATAGATGAGTGTTTATCTGCTGGGGAGGGTGACACGGACGAGTGTCAAAAGGAGAAGAGTATAATATGAACAAGTATCTGATATGCCAAATCTAGGCGACTGCGCTGGGGATATGACACGGACGGGTGTCAAGAAAAGTGTAATATGAACAAATATACGGGTTGATGAAAGTGTAAGTAACTGCGCTGGGGATATGACACGGACGGGTGTCAAGAAAAGTGTATGTATAGGTATATGTGAGTGCAAAGAGGACGTCTTCGGCTTTCTGCTGGTGATATGACACGGACGGGTGTCAGGACGTATCTGTAATAAGGGTGATTTGTTTGTAAAGAGTGTTCAGGCGACTTTACCGGGGAAAGATGGCACGGACGGGTGCCAAAAGGTGTATATACTGGTGTTTGTGATTTGTGAGGCAACTGCTTTTGCTGGGACCCTGGTGGGATTTTTCTGTATATGTTCTGTATGCCGACAGGTTGTCATTATTCGCAAGTATTCGATTCGCAACATGACTTATGATTATGCTATGCATTTGATTTTTGCCGTAATGCTCCGTATTAGACGGAATGCTACGCTCTGAGGGTATAATATGATGCGAATGCTATGATTATGCAAAGAGGCACCGATCCGGAATTCGGATCCTGCTGCTGCGAGGATCTCCGGTTGATCTGCTTGAAGTGAACATCCCAGTTGGGGATGAGATCATTGGTAGATCTAAGGATGTATCTGCCTGGGGATACAGGTCACTGATTGACACATCCTTATAATACGGGACCCAGCTGGGGTTTGTAGAAGCTTTCTCCCTCTCTGTTGTGACTTCTTCGTGCGTTGCTCTTCTGAATAGAGGCTTGAAGCTCTGTGGGGAGATGATTCCCCGATTCTTGCACCTTGCTGAGGAATAGTGGTTGGTACTACAGCTGGGGAATGCTGTCGGTAACTCAGCTGGGGAGAGTAATGAGAGGCAACTCGGCTGGGGATAGAGCATTTAGGATGCTGAGATTGAGTGTATGTTGATTTGGCAACTTTGCTGGGATGCATCTTGCATGCCCCAAGTTGCGTTCTGGATACCTGCAATCCTGCAAAGATAAGGAAACGTACAAAAGGTCCCGAGGTATCCCTCACTAGATTCCGTCATAGGAGTTAAGTATTTTCGAGAATAATCACATTCCCTGTAAGCATGTGTTTTCATTTTTAGAGAAAGGCATCTGTACTTATGCGATTGTATTTTTAGAGATATCAGACAACTCTTTGCAAAACATAAATGTAAAACGAAACATGACCGAAAATCTGATTTTATTAATTCTTGTGCCCTGAATTGGCAAGATACAGTCAAAGAAACATATCTCCTGAAATGAGGAGATTGTTACAAATTGAGAAATAAAGTGCTGGCGATGTTGACGAGGCTTTCAAGGAGCTTCCTCTTCTGCTATGATTCGTATGACAATGACGTTCTTCTCGTCTTGCTTTCTGGAGAGAGTTGATTCTGATTGAAGCTTGATCCTTTGGAGCTTATCAAGTCGTATATAATACAGACAAATTCAGAATGCAGTTGTTCGCTTATTCCCTTATTTTGCATGGATCGCCCTTTCGGGTTTTCAATCCATCGGGATACCCATTTTTTGCCTGAGCTGTCCAATGCGGCTTTTCAACTCAGCGGGTGTACATTTTTATTCATTTTCCCTTACTTTTGCCCGAGTCTTTTATTCTGTTTTTGACTCGCCGGGATGCCCTATTTTTGCCTGGACTTACATTCTGTTTTTATGTCCAGCGGGTCATTTTACGCGAAGTATTTTTTAACTGCATCTGAATTCACAGGGGATGGGAAATCTTCACCATCCATGGTGCTGAGCATCAGCGCTCCACCAGAGAAAACTTTCTTTACGACGAATGGTCCTTCATAATTTGGAGTCCATTTGCCCCTGTGGTCTGTATGAGGAGGGAGGATTCTTTTCAACACAAGATCCCCTACTTGGTACTCTCGGTGCCTAACTTTCTGATCGAAGGCTTTCTTCATTCTCTTCTGATATAACTGTCCATGGAAGATTGCAGCCAATCTCTTCTCTTCGATCAGACTCAGTTGTTCGTATCGGGACCGAACCCATTCTGCTTCACTCAGTTTAACATCCATCAATACCCGTAGAGAGGGTAATTCAACTTCAACAGGTAGGACTGCTTCCATACCATATACAAGTTGATACGGTGTTGCCCCAGTGGATGTTCTGATTGATGTGCGGTACCCATGCAAGGCAAATGGTAGCATTTCATGCCAGTCTTTGTAAGTGACTACCATCTTCTGCACAATCTTCTTGATGTTCTTATTTGCGGCCTGAACAGCGCCGTTCATCTTTGGCCTGTAAGGAGAAGAATTGTGATGTTGAATTTTGAAGTCTCGGCATAGCTCAGCCATCATTTTGTTGTTCAAGTTGGAACCATTATCAGTAATGATTCGCTCGGGCACTCCGTACCGACAGATGATATCTCTCTTCAGAAATCGGGCTACCACTTGTCTTATAACATTTGCATATGAGGCTGCTTCAACCCACTTGGTGAAATAGTCGATGGCGACCAGGATGAATCTGTGGCCGTTTGAAGCAGTTGGCTCAATCTTGCCAATCATATCAATGCCCCACATAGCAAAGGGCCATGGTGAAGACATGATGTTCAAAGGATTGGGAGGCACATGCACCTTGTCTGCGTAGATCTGGCATTTGTGACATTTTCTGGCGTAAGCACAACAGTCTGCATCCATTGTGATCCAGTAATAGCCTGATCTTAACAACTTCTTAGCCATGGCATGCCCTCCTGCATGGGTACCAAAGGATCCTTCATGCACTTCATGCATCAACAAATCTGCTTCCGTTCTATCAACGCATCTGAGGAGTACCATATCAAAGTTTCTTTTGTACAGGGAACCATCAGTGTTCAGGAAGAAACTACCAGCAAGCCTTCTTAACGTCTTCTTATCATTGGAAGATGCCCCAGGTGGGTATGTTTGATCCTCCAAGAAGCATTTAATGTCATGGAACCAAGGCTTATCATCTTTGACAACTTCTGCTGCGAATACATATGCTGGTCTATCAAGTCTGGACACTGAAATCTGGGGTACAAAGTTAGCAGCTTGAACCTTGATCATGGATGAAATGGTAGCAAGAGCATCTGCAAACTGATTCTCGTCTCGAGGGATATACTCAAGCTTGACTGTTGTGAAGAAAGTCAATAACCTCCTTGTATAATCCCTGTAAGGTATCAGATGATCTTGGTGGGTGTACCATTTTCCGTTGGTTTGATTGACTACCAAAGCTGAATCTCCGAATACAGTCAATGTTTTGATCCTGAGGTCGATGGCTTCCTCGAGACCCATAATGCAAGCTTCGTATTCAGCTTCGTTGTTAGTGCAGTTGAAAGTGAGTTTTGCCGAGAAAGGCATGTGAACTCCTTTGGGTGTAATGAGTACTGCACCAACACCACGACCATTCATGTTAACAGCCCCATCAAACATCATAGTCCATTCTTCTTCTGGGTCAGGCCCTTCAGTGTGAATAGGCTCTTCGTGATCTTTTGCTTTAATGAACATGATGTCTTCATCAGGGAAGTCAAACCTCATTGGCTGGTAATCATCAATGGGATGCTCAGCAAGATATTCAGATAATACACTGCCCTTGATGGCTTTCTGAGATGTGTACTGTATGTCGTATTCTGTGAGAATCATCTGCCATCTTGCAACCCGTCCGGTAAGAGCTGGCTTCTCGAAAATGTACTTAACTGGATCCATTTTTGAGATTAATAAGGTAGTGTGGGTCAACATATACTGTCTCAGTCGGCGAGCAACCCACGCTAAAGCACAGCAAGTTTTCTCGAGCAGTGAATAACGTTGTTCACAGTCGGTAAACTTTTTGCTTAGGTAGTATATTGCATACTCTTTTCGACCAGACTCGTCATGCTGGCCCAACACACACCCCATTGACTCTTCTAGCACTGTCAAGTACATAATCAGAGGTCTTCCTTCAACTGGCGGCATAAGGATTGGAGGTTCTTGCAGATATTCCTTGATCTTGTCAAATGCCTTCTGGCAATCTTCGTTCCACCTGACCGTTTGTTCCTTTCTTAACAGCTTGAACAAAGGTTCACAGGTCGCTGTGAGGTGAGATATGAACCGTGAGATGTAGTTCAATCGACCTAAGAACCCTCGGACTTCCTTCTCTGTCTTCGGTGCAGGCATTTCTTGAATAGCCTTGACCTTATCAGGGTCAACCTCAATCCCCTTCTCGCTTACAATAAAGCCCAGCAATTTACCGGATCGCACCCCGAATGTGCATTTGTTGGGGTTCAGCTTTAGTTGGTACTTCCTCAGACGCTTGAACAACTTCAGCAGATTCACCAGGTGATCTTCCTCGGTAAGGGACTTGGCAATCATGTCATCCACATAACACTCGATTTCCTTATGGATCATATCGTGGAATAATGTCACCATAGCCCGTTGATATGTTGCACCAGCATTCTTCAGTCCGAATGGCATCACTTTGTAACAGAACGTGCCCCAAGGTGTGATGAATGTCGTCTTCTCCATGTCTTCAGGTGACATCTTGATCTGATTATATCCTGAAAATCCATCCATGAAGGAGAATACCGAGAACTGAGCCGTGTTATCCACCAATACATCAATGTGAGGTAATGGGAAATCATCTTTCGGGCTGGCTCTGTTCAGATCCCGGTAGTCAACACACATTCTTACTTTGCCGTCCTTCTTAGGCACAGGTACTATGTTAGCAACCCACGGTGGATAGCTAGTTACGGCAAGGAACCCGGCGTCCCATTGCTTTTGTACCTCTTCCTTGATTTTCATAGCCATGTCCGGGCGGGTACGGCGCAACTTCTGTTTAACTGGTGGGCATTCTTCCCTCAAAGGCAGCTTGTGCACAACAATGTCGGTATCCAACCCTGGCATATCTTGATACGACCAAGCAAACACATCGACATACTCTTGAAGCAGATCTATCAGTTGTCTCTTCACTGAGTCTTGCAGGCAGGCCCCGATTTTAACTTCTTTCACGTCTTCGTCTGTACCAAGATTAATCACTTCAATCTCCTCCTGATGAGGAGTAATAACCTTTTCCTCCTGTCTCAACAACCTAGCTAGCTCTTCAGGAAGCTCATATTCTTCATCAACCCCTTCATCAGCTTGATTTATTGGATTGTCAAAGTCATACGATGTCATAGCCGTGCTGTTGTCGGTGCAGTCTGGAAGGCACTCTCTGCAAGGGTTAAGTTTGTTCATTTTAGTGATTGATTTTAATCTTGCTTTAGAAAAAAGTGAAATGAAGTTATCATTTTGAAAACACCGCCATTTATTTTTGTACAAAAAGAAAAAGGAAAACAGTGAGCAGAAAAGAAAAAGACTTGTTTGCAAAAAGATGTCTGATATTTCATTGATTTAATC
The DNA here is from genome assembly GCA_963966055.1 of Lathyrus aphaca. Classification (NCBI taxonomy): domain Eukaryota; kingdom Viridiplantae; phylum Streptophyta; class Magnoliopsida; order Fabales; family Fabaceae; genus Lathyrus; species Lathyrus aphaca. The sequence continues at coordinate 273,720,108 of OZ014519.1, read as the reverse complement.
TTGTTTGCACAAAAGTACAGATGGCCCTGATTACAAAATGAGTCTTGTCATCTTGGGCAAGATGCAAGACTTTGATGCATGCTATAAAAATACAGGAAATAATAATTACTCTGCATGAGTAACTCTTATAATTTCCTGGGAAGACCAGTTCGAGACACTGCTCCCCGGGATCTTTGGACGAATCCAATTCTCCAGATTGCGCTCCTCTTCCAGCTCGTCTTCCAGACAGTTGATAGCATCGGGGGTAAGCATCCCCCCACTGACAAAACCGGGCTCTGCAGCAGCCTTTGCTTGATGTTGAGTTGGTCTGTAACCCAACCCAAATTTGTCCTTCTTCTCCTCCACAACTAAAACCTTGCCCCATCCTAGGGCAGTTCCTTCTTCAACAACCTTCCGGGCTTGTTGGTAAGATGACATGGAGATCCCTGACACAGCAGATGCTTCATTGACATTCAAGGCTTCAAAACCTTGGCTCATTGTTTCATGGATCTCTCCATCCATCTCAATGTATTTGTAAGTAGCCAGATGGCTAACGAAAATATCCTCTTCCCCACAGATTGTGACAACTTGACCCTCCCACTCAAATTTTAACTTTTGGTGAAGGGTAGACGTTATTGCGCCGGCGGCGTGAATCCAGGGTCTACCCAACAAACAGCTGTAGGCGGGCTGAATGTCCATCACATAAAAGATAGTTTTAAAAGTCTGTGGGCCAATTGTCACAGGCAGCTCAATCTCTCCCAGAACCGATCTCTTCGAACCATCAAAGGCTCTTACCACCAGGTTGCTGGGTCTCAATGCCAATCCATCATATTCTAATTTCACCAGAGCCTTCTTCGGTAAGACATTCAGGGAAGAACCTGTGTCCACCAGCACATGAGAAAGGACAGCTCCTTTGCATTCCATGGTTATGTGCAAGGCTTTGTTGTGGTTGCGGCCATCCGCTGTCAAGTCAGAATTGGTAAACCCTAGCCCATTGCTAGCAGTAACATTTCCAACCACGGTTTCCAATTGGTTGACAGTAATCTCCTCAGGCACGTAAGCTGCGTGCAAGACTTTAAGTAGTGCATTCCGATGGGCTTCGGAGCACATAAGTAGTGAGAGGATAGAGATTTTGGATGGCGTCTGATGAAGCTGATCCACAACTTTATAATCACTCTTTTTGATGATCCGCATAAACTCATCAACTTCCTGATCAAATGGAGTCTTCAGGGCTTCTTTGGCAGCTGGATCTTCCTGCACCGGGCCTTTACCCTTTGCTTTGGCAGCAGCTTCTGCTTCGGCAGTAGGTCTTTGAACTTGTGAAGCAAAGAGACGTCCGCTTCGGGTGAAGCCTCCGCCTCCCCCCACATTATCTACTTGTGGTGCAGGTGTGGATGCTTCAAGAGTGATTCTTTTTCCTTCGCAGTACACGTCAGAGCCATAGTGCCAAGGGATGGCCCTATTGCTTTCATATGGTACTGGTCCAGGCACCGTGACAGTGACTGGACTGATTGCTGCTGCTGAAGGGACTGTTATTGTTTGTGGATCATAAAAGATTATAACTGGTGCTCTGACGGGAGCAGCACCTTCTGAATGGTAGGCGGAGTTATTTTCAGGATCATAGAATATGGTAACAGTAGAGACATCTTCAGGGTTGATTGCTGGAGTTGTAGGAGGTATTGTTGGAAGGACTGTTGTTGTTGCTGACGGAGATTCGAAATGGAATGAGGCTGAAGTTGTAGCAGGAGGAACTGTTGAAAATTGATCATTTGGGAGGACAGGTGAAGTACTTGCTGATGGTGCTGATGAATTGTCGGGAACAATAGTTGCTGCAGTTGTAGGAGGGTCTGAAACCGTTGTTGATGAAGTTGCCGGATTTGTCGGGAATGATGTGGTGATCTGTAGCAGGCCACTCTGAATAAGGGTGTCAATGCCATTCCTCAGGTCCTCGCACCCATTCCATGAAATGTTGCAGTAGGGACACCCTAGTTCACACCCCGGAAATATTTGGTTTTCACGGAGTTGAGCTTTGATTTCCACCAATGGTGTCCTGATCTGATCCACACTAGTTATCAAATGAGACGGTTGGTCTTCTTCAATAGCGTTAATTCGGGGACCACCATGGTTTGGCATAGGGTTTTTATTGACATTGGGCGGAGGTGCAAAATTCAGAGCCTTGGAGTCTACCAAGTCTTGTACCTTCATATGCAGAGCCCTGCATTTTTCTGTACCGTGACCAGGTGCGTTCGAATGAAAAGCACACCTAGCATTGGAGTCATAGTTTCTTGGCAGACTGTTGGGATCCGGAGGTGCCAACGTTCTTAGCTCAACTAGGTTGAGTTTCAGAAGTTGTGGCAGCAAGGCAGCATACGGCATTGGGATCGGGTCGATCACTCTGTTAGCTTGGGATGGCCTCTGTTGGAATGGCCTCTGTTGATTGTTGTTGTTGGAGTTGTTGTTGTTGTAGTTCCTTGGAGGATACTGATTCTGATGATACTGAGGTTGTTGTTGGAAGTTTTGTTGAGGAGGTTGATAGACTGGCTGTGGATGAGCTGGAGCAGGGATAGTGACTGCTGCTATTGACCTCTGAGCATATTGGGGCCTACCCCTGTTGGTGTGAATGGCATTAGTCTCGCCAGTTCTTCTCGGGCCTGCAAAAGGCTTTCTTGTGCTACTGGACGAGCTTGCACCGTTATCAGAGATCTTACCCATTTTCAACAGGCTTTCAATTCTCTCCCCAGCTATGACAACATCTGCGAAGCTAGTGGAAGAGAAAGCAGCCAACCTGTCAATATACGTTCCCTGAAGAGTGTTCATAAACATGTCTGCCATTTCTCTCTCAGACATTGGTGGTTGAACAGCAGCAGCCAGTTGCCTCCACCTTTGGGCATACTCTCGGAAACTCTCCCTCGAAGACTGTGACATTCCCATTAGGAGAGTCCTGTTGGGTGCCATGTCTAAATTGTATTGATACTGTCGGATGAAGGCTTCTGCCAGGTCCTTCCAGCATCTCACAGTTGCCCTTGTCAAATGGGAATACCATTCCCTTGATGCTCCAGTCAAGCTGTCTTCAAAGTAGAACATCCAGAGCTTCTCGTCCATTGTATAGGCCTTCAGCCTTCCCATAAATGATTGTAGATGAGTCCGGGGGCATGAAGTCCCATTATACTTTTCGAAACAAGGAGGTTTGAACTTATGGGGGATCCTGACCCCTTCTACCAAACCCATGTCCATGACGTCGAAACCCAAAGAATTTTGAGATTCTAAGGACCTCAACTTCTCAGCTATTTCTTCCAATCGTCTATCATAAGTTTCCTCTCCGGCACCCATTACTGTATACTGGTCCTCCTGAGGATCTTCTTGAAGTACTCTGGCTGCTGTGGCTGTCCCTTGAATGTTGACTGGGATGTTGGCCTCTGGATGGAGATGGGGTCCAAAAACTGGGGGATTGACATGAGGTTGGACCCTCTCGTTGTTACTTGTGCCAGCAGTACCCGCATGGGGCTCCTCTTGATTCCTCCCCTCTACCAAAGTTCTGAGCCTCTCCTGGCTTTGAGCTAAGTTGTTCATCACTTCCATGAACTGGGTTATCTGGGTTCTCATCTCCAACCTTTCGTTGGCCATCTGGTTTCTGACCTCCGTAAGGTCCTGCTGCATCTGATCCATCTGAATTCCCGGAAGGTTGTTTCTAGTTGGGTACCTGTATGGCCTGTTGAGAGGAAATACCCGGCGGCGAGCAATAATTCCTGAATATCACAACAGAGGTTAGCAACAACAAAACAAAACCTACAAAACAAATAAGAGGTTAGCATGCAATGCAGTTATGCTTATTTGCTATCAAGGTATCCGGTTTGGCCTTCAGTTTTGACCCTTCCAGACCCTTGAAGATGCTGCTGTTGAAGTTGCTTTTGAAGTGAACTCAGATGGAAACCAACACAAATATATTACAAAGGTGAAATAATACAAACTGTTCATTTTACAACACAAGCCCTCAAAGGGGTCAAAATACATCACAAAAAGAAAAAGTACATGGAAAAGGAACAACAACAAGAAAATGATCAAACTCCAAGGCCAAACTCATCCTCACGAACTTCCTTGAGAAGTGCTTCGGTCACAGGATCAGCCGGATGCTCCGTGAGACCTCTGATGAGAAGGTTTCTTGTCGCAACAGCTGCAGTCAACTTCTTATTCTGACTTTGGTCCTTAGACCTCTTCACTCCAGCTCTGATTTCTAGCTCTGATATTTCCTTCTGGGCTGCTGCCAGGGCTTTTTCCATCTGTTCCATCTTGTCCTGAACTCTCTTGTCTTCTAGAGTACGGGCCTCAGTGATCCGGACCCACCTGGCCTGACTCTCTTTCAAATACAAGTCTGTCCTTGCTCTCTGGAACTGGGCTTCTTTACAAGCATTCTTCAGAATTTGTTCACCAGCTTTAGACTTGTTGATATAATCTCCAGACTTCTCAATTTTAGTCAAGTGTTCCACTCTCAATTTCTCCAATCTCTCAATCTCCCTCACACCTTCACTCCTCTCCCGGAGGGTCTTTTGCAAAGCCTGGGTTAGCTTCTCATTTCTTTCCTCCAAGCTCTCAAACTCCTCCAGACTGATAGTGGCAGGGGGTGGTGCTGAAGATGACTCAGGCATGTCTTCTATGGTAAAGGGCATTCCAGAGAATTGGGCCCTAGCATGGGACCACTCATAATATTGGACTGATGCCACATTATTGCACTTCCCCAGAATAGTGATCCCCTTGGTTTGAACATGATCCCAGGCCCAGGCAGCCTGCCTAACAACAGCCAAACTAATCTTGTTCTCACAGTAGAGGGTCTCCACCAAGTCTTGTTCCCTAGGAGTATGAACCAGTGCATAGCCTAATTGCCTCCTGAACAGCAAAGGGTTGTAATTGATACTTCCCTTAACTCCTATTAAGGGCACATTGGGAAAGTGTCCACAGCTTGTGAGGATATCTCTGCCCTTGGTGCTTTGAGTACACCATCTGATGTCTGCTGAAGTTAGGACAGTGAGTCTCTTAGCCCAGTTGCTTTGCTGATGAGGATTTAGAAATGCATCTGTCCTGGGTAGATGCCTGAGAAGCCAAGCATGGAATAATGGAGCACAACACCTCACTAGCCTTCCCCTCTGCTTCTCATTCTTCTGATGTACTGAGTAATAGAGATCTCCTAGAAAAGTTGGCACTGGGTTCTTCAGGATGAACAAATGGATTGCATTTTTGCTAATGAATCGAGGCTCATCTGCAAACAACACAATTCCATATACACTTAAGGCCAACAGAGCACAAACAGTTTTCCACTCCCCCAAGGAGGCCTTTAGACTAGCTTGAGAAATCAGGAAGTCCAGATGAAATCCAGGGATCCCAGCTTTAGAGGTCATATGCTGTTCAATCAAAACAGGCTCCAGGTGCAAAGCTTTTTCTATCTCTCCATTGCTGGGAAAGACCATTTCAGGGTTGAAAGGGATTTCTCTCTTGATAGGCAAACCAATCAAAGATGAGTATTCTTCTAATAGAGGCCCCAACTGAAAGTCTTGAAAGGTGAAACATCTCAATGGGGGGTCATAAAACTGAATACAGGTGTGGATCAGGCTTCTCTGAGATGGGTCCAAATCCATGACCAAGTCAAGTATATCCCCATAATGCTCCCTGAACAAAGGCATGTGATCTGGAGTGATCAGGGTTTGGATCTTCCTGATGTCTGATAAGTCTGGTTGGAAGAAATGATAGGTGATGTTGCTTTTCTTTGGAGCCATGATACTGAGGACTGAGTAGAATAAGTGTTGATGAAGAGGTTGAGAAGTGGGCCACTGGCTGGCTAGTGCAAGTAACTGGAGTATATGGCTGACAGGCTGAAGCAAGTGCTGGTGGAGATAGGTCAATACTGCAGATGGGGTCAAAACCAAAACCAGATGAAAATGGATACCCTGAAACACAAATAAGCAAATGTTAATATGATGCAATGGGTATGTATGCAAATGAAATGCAAGGGTTCGTGACTGAGCTGGATCTGATTAACTGCCTTGGTATAGATCCATGTGTGTTCAAGAAATCCAGGTGGAGGTCTATAAATCCAGTAACCAGGGTGGGGGACTCAAATAAAGAGCCACATGTCCAGGGTTTTAGAATCACAAGAACTGTCCAACATGGAGTATTCTTAACAAAGTCAAAGTAACAGGGTATTCTGAGGTCAAGGTACCTGCAAACCTGTAAACAACCCAACCCCCTCACAGGTGGTGATCTAGAACAAGGATCCTCAGACTTGGATCAGTTATGAGAAGTGTAAACACTTCTAACCCGGAGGTACAGTGTTTACAATAACCATAACAATTCCTCCTCTAATTCACCTCAGTTTCTGAAGGTTAATACTAAAAGGTCATCCAGACTTAGCAGGCTTCCCAGATAGCCCTAGCATTGCAGGAAATCTGCAACACAGAGTTCTCAAGAAGAAACCCATATCTGAACCGTGTTTCATATTCCCGCACCAGACCGAAATGGAATGGGAAAGAATATGATTCACTCTAGCCTAGGTGTCACTCAGGTCCCAGGTATAGGACCTTAACTCTCAATGAATCACCCACCCACCAAAACAAATAACCAGATCCAGCCAGCAGTACAGTATGATAATATGATATATGGAAAACTGTAAAGAAAGCAATAAATAAAGCTGTACAGAAAGCAGTAAATAAAGCAAATATGCACATACAAATAGCGCATAACATCCCCAATAAACACAAATCAAACAAGCGCTAGGAGGAACCCACAAAAAGAACCAGAAGCCCTGGTTACAGTATAAGGGTCCCCAGCAGAGTCGCCAAGCTGTCGCTCCCGACAAATGAAAAAGGATCAGATGAAGGTACAGACGCGAACGGTCGGCGAGAGGGAACAGTGAGAACACACAGCCGTGAACCCACCGGAGATGAATAGAGTCGCCAGCTAGGCATTTTTATCCCGGAGGAAAGGTAATGCTGCATAGACCTAAAAAAGGATGGATAAGACGGTTTGCGAACCAGAGAGACTGAGAAAGGGGGTTGGTTACAACCTGGGAAGGTATTAGCACCCAGATTGTCCGTCGTACTCGACGGGATCCACGCTTAAAAGATTTGTGTTTTAAAGGGGTAGTGTCAGTGCAATCTGTGGATAAAGAGAGCTGGAAAAGGTGTACAGGTGTCAGTGTAAAAGAAGTGCAAAGTGTGTAAATGTATGGTGTCAGTGTAAGGAAGGAGTGAAATGCTCAAGATCATGAGGCTAAGGAATAAAGCTAGAAAGAGGGGGAATATACAGAGACTTTTGTTCGATAACTGTTAAGTTATGCCTACGTATCCTCTCGTGCAATGAGGAAGTCAGAACACCGTAGTTCGACCCAAAGAGACTGATAGATGAATTGACTTGTGAACTGCTTGCTTGTCAATGCTCAAGTGTATGACCTGTCTGGCTCAGGTGCAAACTGTCTTGCATTAGACGGAAGAAGCAAGTTCTCGTTTGTGAGTGAAGGAGATGAGAAAAGAATCCCGGAGGAGACGATTATTGTCTGTTTTTGTGTTTTCAGTCTTTTATTGCTTCTGGATTTGTCATAAGTTAATGAGCTTAAGCCTAAACCAATGGGTTAGTAAACTCATCACATCCTCCCTCTGATTAGGGGTAATGAGAATACCTCAAGTGTGAAGTCAGATTCTCACACTTAATCACCTTTGGTGTAGGATTAAGATCATTAACCTACTTGTGATTATTTAGATGTTTTTGGAGTTTTTGTTTAGTGTTGAGTAATGAGGTTAAGCCATAATCATGGATTAAACAGACCCATTACACCATCCTAAAAGAAGGATGATAGATGAGAGTGTTTAAGCTGAGGAAGACTCCTCAACTTAATCCATGATTAGGGATTAAACTCATGACAAAACAAGCCTTTGATTAAGTGAATTTTAATTAATGATATGATGATGAAGTGAATTTTATTGCTTGTAAGACAACTTGAGGGGGACTTGTCCATTAACACTAGGGTTAGTCCTTCTTAACCAATAAAGGAAGAATTAGAACCCTAATGCAAGGCCCAAGTTACAAGTGTGATGTCTTGATGATTATTAGGTGAATTGACTAAGAGATTTAAACACCTTAAGGGTTCAAGACTTAGGATTAAAGTTATACACTCCATCCTAAGAGAAGGATGCAGGCATAACCCTAATCACAAAGTCTTAGAGCCTTTAGGGTTTAGTCTCTAATTATGAGATGAGAAGAGAGGACTCAAAGGAGACACAAAGGTAAAACTAGGAGGGGAGACTAATCAAAACCCTAATTCATTGTCATGCTTGGTTGATCCTAAGGTTTGTGAGGTTAAACAAGAACAATCTTCAAAGAGAACCACCAGGAAGCAGATGAACAAGATCAAGAGAAGCAAAGTGACTTGCTTCATTCAAGAAGTCAAGTCACTTGAAGAAAGAAAGTGGGAGGAACAAGAATGAGCAAGCTCAATCTCACACACATATGGGAATGCAGCAAGGATGCAAGAGAGATGAAAAGAAAAGTTATGAGAAGTGAAGGCAAATTCACTTCTCAAGTTACTTACCACCTGAAATGTTAGAAAGAAATGCAATGCAATGCTAAATGAAATGAAATGACATGATGCTAAACAAAACCAGAAGCATGTTGATGATGATTATGATGTTATGAAGTGCTGCAAACATGAGGCAAGACATGGGGATGTTCATACAAGATCATGGATGCAAATGATGCAAGTTAAGGAGCATAAATGAACATGAAAAGTTATGAAGCATACAAGACAAATGACATAGTAAATATGTAATGCAATGATCAAAGATGCTTCTTACATGTCTTAAGATGTCAAATGAATCACAATAATGCACAAAATGCAAAGACAAGTCATGTTATGTAAGAGAATGCAAGAGAGATGCAAATGGAAGCCCAAATTAGGGTTTATGGAACAAACATCAAACAAAAACCCAAAACAGAAACAAAACCCTAAGATAAAAATGGAAAATGGCACTCAAAGGAACCCTAAACCTATGCTAAACCAAGGTTCAAAGGGGAGGTTCCAACTCTTAACCAAACTCAAGTTATGAATTTTCTAAGTTATTAGGGTTTTTTAGGGTTCTTAACAAAAGAAATGCCAAACAATTAGAAAATGAGGAAACAAATCATGGCCATTTTACCCTAGAAACTACATGCTAAACATAACACAATGCAAGAAGAATCAATGTCTCAACCTTTTCCAATAGGCAGAAATGATTTTTGGAACTTATGATCAAAATAATGCATAAAAATTGATTTAATTCAATGAAAAATTCTTAAAATGCATCAAGATCAAAAAAGACATTTGGTTTGAAGGTTGGACAATGTTTCTAAATGTTTTTAAAGGTCTCATGAATTTTTTTGTGATTTTTAAATACCTAAAAGTATTTAAAATTAATTAATTCTCATTAATCAATTAAAAATAGTCTTTTAAATATTTAAAAATACTTTTTTAATGATAAAAATAAAAATAAAAATATTTTTGGGTTTTAAAAATTAGTGAAACTCTTGACAAAAAGTTTCATAATTTTTAAAACATTTTTGCTATTTTAAATAAATTGTACAAAACAAATGAGAAAAATTGAAATAAAAATTAATGAAAATGAGAAGTAATCACAATCCATGGCTGAGATTCAAACTTGGGGGGTCAACAGTTGACCACGCGCGCTATTGGAAGGTCAGGATCTCTTCTGGCTTAATTAACCTAAATATAATTTATTAAATTAATAAAACGGATTAGGGCTTTAATGATGTAATCTGAGCCACACAAACGCGCGGGAGTCAACTCCAGTCAACTGCATCTACGGTCCAGATTCAAATCCTCATTAATGACTCAATTAAACCCTAATGATTTTCAGGTGGCCGGAGAAGACCTCCGGTCGTCTTCTCCGGTGGGAAGTCCACCTGAAAATCTCCAAAACCTCTCAAAACGCATCAAAAATAAAAACCAAGCACATAGAAATGAACCCCATGATCTCCTGAATCAAAACCCTAAGTCTAAACAAATTTCTTCTTCCTCAAAACCATGAATCGAACAGAACGAGTTTTAGGGCAAACCAGTTTCAGAGACAAATTAAATGCTTATTTCATCACCATTTCAAAAACTAAGAACATCAGGATGATCAGGACAACACAAAGAACAAGTTTGTAACAAGAAAAATGATTTCTGGAAAAATAATTTTCGAGCTACCTGAGATTTGAAGCTTTCAGTTTGAAGACTTTCTGGCCACTTCCTTCAATGCAAACTCCTCCACTTGGTCCCCAGAAGATGTTTGAATGCTCAAAGAGGATTTAGGTTGGCTGGATAGTGAGTTTCGAAAGCTTCTGCTCAAGCTCAGTCAAAAATGGCAATGGAGTTTTAGGCAGTTTCAGGTCATGGTGATGGGTTCTATGTGATCAGGACAATGAGTAGAGAAGGTCTGAGGTGTTTGTTTTGGTGTTTGAGAGCTGTGGTGAGAGATTCGAATGAATCTGCAGCTTGAGGGGAGAAATGGCAATGGAGTGTTCTTGCTGTTTCAGGCTTGGTTATTGGTTGCTGGGTGGTCTATGGAGCAAGGTGAGATGATTGGTGAAGATGGTTAAAGTATTTTATGGCTGTGTAAGCAGATTCGATAGAAAATGCAATGTGGTGTGTTTTTGTGAATGTTGTGAATGAGAGAGCCTCATCCTTGCTTGATGTTATGTTTGGCTAGCAAATGAGAAGTATAAACAATTGCAAGTGGCCAGAGGATGTGACATGGCCTGTGGTGATTGGGATGTTTGCTTTTGCCAAAAGTCAACTTTTTTGTAAGAGAAGCATGGGCTAAGCTCTAGCTAAGTACAATGGGCATGGGCTGCGCAGCATGATGTGTGTGTGTGAGGCTAGCTTGGTTCAGCAGCCAATGCATCAAGTGGGTGAAGTGTGATGAGTGGTTTTGCAACTTGACTTTGCTTTTGCTTCATGAAAATATCTTGCTTCAAAACCATACAAATCATGTGATCTCTTGGTTCAATCTGAACTTTAAGGCTTGGAGAATGCTTGTGTAATGGTTTGATATCAAATAGAAGTCACAAATGCCTTTGGTACAAGATTTTGCAAATTTTCCATTTGGTGCATAACTTGAATTTTGGTGATTTTTTCCAACTTTGTCACACCATAACTTTTGATCCAAAAAGAGTTTGATCATGTTCTTGTACTTTTTGAAAAGGGAAAGATGATATCTACAACTTTCATGACCAAAGTTTTTCCATTTGAAGCATTTTTGGATCCAAAATCATGGCTTGAAAAATGACCTAAAATGATGCATTCTTGAAAAGTCAACTATGCTCCAAAAGTCAACATTTGCAAAAACCCTAGATTCTTGATTTTTATGAACTTCAATCTTCTTCCATGATCAAATAAAGATCATATACACTCAAAATGATGAAGATCACCCATTGGTTGGGTCATTGGGGGCCTCAGATGCCCTGATTTTGCACTGACTTGTCTGAAAAGTCAACCTTTGATCAGATGACTTCCCCATGGAATTTCTTCATGAAAATTGATATGCATACTCCCTATACCATATAGAGATCAATGGAAACAAGAATGACCAAAAAAAATGGAGTTATGGCCTCTGAAACCAAAACCCTAATTTTAGGTCAACTGTGCAGTCTAAACTGGCTCTGCATCCACTCAAACCCTAGTTCTTGTGATTCCTCTGCAATTTTGACTTTGAGGAGGTGAAATATGATATAAGAACACACATGGACCCCTTTGAGTTGATTGGTGGCCTTTGGAGTGGCTCAAGAAGCTTTGGGATTGCTCAGATAACAAACCCTAGGTGCAGATGACTTAGAAACTATGCAGTGAACAAAAAATGAGATGTGAGATGATATGATTGTGTTTATGCATATGAGGATGATCACAAGCCATGGTGTGAATGGATGAGGGCAAATTTGGGGTGTTTACACCCTTCTCTTAATTTTGTAGGTATAGGTTCCTAATTTCTCACATCTCTTCCTTTGCATGCACTATTGTTGAACGAAGGGTTCATCGTTATTCAACCATAGAAAATAGAGTTAGAGTAATGGATCAAATGCAAGCTAAGATCGCAGAATGGAGAACCCGCATGGATCAGTTCATGACGCTGATGAGTGGCATGAATCAGAACTAGGAAATATTGAGGGACACCGTTGAAAGGACTCAAGAGACCCCAGAGGGAAATCATGGAGCTGGTGGAGGTACCGGTGCTACACCTCAGAGAAATACTGGTGCTACCCCTGAAGGTATTCCTATTCCTACTATTGTTGTTGGTGGTTTTGGCGGAGACTATGGTCGTAATGTCTATATGGACGACCAAGAAAATCAGTTTAGTGTGCTAGAAGGGGATATGGAGGTTCAAAATGCTGTGGTGAATCTCTGTTTTGACGAAATAGATGAGAAGATTCGCTCCATTTAATCTCATAATACCATAGGCTTTGATGTGGCAGATTTGGGTCTGGTTCCTGGAGTCAGAATCCCTCATAAGTTTAAGCCGCCCACCTTCGACATGTACAACGGTTCAACCTGTCCTAAGACTCACCTACAGTCCTATGTTGGAAGAATTGTTGTGTACACCAATGATGAGAAATTATGGATGTACTATTTTTCAGGACAACCTCACTGGGGGATCCCAAGAATGTTATATGAAGTTGAGCAGAGCCTCTGTAAGGAATTGCAAGGAGCTTGTTGAAGCCTTCGTGAAATAGTACTAATACAATATGGACATGGCATCAAGTCATACTCAACTGCAGAATATGGCTCAGACATCCAAGCAAAGCGCTGGCGCCAGCTTTCCGCCATGGTTCAACCTCCATTATTGGACTGTGAGATGGCAGACATGTTCATGGGCACGTTGCAAGGTGCATTTCTTTATCGGTTGGCTACTTGTCCTTCCACATGATATGTTGATATCGTGGTTGCGGGAGAAAGAATAAAGAATTTGTTGAAGCTTGGTAAGATTCAAGATGTGAGTGGGGGTAGGTCATCTGGAGCCAAAAAACTATTTACTGGACCTCAAAGAAGGAGGGAAGGAGAGACTAATGTTGTCTCTGGTAGAGGAAGATGCAAAGGGCATTCTGTAGCGGTAAAAACATGAGTGTAAGCTATTAGTTAACTTAACTCAAAGTAAACAGAGTCGCCACCGCGCTTTTATTTTATTCCAAGAGGAAAAGGAAAAAAGAGCGAATAAATCCTAATGAATCTAAAAGCAAAAATCTAAAGAAACACAACAGAGAAACAGGTAAGGGGATAGGTAACACAATGGTAAGGTTTTACGCACCCAAAATGTCCGTGGTACTCCACGGGAGCCCTTTGAAAAATTTACTGCTTTTGGTTTGAAAATGGTTTATAAAATGAGAATGGAGAGGTGAGAGAAAGAATTATTTTATTTTTATTTTTTGTGTTTGGAGAGGTTTACCACCTCATGCCTACGTACCCACAAAGTGCAATGCAAGATCAAAACCCCATAGTTCGTGGTACAAATAGTGAAAAGGGTGTGTTATGATTCATTTTATTAAGTGAAGAGAATGTGTCATTTTCAAGTGGATAGCCAAACAAATCTACCATGAGAATGAAGGCATGGACTCATACATCATTATGGGGAGGGCGCCAACTCGGATAAAATCAACATGTATGCCACTAAACCCCCACGAATGACAAGAGACTAAATTACATCAAACTACAACAATGGAGATTGAGAGACTTGCACCCGACTAAAGAATAATGACTCATAATCGATACTTTTCTTAAAAAAGAAAATAAACAAAAGTGCACAAAGGAACAAAACAACTTGAATGAGTTTGATTCTTTTTATTTTTGAATTTTGATCAAAATGATAAAATTCATTGATTTTTTTAAGAGAAAAGAAAGAGTAAAATTTACTTGACAAAAGTCAAGGTTTTATTTATTAAAGAGGTGATAATTTTAGAAAACATGAATCCTTTGAAAAATGGAGATGATTTTGAACATTAAAGAATGGGAGGAGATGAAGGGACTATCCTAAAAAAGAAAAATAAGAAGATAAGGGAAGAAAAGTCTAACCAAACTTGATGACATTCCAAATTATGAGCAAAAGAGTTTCATCCTTATAAGCTAGGAAATGGCCAAATAAAGGCTAAATCCAACTTCAAGAAGATCAAAGCAAGGGGAAGGGATCCTAAAATCTAAGCCCAAAAATCTTCGTTCCAATGTCAAGGATAGTAACCAAAAGTCCACAAATTAAAGTCACAAGTATTTTAGAAGTTTAATCCTTTATTAATGTTTTTTTTTGTATCCAAATGGACAAAAGGAAAATCAACAATTAAAATGATAAGAACAAATAATAAACATGATATGGATGAATAAAGCAAAATAGAATAAAGGCAATAAAAGTGCAAGAAATTAAATGTTAGTAACAAAAAGAAATTAAAGTGCAAGAATTTAAAATATTAATAGTAGTAATAGTATAATAATATTTACATAATAATGGTATGGTGAACTCAATCAACCACAACCAAAAATAAAGAGTAACCAAAATCAAAGGCAACCGGATCCGCTTAGCATCTTACACTATAGTGATTAATCAAGGTAAATCGAACCGAATTCAATGAAATTTGAAAGGCGATTGGAAGACCCAAAGCACCTACGCATCAAACATTCATAAGTCTCGATTCTTAATGAAATACGATTAACCACTTTGGGATTACGCGATCAACAAGAGATTCGGTCCACGAAAGTGCAAGTACCCAATTAGATTTTTATGCCTAAGTCGGGATACATTTAGGTCTATGTTAGGCAATCGCCGAGTAATTTACGAAGTAATTAACCTACAAATGAGGTCGGCCACCACCGATTAAGGTGTATAATATTAGTGCTAATGCATGCGAGATAAACGATATGTAAATCGCTATCCGGACGCAATACCGCACGAAAATAAAGGTGAATACTGAATTGATCCGCACTTATGGTATTCTTCCATCCTTAAGTTCAATCACTCATCTTGGTGGATTCAAGCATGAAAATGTATCACTAATGCAAAGTAACTTAAATGAATTGAATAATCCACTTAAAGGTAGTTTTGAATTAATGAACATTAACTACTCTAATTTACACCCAAAGTTCATTGAAATTAAGGAGAAATCACTCCCAAAAATGCTTCCCAGGGTAAAAATAAAAAGGAAGAAAAAGAAGAAGAAGAAAGAGGAACCAAAAAGGGGCTTGAAACAAGCCGAAAACACCATTCTGACTTGTGTTAACCGGTTAACCAATTGGTTAACCGGTTAATGCAAGAAGATTTTGACTAATCTGCGCTGTTTTGAAGATGGTTGGTTAACCGGTTAACGCTGTACCAGAAGCTGAAAAATGCAGATAATTCAGCATGATCCATTTTGAAACCTTTTCTCAAACATTGGATGATCATGATATGAATTTGCACGAATTTTAAAACCAAAATATAGTGGAATCCCTGCAATCAAACAACAAATAAAGATCCAAAGGATCTAGAAACAAAGGCACGAAGGATCTACATCTTGGATGTTGATGGTGAATATGGGTTTATGGAGTGAGAGGAATTACCAAAAGCTTTTTCTTCAAATTGGACCAACACAAGCTTAGATCTACTGAAATTGATGAGCAAAAGAATGAAAGGATGAAGGTTTAGCTCAAGTTAATCAAGAATTCAATGTGAATTCTTGATTCAAAAGAAAGAAAGTGAGCTTTTGAGAATTTTGGTGTTGGGGGAGTATTTTGCAAGAGGTTTTGTGGCTATCAAAAGCTTATGGAATGAATGAAATTGTGGTCCTATTTAAAGGCCTTAGGTATGGAAATTTGGTGGAATGGAGCTTGCTTTGGTAATTTGAATTTAGGTTTGATAATTGAAATTTTGGTGGGAAATGGAAAAGAGTGGTGATTAATGAGGGTTTATGGTAGGAAATGATCAAAGTGATGTAGAGAAATCAGAAACCAATGGATCTAGAATATTCCAATTAAATCAATGATCTAAAGGTACTGAATTTGAATAAAAAATTCAAATTTCGCACTGGTTAACCGGTTAACCAAGCTGAAATTTGAATTTTTTATTTAAAAATGGTTGCTAGGTTGTTTCAGCCTGATTCTTGTTGTGTGTCGAAGAAATGAACATATGAACTTTGGAAATCCTTTGAATGAATCAATTAACTTGGGAAATCCTCGATCTGATAATTTTGAATTATTTGCGGATCGTCTTCGACTTTTGTCTATGAAATTTACTCGAGCTGCAGGACTGCTATTTTTGGTATTTTCAATGGTTCCTCTTCCTGAAAAAATGTTAGCAAAAGGAAACAAAATATTTTTCGATTTGGATTAATTGCTAGTAAACATAAACAAATAAAGTAATTAAAGACAACGATGATCCCCTGCGAGGCATAAACCTAACCCGAGAATAACCGTTTAACCAGTGCGATATTGTTTGTATGCAAGATGCAGATGAAAATGCAAAGAAAACTTATGGAAAAAATTAGGGTGCAACAACTGCCCCTATTTAAGTTTCTTCAATCTGAAGATATGAAGATTGACATCTTCGTCTCTGTAAGATGGGAGAGACTTAAATACAGAAAACCCAAATTTTTGTCCTAAGAGAACATGATATGATATGAATATGATATGCAAACCAAAGATCTCTGTGGGGAACATACGACCACCAGAGGAAAGCAAAAGCTTGGGGACACAAAAGAAATATCTCGCCGGGGAAACAAAAGACACCAAAAGAGTTACCAGGAAAATAAATCACTAGTTAACCAACTCCACATGGGGGAAAAGAAAATATGATACAATCCAGGTAACAGGGTTCAACGAGAAAGAGTAAACACTCTTCCAGGGAACAATAACCAATCAAAGTATTCGAGTCCAAAAATGGAGGAATACCGAGTCGGAACAGAATCATCAACTATCGACTATCAATTTACTGGATAGGAGCAAATCAAAGAGGGATAACTTCCACTACCTTTTTACTGGGTAGAAAAATTCTTAACTACCTGATTTACTGGGTAGGAGCTCAAGCAAAGGGAAAAACCTTTCTATTACCTTTTTACTGGGTAGAAATAACTCTCAACTACCAGATTAACTTAGTAGGAGAACAAGCAAAAGAGCTTGATTAATTTGGTAATATTACCCACTATCGAAAAAATTGATAGCTTAATTCCAAAGTAATATAATCAAGCTGGAGAAAATATTGCCCACTATCAAACAATGATAGCTTAAATCCAAAGCAAACATTAACTCACAAAAAAGGGACCAAAATTCAAACCAAGAACAAATTGGAGAGAAACGGTCAAACAAGACTCATCCCGGGGAGGAAATATCTCAACTGGAGTATTTCCATCCAGATAATAAATTAGGGAGGAAACTGAATCAAAATCATCCACGAGAAGCAAACTCAGTGGAGAAATAGAAAGGATAAACATTTTCTTCTTAAGGGTTGACACTCTAAACTTGAGAGAAAAACCACACACACACTTTGTGGGGGAAAATCACACCAAAGAGCATGGAACAAAGATAAATGCAAGAATGCAAGCAAAAGATGCTATGCTCATGCGTATGAATATTCTGACAAAACAGACATAAAGATAAGCAACGGGTGACATAAACATCATAACAACCGGATACTCGGCTAACCAGGGCAATAAGGCCGGGGATAATGCTGGAGATTCGATTTGAAATCCTGCAGGGGAATATCAAAAAAGCATCAAAAGAATAAAATTCTACTACAAGGCATAACTCAGACTAGGGAAAACAACTGTTAGGGATCCAGTCCACAAAGCAATCTTCAAGAATCCATAAAAGGATATCATCCAAAATTCCTTTCTGAGAGGATAATGCGTCGGAAATATTTCAACAACTCAAAATCTTCCATACTCTGGGAGAAAAGGGAAATGTCCCTATTAAACTCCAATGGGGACGAATATCTTCATAAATATGGATGAGGAGACAAAGTAAAGATCTACCAATGATGCAAATAAAGCATAGCCTACTGGAGTATCAAACATCAATCATCAACTCTGTATAGGAATACCACCTTGCTGAGGAGAGGTAAAAATCTGTCGGGGGTGGGGAATACTTCCATGATCCATGTTGGGGACATAAATGTTCTTAATCAAACTCCTGCAGGGAATAATCATCATACAATTCCTGCTCCATTCGGGGAAAGAATTATACCACTCTCACTCTGCTTGGGGAAGAAGTTACAACATTCCTGCTCTGCTTAAGGAAAGAGTGCAAAACTTGCCAAAGATCAAACATAGAGATCTGCTGGAAACCATCACACGCAGACTTACTAGGGATCTATGAATATCCTTCATCACTGAACATTTGGACTTTTTGACCCACAGGGGGATACCAGAAGTTAACATCATAGCAAATCACAATTACGAGGGATTTTAAATCAATAATCACCAACATATGAAAGAAAACCTCTAAACTAATTGATATACCAATACTTCTGCTGAGGGATGCAACCAACTTATGCTAAGGAGCAAAGACTCGGCCGGAGGCTTCCAAGAATTTTCAAGTCAAGGGTAAACTACTGAAGAAGAGATCAAAACTCAGCTGGAGATTTTCTAGGATATATCTTCCAACAACTCTTCTGGGGGAAAGGAACAAAATTAAGAGTATTTAGAATCCTTGATCATGCTAGTTGGCGGGGAACAAAACATCACTAACATTGACATGCCAGGACAAATAAAAAATACCTTAAGGACACAAATGGATCAAACCCTGCTTTGGGAGAGACAAGTTACACACATCCGGACTTTACCATCCCTGGAACCACTATTGATATCCTTTCTTTGTTCACAAATCAAGAGAAAATATTTTTATAATCTTCAAAGATTAAATTTATTAAATTTGTTTCAAAAATCATCATCAACAATAAATTAGAATTTTGTAAACAGAAACAATATAAAGAGTTTTAAACAATTGGATAAAAGCTCAAATTTATTGATAGAATGGTAGTCAGCAAATGGCGGGACTCCATAGATCATTACAAGTTTGAAAAATGGTAAATACATGGAAAAGGGCTACATTGAAATACAATGATCACTATTCTCCCGATCAACTTTGAATTCCATTGTGCCCGAAACTTCAATCAAGGATGAGTGAATAAGAATCTTTGATGGGCATTTCTTCTGAAGGATAGAATCTGAAATCCTCGGTCGTTTCAAGTGATCCAGTCTGTCGACGCAGTTACTTGCCATGATCCCTAACTTTTGCCTAGATTGCCCTTTCGGGTTTTCAATCTACCGGGATAATTATTTCTTTTTTTGTCTCTAATTTTTGCCTAGACCGTCCTTTCGGGTTTTCAATCCACCGAGACGCTCATTTTTGCCTAAGCTGCCCTTTCGGGTTTTCAACTTAGCGAGTTGTTCTTTTATTTTTTTAGGAAAAGTATTTCTTGACTGCATCTGCATTCACAAGACGAGTGATCTCCTCACCATCCATAGTTGCAAGAATTAATGAACCGCCAGAGAAGGCTTTCTTGACAACATATGGGCCATCATAGTTAGGAGTCCACTTACCCTGAGAATCTGTAATGAAAAACTGGATCTTTTTTAGCACGAGGTCGCCTTCTCTGAATATATGAGGTTTGACCATCTTGTCAAAAGCTTTCTTCATTCTTTGCTGGTACAACCGACCATGACACAAAGTTGTTATTCTCTTTTCCAATCAAATTCAACTGATCAAATCTACTCTAACACCATTCAGCCTCAGTCAACTTGGCTTCCATCAGAATTCTCATAGATGGGATCTCAACCTCGACGGGGAGCACAACTTCTGTACCATAAACAAGTAAGAAAGGGGTTGCCCCTGTTGAAGTGCGGACAGATGTATGATACCCATGCAAATCAAAAGGGAGCATCTCATTCCAGTCCTTGTATGTCACAACCATCTTCTGAATGATCTTCTTAATGTTCTTATTCGCAGCTTCAATAGCCCCATTCATCTTCGGTATATAAGAAGAAGAATTATGGTGTTGAATCTTGAATTCTTCACAAATCTCTTTCATCATCTTATTATTCAAGTTCAAACCATTATCAATAATGATTCTATTCGGAACACCATATCTACAGATAATGTTATTCTTGATAAACCGAACCACAACTTGCTTGGTCACATTAGCATATGATGCCTCTTCCACCCACTTAGTGAAGTAGTCGATTGCCACAAGAATAAAATGATGTCCATTCGAAGCCTTGGGTTCAATCACACCAATCATGTCAATTCCCCACATAGAGAAAGGCCATGGAGAAGAAATCACATTGAGATGAGTTGGTGACACATGAATCTTATCAGCATACACTTGGCACTTATGGCACTTTTTCACATATTTGCAACAATCAGATTCCATTGTCAGTCAATAGTAACCTGCTCTCAACATCTTTTTAGCCATTGCATGCCCATTCGCATGAGTACCAAAAGATCCTTCATGAATTTCTTTCATTAACATGTCTGCTTCGTGTCTATCCATGCATCTGAGTGTCGCACCTCGAAAAATACGACCCCGCGATAAAAGATACAGTGGATTAAAATTAAAACAACAGAGTCACCACCGAACTTATTTTATTCCAATTAAGGAAAAGTAAAATATCGAGAAACCTTTTTTTGAAAACGGATAGAACAAGGTATTTGAAACCAGATTCTAAGTTCGGGAGTCGATTCCGTAAGGGGAAGGTATTAGCACCCCTTACGACCATTGTACTCAACGGGAACCTCTTAGCTTAACTTGCGATATAATGTTGACTTATGCTTTCTGTTTTCTTCGAATAATAAAAAGTAAATGCGAACGATTCTAATATAAGGTTAATAGGAGAAATGGGTTATTTTGTTCCTAGGGTGCTCGACAAGGAGTAAGATCTGTGTGCCTACGTATTCCCTTGTGCAATGGGAAAGTCAGAGCCTTGTAGTTCGTGGTACTAAGGTTGATTGGTTGGTTTGTTTTAGCGAACGATTATTTAGACCGCATTCTAACTACTAAGCGTTGGCTTGTCTGCTCGCGATAGGAGGCTGAAGCGCTAGCTTGTTTGCGAGATAGAAAGGATTTAAACAATGTTCATTCGAAAAAAATGTTCGATTTAATTAATATTTTAGGAATGAAAGGGTAAATAAACTGCATCTTGAGGGGCGGGCCTCAGGAGAATTTATTCGAGAATTCGAGGAATGCTAGATTCTAGAATTCAATTCTTTCATTATTTGATATGTGTATTAAATATTTTAATTACGGGAAGTCGAATGAGCCACATCCCATGGGGCGAGCCTCGGGAGTGTTCATTCAAGAATTCGAGGAATGCGAGACTCCAGAATTCAGTTTATCCGTGCTTTGATAAAAACTATTGAACGTCGAATTCAGAAATATTTGATGGCGAGGCATGATGCGCCCGGCTTACACTAATTCGCGATTCGATTAAAGCGACAAATTGTGAGGAACAATAAATAAGTGAATAAACTGTAAAAAATTAAATTGCAATAAGGTTATAAATACAACTAATTAAATTAAATTAATAATAAATTTAGTAATGCATTGAATAACCAAAATAATATGAGAAAATAGAAGTAAATTAAATTTGTTTTGTCGAAATTGAATAATATCACAAATAAAATAAAAAAATGCCTCATATCAATTAAATTTTCCAATTAAAAAAAATGGAAATAATTTAATTTATTTTATATCATTGGCCATAAAATAAAGAAATGAAATTGATTACTAACAAAGAAACTGAAATAAAAAAAAAGCTTATAAGAATTACTACATAAAAAAAATCAAGTTCTCACTAAACACAAAACTAAAGAAAATAAAAAAACGAAATGTAAAACAGATGGGGAAGGCATGTAGATTGGTGTGTGGATAGAGAAGCTCATGGGTTTGTCCGTGGTTAGTATAGATTAATATGGGTTATTAAGCCCAAACCCTCACAATAAGTAAAACATGTAAATAATAAAAATAAAATATAACAAGCAAATTAAAAAAACGAAAAAAGAATTAAATAATAGAAAAACTTAGCAAATATAAAAGCATATCAGGATTCAAGTGACACCAACAATGCTCTTCTTCAACTTTTCAAAAGTAGAACGGCAGACAACCTACCCTACAGCGGCATTTCGGTCGGTGATAGCTCTCGGTCTCGTATCAGCTCTCGAAAACGCGATTTTGATTTCAGATCTCTCACGCTACTCTCGTGATGCGTCTCAGATTCTCAAGCTCTCGGTCTCTCTGAGTCTCAGTTTTCTCGGCTTCGTTTTCGATTCGTCTCCTTCCGCGTTCTCTATCCAACTCACAGTTTCTCGGCGGCGGAAAGAACGAAATTTCCTTCTCTCTCTCTCTCTCTCGGTGCTTTCGTGGTTGCTGCGATGGGTATGTGTGTGATGATGAACCGCGGTTTGCTTTGGGTGGGGATTTGTTTCGCTGCGACTTGCAGTTGTTTGCGGCGTGAAGGATTTGTTGGTCTGTGTTGATGGTGGTGAGATTCTTTTTGGGGATTTTAGATTTTTTTGCTTTAGGATTAGTGTAGGTTCTATGATTTGAAAGTGAGTTTGAATGGAGAAGATGATGGAAGGATGAGGTTAGTGAAAGGTGAAGGTGGGTTTGGCGTTTCCGGCGTTTGAGGCTCGCGGGTGGATTCTATCATTTCTGTCTGGGTTTCTGCGGCTTTGTTTTCTCTTTCTTTTCTGTGTTTTGGATTGTGAGTTTATGTGGGAGCTAAGGGAGGCAGAAAAGTTTTTTTTTGTTTGTTTTAGTGACTACTGGGTTTGAAAAGGTTGAGGATTTGGGGATTGAAGGTTAGTTTGAAGATGGTTTAATGAAGGTATAAAATGTGCAGATGATTTAAACATTTGGGTTTCTTGAGAGCTCGGTTATAAGAATTTATTTGGTTTATTTTTTATATTTTTCGGTGGTTTTTGAAGCTTGATTTAGGGAAGTATTTTGCAGGGTCTCAGTATGGTTTTCAAGCCCCTTTTTGAAGGATAATAACAGGCTTATTTATAAAGAGATTAGAGGGGTGAAATGGTAAGATAAGGATTAGGAAGAATCTTTTGCTAGCTGTGAATTTGTTATGTTGTGAGTTTGTGCCTTGCTTCATTTTAGGGGCCTGCGGAAATGGGGTAGTGGAGGTGATTGTGAGGTAGTGAAATTGGTGACAGAAAGTTTGTTACAGGCTGTATAAACAAGGGTGGAAAAGTTAATGAAATTTGTTTTTCTGAAACAATATTAAAAAAGTAACACTAATAACAATAAAAAAAGTGATGATGGTGGTATCAAAACTAATACTAATAATAATAATGATACTAATAATAATAATAATAATAATAATAATAAACTTTATAATAATAATAATAAGACAATGGTGATAAAATGATTAATAATGATGATAATATTAATTAGAAAAAAGAAAATAGTTTTAATAACAAAACAACAATAGAAATAAAAATAATCCTTTTTTAGAAATTTTTGTGTGTAGAGAAGAGAGGAACTTGATGATCCATTAAAATGTAAAAACAACTCCTCTTTTTTTTGAATAATACTAATAATAATAATAAATAAATAATAGAAAAAACAATTGTGACAATGATAATAATTGGAAAATTGTGATACAAAAATAATAACAATGATATATTTTTTTGATTTTTTAGTAATGGGCTAAGAGTAGAAAAATGAACCAATGGGCTAAAAAAAATATAACAATGGTTTTTGGTAAAAATAATATAAAAAAAATTCTTTGAAATATTTTTTTGGGATAGTGAATCAAATAACAAAAATAAAAAAGAATTTGAATTTTAAATTTTAAAGGAAATACATGCATTTTTTTTGAATTTTTTCGAATAATAGACAGAAAAATAACGTAATAAATATTTCTGGATTTTTTGAAATGGTGGTTAAACAGTAAAATAAAATAGCGCGGGTAGGACACATTTGGGGTATGACAGTTGCCTCTGTCGAATTGGCTTAGACCGAGTAAGATGAACTGGCTCGCGTTCAAACTTTCAAGGTATAAGACACTTAGATACTAACAGACTCCAAATTTGTCCGATAAAAGAAAAATGCAATGATAGAAGCTAATGATTTAAAACTGGGAAAACATGTGACACGGTGAAAAATCAAGTTAACAGAATAAATTACTTATCACTAGCGGATGATAAAGCGAGTGACTGAAAAAAATCACTTATCACCAAAGGATGATAAGACGAATGACTGAAAATAAAATCACTTATCACCGAAGAATGATAAGGAAAATGATTGAAAATAAAATCACTTATCACCAGAGGATGATAAGGCAAATGACTGAAAATAAAATCACTTATCACAAGAGGATGATAACGCAAATGACTGAAAATAAAATCACTTATCACCAAAGGATGATAAGGCAAATGACTGAAAATAAAATCACTTATCACCAGAGGATGATAAGGCAAATGACTGAAAATAAAATCACTTATCACCAGAGGATGATAAGGCAAATGACTGAAAATAAAATCACTTATCACCAGAGGATGATAAGGCAAATAACTAAAAATAAAATCACTTATCACCAGAGGATGATAAGGCAAAATAACTGAAATAAAATCACTTATCAATAAAGGATAATAAGGCAAAATGACTGAAAATAAAATCACTTATCACCAAAGGATGATAAGGCAAATGACTGAAAATAAAATCACTTATCACCAGAGGATGATAAGGCAAATGAATGAAAATAAAATCACTTATGACCAGAGGATGATAAGGCAAATGATTGAAAATAAAATCACTTATCACCAGAGGATGATAAGGCAAATAACTGAAAATAAAATCACTTATCACCAGAGGATGATAAGGCAAAATGACTGAAAATAAAATCACTTATCACCAGAGGATGATAAGGCAAATAACTGAAAATAAAATCACTTATCAACAGAGGATGATAAGGCAAAATGACTGAAAATAAAATCACTTATCACCAGAGGATGATAAGGCAAATGAATGAAAATAAAATCACTTATCACCAGAGGATGATAAGGCAAATGACTGAAAATAAAATCACTTATCACCAGAGGATGATAAGGAAAATGACTGAAAATAAAATCACTTATCACCAGAGGATGATAAGGCAAATAATTGAAAATAAAATCACTTATCACCAGAGGATGATAAGGCAAAATAACTGCAAATAAAATCACTTATCAACAGAGGATGATAAGGCAAATAACTGAAAATAAAATCACTTATCACCAAAGGATGATAGGAAAATAAGTGAAAATAAAATCACTTATCCCCAGAGGATGATAAGGCAAATGACTGAAGATAAAATCACTTATCACCAGAAGATGATAAGGCGAGTGAAATCACTAATCACCAAAGGATGATAAGGCGAGTGAAATTTAAAAACGACTCCTGTCACTAAAGGGAAAACTGAGTGGCTATAAATTAAAATAGTTGAAGAGAAAGGATCCAATGGGGGACGGCCACTGAATCCACCGAGGAGATGCCTGGAATTTTTGATTGATCCTGGATCCTGACTTATGCACGCATGCTTTATTGTTTTGAAATGGTATTCCATAATGATGGAGATACGATGTAAGTGTTTATGCATTACTGAAAGTTAAAATGTTGGGAGTATGAAAAGTTGATTTATTTAGGTATGCATATGATGCACATGTTGCAAATGATTGATGTAAATGATGCGTATGACGTTGATGATGCATAATGATGCATATGAGCGATTGAAAGGTGCCAGCTTGGTGGACTCTTGGTCTGATAGTTGCCAATAACGATTGGACTTTGGGTGGGTGGAGGGCTTGATTCCCCAACACTCGATCTTCGACGATGTATGGTCAGACGATGGATCCGAATGCTCCAAGTTTTGGTCACCTGCTGATGAGCGGAGTGACTTAATTGACGCATGAGAACTGATTTGCTTTGAATGTTTGCCAACATCCAGCCAAAATCTATTTAATTAGCTAGGGAGAAAAGATAGGAAGATTTGCTCCTTGTTTGGTTGCCCCTGCCTGTAGGGTATTTAAAATAAAACTGGCGGGGAAACTTTGAGAACGACCATGACATGATCTGCCCCAGCATCTGGGTTTGGTAGGTGTATGCCCCTGATTAAGCTGTTTGAAGATAATTTTGCCCCTGATTGAGCTGTTTGAAGATGATTTGCCACTGATTGAGCTGTTGAGAATAATTTGCCCCTGATTGAGCTGTTGAGAATAATTTGATTCATGTTGGCACCAATGAAGTTCAAATTTCTCTTTTATTGCCTCTTGTTGGGATTGTACTGATGTCAAGCACTGAATTGCAATTAAATTATTCATACACAAATGGTAGTGTTAATGTAAAGTTCATGTAAGTTTTGAAAAAGTGAATTTATTTGAATGACTGTGATAGTGTGACGGATGGACCGTTAGTCCACACGAGGTGCTGATTTAGAAAGTGAGTGAAAGATGCAGCAAGAATAATGTGCAAACGAGAATGAAGATTAGCAAATATATGGGAGTCAATTTACGCAACCTTGTTGGTAGCATGCTTTCAAAATAAACCACGCCTCAATTAGGTCTTTCGAGGGTTGTAACATGGCCTGGTTAATGGTTAGAGAAACAAAAGATATAAGGCTCAAAATTTGATTTGTACCCATCCCTTCTTCATAATGTTCTCTAGTCCTATGTTCAGTTAACTCTACACATGTATTTGTTTTGACGTTGCAAGAGTGAAGATGAAGCTTTAAAGTTCGCTTGGAAGTGGCAGTCAGCTTATTTTGTTATTGGTGACCCTTTGATTCTTGATTTGGTGATCACTGTCGCTCCCACCAAATGAAGCCGGGTCAAATGGGGTACAGACGCGAACGGTCGGCGAAAGGAACAATGAGAACACGCAGGAGTGAACTCACAGGGAATGAATAGAGTCGCCAGCTAGGCATTTTTATCCCGGAGGAAAGGTAATGCTGCATAGACCTAGAAAGATATGGATAAGACGGTTTGCGAACCAGAGAGACTGAGAAAGGGGGTTGGTTACAACCTGGGAAGGTATTAGCACCCAGATTGTCCGTCGTACTCGACGGGATCCACGCTTAAAAGATTTGTGTTTTAAAGGGGTAGTGTCAGTGCAATTTGTGTATAAAAGAGCTGGAAGAGGATGTACAGGTGTCAGTGTAAGAAAAGTGTAGTGTATATAAGTGAAGTGTCAGTGTAAGAACAAAGATGAAATGCTCATGATAATGAGGCTAAAGAATAAGGCTAGAAGGAGGGGGAATATACAGAGACTTTTGTTCGATAACTGTTAAGTTATGCCTACGTATCCTCTCGTGCAATGAGGAAGTCAGAACACCGTAGTTCGACCCAAAGAGACTGAGAGATGAATTGACTTGTGAACTGCTTACTTGCCTATGCTCAAGTGTATGACCTGTCTGGCTCAGGTGCAAACTGTCTTGCATTAGACGGAAGAAGCAAGTTCTCGTTTATGAGTGAAGATGATGAGAAAAGAATCCCGGAGGAGACGATTATTGTTTGTTTTTGAGTTTTCAATCTTTTATTGCTTTTGAAAGTTTGTCATAAGTTGATGAACTTAAGCCTAAACCAATGGATTTAGTAAACTCATCACATCTTCCCTCTGATCAGGGGTAATGAGAATACCTTAAGTGTGAAGTCAGATTCTCACACTTAATCACCATGATGTAGGATTAAGGTCATTAACCTACTTGTGATTAATTAGATGTTTTTGGTGTTTTTGTTTAGTGTTGAGTAATGAGGTTAAGCCATAATCAAGGATTAAACAGACTCATTACACCATCCTAATAGAAGGATAATAGATGAGAATGTTTAAGCTGAGGAAAGCTCCTCAACTTAATCCATGATTAGGGATTAAAGTCATGACAAAACAAAGCCTTTATTAAATGGATTTTAATTAATGATAAGATGATGAAGTGAGTTTTAGGGTTTGTAAGACAACTTGAGGGGGACTTGTCCATTAACACTAGGGTTAGTCCTTCTTAACCAATCAAGGAAGAATTAGAACCCTAATGCAAGGCCCAAGTTACAAGCTTGATGTCTTGATGATTATTAAGATGAATTGATTAAAGGATCTAAACACATTAAGGGTTTAACACTTAGGATTAAAGTTATACACTCCATCCTAATAGAAGGATGCAGGCATAAGCTTAATCACAAAGCCTTAAAGCCTTTAGGGTTTAGTCCCTGATTATGAGATGAGAAGAGAAGACTCAATGAGACACAAAGGTAAAAGCTAAGTGGGGGACTAATCAGAACCCTAATCATTGTCATGCTTGGTTGTTCCTAGGGTTTGTGAGGTTTACAAGAAAGATCTTCAGAGGAACCACCAGGAAGCAGATGAATGGAGCAATGAGAAAGCAAAGTAACTTGCTTCATTCAAGAAGTCAAGTCACTTGAAGAAAGAAAGTAAGAAGAGGAAGAAAGAGCAAGCTCAAACTCAAACACAAACAAAAATGCAGTATGGATGCATAAAGGGATGAAAAGAAGTTATGAGAAGTGAAGGCAAATTCACTTCTCAAGATAACTTACCACCTGAAAAGTTAGTGAAAGGAATGCAATGCAATGCAAAATGGGATGAAATGACATGAGTCATACCAAAACCAGAAGCATATATGGGATGATAATGATACTATGAGATGATGCAAACATGAAACAACACATGGGGATGATCATACAAGCTCATGGATGCAAATGAAGCAAGTTAAGACACATGAACATACATGAAAAGTTATGACATGCAAATGGCCTACAACATGGAAAATGCAAGATGCAATGATCAAATATGCTTTCAATATGTCTTATGATGTCACATGAATCAAAAGGATGCATAAAATGCTATGGCAAGTCAAGGTATGCAAGCAAATGCAAGATGGATGCATATGGAAGCCCAAATTAGGGTTTATGATCAATGCATCAAACAAAAACCAAAATCAGAAGCAAACATCAAGATAAAAAATTGAAAATGCACTCAAAGGATCCCTAATCCTATACTAACTTACTGCCCAAAGGAGAAGTTCTAACTCCTAACCTAATTCAAGTTATGATTTTCCTAAGATTGTTAGGGTTTTAAGGTACCTTGTCAAGAAAAATGCCAAACAAATGGAAAATGAAAGATCAAATCATGGTCATTTAATCTCACAAACTACATGCTAAACACAATGCAATGCAAAAAGAATCAAGGTCCAACTCTTTGGGGTTAGGCAGAAATGATTTTTGGAAGTTTGGATCAAAATAATGCATTAAAATGATTTTAATTCCATGAAAAATTCTCAAAATGCATCAATATCAAAAAAGAAATTTGGTTTGAGGGTTGGACAATGTTTCTAAATGTTTTTAAATGTTTCATGAATTTTTTGGGGATTTTTAAATACCTAAAAGTATTTTCAATTAATTAATTCCCATTAATTAATTAAAAAGAAACTTTTAAATATTTAAAAATACTTTTTTAATGCTAAAAATATTAATATTAATATTTTTGTGTTCTGAAATTAAATAATAACTTGTATAAAAAATTTCAGAATTTTTGAAGTATTTTTGCTATTTTAAATAAAATATAGAAAACAATGTAATTAAATGGAAAAAATAAAATGAATTAAATGAAAAATAAGAAAGTAATCAGATCCAATGGACGAAATTCAAATTGGCAAGGGCGGGAGTTGACTGCGCGCGGGTTTGGACGGCTCACATTCAAACTGGCTTAATTACACTTAACCCTAATTAAACAAACCCTAATTACTTTCAGATGACCGGAACAGTGTTCCGGTCATCTTCTCCGGCAGGCCAAAACCTCAATCTCTCTGAATACGCATCAAATCCTCACCAAACTCTCCAGAATCAATCTATGAACATCACTAAGCATAAACCCTAACTCAAACAACATTTATTTTCATTGAATCAAAGGAAACAAGCAAGAACATTTTTACGGGCAAACTTTCAGAACATCATAACATGCTTATTTCTTGCTCATTTTCAAAAGTAAATAGATCCCCATGATCAGTGTAACATACAAAACAATATTCTAACAAGAAATTAGAGTTCTGAAAAAAAAGTTCATGAAGCTACCTGAGATTGAGCTTTCGATTCAGGAGCTTTCTGGCTGTTTCTTTGGCTCAAACAAGTCCCAATGATCCTCCTTAGAAGCTTTTGACCCTTAGTTGAAGTTTATGTAGCCTCTAGAGAAAGTTGGCAGAAGCTCAGGCCAAGGGAGTGTGAAAATCGTATTTGTGATGTGGAGGTTTCAGGCCAAAACAATGGTTGGTTTGTGATCAGTGAAGTGAGTTGAGATTGTTTGTGAAGTTTGTTTTTGTGTTTGAGGCCTGTGGAGAGAGTTTCGAAGGAAAATGCAAGTTGGAGTGATTTTGTGAATGCTGAGTTCTAGTATGCTTCAGGCTTGCTTGTTATGTGCTTTGGCTTGCATTTTCTTTGTATAAACAAATGCCATTGGTCAGATGAAGTGACATGTCCTTTTGTGATAGGTATGGCTACTTTTGCAAATTGTCAACTTTTGTGTAAGAGAAGCATGGGTCTTGTTCTATCCAAGTACAAGGGGTGTGGGCTGCGCAGCAAGGTGTGAGGGAAAGGCTAGTATGGTTCAGCAATGTAGCTAGCAAGTGGATGAAAGGTTATGATGGCTTTTGCAACTTGCTTGCTTTTGATCTTCATGAAAATATCTTGCCTCACAAGCCATGAAACATGTGATCTCTTTAGTTCAATATGAACTTTAGGACTTGTGTTATGTTTGTATAAGGATTAGACATCAATTAGAAGTCACAAATGCCTTTGGTACAAGTTTTTGCAAGTTTCCCATTTTGTGCATAGTTTGAAATTTAGTGATTTTTGCCAACTTTGATGCACCATAACTTTTGATCCAAAATGAATTAAGTCATGTTATTGTACTTTTTGAAAAGGGAAAGATATAATCTACAACTTTCATGACCAAAGTTTTTCCATTTGAAGCATTTTTGAATCAAAAAGTAAGGGTTGAAAAAGTTGCATAAAATGACATTTCATTAAAAGTCAACCTTGCCCAAAAAAGTCAACTTTGCAAAAACTTCAAATTCTTGAATTTTGTGAACTTCAACCTTCTTCCATGATCAAATAAAGATCAAATACAATCAAAATGATGAAGATCACCCCTTGGTTGGGTCATTGGGGGTCTCAGATGCCCTGATTTTGCACTGACTTGTCCAGAAAGTCAGCTCTTGATCAGATGACTTCCCCATAGAATTTCTTCATGAAAATTGATATGCATACTCCCTATACCATATAGAGATCAATAGAAACAAGAATGACCAAAAATTTTGAAGTTATGGCCTCTGAAACCAAAACCCTAATTTTAGGTCATCTGTGCAGTCAAGCCTAGCTCTGCTTCCATACCAATCCCAGTTCTTGTGATTCTTTGGCATTCTTGACTTTGAGAGGATATAATATGATACTTGAACACATATGGACCCCTTTGAAGTGATTGATGGCCTCTGGAATGGCTCAATAAGCTCTTGGATTGCTCAGATCACAAACCCTAGATGCAGATGACTTAGAATCTATGCAGTGAATCAAAAAGGTGATATGAGATGCTATGATTGTGTTTATGCATATGAGATGATCACAAGCCATGGTGTGAATGGGTGAGGGCAAATTTGGGGTGTTTACAGCTGCCCCTATTCAAACATGAGTTAGCTGTGCAGGATGTAAGCAGCGGCTTAACAGGCAAACAAGATAACTTATGGTTGAATATCAAAGACAGTCCAAAATTTGCACTCACAGAATGAAGAAGAAAAGGGATATAGATTGTAAAAGAAAATAAAGTATATTGTAAAGTATAGGCGACGGAGGACGACCGTCGAGCAGAGGACGACTGCTGGGTAAAGAGCAATGACGGGGACGGCCGACATGCTGAAAAGGTGCGGGAAATAAAGCGATGACGGGGACGGCCGACATGCTAGGGATAAAAGGTAAAGCAAAGACGGGGACGGCCGACTAGCTGGAAAAATAAGAGATTATGATGGGGACGGCCATCAAGTAAAGCTGTAAGTTCTCTGGGGATTAATGAAAAATGACAGGGACGGCCATCAAGTTCATAAAGCAAAGTAACCAACGACGGGGACGGCCATCGGGCTAAAAAAGAAAAGGGACCACGACGAGGACGGCCATCGGGTTAAAGAATGAATGAAATAAACAGATGATGAGGTACGGTCATCAAAGGTGAAGGACGATCACCTAGCAGGGGACGGCTGCTCTGTAAGGGTTAAGATGAGGGACGGTCATCTTAGGTGGAGAACGACCACCTGGCAGGGTACGGCTGCCGAAAATATCGCGACATAGGACGAATGCCGGATAAAAGGTCAACGATGGGGACGGCCATCGGATGAGCATGATGGAGGACGACCATCAAGAGGTGGAGGAAGACCACCTAGCAGGGGACGGCTGCTCTCAGGGTTCATCATGACGTAGGACGAACGTCAGATAACCAAAATCAACAATGGGGACGGCCATTGGATAAAATGATGAAAGATGATCATCAAGAGGTGGAGGACGACCACCTAGCAGGGGACGGCTGCTAAAATAACAACGATGGGGACGGCCATCGGATGAGCATGATGGAGGACGACCATCAAGAGGTGGAGGACGACCACCTAACAGGGTACGGCTGCTCTCAGGGTTTATCATGACATAGGACGAATGTCAGATAAAAGGGAATTGCTTTACTAGGGAGTAGTAAACACGGACGAGTGCTTACATCCAAGAAATAAAAGGTATAAGTGTTTGGATGTGTATAGATTAAAGATGCGGACGAGCATCCTCAAGACTATGATACGGACGAGTATCGGGTAGAAACAAAAACTGACACGTGTTCCGATGATGACACGGACGAGTATCAACTGGTTAACAAGGAACACGGACGAGTGTTGAATCTGAAAGAACCCTTCTGGGGGATAGTAGACACAGACGAGTATCTATATTCAAGAAGGCACAGTGTATGGATTAAAGATGCGGACGTGCATCTTTAAGACTATGATACAGACGAGTATCAAGTAGAAACAAACGCTTGACGCATGTTCTGAGATGATGGTACGGACGAGCACCAACTGGTTAACAAAGAACACGGACGAGCGTCGAATCTGCGGGGATGTAAGTGGTGTATATAGGATACAGACGAGTATCTGTATAAGTATGATTGGTGTATACTTAAGTGTTCCAACTGCTGGGGAGAGTGACACGGACGAGTGTCAAAAGGAGAAGAGTATAGTATAAACAAGTGTTTGATATACAAAGTGTTTATGTTACTGCTGGGAAAATGACATGGACGGATGTCAAGGAAATGTATATATATATGAGTGTATGTGAGTGCAAAGAGAGTGTCTTTGGCGTTCTGCTGGGGGTATGACACGGACGGGTGTCAAGAAATGCCTGTAATACAGATGATCTGTTTGTAAAGGGTGTTCGGGCGACTTTACTGGGGAGTAATGATACGGACGGGTGCCAAAAGGAGTGTGTATTTGTATTGGTGAATATGAGACAACTGCTTTTGCTGGGGAATCTGGGGGGTATTCCGTATATTGCTGATGGATTGATAATATTCACAAGTGTTCGATTCAAGACATGGCTTATGATTATGCTATATGTTTGATTTTTGCCGTAATGCTCCGCTTTAGACGGAATGCTACGCTTTGTGGGGTGAATATGATGCGAATGCCATGATTATGCAAAGATACCGATCCGGGATTCGGATCCCAATGTGTAGATCTCTGGTCGATCTCGCTTGAAGTGAACATCCCAGCCGGGGATGAGATCATTGGTAGATCTGATGAAATGATTCTGCTTGGGGAAATGGGCCAATGATAGGCCTTTTCCAGTAATGAGGGACCCAGCTGGGGTTTGTAGAAGCTCTTCTTTCACCCTGTTGCGACTCCTTTATGCGTTGCTCTTCTGGATAGAGGCTGAAACTCTGTGGGGAGATGATTCCCTGGCTGTTGTATTCTGCTGAGGAAGAATGATTGGTAACTCGGCTGGGAGAAGCAGCAAGTGGCAACTCAGCTGGGGAGAAAACACCTTGATTGCTAAGACTGAGTGAGTACTGATTTGCCAGCTTGCTGAGGTGAAACTTTCATGCCCCATGTTGTGCTTTGGATACCTGCAATTTTGTAAAGACAAGAAACGCACAAGTAATCCCGAGGTATCCCTTATCGGATTCCGTCATAGGAGTGAGGCACTTCTGAGAGTAAGTATATTTCCTGCAAGCATGTGTTTTATTTTCTTTATTTTTAAAGATAAACATCTGTATTCACGCAATCAGTTTTTCTTAAGACATCAGACATTCTTTGCAAACAAAAATGTACGAGACGAAACACGACTGAAAACTCTGATTTTATTAATTCATGTGCCCTGAAATGGCAAGATACAGTCAAAGAAACATATCCCCTGGAATGAGGAGAATGTTACAAATTGAGAAACAAAATGCTGGCAATGTTGACGATGCTTTGAAGGAGCTTCCTCTTGCTATGACTCGTATGACATTCGACGTTCTTCCTATCTTGCTTCCTGAAGATGGCTGATTCCGATAGAGGCTTGATTCGTTCGAGGTTTACCAAGTTGTAAGTGATACAGACGAATTCAGCATGCAGTTGATCGCTTATTCCCTTATTTTGCATGGATCGCCCTTTCGGGTTTTCAATCCATCGGGATTCCCATTTTTGCCTGAGCTGTCCAATGCGGCTTTTCAACTCAGCGGGTGTTCATTTTGGTTTATTTTCCCTTATTTTTGCCCAAGTCTTTTATTCTGTTTTTTTTTGACTCGCCGAGATGCCCTATTTTTGCCTGGACTTACATTCTGTTTTTATGTCCAGCGGGTCATTTTTATGCGAAGTATTTTTTAACTGCATCTGAATTCACAGGGGACGGGAAATCTTCACCATCCATGGTGCTGAGCATCAGTGCTCCACCAGAGAAAACTTTCTTTACAACAAATGGTCCTTCATAATTTGGAGTCCATTTGCCCCTGTGGTCTGTATGAGGAGGGAGGATCCTTTTCAGCACAAGATCCCCTACTTGGTATTCTCGGTGCCTGACTCTCTGATCGAAGGATTTCTTCATTCTCTTCTGATACAACTGCCCATGACAGATTGCAGCCAATCTTTTCTCTTCAATCAGACTCAGTTGCTCGTAT
Organism: Lathyrus aphaca; assembly: GCA_963966055.1. Classification (NCBI taxonomy): domain Eukaryota; kingdom Viridiplantae; phylum Streptophyta; class Magnoliopsida; order Fabales; family Fabaceae; genus Lathyrus; species Lathyrus aphaca. The sequence continues at coordinate 273,684,946 of OZ014519.1, read as the reverse complement.
CGGGACCGGACCCATTCTGCTTCGTTCAGCTTAACGTCCATCAGTATCCGTAGGGAGGGTAACTCAACTTCAACAGGTAGGACTGCCTCCATACCATACACAAGCTGATACGGTGTTGCCCCGGTGGATGTTTTGATTGACGTGCGGTACCCATGTAAAGCAAACGGTAGCATCTCATGCCAGTCTTTATAGGTGACTACCATCTTTTGCACAATCTTCTTTATATTCTTATTAGCTGCCTCGACAGCGCCGTTCAGTTTTGGCCGGTAAGGAGAAGAATTGTGATGTTGGATCTTGAAGTCCCGGCATAGCTCTGCCATCATTTTGTTGTTCAAGTTGGAACCATTATCAGTAATGATTCGCTCGGGAACTCCATACCGACAGATGATATCTCTCTTCAGAAATCTGGCTACCACTTGCCTGGTAACGTTTGCATATGAAGCTGCTTCAACCCACTTGGTAAAATAGTCAATGGCGACCAGGATGAATCTGTGGCCGTTTGAAGCAGTTGGCTCAATCTTGCCAATCATATCAATGCCCCACATGGCAAAGGGCCATGGTGAAGACATTATGTTCAAAGGATTGGGAGGCACATGCACCTTGTCTGCATAAATCTGGCATTTATGGCATTTTCTGGCATAGGTACAACAGTCAGCATCCATTGTGATCCAATAATAACCTGATCTTAACAATTTCTTAGCCATGGCATGCCCTCCAGCATGGGTACCAAAGGATCCTTCATGCACCTCGTGCATTAACAAGTCTGCTTCTGTTCTATCAACGCATCTGAGGAGTACCATATCAAAGTTTCTCTTGTATAGGGAGCCATCAGTATTCAGAAAGAAACTACCAGCAAGCCTTCTTAAGGTCTTCTTATCATTGGAAGATGCCCCAGGTGGGTATGTTTGATCCTCCAAGAAGCGCTTAATGTCATGGAACCATGGCTTATCGTCTTTGACAACATCTGCTGCGAACACATATGCTGGTCTGTCGAGTCTGGACACTGAAATCTGCGGCACAAAGTTGGCTGCTTGAACTTTGATCATAGATGAAATGGTAGCCAGGCCATCTGCAAATTGATTCTCGTCCCGAGGGATATACTCAAGCTTGACTGTTGTGAAGAAAGTCAATAACCTTCTTGTATAATCCCTGTAAGGTATTAGATGATCCTGGTGTGTGTACCATTTGCCGTTGGTTTGATTAACTACCAGAGCTGAATCTCCGAATACAGTTAAAGTCTTGATCCTGAGGTCAATGGCTTCCTCAAGACCCATGATGCAAGCTTCGTATTCAGCTTCGTTGTTCGTGCAGTTGAAGGTGAGTTTTGCCGAGAAAGGCATGTGAACTCCCTTAGGTGTAATGAGTACTGCACCAACACCACGACCATTCATATTAACAGCCCCATCAAACATCATAGTCCATTCTTCTTCTGGGTCAGGCCCTTCAGTGTGAATAGGCTCTTCATGATCTTTTGCTTTAACGAACATGATGTCTTCATCAGGGAAGTCAAATCTCATAGGCTGGTAGTCATCAATAGGTTGCTCAGCAAGATATTCAGATAGTACACTGCCCTTGATGGCTTTCTGAGAGGTGTACTGGATGTCATATTCTGTGAGAATCATCTGCCATCTTGCAACCCGTCCGGTAAGAGCTGGCTTCTCGAAAATGTACTTAACTGGGTCCATTTTTGATATCAACAGAGTGGTGTGGGTCAGCATATACTGTCTTAGTCGGCGAGCAGCCCACGCTAAAGCACAGCAAGTTTTCTCGAGCAGTGAATAACTTTGTTCACAGTCGGTAAACTTTTTGCTTAGGTAGTATATTGCATACTCTTTTCGACCAGACTCGTCATGCTGGCCCAGCACACACCCCATTGACTCCTCTAATATTGTCAAGTACATTATCAGAGGTCTTCCTTCAACTGGAGGCATAAGGATCGGTGGTTCTTGCAGGTACTCTTTGATCTTGTCAAAAGCCCGCTGGCAGCCTTCATTCCACCTGACCGTCTGTTCTTTTCTTAACAGCTTGAACAAGGGTTCACAGGTTGCTGTGAGATGAGATATGAACCTTGAGATGTAGTTCAATCTACCTAGAAACCCTCGAACTTCTTTCTCAGTTTTTGGTGCAGGCATCTCTTGAATGGCTTTGACTTTATCAGGGTCCACTTCAATCCCTTTCTCGCTTACAATAAAACCCAGCAGACGCTTGAATAGTTTCAGCAGATTTACCAGGTGGCCTTCCTCTGTAAGGGACTTGGCAATCATGTCATCCACATAACACTCGATTTCCTTATGGATCATATCGTGGAATAGTGTTACCATAGCCCGTTGATATGTTGCACCAGCGTTCTTTAATCCGAATGGCATCACTTTGTAACAGAACGTGCCCCAGGGGGTGATGAAGGTTGTCTTCTCCATGTCTTCAGGTGACATTTTGATCTGATTGTATCCTGAAAATCCATCCATGAAGGAGAATACCGAGAACTGAGTCGTGTTATCAACCAATACATCAATGTGAGGTAAAGGGAAGTCATCTTTTGGGTTGGCTCTGTTCAGATCCCGGTAGTCAACACACATCCTTACTTTGCTATCTTTCTTAGGCACAGGCACAATATTAGCAACCCACGGTGGATAGCTATTTACAGCAAGGAACCCGGCGTCCCACTGCTTTTGCACCTCTTCTTTGATCTTCATTGCCATGTCTGGGCGAGTGCGGCGCAGTTTCTGTTTGACCGGCGGGCATTCTTCTCTTAAAGGCAGCTTGTGCATAACAATATCGGTGTCCAACCCGGGCATGTCTTGGTAAGACCAAGCGAACACATCCACATACTTTTGAAGCAGGTCAATCAGCTGTTTCTTCACCGAGTCTTGTAAGCCGGCCCCGATTTTAACTTCTTTCACATCTTCACCTGTACCAAGATTAATCGTTTCTACCTCCTCCTGATGAGGAGTGATAACCTTCTCCTCTCGTCTCAACAATCTGGCTAGCCCTTCAGGAAGCTCGTATCTTCTTCAACCCCTTCATCAGCTTGATTGATCGGATTGTCAAAGTCATATGAAGTCATAGCCGTGCTGTTGTCGGTGCTGTCTGGAAGGCACTCTCTGCAAGGGTTCAGTTTGTTCATTTTAGTGATTGATTTTAATCTTGTTTAGAAAAGTGAAATAAAGTTGTCATTTTGAAAACATTGCCATTTATTTTTGTACAAAAAGAAAAATGGAAAAACAGTGAGCGGAAAAGAAAAACGACTCATTTGCAAAAGATGTCTGATATTTCATTGATTAATCTTGTTGCACAAAAATTACAGATGGCCCGATTACAAAATGAGCCTTGTCATCTTGGGCAAGATGCAAGACTTGATGCATGCTTAAAATATACAGGAAATAATAATTACTCTGCAGGAGTAACCCTTATGATTTCCTGGGAAGACCAGTTTGAGATACTGCTCCTCGGGATCATTGGACGAATCCAGCTTTCCAGGTTGCGTTCATCTTCCGACTCATCTTCCATGTTGTTGACAGCATCAGGGGTGAGCATCCCCCCACTAACAAAGTTGGGCTTCTGAGCAGCCTCTGCTTGATCTTGTTGAGTTGGTTTGTAACCCAACCCAAATCTATCTTCTTTCTTCTCCACAGGCAACAGCTTGCCCCAGCCTTGAGCGTTTCCTTCTTCCACCACCTTCCGGGCTTGTTGGTAGGATGTCATAGAGGTTCCAAGCACAGCAGAGGTTTCATTAATATTCAGGGCCTCAAACCCTTGACTCATCGTCTCGTGGATCTCCCCATCCATCTCAATATATTTATAAGTAGCCAGATGGCTAACAAATATATCCTCCTCTCCACAAATAGTAACGACTTGGCCCTCCCACTCGAATTTTAACTTCTGGTGAAGGGTTGAGGTCACGACGCCAGCGGCGTGTATCCATGGCCTACCCAATAGACAGCTGTAGGCAGGCTGTATATCCATCACGAAGAAGGTCGTTTTGAAAGTTTGTGGGCCAATTGTTACAAGCAACTCAATTTCTCCCAGAACTGATCTCTTAGAGCCGTCAAAAGCTCTTACTACCAAGTCACTGGGGCGCAATGCCAATCCTTCATATTCCAGCTTTACAAGGGCCTTTTTAGGTAAGACATTGAGGGATGATCCTGTGTCTACCAGCACATGGGAAAGGACTGCACCTTTACATTCCATGGTAATGTGCAAGGCCTTGTTATGATTGCGGCCTTCCGTAGTCAAATCAGTGTTGGTGAACCCTAGTCCATTGCTAGCATTAACATTCCCAACCACATCTTCCAACTGATTGACGGTGATCTCTTCTGGCACATAAGCTGCGTGCAAGACTTTGAGTAATGCGTTCCGATGGGCTTCGGAGCACATAAGCAATGATAGAATGGAGATCTTGGAAGGCGTCTGGTGAAGCTGGTCCACTATTTTGTAATCACTTTTCTTGATGATTCTCATGAATTCATCAACTTCTTGGTCAAAAGGTGTTTTCAAAGCTTCTCTAACAACCTGCTCCTCTTGCACCATGCTCTTCCCTTTTGCCTTGGCAGCAGCTTCTGCTTCGGCAGTGGGTCTTTGAATTTGCGGGGCAAAGAGACGTCCGCTTCGAGTGAAGCCTCCGCCTCCTCCCACATTGTCTATTTGTGGTGCAGAAGTTGATGATTCAAAAGTGATCTTTTGTCCTTCGCAGTATAAATCAGAGCCGTAATGCCAAGGGATGGCATTACTGCTTTCATAAGGTACTGGCCCAGGCACTGTGACAGTGACTGGACTGATGGCAGCTGCAGAAGGGACTGTGATAGTCTGTGGATCATAATATATTGTGACTGGTGCCCGGATGGGAGTAGCACTTTGTGAGTTGTAGGCAGAGTCATTGGCAGGATCATAATAAATTGTAACTGTCGAGACATCTTCATGGTTTGCTGCTGATGCTGTAGGAGACATTGTTGGGAGGATGGGTGTTGTTGTTGTAGGAGATTCAAAATGAAGTGGTGCTGAAGTTGTAGAAGGAATGTTCGTTGATATTTGGTCAGTTGAAATGACAGATGAAACATTTGTTGATGAAGTTGAAGAGTTGTCTGGAACAATGGTTGTTGCAGTTGTAGTCGATTCCGGAATTGTTGTTAATGAGATTGCTGGGTTGGTAGGAATTGATGCTGTAATTTGGAGCAAGCCACTCTGGATGATACCATCTATGCCATCCCTCAAGTCATCACAACCATTCACTGAAATGTTGCAATAAGCACACCCTAGCTCACATCCTGGGAATATTTGACATTCTAGGAGTTGAATTTTAATCTCCACCAAGGGCGTCCGAATCTGACCCACACTGGTTATCAAGTAAGACGGCTTGTCTTCTTCAATAGCATTGATTCGGGGACCACCATGGTGTGGCATAGGGTTCTTGTTGACATTTGGTGGTGGTTCAAAGTTTAAAGCCTTGGAATCCACTAGATCCTGCACTTTCATGTGCAAAGCTCTGCACTTTTCTGTACTATGGCCAGGTGCATTTGAGTGAAAGGCACATCTGGCGCTGGCGTCGTAATTTCTGGGCAGACTGTTAGGATCTGGAGGGGCCAATGTCCTTAGCTCAACTAGGTTAAGTTTCAAGAGTTGTGGCAGTAATGTGGCATAGGGCATAGGGATCGGATCGATCACCCTATTGGCCTGAGAGGGTCTCTGTTGAAATGGTCTCGGAGGATATTGAGTTTGTTGCTGGTACTGAGGTTGTTGCTGATAATTTTGTTGTGGTGGTTGATAAGCTGGTTGTGGATGAGCTGGGGCGGGAATGGTGACTGCTGCCACAGACCTATGAACATACTGGGGCCTGCCCCTGTTGGTGTGGATAGCATTGGTCTCACCAGTTCTTCTTGGGCCTGCAAAAGGCTTCCTTGGGTTGCTGGATGAGCTTGCACCGTTGTCTGAGATCTTACCCATCTTCAATAGGCTTTCAATTCTCTCCCCGGCTATGACTACATCTGCAAAGCTGGTAGATGAGAAGGCAGCTAGCCTATCAATGTAGGTCCCCTGGAGGGTGTTCATAAACATATCAACCATCTCCGTCTCTGACATAGGTGGCTGGACAGCAACAGCAAGCTGTCTCCATCTTTGAGCGTACTCTCGGAAGCTTTCCCTGGATGACTGTGACATTCCCATTAGGAGGGTCCTGTTGGGTGCCATATCCAAATTATACTGGTATTGTCTAATGAAGGCTTCTGCCAAATCCTTCCAACACCTGATGGTTGCTCTTGTCAAGTGGGAGTACCATTCCCTTGATGCTCCAGTTAAACTATCCTCAAAATAAAACATCCATAGCTTTTCGTCCATAGTATAGGCCTTCAGCCTCCCCAGAAAGGATTGTAAATGGGTCCGGGGCAGGAAGTCCCGTTATACTTCTTGAAGCATGGTGGTTTAAATTTGTGGGGAATCCTGACCCCGTCCACTAGACCCATGTCCATAACATCAAATCCCAAAGAATTATGGGACTCCAAAGACCTTAGTTTCTCAGCAATCTCTTCCAGCCTTCTGTCATAGGCTTCTTCCCCAGCTCCCATCACTGTGAACTGATCTTCCTGGGGGTCTTCTTGCAGTACTCTCCCTGCTGTGGAAGTCCCTTGTATATTGACAGGGATGTTGATCTCTGGATGTTGGTGGGGTCCAAAGACTGGGGGATTGACATGAGGTTGGACTCTCTCATTGTTGCTCGTCCCAGCAGTCCCTGGCTGATGGTCTTCCTGGTTTCTCCCTTCTACCAGTGCTCTTAACCTCTCCTGGCTTTGAGCCATATTGTTCATCACCTCCATAAATTGTGTCATCTGATTCCTCATTTCCAACCTCTCGTTGGTCATTTGATTCCTGACCTCTGTAAGGTCTTGCTGCATTTGGTCCATCTGTATGCCCGGAAGATTGTTGCGGGTGGGGTATCTATGTGGACGGTTGAGTGGAAACCCTCGACGTCGAGCAATAATTCCTGAAGTCACAACAGAGTTAGTAACAATAAAACAAAACCTACAAAACAAAACAAAAGGTTAGTATGCAATGCAGTGTGTCTATTTGTTTCCAAGGTATCCGGCTTGGTACTTGGTTTTGACCTTTCCAGACCCCTTGAAGAAGATGCTTGTGATGTTGCTTGAAGAATTCAGATGAAACAAACCAACACATATATTACAGAAAGGTAAATGATACATAGTTTGTTTTTCCTTACAACATATGCCCTCTGAGGGGTATAAAGAAAAGTACATAAAAATGAAAGCAACAACAAGCAAAAAGTCAAACACCCAGGCCAAATTCATCCTCCTGAACCTCCTTGAGAAGTGCTTCAGTCACTGGATCAGCTGGACGCTCTGTAAGATTCTTGATAAGGATATTCCTTGTGGCAACAGCTGCTGTTAGCTTCTTGTGCTGACTCTGGTCCTTTGACCTCTTCACTCCAGCTCTGATCTTCAACTCTGAGACCTCCCTCTGGGCTGCTGCCAGGGCTTCCTGTTTCTCTTTTGCACTAGCTTCCATCTGCTTAATCTTATCCTGAGTCCTTTTATCCTCCTGAGTGCGAGCTTCGGTGATCCTGACCCACCTAGCCTGACTCTCCTTCAGATACAAATCAGTCCTGGCCTTCTGGAACTGAGCTTCCTTGCAGGCATTCTTCAGGATTTGTTCTCCAGCCCTAGACTTCTTAATGTAATCCTCAGACTTCTCAATTCTAGCCAGATGCTCTATTCTCAACTTCTCTAACCTCTCAATATCCAACCTACCATCACTCCTCTCCCAGAGGGTCTTCTGTAGAGCCTGAGTCAGCTTCTCATTTCTCTCCTTCAATTTTTCAAACTCCTCTAAGCTGACAGTTGCTGGAGGTGGTGTTGTGGAAGGTCCAGGCACATCTTCAATAGTGAAAGGCATTCCAGAAATCTGAGCCCTGGCATGAGACCACTCATAGTATTGGGCTGAGGCTACATTATTGCATCTTCCAAGAATGGTAACCCCTTTAGTCTGCACATTGTCCCAGGCCCAGGATGCTTGCCTGACAATAGCCAGATTAGGCTTGATTTCACAATAGAGGGTCTCAGTCAGATCCTGTGCCCTAGGAGGATGGACTAATGCATAGCCTAGTTGTCTTTTGAAAAGTAGAGGGTTGTAATTGATGCAACCCTTTACTCCAATCAGGGGCACATTGGGAAACTGCCCACAACTTGTAATGATATCTCTGCCCTTAGTACTCTGAGTACACCATCTGATGTCATCTGAGGTTAGAGCAACAAGCCTCTTAGCCCAGTTCTTCTGCTGGTGAGGGTTCAAGAATGCATCAGTCTTTGGTAAATGCTTGAGCAGCCAAGTATGGAACAAAGGTGCACAGCATCTCACTAATCTCCCCCTTTACTTTTCATTCCTTTGATGAACTGAGTAGTAAAGATCTCCCAGTAAGGTGGGCACTGGGTTTCTCAGGATGAAAATATGGACTGCATTCTTGCTGACAAATCTAGGCTCATCTGCAAAAAGTATGACCCTATATATGCTAAGGGCCAACAGAGCACAGACTGCCTTCCACTCCCCTAGGGAGGCCTTCAGACTAGCCTGAGAAGTCAAGAAATCCAGATGAAAACCAGAGATTCCAGCTTTAGATGTCAAATTCTGCCCAATCAGAACTGGTTCCAGATGTAATGCTTTGGCTATCTCCTCATTACTTGGGAAAGCCATCTCAGGGTTGAAAGGGATTCCACCCCTGATGGGTACACTAACCAATGATGAATACTCCTCCAGCAAAGGTCCCAACTGGAAATTCTGAAAGGTGAAGCACCTCAGAGGGGGATCATAGAACTGCAGGCAAGTATGTATCAAGCTCCTCTGTGAAGGGTCCAAATCCCATACCACATCAAGGATTCCTCCATAATGTTCTCTGAAATATGGTATATGGTCTGGAGTAATCAGGGTCTGAATCCTCCTGATGCTAGCTAGCTTAGGCTCAAAGAAGTGGTAGGAGATATTACTTTTCTTAGGTGCCATGTTGTTGAAGAATGGGTGCTGATGATGATGACTGAGGACAACACTAAAGATGGGCCACTGATAGGCTGAGACTGAGGATGCAAGTGACTGAAGCAAGTGGCTGATAGCTGAAGCAAGTGCTAATGAAGATAGGTCTAAGCTGAAGAAGGGGTCAAAACCAAGCCAAAATGATAGGATGGATACCCTGAAAAACAAATAAACACATGTTAGAATGATGCAATGAGGATGTATGCAGATGATATGCAAGGGTTTGTGACTGAGCTGGATCTGATTAACTGCCTTGATATAGGTCCATGTATGTTCAAGAAATCCAGATGGAGGTCTATAAGTCCAGTAACCAAGGTGGGGGACTCAAATAAAGGGTCACATGTCCAGGGTTTAAAATCACAAGAACTGTCCCAACATGGAGTACTCTTAAACAAAACAAAGTAACAGGGTATGCTGAGGTCAAGGGTACCTGCAAACCTGTAAACAGCCCAACCCCCCTCACAGGTGATGTTCTAAAACAAGGATCCTCAGACTTGGATCAGTTATGAGAAGTGTAAACACTTCTAACCCGGAGGTACAGTGTTTACAATAACCATAAAAGTTCCTCCTCTAATTCACCTCAGTTTCTGAAGGTCAATACTAAAGGTCATCCAGACTTAGCAGGCTTCCCAGATAGCCCTAGCACTACAGGAAATCTGTAGCACAGAGTTCTCAAGAAGAAACCCATATCTGAACCGTGTTTCATATTCCCGCACCAGACCGAAATGGAATGGGAAAGAACATGAACCACTCTAGCCTAGGTGTCACTCAGGTCCCAGGTATAGGACCTTAAACTCTCAATAGAACACCCACCCACCAAAGCAACAAAACCAGATCCAGCCAGAATAATATGACAGTATGATGTATATAAAGTTGTAAATAAAGTAGTAAACCAACTATACATAAAGCAATAAATAAAACAAATAAACAAACACAAATAGCACATAACACCCCAGTAAACACAAATCAATCAAGCGCTAGGAGGAACCCACAAAAAGAACCAGAAGCCCTGGTTACAGTGTAAGGGTCCCCAGCAGAGTCGCCAAGCTGTCGCTCCCACCAAATGAAGCCGGGTCAAATGGGGTACAGACGCGAACGGTCGGCGAAAGGAACAATGAGAACACGCAGGAGTGAACTCACAGGGAATGAATAGAGTCGCCAGCTAGGCATTTTTATCCCGGAGGAAAGGTAATGCTGCATAGACCTAGAAAGATATGGATAAGACGGTTTGCGAACCAGAGAGACTGAGAAAGGGGGTTGGTTACAACCTGGGAAGGTATTAGCACCCAGATTGTCCTTCGTTCTCGACGGGATCCACGCTTAAAAGATTTGTGTTTTAAAGGGGTAGTGTCAGTGCAATCTGTGTATAAAAGAGCTGGAAGAGGATGTACAGGTGTCAGTGTAAGAAAAGTGTAGTGTATATAAGTGAAGTGTCAGTGTAAGAACAAAGATGAAATGCTCATGATAATGAGGCTAAAGAATAAGGCTAGAAGGAGGGGGAATATACAGAGACTTTTGTTCGATAACTGTTAAGTTATGCCTACGTATCCTCTCGTGCAATGAGGAAGTCAGAACACCGTAGTTCGACCCAAAGAGACTGAGAGATGAATTGACTTGTGAACTGCTTACTTGCCTATGCTCAAGTGTATGACCTGTCTGGCTCAGGTGCAAACTGTCTTGCATTAGACGGAAGAAGCAAGTTCTCGTTTATGAGTGAAGATGATGAGAAAAGAATCCCGGAGGAGACGATTATTGTTTGTTTTTGAGTTTTCAATCTTTTATTGCTTTTGAAAGTTTGTCATAAGTTGATGAACTTAAGCCTAAACCAATGGATTTAGTAAACTCATCACATCTTCCCTCTGATCAGGGGTAATGAGAATACCTTAAGTGTGAAGTCAGATTCTCACACTTAATCACCATGATGTAGGATTAAGGTCATTAACCTACTTGTGATTAATTAGATGTTTTTGGTGTTTTTGTTTAGTGTTGAGTAATGAGGTTAAGCCATAATCAAGGATTAAACAGACTCATTACACCATCCTAATAGAAGGATAATAGATGAGAATGTTTAAGCTGAGGAAAGCTCCTCAACTTAATCCATGATTAGGGATTAAAGTCATGACAAAACAAAGCCTTTATTAAATGGATTTTAATTAATGATAAGATGATGAAGTGAGTTTTAGGGTTTGTAAGACAACTTGAGGGGGACTTGTCCATTAACACTAGGGTTAGTCCTTCTTAACCAATCAAGGAAGAATTAGAACCCTAATGCAAGGCCCAAGTTACAAGCTTGATGTCTTGATGATTATTAAGATGAATTGATTAAAGGATCTAAACACATTAAGGGTTTAACACTTAGGATTAAAGTTATACACTCCATCCTAATAGAAGGATGCAGGCATAAGCTTAATCACAAAGCCTTAAAGCCTTTAGGGTTTAGTCCCTGATTATGAGATGAGAAGAGAAGACTCAATGAGACACAAAGGTAAAAGCTAAGTGGGGGACTAATCAGAACCCTAATCATTGTCATGCTTGGTTGTTCCTAGGGTTTGTGAGGTTTACAAGAAAGATCTTCAGAGGAACCACCAGGAAGCAGATGAATGGAGCAATGAGAAAGCAAAGTAACTTGCTTCATTCAAGAAGTCAAGTCACTTGAAGAAAGAAAGTAAGAAGAGGAAGAAAGAGCAAGCTCAAACTCAAACACAAACAAAAATGCAGTATGGATGCATAAAGGGATGAAAAGAAGTTATGAGAAGTGAAGGCAAATTCACTTCTCAAGATAACTTACCACCTGAAAAGTTAGTGAAAGGAATGCAATGCAATGCAAAATGGGATGAAATGACATGATTCATACCAAAACCAGAAGCATATATGGGATGATAATGATACTATGAGATGATGTAAACATGAAACAACACATGGGGATGATCATACAAGCTCATGGATGCAAATGAAGCAAGTTAAGACACATGAACATACATGAAAAGTTATGACATACAAATGGCCTACAACATGGCAAATGCAAGATGCAATGATCAAACATGCTTTCAATATGTCTTATGATGTCACATGAATCAAAAGGATGCATAAAATGCTATGGCAAGTCAAGGTATGCAAGCAAATGCAAGATGGATGCATATGGAAGCCCAAATTAGGGTTTATGATCAATGCATCAAACAAAAACCAAAATCAGAAGCAAACATCAAGATAAAAAATTGAAAATGCACTCAAAGGATCCCTAATCCTATACTAACTTACTGCCCAAAGGAGAAGTTCTAACTCCTAACCTAATTCATGTTATGATTTTCCTAAGATTGTTAGGGTTTTAAGGTACCTTGTCAAGAAAAATGCCAAACAAATGGAAAATGAAAGATCAAATCATGGCCATTTAATCTCACAAACTACATGTTAAACACAATGCAATGCAAAAAGAATCAAGGTCCAACTCTTTGGGGTTAGGAAGAAATGATTTTTGGAAGTTTGGATCAAAATAATGCATTAAAATGATTTTAATTCCATGAAAAATTCTCAAAATGCATCAAGATCAAAAAAGAAATTTGGTTTGAGGGTTGGACAATGTTTCTAAATGTTTTTAAATGTTTCATGAATTTTTTGGGGATTTTTAAATACCTAAAAGTATTTTCAATTAATTAATTCCCATTAATTAATTAAAAAGAAACTTTTAAATATTTAAAAATACTTTTTTAATACTAAAAATAAAAATATTAATATTTTTGTGTTCTGAAATTAAATAATAACTTGTATAAAAAATTTCAGAATTTTTGAAGTATTTTTGCTATTTTAAATAAAATATAGAAAACAATGTAATTAAATGGAAAAAATAAAATGAATTAAATGAAAAATAAGAAAGTAATCAGATCCAATGGACGAAATTCAAATTGGCAAGGGCGGGAGTTGACTGCGCGCGGGTTTTGACGGCTCACATTCAAACTGGCTTAATTACACTTAACCCTAATTAAACAAACCCTAATTACTTTCAGATGACCGGAACAGTGTTCCAGTCATCTTCTCCGGCAGGCTGTAAACACCCCAAATTTTCCCTCACCCATTCACACCATGGCTTGTGATCATTCTCATATGCATAAACACAATCATATCATCTCATATCACATTTTGATTCACTGCATAGTTTCTAAGTCATCTGCACCTAGGGTTTGTGATCTGAGCAATCCAAGAGCCTCTTGGGCCACCCCAAAGACAACCAATCACTTCAAAGGGGTCCATGTGTGTTCTTATATCATGTTACATCCACTCAAAGTCAAGAATGCCAAAGGATCACAGGAACTGAGGTTGGTATGGAAGCAGAGCCAAGTTTGACTGCACAGTTGACCTAGAATTAGGGTTTTGGTTTCAGAGGCCATAACTCCAAATTTTTTGGTCATTCTTGTTTCCATTGGTCTCTATATGGTATAGGGAGTATGCATATCAATTTTCATGAAGAAATTCCATGGGGAAGTCATCTGATCAAGAGTTGACTTTCTGGGCAAGTCAGTGCAAAATCAGGGCATCTGAGGCCCCCAATGACCCAACCAATGGTTGATCTTCATCATTTTGAGTGTATATGATCTTTATTTGATCATGGAAGAAGGTTGAAGTTCACAAAAATCAAGAATTTGGAGTTTTTGCAAATGTTGACTTTTTGGGCATAGTTGACTTTTCAAGAATGTGTCATTTTAGGCCATTTTTCAAGCCTTGATTCTTGATCCAAAAATGCTTCAAATGGAAAAACTTTGGTCATGAAAGTTGTAGAATACATCTTTCCCTTTTCAAAAAGTACAAGAACATGATCAAATTCTTCTTGGATCAAAAGTTATGGTGTGACAAAGTTGGCAAAAATCATTGATTTTCAAGATGTGCACTAAATGGAAAATTTGCAAGATCATGTCTCAAGGCCATTTGTAACTTCTAGTTGGCATCAAACCAATGTACAAACATTACATAAGCCCTAAAAGTCAGAATTGAACCAAGAATGCTCATGTTTCATGGCTTATGGGATGAGAAAATCACATGTGAACCAAAATGAGCCAACTTGCAAAACTCATGATCACACTTCCTACCACTTGCTACATTGGATGCTGAGCTTTGCTAGCCCTTCCCCTCACCCTTGCTGCGCCAGCCCCATGCTTGTACTAGCCTAGAACCAAGCCATACCTCTCTTACACCAAGAGTGGACTTTTGGCAAAAGTGAACTTACCAATCAATAAAGGCCATGTCAAATCATCTGACCTATAGGATTATTTTATACTATCCTTTAGCAAGCAAAACACATCAAGAGGCCAAGCAAAAACAGATCACAACACACCATATACAAACTCACTCCATTTTTCATTTTTCTTCGAATCTCTCTGCCCAGCTCACAAACACTCAAGCAATTTTCACTAATCATCACACCTTGCCACATTAAGCCTAAACCAACAAAGAACCAGGCCTGAAACAAGCCATAACATCATTTCACCATTTTCACCCCAAGCTGCAATTTCCTTCGAAACACCTTCCACAGCTCACAAACATCCAAACAAACTCCACAAACCTTCTCCACTCATCATCTGGACCACAAAGAACCACTCACATTAGCCTGAAACTGCTTGCATCACCATTGCCATTTTCAACTGAACTTGAGCAGAAGCTGTTCAAACTCTTCATCTAGCCAGCATAAACTTCTCCAAAGCATTCAAGCATCATCAAGAGGTCCTAAGGAGTGGATTGCACAAGGAAGGGAGGTCAGAAAGTTGCTGGAGTGAAAGCTTCGAATCTCAGGTAGCTCAAGAAATATTTTTCCAGAAATCATTTTTTATGTTCTAAACTTGTTCTCCATGCTTCACTGAGTATCCTGATGCTTTTAGTTTTGGAAATGGTGATGAAATGAGAATTTAATTGATCTCTGAAACTCTGTGACCTAAAGATTTGTTTTGCTCGATTCATGAGTTTGGGGAAGAATAAATTTGCTTTGATTGGGGGTTTTTGTTCGTGAGTGAGTGGGAATCATTTCCATGCTTTTAGATTTCGTTTTAGTTAGGTTTTGAGAGAGTTTGGAGATTTTCAGGTGGGCTTCCCACCGGAGAAGACGACCGGAGGTCTTCTCCGGCCACCTGAAAATCATTAGGGCTTAATCCTGTAATTAATGTGCATTTGAATTTCGTGCGTTGGATTGCTCTGACCCGTTGACTTGCCGCGCGCATGAAGGGTCCAAATGTGGTCATTAAACCCTAATCACCTTAATTTATTTAATTAATTGAGTTTAAGTCAGTTTAAACGTGGGCCACAGGATCTGGCGCGTAGTCAATGCCCCCAAGCCCAGATTGAATCCCAGCCACCCATCCTGCATACTTCCATTTATTTTAATTTTTATTTCATTTCTTTTCATTTTATTTGCACATTTAATTTAAAATAGCAAAACTTGTCTAAAAATTATGAAACTTTTTCTCTAAAGTCTCATTAATTTTTAAGACAAAAAAATATTTTCATTTTTATTTTTATCATTAAAAAAGTATTTTAAAATATTTAAAAGTTTATTTTTAATTGATTAATGAAAATTAATTTATTAAAAATACTTTTAGGTATTTAAAAATCACCAAAAAATTCATGAAATGTTCTAAGACATTTAGAAACATTGTCCAACCTTCAAACCAAATTTCTTTTTTGATCTTGATGCATTTTGAGAATTTTTCATTGAATTAAAATCATTTTTATGCATTAATTTGATCCAAAGTCCAAAAAATCATTTCTGCCTATTCATGAGGAGTTGGACATTGATTCTTCTTGCATTGCATTGTGTTT
The DNA here is from genome assembly GCA_963966055.1 of Lathyrus aphaca. Lineage (NCBI taxonomy): Eukaryota > Viridiplantae > Streptophyta > Magnoliopsida > Fabales > Fabaceae > Lathyrus > Lathyrus aphaca. The sequence continues at coordinate 273,669,124 of OZ014519.1, read as the reverse complement.
AGCATGTAGTTTTTGAGATTAAATGGCCATGATTTGATTCTTCATTTTCAATTTGTTTGGCATTTCTTTTGTTTAGGAACCCTAAAAACCCTAGAAACTTAGAAAAATCATACCTTGAGCTTGGTTAGGAGTTGAGACTTCTCCTTTGGGCAGTGGTTTAATATAGGATTAGGGGTTCCTTGAGTGGCATTTTCCATTTTTTATCTTAGGGTTTGCTTCTGTTTTTGAATTTTGTTTGATGTGTGATTCATAAACCCTAATTTGGGCTTCCATATGCATCCATCTTGCATTCTCTTGCATAACATGACTTGCCATGACATTTCAAGCATCCATTTGACTCATTTGGCATCATAAGACATATAGAAAGCATGTTTGATCATTGCATCATGTGTTTGCCTTGTTGTATGCCATGTGCACTTCATAACTCTTCATGTATATCCATGCTCCTAAGCTTGCTTCATTTGCATTCTGGAACTTGTATGATCATCCCCATACCTTGTTTCATGTTTTGTATCACTTCATAGCATCATTATCATCATCAACATGCTTCTGGTTTTGCTTTACATCATGTCATCTCATCTCATTTTGCATTGCATTGCATTTCCTTTCTAACAATTCAGGTGGTAAGTGAATTTGAGAAGTGAATTTGCCTTCACTTCTCATAACTTTTCTTATCATCTCTCTTGCATCCATTGCTGCATTTTAGTTTGTGTTTGAGTTTGAACTTGCTCATGCTTGTTCTTCTTACTTTCTTTCTTCAAGTGACTTGACTTCTTGAATGAAGCAAGTCACCTTGTTTCTCTTGATCCTTTCATCTGCTTCCTGGTGGTTCCATTGAAGATTGTCCTTGCAAACCTCACAAACCTTAGGAACAACCAAGCATGACAATGAAATAGGGTTTTGATTAGTCTCCCCTCATAGTTTACCTTTGTGTCTCTCTTTGAGTCTTCTCTTCTCATCTCATAATCAGGGACTAAACCCTCAAGGCTTTAAGGCTTTGTGATTAAGCTTATGCCTGCATCCTTCTATTAGGATGGAGTGTATAACTTTAATCCTAAGTGTTAAACCCTTAATGTGTTCAATTCCTTTAATCAATTCATCTAAATAATCATCAAGACATCACACTTGTAACTTGGGCCTTGCATTAGGGTTCTAATTCTTCCTTAATTGGTTAAGAAGGACTAACCCTAGCGTTAATGGACAAGTCCCCCTCGAGTTGTCTTACAGACCCTAAAAATCACTTCTTCATCATATCATTAAATAAAATCCACTTAATAAAGGCTTTGTTTTGTCATGAGTTTAATCCCTAATCATGGATTAAGTTGAGGAGCTTTCCTCAGCATAAACATTCTCATCTATTATCCTTCTATTAGGATGGTGTAATGAGTCTGTTTAATCCTTGATTATGACTTAACCTCATTACTCAACACTAAACAAAGACACCAAAAACATCTAAATAATTACAAGTAGGTTAATGATCTTAATCCTACATCAAAGGTGATTAAGTGTGAGAATCTGACTTCACACTTAAGGTACTCTCATTACCCCTAATCAGAGGGAAGATGTGATGAGTTTACTAAATCCATTGGTTTAGACTTAAGCTCATTTTCTTATGACAAACTTCAAAAGAAATAAAAGATTGAAAACTCAAAAAAACAAACAATAATCGTCTCCTTCGGGATTCTTTTCTCATCATCTTCACTCATAAACGAGAACTTGCTTCTTCCGTCTAATGCAAGACAGTTAGCACCTGAGCCAGACAGGTCATACACTTGAGCATAGACAAGTAAGCAGTTCACAAGTCAATTCACCTTTCAGTCTCTTTGGGTCGAACTACGGTGTTCTGACTTCCTCATTGCACGAGAGGATACGTAGGCATAACTTAACAGTTATCGAACAAAAATCTCTGTACATTCCCCCTCTTTCTAGCCTTATTCTTTTAGCCTCATTATCATGAGCAATTCATTCTCATTCTTACACTGACACATCATTTATACACTTCACTTCTTTTACACTGACACCTGTACATCCTGTTCCAGCTATTTTACGCACAAATTGCACTGACACTACCCCTTTAAAACACAAATCTTCTAAGCGTGGATCCCGTCGAGTACGACGGACAATCTGGGTGCTAATACCTTCCCAGGTTGTAACCAACCCCCTTTCTCAGTCTCTCTGGTTCGCAAACCGTCTTATCCATCTCTTTCTAGGTCTATGCAGCATTACCTTTCCTCCGGGATAAAAATGCCTAGCTGGAGACTCTATTCATCTCCAGTGGGTTCACGGCTGTGTGTTCTCACTATCCCTTTCGCCGACCGTTCGCGCTTGTACCTGGATGCGAATCTTTGGGAGCGACAGCTTGGCGACTCTGCTGGGGACCCTTATATTGCAACCAGGGCTTCTGGTTCTTTTTGTGGGTTCCTCCTAGTGCTTGTTTGATTTGTGTTTACTGGGGTGTTATGTGCTACTTGTGTTTGTACTTGTTTTATTTTTACGGCTTTGTGTACAGTTGCTTTACTGCTTTCTTTATTGCTTTTGTATATATCATACTGTCATGCTGCTGGCTGGATCTGGTTTTTGTTTTGGTGGGTGGGTGATTCATTGAGAGTTAAGGTCCTATACCTGGGACCTGAGTGACACCTAGGCTAGAGTGAATCATATTCTTTCCCATTCCATCTCGGTCTGGTGCGGGAATATGAAACACGGTTCAGATATGGGTTTCTTCTTGAGAACTCTGTGTTGCAGATTTCCTGCATTGCTAGGGCTATCTGGGAAGCCTGCTAAGTCTGGATGACCTTTAGTTTTGACCTTCAGAAACTGAGGTGAATTAGAGGAGGAACTTTTATGGTTATTGTAAACACTGTACCTCCGGGTTAGAAGTGTTTACACTTCTCATAACTGATCCAAGTCTGAGGATCCTTGTTTTAGAACACCACCTGTGAGGGGGTTGGGCTGTTTACAGGTTTGCAGGTACCTTGACCTCAGAATACCCTGTTACTTTGATTTTGATTAATAATACTCCATGTTGGACAGTTCTTGTGATTCTAAACCCTGGATATGTGGCTCTTTATTTGAGTCCCCCACCTTGGTTACTGGACTTATAAGACCTCCATCTGGATTTTCTTACACACATGGACTTATATCAGAGCATTTGATCAGATCCAACTCAGTCACAAACCCTTTCATATCATTTGCATACATAATCATTGCATCATATTGACATTTGCTTATTTGTTGTTTCAGGGTATTCATCCTCATTTGGTTTTGGTTTTGACCCCATCTTAAGTATTGACCTATCTTCATCAGCACTTGCTTCAGCTATCAGCTACCTACACCAGCCAATCAGTGGCCTAATCTTCAGCATCATCATCAGCACCTGTCTCTACTCAGTCTCAGCATCATGGCACCTAAAAAAGGCAACATCACCTACCACTTCTTCCAGCCAGAGTTAGCAGACATCAGGAGGATTCAGACCCTGATCACTCCAGACCATGTACCATTGTTCAGGGAACACCATGGAGATATACTTGATATGGTCATGGATCTAGACCCTTCACAGAGAAGCCTGATCCACACTTGCCTTCAGTTTTATGATCCCCCACTGAGATGTTTCACTTTTCGGGACTTTCAGTTGGGCCCTCTATTGGAAGAATACTCATCATTAGTTGGTATACCTATCAGGAGAGAAATTCCTTTCAACCCTGAGATGGTCTTTCCAAGTAATGAGGAGATAGCCAAGGCATTGCATCTGGAACCAGTCCTGATTGGGCAGCATATGACTTCTAAGGCTGGAATCCCTGGCCTGCATCTGGATTTCTTGATCTCTCAAGCTACTTTGAAAGCTTCTTCAGGAGAATGGGAAGCAGTCTGTGCTTTGTTGGCCTTGAGCATATATGGGATTGTATTATTTGCAGATGAGCCTCGATTCATTAGTAAGAATGCAATCCATCTGTTCATTCTAAGGAACCCAGTGCCAACTTTATTGGGTGATCTCTACTACTCAGTGCATCAGAGGAATGAAAAGCAGAGGGGTAGATTAGTGAGGTGCTGTGCTCCTTTGTTCCATACTTGGCTCCTCAGGCATCTACCTAGGACAGATGCATTTTTGAACCCTCACCAGCAGAAAAACTGGGCTGGAAGACTTACTACTCTAACATCAGCTGATATCAGATGGTGCACTCAAAGCACTAAAGGCAGGGATATCATCACCAGCTGTGGGCATTTTCCCAATGTGCCCCTAATAGGAGTTAAGGGTAGTATTAATTACAACCCTCTGCTGTTCAAAAGACAACTGGGCTATGCACTGGTCCACACTCCTAAGGCACAGGACTTGGTGGAGACTCTTTATTTTGAGAACAAGATTAGTCTGGCTATTGTTAGGCAGGCAGCCTGGGCCTGGGATAATGTTCAAACTAAGGGGATAACCATCCTGGGAAAATGTAACAATGTGGCATCAACACAATACTATGATTGGTCTCATGCCAGGGCTCAACTCTCTGGGATGCCTTTCACTATTGAAGATATGCCTGGGCCTTCCACAGCACCACCTCCAGCAACTGTCAGCTTAGAGGAGTTTGAGAAGTTGAAAGAGAGAAATGAGAAGTTGACTCAAGCTTTGCAGAAGACCCTCTATGAGAGGAGTGATGGGAGATTGGATATTGAGAGGTTGGAGAAGTTGAAAGTGGAACACTTGGCTAGAATTGAGAGGTCTGAGGACTACATTAAGAAGTCTAGGGCTGGAGAACAAATCCTGAAAAATGCCTGCAAGGAAGCTCAGTTCCAGAAAGCCAGGACAGACTTGTATTTGAAGGAGAGTCAGGCTAGGTGGGTCAGGATCACCGAGGCTCGTACTCTGGAGGACAAGAGGGTCCAAGACAAGATAGAACAGATGGAAGCTAGTGCAAAAGAGCAGCAAGAAGCCCTGGCAGCAGCCCAGAGGGAGATATCAGAGCTGAAGATCAGAGCCGGAGTGAAGAGGTCAAAGGACCAAAGTCAACACAAGAAGCTAACTGCGGCTGTTACTACCCGGAACCTCCTTATCAGGAATCTCACGGAGCGTCCAGCTGATCCTGTGACCGAGGCACTTCTCAAGGAAGTTCGTGAGGATGAGTTTGGTCTTGGTGTTTGACCATTTGTTTGTTGTTGATTTCATTCTATGTATTTTTATTTTCTTGTGATGTATTCTGACCCCTTAGAGGGCTCGTGTTGTAAAAAGAACAAGTTGTATTGTTTCACTTTCTGTAATATATATTTGTGTTGGTTTGCTTCATCTGAGTTTTCTTCGAGCAACTTCAACAGCATCTTCAAGGGTCTGGAAGGGTCAAAACTGAATGCCAGGCCGGATACCTTGAGAACAAATAAGCATACTGCATTGCATGCTAACCCTTTGTTTGTTTTGTAGGTTTTTGTTTTTGTTGTTGCTAACTCTGTTGTGATGTTCAGGAATTATTGCTCGACGACGAGGGTTCCCACTCAACAGGCCACACAGATACCCCACCCGTAACAATCTTCCGGGCATACAGATGGATCAGATGCAGCAGGACCTTACAGAGGTCAGGAACCAAATGGCAAACGAAAGATTGGAAATGAGAACACAGATGACGCAGTTCATGGAAGTGATGAACAACATGGCTCAGAGCCAAGAAAGATTGAGAGCCATGGTGGAAAGGCAGAATCAAGAAGAGCCCCATGTGGGGACTGCTGGCACAAGTAACAACGAGAGGGTCCAACCTCATGTCAATCCCCCAGTTTTTGGACCCCACCTCCATCCAGAGGCCAACATTCCTGTCAACATTCAAGGGACTGCTACAACAGGGAGGGTACTGCAAGAAGACCCCCAAGAAGACCAGTTCACAGTAATGGGAGCTGGGGAAGAAGCTTATGATAGAAGGTTGGATGAAATAGCTGAAAAGTTAAGATCCTTAGAGTCTCAAAACTCTTTGGGATTCGATGTCATGGATATGGGCTTGGTAGACGGGGTCAGGATTCCCCACAAGTTTAAGCCACCATGCTTTGAGAAGTATAACGGGACTTCCTGTCCCCGAACTCATCTGCAATCTTTTCTCGGGAGGCTAAAGGCCTATACCATGGATGAGAAACTGTGGATGTTCTATTTCGAAGATAGCTTGACTGGAGCTTCAAGGGAATGGTATTCCCATCTGACAAGAGCAACTATTAGATGCTGGAAGGACCTGGCAGAGGCCTTCATCAGACAGTATCAGTACAATCTGGATATGGCACCCAACAGGACCCTCCTGATGGGAATGTCACAGTCATCTAGAGAGAGCTTCAGAGAATATGCTCAAAGATGGAGGCAGCTTGCTGCTGCTGTCCATCCACCTATGTCAGAAAGGGAAATGGCTGATATGTTCATGAACACCCTTCAAGGGACCTACATTGACAGGTTAGCTGCCTTCTCATCTACCAGCTTTGCAGATGTTGTTATAGCCGGAGAGAGAATTGAAAGCCTATTGAAGATGGGTAAGATCTCAGACAATGGTGCAAGCTCATCCAGTAATGCAAGAAAACCTTTTGCAGGCCCGAGAAGGACTGGTGAGACCAATGCCATTCACATCAACAGGGGCAGGCCCCAATATGCTCATAGATCTGTGGCTGCAGTCACCATCCCTGCTCCAGCTCATCCACAACCAGTTTATCAACCTCCTCAGCAAAACTATCAGCAACAACCTCAGTACCATCAACAAAATCAGTATCCTCCGAGAAATTACAACAACAGCAACACCAACAACAATAACCAGCAAAGGCCATTCCAGCAAAGGCCATCTCAAGCCAACAGGGGAATCGATCCGATCCCTATGCCATATGCTACCTTGCTGCCACAACTCCTGAAACTCAACCTAGTTGAGTTAAGGACGTTGGCACCTCCAGATCCCAACAGTCTACCCAGGAACTACGACTCCAACGCCAGATGTGCCTTCCATTCAAACGCACCTGGCCATAGTACAGAAAAGTGCAGAGCCTTGCACATGAAGGTACAAGACCTGGTAGACTCAAAAGCTCTGAATTTTGCGCCACCACCCAATGTCAACAAAAATCCTATGCCAAACCACGGCGGTCCCAGAATTAACGCTATTGAAGAAGACAAGCCGTCTTATTTAATAACCAGTGTGGGTCAGATCCGGACACCGTTGGTAGAAATTAAGGATCAGCTCCTCGAATGTAACATGTTCCCGGGGTGTGAGTTAGGGTGTGCTTACTGCAATATTTCAGTAAATGGGTGCGATAATCTGAGGAATGGCATAGATGGTCTTATTCGGAGTGGCCAACTTCAGATCACCACATCATTTCCAACAAATCCAACAATCTCATCAACAACGGTTTCAGAACCTCCTACAACTGCAGCAACCATTGTTCCTGACAATTCTTCAGCTTCATCAACAAGTACTCCATCCATCATCTCAACTGATCAGTTATCAACAAATTTCCCTGCTACAACTTCAGCACCACTCCAATTTGAATCTCCTACAACAACAACATCCATCCTTCCGACAATGTCTCCTACAACACCAGCAACCAATCATGAAGATGTCTCTACTGTCACCATATTTTATGATCCTGAAAACAACTCTGCCTACAACTCAGAAAGTGCTGCTCCCATTAGAGCACCAGTCACGATTTATTATGATCCACAAACAATCACAGTCCCTTCAGCAGCTGCAATCAGTCCGGTCACTGTCACAGTGCCTGGACCCGTACCTTATGAGAGCAGTAGGGCCATCCCTTGGCACTACGGCTCTGACGTGTACTGCGAAGGACAAAGAATCACTCTTGATACATCAACACCTGCACCACAAATAGATAATGTGGGAGGAGGCGGAGGCTTCACTCGAAGCGGACGTCTCTTTGCTCCACAAATTCAAAGACCCACTGCCGAAGCAGAAGCTGCTGCCAAGGCAAAAGGAAAGAGCCCGGTGCAGGAAGATCAAGCTCTTAAGCAAGCTTTAAAAACACCATTCGATCAAGAAGTTGATGAGTTTATGAGAATCATCAAAAAGAGTGATTACAAAATTGTGGATCAGCTTCACCAGACGCCATCCAAGATCTCAATCCTATCATTGCTTATGTGCTCCGAAGCCCATCGGAATGCACTGCTCAAAGTCTTGCACGCAGCTTACGTGCCTGAAGAGATCACTGTCAATCAGCTGGAAACCGTGGTTGGAAATGTTACTGCTAGCAATGGGCTAGGGTTCACCAATACTGACTTGACAACGGAAGGCCGCAACCATAACAAGGCCTTGCACATCACCATGGAATGTAAAGGTGCAGTCCTTTCCCATGTGCTGGTAGACACAGGGTCATCCCTTAATGTCTTGCCGAAAAAGGACCTGGTGAAGCTAGAGTACGAAGGATTAGCATTGCGTCCCAGTAACCTGGTAGTAAGAGCCTTTGATGGTTCTAAGAGATCGGTTCTGGGGGAAATTGAGCTGCCTGTGACAATTGGCCCACAAACTTTTACAACTATCTTCTATGTGATGGACATTCAGCCTGCCTACAGCTGTTTGTTGGGTAGACCATGGATTCACGCCGCTGGCGCAGTAACGTCTACCCTTCACCAGAAGTTAAAATTTGAGATGGAAGGCCAAGTCGTTACTATCTGTGGAGAGGAGGATATTTTTGGTAGCCATCTGGCTACCTACAAATATATTGAGATGGATGGGGAGATCCATGAAACAATGAGTCAAGGATTCGAGGCCTTGAATATTAATGAAGCATCTGCTGTATCTGGAATCTCCATGTCATCTTATCAACAAGCCCGGAAGGTTGTTGAAGAAGGAACTGCCCAAGGCTGGGGCAAGGTTTTATCTGTGGAGGAGAAGAAAGACAAATTTGGGTTGGGTTACAAACCAACTCAACAACATCAAGCAGAGGCTGCTGAGAAGCCCGGTTTTGTCAGTGGGGGGATGCTCACCCCTGATGCTATAAACAATTTGGAAGACGAGCTGGAAGAGGAGCGCAATCTGGAGAATTGGATTCGTCCGAAGATCCCGGGGAGCAGTATCTCAAACTGGTCTTCCCAGGAAATTATAAGAGTTACTCGTGCAGAGTAATTATTATTTCCTGTATTTTTATAGCATGCATCAAAGTCTTGCATCTTGCCCAAGATGACAAGACTCATTTTGTAATCGGGCCATCTGTACTTTTTGTGCAAACAAGATTAATCAATGAAATATCAGACATCTTTTTGCAAACGAATCTTTTTTCTTTTCCACTCACTGTTTTTCCATTCTTCTTTTTGTACAAAAAATAAATGGCGATGTTTTCAAAATGATAAACTTTATTTCACTTTTCTAAGCAAGATTAAAATCAATCACTAAAATGAACAAACTGAACCCTTGCAGAGAGTGCCTTCTAGACAGTACCGACAACAGCACGGCTATGACTTCGTATGACTTTGACAATCCAATCAATCAAGCTGATGAAGGGGTTGAAGAAGAATATGAGCTTCCTGAAGAGCTAGCCAGATTGTTGAGACAAGAGGAAAAGGTTATTACTCCTCACCAGGAGGAGGTTGAAGTGATTAATCTTGGTACCGATGAAGACGTGAAAGAGGTTAAAATCGGGGCCTGCCTGCAAGACTCAGTGAAGAGACAACTGATTGACCTGCTTCAAGAGTATGTGGATGTATTTGCTTGGTCTTATCAAGAAATGCCAGGGTTGGACACCGACATTGTTGTACACAAGCTTCCTTTGAGGGAAGAATGCCCGCCGGTCAAACAGAAGTTGCGCCGTACTCGCCCAGACATGGCAATGAAGATCAAAGAAGAGGTACAAAAGCAGTGGGACGCCGGGTTCCTTGCTATGACTAGCTATCCGCCGTGGGTTGCTAACATAGTACATGTGCCTAAGAAAGACGGCAAAGTAAGGATGTGTGTTGACTACCGGGACCTGAACAGAGCCAGTCCGAAAGATGACTTCCCATTACCTCACATTGATGTATTGGTGGATAATACGGCTCAATTCTCGGTATTCTCCTTCATGGACGGATTTTCAGGATATAATCAAATCAAAATGTCAACTGAAGACATGGAGAAGACAACCTTCATCACGCCCTGGGGCAATTTCTGTTATAAAGTGATGCCATTCGGACTGAAGAATGCTGGTGCAACATATCAACGGGCTATGGTGACATTATTCCACGATATGATCCATAAGGAAATCGAGTGTTATGTGGATGACATGATTGCCAAGTCCCTTACAGAGGAAGATCACCTGGTAAATCTGCTAAAACTATTCAAGCGTCTGAGGAAGTACCAGCTGAAGCTGAACCCCAACAAATGCACATTCGGGGTGCGATCCGGTAAGCTGCTGGGTTTTATCGTAAGCGAGAAAGGGATTGAAGTTGACCCTGATAAAGTCAAAGCCATTCAAGAGATTCCTGCACCGAAAACTGAAAAAGAAGTTTGAGGGTTCTTAGGTCGATTGAACTACATTTCACGGTTCATATCTCACCTTACAGCAACCTGTGAACCCTTGTTCAAACTGTTAAGAAAAGAACAGACGGTCAGGTGGAACGAAGACTGCCAAAGGGCTTTTGACAAGATCAAGGAGTACTTACAAGAACCTCCAATCCTTATGCCTCCAGTTGAAGGAAGACCTCTGATAATGTACTTAACAGTATTGGAAGAGTCGATGGGGTGTGTACTAGGTCAGCATGACGAGTCTGGTCGAAAAGAGTATGCAATATACTACCTAAGCAAAAAGTTTACCGACTGTGAACAACGTTATTCACTGCTCGAGAAAACTTGCTGTGCTTTAGCGTGGGCTGCTCGCCGACTAAGACAGTATATGTTGACCCACACTACCTTATTGATCTCAAAAATGGACCCAGTTAAGTACATTTTCGAGAAGCCAGCTCTTACCGGACGGGTTGCAAGATGGCAAATGATTCTCACGGAATACGACATCCAGTACACCCATTGATGACTACCAGCCTATGAGGTTTGACTTCCCTGATGAAGACATCATGTTCATTAAAGCAAAAGATCATGAAGAGCCTATTCATACTGAAGGGCCTGACCCAGAAGAAGAATGGACTATGATGTTTGACGGGGCTGTTAACATGAATGGTCGTGGTGTTGGTGCAGTACTCATTACACCCAAAGGAGTTCACATGCCTTTCTCGGCAAAACTCACTTTCAACTGCACTAACAACGAAGCTGAATACGAAGCTTGCATTATGGGTCTTGAGGAGGCCATTGACCTCAGGATCAAGACATTGACTGTATTCGGAGATTCAGCTCTGGTAGTTAATCAAACCAACGGAAAATGGTACACCCACCAGGATCATCTGATACCTTACAGGGATTATACAAGAAGGTTATTGACTTTCTTCACAACAGTCAAGCTTGAGTATATCCCTTGGGACGAGAATCAGTTTGCAGATGCTCTTGCTACCATTTCATCCATGATCAAAGTTCAAGCTGCTAACTTTGTACCTTAGATTTCGGTGTCCAGACTCGATAGACCAGCATATGTATTTGCAGCAGATGTTATCAAAGACGATAAGCCTTGGTTCCATGACGTTAAATGCTTCTTGGAGGATCGAACATACCCACCTGGGGCATCTTCCAATGATAAGAAGACTTTGAGAAGGCTTGCTGGTAGTTTCTTTCTGAACACTGACGGGTCTTTATACAAACGGAACTTTGACATGGTACTCCTCAGATGTGTTGACAAGACAGAAGCAGACCTGTTGATGCATGAAGTGCATGAAGGATCTTTTGGTACCCATGCAGGAGGGCATGCCATGGCTAAGAAGTTGCTAAGATCAGGTTATTACTGGATCACAATGGATGCAGACTGTTGTGCTTATGCCAGGAAATGCCACAAATGCCAGATCTACGCAGACAAGGTGCATGTGCCTCCCAATCCTTTGAACATCATGTCTTCACCATGGCCCTTTGCCATGTGGGGCATTGATATGATTGGCAAGATTGAGCCAACTGCTTCAAATGGCCACAGATTCATCCTGGTCGCCATTGACTATTTCACTAAGTGGGTTGAAGCAGCTTCCTATGCCAATGTTACAAGACAAGTGGTAGCCAGATTCCTGAAGAAAGATATCATCTGTCGATATGGAGTGCCCGAGCGAATCATTACTGATAATGGTTCCAATCTAAATAACAAAATGATGGCAGAGCTATGCCGGGACTTCAAGATCCAACACCACAATTCTTCTCCTTACAGGCCAAAGATGAATGGCGCTGTTGAGGCAGCAAATAAAAATATCAAGAAGATTGTGCAGAAGATGGTAGTCACTTACAAAGACTGGCACGAAATGCTACCATTTGCCTTGCATGGGTACCGCACGTCTATCAGAACGTCCACTGGGGCAACACCGTATCAGCTTGTGTATGGTATGGAAGCAGTCCTACCTGTTGAAGTTGAATTACCCTCTTTACGAGTATTAATGGATGTTAAGCTGAACGAAGCAGAATGGGTCCGGTCCCGATACGAGCAACTGAGTCTGATTGAAGAGAAAAGATTGGCTGCAATCTGTCATGGGCAGTTATATCAGAAGAGAATGAAGAAAGCCTTCGATCAGAAAGTCAGGCACCGAGAGTACCAAGTAGGAGATCTTGTGCTGAAGAGAATCCTCCCTCCTCATACAGACCACAGGGGCAAATGGACTCCAAATTATGAAGGACCATTCGTGGTAAAGAAAGTTTTCTCTGGTGGGGCACTGATGCTCAGCACCATGGATAGTAAGGACTTCCCGTCCCCTGTGAATTCAGATGCAGTTAAAAAATAATTCGCATAAAAATGACCCGCTGGACATAAAAACAGAATGTAAGTCCAGGCAAAAATAGGGCATCCCGGCGAGTCAAAAACAGAATAAAAGACTCAGGCAAAAATAAGGGAAATAAATAAAAAATGTACACCCGCTGAGTTGAAAAGCCGCATTGGACAGCTCAGGCAAAAATGGGTATCCCGATGGATTGAAAACCCGAAAGGGCGATCCATGCAAAACAAGGGAATAAGCGAACAACTGCATTCTGAATTCGTCTGTATCGCCTACAACTTAGCAAACCTCAAAAGGATCAAGCTTCAATCGGAACCGGCCTTCTTCAGAAAGCAAGACGAGAAGAATGTCAAAAGTCATACAAGTCATAGTAAGAGGAAGCTCCTTGAAAGCGTCGTCAGCATCGCCAGCATTTTGTTTCTCAATTTGTAACAATCTCCTCCTTTCAGGAGATATGTTTCCTTAACTGTATCTTGCCAATTCAGGGCACATTGAATTAATAAAATCAGATTTCTCAGTCATGTTTCGCCTTGTGCATTTTTATTTGCAAAGAATGTCTGATGTCTCTAAAAAAACTGATTGCATAAGTACAGATGTTTTTCTCTAAAAAAAAATAAAAACACGTGCTTGCAGGGAATATACTTACTCTCGAGAGTGCTTAACTCCTATGGCGGAATCCGGTGAGGGATACCTCGGGATCATTTGTGCGTTTCCTTATCTTTGCAGGATTGCAGGTATCCAGAGCACAGCTTAGGGTATGAAAGCTTCACCCTCAGCAAGCTGGCAAATCATTATCAACTCAATCTATCTTCCCCGTGGCCCGGGAAGGTGCCCATTTCCCCAGCGAAGTTGCCAAATCAATACTCGCTCAGTCTTAGCACCTGAGTTGCTTCCTCCCCAGCCGAGTTGCCATTTCATCCTCAGCAGGATGCAGAAGTCGGGGAATCATCTCCCCACAGAATCATCAGCCTCTGTTCAGAAGAGCAACGCATGAAGGAATCACAACAGAGCAACGAAAGCTTCTACATACCCCAGCTGGGTCCTATATTTCAAGGATATGTCAATCAGTGACCTATATCCCCAAACAGATACATCTCATCAGATCTATCAATGATCTCATCCCCAGCTGGGATATTCACTCCAAGCAGATCGACCAGAGATCTTTACGGCAACGGGATCCGAATCCCGGATCTGTACCCTCGCATAATCATAGCATTCGCATCATATTCACCCACAAAGCGTAGCATTCCGCCTAATACGGAGCATTACGGCAAAAATCAAATGCATAGCATAATCATAAGTCATGTTGTGAATCGAACACTTGTGAATATTAACCATTCATCAGGATGCAGAATACGATACACAAAAATCCCCACCAGGGTCCCCAGCAAGAGCAGTTGCCTCCCAATTCACAAACACCAGTATATACTCCTTTGGACACTCGTCCGTGTCATCACTCCCCAGTAAAGTCGCCTGAACATCTTTACAAACAAAACCCCCGTATTACAGATACACCCTGACACCCGTCCGTGTCAAATCACAGCAGAAAGCCAAAGACATCCTTTTTTGCTATCACCTATACTTGTATATTTATCTTCCTGACACCCGTCCGTGTCATATCCCCAGCGCAGTCGCTTACACTTTTACAACCCATATACTTGTTGATATTATTATACTTTTCTCTCTTGACACTCGTCCGTGTCACCCTCCTCAGCAGTTAAAATATTCATCTATACAATACTCATACTCACTACTCATGTTGCACCTATACAGATACTCGTCCGTATCTTGTATACACCATTTATATCCCCACAGATTCGACATTAGTCTTTGTTCTTTGTTAACCCGTTGGTACTCGTCCGTACCATCATCTCAGAACATTGCGTCTAGTGTTTGTTTCTACATGATACTCGTCCGTATCATAGTCTTAAGGATGCTCGTCCGCATCTTTAATCCATACACTATGTCAAACACCCGTGTCTTCTTGAATATAGATACTCGTCTGTATCTATTATTCCCCAGAAGAGTCCCTTCAGATGCAACACTCGTCTGTGTTCTTTGTTAACCCGTTGATACTCGTCCGTATCATCATCTTTGAACATGTGTCGGTTTTTGTTTCTACCTGATACTCGTCCGTATCATAGTCTTAAGGATGCTCGTCCGCACCTTTAATCTATACACAACATCTAAACACTTATACCTTTTGTTTCTTGGATATAAATACTCGTCCGTGTTTACATCCCCAGTAGATCACCAACAAAGCAAAACAAGTTTTCTTTTTATCTAACACTCGTCCTGTGTTATGATAACCCTGAGAGCAGCCGTACCCTGCTAGGTGGTCGTCCTCCACCTCTTGATGGTCGTCCTCCATCATGCTCATCCGATGGCCGTCCCCATCGTTGATATTTAGCAGCCGTCCCCTGCTAGGTGGTCGTCCTCCACCTCTTGATGATCGTCCTTCATCATTTTATCCAATGGCCGTCCCCATTGTTGATTTTGGTTATCTGGCATTCGTCCTGTGTCATGGTAAACCTTGAGAGCAGCCGTCCCCTGCTAGGTGGTCGTCCTCCACCTCTTGATGGTCGTCCTCCATCATGCTCGTCCGATGGCCGTCCCCATCGTTGACCCTTTCTATCCGGCATTCGTCCTATGTCGCGATATTTTCGGCAGCCGTACCCTGCCAGGTGGTCGTCCTCCACCTTAGATGACCGTCCCTCATCTTAACCCAACAGAGCAGCCGTCCCCTGCTAGGTGATCGTCCTTCACCTTTGATGACCGTACCTCATCATCTGTTTATTCCATTTATTCTTTAACCCGATGGCCGTCCCCGTCGTGGTCCCTTTTCTTTTTAGCCCGATGGCCGTCCCCATCGTCAGTTACTTTACTTTAGGAACTTGATGGCCGTCCCCGTCATGTTTCATTCGATACCCAGAGAATTTTACAGCTTTATCTTGATGGCCGTCCCCATCATAATATCTTATTTTTTCCCAGCTAGTCGGCCGTCCTCGTCTTGGCTTTACCTTTTTATCCCCAGCATGTCGGCCGTCCCCGTCATCGCTTCACTTCACACACTTTGCCTAGCATGTCGGCCGTCCCCGTCATTGCTCTTTACCCAGCAGTCGTCCTCTGCTCGGCGGTCGTCCTCCGTCGCCTACACTTTACAATATACTTTATTTTTCTTTTACAATCTATGTCCCTTTTCTTCTTCATTCTGTGAGTGCAAATTTTGGACTGTCTTTGGTATTCAACCACAAGTTATCTTGTTTGCCTGTTAAGCCATCGCTTACAACCTGCACAGCTAACTCATGTTTGAATAGGGGCAGCTGTAAACACCCCAAATTTGCCCTCACCCATTCACACCATGGCTTGTGATCATTCTCATATGCATAAACACAATCATATCATCTCATATCACATTTTGGATCACTGCATAGTTTCTAAGTCATCTGCACCTAGGGTTTGTGATCTGAGCAATCCAAGAGCCTCTTGGGCCACCCCAAAGACAACCAATCACTTCAAAGGGGTCCATGTGTGTTCTTATATCATGTTACATCCACTCAAAGTCAAGAATGCCAAAGGATCACAGGAACTGAGGTTGGTATGGAAGCAGAGCCAAGTTTGACTGCACAGTTGACCTAGAATTAGGGTTTTGGTTTCAGAGGCCATAACTCCAAATTTTTTGGTCATTCTTGTTTCAATTGGTCTCTATATGGTATAGGGAGTATGCATATCAATTTTCATGAAGAAATTCCATGGGGAAGTCATCTGATCAAGAGTTGACTTTCTGGGCAAGTCAGTGCAAAATAAGGGCATCTGAGGCCCCCAATGACCCAACCAATGGTTGATCTTCATCATTTTGAGTGTATATGATCTTTATTTGATCATGGAAGAAGTTTGAAGTTCACAAAAATCAAGAATTTGGAGTTTTTGCAAATGTTGACTTTTGGGCATAGTTGACTTTTCAAGAATGTGTCATTTTAGGCCATTTTTCAAGCCTTGATTCTTGATCCAAAAATGCTTCAAATGGAAAAACTTTGGTCATGAAAGTTGTAGAATACATCTTTCCCTTTTCAAAAAGTACAAGAACATGATCAAATTCTTCTTGGATCAAAAGTTATGGTGTGACAAAGTTGGCAAAAATCATTGATTTTCAAGATGTGCACTAAATGGAAAATTTGCAAGATCATGTCTCAAGGCCATTTGTAACTTCTAGTTGGCATCAAACCAATGTACAAACATTACATAAGCCCTAAAAGTCAGAATTGAACCAAGAATGCTCATGTTTCATGGCTTATGGGATGAGAAAATCACATGTGAACCAAAATGAGCCAACTTGCAAAACTCATGATCACACTTCCTACCACTTGCTACATTGGATGCTGAGCTTTGCTAGCCCTTCCCCTCACCCTTGCTGTGCCAGCCCCATGCTTGTACTAGCCTAGAACCAAGCCATACCTCTCTTACACCAAGAGTGGACTTTTGGCAAAAGTGAACTTACCAATCAATAAAGGCCATGTCAAATCATCTGACCTATAGGATTATTTTATACTATCCTTTAGCAAGCAAAACACATCAAGAGGCCAAGCAAAAACAGATCACAACACACCATATAAAAGCTCACTCCATTTTGCATTTTTCTTCGAATCTCTATGCCCATCTCACAAACACTCAAGCAATTTTCACTAATCATCACACCTTGCCACATTAAGCCTAAACCAACAAAGAACCAGGCCTGAAACAAGCCATAACATCATTTCACCATTTTCACCCCAAGCTGCAATTTCCTTCGAAACACCTTCCACAGCTCACAAACATCCAAACAAACTCCACAAACCTTCTCCACTCATCATCTGGACCACAAAGAACCACTCACATTAGCCTGAAACTGCTTGCATCACCATTGCCATTTTCAACTGAGCTTGAGCAGAAGCTGTTCAAACTCTTCATCTAGCCAGCATAAACTTCTCCAAAGCATTCAAGCATCATCAAGAGGTCCTAAGGAGTGGATTGCACAAGGAAGGGAGGTCAGAAAGTTGCTGGAGTGAAAGCTTCGAATCTCAGGTAGCTCAAGAAATATTTTTCCAGAAATCATTTTTTATGTTCTAAACTTGTTCTCCATGCTTCACTAAGTATCCTGATGCTTTTAGTTTTGGAAATGGTGATGAAATGAGAATTTAATTGATCTCTGAAACTCTGTGACCTAAAGATTTGTTTTGCTCGATTCATGAGTTTGGGGAAGAATAAATTTGCTTTGATTGGGGGTTTTGGTTCGTGAGTGAGTGGGAATCATTTCCATGCTTTTAGATTTCGTTTTAGTTAGGTTTTGAGAGAGTTTGGAGATTTTCAGGTGGGCTTCCCACCGGAGAAGACGACCGGAGGTCTTCTCCGGCCACCTGAAAATCATTAGGGCTTAATCCTGTAATTAATGTGCATTTGAATTTCTTGCGTTGGATTGCTCTGACCCGTTGACTTGCCGCGCGCATGAAGGGTCCAGATGTGGTCATTAAACCCTAATCACCTTAATTTATTTAATTAATTGAGTTTAAGTCAGTTTAAACGTGGGCCACAGGATCTGGCGCGTAGTCAATGCCCCAAGCCCAGATTGAATCCCAGCCACCCATCCTGCATACTTCCATTTATTTTAATTTTTATTTCATTTCTTTTCATTTTATTTGCACATTTAATTTAAAATAGCAAAACTTGTCTAAAAATTATGAAACTTTTTCTCTAAAGTCTCATTAATTTTTAAGACACAAAAATATTTTCATTTTTATTTTTATCATTAAAAAAGTATTTTAAAATATTTAAAAGTTTATTTTTAATTGATTAATGAAAATTAATTTATTAAAAATACTTTTATGTATTTTAAAATCACCAAAAAATTCATGAAATGTTCTAAGACATTTAGAAACATTGTCCAACATTCAAACCAAATTTCTTTTTTGATCTTGATGCATTTTGAGAATTTTTCATTGAATTAAAATCATTTTTATGCATTAATTTGATCCAAAGTCCAAAAAATCATTTCTGCCTATTCATGAGGAGTTGGACATTGATTCTTCTTGCATTGCATTGTGTTTGGCATGTAGTTTTTGAGATTAAATGGCCATGATTTGATTCTTCATGTTCAATTTGTTTGGCATTTCTTTTGTTTAGGAACCCTAA
Source organism: Lathyrus aphaca (assembly GCA_963966055.1). Taxonomy (NCBI): domain Eukaryota; kingdom Viridiplantae; phylum Streptophyta; class Magnoliopsida; order Fabales; family Fabaceae; genus Lathyrus; species Lathyrus aphaca. Next base: position 273,650,196 of record OZ014519.1, on the reverse strand, counting down.
AAACCCTAGAAACTTAGAAAAATCATACCTTGAGCTTGGTTAGGAGTTGAGACTTCTCCTTTGGGAAGTGGTTTAATATAGGATTAGGGGTTCCTTGAGTGGCATTTTCCATTTTTTATCTTAGGGTTTGCTTCTGTTTTTGAATTTTGTTTGATGTGTGATTCATAAACCCTAATTTGGGCTTCCATATGCATCCATCTTGCATTCTCTTGCATAACATGACTTGCCATGACATTTCAAGCATCCATTTGACTCATTTGGCATCATAAGACATATAGAAATCATGTTTGATCATTGCATCATGTGTTTGCCTTGTTGTATGCCATGTGCACTTCATAACTCTTCATGTATATCCATGCTCCTAAGCTTGCTTCATTTGCATTCTGGAACTTGTATGATCATCCCCATACCTTGTTTCATGTTTTGTATCACTTCATAGCATCATTATCATCATCAACATGCTTCTGGTTTTGCTTTACATCATGTCATCTCATCTCATTTTGCATTGCATTGCATTTCCTTTCTAACAATTCAGGTGGTAAGTCAATTTGAGAAGTGAATTTGCCTTCACTTCTTATAACTTTTCTTATCATCTCTCTTGCATCCATTGCTTCATTTTAGTTTGTGTTTGAGTTTGAACTTGCTCATGCTTGTTCTTCTTACTTTCTTTCTTCAAGTGACTTGACTTCTTGAATGAAGCAAGTCACCTTGTTTCTCTTGATCCTTTCATCTGCTTCCTGGTGGTTCCATTGAAGATTGTCCTTGCAAACCTCACAAACCTTAGGAACAACCAAGCATGACAATGAAATAGGGTTTTGATTAGTCTCCCCTCATAGTTTACCTTTGTGTCTCTCTTTGAGTCTTCTCTTCTCATCTCATAATCAGGGACTAAACCCTCAAGGCTTTAAGGCTTTGTGATTAAGCTTATGCCTGCATCCTTCTATTAGGATGGAGTGTATAACTTTAATCCTAAGTGTTAAACCCTTAATGTGTTCAATTCCTTTAATCAATTCATCTAAATAATCATCAAGACATCACACTTGTAACTTGGGCCTTGCATTAGGGTTCTAATTCTTCCTTAATTGGTTAAGAAGGACTAACCCTAGTGTTAATGGACAAGTCCCCCTCAAGTTGTCTTACAGACCCTAAAAATCACTTCTTCATCATATCATTAAATAAAATCCACTTAATAAAGGCTTTGTTTTGTCATGAGTTTAATCCCTAATCATGGATTAAGTTGAGGAGCTTTCCTCAGCATAAACATTCTCATCTATTATCCTTCTATTAGGATGGTGTAATGAGTCTGTTTAATCCTTGATTATGACTTAACCTCATTACTCAACACTAAACAAAGACACCAAAAACATCTAAATAATCACAAGTAGGTTAATGATCTTAATCCTACATCAAAGGTGATTAAGTGTGAGAATCTGACTTCACACTTAAGGTACTCTCATTACCCCTAATCAGAGGGAAGATGTGATGAGTTTACTAAATCCATTGGTTTAGACTTAAGCTCATTTTCTTATGACAAACTTCAAAAGAAATAAAAGATTGAAAACTCAAAAAAACAAAAAATAATCGTCTCCTTCGGGATTCTTTTCTCATCATCTTCACTCATAAACGAGAACTTGCTTCTTCCGTCTAATGCAAGACAGTTAGCACCTAAGCCAGACAGGTCATACACTTGAGCATAGACAAGTAAGCAGTTCACAAGTCAATTCACCTTTCAGTCTCTTTGGGTCGAACTACGGTGTTCTGACTTCCTCATTGCACGAGAGGATACGTAGGCATAACTTAACAGTTATCGAACAAAAATCTCTGTACATTCCCCCTCTTTCTAGCCTTATTCTTTTAGCCTCATCATCATGAGCAATTCATTCTCATTCTTACACTGACACATCATTTATACACTTCACTTCTTTTACACTGACACCTGTACATCCTTTTCCAGCTATTTTACACACAAATTGCACTGATACTACCCCTTTAAAACACAAATCTTCTAAGCGTGGATCCCGTCGAGTACGACGGACAATCTGGGTGCTAATACCTTCCCAGGTTGTAACCAACCCCCTTTCTCAGTCTCTCTGGTTCGCAAACCGTCTTATCCATCTCTTTCTAGGTCTATGCAGCATTACCTTTCCTCCGGGATAAAAATGCCTAGCTGGCGACTCTATTCATCTCCAGTGGGTTCACGGCTGTGTGTTCTCACTATCCCTTTCGCCAACCGTTCGCGCTTGTACCTGGATGCGAATCTTTGGGAGCGACAAAGGCCAAAACCTCAATCTCTCTGAATACGCATCAAATCCTCACGAAACTCTCCAGAATCAATCTATGAACATCACTAAGCATAAACCCTAACTCAAACAACATTTATTTTCATTGAATCAAAGGAAACAAGCAAGAACATTTTTACGGGCAAACTTTCAGAACATCATAACATGCTTATTTCTTGCTCATTTTCAAAAGTAAATAGATCCCCATGATCAGTGTAACATACAAAACAATATTCTAACAAGAAATTAGAGTTCTGGAAAAAAAGTTCATGAAGCTACCTGAGATTGAGCTTTCGATTCAGGAGCTTTCTGGCTGTTTCTTTGGCTCAAACAAGTCCCAATGATCCTCCTTAGAAGCTTTTGACCCTTAGTTGAAGTTTATGTAGCCTCTAGAGAAAGTTGGCAGAAGCTCAGGCCAAGGGAGTGTGAAAATCGTATTTGTGATGTGGGAGGTTTCAGGCCAAAACAATGGTTGGTTTGTGATCAGTGAAGTGAGTTGAGATTGTTTGTGAAGTTTGTTTTTGTGTTTGAGGCCTGTGGAGAGAGTTTCGAAGGAAAATGCAAGTTGGAGTGATTTTGTGAATGCTGAGTTCTAGTATGCTTCAGGCTTGCTTGTTATGTGCTTTGGCTTGCATTTTCTTTGTATAAACAAATGCCATTGGTCAGATGAAGTGACATGTCCTTTTGTGATAGGTATGGCTACTTTTGCAAATTGTCAACTTTTGTGTAAGAGAAGCATGGGTCTTGTTCTATCCAAGTACAAGGGGTGTGGGCTGCGCAGCAAGGTGTGAGGGAAAGGCTAGGATGGTTCAGCAATGTAGCTAGCAAGTGGATGAAAGGTTATGATGGCTTTTGCAACTTGCTTGCTTTTGATCTTCATGAAAATATCTTGCCTCACAAGCCATGAAACATGTGATCTCTTTAGTTCAATCTGAACTTTAGGACTTGTGTTATGTTTGTATAAGGATTAGACATCAATTAGAAGTCACAAATGCCTTTGGTACAAGTTTTTGCAAGTTTCCCATTTTGTGCATAGTTTGAAATTTAGTGATTTTTGCCAACTTTGATGCACCATAACTTTTGATCCAAAATGAATTAAGTCATGTTCTTGTACTTTTTGAAAAGGGAAAGATCTAATCTACAACTTTCATGACCAAAGTTTTTCCATTTGAAGAATTTTTGAATCAATAAGTAAGGGTTGAAAAAGTTGCATAAAATGACATTTCATTAAAAGTCAACCTTGCCCAAAAAAGTCAACTTTGCAAAAACTTCAAATTCTTGAATTTTGTGAACTTCAACCTTATTCCATGATCAAATAAAGATCAAATACAATCAAAATGATGAAGATCACCCCTTGGTTGGGTCATTGGGGGTCTCAGATGCCCTGATTTTGCACTGACTTGTCCAGAAAGTCAGCTCTTGATCAGATGACTTCCCCATAGAATTTCTTCATGAAAATTGATATGCATACTCCCTATACCATATAGAGATCAATAGAAACAAGAATGACCAAAAATTTTGAAGTTATGGCCTCTGAAACCAAAACCCTAATTTTAGGTCATCTGTGCAGTCAAGCCTAGCTCTGCTTCCATACCAATCCCAGTTCTTGTGATTCTTTGGCATTCTTGACTTTGAGAGGATATAATATGATACTTGAACACATATGGACCCCTTTGAAGTGATTGATGGCCTCTGGAATGGCTCAAGAAGCTCTTGGATTGCTCAGATCACAAACCCTAGATGCAGATGACTTAGAATCTATGCAGTGAATCAAAAAGGTGATATGAGATGCTATGATTGTGTTTATGCATATGAGATGATCACAAGCCATGGTGTGAATGGGTGAGGGCAAATTTGGGGTGTTTACAATCACTGATATTTGTTTTGCTTTTGCTGAGGATTTGAGTTCCTCTTTTGATTTTTTTTCCCGACTAAGTCTCCCTTCGGGTGCTCAACTTAGTGGTTTTTTTCTTTTCTTTTCTTTTTTGTTTGAATGTTGTGACTGCCAAGTCCTTTGTTGATTGGTCCTCCGACGGGATGTCTCATCTTGCGATTCAAAGGTGTAGTCAGGCTAACTAAACAACTACCCTTCCCCGGGTTAAATGTAAGGCTTGTATCCGAAAGAAACTCCTACTTCTAGGCTCGAAGTGGTTGACTAGGGATTAACTCCTTATTTCTCCAGTGTTTGGGGATTTGGAAAAAAATGCATGTACATCATTGACGAGGTTTTATCCGAAAGCATACCGCAACAGTTATGGGTATTTCGTTTTCATCATCCTCCCTCAAATATTTGCTAAAGTGAAATGAGGAAATATTTTTTGTGATTTTGTGATAAATGATAAATGATGAGCGAATGTGAATAGACTGATTCAAAACATGCATAAACATAATATTATCAAAACCAAATACGAATAACAATGTTCAAAACAAATAGTACTTAAATAAACAATACAAAATAACAGGGATGCAAAATAATAAATGGCGATGACTGCCTTGATTTGAGGAATTGAACTTCTCTTGATTTGACTTGCTTCTTCAAAGTTGGAGACTACTCAGCTTTGGTCTTCAGCAACTTCTTCAAAAGCATTCGTTGAGGGGCCACTTGCGGCGACACTGGATTGTTCTAGACATTCAGATTCTTCTGAGTAAAGGTGAGATCCTTAGAGTTGATCAGGTCCTGAACTTTGTGCTTGAACATTCTGCAATTCTCGATTTTGTGACCTGGAGCACCTTTGTGAGTATCACAGCGAGCATTGGCATCATAGTCTCGGGCGTTACCAGTTTGTGGTGGAATATCTCTCAAAGTAAGAGATCCCTTCGCTATCATCCCGTTAAAGATTTCGTTGTATGACATAGGCAATGGATCAATGTGTCTGTCTGATCCTCTTTGTTGATATGGTGGGCGCTGTTGAGGAGCGCGTTGTTGTTGTTGACCAGGTTGTTGTGGATAAGCTGGTTGCTGGTATGGATAAGTCGGTTGATGGTATGGTCTAGGTGCATATTGTGCAGCTGAAACCAGAGGATAAGGACATGGTTGATAAGCCATCGAAGGCGGAAGCAAAGCTTGAAAAGCTGGATGATAAGGCATTGGAGGAACAGGCTGAGAAGACACAACCATCCTGGCCAAGGCTTGTATGGCCTCATAAATCTGATCAATCTTGCTCTCTATCGAGTCAATCTCTTCCCTCATAGCAGCTTGTTCTTGTTGAGTCTGATCCATCAGTCCTCTAGTGTTGGCTCGAGTTAAGTACAGGCATCGGGAAAGATACGTGCGTCGGGAAACCAGCTTGAATTACTGAAGATGAAGGAACATGCAATGAGTTTACGGCTTTGGAATGAAATGCAAGATGAAAAAATAATGCAAATGAAATGAATATGCGTATGGATGCAATGCAAGATCCAGGATCACGAGTATAATCTGCTCTAAGGTTAACCATAGTAACGAGTAAATAACCGGTATCTCTGATAAAAGTAACCTTAACAGGTAGACTCTTATAGGATTGTTCTAAGTTCTTTACCCGTAAAACCACTCACAGGATAGTTTCTACGGTTATGGATAAGATACTCAAGGTCACGGACGCTAATCGTAATAACATCCTGCCAAAGGCTAGCTGTATTATGACGATAATAACGATAGGGTCTACCTTGAGTGGAGTTCTCATGATAGACATATGAGGAGCGGGTCCTCGGAGACTAACACTACGCAACTGTCAACATTGAAACTGGTTCAAAAATTGGGTCCCAGAGTCACAACCGTTTCATGAATCAAGTCATGCGACAGGCTAGCTGCATTATGACAAGATCTATGAATAGGTCTACTCTCTAGGGGGAGCTTTCATTCTAGGCTTGCAAGGAGCGAGTCCTTGGAGACTAACACTAATAACTTCCAATTCTAAACTAGGTGTTCCTCTTCTTTTTCAGAGCTCAGATGCCAACCCAGGATCCAACAAGCAGGTATGATAATAATCATAATAAAGAGAGAGAGAGAGAAAATAAACAAGCATAAATAAAAAGCATGAAGAAAATAGATAAGAAAAGAAAACATTGATCGCAAAGTAAACTAAGTTAGGCTTGACACTCTGACAGTCCCCAGCAGAGTCGCCATCTGTCGCACCTCGAAAAATACGACCCCGCGATAAAAGATACTGTGGATTAAAATTAAACCAACAGAGTCGCCACCGAACTTATTTTATTCCAATTAAGGAAAAGGAAAATATCGAGAAACCTTTTTTTGAAAACAGATAGAACAAGGTCTTTGAAACCAGATTCTAAGTTCGGGAGTCAATTCCGTAAGGGGAAGGTATTAGCACCCCTTACGACCGTTGTACTCAACGGGAACCTCTTAGCTTAACTTGCGATCTAATGTTGACTTATGCTTTCTGTTTTCTTCGAATAATAAAAAGTAAATGCGAACGATTCTAATATAAGGTTAATAGGAGAAATGGGTTATTTTGTTCCTAGGGTGCTCGGCAAGGAGTAAGATGTGTGTGCCTACGTATTCCCTTGTGCAATAGGAAAGTCAGAGCTTCGTAGTTCGTGGTACTAAGGTTAATTGGTTGGTTTGTTTTAGTGAACGATTATTTAGACCGCATTCAAACTGCTAAGCGTTGGCTTGTCTGCTCGCGATAGGAGGCTGAAGCGCTAGCTTGTTTGCGAGATAGAATGGATTTAAACAATGTTCATTCGGAAAAAATGTTCGGTTTAATTAATGTTTTTGGAATGAAAGGGTAAATAAACTGTGTCTTGAGGGGCGGGCCTCAGGAGAATTTATTCGAGAATTCGAGGAATGCTAGATTCCAGAATTCAATTCTTTCATTATTTGATATGTGTATTAAATATTTTAATTACGGGAAGTCGAATGAGCTGCATCCCGCGGGGCGAGCCTCGGGAGTGTTCATTCAAGAATTCGAGGAATGCGAGACTCCAGAATTCAGGTTATCCGTGCTTTGATAAAAACAATTGAACGTCGAATTCGAAAAAATTTGATGGCGAGGCATGATGCGCTCGGCTTACACTAATTCGCGATTCGATTAAAGCGACAAATTGTGAGGAACAATAAATAAGTGAATAAATTGTAAAAAATTAAATTGCAATAAGGTTATAAATACAACTAATTAAATTAAACTAATAATAAATTTAGTAATGCATTGAATAATCAAAATAATATGATAAAATAGAAGTAAATTAAATTTGTTTTGTCGAAATTGAATAATATCACAAATAAAATAAAAAAATGCCTCATATCAATTAAATTTTCCAATTAAAAAAATTGGAAATAATTTAATTTATTTTAAATCATTGGCCATAAAATAAAGAAATGAAAGTGATTCACTACTAATTTTTTAAGGCATTTTCTTAGACAGAACGATTACTAACAAAGAAACTGAAATAAAAAAAGCTTATAAGAATTACTACATAAAAAAAATCAAGTTCTAACTAAACACAAAAATAAAGAAAATAAAAAAACGAAATGTAAAACAGATGGGGAAGGCATGTAGATTGGTGTGTGGGTAGAGAAGCTCATGGGTCTGTCTGTGGTTAGTATAGATTAATATGGGTCATTAAGCCCAAACCCTCACAATAAGTAAAACATGTAAATAATAAAAATAAATATAACAAGCAAATTAAAAAAACATAAAAAGAATTAAATAATAGAAAAACTTAGCAAATATAAAAGCATATCAGGATTCAAGTGACACCAACAATGCTCTTCTTCAATTTTTCAAAAGCAGAACGGCGGACAACCTACCCTACAGCGGCATTTCGGTCGGTGATGGCTCTCGATCTCGTATCAGCTCTCGAAAACACGATTTTGATTTCAGATCTCTCACGCTACTCTCGTGATGCGTCTCAGATTCTCAAGCTCTCAGTCTCTTTGAGTCTCAGTTTTCTCGGCTTCGTTTTCGATTCGTCTCCTTCCGTGTTCTATCTCCAACTCACAGTTTCGCGGCGACGGAAAGAACGAAACTTTCGTCTCTCTCTCTCTCTCGGTGCTTTCGCGGTTGCTGCGGTGGGTATGTGTGTGATGATGAACCGCGATTTGCTTTGGGTGGGATTTGTTTCACTGTGACTTGCATTTGTTTGCAGCGAGAAGGATTTGTTGGTCTGTGTTGATGGTGGTGAGATTCTTTTTGGGGATTTCAGATTTTTTTTGCTTTAGGATTAGTGTAGGTTCTGTGATTTGAAAGTGAGTTTGAATGGAAAAGATGATGGAAGGATGAGGTTAGTGAAAGGTGAAGGTGGGTTTGGCGTTTCCGGCATTTGAGGCACGCGGGTGGATTCTATCATTTCTGTTTGAGTGGTTTGTGCAGTTTTGGAAAAAGAAAAGGGGTTAATGGCGGGTCTGGTTTGAAACGGTAGCTGTTCGGCTTTCGTTTCTGGGTTTCTGCGGCTTTGTTTTCTCTTTCTTTTCTGTGTTTTGGATTGTGAGTTTATGAGGGAGCTAAGGGTGGCGGAAAAATTTATTTTGTTTGTTTTAGTGACTACTGGGTTTGAAAAGGTTGAGGATTTGAGGATTGAAGGTTAGTTTGAAGGTGGTTTAATGAAGGTATAAAATGTGCAGAAGATTTAAACATTTGGATTTCTTGAGAGCTCGATTATAAGAATTTATTTGGTTTATTTTTTATATTTTCGGTGGTTTTTGAAGCTTGATTTAGGGAAGTATTTTGCAGGGTCTCAGTATGGTTTTCAAGCCCCTTTTTGAAGGATAATAACAGGCTTATTTATAAAGAGATTAGAGGGGTAAAATGGTAAGATAAGGATTAGGAAGAATCTTTTGCTAGCTGTGAATTTGTTATGCTGTGAGTTTGTGCCTTGCTTCATTTTAGGGGCCTGCGGAAATGGGGTAGTGGAGGTGATTGTGAGGTAGTGAAATTGGTGACAGAAAGTTTGTTACAGGCTGTATAAACAAGGGTGGAAAAGTTAATGAAATTTGTTTTTCTGAAACAACATTAAAAAAGTAACACTAATAACAATAAAAAAAAGTGATGATGATGGTATCAAAACTAATACTAATAATAATAATGATACTACTACTAATAATAATAATAATAATAATAATAATAATAATAAACTTTATAATAATAAGACAATAGTGATAAAATGATTAATAATGATGATAATATTAAATAGAAAAAAGAAAATAGTTTTAATAACAAAACAACAATAGAAATAAAAATAATCCTTTTTTTGAAGTATTTTTGTGTAGAGAAGAGAGGAACTTGATGATCCATTAAAATGTAAAAACAACTCCTCTTTTTTTTTTGAATAATACTAATAATAATAAATAAATAATAGAAAAAACAATTGTGACAATGATAATAATTGGAAATTTGTGATACAAAAATAATAACAATGATATATTTTTTTGATTTTTTAGTAATGGGCTAAGAGTAGAAAAATGAACCAATGGGCTAAAAAAAATGTAACAATGGTTTTTGGTAAAAATAATAAATAAAAAATTTCTTTGAATTTTTTTTTGGGATAGTGAATCAAATAAAAAAAATAAAAAAGAATTTGAATTTTAAATTTTAAAGGAAATACATGCATTTTTTTGAATTTTTTCGAATACTAGACAGAAAAATAACGTAATACATATTTCTGGATTTTTTGAAATGGTGGTTAGACAGTAAAATAAAATAGCGCGGGTAGGACAAATTTGGGGTATGACACTGAGCAAGACCATGTCAAAATTCCTCTTATAAAGCACATTTCCATTCAGGAAGAAATTTCCTACTAATCTTCTCAAAGTCCTCTTATCTTTATCGGATGCCCCAAGTGGGTATTCCTGACTCTTCAAGGCTTGTCATCATGGACCTCTTCAATTGCAAAGGCTTGTCATCATGGACCTCTTCAATTGCAAACACATGAGCTGGTCTTTCAAGCCGCATCACCCTGATCATGGGAACATCATTCCACTGGTGCACCTTTATCATAGAAGTTATAGTTGCTAAAGCATCTGCCATCTGATTTTCATCACGAGGCACATAATGAAACTCAACTTTAGTGAAGAAAGTTGATATCCTCCTGGTATAATCTCTATAAGGGATCAAGTGGATTGATGAGTTACCCACTTACCCTTGATTTGATTGATTACCAAGGCAGAATCTCCATACACATCAAGATGCTTAATCCTCAGATCAATAGCTTCTTCAAGACCCATAATACAGGCTTCATACTCAAGGGAAAGTGAACCTTGCAGCAAAAGGAATATGTGAACCATGGGGAGTAATGATCATTGCCCAAATTCCTCTTCCGCGTGCATTCACAGCACCATCAAAAACTAAACCCCATCGAGATCCAGGCTCCGGCCCTTCCTCAATCAAAGGTTCATCACAATCTTTCATTCTCAAATACATCACATCCTCATCTAGAAAATAAAACTTGATTGGCTGGTAATCATCAATCGGTTGATGTGCCAAATGGTCATCCAAGATACTACCTTTTATAGCTTTTTGAGCTCGGTATTCGATATCATATTCTGACAACAACAATTGCCAACGAGCAATCCTCCCAGTCAAAGAAGGCTTTTCAAATATATACTTGATCGGATCCATTTTAGAGATCAACCAAGTCGTATGATTCAGCATATACTGGCGAAGACGCTTTGCAGCCCAAGCTAAGGCACAACATGTTTTTTCAAGCATGGAGTACCGAGACTCACAAATAGTGAATTTCTTACTCAAGTAGTAAATTGCATATTCTTTTCTTCCAGAATCATCTTGCTGACCAAGCACACAACCCATGGAATCTTCCAACACAGTCAAGTACATAATCAACGGTCTACCTTCCACCGGAGGAGACAAGATAGAAGGTTCAAGTAGATATTGTTTGATACTTTCAAGCGCTTTCTGACAACATCTGTCCAGATACAACCTTTGTCTTTCTGAAGCAACTTGAAAATCAGAGCACATGTGGCAGTCATGTGAGAAATAAACCTCGAAATATAATTCAAACGGCCCAAGAATCCTCTTACTTGCTTTTCAGTTCTTGGAGCAGGCATTTCCTGAATAGCTTTAACTTTATCAAGATCAAGTTCAATGCCTCTTTGGATGACAATGAAACCTAACAACTTTCCAGAACGTACACCAAACGTGCACTTGTTCGGATTCAAACTAAGTTTAAACTTCCTGAATCTCTGAAACAACTTCAGCAAATGTTCAACATGATCTTCTTTATTCCTCGACTTAGCGGTCATATCATCAACATATACCTTAATTTCTTTGTGCATCATATCATGGAAAAGTGTGGTCATAGCTCTTTGGTATGTCGCACCAGAATTCTTCAATCCAAAGGGCATCACTCTGTAGCAGAATGTTCCCCATGATGTAATAAATGTGGTCTTTTCCATGTCCTCATGTGCCATCTTTATTTGTTTATAACCGGAAAATCCGTCCATAAAAGAGAACACATCAAACTTATTTGTATTATCTACCAACACATCAATGTGTGGCAATGGAAAATCATCTTTTGGACTGGCTTTATTCAAATCTCTATAATCAACACACATTCGGACTTTTCCGTCTTTATTTGGAACAGGCACAATATTGGCCACCCATTGAGGATAATTAGATGTCACAAGAAAACCTGCATCAATCTGCTTTTGAACCTCATCTTTGATCTTTATTGCCATATCAGGTTGAGTTCTTCTCAACTTTTACTTCATAGGTGGACATTCGGCCTTCAGCGGAAATCTATGCTCCACAATATCAGTATCAAGACCTGGCATGTCTTGATAAGACCAAGCAAACACATCAACATATTCTCTAAGAAGCTCTACAATCCTCTTCTTAACATCAGGACCAAGCAATGCTACAACTTTGACTTCTTTCTTATCATCTTCAGAACCCAAGTTGACTATCTCTATAGACTCTCCATGAGACTGAATAACCTTCTCCTCGTGCTCAAGCAACTGAGAAATTTCATCAGGAATCTCTTCAACGTCCTCTTCTTCAGCTTCAAACATAGGGAATTCAAAGTTGGGAGTGGGCATAGGATCATTGTTTTCAATGGGTTTATCAATCAATCTGCACAATGATTTTATTTTTATTTTAGAGTATGAACAAAAATGCAAACATTATGCAGATAAACAATAGTTATTTTTATTTTTGGGTTTTTTATGTTACCATTTCTCAGAATAAAGCAAAAAGGAAAAACACATATGGAAAATAAAAAAATAACATTTTATTGATGATGATAAAATTTGAAACAAAGCTCGACAAACATCACTTTCACCTTGGGCAGAGTGAAAGGATTTTTGAAAGAAAATAAAACAAATTACTTTGAAGCATGAACAATAGAAGGAACATCAACAGCAATCCAGTTCTTGCAAATCTTTCCGTGTGTAACAAAGTTAAGAATTTCTTCATCTTCATCATCTTCAATGATGGCAGCAACAGAATGATCGTTGATAAACCCATCACTTTGGAATCTTTCCTGAATAGTCTTTAGGTTTTTGAGAGCCATACCTGGTGCAAAACTAATACCAAATCCTTCTTTATTGTCGACAGCATCAATGACTCGTCCCCAACCGTCAGATTGACCAGTTTCAAGGATGCGCAGAGCATCCTTGAGGAGGCCATTGACCTCAGGATCAAGACATTGACTGTATTCGGAGATTCAGCTCTGGTAGTTAATCAAACCAACGGAAAATGGTACACCCACCAGGATCATCTGATACCTTACAGGGATTATACAAGAAGGTTATTGACTTTCTTCACAACAGTCAAGCTTGAGTATATCCCTTGGGACGAGAATCAGTTTGCAGATGCTCTTGCTACCATTTCATCCATGATCAAAGTTCAAGCTGCTAACTTTGTACCTTAGATTTCGGTGTCCAGACTCGATAGACCAGCATATGTATTTGCAGCAGATGTTATCAAAGACGATAAGCCTTGGTTCCATGACGTTAAATGCTTCTTGGAGGATCGAACATACCCACCTGGGGCATCTTCCAATGATAAGAAGACTTTGAGAAGGCTTGCTGGTAGTTTCTTTCTGAACACTGACGGGTCTTTATACAAACGGAACTTTGACATGGTACTCCTCAGATGTGTTGACAAGACAGAAGCAGACCTGTTGATGCATGAAGTGCATGAAGGATCTTTTGGTACCCATGCAGGAGGGCATGCCATGGCTAAGAAGTTGCTAAGATCAGGTTATTACTGGATCACAATGGATGCAGACTGTTGTGCTTATGCCAGGAAATGCCACAAATGCCAGATCTACGCAGACAAGGTGCATGTGCCTCCCAATCCTTTGAACATCATGTCTTCACCATGGCCCTTTGCCATGTGGGGCATTGATATGATTGGCAAGATTGAGCCAACTGCTTCAAATGGCCACAGATTCATCCTGGTCGCCATTGACTATTTCACTAAGTGGGTTGAAGCAGCTTCCTATGCCAATGTTACAAGACAAGTGGTAGCCAGATTCCTGAAGAAAGATATCATCTGTCGATATGGAGTGCCCGAGCGAATCATTACTGATAATGGTTCCAATCTAAATAACAAAATGATGGCAGAGCTATGCCGGGACTTCAAGATCCAACACCACAATTCTTCTCCTTACAGGCCAAAGATGAATGGCGCTGTTGAGGCAGCAAATAAAAATATCAAGAAGATTGTGCAGAAGATGGTAGTCACTTACAAAGACTGGCACGAAATGCTACCATTTGCCTTGCATGGGTACCGCACGTCAATCAGAACGTCCACTGGGGCAACACCGTATCAGCTTGTGTATGGTATGGAAGCAGTCCTACCTGTTGAAGTTGAATTACCCTCTTTACGAGTATTAATGGATGTTAAGCTGAACGAAGCAGAATGGGTCCGGTCCCGATACGAGCAACTGAGTCTGATTGAAGAGAAAAGATTGGCTGCAATCTGTCATGGGCAGTTATATCAGAAGAGAATGAAGAAAGCCTTCGATCAGAAAGTCAGGCACCGAGAGTACCAAGTAGGAGATCTTGTGCTGAAGAGAATCCTCCCTCCTCATACAGACCACAGGGGCAAATGGACTCCAAATTATGAAGGACCATTCGTGGTAAAGAAAGTTTTCTCTGGTGGAGCACTGATGCTCAGCACCATGGATAGTAAGGACTTCCCGTCCCCTGTGAATTCAGATGCAGTTAAAAAATACTTCGCATAAAAATGACCCGCTGGACATAAAAACAGAATGTAAGTCCAGGCAAAAATAGGGCATCCCGGCGAGTCAAAAACAGAATAAAAGACTCAGGCAAAAATAAGGGAAATAAATAAAAAATGTACACCCGCTGAGTTGAAAAGCCGCATTGGACAGCTCAGGCAAAAATGGGTATCCCGATGGATTGAAAACCCGAAAGGGCGATCCATGCAAAACAAGGGAATAAGCGAACAACTGCATTCTGAATTCGTCTGTATCGCCTACAACTTAGCAAACCTCAAAAGGATCAAGCTTCAATCGGAACCGGCCTTCTTCAGAAAGCAAGACGAGAAGAATGTCAAAAGTCATACAAGTCATAGTAAGAGGAAGCTCCTTGAAAGCGTCGTCAGCATCGCCAGCATTTTGTTTCTCAATTTGTAACAATCTCCTCCTTTCAGGAGATATGTTTCCTTAACTGTATCTTGCCAATTCAGGGCACATTGAATTAATAAAATCAGATTTCTCAGTCATGTTTCGCCTTGTGCATTTTTATTTGCAAAGAATGTCTGATGTCTCTAAAAAAACTGATTGCATAAGTACAGATGTTTTTCTCTAAAAAAAAATAAAAACACGTGCTTGCAGGGAATATACTTACTCTCGAGAGTGCTTAACTCCTATGGCGGAATCCGGTGAGGGATACCTCGGGATCATTTGTGCGTTTCCTTATCTTTGCAGGATTGCAGGTATCCAGAGCACAGCTTAGGGTATGAAAGCTTCACCCTCAGCAAGCTGGCAAATCATTATCAACTCGATCTATCTTCCCCGTGGCCCGGGAAGGTGCCCATTTCCCCAGCGAAGTTGCCAAATCAATACTCGCTCAGTCTTAGCACCTGAGTTGC
Organism: Lathyrus aphaca; assembly: GCA_963966055.1. Taxonomy (NCBI): domain Eukaryota; kingdom Viridiplantae; phylum Streptophyta; class Magnoliopsida; order Fabales; family Fabaceae; genus Lathyrus; species Lathyrus aphaca. The sequence goes on along the minus strand of OZ014519.1, from coordinate 273,634,901 downwards.
TTCCTCCCCAGCCGAGTTGCCATTTCATCCTCAGCAGGATGCAGAAGTCGGGGAATCATCTCCCCACAGAATCATCAGCCTCTGTTCAGAAGAGCAACGCATGAAGGAATCACAACAGAGCAACGAAAGCTTCTACAGACCCCAGCTGGGTCCTATATTTCAAGGATATGTCAATCAGTGACCTATATCCCCAAACAGATACATCTCATCAGATCTATCAATGATCTCATCCCCAGCTGGGATATTCACTCCAAGCAGATCGACCAGAGATCTTTACGGCAACGGGATCCGAATCCCGGATCTGTACCCTCGCATAATCATAGCATTCGCATCATATTCACCCACAAAGCGTAGCATTCCGCCTAATACGGAGCATTACGGCAAAAATCAAATGCATAGCATAATCATAAGTCATGTTGTGAATCGAACACTTGTGAATATTAACCATTCATCAGGATGCAGAATACGATACACAAAAATCCCCACCAGGGTCCCCAGCAAGAGCAGTTGCCTCCCAATTCACAAACACCAGTATATACTCCTTTGGACACTCGTCCGTGTCATCACTCCCCAGTAAAGTCGCCTGAACATCTTTACAAACAAAACCCCCGTATTACAGATACACCCTGACACCCGTCCGTGTCAAATCACAGCAGAAAGCCAAAGACATCCTTTTTTGCTATCACCTATACTTGTATATTTATCTTCCTGACACCCGTCCGTGTCATATCCCCAGCGCAGTCGCTTACACTTTTACAACCCATATACTTGTTGATATTATTATACTTTTCTCTCTTGACACTCGTCCGTGTCACCCTCCTCAGCAGTTAAAATATTCATCTATACAATACTCATACTCACTACTCATGTTGCACCTATACAGATACTCGTCCGTATCTTGTATACACCATTTATATCCCCACAGATTCGACATTAGTCTTTGTTCTTTGTTAACCCGTTGGTACTCGTCCGTACCATCATCTCAGAACATTGCGTCTAGTGTTTGTTTCTACATGATACTCGTCCGTATCATAGTCTTAAGGATGCTCGTCCGCATCTTTAATCCATACACTATGTCAAACACCCGTGTCTTCTTGAATATAGATACTCGTCTGTATCTATTATTCCCCAGAAGAGTCCCTTCAGATGCAACACTCGTCTGTGTTCTTTGTTAACCCGTTGATACTCGTCCGTATCATCATCTTTGAACATGTGTCGGTTTTTGTTTCTACCTGATACTCGTCCGTATCATAGTCTTAAGGATGCTCGTCCGCACCTTTAATCTATACACAACATCTAAACACTTATACCTTTTGTTTCTTGGATATAAATACTCGTCCGTGTTTACATCCCCAGTAGATCACCAACAAAGCAAAACAAGTTTTCTTTTTATCTAACACTCGTCCTGTGTTATGATAACCCTGAGAGCAGCCGTACCCTGCTAGGTGGTCGTCCTCCACCTCTTGATGGTCGTCCTCCATCATGCTCATCCGATGGCCGTCCCCATCGTTGATATTTAGCAGTCGTCCCCTGCTAGGTGGTCGTCCTCCACCTCTTGATGATCGTCCTTCATCATTTTATCCAATGGCCGTCCCCATTGTTGATTTTGGTTATCTGGCATTCGTCCTGTGTCATGGTAAACCTTGAGAGCAGCCGTCCCCTGCTAGGTGGTCGTCCTCCACCTCTTGATGGTCGTCCTCCATCATGCTCGTCCGATGGCCGTCCCCATCGTTGACCCTTTCTATCCGGCATTCGTCCTATGTCGCGATATTTTCGGCAGCCGTACCCTGCCAGGTGGTCGTCCTCCACCTTAGATGACCGTCCCTCATCTTAACCCAACAGAGCAGCCGTCCCCTGCTAGGTGATCGTCCTTCACCTTTGATGACCGTACCTCATCATCTGTTTATTCCATTTATTCTTTAACCCGATGGCCGTCCCCGTCGTGGTCCCTTTTCTTTTTAGCCCGATGGCCGTCCCCATCGTCAGTTACTTTACTTTAGGAACTTGATGGCCGTCCCCGTCATGTTTCATTCGATACCCAGAGAATTTTACAGCTTTATCTTGATGGCCGTCCCCATCATAATATCTTATTTTTTCCCAGCTAGTCGGCCGTCCTCGTCTTGGCTTTACCTTTTTATCCCCAGCATGTCGGCCGTCCCCGTCATCGCTTCACTTCACACACTTTGCCTAGCATGTCGGCCGTCCCCGTCATTGCTCTTTACCCAGCAGTCGTCCTCTGCTCGGCGGTCGTCCTCCGTCGCCTACACTTTACAATATACTTTATTTTTCTTTTACAATCTATGTCCCTTTTCTTCTTCATTCTGTGAGTGCAAATTTTGGACTGTCTTTGGTATTCAACCACAAGTTATCTTGTTTGCCTGTTAAGCCATCGCTTACAACCTGCACAGCTAACTCATGTTTGAATAGGGGCAGCTGTAAACACCCCAAATTTGCCCTCACCCATTCACACCATGGCTTGTGATCATTCTCATATGCATAAACACAATCATATCATCTCATATCACATTTTGGATCACTGCATAGTTTCTAAGTCATCTGCACCTAGGGTTTGTGATCTGAGCAATCCAAGAGCCTCTTGGGCCACCCCAAAGACAACCAATCACTTCAAAGGGGTCCATGTGTGTTCTTATATCATGTTACATCCACTCAAAGTCAAGAATGCCAAAGGATCACAGGAACTGAGGTTGGTATGGAAGCAGAGCCAAGTTTGACTGCACAGTTGACCTAGAATTAGGGTTTTGGTTTCAGAGGCCATAACTCCAAATTTTTTGGTCATTCTTGTTTCAATTGGTCTCTATATGGTATAGGGAGTATGCATATCAATTTTCATGAAGAAATTCCATGGGGAAGTCATCTGATCAAGAGTTGACTTTCTGGGCAAGTCAGTGCAAAATAAGGGCATCTGAGGCCCCCAATGACCCAACCAATGGTTGATCTTCATCATTTTGAGTGTATATGATCTTTATTTGATCATGGAAGAAGTTTGAAGTTCACAAAAATCAAGAATTTGGAGTTTTTGCAAATGTTGACTTTTGGGCATAGTTGACTTTTCAAGAATGTGTCATTTTAGGCCATTTTTCAAGCCTTGATTCTTGATCCAAAAATGCTTCAAATGGAAAAACTTTGGTCATGAAAGTTGTAGAATACATCTTTCCCTTTTCAAAAAGTACAAGAACATGATCAAATTCTTCTTGGATCAAAAGTTATGGTGTGACAAAGTTGGCAAAAATCATTGATTTTCAAGATGTGCACTAAATGGAAAATTTGCAAGATCATGTCTCAAGGCCATTTGTAACTTCTAGTTGGCATCAAACCAATGTACAAACATTACATAAGCCCTAAAAGTCAGAATTGAACCAAGAATGCTCATGTTTCATGGCTTATGGGATGAGAAAATCACATGTGAACCAAAATGAGCCAACTTGCAAAACTCATGATCACACTTCCTACCACTTGCTACATTGGATGCTGAGCTTTGCTAGCCCTTCCCCTCACCCTTGCTGTGCCAGCCCCATGCTTGTACTAGCCTAGAACCAAGCCATACCTCTCTTACACCAAGAGTGGACTTTTGGCAAAAGTGAACTTACCAATCAATAAAGGCCATGTCAAATCATCTGACCTATAGGATTATTTTATACTATCCTTTAGCAAGCAAAACACATCAAGAGGCCAAGCAAAAACAGATCACAACACACCATATACAAGCTCACTCCATTTTGCATTTTTCTTCGAATCTCTATGCCCATCTCACAAACACTCAAGCAATTTTCACTAATCATCACACCTTGCCACATTAAGCCTAAACCAACAAAGAACCAGGCCTGAAACAAGCCATAACATCATTTCACCATTTTCACCCCAAGCTGCAATTTCCTTCGAAACACCTTCCACAGCTCACAAACATCCAAACAAACTCCACAAACCTTCTCCACTCATCATCTGGACCACAAAGAACCACTCACATTAGCCTGAAACTGCTTGCATCACCATTGCCATTTTCAACTGAGCTTGAGCAGAAGCTGTTCAAACTCTTCATCTAGCCAGCATAAACTTCTCCAAAGCATTCAAGCATCATCAAGAGGTCCTAAGGAGTGGATTGCACAAGGAAGGGAGGTCAGAAAGTTGCTGGAGTGAAAGCTTCGAATCTCAGGTAGCTCAAGAAATATTTTTCCAGAAATCATTTTTTATGTTCTAAACTTGTTCTCCATGCTTCACTAAGTATCCTGATGCTTTTAGTTTTGGAAATGGTGATGAAATGAGAATTTAATTGATCTCTGAAACTCTGTGACCTAAAGATTTGTTTTGCTCGATTCATGAGTTTGGGGAAGAATAAATTTGCTTTGATTGGGGGTTTTGGTTCGTGAGTGAGTGGGAATCATTTCCATGCTTTTAGATTTCGTTTTAGTTAGGTTTTGAGAGAGTTTGGAGATTTTCAGGTGGGCTTCCCACCGGAGAAGACGACCGGAGGTCTTCTCCGGCCACCTGAAAATCATTAGGGCTTAATCCTGTAATTAATGTGCATTTGAATTTCTTGCGTTGGATTGCTCTGACCCGTTGACTTGCCGCGCGCATGAAGGGTCCAGATGTGGTCATTAAACCCTAATCACCTTAATTTATTTAATTAATTGAGTTTAAGTCAGTTTAAACGTGGGCCACAGGATCTGGCGCGTAGTCAATGCCCCAAGCCCAGATTGAATCCCAGCCACCCATCCTGCATACTTCCATTTATTTTAATTTTTATTTCATTTCTTTTCATTTTATTTGCACATTTAATTTAAAATAGCAAAACTTGTCTAAAAATTATGAAACTTTTTCTCTAAAGTCTCATTAATTTTTAAGACACAAAAATATTTTCATTTTTATTTTTATCATTAAAAAAGTATTTTAAAATATTTAAAAGTTTATTTTTAATTGATTAATGAAAATTAATTTATTAAAAATACTTTTAGGTATTTAAAAATCACCAAAAAATTCATGAAATGTTCTAAGACATTTAGAAACATTGTCCAACATTCAAACCAAATTTCTTTTTTGATCTTGATGCATTTTGAGAATTTTTCATTGAATTAAAATCATTTTTATGCATTAATTTGATCCAAAGTCCAAAAAATCATTTCTGCCTATTCATGAGGAGTTGGACATTGATTCTTCTTGCATTGCATTGTGTTTGGCATGTAGTTTTTGAGATTAAATGGCCATGATTTGATTCTTCATGTTCAATTTGTTTGGCATTTCTTTTGTTTAGGAACCCTAAAAACCCTAGAAACTTAGAAAAATCATACCTTGAGCTTGGTTAGGAGTTGAGACTTCTCCTTTGGGAAGTGGTTTAATATAGGATTAGGGGTTCCTTGAGTGGCATTTTCCATTTTTTATCTTAGGGTTTGCTTCTGTTTTTGAATTTTGTTTGATGTGTGATTCATAAACCCTAATTTGGGCTTCCATATGCATCCATCTTGCATTCTCTTGCATAACATGACTTGCCATGACATTTCAAGCATCCATTTGACTCATTTGGCATCATAAGACATATAGAAATCATGTTTGATCATTGCATCATGTGTTTGCCTTGTTGTATGCCATGTGCACTTCATAACTCTTCATGTATATCCATGCTCCTAAGCTTGCTTCATTTGCATTCTGGAACTTGTATGATCATCCCCATACCTTGTTTCATGTTTTGTATCACTTCATAGCATCATTATCATCATCAACATGCTTCTGGTTTTGCTTTACATCATGTCATCTCATCTCATTTTGCATTGCATTGCATTTCCTTTCTAACAATTCAGGTGGTAAGTCAATTTGAGAAGTGAATTTGCCTTCACTTCTTATAACTTTTCTTATCATCTCTCTTGCATCCATTGCTGCATTTTAGTTTGTGTTTGAGTTTGAACTTGCTCATGCTTGTTCTTCTTACTTTCTTTCTTCAAGTGACTTGACTTCTTGAATGAAGCAAGTCACCTTGTTTCTCTTGATCCTTTCATCTGCTTCCTGGTGGTTCCATTGAAGATTGTCCTTGCAAACCTCACAAACCTTAGGAACAACCAAGCATGACAATGAAATAGGGTTTTGATTAGTCTCCCCTAATAGTTTACCTTTGTGTCTCTCTTTGAGTCTTCTCTTCTCATCTCATAATCAGGGACTAAACCCTCAAGGCTTTAAGGCTTTGTGATTAAGCTTATGCCTGCATCCTTCTATTAGGATGGAGTGTATAACTTTAATCCTAAGTGTTAAACCCTTAATGTGTTCAATTCCTTTAATCAATTCATCTAAATAATCATCAAGACATCACACTTGTAACTTGGGCCTTGCATTAGGGTTCTAATTCTTCCTTAATTGGTTAAGAAGGACTAACCCTAGTGTTAATGGACAAGTCCCCCTCAAGTTGTCTTACAGACCCTAAAAATCACTTCTTCATCATATCATTAAATAAAATCCACTTAATAAAGGCTTTGTTTTGTCATGAGTTTAATCCCTAATCATGGATTAAGTTGAGGAGCTTTCCTCAGCATAAACATTCTCATCTATTATCCTTCTATTAGGATGGTGTAATGAGTCTGTTTAATCCTTGATTATGACTTAACCTCATTACTCAACACTAAACAAAGACACCAAAAACATCTAAATAATCACAAGTAGGTTAATGATCTTAATCCTACATCAAAGGTGATTAAGTGTGAGAATCTGACTTCACACTTAAGGTACTCTCATTACCCCTAATCAGAGGGAAGATGTGATGAGTTTACTAAATCCATTGGTTTAGACTTAAGCTCATTTTCTTATGACAAACTTAAAAAGAAATAAAAGATTGAAAACTCAAAAAAACAAAAAATAATCGTCTCCTTCGGGATTCTTTTCTCATCATCTTCACTCATAAACGAGAACTTGCTTCTTCCGTCTAATGCAAGACAGTTAGCACCTAAGCCAGACAGGTCATACACTTGAGCATAGACAAGTAAGCAGTTCACAAGTCAATTCACCTTTCAGTCTCTTTGGGTCGAACTACGGTGTTCTGACTTCCTCATTGCACGAGAGGATACGTAGGCATAACTTAACAGTTATCGAACAAAAATCTCTGTACATTCCCCCTCTTTCTAGCCTTATTCTTTTAGCCTCATCATCATGAGCAATTCATTCTCATTCTTACACTGACACATCATTTATACACTTCACTTCTTTTACACTGACACCTGTACATCCTGTTCCAGCTATTTTACACACAAATTGCACTGATACTACCCCTTTAAAACACAAATCTTCTAAGCGTGGATCCCGTCGAGTACGACGGACAATCTGGGTGCTAATACCTTCCCAGGTTGTAACCAACCCCCTTTCTCAGTCTCTCTGGTTCGCAAACCGTCTTATCCATCTCTTTCTAGGTCTATGCAGCATTACCTTTCCTCCGGGATAAAAATGCCTAGCTGGCGACTCTATTCATCTCCAGTGGGTTCACGGCTGTGTGTTCTCACTATCCCTTTCGCCAACCGTTCGCGCTTGTACCTGGATGCGAATCTTTGGGAGCGACAAAGGCCAAAACCTCAATCTCTCTGAATACACATCAAATCCTCACGAAACTCTCCAGAATCAATCTATGAACATCACTAAGCATAAACCCTAACTCAAACAACATTTATTTTCATTGAATCAAAGGAAACAAGCAAGAACATTTTTACGGGCAAACTTTCAGAACATCATAACATGCTTATTTCTTGCTCATTTTCAAAAGTAAATAGATCCCCATGATCAGTGTAACATACAAAACAATATTCTAACAAGAAATTAGAGTTCTGGAAAAAAAGTTCATGAAGCTACCTGAGATTGAGCTTTCGATTCAGGAGCTTTCTGGCTGTTTCTTTGGCTCAAACAAGTCCCAATGATCCTCCTTAGAAGCTTTTGACCCTTAGTTGAAGTTTATGTAGCCTCTAGAGAAAGTTGGCAGAAGCTCAGGCCAAGGGAGTGTGAAAATCGTATTTGTGATGTGGGAGGTTTCAGGCCAAAACAATGGTTGGTTTGTGATCAGTGAAGTGAGTTGAGATTGTTTGTGAAGTTTGTTTTTGTGTTTGAGGCCTGTGGAGAGAGTTTCGAAGGAAAATGCAAGTTGGAGTGATTTTGTGAATGCTGAGTTCTAGTATGCTTCAGGCTTGCTTGTTATGTGCTTTGGCTTGCATTTTCTTTGTATAAACAAATGCCATTGGTCAGATGAAGTGACATGTCCTTTTGTGATAGGTATGGCTACTTTTGCAAATTGTCAACTTTTGTGTAAGAGAAGCATGGGTCTTGTTCTATCCAAGTACAAGGGGTGTGGGCTGCGCAGCAAGGTGTGAGGGAAAGGCTAGGATGGTTCAGCAATGTAGCTAGCAAGTGGATGAAAGGTTATGATGGCTTTTGCAACTTGCTTGCTTTTGATCTTCATGAAAATATCTTGCCTCACAAGCCATGAAACATGTGATCTCTTTAGTTCAATCTGAACTTTAGGACTTGTGTTATGTTTGTATAAGGATTAGACATCAATTAGAAGTCACAAATGCCTTTGGTACAAGTTTTTGCAAGTTTCCCATTTTGTGCATAGTTTGAAATTTAGTGATTTTTGCCAACTTTGATGCACCATAACTTTTGATCCAAAATGAATTAAGTCATGTTCTTGTACTTTTTGAAAAGGGAAAGATCTAATCTACAACTTTCATGACCAAAGTTTTTCCATTTGAAGAATTTTTGAATCAATAAGTAAGGGTTGAAAAAGTTGCATAAAATGACATTTCATTAAAAGTCAACCTTGCCCAAAAAAGTCAACTTTGCAAAAACTTCAAATTCTTGAATTTTGTGAACTTCAACCTTATTCCATGATCAAATAAAGATCAAATACAATCAAAATGATGAAGATCACCCCTTGGTTGGGTCATTGGGGGTCTCAGATGCCCTGATTTTGCACTGACTTGTCCAGAAAGTCAGCTCTTGATCAGATGACTTCCCCATAGAATTTCTTCATGAAAATTGATATGCATACTCCCTATACCATATAGAGATCAATAGAAACAAGAATGACCAAAAATTTTGAAGTTATGGCCTCTGAAACCAAAACCCTAATTTTAGGTCATCTGTGCAGTCAAGCCTAGCTCTGCTTCCATACCAATCCCAGTTCTTGTGATTCTTTGGCATTCTTGACTTTGAGAGGATATAATATGATACTTGAACACATATGGACCCCTTTGAAGTGATTGATGGCCTCTGGAATGGCTCAAGAAGCTCTTGGATTGCTCAGATCACAAACCCTAGATGCAGATGACTTAGAATCTATGCAGTGAATCAAAAAGGTGATATGAGATGCTATGATTGTGTTTATGCATATGAGATGATCACAAGCCATGGTGTGAATGGGTGAGGGCAAATTTGGGGTGTTTACAATCACTGATATTTGTTTTGCTTTTGCTGAGGATTTGAGTTCCTCTTTTGATTTTTTTTCCCGACTAAGTCTCCCTTCGGGTGCTCAACTTAGCGGTTTTTTTCTTTTCTTTTCTTTTTTGTTTGAATGTTGTGACTGCCAAGTCCTTTGTTGATTGGTCCTCCGACGGGATGTCTCATCTTGCGATTCAAAGGTGTAGTCAGGCTAACTAAACAACTACCCTTCCCCGGGTTAAATGTAAGGCTTGTATCCGAAAGAAACTCCTACTTCTAGGCTCGAAGTGGTTGACTAGGGATTAACTCCTTATTTCTCCAGTGTTTGGGGATTTGGAAAAAAATGCATGTACATCATTGACGAGGTTTTATCCGAAAGCATACCGCAACAGTTATGGGTATTTCGTTTTCATCATCCTCCCTCAAATATTTGCTAAAGTGAAATGAGGAAATATTTTTTGTGATTTTGTGATAAATGATAAATGATGAGCGAATGTGAATAGACTGATTCAAAACATGCATAAACATAATATTATCAAAACCAAATACGAATAACAATGTTCAAAACAAATAGTACTTAAATAAACAATACAAAATAACAGGGATGCAAAATAATAAATGGCGATGACTGCCTTGATTTGAGGAATTGAACTTCTCTTGATTTGACTTGCTTCTTCAAAGTTGGAGACTACTCAGCTTTGGTCTTCAGCAACTTCTTCAAAAGCATTCGTTGAGGGGCCACTTGCGGCGACACTGGATTGTTCTAGACATTCAGATTCTTCTGAGTAAAGGTGAGATCCTTAGAGTTGATCAGGTCCTGAACTTTGTGCTTGAACATTCTGCAATTCTCGATTTTGTGACCTGGAGCACCTTTGTGAGTATCACAGCGAGCATTGGCATCATAGTCTCGGGCGTTACCAGTTTGTGGTGGAATATCTCTCAAAGTAAGAGATCCCTTCGCTATCATCCCGTTAAAGATTTCGTTGTATGACATAGGCAATGGATCAATGTGTCTGTCTGATCCTCTTTGTTGATATGGTGGGCGCTGTTGAGGAGCGCGTTGTTGTTGTTGACCAGGTTGTTGTGGATAAGCTGGTTGCTGGTATGGATAAGTCGGTTGATGGTATGGTCTAGGTGCATATTGTGCAGCTGAAACCAGAGGATAAGGACATGGTTGATAAGCCATCGAAGGCGGAAGCAAAGCTTGAAAAGCTGGATGATAAGGCATTGGAGGAACAGGCTGAGAAGACACAACCATCCTGGCCAAGGCTTGTATGGCCTCATAAATCTGATCAATCTTGCTCTCTATCGAGTCAATCTCTTCCCTCATAGCAGCTTGTTCTTGTTGAGTCTGATCCATCAGTCCTCTAGTGTTGGCTCGAGTTAAGTACAGGCATCGGGAAAGATACGTGCGTCGGGAAACCAGCTTGAATTACTGAAGATGAAGGAACATGCAATGAGTTTACGGCTTTGGAATGAAATGCAAGATGAAAAAATAATGCAAATGAAATGAATATGCGTATGGATGCAATGCAAGATCCAGGATCACGAGTATAATCTGCTCTAAGGTTAACCATAGTAACGAGTAAATAACCGGTATCTCTGATAAAAGTAACCTTAACAGGTAGACTCTTATAGGATTGTTCTAAGTTCTTTACCCGTAAAACCACTCACAGGATAGTTTCTACGGTTATGGATAAGATACTCAAGGTCACGGACGCTAATCGTAATAACATCCTGCCAAAGGCTAGCTGTATTATGACGATAATAACGATAGGGTCTACCTTGAGTGGAGTTCTCATGATAGACATATGAGGAGCGGGTCCTCGGAGACTAACACTACGCAACTGTCAACATTGAAACTGGTTCAAAAATTGGGTCCCAGAGTCACAACCGTTTCATGAATCAAGTCATGCGACAGGCTAGCTGCATTATGACAAGATCTATGAATAGGTCTACTCTCTAGGGGGAGCTTTCATTCTAGGCTTGCAAGGAGCGAGTCCTTGGAGACTAACACTAATAACTTCCAATTCTAAACTAGGTGTTCCTCTTCTTTTTCAGAGCTCAGATGCCAACCCAGGATCCAACAAGCAGGTATGATAATAATCATAATAAAGAGAGAGAGAGAAAATAAACAAGCATAAATAAAAAGCATGAAGAAAATAGATAAGAAAAGAAAACATTGATCGCAAAGTAAACTAAGTTAGGCTTGACACTCTGACAGTCCCCAGCAGAGTCGCCATCTGTCGCACCTCGAAAAATACGACCCCGCGATAAAAGATACTGTGGATTAAAATTAAAACAACAGAGTCGCCACCGAACTTATTTTATTCCAATTAAGGAAAAGGAAAATATCGAGAAACCTTTTTTTGAAAACAGATAGAACAAGGTCTTTGAAACCAGATTCTAAGTTCGGGAGTCAATTCCGTAAGGGGAAGGTATTAGCACCCCTTACGACCGTTGTACTCAACGGGAACCTCTTAGCTTAACTTGCGATCTAATGTTGACTTATGCTTTCTGTTTTCTTCGAATAATAAAAAGTAAATGCGAACGATTCTAATATAAGGTTAATAGGAGAAATGGGTTATTTTGTTCCTAGGGTGCTCGGCAAGGAGTAAGATGTGTGTGCCTACGTATTCCCTTGTGCAATAGGAAAGTCAGAGCTTCGTAGTTCGTGGTACTAAGGTTAATTGGTTGGTTTGTTTTAGTGAACGATTATTTAGACCGCATTCAAACTGCTAAGCGTTGGCTTGTCTGCTCGCGATAGGAGGCTGAAGCGCTAGCTTGTTTGCGAGATAGAATGGATTTAAACAATGTTCATTCGGAAAAAATGTTCGGTTTAATTAATGTTTTTGGAATGAAAGGGTAAATAAACTGTGTCTTGAGGGGCGGGCCTCAGGAGAATTTATTCGAGAATTCGAGGAATGCTAGATTCCAGAATTCAATTCTTTCATTATTTGATATGTGTATTAAATATTTTAATTACGGGAAGTCGAATGAGCTGCATCCCGCGGGGCGAGCCTCGGGAGTGTTCATTCAAGAATTCGAGGAATGCGAGACTCCAGAATTCAGGTTATCCGTGCTTTGATAAAAACAATTGAACGTCGAATTCGAAAAAATTTGATGGCGAGGCATGATGCGCTCGGCTTACACTAATTCGCGATTCGATTAAAGCGACAAATTGTGAGGAACAATAAATAAGTGAATAAATTGTAAAAAATTAAATTGCAATAAGGTTATAAATACAACTAATTAAATTAAACTAATAATAAATTTAGTAATGCATTGAATAATCAAAATAATATGATAAAATAGAAGTAAATTAAATTTGTTTTGTCGAAATTGAATAATATCACAAATAAAATAAAAAAATGCCTCATATCAATTAAATTTTCCAATTAAAAAAATTGGAAATAATTTAATTTATTTTAAATCATTGGCCATAAAATAAAGAAATGAAAGTGATTCACTACTAATTTTTTAAGGCATTTTCTTAGACAGAACGATTACTAACAAAGAAACTGAAATAAAAAAAAGCTTATAAGAATTACTACATAAAAAAAATCAAGTTCTAACTAAACACAAAAATAAAGAAAATAAAAAAACGAAATGTAAAACAGATGGGGAAGGCATGTAGATTGGTGTGTGGGTAGAGAAGCTCATGGGTCTGTCTGTGGTTAGTATAGATTAATATGGGTCATTAAGCCCAAACCCTCACAATAAGTAAAACATGTAAATAATAAAAATAAATATAACAAGCAAATTAAAAAAACATAAAAAGAATTAAATAATAGAAAAACTTAGCAAATATAAAAGCATATCAGGATTCAAGTGACACCAACAATGCTCTTCTTCAATTTTTCAAAAGCAGAACGGCGGACAACCTACCCTACAGCGGCATTTCGGTCGGTGATGGCTCTCGATCTCGTATCAGCTCTCGAAAACACGATTTTGATTTCAGATCTCTCACGCTACTCTCGTGATGCGTCTCAGATTCTCAAGCTCTCAGTCTCTTTGAGTCTCAGTTTTCTCGGCTTCGTTTTCGATTCGTCTCCTTCCGTGTTCTATCTCCAACTCACAGTTTCGCGGCGACGGAAAGAACGAAACTTTCGTCTCTCTCTCTCTCTCTCGGTGCTTTCGCGGTTGCTGCGGTGGGTATGTGTGTGATGATGAACCGCAATTTGCTTTGGGTGGGATTTGTTTCACTGTGACTTGCATTTGTTTGCAGCGAGAAGGATTTGTTGGTCTGTGTTGATGGTGGTGAGATTCTTTTTGGGGATTTCAGATTTTTTTTGCTTTAGGATTAGTGTAGGTTCTGTGATTTGAAAGTGAGTTTGAATGGAAAAGATGATGGAAGGATGAGGTTAGTGAAAGGTGAAGGTGGGTTTGGCGTTTCCGGCATTTGAGGCACGCGGGTGGATTCTATCATTTCTGTTTGAGTGGTTTGTGCAGTTTTGGAAAAAGAAAAGGGGTTAATGGCGGGTCTGGTTTGAAACGGTAGCTGTTCGGCTTTCGTTTCTGGGTTTCTGCGGCTTTGTTTTCTCTTTCTTTTCTGTGTTTTGGATTGTGAGTTTATGAGGGAGCTAAGGGTGGCGGAAAAATTTATTTTGTTTGTTTTAGTGACTACTGGGTTTGAAAAGGTTGAGGATTTGAGGATTGAAGGTTAGTTTGAAGGTGGTTTAATGAAGGTATAAAATGTGCAGAAGATTTAAACATTTGGGTTTCTTGAGAGCTCGATTATAAGAATTTATTTGGTTTATTTTTTATATTTTCGGTGGTTTTTGAAGCTTGATTTAGGGAAGTATTTTGCAGGGTCTCAGTATGGTTTTCAAGCCCCTTTTTGAAGGATAATAACAGGCTTATTTATAAAGAGATTAGAGGGGTAAAATGGTAAGATAAGGATTAGGAAGAATCTTTTGCTAGCTGTGAATTTGTTATGCTGTGAGTTTGTGCCTTGCTTCATTTTAGGGGCCTGCGGAAATGGGGTAGTGGAGGTGATTGTGAGGTAGTGAAATTGGTGACAGAAAGTTTGTTACAGGCTGTATAAACAAGGGTGGAAAAGTTAATGAAATTTGTTTTTCTGAAACAACATTAAAAAAGTAACACTAATAACAATAAAAAAAAGTGATGATGATGGTATCAAAACTAATACTAATAATAATAATGATACTAATAATAATAATAATAATAATAATAATAATAATAAAAAACTTTATAATAATAAGACAATAGTGATAAAATGATTAATAATGATGATAATATTAAATAGAAAAAAGAAAATAGTTTTAATAACAAAACAACAATAGAAATAAAAATAATCCTTTTTTTGAAGTATTTTTGTGTAGAGAAGAGAGGAACTTGATGATCCATTAAAATGTAAAAACAACTCCTCTTTTTTTTTTGAATAATACTAATAATAATAAATAAATAATAGAAAAAACAATTGTGACAATGATAATAATTGGAAAATTGTGATACAAAAATAATAACAATGATATATTTTTTTGATTTTTTAGTAATGGGCTAAGAGTAGAAAAATGAACCAATGGGCTAAAAAAAATGTAACAATGGTTTTTGGTAAAAATAATAAATAAAAAATTTCTTTGAATTTTTTTTTGGGATAGTGAATCAAATAAAAAAAATAAAAAAGAATTTGAATTTTAAATTTTAAAGGAAATACATGCATTTTTTTGAATTTTTTCGAATACTAGACAGAAAAATAACGTAATACATATTTCTGGATTTTTTGAAATGGTGGTTAGACAGTAAAATAAAATAGCGCGGGTAGGACAAATTTGGGGTATGACACTGAGCAAGACCATGTCAAAATTCCTCTTATAAAGCACATTTCCATTCAGGAAGAAATTTCCTACTAATCTTCTCAAAGTCCTCTTATCTTTATCGGATGCCCCAAGTGGGTATTCCTGACTCTTCAAGGCTTGTCATCATGGACCTCTTCAATTGCAAAGGCTTGTCATCATGGACCTCTTCAATTGCAAACACATGAGCTGGTCTTTCAAGCCGCATCACCCTGATCATGGGAACATCATTCCACTGGTGCACCTTTATCATAGAAGTTATAGTTGCTAAAGCATCTGCCATCTGATTTTCATCACGAGGCACATAATGAAACTCAACTTTAGTGAAGAAAGTTGATATCCTCCTGGTATAATCTCTATAAGGGATCAAGTGGATTGATGAGTTACCCACTTACCCTTGATTTGATTGATTACCAAGGCAGAATCTCCATACACATCAAGATGCTTAATCCTCAGATCAATAGCTTCTTCAAGACCCATAATACAGGCTTCATACTCAAGGGAAAGTGAACCTTGCAGCAAAAGGAATATGTGAACCATGGGGAGTAATGATCATTGCCCAAATTCCTCTTCCGCGTGCATTCACAGCACCATCAAAAACTAAACCCCATCGAGATCCAGGCTCCGGCCCTTCCTCAATCAAAGGTTCATCACAATCTTTCATTCTCAAATACATCACATCCTCATCTAGAAAATAAAACTTGATTGGCTGGTAATCATCAATCGGTTGATGTGCCAAATGGTCATCCAAGATACTACCTTTTATAGCTTTTTGAGCTCGGTATTCGATATCATATTCTGACAACAACAATTGCCAACGAGCAATCCTCCCAGTCAAAGAAGGCTTTTCAAATATATACTTGATCGGATCCATTTTAGAGATCAACCAAGTCGTATGATTCAGCATATACTGGCGAAGACGCTTTGCAGCCCAAGCTAAGGCACAACATGTTTTTTCAAGCATGGAGTACCGAGACTCACAAATAGTGAATTTCTTACTCAAGTAGTAAATTGCATATTCTTTTCTTCCAGAATCATCTTGCTGACCAAGCACACAACCCATGGAATCTTCCAACACAGTCAAGTACATAATCAACGGTCTACCTTCCACCGGAGGAGACAAGATAGAAGGTTCAAGTAGATATTGTTTGATACTTTCAAGCGCTTTCTGACAACATCTGTCCAGATACAACCTTTGTCTTTCTGAAGCAACTTGAAAATCAGAGCACATGTGACAGTCATGTGAGAAATAAACCTCGAAATATAATTCAAACGGCCCAAGAATCCTCTTACTTGCTTTTCAGTTCTTGGAGCAGGCATTTCCTGAATAGCTTTAACTTTA
Organism: Lathyrus aphaca; assembly: GCA_963966055.1. Lineage (NCBI taxonomy): Eukaryota > Viridiplantae > Streptophyta > Magnoliopsida > Fabales > Fabaceae > Lathyrus > Lathyrus aphaca. Next base: position 273,618,326 of record OZ014519.1, on the reverse strand, counting down.
TCAAGATCAAGTTCAATGCCTCTTTGGATGACAATGAAACCTAACAACTTTCCAGAACGTACACCAAACGTGCACTTGTTCGGATTCAAACTAAGTTTAAACTTCCTGAATCTCTTAAACAACTTCAGCAAATGTTCAACATGATCTTCTTTATTCCTCGACTTAGCGGTCATATCATCAACATATACCTTAATTTCTTTGTGCATCATATCATGGAAAAGTGTGGTCATAGCTCTTTGGTATGTCGCACCAGAATTCTTCAATCCAAAGGGCATCACTCTGTAGCAGAATGTTCCCCATGATGTAATAAATGTGGTCTTTTCCATGTCCTCATGTGCCATCTTTATTTGTTTATAACCGGAAAATCCGTCCATAAAAGAGAACACATCAAACTTATTTGTATTATCTACCAACACATCAATGTGTGGCAATGGAAAATCATCTTTTGGACTGGCTTTATTCAAATCTCTATAATCAACACACATTCGGACTTTTCCGTCTTTATTTGGAACAGGCACAATATTGGCCACCCATTGAGGATAATTAGATGTCACAAGAAAACCTGCATCAATCTGCTTTTGAACCTCATCTTTGATCTTTATTGCCATATCAGGTTGAGTTCTTCTCAACTTTTACTTCATAGGTGGACATTCGGCCTTCAGCGAAAATCTATGCTCCACAATATCAGTATCAAGACCTGGCATGTCTTGATAAGACCAAGCAAACACATCAACATATTCTCTAAGAAGCTCTACAATCCTCTTCTTAACATCAGGACCAAGCAATGCTACAACTTTGACTTCTTTCTTATCATCTTCAGAACCCAAGTTGACTATCTCTATAGACTCTCCATGAGACTGAATAACCTTCTCCTCGTGCTCAAGCAACCGAGAAATTTCATCAGGAATCTCTTCAACGTCCTCTTCTTCAGCTTCAAACATAGGGAATTCAAAGTTGGGAGTGGGCATAGGATCATTGTTTTCAATGGGTTTATCAATCAATCTGCACAATGATTTTATTTTTATTTTAGAGTATGAACAAAAATGCAAACATTATGCAGATAAACAATAGTTATTTTTATTTTTGGGTTTTTTATGTTACCATTTCTCAGAATAAAGCAAAAAGGAAAAACACATATGGAAAATAAAAAAATAACATTTTATTGATGATGATAAAATTTGAAACAAAGCTCGACAAACATCACTTTCACCTTGGGCAGAGTGAAAGGATTTTTGAAAGAAAATAAAACAAATTACTTTGAAGCATGAACAATAGAAGGAACATCAACAGCAATCCAGTTCTTGCAAATCTTTCCGTGTGTAACAAAGTTAAGAATTTCTTCATCTTCATCATCTTCAATGATGGCAGCAACAGAATGATCGTTGATAAACCCATCATTTTGGAATCTTTCCTGAATAGTCTTTAGGTTTTTGAGAGCCATACCTGGTGCAAAACTAATACCAAATCCTTCTTTATTGTCGACAGCATCAATGACTCGTCCCCAACCGTCAGATTGACCAGTTTCAAGGATGCGCAGAGCATCCTTGAGATAAGACATATGCATGACATTCTTCTTAACAACATTACCAACAACAGAAAGAGCCTGAAATGAAGTTCCCACCTCTTCTTCAGCATCAATATAGGAGAAAGATGACAAATTGCTCACTAGCATTACCTTTTCATCGCCAATAGTCACTAATTTCCCATCTTTCACAAACTTCAGCTTCTGATGGAGAGTAGATGTCACAGCTCCTGCCTCATGAATCCAGGGTCTTCCAAGGAGACAATTGTAAGCAGGATGTATATCCATTACTTGAAAAGTAATTCGGAATATAAACGGTCCAATAAGAATAGGAAGATCCACTTCACCAATCAATGTTGTAAACACCCCAAATTTTCCCTCACTTTTTCTCACACCATGGCTTGTGATCTTTCATTTTTGCATAAGCATAGGCATACCATCTCATATTGCATATTTGTTTCATTGCATAATTCCATTTCATCTGCATCTAGGGTTTGTGATCTAAGCAAACCAAGAAGTAATCTAAGACATCCCAAAGGAATTTAAGCTTTCCAAGAGGGTCCATGTGTGTTCCATGATCATAAGATGCTCCCATAAGTTCACAAATGTCAAGGGATCACAAAGTATGGCAAAGGCATAGAGGCAGACTGAAGATTTCCTGCACAGATGACCTAAAATTAGGGTTTTGGTTTCAGAGGCCTTAATCCCAAATTTTTTGGTCATTCTTGTTTCTAATGGTATTAATATGTTATAAGGATCATGTGTACCAAATTTGATGAAGAAATTCACTGTGGAAGTCATCTGATCATTGGGTAACTTCTTGAGCAAGTAATTTCAAAATCAGGGCATCTGAGGCCTCTATCAAGGGCACCAAAGGGTCATCATCATCATTTTGAGTTTCTATGATCTTTATTTGATCATTGAAGATGTTGGAAATTCACAAAGTTGAAGAATTTTGAGCCAAATGCAAACTTGCCATTTTTGGAAATGACTTGTAATGGAAACTTTCCATTTTGGGAAAGATATTCAACATATTCTTTCATGACCAAAAATGCTTCAAATGAAAAATTCTTGGGCATGAAAGTTGTAGATTATGTCTTCCCATTTTCAAAAGGTACAAGAACATGTCTTGATTCATCCTAGAACTCAAGATATGGCCTTTCAAAGTTGGCAAAAATCCTATAATTTTCAAAATCATGCCAAAGAGGGAATTTTGCAATTTCACTTGCCAAGCCATTTCATGACCTCTAATCAACTTCTATGTATCATAACATGTCAAAGCAACTTCAAAACCTCAGAATTGGCCCAAGAGTGCATGGTTTTCATGGCTTGATTCACAAGAAATCTCAAAATGACAATTATGCATAACTTTGCAAAACCTATTGCAACTCTTCATCCACTTGTGCCAGCTGCATAAACTTGTTCCTAAGGCCATCCATGAATCAAACTGAGGCCAAGACATCCCAAAAGCCAGCTCTGACTCATCCCATGCTTATGGTACCATAAATTTTGACTTTTTGCAAATCAAGCCATACCAATCAGCCTGTGCCACAACCACTCTCTGGCCAATCAGCATGACTTATATGGACATCAAGGAGCCCATTTCACACAAGTTTGGAGCCTGAATCCTCAAGAACTCAGAAATCCCAAAAATTTCCATAACATTTACTCTCTTAGAAACTCACTCCTCAGCCATCAAAACTTAAAATTTCTTTCACCATTCAACTCCACATAACACAAGGAGCATTTCACACCCATCACCATGGTCTGAAACACCCTAAAAAAACACGATTTCTGTTGAACCAGACCTGAACCCTTCAAAATAGCCCAAATAAACTTCATCCAAGCATTCCATTAGCACAAAGGGGACCAGAGGAGTCATTTTGCACAAGAGGGAGGTCCTGAAAGCTCCATTTTGAAGATGCTCAATTCAGGTATTCATCAAGAACAATTTTTCCAGAACTCTTTTTTCTTGTTATCAAATGATTTTATATGCTTAGCTGATCACTCTGATATGTTTAGATATGAAAATGGTTGAGAAATGAGCATGTATGGTTGTTTTGAAACTTTGCCTGTGAAAATGTTATTTACTCGATTTTCATGATTCTTGTGATATAAATGATGTTTGATTATTGATTTTGATTGTATGATGCATGGGGAGTGTTTTTGGGCAGTTATTTTGGCTTGGGGTGGCCTGGGGAAGAAGATAGATTGAGGGACTGGCCGGAGAAGACGACCGGAGCTTATCTCCGGTCGCCTGAGATTAGTTAGGGTTTTGTTGCCAGATTGAATGAGGACCCTTGGTTGTTGATTAGGTTAGCGTATGGATGGTTCTGATCATTTCATTAAACCCTAATCTTTTAATTAAATTAATTTAGGATTAATTAAATAAAAACCCAGTTTGAATATCAGCCATACGATTGCGTGCGCAGTCAATGCCTTTTCCCCCAGTTTGAATCCTGGCCATCAGATCTTCATACTTTTCATTTTAATTTATTTTTATTCATTTTCTTTGCATTTCTTTTGTTCATTTTATTAAAAATAGTAAAACCATCAAAAAATTCTCAAACTTTGCAATTTTTTTTCAAATATTTTTCTTAACCTAAAAACATTTTTATTTTTATTTTTTGCATTAAAAAAGCATTTTTAAAATATTTAAATGTTATTTTTAATTAATTAATGGATTTTAATTAATTAAAAATGCATTTAGGTTTCTAAAAATCACAAAAAAAATCATGAAGCATTCCAATACATTTAGGAACATTTTCAAACTCACCATACAAAATTATTTTTAGGTTTGATTCCATTTTCACTATTTTCTTTGAATTAGGGTTCTTAAAAATCACATTTTCTAACCCTAACTTGAAAAATTCTTTTCTGCCTAACCATGATGAGTTTGAACTTGGTTCTTTTTACATTGTTTCACATATTGCATATAGTTTCTAGGTTATTTACCTCATAATTGTATCTTGCATTTTCAATTTGATTTTCATTTTACCTTTAGAAGCACCCAAAAACCCTAGCAAACTTAGAAATTTCATAACTTTCACTAGGTTAAGCTTCTGAATTTCTCCTTTGGGTTGTGATCTTATATGGGATTAGGGTTTGTTTGAGCTTGATTTCAAATTTTTATCATGTTGAATTATTGTGGTTTGGTCTTATGCATCTCATGTTGTCTTAAAACCCTAATTTTGCATCTTCATTTGCATTCTCCTTTGCATATCATCATCATATGAACTTTCCATGACATGTCAAACATTTGTATGACATATTAGACATCTTAATACATGCTTGAACATTTCTTGATCATTTCTTCATTCATTTTCCATGTTTTGCATTCATTACATTTCATGAACATCCATGTGTTTTCAAGCTTCAAAACATGCTTCCATTACATCTCATCTTTGTATGATCATTCATATGCATCTTGTATGACTTTGCATCATTTCATATGCCATTTAAATTGAATTTTCACTTCTGACTTTGGTCTTTGCACCTTCATTTGTCTTATTTCTTTTCATTCCATGTCTTATGCATTCATACTAACATTTCAGGAACTTTTGGTAAGTTATCTGGGAGGTGGATTTTCGTTCACCTCCCACCTCTTATTTCCTTTGCATTTGCATTATTATTTGTCTTTGAAGTGAACTTTTTTCACTTGTGTCTCTCTTGTTCCTTTATTTCTCCTAAGTTACTTATCTTCTTCAGGAAGTAAGTAACTTATTATCTCTTTCTCCTCCTTTTTGCATCTGCTTCATCCATGGTGGCCTTCCTAAAGATATTTTCTCTTAAGCCTCACAAACCATAGGATGTCCAAGCATGATAAATTTTAGGGTTTTATAGTCCCCCTTAGTCTTTTATCTTTGAGTCTCCTTGAGTCTCTCTTTTCATCTCTTAATCAGAGACTAAACTCTTAAAGCTTTAGGACTTTGGAATTAGGGTTATGTCTGCATCCTTATCTTAGGATGGAGTGTGTAACTTTAATACTTAGTGTTAAAACTTTAATTTGTTTACACCTCTTAATCAAAACACATTAATAATCATTAAGACTTTATCTTGTAACTTGGGCCTTACATTAGGGTTCTATCTCTTCCTTATGGCTAAGAGGGACTAACCCTAGTGTTTAATGGACAAGTCCCCCTCAAGTTGTCTTACAAACCATAAAATCCACTTCTTAATCTCATCTTTTAATTAAAATCCATTTAATAAAGGCTTTTTATATAATGAATTTAATCCCTAACCATGGATTAAGTTGAGGTATCTTCCTCAGCTTAAGTGTCTTTATCTATCATCCTTCTATTAGGATGGTTTAATGAGTTCACTAATTTGTGATTAGAGATTAAACTCATTACTTAACACTAAACAAAAACCCAAAAACATCTAAATAATCACAAGTAGGTTAATGATCTTAATCTTACATCATCATGGTAATTAAGTTGAAATGCTTATCTCATAATTAAGTAGGCTCATTATCCCTAATCAGGGAGGATATGATGAGTTTACAATCTTTGATTTAGACTTAAGCTCATTAACTTATGCAAAACACCCAAAACAATAAAAAACTGAAAAACACAAAAAAATAAAATAAATGTCTCCTCCGGGATTCTTTTCTCATCACACTCATTCAAAAAACGAGAACTCGCTTCTTCCGCCTAATGCAAGACAGTTAGCACTCGAGCCAGACGAGTCATACACTTGAGCATAGACAAGTCAGCAGTTCACATTCAATTTTATTTTCCAGTCTCTTTGAGCCGAACTACGATGTTCTGACTTCCTCATTGCACGAGAGGATATGTAGGCATAACTTAACAGTTATCGAACAAAAGTCTCTTTGTCATCCCCCTCTTTCAGCATTCTTTTCTAAGCCTCAGTTCTTGAGCAATTCACCCTTTTGCACTGACACCTGTACTTTCTTTTCTTAGCTTTTGCACACAGATAGCACATACACCTACCCCTTTTAAACACAATCTTGTAAGCATGGATCCTGTCGAGTACGATGCACGATCTGGGTGCTAATACCTTCCCAGGTCGTAACCAACCCCCTCTCACAATTTCTCTGGTTCACAACCGTCTTATCCATATCTTTCCAGGTTTATGCAGCATTACCTTTCCTTCGGGATAAAAATGCCCAGTTGGCGACTCTATTCAATTCAACCTCTTTCTCTTTCGCCGACAGTTCGCGTTTGCACCAGGATGAAAATCCGGGGAGCAACAGCTTGGCGACTCTACTGGGGAGATAATCTTTGCAACCAAGGGCTTCTGGTTCTTTTTGTGGGTTTCTCCTAGTGCTTGTTTGTTTGTGTTTATGGGGGTGTTATGTGTGCTTTTTGTTTATTTCTTTATTTACTGCTTTCTGTACAGCTTTATTTATTGCTTTCATTTACTGTTTTATGAATTTCATATAATTATCATCATATCATGTGCTGGATTTGTTGTTTTGCCTTGGTGGGGAGGGGTAACTCAGTGAGTAAGGTTCCACACCAGGAACCTGAGTGACACATAGGATTAGAGTGGCTTCATATTCTTTACCATTCCATTTCAGTCTGGTGTGGGAATATGAAACACGATTCAGATGTGGGTTTCTTCTTGAGAACTTTGTGCTACGGATTTCCTGTAGTGCTAGGGCTATCTGGGAAGCTTGCTAAGTTTGGATGACCTTTTTAGACGACCTTCTGCATCTGAGGTGAATTAGAGGAGGATTCTTTATGATTAATGTAAACATTGTACCTCCGGGTTAGAAGTGTTTACACTTCTCATAATAGATCCAAGTCTGAGGATCCTTGTTCTAGAACAATACCTGTGAGGGGGTTGGGATGTTTACAGGTTTGCAGGAACCCTTGGTCTCATCATACCCTGTTACTGATAATATTTTAAGTTTACACTATTTTGGACTGATTCTATGAAACCCTGGACTTGTAACTCTTTATTTGAGTCCCCCACCTGGTTACTGTTTCTCTAGCCTCCATCTGGATTTCTGAAAACTATGGACCCTATCCAAAGCAAATGGAAAATCCAGCACCTGATCACAAACCCTTGCATATCATTCTGCATCATTTTGACATTTGTCTATTTGTTTTACAGGGTATCCACATCTTCTTTGGTTTGGTTTTGATTGTTCTTCTGCTAAGCCACCTTCATCATTTATCTTCATCAGAGATTTTCTTCAGTTGGCATCATCATCAGTTATCTTCATCAGAGATCTTCTTCAGCTGATATCTTCTCTAGTTGTCTTCATCAGTATTTCTCCTCAGCTATCTTCAATCAGCATCCATCATCAGTATGGACTCATCCAGGAAGAGCAACATCACTTATCATTACTTTGAGCCCTCCTTAGCAGGCATCAGGCAGATTCAGTCACTTATCACTCCTGATCATGTCCCTTTATTCAGGGAACATTATGGTGGTATTATGGACATGATCATGGACTTGGATGAATCACAGAGGAGCATGATTCACACTTGCCTTCAGTTATATGACCCTCCTCTCAGATGTTTTACCTTTCCAGACTTTCAGATGGGTCCTCTGTTAGAAGAGTTTTCCATATTGTTGGGTGTCCCTATCAGGAGAAGGATTCCTTTCAACCCTGAGATGACTCCTCCTAGGAATGAAGACATAGCTAAGGCCCTACACTTGGAAGCCACCATCATTGATCAGCATATGACCACCAAGGCTGGAATCCCAGGCCTCCATTTGGACTTCTTAATCACTCAGGCCACCAGTCATGCTGCAGTTGGGAAGTGGGAAATTGTTTGTGCTCTCCTGGATCTTAGTATATATGGAATCATCTTGTTTGCAGACGAGCCTAAGTTTGTAAGCAAGAATGCTATCCATATCTTCTTTCTGAAGAATCCAGTTCCTACCTTACTAGGGGATTTCTACTACTCAATGCATCAGAGAAATGAGAAGCAGAGGGGAAGATTAGTCAGATGTTGTGCACCTCTCTTCTACTGTTGGTTATTGAGACACTTGCCAAAGACAGAAGCGTTCTTGAATCCACATCAGTCAAGGAATTGGGCTAAGAGGATGATTTCCCTTACTTTAGAAGACATCAGGTGGTGTACTCAGAGCACCAAGGGCAGAGATATAATTACAAGTTGTGGGCAGTATCCTAATGTACCTCTTATTGGAGTGAAGGGTTGCATCAACTAGAATCCTTTTCTTTTCAAAAGGCAGCTAGGGTATGCCTTAGTACATCCACCAAGAGAGCAGGATTTAGTAGAGACCATTTACTGTGATGTTCAGAATAATCATGCCATCATTCGACAAGTAGCCTGGGCTTGGGAAAACATACAGACAAAAGGGACTACTATTCTTGGAAAGTGCAACAACATAGCTTCACCTCATTACATTGATTGGTCTCGCATCAGAGGACAGGTCACCCGCATGCCATTCATCCTGGAAAATGTGCCAGAGCCATCAACAGTAGAGCCTGTAGCTACAGTCAATTTAGAGGATTTTGAGAAGTTGAAAGAGAGGAATACCCAGCTTTCTGAAGCTCTGAAGAAGACCCTCTGGGAGAGGAATGATAGTCTTCTGGACAATGAGAGGTTAGAGAAGCTCTGGATCGAGCATATGACCAAGATTGAGAAAACAGATGATTACATCAGAAAAGCCCGAGCAGGGGAGTTTGTATTGACGAATGCTTGCAAAGAAGCTAAGATTCAGAAAGCCAGAGCTGAGCACTACTTAGAAGAGAGTCAGGCTAGATGGATCATAATTACTGAGGCTCATTCACAAGAAGATCAGAAGACCCAGGCTAGGATAGAGTAGTTGGAAGCTAATGAGAAGAAGAGTCAGGAAGCCTTGTTAGCAGCACAGAAGGAAATCTTTGAGTTAAAACTGCGGGCAGGGTTGAAGAGATCAAAAGACCAAGATAAGTATAAGAAGTTGACAAGTGCGATTGCCACCAAGAACCTTCTTATCAGGACCATCACAGAGCATCCAGTTGGACCAGTGACTGATGCTCTCCTGAAGGAAGTCAAGGAGGATGACTTTGGGCTGGATGTTTGATTTCTTTGTATTTGTATTTTTATTTTGGTTGTACTTATTGATGATTTTGTTGTATTCTGACCCACCATGGGAATTTGTTGTAATCACAAACTATGTATCTTTGCATTTGTAATATATGGTTTATGTGTTACCTGGAGTATCTTTTGGGCTTCATTTCTCTTCAACATCATCATTCCTCGAGGTCTGGAGGGTCAAAACCAAAGAACCAAACCAGATACTCTTGGAAGACAAATAGACATACTACATTGCATTCTAACCACATTCTTTGTCTTGTAGGTGTTTTGTGGTGGTTTTCTCACTTTGCTGTTGTTTCAGGAAACATTGCTCGAAGGAGGGTTTTCCCCATCAACAGAGCTCACCGGTATCCGACAAGAAACAACCTTCCGAGCTTACAGATGGACCAAGTTCAGCAAGATTTGACTGACGTGAGAACACAGATGGCTAATGAGAGGACTGAGATGAGGGCTCAGATGAACCAATTCATGGCAGTAATGACTGGGTTGGCTCAAAGCTAGGAAAGATTAAGAGAGTTGGTCGAGCGGCAAACTCTCGAAGAGAATCATCCAGGTACAGGAGGTACTAGTAACAATGATCACGGACAACCACAAACAGGTGCGCCAGAGTTTGGGTCTCACCTCAATCCTGAAATTAATGCTATCAGGAATACTCAAGGAAACACTGGAGGTCGTGCCTTGCAAGAGGACCCTCAAGAGGAACAAGTTACAGTAATTGGTGCTGGGGATGAAGCCTATGATCATTGTCTGGACGAAATAGCAGAAAAGCTGAGATCTCTGGAGTCCCAAAACTCTTTGGGATTTGATGTTATGGACATGGGTTTGGTTGAGGGATTCAGGATTCTTCACAAATTCAAGCATCCTTGCTTCGAGAAATATATGGTACCTCTTGCCCACGTACTCACTTGCAGTCCTTTCAGTGGAGACTGAAAGCTTATACCATGGACGGAAAGTTGTGGTTGTTCTACTTTGAAGACAGTCTGACTGAGGCATCCCGTGAATGGTATTCTCACCTGTCAAGGGCAACAATCAGAAACTGGAAGGATTTGGCCGAAGCATTCTTACGTCAGTATCAGTATAACTTGGACATGGCTCCCAACAGGACCATCCTAATGGGTATTGTAACACCCCAAATTTTCCCTCTCCTGTTTAGCATAATCATTATATCATAATCATCATCAACATGTCATGTCCTTAGCATATTGCATAGAAAAATGAGGCATAGAACTTGCATGTTCTAGCATAAGGCATATGATCAATCATCATGGAAATTCAAGGCTCACAAGGCAGGTTACAAGGTTGACATCACGGTTAAGGCCTTGGAAGGGATTGAGGATCAAAATCAGATCAAAACGGTTGGCGTCGGGTGATTCCTGAGGTTTCCCACCAAAAGGAGGTAAAATTAAAAATTCACTGGCGTTAACCGGTTAACGGATTGGTTAACCGGTTAACGGCTGCGAATTTTGAATTCCAGCAGCATTTTTCAGCATATGTTATTTGGTTCCAATTTCCAATTTTCTGATTTTTATTAATTTGAATTAAAAGAAGGATCTAGAGCACTTATCCAAGCCTAATTCCATTGCTAAATCCTAATCTCATTACCAAACCATAATTTTGGATCCCAAGCCTAATTTTTGGGCCCCAAACCTAAACCATATTTAATCCATTTCTCTCCAAACCAAGGGGTCTCTCTCATTTTTTTCATTCTCATTCTGAATTTTCACTCTTCTCACTCACAATTCTCTCACTTTTCTCTCCCAATTTTCCAAATCACTCAAAGTTCCTCTTTGGAGATCACACAACTTTGCCTTAAGGTGTGTAGATCTTGGAACTAGACCTCCATCCTTAGCTTCATTGCATCTTTTTGCTGGTTTAATTGGTGATTCAGATCTGGTTTGGGATCTAGAAGTGCTTTTGGATCCAAAATTATGCATCAAGACCTTGTTCTTGCATTTATTTTGCATGAAGTGTGAAGCTTAGCACCGAATCTTCAAATTTTTCCGCGAGATCTCTCATTTCCAGCTCAATCTACAATTACCAAAGCATACCTCTGCTTTATAGGTTGGTTAATTTCAGATCTAGCTTTGTTTTAGCTTATTTGCATGCTTATGCTTTAGATCCACCATATGCTTGTGTATTTTCTTATGTTGCTTGAATTTATTGATCGATTTGTGACCGGATCTATGTGCTAATGTTCTTGAGATTAATGATGTCATTTAATGTGAATTGATCCACTTATTTTCATGCTCAATTGATTGCTGGTCTGGTGTGAGATTAATTGGATAAGCTGGATTTGAGCAGATTTTCTGCAGGTTTTTGTTGTTGTTTTTAAAGCGTTAACCGGTTAACAGATTAGTTAACCGGTTAACGCATCTGTTTTTTGTGTTGTTTTCTATAGGTTTGGCATGGTTAACCGGTTAACGGATTGGTTAACCGGTTAACACTGAAGCAGTATGCCATATTTGCTTTATTTTGGGCATGTTTGATCCCCTTACTTGTTTTAAATGCCATGGATTATTGTATGATCATTGAATATGCTTGTTTAGGGTGATTTGCTTGATAGTTGATGTTGCACCCCAAAATTTTCCCTCACCTAGACAAGACATTATGTACTAAGGTGTCCCAAGAGGTTCACAAGGTTCACAAGGTATCTCAAGAGGTTCACAAGGTTCACAATTAGTCAGAAAGTTTGACAATCCCCTCAGACAAAGCATCCTCCTAAGCAATGCACCCTAAACTAGGGTTTTAGATTTCATCAGGCTAAATGGACTTTCAAGGCCTCAAGTGAGCTTCATAGAATCCTATATGTCTTCAAGAATCCCTATGTCAAGTTTCAAGGCTTTCCCAAAAAGTTAGCTCAGTCAGATGATCAGATATGCAAAAATCAGTCAAAGTAGTTAAAAAGACAAACTAAGGTCAACTGTGGTCAAACCAAAGTCAAACTTCATGATTTTTTGCCAACATCAAGTATATGAACTAAAATTCATCATTTGATCAAGGGTTGATCATGATTCATCAAGGAAGTTTCAGATCATCAAGAATCAGGAGTTTCTAAATTAGGGTTTTCATAGATAAAGTCAACTGAACTTTGACCAGCCATAACTTTCACATGCTTCATCAAAATTTTCCCATCCAAAGCTCATTTTGAAGGAAATTGAATTCTCTACAACTTTGTGTCTCACAAGCCAATCCCAAAAATGCTTCATTTGGAAGGTATGAGCTAAGACATTATAGGTCATTTTAAAAGTCAACAAAAAGTCAACATCTTCCAAAGGGCATAATTTGAAAATGATAAAGTATATGGACATGAGACCAAAGAGGTTGGTTAGGACTCTCTAAGCTTTCCAAAATGTCTAAGAACACCTTTATAGCCTTAAAATTGAGGGATTTATTCCTTTTCAAAGTTGGGAGATTTTTGAGAGGTATATTGAGCAAATGGGGTCTTAAAATCAATTCTTTTCATATGGGCCTACCATTGTGCAAGCCAATCCTTGTGATATCATCCCACACGACCCAATGACAAGCAATTATGATTTTTTATATTTTATTTGATATTTATTTGAATTTTATTCATTTTAATTCAAATTAAATCAAAATAAAATATAAAAATCAATATTTGGACATGATTCTTCTTCTAGAAATTCATCAATGCTATTTAACATGATTGGATCTTATTCAAATTCATGCTAGAACAGATTGGTATGCAAATATTTGATTTTTCACATATTTTGATCATGAGGTTTCTTCACATTCAAGTCATTCAAAAAAGCCCATAAATCCACAAGATTGTTGACCTAATTCACTCTACTACATAAGGATAACAAAACCATTGCATTAGGGACGAATTTCCAGCCTCCAAGAACATCATTCAACCTTCAATTTTTCAAGCAAAAACTCAATTTCGGTTTCATACATACAAGCAATTCCCAAGCTATTTGAAGGTTGAACTAGCTTCCTTGAAACATTTAGAATGTATTGGGATCATCACATTCATCAAATACCTCATCAATCATGGAAATCGAATGGATGTTCATGCTTGTTTTTTATTTTTTCGTTTGCATTGATTCAGATATGATAAATTGTTTTCGATTGTTTAATATTGTTTGTGATGCAGTAAGGAACGTTTCTGGGCAATCGTATTGAAGAACCATAGCCTAAATCGTATTCCACCATATTTAGGGTTTCAAAAACCTTGAATTGGGATTTCGTCCACAAGCCAATTTTAGGCCAAATTAAGAACATATTTGAGTTTATTGGTTTGTGTTTGTATGATCTGGGTTGTTAAACTAAATTTATTGTTGGAATTTTTAATGTTTGAATGTACAAGACATGTAGTGACGGAAAAAACTCGTCACTACAAGCTCTAGTGACTGACAAAGTGTCACTATAGCCTAATACAATGGTTGGAGGTAGAAGACGACTACGCGCGCGCGAATTTCATTTTTTATATTTAGTTTTATTATTTAATTAATGTTTTGTGTTTTATATCAGTTGGAAGCAAGTGGCGTGGTGGTGAGCGTGTACGCGTATGAGACAGACGACCTGGGTTCGATCCCCAAGTTATTCTTTTTTGTTCAAAATTCCTTTTATTTTGCAGGCTTAATATATAAATGTCAATGCTCATCATATGTTCACAAAGCGCAACTGGCCTGGTGGTAGTGACGCTGGACCAAGGATATGAAAGCCTGGGGCGTGGGTTCGAATCCTAGCCCCATGTATTTTGCTATTTTTTTTCAATTCTTCTTGTTTATTTGTTCATTTATATTATTTAACTTATTTAATTTCTTATAAAAAAAGACTTTCTTAATATCCCACTAATATTTTAATTAATATGTGTATAAATGAAAAAAATTCTTTATTATTTTTATTAATATTTTGTATATTAGAATGAATATTTAATTTTCTTTAATAAAAAGTATATATAAATTTGTAAATAAATATTAATTATTCTTTCTAAATAATTTTATTAATCTTTATCATATATAATTTGTAAATAATTTATTTAAATCTTATTTAATTTCTAAACCAAAATACTAACCCTAATTTTTCATAATTAAAATACTAACCCTAATTTTTCTTCTAACCCTAAAAATTAACTTATTTTTTCTAAACCCTAATTATTAATCTTTATTTTTATTAATATGTAAATAACTTTATATTTTGTTTATTATTATTAAATTTGTTATATTTTCTTAATTAACTTCTAAAAATTTTCTAATATTTATTTAACCTAAAAATAATTTTTCTTTTTAAATTCTTATTTTCTTTATTTATTATTCTAACCATTATTATTATTATTATTTTATTATTGCTAATATTTTGTGATTTATTTATTATTCTTATTATTTTTATTATTTTTATTTTTATTTGGTTATTATGTATCTGCTAAAGCCATGTAATATTTGTAGGTTTATTTTCTATCTTTATTTTATTTTGTAAATATTTTATTGTATTGTTAGTAATCTTAGGGTGTGTATAACCTATATGTGATTAAAAATAACTTAGAAAATTAATTTAAATAAGATAAATACTTGAATATAAACACTCACACACGTAAGTCGATCTTTGATCGCCATCTTGCACTTCCTAGGGTAATCCTCTCAGTTGCCTTAAATATGGTCAAGTCCCTCGAGTATAGGGGTGTCTTAAGCAAAGTCCCTTCATCAAATCATCAAGTCCCTACAGTTTAAAATATCAAGTCCCTTCGAGGTTGCCTACGGAATAATGATCTTGTCCCTTCGAATAAATGATGATAGTCCCTAAGAATTGCTAAAGACACCCCTCAAAGTTGCCTTCTATGACAATACGATGACCCTACGCTTGTCCCTTAACATCCAAGGTAATGACTACCTATTCCTTAATAATAGGGCTAGTCTTACCATTGAAAGAACATATGAGAACACGAAAGACTTAATCTAGGGTAGGTACCTCATAGTTACTTGCTCACACTTTTCAAAATTACTTTTACACCTCACAATTTCTAAACTAGGCTTTGTATACACCCATACGAGGGTCATTACAAAGTACTTAAAGAAATTTTTCTAACCACACACTATACGTTTTAAAAACAATTTAAGTGAGCTAAGTAACTAAGAGCCCATGGATAACCATGGATATAAAGGGTGCTAACACTTTCCCTTTGTATAACCTACCCCCCGAACTCAAGTCTGTTAAAATAGATCTTTCCTGTTCTTTTATGTCCTTTCCACTGGGATAAAATAAAAGTCGGTGGCGACTCTTGCTATCCGCAACATGACTAAAAGTCAGTTCTCCCATCGTGTTACAGTTGATGCATGCTTCCATGTTCTCGACACGTAAATGCTTGTATGTGCTATGTTTGGCATTCTTGTTTGATCTTTGTGATGTGAACCTTGAGCATGCTAATTCCATGTTTTCATTGATGAGCATGTGCTGGATTTTGCTAACACTTGCAGGGGCTTATGGTAAGAGAAGTGTGGAATTATTTATGTGCCTTATGCCATCATGTGTTGCAATTATGTGCCTTATGCCATCATGTGTTGCAATTATTTTCCTCATTTCAAATCTTCATCATTTCCCTTTTTGGTTTGCTTTCTCTTTGTGCTTTTTTATGTGCCTTATGCCATCATGTGTTGCAATTATTTTCCTCCCCCTTTAGGAGCAACTTATCTCCTTTAGAGGAGTAAGTTTCTTGCTAGCTTTCTCCCTCTTTTTGCTCCTCTTTGGTTCTGCTTTCTTCTTCTTAGGATAGTTGAAACCTCACTAACCTTAGGACCTCTTTTGCATGACAACTTTAGGTTTAGTCTTTCCCCATTTTAGACTTTTGCCTTTTTGCTCCTTTGGTTCTTTCTCTTCTCAACAAAATCTAAAAACATTAATAATAAAAGAAGTGACTTCTTGTGTAATAGCCTTATTCCATGAGGCATATGTATTCATTCCATCTTGGAATAGTACATTTGTCTAGCATGATGCACAAGTCGGATCATGAAGTCATCTTCATCGAGAAAAACCCTAAAAAATACTTCTTCATTTTTAATCACTAAAACACCTAATAAATTCAACAAGTCAATGAATTTAGGCCCTTGCCTTTGGAAACAAGTCTTGGATAAGTTATCCTTGCTTGGTGTGCTTGTTCTATTATTCCATCTTGGAATGTAGTGACAAGTACACATTCCATGGAAAAGAGCTTGAGTTCATTCTCTTGTGCCACACAAATAAAAGCTCATAAAAAAACACAAACAAACAATAAGCGTCTCTCCTTCTGGACTTCTTTTCTCATCTCCTTCGCTCCGTCCGCGAACTTGCTTCTTCTTGTCATTTTGCAAGATGGTAACACACTCGTCGTTCGAGCCTGCAACACCTAGGCATTGGCATAGGCAGTTCAAGCCTTAAGACACAAGCAATCTTTTCCACCCATAGTTAGGGGAACTACGGCGTCTCTGATCCTCATGTCCAGTTGAGGTACGTAGGCAGCGGGGTAGGGCCTGTTCGAGCACAATCTTTATTTTCCCTACATTTTCCTTTTTTAGTTCCTTTCTCATTCTAGTTCATTTTCTTTTTGTAGAAGCTTTCATTCCTTCACCCTTTGAAGCATTTTCTTTGCAAGCGTCGATCCCGTCGGGTACGGCGAACGATCTGGGGTGCTAATACCTTTCCAGGTCGTAACCGACTCCCGAACCTAGTCTCTTTGGTTCGCAGGACCTGTGTCCTTCCTTTCTTTTTTCTTCTGGTTTGTGTAACATTACCATTCCCGTTCCTTCGGGATAAAAATGCCTGGCTGGCGACTCTATCTTCTTCCGCGCCACTTTCGTGTTTGTACCAGGATGGAAATCCTGGGAGCGATAGCTAGCGACTATGCTGGGGATATTATTAACCAGAATCTCTGGTTCCCCTCGTGAGTCAATCCTAGATCTTGCGTGTTTCTGTTTTGTTGGGTGATGATTGTTTGTTGTTGCTTGTTTATTTTACTGTTGTTTATTTACAGTTTATTTACAGTTTTATTCAGTATTTATTTTCACGCATCATATATATAATACTGGACTGTCTGGCTGTGCTGGTTTCCTTTTTTCTGTGGTATTGGAAATTGTTACTGAGAGATGAGCTCGTAAATGGGGCTCGAGTGCACCATAGGACTTAGAGTGGACAATCATTTTGGCTTCATGGCTTTTTGCTATGTTGGTATTAGTGAGTTCCACACCCAGACTTACGACCGTCTTGGAAATGTATTATGTCGGAATCTTTATGGGGTAATACACAACCTTGATAGTTATGTGCATCTGGGGACCGATCATTGAGGACCTTTGTGGAAACATCCCACTCTAGTGGTGACAATGGCAGACCACATTTTGTGGCAAACCCATTCGCACCCGAGGGCCCACTGGGAACTCGCATAGGATGGCATGGTTCTTTTATAGGAACTCAGTCAAAGCATTTGGTCGTATGATGACAGTATTGTACCCTTCGGGATGAATGTACTGTTGTTTCTCGATTCCAGCGCTTGAAGCTGGGGACTTATAAGGGATGCTTGTTTTTCCCAGACTCACGTTGAGGCCTCCCTGAGTAGTACATAATGCAAAACCGATTCCCTGATTTGGTCATGAGCAATTTCTCGGAAATGGTGAACGTATTATTGCTATTCGGCTTTGAGAGTCCGTGATGTTTGACCTGGAGCACACCCGTGAGATTGGGAGGGGTTTGCAGGAACCCTTGACCTCATCATACCTCATTGCCAGTAAAGTTATGTGATTTGATAAGGCTACATGGGTTTTGGAGTTCTTAAGTCATCTGATATTTGATTTTTGGGGCTTATTTGAGACTGAATTCTTGTTCATGAGGCTTAATTCAGAGGATCTTGGTTCTTGGTCACTTGGGTCCCGTGTTCCATATCCAGACAGTCCCAGTTGTTGATCATGTGCCTGCATTGCATTTGCATCGCATCATACTAGCATTAACTGTTTGTGTTTCCATTTCAGGTTAGTATCTATACCCAGTTCTGGTATTCATTGTTCCTCCAGATGACAGAAGTCCAAGAGATACCCAGAAAAAGGAATATTCATTATACTTTCCCGCAACCCGAAATTGAGAGTAATCAGAAACTGGTGGACTTCATGAGTGACAAGGTTTCAGACGATTTCAGAAGCCGGTATGGGAAGATCTTGGGCTACATGAACAAACCTATTGTCGATCAGAGAGATAGCCTTCATTCTTTGTTGCAGTTTTATCACCCTCAGTTGAGAATTTTTGTGTTTGCTGACTACGTCTTGGCTCCCACTATGGAAGATATTTTTGAGATCCTGAAGATTTCTATCAAGAATAGTATTCCCTATTATGTTGTGGAGAAGTGTCCCTCGTACAAGGATATTGCAGGTGCTTGTCATTTGAGTATGCTTCGAGTGAAGATGGAGTTAGAAGCCAGTAAGGGGAAATGATTTAATCTGGATTTTCTCATCACAGAAGCCCATGTGTTTGTTTTGGGAGGAAAGTGGTTAGAGTTTAGTGCGCTGTTAGCATTAATGGTCTACGGGATAAGTTTGTTCCCAAGGGAGAAAGGATGGGTAAGCTTGGAGGCTATTACCCTTTTCATTAAAAGAAACTCGGTACCTACGTTGTTGGGAGACTTTTACTTCGGCGTCCATCACAGAAATGAGAAGAGAAAGGGGTACGTGAATTGTTATGCTCCATTGTTCGCCGAGTGGTTCGCTAAGAAGCTTCTGAAGTCGGGGTCGTTCAAAGATCTCAAGCAAGATTGGAAGTGGGCTAGAAGATTGATGGGGTTAACATCTGATGATATAGCTTGGGGTTGTAGCAGAAGCTTAGTGGGGAAGGAGTTTATTACAAGGTGTGGTGAGTTTCCCTATGTGTCGTTGTTAGGTGGGAAAGGAGTGATAAGTCATAACCATGTGCTGTCTAGAAAGCAATTTGGTTATTCACTAAAGGATCCTCCATCAGATGATGAAATAGATAAGACTTTGTATTTTCCAGCTAAAGACAATGAGCAGTTGGTTATTCAAGCATCCCAAGCTTGGGAAACAAAGGTTAGGGAGGGTAAGAAAGAATTTGGAAAGGTAGACCCTAAGACTTATCCCTCTTTTGCTGCTTGGATACAAGGGAGGGTTGACACCTTCTTCCTTCCGTTTTCAGTTGAGGCTCCCCTATATCCAAAGGAGGTACCGGTGCAAACCACTGTTTTTATTGAAGATTACAAGAAGTTGGAAGCTCAGTTGCATGAGACTCAGGTAGAGAATTCTGAAATGGCTAGTTTGTATCACCGTGCCAATCATGCTAAGCAAGAAGCAGAAGAAAAGATACAGAAGACACGGGCTACCTTAGAAGATAGGGAAAAGGAGTTTGCTGGGAGAGAAGCTCATTTTCAGAGATTGGGTTTAACAGAGTCAAAGAGAGAAGCAGCGCATAAGAGGATTGTGCGGACTCTTAGAGAAGCTCGTCAATCCATTACTTGGTTACAGGGCCAAAGAGAATAGGAGCAGAAGAAGTACAAAGAAAAAGAAAAATTCTTTGAAGCACAGATGGCATTCAAGAAAGAAGAGGTCGAACAAACTCAAAAAATACGAAGGGAAAAGACTCAACAATTGGAACAGAGCCAACTAGCCTTGAAGGAAGCAGTGAAGGAGATTGCAGATCATAAGCTGAGAGCAGGCGTCAAGAAGAACTGAACGGAGATGGAGACTGCAGAAGAAGAGCCTGGATCTTCCTTTTAGCCTAGGGTTTTAGTTTATTGTTGATTGTATCTAGATTACCTACATACTTGTTGTAGGAATCTTGCTTTATATTTCTGTCATTTGTATTGAATTGTAACCCTTTAGGGAATTCTGTTTATGTCTATGACTCTGATTGTTGATAGTTTGTTCATGCTATGCAATGATACTTTCTTGTTACCATTTCTGAATGAGCAAATTTGGTTGTCCTAAGCAATCAGATTCTGAATACTCCTCAAAAGAGTTGAAAAGTCAGTTTCCAAGAAATGGGGTCATCTGGAGTATTTTCTGTCAAAATACCAGAACTGGGGCATATTAATGCCTGAACATGGAAACATGAATAGTTACATTGCATGCATATAACGCGTTTGTTGTTTTGCAGGTATTTCTCCAGTGTTCTAACATTCATGTCACATTCAGGCACTATAGCTCCCAAGAAGGTTTAGAGACAGTCGACGATGCACAGATACCCTACAAAGGTGAACAGAGAGAGATCAATGGATCAGATGCAAGTAGATATGGATGACTTGAGGACGAGAATAGACAATTTCATGACCCTCATGGTTGGGATTGGTCAAACTCAAGAACGTTTGCGTGAAATGGTAGAAAACAATCAAGTCAGGAACAATGGGACAGTAGATGGAGGTAACCGCAACGGGGCTGGCGCCCGTCAGGTTGAAATCCCTGTGGTGCAACCAGGGGTCACTATTGTCAATGACGGAGTGAATAATCTGCAGATGGATGGGCAGGATGAACAATTCACCTTGTTGGATGAGGCTGAAGGCCAAAGAGTTTACATGAATAGAAGGTTCAAAGAAATAGCTGAGAAGATTCGTGCCATTCAATCTCAGAGTTCTCTAGGATTTCACATCACTGATCTGGGCTTGGTGCCAGGGGTGAGAATTACCTACAAATTCAAGGTCCCTACTTTTGAGAAGTACAACGGCACGGCATATCTGAAAACTCACCTTCAGTCATTTGTGGGAAGGATTGTTGCGCATAAAGATGATGAGAAGTTGTGGATGTATTACTTCCAGGATAGTCTTGTGGGGGCTTCCTTGGAATGGTACATGAAGTTGAGAAGGGTTAATATCCGAAGCTGGAAGGATTTGGCTGAGGCATTTGTGAAGCAGTATCAGTATAATTTGGATATGGCTCCAAATCGTACCCAGTTGAAGACAATGTCTCAGAGTGCTAAAGTAGGGTTCAAAGAGTATGCCCAGAGGTGGCGTCAGCTTGCTGCTCGAGTGCAACCTCCCTTATTGGAAAATGAAACGGCAGACATGTTTATGGGAACGCTGCAAGGGGTGTTTATTGAGAGTCTGACGTCTTGTTCATCAACGAAGTTCAACGACATCGTGATAGCTGGAGAAAGGGTTGAAACTTTTTTGAAAATGGGGAAGATTCAAGACACTGGTGCAAGTAGCTCAAGCGGTGTGAGAAAGGCTTTCAGTGGACCTCCAAGAAGAAGGGAGGGAGAGACTAATATTGTGTACGGTTAAGGTCGGAGCCGTAGATATAGAGGATCTTATGAGCAGGTGGCAGTTGTCACCATCCCCACAGGTCCTACGCAACAACAGCAACAACAACAACAACAGTCGCAGCGCAATAACTATCAGCAAAGGCCTTATCAGTAGAGGCAAGCTCGTCTAGCTAATAGGGTGCTTGAGGCCATCCCGATGACGTACACGACACTGCTTCAAAGATTGTTAGACTTGAACTTGGTACAGTTGAGGACATTAGCACAACCTCCACCTGGAGAGCTTCCGGGGGGTATGATGTTAATGCAAGATGCGCATTTCATTCAGGAGCTCCCGGGCACTCAACGGAGAAGTGCAGGGCATTGCAACATAAGGTCCAAGACTTGATTGACTCAAAAGCTATTAACTTCGCACCGCCTCCAAATGTTACATCAAACCCCATTTCTAATCATGGAGGGGCCAGGATAAATGTCGTTGATAGTGGTGAGAGTTTGAATTTTATCTTGAATGTGGACGAAGTGAAGACCTCATTGCTAGTCGCGAAAAGCAGATTGTTGAAAGGGCAAGTTTTTCCAGGTTGCGGTTCTGACTGCAAGGCTTGTTTGAATTCGGTTAATGGTTGTGGGGATTTGAAAGCCAGGTTGCAATACTTGATTGACGAGGGGTCCCTACAGTTTAACAAAGTTGCCAACAAAAATGGTTATGTGTCTACAGTGACAATTTATTTTGATCCTGCTGAAGTTCCTATCCGGAGAGAGTCGGTAACCATCTATGTTCCTGAGACGAGTCCAGTGACCATTACTGTTCTGGGACCAGCCCCTTATGTTAATAACAAAGCCATCTCTTTGCGCTATGGCTCTGACGTGTACGTAGAAGGACAGAAGGTGGAAAGTCAAGCGGTGACAATTGACCCGATTGTTGTAAATATCGGAGGAGTTGGTGGATTTACTCGAAGTGGGCGTCTTTTTGCTCCTCAAGATCTTAGAGGTGATCCGGAAGATGAAGATGCTACAAAGGCTAAGGGTAAACAGATAGCGACTGAAGAGGTAACAACTCCTGCTGCCGGTCAGGGAACTTTTGAATGGGAAGTCGAGGAATTCATGAGGATAATTAAGAAAGGCGATTATAAGGTGGTGGAACAGCTGAATCAGACCCCGTCCAAGATATCCATTTTGTCGCTGTTGATGTGTTCTCAAGCTCACCGAGTGGCTTTGCTGAAAGTTTTGCAAATGGCGTATGTACCACAGGAGATAACAGTCAACTAGTTCGAGGTTGTGGTAGGCAGCGTGAACGCCAACCATGGGTTGGGATTCACAGACAGAGATCTCACTTCTGAAGGATGCAACCACAACAAAGCCTTACACATCACCATGGAATGTAAGGGTATTATTATATCACACGTCCTAGTATATACAGGCTCTTCTCTCAACGTGCTCCCTAAGAAGGCTTTGATGAAAATGAATGTTGATGGCATCGTCTTGCGACCTATTGATCTGATTGTGAAAGCCTTCGATGGGTCCCGAAGATCTGTGTTTGGGGAGGTGGAGTTACCAGTGAAGATTGGGTCTCAGGTATTCAAGAGTACTTTCTATGTTATGGATATTTAACCCTCTTATAGTTGTTTGTTGGGACGTCCTTGGATTCATGCTGCTGGCGCAGTGACGTCCACGTTGCATCAGAAGTTGAAATATGTGATAGACGGCCAGGTTGTTACTGTGTGCGGAGAAGAGGATATTTTCGTAAGCCATCTGCCAACCTTCAAGTATGTAGAAATGGACGGGGATATCCATGAGACACTTTTCCAAGCTTTTGAAACGGTCAATGTCAGTAACTTATCTCCCACAGTTCAGAGCAATGAGAAGGAAGGGACTCCTATCTACTCCTACAAGCACGCTAAGGAGGTAGTTCAATCCGGAAGCGCCCAGGGCTGGGGAAAGCTACTGGAAATGGAAAGGAAAGACGACAAGTTCGGTCTCGGATATCAACCTGGTCAGTCCAGCCAGTCTCATGGCGATAAGCCCATAGCATTCACAAGCGCCGGAATGCTCGACTACAATAATGTTTGTGCAACAGATGCAGATGGGGATAGTGACTGCGACTTGGATAACTGGATTCACCCATGCGAACCTAGGGACGAACTCAGAACTGGTCTGCTGAAGATTTCGTTCAAGTTACTTGGCAGTCAAAGTAATTTTCTGTGTTTCCATTTTTATCATACTGCATGTCAAATCCTGCACTCTGCTCAAGGTGCATGGATCCATATGTAGGGCCACCATGTTTTAATGCACTTCGCTTTTTCCATGAAATAAAGGACATTTTTCAAGCAAATTGTGTTCTCTTTCTTTCGTTTTAAGTTTTTCACAAAACAAATAAAATGGCAATGTTCTTTTTGTTTTTGTGTATTTGCATCTTCTTTGAATAAACAGATTCTGAACAAGCACGCTACTTGTGCAGTGTTGATCATTTGGATTCCTGTGATAACGTTCCTGCTATTACTATGCATGACTTCGACAATCCTATCTATCAAGCTGATGAAGGGGTTGAGGAAGACTGTGAACTCCCGGAAGAATTGGTCAAGTTGTTGAAACAAGAGGAAAGGGTCATTCAGCCTCATCAGGAAGAAATAGAGATCATCAACATCGGGACTGAAGATGTAAAGAGAGAAGTAAAGATTAGGGCCAGTCTGTAGGCCGAGGTAAAGAAAAAATTGATTGGTATGCTACATGAGTATGTGGATATCTTCGCCTGGTCGTATCAAGATATGCCAGGGCTATATACTGACATCATTGTGCACAAGCTGCCACTGAAGGAAGATTGTCCTCCCGTGAAACAAAAGCATAGAAGAACTAGCCCTGATATGGCTATGAAGATCAAGGAGGAAGTTCAGAAGCAGTGGGATGCCAGGTTCCTTGCTGTAACTAGTTACCCGCCTTGGGAAGCTAACATTGTGCCTGTACCAAAGAAAGATGGCAAGGTCCGGATGTGCATCGATTATCAGGATCTAAACAGAGCAAGTCCAAAAGATGACTTTCCATTACCTCACATTGATGTGCTGGTAGATAACACCGCTCAGTTCTCGTTATTTTCTTTCATGGATGGCTTCTATGGGTATAATCAGATCAAGATGGCACCAGAAGACATGGAGAAAAAGACGTTCATTACCCCGTGGGGTACATTCTGCTACAAGGTTATGCCCTTTGGATTGAAGAACGCCGGGGTAACATATCAGCGGGTTATGGTAACTCTGTTCCACGACATGATACACAAAGTAATTGAGTGCTATGTGGATGACATGATTTCCAAGTCCCAGGACGAAGAAGGGCATCTGGTCAATCTCAAAAGGATGTTTGATAGATTGATAAAGTACAGATTGAGGTTGAATCCAAACAAGTGCACATTCGGAGTGCGTTCCGGTAAGTTGTTGGGTCTCATTGTTAGTCAAAGAGGAATCAAGGTAGATCCTGCAAAAGTAAAAGCAATACAAGACATGCCTGCACAGAAAACAGAAAAAGAAGTGTGTGGGTTTTTAGGGAGATTGAACTACTTTTCTCGGTTTATATCTCATCTAACTGCCACATGCAAGCCAATATTCAAATTGTTAAGAAAAGAGAAAACGGTCAGGTGGAATGAGGAATGTCAAAGAGCCTTTGAAAAGATAAAAGAGTATTTGCAGGAGCCTCCGATTCTAATGCCTCCAGTTCCAGGACGGCCACTTATCATGTACTTGATTGTGTTAGAAGGGTCGATGGGGTGTGTTCTAGGCCAATATGGCGAGTCTGGTCGAAAAGAGCATGATATTTACTACCTTAGCAAAACGTTTAGCGTCTGTGAATCCCGTCATTCATTGCTCGAGAAAACTTGATGTGCTTTGGTATGGGCTGCTCGCCGACTGAGGCAGTACATGTTGACCCATACCACATTGCTAATCTCAAAAATGGACCCCGTCAAGTATATTTTCGAGAAACCAGCATTAACCGGAAGGGTTTCAAGGTGGCAAATGATCTTAACAAAGTATGACATACAGTATACTACCCAGAAAGCCATCAAAGGAAGTGTATTGTCAGATTACCTTGCACAACAACCACTTGAAGACGACTATCAGCCTATGAAGTTTGATTTCCCTGATGAGGACATCCTGTACCTCCAGGCAAGAGATTACGAGGAACCACTTCTGGAGGAGGGGACCGACCCTAAATCCATATGAAAGTTGATGTTTGATGGGGAAGTCAACATCAACAAACGTGGAGTTGGTGTTATTCTTATCACTCTTGAAGGTGTTCACTTTCCCTTCGCTGCCAGAATTACTTTTGGCTGTACCAACAATGAAGCAGAATACAAGGCGTGCATAATGGGAATAGAGGAGGCAATTAATCTTCGGATTAAGACCCTCGATATATTCGGAGATTCATCCCTCGTTATCAACCAGATTACCGGCAAGTGGTATACACATCAAGAACACTTAATTCCTTATAGGGATTATGCCAGAAGATTTTTGACGTTCTTCACAATGGTTAAGCTTCAGTACATACCACAAGATGAGAATCAATTTTCCGATGCATTGGCTACTCTTTCTTCGTCCATCAAAGTCTTGTGTTGGAACTATGTGCCCAGGATTGACGTGTCTAGGCTTGACACACCAGCTTATGCTTTCTCTGTAGACGCAGTGTCTGATGAGAAACCTTGGTACTTTGATATTAAGCTTTTCCTGGAAAAACAAGAATACCCAGCTGGGGCATTATCCAATGACAAGAAAACCTTGAGACGACTCGCCGCTAGCTTCTTCTTGAATACAAATGGGGTCTTGTATAAGAGGAACTTTGACATGGTCTTGCTCAGATGCGTGGATAGACACGAAGCAGACCTGTTAATGCAAGAAGTCCACGAGGGATCTTTCGGTACTCATGCAGGAGGACATGCAATGGCTAAGAAATTATTGAGATCATGTTATTATTGGCTAACAATGGATGCAGATTGTTGTTCGTACGCCCGTAAGTGCCACAAGTGCTAGGTATATGCAGACAAGGTGCATGTTCCTCCTAGCCCGCTCAACATCATGTCATCTCCTTGGCCCTTTTCTATGTGGGGCATTGACATGATCGGGAAGATAGAATCTACTGCTTCAAACGGTCATCGTTTCATCTTGGTTGCGATTGACTACTTCACCAAATGGGTTGAAGCAACATCTTATGCCAATGTCACTCGTCAAGTGGTAACCAGATTTCTGAAGAGAGACATCATTTGCAGATATGGAGTGCCCGAGCGAATCATTATTGATAATGGTTCCAATCTGAACAACAAGATGATGGCAGAACTGTGTCGGGACTTCCAGATTCAGCATCAAAATTCTTCTCCTTACCGACCAAAGATGAATGGTGCGGTAGAGGCAGCGAATAAGAATATTAAGAAGATTGTGCATAAGATGGTTGTCACTTACAAAGATTGGCATGAGATGCTACCATTTGCACTACATGGGTACCCAACGTCGGTCAGGACGTCGACCGGGGAAAATCTTTTCTCTTTAGTGTATAGAAGGGAGGCAGTCTTGCCTGTTGAGGTAGAAATTCCTTCATTGCGTGTGATGATGGATGTGAAGCTTGATGAGGCTGAGTAGGTACGTGCCTGATATAATCAGTTGTGCCTAATTGAGGAAAAAAGATTAGCGGCTATTTTTCATGGTCAGCTTTATCAGAGGAGAATGAAGCGAGCATTTGACCAACGAGTACGTACTCGGGAGTATCAAGTAGGCGAGCTTGTACACAAGAGGATCATTCCTCCAAGTTCAAATCACAGGGGAAAGTGGACCCCGAACTACGAAGGCCCATTCATAGTGAAGAAAGTTTTCTCGGGTGGAGCGCTGATGCTCACTACTATGGATGGAGAAGATTTCCAGTCTCCTGTTAACTCGGACGTAGTTAAAAAATACTTCGCATAAATAGACCCGCTGGACACAAAAATAGAATTAAAGTCCAGGCAAGAAAAGGGCATCCCGGCGAGCTAAAAACATAATAAAAAGCTCGGGAAAAAGTTAGGGAAATAAATGAAAAAATGTACACCCGCTGAGTTGAAAAGCCACATCGGACAGCTCAGGCAAAAAAGGGTATCCCGGTGGATTGAAAACCCGAAAGGGCGATCCACGCAAAACAAGGTAATATGCGAACAACGGTGGTCCGGGTAATCTGAACCAAATCACTGTTTCATGCAGTCTGACAATATCAGAAGGATAGGAATCAATCCCCTCATCTTCTTCAGAAAGCAAAGGCAAGAACAGAAGGTCTTGAAGACATGCTAGTCATAGCAGGAAGGAAACTCATTGGAATGTCGTGTACATTGCCATTAGGATAGTTTCTTTTCTCAATTTTATGGTATCTACCTCTTTCCAGGTAGTTTCTTCCTGACGTAAAACTTTGCCTATTCAAAGGCCATTCAATAAATGAATATTCAGTCATAAAGTTGTGTTGTGTTGTGTTTACTTTGTTTGCAAAAACAATGTCCTGAATTTTTGGCAAAAAGAGCATTGCATATGAAACATGTTGATTCTTCTAAAAAAATTGACATGGCAGGGAAACAATTAAAACTATCTTTGAGTGTCAGGATACAATGGATGACCAGATCATACCGTGCATCTCCCCGGGGCACATGTGTGTATATTGTTGTTGCAGGTTTTGCAGGACGATGTTGCATTTCCCCAAGCAAAGAGAGCTCCCCAGCAAAGCAATTAGAGTTCAGATGGAATCTTCCCCAACTGAGCCAGAGCAAGTGAAATCCTCAGCGGAGCTTCAAACCCGACCGAAGAGAGTTGTAGCAGTCAGAAATCTTTCCCTAGCAAAGATAATTTGACCAGATATCCCCCAGACGGGTCGGGAGGTCGTCTTTTCCTTGGAGTTCATGAAGTGTACACAACCATCATTAAAATATCCCCAACAAGTCCGCCAATTTATTTTTGGCCGGTGTGACAGGGTATTGCAGACATTTTTTCAGGTTTTATTCCTCAACCAAGTGTTTCCAGGAGATCTTGATTATTCCCCCAGTGGAATTCCAGGGTTAATAGAACAGTTCTTCCCCAATGAAGTCACCAATCGGAGTCGCTGTGTTAGTTTGGTCTATCCCTAGCAAGCAACTGAATGCTTGTTTCCCCACAGAGTTGGAATTTTTCAGAATTCTCTCCCCAGCCGGAGTCTTGACCAACCTCTTCTTCAGTCGAACTTGAAGATGGCTATCCCCGCAGAGTTCGTGATTGAGATTCGCTCCCGTCGTTGGAGTACTCCCCAGAGAAGTTGCCAATCCATCTTGGCCATGTGATGATACAAACTGTCATTCATCTCCCCAGTCATATTTAGGCATCATCAAAGCCTCTTGACCAGGTTCCCCTGCAAAGTCGGGACTATTGTTGCCAACCAGGACTATCTGAATATGTGCTCATCTGCATCTCCTGGCACTCGTCTGTGATGGGTATCCGTTTATTGCTCGTCTGCATCTCTTGGCACTCGTCTGTGTTGGGTATCTTTGTAGTTGCTCGTCTGCATTCCTCAACACTCGTCTGTGTTTGAAATATGTTTGATGTTCGTTTACATTCCCAACACTCGCTCGTTTGTGAATTATTTTAATCCTCCCCGGCAGAGTGGTGTTTCTTACTAGGAATTTGATGCTCGTCCGCAATTCTCAACGCCTGTCTGTGTTTGACATCTGTTTTTGCTCGTCTGCATCGCCCCAACACTCGTCTGTGTTCACACTTTGTCATTGCTCGTATGCTTTCCCCCAGTACTTGTCTATGTGTGGTATCTGTTTTTTGCTTGTGTGCATTCCCCAACACTTGTCTGTATGTAATCTCTACTTGATACTCGGCACTCATCTGTGTTTGAATTTATGCAATCCTCAATGCTCGTCAGGGTGCAACCTCTGTTTGATGCTCAATGCTCGTCCGTGTTTGAAATTTTGTGTGATGCTCGTATGCATTCTCCAGCACTCGTCTGTGTTTGTTATTTGTTGGATACTCGTCTGTATCATCCTTTCCACTCGTCTGTGTTGACTTATGCCCGTATGAATGTTGATTTGGTAATGGCTCTAGTACTCGTCTGTATTGCATCTCCAAATGCTCGTCTGTATTGGATCTCTGGTATTCGTCTGTATCAGTGGCTGATATTCATCTGTATCATCGCCTGAAGCATTCGTCTGTGTTTCTAAGATCATCGTCTGATATTCGTTTGTATCATTGACTTCTGGAACTCGTCTGTGTTCTCTTGATGATCATCCAATACTCGTTTGTATTAAAGAGGTTTGAATTCCTGACAGTGGGATTAAACGTAAAAATGGTTACTGGTCCTGGCATAACGGGTTATCCGAAGGAGGTTCGTCTGTCTCAGAGACCACTTATTTGCGCAAGATTTGTGAAGAGGGTTCGTCAAATCCTAATGTTGCACCTGGCGTAACAGGTTTGCTCAAAGAAGACTCGTCTGTCTTAGACCATATATCCACGAATAATATATGAAGAGGGTTCGTCTATCCTGATTATGCATGTCTATCCCACAGACTTAAGTGCATCACCGGACCTGGTGTAACAGGTGTATCCGAAGGAGGTTCGTCTGTCTCAAATCATATATTGCAAAATGTATGAGGGCTCGTATGTCTAGCGCCTGGCATAACAGTTTTGTTTGAAGAGGGCTCGTATGTCCAGTACCTGACGTAACAGGTGTGTTCTAGGAAGACTCGTCTGTCTGGATTTTTCTATCCAAAGTAACAGTTCAGGTTGGAAGGAGCTCGTCTACTTTTCTCCCCACTCCAGTCGCCAAAGCGTCATTTGGTTGGGTTTATCTCCCATTGCTTGCATTCTCCAGCAGAGTGCAAATTTCAGGTCTTCTTGGTATTCAACCACAATTCATCTTGAATGGTCG
Source organism: Lathyrus aphaca (assembly GCA_963966055.1). Taxonomy (NCBI): domain Eukaryota; kingdom Viridiplantae; phylum Streptophyta; class Magnoliopsida; order Fabales; family Fabaceae; genus Lathyrus; species Lathyrus aphaca. The sequence goes on along the minus strand of OZ014519.1, from coordinate 273,587,717 downwards.
ATAGTCGTGCTACCGTCCTTTTCAGATTAACAGTTGCTTGAATAGGGGCAGCTGTAACACCCCAAATTTTCCCTCTCCTGTTTAGCATCATCATCATATTATAATCATCATCAACATGTCATGTCCTTAGCATATTGCATAGAAAAATGAGGCATAGCACTTGCATGTTCCAGCATAAGGCATATGATCAATCATCAGGGAATTTCAAAGCTCATAAGGCAGGTTACAAGCTTGACATCACGGTTAAGGCCTTGGAAGGGATTGAGGATCAAAATCAGATCAAAACGGTTGGCGTCGGGTGATTCCTGAGGTTTCCCACCAAAAGGAGGGAAAATTCAAAATTCACTGGCGTTAACGGGTTAACGGATTGGTTAACCGGTTAACGGATACGAATTTTGAATTCCAGCAGCATTTTTTAGCATGTGTGATTTGGTTCCAATTTCCAATTTTCTGATTTTTATTAATTTGAATTAAAAGAAGGATCTAGAGCACTTATCCAAGCCTAATTCCATTGCTAAATCCTAATCTCATTACCAAACCATAATTTTGGATCCCAAGCCTAATTTTTGGGCCCTAAACCTAAACCATATTTAATCCATTTCTCTCCAAACCAATGGGTCTCTCATTTTTTTCATTCTCATTCTGAATTTTCACTCTTCTCACTCACAATTCTCTCACTTTTCTCTCCCAATTTTCCAAATCACTCAAAGTTCCTCTTTGGAGATCATACAACCTTGCCTTAAGGTGCGTAGATCTTGGAACTAGACCTCCATCCTTAGCTTCATTGCATCTTTTTGCTGGTTTAATTGGAGATTCAGATCTGGTTTGGGATCTAGAAATGCTTTTGGATCCAAAATTCATCATCAAGACCTTGTTCTTGCATTTATTTTGCATGAAGTGTGAAGCTTAGCACCGGATCTTCAAAGTTTTCCGCGAGATCTCTCATTTCCAGCTCAATCAACAATTACCAAAGCATACCTCAGCTTTGTAGGTTGGTTAATTTCAGATCTAGCTCTATTTTATCTTATTTGCATGCTTATGCTTTAGATCCACCATGTGCTTGTGTATTTGCTTGTGTTGCTTGAATTGATTGATCGATTTGTGACCGGATCTTTGTGCTAATGTTCTTGAGATTAATGATGCCATTTAATGTGAATTGATCCACTTATTTTCATGCTCAATTGATTGCTGGTCTGGTGTGAGATTAATTGGATAAGCTGGATTTGAACTGATTTTCTGCAGGTTTTTGTTGTTTTTTTTACAGCATTAACCGGTTAACAGATTGGTTAACCAGTTAACGCATCTGTTTTCTGTGTTGTTTTCTGCAGGTTTGGCATGGTTAACCGGTTAACGGATTGGTTAACCGGTTAACACTGAAGCAGTATGCCATATTTTCTTTATTTTGGGCATGTTTGATCCCCTTACTTGTTTTAAATGCCATGGGTCATTGTATGATCATTGAATATGCTTCTTTAGGGTGATTTTCTTGCTGGTTGATGCATGCTTCCATGTTCTCGACACATAAATGCTTGTATGTGCTATGTTGGGCATTCTTGTTTGATCTTTATGATGTGAACCTTGAGCATGCTAATTCCATGTTTTCATTGATGAGCATGTGCTGGATTTTGCTAACACTTGTAGGGGCTTATGGTAAGAGAAGTGTGGATGTTCATCCACATTTCAAATCTTCATCCTTTCCCTTTTTGGTTTGCTTTCTCTTTGTGATTTTTGATGTGCCTTATGTCATCATGTGTTGCAATTATTTTCCTCCCCCTTTAGGGGCAACTTATCTCCTTTAGAGGAGTAAGTTGCTTGCTAGCTTTCTCCCTCTTCTTACTCCTCTTTAGTTCTGCTTTCTTCTTCTTAGGATAGTTGAAACCTAACTAACCTTAGGACCTCTTTTTCATGATAACTTTAGGTTTAGTCTTTCCCCATTTTAGACTTTTGCATTTTTGCTCCTTTGGTTCTTTCTCTTCTCATCTTAAAACAAAATATAAAAAACATTAATAATAAAAGAAGTGACATCTTGTGTAATAGCCTTATTCCATGGGGCATATGTATTCATTCCATCTTTGAATTGTGAATTTGTCTAGCATGGTGCACAAGTCGGATCATGAAGTCATCTTCATCGAGAAAAACCCTAAAAAGTACTTCTTCATTTTTAATCACTAAAACACCTAATAAATTCAACAAGTCAATGAATTTAGGCCCTTGCCTTTGGAAACAAGTCTTGGATAAGTTCTCCTTGCTTGGTGTCCTTGTTCTATTATTCTATCTTGGAATGTAGTGACAATTACACATTCCATGGAAAAGAGCTTGAGTTCATTCTCTTGTGCCACACAAATAAAAGCTCATAAAAAAACACAAACAAACAATAATCGTCTCTCCTTCGGGACTTCTTTTCGCTTCGTCCGTGAACTTGCTTCTTCTTGTCATTTTGCAAGACGGTAACGCACTCGTCGTTCGAGCCTGTAACACCTGAGTATTGGCATAGGTAGTTCAAGCCTTAAGACACAAGCAATCTTTTCCACCCCTAGTTAGGGGAACTATGGCGTCTCTGATCCTCATGTCCAGTTGAGGTACGTAGGCAGCGGGGTAAGGCCCGTTTGAGCACAATCTTTATTTTCCCTACATTTTCATTTTTCAGTTCCTTTCTCATTCTAGTTCATTTTCTTTTTGCAGCAGCTTTCATTCCTTCACCCTTTAAAGCATTTTCTTTGCAAGCGTGGATCCCGTCGGATACGACAGACGATCTGGGGTGCTAATACCTTCCCAGGTCAATATCGACTCCCGAACCCAGTCTCTTTGGTTTGCAGGACCTGTGTCCTTCCTTTCTTTTTTCTTCTGGTTTGTGCAGCATTACCATTCTCATTCCTTTGGGACAAAAATGCATGGCTGGCGACTCTATCTTCTTCCGCGCCACTTTCGCGTTTGTACCTGGATGGGAATCCAGGGAGCGACAGGTATGTCACAGTCTTCAAGAGAAAGCTTTAGGGAGTATGCCCAAAGATGGAGACAACTTGTTGCTGTTGTCCAGCCTCCAATGTCTGAGAGAGAAATGGTCGACATGTTTATGAACACCCTACAAGGAACATATATTGACAGACTTGCTGCTTTCTCGTCCACCAGCTTTGCAGATGTAGTCATAGTCGGTGAGAGAATTGAGAGTCTGCTGAAGATGGGCAAAATCTCAGATAACGGTGCTAGTTCCAACAATACAAGGAAACATTTCACAGGACCTCGTAGGACAGGTGACCACCAATTTAGTACACATGGGCAGAGGTAGGCCTCAATACATGCCAAGATCAGTAGTTGTTACCATTCCATCTCCAACACCTCAACAACAGTATCCTCCACAACCCCAACACTTCCCACAACAACAACAATTTCCTCAACAGAGATCCTACAACAATAACAATCAGCAACAATGTTCGTTTCAACAAAGGACTTCACAAATCAATAGGGTTATTGATCCCATTCTGATGCCCTATGCTGCCTTGCTTCCACAACTGTTAAAGCTCAACCTGATTGAATTAAGGACTCATGATTTGATTGATTCCAAGGCCGTCAACTTTGCACCTCCTCCAAGTGTTACCAAGAATCCTATGCCTAGCCATGGTGGGCCTAGGATAAATTCCATTGAGGAGGAACAACCAATGAACCTAATTGACAATGTTGCAAGCATTCAAACACCTATGGCTGAGGTTAAAATCCAGCTTTTGAAATGCCAAGTGTTCCCGGGTTGTGAGGCCCACTGCGAAGCTTGCAAGACTTCTATCAACGGTTGTGCAGATTTGAAGACTGGTATCAACAATCTTATCAAGGAAGGCACTTTACAGATCACTTCAACAGTCATAGCTCCTACAACATCAGCAACCATTCCTCCTACAACTTCAACAACAATCATTCCAACGGATTCTTCTACAACATCAACAACCATTCCTTCTTCCACTTTAACAGGCATCAGTTCAACACATTCTTCTACAACAACAACAACCATCAATAAAGACATTTCCACAGTTACTATTTACTATGATCCTGCAACAATCCACATTCCAGATTCACATCAACATCTTCATCAACAGCAGCAACCTTCATCACCAGCACCGTCTCCGGTCAGACCTCCTGTCACAATTTATTATGAACCTCAGACTGTCTCAATACCTTCTTCCGAAACAATCAGTCTGGTTACTATCACGGTACCAGGACCAGTTCCATATGATAGCAGCAGTGTCGTACCTTGGCACTATGGCTCAGATTTATACTACAACGGGAAGAAAGTCACTCTTGACACTTCTACACCACAGATTGATAATGTGGGGGTGAGGCGGAGGCTTTACTAAAGTGGACGTCTCTTTGCCTCACAATTTCAAAGAACTAATGCTGAAGCAAAAGCTGCTGCCAAGGCTAAGGGAAAAAGTGTGGTTCCTGAGGAATCTATTGCCAAGGACCCTCAGAAGACATCCTTTGACCAGGATGTAGACGAGTTAATGAGAATAATCAAGAAGAGTGACTATAAGGTTGTGGACCAACTCCACCAGACACCCTCCAAAATTTCTATTCTATCACTGCTAATGTGTTCCGAAGCTCACAGGAATGCACTTCTCAAAGTTTTGCACGCAGCTTACGTACCAGAAGAGATTATAGTTAATCAGCTAGAAACAGTGGTTTCAAGTGTCAATACTAGTCATGGGCTAGGTTTTATTGATGCTGATCTAACTACGGAGGGCCGCAACCATAATAAGGCTTTGCACATCACCTTGGAGTGTAAAGGTGTTGTTCTCTCCCATGTCTTGGTTAACACTGGGTCCCCACTCAATGTCCTCCCAAAGAAAGCCTTGGTCAAGATGGAATACGATGCTCTTGCACTACACCCAAGTAACCTGGTAGTGAGAGCCTTTGACGGTTCCAAAAGATCGGTTCTTGGGGAAATTGAGCTGCCTGTGGTGATTGGCCCACAGATCTTCAAAACTGTCTTCTACGTGATGGACATTCAGCCTGCATATAGCTATTTGTTGGGTCGACCATGGATTCATGCTGCTGGCACTGTAACGTCGACCTTTCACCAGAAGTTGAAATACGAATGGGAAGGTCAAGTCATCACAATCTGTGGGGAGGAGGATATTTTCGTCAGTCATCTAGCTACTTACAAATATATTGAGATGGACAGAGAGATTCATGAGACAATGAGCCAAGGGTTTGAGGCCCTCAATGTCAATGAAGTAATAGCTGAAGTGTCTGGTACTTCAATTTCCTCTTATAAGCAAGCTTGGAAAGTTGTTGAAGACGGGAATGCCCAGGGCTGGGGCAAGCTGCTGCAAGTTCAGGTCAAGGAAGACAAGTTCGGGTTGGGTTACAAACCATCCCGACAGGTCCAAGAGGAGGCTGCGGAAGCTCCCAAATTTGTCAGTGGGGGAATTCTAACCCCGAATGCAATCAACAATGCAGAAGACGAGGCTGAAAGTGACTTCAACCTGGAAAGCTGGATTCGTCCAAGGGTCCCAGGCCAGCAAGTTCTTAACTGGTCTTCCCAGGAAATTATAAGGATTACTTCTGCAGAGTAATTATTATTTCTTGTTTAAGCATGCATCAAGTCTTATAACTTGCCCAAGGTGTCAGGACTCATTTTGTAATAGGGCCATATTTGTATTTTGTGCAAATGAATGATTAATGAACAAATGGACATCTTTTGCTAACGATCTTTTTTTGTCGCTCACTGTCTTTCATTTTTGTTATTTTCGCACAAAACAATAAATGGCAATGTTTTTCAATAATAACTCCATTCACATTTTTTTCTAAACAAGAATAAAATCAATCACTAAAATGAACAAATCTCAACCCTTGCAGAGATAATCCTCCGGATTGCACCGACAACGACACTGCTATGAACTTGTATGACTTCGACAATCCAATTAATCAAACGGATAAAGGGGATGATGAAGACTATGAGTTGCCTGAAGAGTTGGCAAGGTTGTTGAGGCAAGAGGAAAAAGTGATTACTCCTCATCAGGAGGAGGTTGAGACCATCAATCTTGGTACTGAAGAAGATGTGAAATAGGTAAGGATCGGGGCTAGTCTGCAGGCTCCAGTGAAAGAACAGCTCGTCAGTATGCTTCGGGAATATGTTGACGTCTTTGCTTGGTCCTATCAAGATATGCTAGGTCTAGATACGGATATTGTCATGCCCAGATTGCCATTGAAAGAAGATTGTCCTCTAGTCAAACAGAAGTTACGCCGTACTCGCCCAGATATGGCCATGAAGATAAAAGAAGAAGTACAAAAGAAGTGGGACGTCAGTTTTCTTGTTGTGACTAGTTACCCGTTGTGGGTTGCTAACATTGTACCCGTACCTAAGAAGGATGGCAAGGTGCGTATGTGTGTGGATTACTGGGATCTAAACAGAGCAAGCTCGAAGGATGATTTCCCATTACCTCACATTAATGTATTGGTGGACAACACAGCTCATTTCTCAATATTTTCTTTCATTGATGGATTTTCTGGATATAACCAGATTAAGATGTTGCCTGAAGACATGGAGAAGACAACATTCATCACATCCTAGGGCACTTTCTTCTACAAAGTAACGTCGTTTGGTCTGAAGAACGCCGATGTAACTTATCAACGGACTATGGTAATTTTATTCCATAATATGATCCATAAGTAAATCGAGTGCTATGTGGATGACATGATTGCCAAGTCCCTTAGAGAAGAAGATCATTTGGTGAATCTACTAAAATTGTTCAAGCATCTGAGGAAGTATCAGTTGAAGTTGAACCCCAACAAATGCACTATCGGGGTGCGTTCCGGTAAGCTGATGGGTTTTATTGTAAGCAAAAAAGGAATTGAGGTTGATCGCGACAAAGTGAAAGCCATTCAGGAGATGCCTGCACCTAAGACTGAGAAAGAAGTTCGAGGGTTCTTAGGTAGATTGAACTACATCTCAAGGTTCATATCTCATCTCACTGCAACCTACGAACTCTTGTTCAAGCTGTTAAGAAAGGAACAAACAGTTAGGTGGTACAATGATTGCCAAAGAGCTTTTGACAAAATCAAAGAATATCTGCAAGAACCTCCAATTCTCATGCCTCCAATCGAAGGAAGACTTCTAATCGTGTATCTGACAGTATTAGAAGAGTCAATGGGGTGTGTGTTGGGCCAGCATGACGAGTCTGGTCGAAAAGAGTATGCAATATACTACCTAAGAAAAAAATTTACCGACTGTGAACAATGTTATTCACTGCTCGAGAAAACTTGTTATGCTTTAGCGGGGCCTGCTCGCCAACTAAGACAATATATGTTGACTCATACTACCTTATTGATCACAAAGATGGATCCAGTCAAGTACATATTTGAGAAGCCAACACTTACCGGAAGGGTTGCCAGGAGGCAAATGATTCTGACAGAATATGACATTCAGTACACCTCTCAAAAGGCCATCAAAGGCAGTGTATTGTCTGATTATCTGGCTGAGCAACCCATTGATGACTACCAGCCCATGAGATTTGACTTCCCTGATGAAGACATCATGTTCTTAAAAGCAAAATATTGTGAAGAGCCTGTTCACACTAAAGGGCCTGACCCAGAAGAAGCATGTACTATGATGTTTGACGGGGTGGTTAATTCCAAAGGTCGTGGGGTTGGTGCAGTGCTTATTACACCCAAGGGAGTCCATATGCCCTTCTCAGCAAAACTCACCTTTGCTTGCACTAACAACGAAGCAGAATACGAAGCTTGTATTATGGGTCTTGAGGAAGCCATTGACCTCAGGATCAAAACCTTGAATGTATTCGAAGATTCAGCTTTGGTAATCAACCAGACCAACGACAAGTGGTACACTCATCAGGAGCATCTGATTCCCTACCGTGACTATACGAGGAGATTGTTGACCTTCTTCAAAACAGTTATGCTTGAATACATCCCTCGAACCGAGAATCATTTTGCAGACGCTTTGGCTACCATTTTATCCATGATCAAAGTACAGACTGCTAATTATGTGCCTCGGATTTTGGCATCTAGTTTGGACAGACCGGCATATGTATTCTCTGTGAACACTGTCACCGATACAAGCCTTGGTTCCATGACATCAAATGCTTCTTGGAAAATCAGACATACCCACCTGGGGCATCATCAAACGATAAGAAGACATTAAGAAGGCTAGCCAGCAGTTTCTTCCTCAATACTGATGGTTCTTTGTACAAGCGAAACTTCGACATGGTCTTGCTCAGATGTATTGACAAGAAGGAAGCGGACCTAATGATGCACGAAGTATATGAAGGTTCTTTCGGTACCCATGCCAGAGGACATGCAATGGCAAAGAAGTTATTAAGATCAGGTTACTACTAGATCACAATGGATGCAGACTGTTGTGCTTATGCCAGAAAATGCCATAAATTCCAGATCTACGCAGATAAAATGCATGTGCCTCCGAAGCCATTGAATGTAATGTCTTCACCTTGGCCCTTCGCCATGTGGGGAATTGATATGATTGGAAATATTGATACAACTACTTCAAATGGTCACAGATTCATCCTAGTGGCCATTGATTACTTGACCAAATGGGTTGAAGCAGCCTCATATGCAAATGTCACCAGACAAGTGGTAGCTAGATTTCTGAAAAGAGACATCATTTGTCGATATGGAGTTCTTGAGCGAATCATTACTGACAATGGTTCCAATTTAAATAACAAGATGATGGCAAAACTTTGTCGGAACTTCAAAATTCAACATCACAACTCTTCTCCTTACAGGCCAAAGATGAATGGCGTTGTTGAGGCCGCTAACAAGAATATCAAGAAGATTGTGCAGAAGATGGTAGTCACCTACAAAGACTGGCACGAGATGCTACCGTTTGCCTTGCATGGGTACCGAACCTCTATCAGAACATCTACCGGGGCAACACCTTATCAGCTTGTGTACGGTATGGAAGATGTCCTTCCTGTTGAAGTTGAATTACCCTCCTTACGGGTAATGATGGATGTGAAACTGGATGAAGCAGAATGGGTCCGGTCTCGATACAATCAACTGAATCTAATTGAAGAGAAAAGATTAGCAGCTATCTATCACGGGCAGTTGTATCAGAAGCAGATGAAGAAAGCCTTCGATCAGAAAGTCAGACCTCGGGAATACCAAGTGGGGGAGCTTGTACTAAAAAGGATCCTTCCTCCTCATACACACCACAGGGGCAAGTGAACACCAAACTGTGAAGGTCCTTACGTGATAACTAAAGTCTTCTCATGTGGGGCACTGATGCTCACAACCATGGATAGTGAAGACTTCCCGTCTCCTGTGAATTCAGATGCAGTTAAAAAATACTTCGCATAAAATGACCGGCTAGACATATAAACAGAATGCAAGTCCAGTCAAAAATAGGGCATCCCGGTGAGTCAAAAACAGAATAAAAGACTCTGGCAAAAATAAGGGGAAAATCAAAAAAATGTACACCCGCTGAGTTGAAAAGCCACATCGGACAGCTCAGGCAAAAATGGGTATCCCGATGGATTGAAAACCCGAAAGGGCGATCCACGCAAAATCAGGGAATAAGCAAACAACTGCATTTTGAATTCGTCTGTATCACTCACAACATGACAAACTTCGAAAGGATAAAGTGTCGGTCAAAATCAACCTTCTTCAGAAAGCAAGATAAGAAGAACGTCAAGGTCATACAGGTCATAGAAAAGGAAGCTCACTGAAGCATCATCTTCAAACATTGCCAACATTTTTTATTTTCTCAATTTACAGCAATCTCCTCCTTTTAGGGGATTCGCTTTTTTGACTGTACTTGCCAATACAGGGCACACACATCAATAAAATCATAATTTTCAGTCACACTTTGTTTTTGTACATTTTTGTTTCGTTTGCAAAATGTCCAAAGTTCATAATATAATACTTGCATAAAAAACATATGAGCCATTTTAATAAATGCTTACAGAAAATATGTTGCTCTCAGACGAATCTAACTCCTATGACGGAATCCGGCTAAGGATACCTCGGGACACTTGTGTGTTTCCTTTGTTTAACAGGTTGCAGATACTCAAGGCAGACCATTTTTCACAGCATGGGGCATATCAAACATAGTATCCCAAGCCAAGTCAGCAATCACATCATCAGCAGACTCCTTGACAAAAAGTATTTCCCCGCAAAGTCTTTATCCCCTCAGAGGATCCCTTGAGGAATTCATCAATCCCCAAGCGAGACCTCCCGAGCAGTGCCTGACGGCTTTTCCCAGTAAAGTGGTCAGGAAACTTTCTATTCCCCATCAGAGTTGCCAGGATTTTCTTATCCTCATCAGGGTCGGTGGAATTGCTTCCCCACAGAGTTTCATTTCTCTCCTAGTAGAGCAATACATGAAATACTTCCCCAGCGGAGTTGCTAAAATTTCCTCGTCCCCAGCGGAGTTCTCCCTCCGGACAGATCAGTCAATGATCTCTTTCCCAGCTGAGTTCTCCCTCTAGACAGATAAACCAGAGATCTTTATCCCCGCAGGATCCGGATTTTGGATCGGGTTTCTCATTTGCATAATCATAGCATTCACATCATATTCACCAAATAAGCGTAGCATTCCGTCTAAAAAATGGAGCATTACGGCAAAAATCAAACATTTGCATGATCATAAGCCATGTTCGAGCCAGTCACCTGCAAATACCATATTCACCTCATCAGCAAAATACATATCCCCTGCAGATAAAAGCCAAAGCACCCATTTGCACTCTCAAACATAGATACCTGTTTATATTTATATATATGCTCTTTTCGACACTCGTCTGTGTCATCTTTCCCCAGTAAGGTCGTCAGAATACCTTCTGCATTCTCAATATAGATATTGGTTTATACTTGTACATATTCTTTTCAACACTTGTCCGTGTCATACTTCCCCAGCAAGTCAAAACACTCGTCCAGGTCTCTTGCTCGATGTTTTGGCACTCGTCCGTGTCTTGCACATACATCACCAGTAGATCATACATGTACATACTTATACAGAAGTCTTCGATACTCGTATGTATCTTGTATATATCACCTCTCAGCAAATTCAACATCCGTTCATGTTCTTTTCTCAACCGATTGATACTCGTCTGTATCATCACTTTTAAACATGTGTCAGCATTTGTTTCTTATGATACTCGTCCGTATCGTGGTCCTAAAGATGCTTGTCCGCATTTTCAGTATATACACACTGTCAGACACTTATACCGTTTATTTCAAGATGTAAGCACTCGACCGTGTTTACCATTCCTTAGTAAGTTGCCAACAAAACAACTTTCTCCTATCCGGTATTTGTCCTATGTCGTGATGCTTTCGGCAGCCGTCCCCTGCCATATGATCGTCTTGTTAGAACAATTATGCTTCTAAACCTCTAAGAGTTTTGATGATAAAAAATATTATTATGCAAGAATAGAAGTTCTAATAACTCTCTTTATTATATGTGTAGAAGAGGAAGTTAATTAAAGGAGACGTGCATTACTAGAAGATACATTGAGTCATATATAGAAGATACACTTAATGAAGTATCCATCATTTAAAGACATGATTTAATGGCTGCGCATCAAGACTTTATTATCTCTGATTTACGTCTAGAAGATGATGATCTTCATAATGAAGGCATTAATTAAAGAATATATTAATTAATGATGAAGACAAGTATCTCTTGTTATGGAAGGAATTTATGGTATTAACTAATATCCTAAATTAGCTCAAGATGTCTCCAACGGCTACAATATTCAAGAACTATATAAAGGAATCAAATTGAAGATTTGAGGCAATACACTCATGAGAAAAAGACTGATTCATTTGTGCCAAAATATTGTAACATTCACTTAGTGATCTTAGCTTTATTAGAAGAAAAATAGTTACTATATTATTATTATTTTAATAGTTAAGTAAAATCCCTTGAGTGACTAGTTTCAGTCAGAAGACTCAAGAGGATATTGACTATAGGTCAGTGTGTGTATTCATTTATTGAATAGTGGATTAAGACCTCGGAGATAGAGGCAAAATCACCTTGGCGGGTGGACTGGACGTAGTTTGAGTTCAAACGAACCAGGATAAATCAACTTGTCATTAGAAGTTAATTTTTAGTTGTTAAAGAAAACCCAATTCCAACCCCCCTTCCTTGTGTTTTACGCACCTTCAATTGCCATCAGAGCACTAGGTTCTTAGAAATACACTTAACCGTGTCAGTAAAAGATCCAGAAGTTAAAACACATGGCAGACGCTGGCAATAACAACAATGACTACCAAAATGACAAGATCAACGTAAAACCTCCAGTATTCAATGGTGACAATTTTGACTACTGGAAGGATGTTCTGGAAAGTTTCTTTCTAGCTCTAGATGGAGATCTTTGGGACATGGTGACAGATGGATACATTCATCCTGTTGGAGCAGATGATCAGAAGATTGAAAGAAAAAATATGACAGCTCAACAGAAGAAGGAATTCAGAAATCATCACAAAGCTAGAACCATACTTCTAAGTGCTATCTCATATACAGAATATGAGAAAATCACAAACAGAGACTCAGTTAAACACATGTTTGATTCTCTGAGGATGACACATGAAGGCAACACTCAAGTCAAGGAGACTAAAGCTCTGGCCCTCATTCAGAAGTATGAAGCTTTCAAAATGGAAGAAGATGAGACAATTGAAAAAATGTTCTCAAGGTTCCAAATTCTAGTAGCTGGACTGAAAGTTCTGGACAAAGGCTACTCAACAGCAGATCATGTAAAGAAAATCATCGGAAGCTTGCCAAAGGCTTGGAGGCCCATGGTCACTGATCTAAAGCTATCTAAAAATCTGAATGAAATATCTTTAGAAGAACTGATCAGCTCCTTGAGAAGTCATGAGATAGAACTAGAAGAAGATGAACCCCAGAAGAAAGGTAAGTCTGTAGCTCTTAAATCTAACAAATCTGTTTCTAAAGCTTTACAGGCAGAAGAAGAAGAAATTTCTGGATGCTCATCAGAAGAAGATGAATTATCTCTTCTATCCAGAAGAGTCCAACAACTCTGGAAGCATCGTCAGAAGAAGTTCAGAAATACCAGAAGAACAAGTAATCACTCTAAAACAACATCTGGTCACAAGAAACCCAGAAGCAAAGAAGTTGTGTGTTATGAATGCAAAGAACCAGGACACTAAAAAAGTGAATGTCCAAAACTCTAGAAAGAGAAACCCAGAAACAAATTTAATAGAGAAAAGAAAAAGAGTCTCATGGCAACATGGGATGATTCTAAATCATCTGAGGCAGAGTCAGATTCAGAAGATGAACATGCTAACATTGCACTAATGGCAAAAATACCAGAAGATGATCACTCATCAGAATTAGAATCAGACTCAGATACAGAAGAGGTATTCTCTAAACTTTCTAGATCTCAATTAGACGCTAGCCTCTCGAAAATTCTTGAAAAATATCAGAAGCTTCAATTCATATACAAAGACATGAAATAAAGTCTAGTATCTGAATTAGAAGAAGTTAGAAAACTAAAAACAGAAAACTCTGAGCTGAAAGAAAATATTTTTGAATGCAAAAATTCTCTTGAAAAACTTAAAGCTCAGAAGGAATCTGAATTAGAAGATCTAATCAATTCTGATAGTATCATAAAACAATATGACTATGGTTTTCAAAAATTTCTAGCTAAAAGCATAGATAGAAGCAAAATTGCATCTATGATCTATGGAGTTAGCAGAAATGATAGAAGAGGTATAGGCTATGTGAAAACTAAAGAAACTCTGAAGTCTAAAAAGATTGATGACATTGTCATAAAAACTAATACTCCTCTAAGTTCTCATTTTACATATGGCCATAACCATGACTTAATATATACTAGTGAGTCATCTTGTTCCACAAGTTCTGATTTGAAACCTAAAATAAATCAGAAGTTTGTGAAAACTAACAAACATGGACCCAGAAAAATATGGGTACCCAAAGATAAAATTGTGTATGTTGCAGATGTCTTTAACAGCAAAACTAAAACACCAATCATGGTACCTGGACTCTGGATGCTCATGACACATGACGGGAAGAAAGCATATGTTCCAAAGTCTTGAATTAAAAGATGGAGGCCACGTAGGTTTTGGAGGCAACCAAAAAGGAAAAATAATTGGCTCTGGAACTATTGGTAATGGAAACCTTCCTTCTATCTCTAATGTTCTATTAGTAGAAGGATTAATGCATAATATATTATCCATAAGTCAATTAGGTGATAATGGCTATGACATAATCTTTAATCAAAAGTTCTGTAAAGCTGTTAGTCAGAAAGATGGAACAATCCTCTTCAGTGGAAAGAGAAAGAACAACATATACAAAATAAAACTTTCAGAATTAAAAAATCAGAATGTAAAATGTCTAATGTCTGTGGAAACTGAGCAATGGGTCTGGCACAAAAGATTGGGACATGTTAATATGAGAAGATTATCTCAACTTAACAAACTCAATCTGGTCAGAGGACTTCCAAACTTGAAGTTCAACTCAAAAGCTCTGTGTGAAGCATGTCAGAAAGGCAAATTTTCAAAACCTGCCTTTAAAGCTAAAAATGTTGTATCTTCCTCTAGACCACTAGAACTTCTGCACATTGACTTGTTTGGACCAGTGAAAACTGCTTCTGTCAGTGGCAAGAAGTATGGATTGGTGATCGTAGATGACTTCAGCAGATGGACATGGGTAAAGTTTCTTAGACAAAAGGATGAGTCAATTGCTGTATTTTCTAACTTTTACAAACAAGTTCAAAATGAAAAAGAATTTAAAATTATTAAAGTCAAAAGTGATCATGGTGGAGAATTTGAAAATAAAAAATTAGAATCATTTTTTAATGAAAATGGCATCTCTCATGATTTTTCTTGTCCTAGAACTCCATAACAAAATGGGGTTGTAGAACGTAAGAATAGAACATTACAAGAGATGGCCAGAACCATGATCAATGAGACTAACATGGCTAAACATTTTTGGGCAGAAGCAGTAAATACAACATGCTATATTCAGAATAGAATCTCTATAAGACCTATTCTTGAAAAGACTCCTTATGAATTGTGGAAGAACAGAAAGCCCAACATTTCATATTTTCATCCTTTTGGGTGCAAATGTTTTATTCTGAATACTAATGATCCTCTGAATAAATTTGACTCTAAGGCACAAAAGTGTTACATGTTAGGATACTCTGAACGTTCAAAGGGATACAGAGTATACAACACAGAAACACGTATTGTGATAGAATCTATTTATATCAGATTTGATGATAAGCTTGGTTCTGAAAAACCAAAGCAGAATGAATCTCTTGCAGATATAGAAGTTGAAATTTCTACAAACAGAACATCTGAAGAACAATCACCTACAAAACAAAACAAGACAATCACTCCAACAAGCTCTGAAGAACCCACTCAGAAGAAACTATCCAGAAGCAAGCTGAATCATCCAGAAGATAAAATCTTAGGAAAGAAGGATGAACCAATCAGAACAAGATCATCATTCAGAAACTCTGAAGAATCTCTAATGGGACTAGTCTCCCTGATTGAACCAACTTCTGTAGAAGAATCTCTCTCAGAAAATGATTGGATTCTGGCTATGCAAGAAGAACTTAACCAATTCACCAGAAATGATGTATGGTATCTAGTTCCTAGGCCCAGAGGATTCAACATCATTGGCACCAAGTGGGTATTCAGAAACAAGCTAAATGAGCAAGGAGAAGTTGTCAAAAACAAAGCAAGACTGGTTGCACAAGGTTATAGTCAACAAGAAGGAATTGACTATACAAAAACCTATGCACCAGTTGCCAGGTTAGAATCAATTAGACTCCTAATTTCATTTGCTGTAAACCATGATATCATTCTATATCAAATGGATGTCAAGAGTGCATTTTTAAATGGTTATATTGATGAAGAAGTGTATGTACACCAACCCCCTAGTTTTGAAAATATAAAATTTCCATAACATGTTTTCAAACTCAAAAAATCTTTATATGGTCTGAAGCAAGCTCCCAGAGCTTGGTATGAAAGACTAAGCACTTTTCTTCTGGAAAATGATTTCATCAGAGGGAAAGTGGATACAACACTTTTCAGTAAAAACATTAAAAATGATCTTCTGATATGCCAAATTTATGTAGATGAT
Organism: Lathyrus aphaca; assembly: GCA_963966055.1. Taxonomy (NCBI): domain Eukaryota; kingdom Viridiplantae; phylum Streptophyta; class Magnoliopsida; order Fabales; family Fabaceae; genus Lathyrus; species Lathyrus aphaca. The sequence continues at coordinate 273,571,627 of OZ014519.1, read as the reverse complement.
ATAATATTTGGTTCTACTAAAAGTGCCTTGGGAAAGGAGTTTGCTAAGTCTATGCAGGAAGAATTTGAAATGAGCATGATGGGAGAATTTAAATTCTTTCTGGGAATTCAAATAAATCAAACATCAGAAGGAACATATATCCATCAAAGCAAATATGTCAAAGAACTTCTGAAGAAATTTGATTTATCAGAAAGTATCATCTCTAAAACTCCTATGCATCCTACATGTATTCTGGAGAAAGAAGAGGTAAGTAAGAAAGTAGATCAGAAACTCTACAGAGGTATGATTGGCTCTCTCCTCTATCTAACTGCTTCTAGACCAGATATTCTATACAGTATATGTTTATGTGCCAGATTCCAATCAGATCCTAGAGAAACTCACTTAACAGCAGTTAAGAGAATTTTTAGGTATTTGAAAGGTACTACTAATCTTGGTTTATACTACAGAAGATCCAAAGATTACAAACTTGTAAGATACTGTGATGCTGATTTTGCTGGAGATAGAACAGAAAGAAAAAGTACTTCTGGAAGTTGTCAATTTCTGGGAGATAATCTAATTTCTTGGTCCAGCAAAAGGAAGTCAACCATAGCATTATCAACTGCAGAAGCTGAATACATTGTAGCAGCTGGATGCAATACTCAGATGCTCTGGATGAAAAATCAGCTTGAGGATTTCAACATTTATGAGAGTAACATTCCCATCCTCTGTGATAATACTTCTGCTATTTGTCTCTCTAAAAATCCAATTTTACATTCTAGAGCTAAACACATAGAAGTTAAACATCATTTCATTAGGGACTATACTCAGAAGGGAATTTTAATGTTAAAATTTATAGATACAAATCACCAATGGGCTGATATTTTTACAAAACCCCTTCCTGAAGATAGATTTAATTTCATTCTAACCAACCTTAGCATGAAATTATGTCCAGAATGAAAATGGTTTAATTATATGTCTTTAACTCTTAGAATTTCTGAATTTAATCCTCTATCTTATTCTTTCAGAAGATATTATTTTCTAACTGTTTCATTCTGAGAACTTTTGTTCAAAGGAATAACATGCAGATCTTTACATAAACAAGTGTCAACAAGGCTCTAAGGAATCCTATCAGAATTAGAACAAGTGTCCAAATTCTGAAGAGTGATAGAACATGCATTGGACAACTGTCCTCTACAGAAGGACATATGTTAATCTTCTGGGAAACTGATACGGCTGACTTGACACCATAAAGGCAAAT